>OX344799.1:24555200-25920200 GCA_947034925.1 Eudemis profundana | reverse complement strand
CACGGTTATTTGCTACATCGTAGATTGGATATTCGTAACAATTTAATGTATTGAGTATTCAAGTAGACCAAGTGCTGAATTGAAACATAGGCACAGAATAAGTATTAGTACTACATACAGAAGCTTCTCTCTGTAACAAAACTGTTATTCGGGTTCGTAATACAAAAGGGCGGTTGAAAGGCTCTGCGGCCTTACCCAACTTATCGATACATAATATTTTATCGATACCGGAGCAGCCCTAGACTAGGGTTGCCTCGTCACGCTTACACGCTTCCCGGATATTTGCTATAAAAATCGTATTAGCGGGTGAAACGCGATATTTTACCCGGATACTAACGCATACATCCGGATTTACTCTGCGGGATAAAATCATACAACATATTAAATTTTCCACGCTACCAGGAAACAAAAACTAACGGCTACAGTGTAATACATCCGTTTTCATAGCGAATTTTCTTTTCTGACGTGAGTTTTTATTTATGTTATGCCATAGATAAATCGCCTAACGGTGGCGGCCTTTCAATGTAGTGGTGTATCGTCGGAATAAAACAGTATAATAATCATACACCGCAGTCCAGGGGGCATTTTGCGGGTAGGTACGTCAGGTTTAGAAATAAAACAATACTGACAACAGTATAAGGCAGTGGTGGGCAAACTTTTTTCATGGGGGGCCAGAAAGCTTAAGAAATTTTGGAGGAGGGCTAGAATTGCAGCAAAACTGCAAAATTTTAAAATTTAACGGTTTTATATAAAACTGCAGTTTTGCTGCAATTCTGGCCCCTCCTCTGTAATTTCTCAAGCTTTTTATAACGGTTAAAATAACAATATTATAAATATATATATATTTTATTTCAAATAATTTATTTATTCGAAGGCCGAGGTGTGTGAGCCATATGAATTTATTTGTTTTGCGATTATATCGTCAAATGCAGGTTCGAGTTGCGACAAGTGACTTTCAGCAGCGAGAAAAGGTGTTCATCAGTAAGTCAGTTTCTGATTGAGTTTTTTCGCAATTTCATGGTTGAAAATGTCTGTTCGCACACATACGATGACCCAAACATCGCCATGATTTTCTGGGCATGAGCAATCATCTTTGGGTATTGAACTTTCGGCAGTGTTCTATAAAACTCTAGCTTTGTTGAATTTAATAACAGTTACATTTCTAGATCTATCTATGTAATTCTATGTAGGTATTGAAATATTTTACTTTATAACGGGTGAATCCTCAAAATACATACAATTATCGCGGGCCATAATATAAACTATTGCGATGTATCCGCGGCGGGCCGGATAAAATGGCTTCGCGGGCCGTACTTTGCATACCACTGGTATACGCGCAGCGTGCGGAAAAAGCCACTTTATGGCCAGGTGTGGCATAAAGTGTGTCACTTTTATGCCACACCTGGCCATAAAGCGACTTTTTCCGCACGCTGCGCTTATGGAAAAAGCCGCTTTCTGGTCAAGTGTAGACATAAAATGATGTACACAACACGGGAGGCTCGCTTACAGCTCGGGCCGCAAACATCTGCGATCTCGGGCTTTCTTTGTATTACCACCCTAGTTGTGTAATGTACTATATTATCGTTTACGTCTTGCTCATTGGGATCGTTGTTTTACATTCTGTGTTACTGTCATTTTGGTGTTTCTTGAGTATTTTTTTTATTCTTATTACATTGATATATTTTATTACTAGCATTTTCCCGCGGCTTCGCCCGCGTTGTTCCCGTTATCGTCCCAAAGGAACTCTTTACCGGGATATAAAGTATCCTATGTTTCAATCCAGGACTTGGTCTACTTGCATGCCACATTTCAGCTTGATCCATCCAATTGTTACTCCGTTATAAGGTAACAAACATCCAAACATCTTCACAAACTTTCGCATTTATAATATTAGTGGGATCTCCGGCCACAGAATCTTCATCAAGGTATCATTTTCGAAGTAAGTACAAATCCATACTTATACTTGCTTTAATGGGATTTTCGCTATACAAATTTGTATGCCATACATTTAGTTTGGCATACAAATGTCGCGGACGAAAATCCACCCTAATATTATAAATGCGAAAGTAAATCTGTATGTGTGCCTGTTACTTTTCAGGCTTAAATTGCTAATTCAATTGTAATAAAATTTGTTAATATTCCGTCTTATTCCGGAAGAATTTGAAAAGGGGGTGGGGGGAAGTTTCTATTGGAGCGCGACAATTAATACTGCGCCTAAAGCAATCTAATAGAGTCTGTGCGGAAAGAGAATAGGCGTGGCGAAAAACGGAACTAACCTAACCAGTATGGCAAATACAGTAAAAAAGCATTACAGCGCCTCCAAATCTAAATCCTATTCTCTTTCCGCACAGACTCTAGTAAGCCGATGAATGAATAGCACACGAGCAAAAGCAAGTAGGCAGTTAGGCATGTAAATAAGCTTATGTCAAAAAAATGTTTCTGAGACAAGCTTTAATTGCCGACTGTAAGGACTTTTTTGTATAATCGCAAAATGCACGTCGAAACTAATCAAATGAGCCCAAAACCATGAATTTATCTTGTGTAATTTAGATCATCCTATTGCAACCATCCGGCTCCATCGTCACATCAGCTTAATGTCCTAATAATATTGCATTGTCATCTGTTCATACCCTGTTCATAAACCGGGAAGTAAAATTTAACATGCAAGATTTGATTACAGACACACAGACACCGGGACAGGTGAAACAAAATAAAAGCTTGTAATAAAATAGTCATAGGAATCAGCCCGAAGCCATCCTTTCAAACTATAGTTACGCGAACTACAAATCAACTCTAAACGATACATGACTGGTATCGACGAGTTGAAAAACAACGCAACAACTCCAACTGGAGCAACTATGAGTGTCCTCGATCGGCTGCCGGCGCTGCGAGTTGCGAACTGCTTCGTGCGGAATATGGTTCGTAAACATGTGTCATTGTTTTATAATACTTTTCTCAAACATGCAATGAAATATTGACGTTACGTTCCTTATAATAAGCTTTTAAGTACGTTCCCGATAAGGCTAGACGAGAGGCTTTTAATAGAATTTCATACAAAATTGCAGGCCTGCAAGATGTTTTTTTTTTAGCTTCCATTCCACATTTATTTGTAATCACGGCGTTCGGCCATTAAAAAAACCCTAAAGAATTCAGTTTGGTTCAGTTTTATTTAAATAAAATCGACGTGAACATAACAAGTAACACGTTATAAACAATTTCCAATTATTTTAAATTGCACATTTCAAATATTTCATCTCAATATTAGCATATGTACTCAAACAGTTTTTGGAGAAAATAAAAAAAAGCATTCTATTATTATTTTTTTCTCTAGCTTACTTTTAGTTTGCTAAGAGAATAAAGTTTGATTGTGCCTTGTTCATGAAAATAACGAGAAGTTTATAAAAACTATTGATAACATCAGACTCTGCCTCGATACTGCCTTGATTCCCTTGAAAACTGCAATCTTATCACCATTCCTTACAAAGTTATTAGCTTGAATGGTAATGACAATAAACGCCACGATAAAACGCTGTGAGTTTACCCGTAAAATACAAAACTAATGGGAATACAAATAGTACATTACACAACTAGGGTGGTAAAACAATGAAAGGCCGAGATCGCAGATGTTTGCGGCCCGAGCTGCAAGCGTGGGACGTAAATATGCAATCGAGGGCTTTCTTTATTACCTCCCGTGTTGTGTACATCATTTTATGTCACCACTTGGCCAGAAAACGGCTTTTTCCATACGCGTAGCGCGCGGAAAAAGTCACTTTATGTCGCTTTCTAGCCTAGTGTAGACATAAAATGTACACAACACGGGAGGTAATGAAGAAAGCCCTCGATCGCATATTTACGTCCCTCACTTGCAGCTCGGGTCGCAAGCATCTGCGATGTCGGGCTTTCTTTGTATTACCACCCTAGTTGTGTAATGTACTAACACCGAGGCCAAATCATTGGATTATTTTTTTGTCAGCTTATCTTTTTGTGAACCCTATACGCAAAAACTATAGACTGATTTCCATGAAATTTGGTCTAAAGATAGATTACGATCCCGGTTAACACGTAGCTTTTTACCCGACTACAACGAAGCAAAAAAGAGGCATTTAAAGTGACGCTTCACTTTCACGAACCAAGTTGCGAGTCCTCCGAGTTTTGAAATATAACTATATAACCACAAAACCCAATTAGATCTTCATATAGCAGACTTTAAGCACGCACTTTCAATAAAGTGGTATTACTCGTACATTAAATCAATTAGTTTCGCGTGGTAATGGGAATCAGTGAAGATGTTTACTCCACTCCGATCGCGTCGTCTCTAGTGATGTGACGTTGCCAGGTCACTAGTCCCGGGAATACTGCCACAGGCAATAATACCAGCAGGGTCCGAGTTGGGTGGCATAAACATTTGAGGGATAATCTTGTTTGTCATAATGTATAATTCGTTTTCCTCTGACACCGTTAACTTATCAGAATTATAGTAAAACAAACCTAAACCTGTTCCAGTTCTGCTGGTCCGTTGCTCACTTTGAGCAATCAGCGTAACTTCTAGACGGTCCGATGCCTAGCGACCTGGTTCGATCCCAAGGAACGCTTTAAGCCCCCACCGTGTTCAAAATAAAATAGGACTTGTAAGTAATGTCAGGTTATAAAAAAAACTAAGCTTGTAGTTCTAAAAAATATAGGTACCAGTAGCGTGGCGTCCATAGAACTCTATTCCCATCGGCTTGCCTAATATTAGGCAGTTCAGCACTTAATTCTAGTGCTCTTAAAGAAAATTGAAGCCAAAGCTGCTCCGGCATGCCCAAGGATTTCTTCAACGCCACGCCACTGATAGGTACACATACTTGTTATTAAGAATTAGTTCGATAGGTTGACTTTTACAAAATCCTGATAATAGAGGAAAAAAAATACAAACATTACATTATGACCAGGGGCCATACTATTGTTGCCGATGACGGGCAAATGACGTCAACCTACATACATGGTGATTTAGTTAAGGTATTACATTGATTTACCGTTACCGTAAATTACCGATAATATGGTATGGTATCATCAGCTTATATACATCCCACTGCTGGGCACAGGCCTACTCTCATAGATCAGAGTGAATGGGCTGTAGTCCCCACGCGAGCCCACTTCGTAATTATAGATTCAGATGTATCGATCCCTGTTGTTATCTTATGTGGCCGAAGTCACGATTGAGTTATCGACTGTAGACCTTATTGCAGTGCGATAAGGAGTGCAGACGGTCGCTCAGCCGTGCCTTTGTACAAAATTAGGTTAGGTACGTTAGGTGCATGCTATAATTAAGTAAATTGTAAGGTAGGGTACATTTACAAAACTAACTTTAAAGTGAGTGCAATTTATCGCCAATAAACGCATGTTTGGCGAGTTTAAAGGAAAACAAAGTGTCTTTGAGAAATAAATAAAAAAAACTGCGGATTGGGGACTTCAGGTATGCAGCGAAAGAAATCTTACACAGTAAACTAAACAAATATTGCCGTTTTCAATTCGGCATTACGGATCACCCTCTTCTTCGCAATATTGTCGGCAATATTCCCGGAGACAGCACATCACTAGTCTCATCTAGACACCTAATCGTTATTCGCCTGGGGGATTAGGAATCTGTTTACTGATTGGTTTATATCGTTACTAGAATTCATTAGTATGTAGAATCGATAACTAATTTCGTGTGTCAGAGTTAACGATACGAGTCCTATTACACTCATTTAATATAAAATATCACCTAACATCGATATTATTATAAAAAACCGGACAAGCGCGAGTCGCACTCGGCCACCGAGGGTTCCGTACAAATTTGTAGGTACATATACAGCGTGGGAGGGACTATACCGACAAACTTTAACTATAGATTCTAACAACTATTAGGAGTAAAAAATGTTATGTGATGTATAGTCGAAAAACGCTTACTTTCCGAAATATTCATTATTTTGTAAATGAAAAATCCCAAGTGTGTAACAAGCGTACAGCGCGCAGAGCGTACTCCCACCTGAAAGGCCGGCAACGCACCTGTGACTCTCTTGGTGTTGCAGGTGTCTATGGGCGACGGTGATTGCTTACCATCAGGCGACCCGTCTGCTCGTTTGCCCCCTAATAAATGTGACTAAGATACCTTTACTATTTTTTTAAAATCCTTTAACTAAATAGGAATTAATCTTCGCAGTATTTGATGGTCAGCGACTACGAGGCCAAAAAATTGACCTTTCGTTTCCATTTTAGCTTTTTTTTTTCTTTTTGATAACTTTTCAGCCAGTAAGGACATGTTTATAACGAGGGGCTTAATTTACTGATTTATTTTGTTCCATAAGACTATTAATGTAAAATGACAATATTCGACCCATGTTGATATAACATTTTTTACTCGTCACACCACCAGGAATTCATGGCTAAAGTATGTCGGTTTAGCCCCATCCACCCTGTATATATAAAGTAACCTATAAATTATTGCTCCTGTTTTTGTATGATCTAATTAAAAATGTACAGTTTTCAGTTTTCCCCTATGCTTGTAGCGCAAGATGGTATTACTTGCCAAATTTCATAGTTCTAGGTCAACGGAAAGTACCCTTTGAATTTTGGTTTCCTTGAGAGTGTCGAAATGTATGTTTTATACGGCATAAACGGCGGTATCTTTTTTTCACGTTAACTTAGAAGTTTGATTTTTTATAGTTTCGTCATGTCCGTCCGTCCGTCTGTCCGTCTGTCCGTCTGTCCGTATGTCACAGGCATTTTACTCAAAAACTACATAATGGATATTGATGAAATTTGGAATATAGGTGTCTTGTATGAGCCGCTACTTAATTTGGTAGTTAAATAATTAAAATAAATATTTTTAGGGGGGGCACTCCATACATGTTACAGAAGCTAAAATTTTTTTTTCAGAAAATATCAACGTGTGGTACATAGTTTGACAGCTCTTTCAAAAACATTTTAAGGTTTTTAAGTAATGTTTTTGATTAAGTGAATACCTTTGGAAATAATCGCTCCGAAAGTTATGAAAATTGTGTCCCCCCCCCCCCTCTATCTTCTAAACCGTGTGTCCAAAAAATATAAAAAAAATTACAAAGATAACGCTTAATTAATACTTTCAACGAAAATTACTTTCATCGAGATCGAATTAACCGTTTTTGAGTTATTGCGGATAAACTGCGCTTCTCAACAAAAGGACGTAATTGCTATGAAGATACGCTCTTTTGTTGTTGTACTTTTTTACATCGTATTTTTTACCTTATAGTTACGGCTATGGAACCCTACACTGAGCATGGTCCGACATGCTCTTGGCCAGTTTTTTTTTTCACAACGTCAAGGGACCGTAGACCCAAGTATATGGTTTTAATTTCAACTTGATACCTCCACGCGTTCCCGAAATTCTCTCGAAGCTTATACGTAAAAAAAAGTGTCCCAAAATTTGTATGGATTTTTTCTTCCACTACATCACGTTCATACAAACATAATGCAAAATAGTGACGTATTGGGAAAATAAATTTGGGACACTTTTTTACGTATAAGGTTCGAAAGTACTAACGACTTTAAGCCAGAAAAACCTCAAAAGTCCATATTTTGAGAAAGTAGCTACCCCGGTATTTATTTTGGAAAACGCTCAGGTAACGTAAATGCAAACGGACGAAAATCGGAATGAGAAAGTAAATAGGGGCCCAATGATCATTGTTACTGGTTTAATAACGTCTGCGCCCGGGGACCCGTCGCTCGCAGAAACCAATCCATATGGGCCCCTTACGCATTACCCTTAGACGCATTACCTTTAGAGAGAATTGCTAATAATAACACATAAAGCTATGGTAGGCGAGTGTTCGGACATGCGCCTTTCAAGCGGTTGTGGCATGCAATTAGCCTTTTGAATCGTTTTTTTTTTCTCTCCTAAATCGATTCTACTATTTCTGAGGAACAAATATCTATATGACACCTAATACATTGGTATAAGTATAACAGCCACAAATTGTAATCAAAAGTAGCAGATCGGACTGAGCATTGAAAACGCTCTATACAAAACGGTAGGAATTTATGACGTCATCCGTTGCATCGCTGTACTAAGTCTGTATGAAAAAAATAGCATTTTGCCATTTTGAGCACGAAGAAGTGCGTTTAAGCACATAGTTGTCATACATTTATTTTTTTCAGTTTTATTTAAGCATTCCGAAATTGACTTTAATTTTTCTTAAAGACGATAAAAAAATATCGTTTTTTTTTAAACTTTGTGGTCTCATAACTTTATATTTTTTATACATTTTTTGTTTATCTCTTTTGTGTTATGATAATTTAGTATTTTGCAATCTATGTGACTATATTATGTTGTAACATTCAACATTATTCAACATTTTTTTTTTTTAAACCTTACAAACTCACAACCCATAACCGGGCATAGTGATTGTCGGTCCGGGTGGTTGGCCGTTGCGGTCCCTGGGCTCGAACCAGGTCGCTGGCCAGACCACCCAAGGGTGTCCGACCGTGTGACATACTTCGCGAGAATGGCCGTAAAGACCAAATCGATACCTTTAGACTCAAAGGGCGTAAACGCCATTAGAACCTGCGGAGTTTACGCCCTTTGAGTCTAAAGGTAACGAAATATCTAGGCTATGAAGTAGAAGAAAAAAGGAAAAAATACTTGTATGTATGTAAACACTTTATTGCACATAAAGTCATACAGAATCAGTACAAAGAATAATGCTTATGTACAAACGCGAACTTATCCCTGTAAGGGATCTCTTCCAGTCAACCATTGAGCAAGTGAGAAAGAATAACCAACATCAAAGAATATAGATACACTGACAAAATTAATTAATTTACTTACACGAAGAAAATAGGGCAACTTGTCTGTTGTCTAGATATAGATGAGAGGTATATTAGATAAAGGTCCCAATCATCCTTTTCCAACTTGTTAGGTTGTTCTACGCAGCCACTTTTGTATCAATGTTTGCGCCAAACACCACCTTTGACGAGTCGGGGGGCGAGTCACGTACAAAGGCAAAGACAACAAAACGACAAAAGTGCCTTCGCCAAAATAAATACAAAAAAAACTCTGTTAAACAATCGGAAAGTTTGGGACATAGCTTGCGGTTAGAGGTAAGGAGGTAAAGCTGGGGCCAAGGCATTCGCGTATGGATGAATTTTTGAACGTTTTAGTCGCTCACTCGTTTAGATGGATCAAATTCGCACAACTCTTGACATCACAGTTCACGATGCTCTACATCCACCGACAGATAGAAAAAGATGACGTAGGTACCTTATCTCGTCACAAACGAAGGCTCGGCCAGTTATGCTAGGCTAGCCTGGCAGACATAATGCTTAATAACCTAAAATCACAATTCTTGTAGCAATTCAAAAATATGTAACTATGAAATCATACTCATCATCAGCCTGTCTACGTCCTACTGCTAGGCACAGGAACAGAATAAGAATAATACTACGTACAGAGGCCTCTCTCCTTAATAAAACTGCCGTTCGCGTTCGATGACCGGAGGGAGCTGACCCGCATCCGACCGTCTCTCTCTATCGCATATCGCGTGCTCTTTGTTACCACCCTAGGGTAGCGATATTTAATAATAATTACGGCAACGGAATCAGTCCTGGCACAGGCGTACTCTCGCGTATGCGAGTGAATGGGCTATAGTCCTCACGCTGTCCCAGTGCGGGTTCATGGCTTCAAATTTGAAGTGAAAACTAAAGATTAAATATCAAAATAACTACTATTAACGACGGGATATTTACCATGTATGTTTATTTTTGTGGTACATGGTAAATATCCCGTCGTTAATAGTAGTTATTAAACATCATTTATTCACTATTTTACAAAATGATTACTTCCAAATTATTGCCAGTGTCGACACGTAGCGGATTAAATACGCGATTTCGTTACCGCCCGCCACAGCTTTACCCAACCAGCGGGCGCCTGTCGCACTCAGGCCGCAACAAAACCGTCCGTAAAAGCCTTACTTTTTGACTTGTTGATTAAAATAACATTTCGGTACTCGGCCGAGTTTTTCAAGGAATTACGCGCTGTGTGTGGATTTGAGAAAACTTCTGCTCACTAGCATTCTCCGAGTTTGTTGGCTTTTTCTTTGGGTTTAAAAGTTGTGAACTATAATGTATTGTGAGGAGGCGGCGGGAATTTTGAGATGTTGGTTCTTTTAGCGATATATCCACACTAGAGCGCTTATTTCTTTATTGATATGGTGTTAGCTAGCCAGTAAAAAAATGTGTTAAAGTCGATTTGTAAAATATGTAACTAATTATTAATTTTTGCGGTTCACTGCATTACAAAATATGATGTTAGATGCGCATCGTGGTTCATTAGGTACTGAAATTTCAAAGGAATGTTGTTCTTAGAGTGTAATGGCTGTAACGTTTGTTATGAATCAAATAAGTATATATTTTTTATTCTACGAAAATAATCTTCTGATATATAATCTTTTCAGAATTTATTATTATATAAATTCTAAATACCCCTGTATATTATACTTTTTTGTCACACTAGCAAATTTTAAGGATATTGATCTTCAAAGAATATAATGAGACCTGTATTTTTCTTTTTAGGGTTCCGTAGCCAAAATGGCTGCAAAGGAACCCTTATAGTTTCGTCATGTCCGTCCGTATGTCACAGGCATTTTACTCAAAAACTACAAGACGTATACTGATGAAATTTGGAATATAGATGTCTTGTAGATGCCGCTACTAAGTTTGGTAGTTAAATAATAAAAATAAAAATATATAGGGGGGCATTCCATACTTGTAACAGAAGCCAAAAAAATTTTTTTTCAGCAAACATCAACGTGAGGTACATAATTCGATAGTTCTTTTAAAAACATTATAAAGCTTTTATGTACTTTTTTTATAAATTGTGCCCCCCCCCCCCCTCTTTAAACCGCAAAACCAAAAAATATGAAAAAAATCAGGAAGGTAACGCTTAATAATTACATTCAACGAAAATTATTTTGAATAGTAACGAATAAACCGTTTTGAAGTTATTGCCGAAAAAATTCTCAACCCAAAGGTTTTAAGTGCCATTGATTTACACGGTATTTAAGACCTTCTGTCAGTTGTTTATTACGACGTTTTTTTGTACGGTGGTTCAGAACCCTTCGTATGTGAGTCCGACTTGCAAATGGCCGGTTTTTTATTTATCTTCATTCTGTAGTATCTTGAGTTATGGCCATGGCGCTGTAAATACGCCTCAAAATTTTTGCGATCGCTGATCTTTCCGTCATAAACTTATTCTGCTGAAAAAAAATGATTTTTTATTTTGTATTATATGTAGTGATTAAAAAAAGCATCCTGTATGTACCTTGGTTCCTGTTCCTACTTAAATACTTGGTTGATATCAAATCAACGTTATTCAATTACTTTTCATCTTTTTCTTATTTTCTTAATATATTGCTCTAACAATAGAATTAGTTTCTGTCAAAAAGTTTTTTTGAGACAAGCTGTAATTGCCAACTGTATTTTTTGTATATTCACAAACTGCACGTCACACCTAATCCAATGAACCCAAACACGGTGAATTTATCTTATGTAATTTAGATGATCCTATTCCTACCATCCGGCTCCATCATCAGATTAGCTCTATGTCATAATAATATTGCATTGTCATCTGATTTACATATTCATGCAAAATTTCAGCTCAATCAGTTGATTATATCTACTTCTAAATTGAGTTGCAAGATTCCACCCGAACAAATATAGTTACATACATACTTCCATACATTGCAGGTTAAATAAAAGCTTGTAAGAGCGGAGCCTTTTCAATTTCTTTCACAAACAATATTGCCACCTCTGTACATTAAATTAGTTCTTATTTGTTCGTAATATTTTTACTAAAACATTATTTTCTAGTAACCAAGAACTATAGTAAACACAGAAAATATAATTTACCCCAGAATAATATTCAGTTAACCCTAAATAAGTTTATACGAGTGCGAGTGCAATAAATAAAAATCCACTCACATTAAAGCTATCTCATTGTAAAATGCACTTTCTTGTTCTGACTTTAAGATAGCTATTCGTCTACCGGCCAACTGATGACGTCATCTGCAAATAACTATCCTGGCTCCGTTTGATTTATGTTATTATCGTTAAAGCGAGTATTGAGCTCGTATTTAGCTTCTTCGATAAAATTCGCAGGTGTCTTTGAAAAATGAATAGAGTCCAATTTAAAAAGTTTGTCAATATTTTGAAGGTAGGTATAAAAAAAGAAACGAGGTTAAAATTAAGTATATTAAAAACTAAATTAAAATTAAATAAGCTCAAACTAAAATAGATCTAATGATGGGCCCTGCGGCATGGTGCCGAAGACGCTGGCAGCATTTCCTCGCTGGATTGTAAAGCTGATGCGTTGAGCGAGGAAGTTGCCAGCTCTTCGGTCCCTCGTGGTTTCTCTGAATGTCTTCGACAACTCCTTGAAGAGACTTGGAGCGCGAGGGCCCCACGAACCAAGGGTCTCAACGCCAAAAGGAACAAAATTATATTCTGCGCCTAGACCACTGTATTTCATATTTTCCCACCTTGACGGTTTCTGCCGCCTGTGGTACTGCTGCCGCCCTTATTGAGGTTCGGTGGAGATGTGATGGGGACCCGTCCCATACTCCACGGAATCAGTGACATCCCATCCGGTCTCTTGCCGTTATTTCTTGAAATGCCTGTAGGCTCTAAAATAGCCGGCACATTGGCCGAGGCAAGAGATCGGCGGATGATGTCGTTAAGGGCGACATGTCGGCTTGCATTTCTCTGGCAGGTATAAAAATTACTGCACTAAAGCAATGTACAAGTTTATTGAGATCTGGGGTACAGGAAACGTGCAGGGGCTATATTTTTAACCTAAATGAATGAAGCCGCGCGCATAACCCCATTAGGTGAAAATTTTATTGGTTTCATACGTTATTGAAAATGCTACTATAATTGCATAAATAAACACTTGACCTACAATGCCATTTACCATCACGATAAGCGCACATAAACACGTGTCAATTGCACACTCCCGCAGACATAGAAAATACACGTCGCCGCGCAGACTTTAATCCTCCGCACACATAATTCTGTCAGGCGCCGTCATACAAATTCCCAGCCAGTGGCGGCGCAAAAACCGCACTATCGGGACAATCAGCACTGAATCACATCCCGTGTATAAATTGATCGCGCACTAACTGAGTCCCCGTAACGGCCGCAGGGCCCCCGCGGGACGAGTTCGCGAGGGCACAGCCCTGAATTCGTGAGCTCCTATTATGGTACGCACTGGGTTAGAGGACGCGGCATAAACGCGCGACTCAGTTCCTTAATTATAAAAAAATAAAATAAAATGACTATAAATTCAGGTATAAATTCATTGGTACAACATTAAAATTTTAAATAATTACAGACACTACATTATTAAATTATGTCATAATAAATGAAATGAAATGAAATTACAATAAATTAAATTGATTTAAATTAAATCAATTAGAATTAAAATTAAATCACATTACATTTACATTTAAATACATTAATAAATAATAAAAGCAAATACTTTGCAATGTCTACCACTACCACTAAGTCTAAGTCTACCACTTCATAACAGACAGCTCTCCCATGAAGTAACACGTGGAACACGCCGTAATTATATAGTTGGACGATACACTTGCTATACTTGCTTGTGATTGAAAATTACAGCGAAATCTGGAATCAAACAGTCCAAACATGGTAAAACAAGACAGCATGATGATCACCACACCACACATGATGCATACCACAGAATAAGTAATAGTTCTATTCTAATGGCCAGTTCACATTATTCCAGTCCAGTGATCCAGCGGGCTAATCCAGTCCAGTTGTGGACTGGAGCATATCGTTTACATTATTCCAGTCTTTTAAGAGTGTTAAAGACTGTTACCAAAAACAACCACGCGTATTCACTATATCACGTTCAATCCAGCACTGGATTGACGGTTTACACTATTCCATAGTCCAGTGGCGCTGGATTGGGTGAGCTGGAATGAAAAGTTGACGGTCTCTCCAGTCACTGGACTGGAATGCTCACTGGAATGGGTACATTCCAGTGCATTCCAGTGTCGGTTCATATTATTCCAGTAGCATTCCAGCACTGGATTGGATTGCTGGACTGGAATGCTACTGGAATAATATGAACCGACACTGGAATGCACTGGAATGTACCCATTCCAGTGAGCATTCCAGTCCAGTGACTGGAGAGACCGTCAACTTTTCATTCCAGCTCACCCAATCCAGCGCCACTGGACTATGGAATAGTGTAAACCGTCAATCCAGTGCTGGATTGAACGTGATATAGTGAATACGCGTGGTTGTTTTTGGTAACAGTCTTTAACACTCTTAAAAGACTGGAATAATGTAAACGATATGCTCCAGTCCACAACTGGACTGGATTAGCCCGCTGGATCACTGGACTGGAATAATGTGAACTGGCCATTAGAATAGAACTATTACTTATTCTGTGGTATGCATCATGTGTGGTGTGGTGATCATCATGCTGTCTTGTTTTACCATGTTTGGATTGTTTGATTCCAGATTTCGCTGTAATTTTCAATCACAAGCAAGTATAGCAAGTGTATCGTCCAACTATATAATTACGGCGTGTTCCACGTGTTACTTCATGGGAGAGCTGTCTGTTATGAAGTGGTAGACTTAGACTTAGTGGTAGTGGTAGACATTGCAAAGTATTTGCTTTTATTATTTATTAATGTATTTAAATGTAAATGTAATGTGATTTAATTTTAATTCTAATTGATTTAATTTAAATCAATTTAATTTATTGTAATTTCATTTCATTTCATTTATTATGACATAATTTAATAATGTAGTGTCTGTAATTATTTAAAAATTTTAATGTTGTACCAATGAATTTATACCTGAATTTATAGTCATTTTATTTAATTTTTTTATAATTAAGGAACTGAGTCGCGCGTTTATGCCGCGTCCTCTAACCCAGTGCGTACCATAATAGGAGCTCACGAATTCAGGGCTGTGCCCTCGCGAACTCGTCCCGCGGGGGCCCTGCGGCCGTTACGGGGACTCAGTTAGTGCGCGATCAATTTATACACGGGATGTGATTCAGTGCTGATTGTCCCGATAGTGCGGTTTTTGCGCCGCCACTGGCTGGGAATTTGTATGACGGCGCCTGACAGAATTATGTGTGCGGAGGATTAAAGTCTGCGCGGCGACGTGTATTTTCTATGTCTGCGGGAGTGTGCAATTGACACGTGTTTATGTGCGCTTATCGTGATGGTAAATGGCATTGTAGGTCAAGTATTTATTTATGCAATTATAGTAGCATTTTGAATAACGTATGAACCCAATAAAAATTTCACCTAATGGGGTTATGCGCGCGGCTTCATTCATTTAGGTTAAAAATATAGCCCCTGCACGTTTCCTATACCCCAGATCTCAATAAACTTGTACATTGCTTTAGTGCAGTAATTTTTATACCTGCCAGAGAAATGCAAGCCGCTTCTTAAGACATGTCGCCCTTAACGACATCATCCGCCGATCTCTTGCCTCGGCCAATGTGCCGGCTATTTTAGAGCCTACAGGCATTTCAAGAAATGACGGCAAGAGACCGGATGGGATGTCACTGATTCTGTGGAGTATGGGACGGGTCCCCATCACATCTCCACCGAACCTCAATAAGAACAACATTAAAATTTTTAAATAATTACAGACACTACATTATTAAATTATGTCATAATAAATGAAATGAAATGAAATTACAATAAATTAAATTGATTTAAATTAAATCAATTAGAATTAAAATTAAATCACATTACATTTACATTTAAATACATTAATAAATAATAAAAGCAAATACTTTGCAATGTCTACCACTACCACTAAGTCTAAGTCTACCACTTCATAACAGACAGCTCTCCCATGAAGTAACACGTGGAACACGCCGTAATTATATAGTTGGACGATACACTTGCTATACTTGCTTGTGATTGAAAATTACAGCGAAATCTGGAATCAAACAATCCAAACATGGTAAAACAAGACAGCATGATGATCACCACACCACACATGATGCATACCACAGAATAAGTAATAGTTCTATTCTAATGGCCAGTTCACATTATTCCAGTCCAGTGATCCAGCGGGCTAATCCAGTCCAGTTGTGGACTGGAGCATATCGTTTACATTATTCCAGTCTTTTAAGAGTGTTAAAGACTGTTACCAAAAACAACCACGCGTATTCACTATATCACGTTCAATCCAGCACTGGATTGACGGTTTACACTATTCCATAGTCCAGTGGCGCTGGATTGGGTGAGCTGGAATGAAAAGTTGACGGTCTCTCCAGTCACTGGACTGGAATGCTCACTGGAATGGGTACATTCCAGTGCATTCCAGTGTCGGTTCATATTATTCCAGTAGCATTCCAGCACTGGATTGGATTGCTGGACTGGAATGCTACTGGAATAATGTGAACTGGCCATAAGTACAGAAGTTTCTCTTTCTAACAAAAAAGTGACGAACGCACCACATCCGTTCGTCTCTCTATGTCGTATAGCGCGTGCTTTTTCTGGTCGCAGGCAAAACCAAATTTGGTACTAGTAGCCGCGCGGCGAAAAAGTGAGTCACTCTGCCTATACCTACCCGTACAAAATATATAAAAACCATTGTGGTCTGGCCAGCGACCTGGTTCCGTGGTCTGGCCAGCGACCTGGTTCGAGCCCAGGGACCGCAACGGCCAACCACCCGGCCTAACAATCACTATGCCCGGTTATGGGTAGTGAGTTTGTCAGGTTTAAAAAAAAAAAAAAAAAAACCATTCAATCCGGCAACCATTCATTAATATGGCTACAAACACAACCACATGCAACCACTTTACACGGTGGGAAACGAGTAACCCGACAAACCACCACCACCATAACCACGTATTCCTGTGTCATATCAACGTAGGTCGAATTCTATAATTTTACTTACTAGTTTTTTGGAACAAAATAAAACGGTAAATTCAGCACCTCTTTGTAAACATGTCCTTCTCTTCTTTTTCGTTTCGCTCTTGGCAGAGCGGTCGTGGTCATCATGAGGGAGGGTTGGAGGCTGTTGTTGCCCGCTTTACGATATGTCGCCATCTCGTCCGATTCGTAGCACTTCTGGTACATTCATGCAATGTCCTTACTGGAGGAAAATATATCAAAAAGGTAAAAAAAGTTAAAATAGAAACAAAAGGTAAATTTTTTGGCCTCGTATTTCCTTGCCGTCAAATACTACGAAAGATTCATTGCTGTTTAGATATCCGAATAAAAAATGCAGTACTTAAAAGTATCTTAGCGACATTTATTAGGACTTGTTACACACTTGAGAGTTTTCATTTAAAAAAAATCATGAATATCTTGGAAAGTAAGCATTTTACGACTATACATCATGCAACTTTTTTTACTCCCAATAGTCGTTAGAATCTGTAGTTAAAGTTTGTCGGCTTACTCATTCCCACCGTGTACATACATATAGTATGTGGTGGTGTCTTAGCGACTAACATAAATATAAGTAAAGTAGAATTGGGAATCTGTAGAAATGAGAATCTGTAGAATTGGGAATCTGTAGACACGAGAATCTGTAGAATCGGGAATCTGTAAACATGAGAATCTGTAGAATTGCAAATCTGTAGACGTGGGCCTAAAGGTTAATGTGGTTTATCCAGGAACCTTCAAACAGCCATTTATGTTCTACCTCAACCATTTGTTTTCAAATTTCACTTCAATAATAGCAACCGTTTTCAGTCAAAATATCTGTAATTTGTAACGATTAAGTTTTGCAACACAATTTATTAGTTAATTGAGTTAATACATATTAATTTTTGGGTAAAAACTCAAGTTATTGAACATCAGTATCGTAACTAATGCAGACGTGCCTCGCCGTGGAATCATGTCCCAGTAAGTTTTGACGTTAATGAAATAAACTCGTAAGCAAGTTGCCGAAGTGGATTTTAACGTGAATTAGTGCAGTTGCAAAACTCAGCTGAGTAAAAGTAAGTGCAATATTATATTTGTATTGCAAGTATTATTGAATTAAACCATAATGAAGTTGTTTCTCGTTCTTAGAGACCGTTTTGACCAGGAATTTGTCGGAAAATGACGATGCAAAATTTATTTATTTTTTTTTAATTTTTTTTCAGAATGGTGTACATAACTAAATGTTTACAATTAACTCGCCAAACTGCTAAAACAGTTTGTTGGCGAGATCGCGCTCATATTTCACAATTCTTAGCTACATTCACCCAGTTTATTATTACAGTTTATTGTTAAATATACAATGCTTTAAATTTAATATATAGGTAGCCTTCAATAAAAATATTCCAATTGATATTTTTTTGGTACCTACTTACTGATTGAGGATTTTAATAATACTGTTGAAGCGAGTGCATAAAAAAAATACCGTAGCCCGTCAGATCTCTCCCGAATATATTTATATTTATAAATATACCACTATAAGTAAATAAATATACATGTACGATAAAGTCACGTAAAAGATTAAACCGTTGCTAATAACCGCCGCGTTTTTCCCGCGGCGCGCCCCGAAATTCTGACGCTGAAGCGATTTACAGTAATAGAAAATATAGAAATATGAGATATAAAGTTCTCGCCGTTGGCGGGTCCATTATCTTTACGGCGGTGTTTGCAATACGATCGGAGATAAAGATTTTATTGTGCCCGAGATGGAGTGGCATTTTGCAGGATAGTGACGCGATGTGTGAAGTAAGCACTGGGTTATGAGCTCGCCGAGAGTGGGCAAAGTTATTAATCCGTATTATGTTTCGGTGGATGGACGAAACATGACACAATCTAAGGAATATACAGTGTGCTGCGCTTTAGACGGAGCAATGGTGCGGAAGCTACAGCCTGATTAAATAATAGTACCTATAGGGAACGTGCACGAACTATAATAGGTGGCAGCACTAAGCGTCAAAAGAGACACGGGAGGACAATAAAGGAAACTATCGCCCCTGTCAAATCAAGCTGTCAATGTCAATGATAATATGTAAGTGTCAATGTCAAATATTAGGGATGTAACGATACACAGTTTTGCCGATACGATACCGATACCGATATATAGTAGTTA
This sequence comes from Eudemis profundana, assembly GCA_947034925.1. Classification (NCBI taxonomy): domain Eukaryota; kingdom Metazoa; phylum Arthropoda; class Insecta; order Lepidoptera; family Tortricidae; genus Eudemis; species Eudemis profundana. The sequence continues at coordinate 25,901,105 of OX344799.1, read as the reverse complement.
ATATCGGCGATACCGATACCGATACCGATATCTTAGCTTAATAATGAAGTATGAACTTCAGATATTTTTATGTCCTTATTATAACTAATGGCAATGACTACTGGCTATATTTACCAAAGAGTCAACCTTGAAAGTGTAAAGTAAAAATAATAAATTGTCAACTCAAAATTCATTTTTTTTTAATTAAGAACCAAAGATTTAATTAACATATTGCACAAGGTAATAGAATAGACCAGTTCATAAATTAATTCAGAAGTTGAAATTATTTTTTGCAGATTTTTTTTCATACAGCAAATTCTTCAAATATCGGTTGTATAATATCGGCGATACCGATATATCGGTGATACCGATATATCGGCCGATATATCGGTATCGGTATCGGTATCGTTACAACCCTATCAAATATAGTAAGTCGTAGCTACACTGACGTTAATCGTCCTTCAACGCGATAAATTAACGTTATTAACGGCGTTTTCGTATCTGTGGCCCCAGCATGACAGGGTATATGATTTAGATTGGCGGCACCAGTTGGCAGCACCTTCGTCATGCACGTTCCCTATCAGTGGCGTGGCGTTCAAAGAACTCGTTTCCTACTGGCTTGCCTAATATCAGGCATTTGAGCACCTTATTCTACAACTCTTAAGTACGCTACATTTGCATCGGCTTGCCCAATAATATCTCTTACTCCACGCCACTGGTACCTATGTTACGCACTAAGGGCAGTGAAGTAGCTACAACCTTTTTTCTATGGTAAGTGTAAAAGAACCTCTCAATAATAGAAATATAAGTGAAAATACTACTTCAATATCATAAAAACTCACCGAGATACAACAATGTTAAAATCACATTTTTAGATTTTCCCAAAAACGCTTCATACTAAAGCATACTAGCAATGTGATGTCACACGGTTATACTTTGTATGGCGAGATCAAGATTTTGTCATGCAGCTGTGTTAAAACTTGCGTTTATCCTAACGATTCCATAACAAAGTTACCATAAACTTTATGGGTTATTCAAATGGTACTTAAAGTTTTTAACTATTTTTTTTATGTTATAAGTGGCAAACTAGCAGTCAACGTCGCCCATGGATATCTGCAACACCAGGGGTGTTACCTATACGTTGCCGATCTTTGAGAGCCCTGTTTACTCGTTTCTTGAAGTACCCCATGTCAAAGCACGCTGGGAACACCTCAGGTGGGAGTTCATTCCACATCCTGCCGGTTCTTCCATACGCAAGCATATTCCCATACTTTTAAAATGGACTTTCCCACCCAAGTTTGAAGGCTCAAAACTCAAAACTTCCACATATTTCCTTATTTTGCTTATTTTAACAGGGTCTTATATAATTTTAGCTGATATCGGGTGCAGTAAAATAGCCACAGATAGAGCAAACAGAAGTTGGCCATAGGAAATGTAAATTACATAAGGTAAACCGACCGTGTTTGGGATCATCCGATTGGCTTAGACATGCGGTTTGTGATTATACAAAAATGGCACACTCGGCATTCAAAAGCTGACATTTTAAAATATTTTTTTACAAGAACATACTGTCTTGCAAAGACGCCATTTTACTTGCATTTTTCCAAGGTACGCCCGTCACAGTACACTGGGATTAGGAAATGGGAAAAGGGTTGGCGGATATTTGCCGAGAAGTATAATACAGACGGAAATAGAAATTGTTTCGGCTGCAACTACATTCATTCCCGTCTCAGGCGACCTACGTCTATGTAGTTACCGGCAAAAATAATATACAGTTTTCGAAAATCTCGATTTTAAGGCGTTTTTACTAAACCTAAAATCAGATATTTTGGGCAGTCTTGAGACCCTCTATCCACTATTATCCATGGTTTTTGGGACAGCCTGTATAATCTATACATTCAATAAAATCGTAGCAATAGTATGTTTGTGCGCGCATCACGCAAAAACTACCGGGCCGATTTCCATTAGGTATACAGATATATTATGACCGCGGTTTTTGCGGTCATAATATATCTGTATACCTAATGGAACAGTCCGATTCACTCGAGGTGGTCCAGCTAGCGACCTGGTTCGACCCAAGGAACGCCGCGGCCGACCACCCGGTCATATAATTGCTATGCCCATCACTAGGGTTGCAAGTTAGTCAGGCTTTAAAAAAAAATTACCGCGTAACCAATACTACGATTACATAGAATACTACGATTATAGAAACAAAGATTAAATACATAGAGAAAAAATAGGTAAAAAAACTTTTTAAGTTAAACGGTTTTATCTTATGTTAAAAAATGTACCAAAAAGTAGAAAATAAATTTAGGACACAAAACGGGATCTTTTCGAGATTTTGACATCTGTTAGGTGGAAAATCGTCCAATAAGCGGAATAACTAATAATCTGGGACTTAACATACTAAATAAAAACGTGGGGCGCAATTTTTAAATAATATTCCTTTGGACGGACTTTCAAATACATGAGTTTTCCTATTTACATAATTAATAACACCCGCATCATGCCTTGCCTGGATTATTACACACAGGTAATAGAATAGACACATTAAGCAAAGTAACTGTTCTAAAACCATCTCAAAGTATCAAGCAGTTAGTGCAAACCGCATCAACGTAGGTAGTCCAGCAGTTTTCATGTTTATACGGACAGACAAACAGATGCGGGCGGATATATTGTTTCATAATATGTAGAGATATAGATAGATGCAAATACAATGCGCCCCGCGTTTTTATTTAGTATGTTAAGTCCCAGATTATTAGTTATTCCGCTTATTGGACGATTTTCCACCTAACAGATGTCAAAATCTCGAAAAGATCCCGTTTTGTGTCCTAAATTTATTTTCTACTTTTTGGTACATTTTTTAACATAAGATAAAACCGTTTAACTTAAAAAGTTTTTTTACCTATTTTTATTTTCTAGTTTTTAGTTTAATATTCAACTTTTGACTAAAAACCATTGCGCAAACTATTCCTTATTTTGAACTATCCTCATTTCATTTTTGTGAGCCCGAAGAAAGTCAGGAGCTGAACAGGAGAATTTTTCAAACATTAGGTACTAGTTACCCTCTCTAGTTTGGTTGGACTCATTGGTTGGCATTGATGACTCCAATACTTTATACTTGGGGTCGAGGAACTGATGATTGAATTAGAAAGCGAAAGCTACTAATCAATTTTAAAGGTAAAGTCTCATCTCATTTTTGCGATTACCAATGATGAGTTTCAGGGTGCAAAACCGATAATTACACGTTCAATACTGCGGAGCTGCAGAGTAGCTTTCTGCGTATCACCAACTACGCATATTATCCCAATGTAGCTCGCACCTACGCAAGCATAAGGACCGAGTTAAAGGCATTTGGGTGTTTGTAAATACGTGTATGGGCTCGCCTTGCCACACTGTGACGATAAACGCCTACGGTTTGGGGTTACTAGTAACAGTTAAATATTTTTACTTTCCGTTTTCTCACACCGTCATCAGGCCCTCCTTGGCACTAAGTATAACGTAACAGACCTTATTGTCAATACAAACCGAATTACACAAAACTCGTTGGGATTAAGTAACGTTCCATTTTCAACATACAGTTGAAGATTTCTACATTTTACCTCCTGATTCCATCAGCCGACCGTCAATATCAACCAAAAAAACCTAAACTCGAAAGGGTTAATAGTAACGGTTGAGGATTTCGACTGTCCACCTCGTGACTCATCATCATTGCCTTCGTTAGCAAGCGTAATTTGGACTCATCAATACCAGCCAAATGAGCCTGAATTCGAAGGGGTTCCTAAAAACGGTTGACGAGTTAAACTCTTTAGCTCCTGACTCTATCATCAGACCCTCGTCACCATGTATAACGTATTGGGCCCGTCAATACCAAACGACCAACCATTTGGTTGAAGGGGTTAGGTAAACGGTTGAAGATTATCTGCTCTTCATATCCTGACTCCATCTTTAGACCTTCGGCACCAACTTTAACGTATAGGGCTCGTGAATACTAATTAAATGAGACCAAACTTTAAGGGCTTGTTAGCTACGGCTGAAGAGTTTCACTCTCTACCTCCTGACTCCAGCATCAGACCGTCGCCATCAAATATAACGCATTGAGCTCATCAGTACCAAGCGAATGAGCCCACACTTGGAGGAGTAACTAGTAACGGTTGAAGAGTTCCACTCTCTACCTCCTGACTCCATCATAAGATCCTCGCCATCAAGTTTAACGTAACGCGCTCGTCAATACCAACCAAATAAGACCAAAGTCGAAGGGGTTACTGGTAACGGTTAAAGAGTTCCATTCTAAAACATACTGACTCCATCATCAGACCCTTTTCACCAGGCTTAACGAATCGGGCTCCTCAATACCAAGCGAATGAGCCCACGCTCGATGGAGTTAGTAGTAACGGTTGAAGAGTTCCACTCTGTACCTCCTGACTCCATCATCATACCCTCGTCACCAGGTTTAACGAATCGGGCTCGTCAATACCAAGCGAATGAGCCCACGCTCGATGGAGTTAGTAGTAACGGTTGAAGAGTTCCACTCTCTACCTCCTGACTCCATCATGAGACCCTCGTCACCAGGCTTAAAGAATCGTGCTCGTCAATACCAAGCGAATGAGCCCACGCTCGATGGAGTTAGTAGTAACGGTTGAAGAGTTCCACTCTCTACCTCCAGACTCCATCATCAGACCCTCGTCACCAGGTTTAACAAATCGGACTCGTCAATACCAAGCGAATGAGCCCACGATCGATGGAGTTAGTAGTAGCAGTTGAAGAGTTCCACTCTCTACCTCCTGACTCCATCATCAGACCCTCGTCACCAGGTTTAACGAATCGTGCTCGTCAATACCAAGCGAATGAGCCCACGCTCGATGGAGTTAGTAGTAACAGTTGAAGAGTTCCACTCTCTACCTCCTGACTCCATCATGAGACCCTCGTCACCAGGCTTAACGAATCGTGCTCGTCAATACCAAGCGAATGAGCCCACGCTCGATGGAGTTAGTAGTAACGGTTGAAGAGTTCTACTCTCCAGGTCCTGACTCCATCATCAGACCACCTTGAATTTATTATAATGTTGTATTGTCACGGAAACAGAATCTGTGTGCAAAGTTACATAAAAATCGGTTTAGTAGAAGTAGTTGAAAAAGCTGCTGCAAGATTTGACCCAAACAAACCTGACACAAACACGGTAAGCTAAATAAAACCGTTTAATTAAAAATCGGTTTAGTAGAAGTAGTTGAAAAAGCTGCTGCAAGATTTGACCCAAACAAACCTGACACAAACACGGTAAGCTAAATAAAACCGTTTAATAAAAAAAACAAACGTAACTCGCTGTATCCAAGGCGGGATTCAAACCTGCACACCGTGCTAACCGCTACACCACCTGGGTACTAGCAAACCCGTCGAAATGTTCGATGTATTTGCTATGTAGCCTGCCCAATGCCACTTCAAACTCTAATTTCATTTATATTTTACCTTTTATAAGCATTTTGTAAAAACCTAACAAAGGGGTTGGTGGATATTTGCGGAGCCAATATAGACGAAAATAGAAACTGTTTCGGCTACAACAACATTGTTCCCATCACACGTGACATACGAACACGCATTTGCCATTATCGAACATCTGTGTTGCCGTGTTTTTACGCTCTTTAGGGATACGCATGTAAATTGAGAAAGAAGAAGTCGATTAAGGCTGAGTTTCCATCAGGGATGTGCGAGGATGCGTAGCGAGGGATGTGTTTGTCATGATCCAATAGATATACTTCGCTCCTTGAAAATCATAACGTCACTATGCAAAAAATGACGTTTTTGAGTTAACAACGCCATGTAATTCACGTGATTATAAGCATCGCAATACAAATTTACAAATACACCTATCGCTCTAGCTCTATTTAAAACGACAGAGGGCGCTAGTGTCATTACGGCGAATAGTGGAAAATTACGCGCGTTTATTTGGAACAGCTAGCAGGCTGGTGTACTGTATTTTTATTACGTTAAATGACATTGTGGTTTTAATAACTAAAAATGATTTTTAACAATATTAACCGTCGTTTTCGATGTAGTGTCAACTTTGCCAGCTCAAATTACCATAAATTCACTCGTTTTGGTCAATTCAAAAATGCTGTTTTAGGTTTAAAGCAATTATAACTATAGAAGCTGCCTCCAACATTCATCATCATCGTCATCATTTCAGCCATAGGACGTCCACTGCTGGACATAGGCCTCCCTCATAGATTTCCACTTAATTCGGTTGGAAGCAACCTGCAGCCACCGTGAGCCAGCAGCCTTAACCAAATCATCTGTCCATCTTGTTGGTGGACGTCCGACGCTGCGCTTGCCGATTCGTCCCCCAACATTACTGTTTGATTATTTTGTGACTTGTTGTTGAATGTCACAGTGTGTAATGAATAAAATTAACTGTTTGAGAGACTCATAGTTATTTGCGATAATAAATCTCATTTAACAAGTTTTATTTCAGATTTTTTTATACGAAAAAATATGGATTTTTCTTTCAAATAACCAGATATAGTGTCATTGTTCCTTTAACTGAATTAAAGTTTAGAAAAACACAGGCTCGAAAAGTTGTCACTAAGCAAAAAATTATGGAAAAGTGACATTATTTTATTCTTTAAATTCAATTATTAGATAAATAACACATAAAAGCTAGAATTTACTCTTATCAGTAAAAAGCATAGTCACGTATTTAACAAAACAGTTTAAAAATGATACTTTTATAACAAATAAGGTAGTTTTAATATTTCGGAAATTTTCAAGCCCCGTACCCAAAAATCCTGTTTTTCGTATTATAACGTTATGATTTTCAAGGAGCGACTTCATTTACCTATCCTCGCACCGCTGAACTGTTTCTATTGGTCCATGACAAACACATCCCTCGCTACGCATCCTCGCACATCCCTGATGGAAACGCAGCCTTACCATGTACCGTACCTAGACGAACAGCCATCTTGTAAAATAAACACAATGACTTTTCTAAAAAAGTATTTTTGAAGTATTTTTTTAGAAAATTGGAGGAACAATTTTACACAAATCGACCTAGTCCCAAACTAAGCATTGCTTTTACTATGGATACATTGTGTGATGTTGGGAGTAAAATACGTGTTGTTTTGTAGATCCGCTTTATTAGTGGATTCTTTTAGATTAGGATAACTATATTTATACCATTATTATCAGATTTTCAAAACTGATAATAATAGTGGACGGAATACGGAAACTGTAGTTGACGGCGTGCAAAGTAGGTCGTCGCCACTTTTTTTAGCACGCGAGGTACATTACACTGTTTCCTTCTACCTATATATAGTAGAACTACCCAAACATACAGCAAGTCACTTATTGCAAAGAAAAGCAACCAGTGAAAGGAACATAACAATCGCAACAAATAACAAACAATTTGGCAGTTTCAACAACATCACATAAAACATTCAATTGGCTCATCTATAATTAACTTTCGTGAACATCGCAGCGCGTCTAATTCTCACAGAGCATCAATAACGTTAACGAAGTAATGATGGTAATGAATAAGGAATATTACATTATGTCGCTATTAGCGATTAATTCGAGCTGTTATCAATTGGGAGGGAATTCGTTAATAATGAAGTGCAGGGATGTGGATATTCGCATCTACATCCGCATCCGTAGAACTTTCGCATTCACGTGAGAACCTTTTTTTTTGACCCGGAGAAATGCACGAAACTGCATACCACTACATAACCTAAGGCTGTCGGGGGTACAGCCAGATGTTACGCATTGGCTATGTGGCTCTTCGCTCCAAAAGGGATTGGCCTACCAATAAAACTCTGGGATTCTTCTGTACTGTGCGTTAGTGGTGATGCCGTGGGATCGCTAACAAGCTGCCACGACATCACCGGCACCTTCGCCTTCGGACGAACCCTCTCCGAAAAAAGCACACTGTAACATGGCTAATGTGCCTTCCCTCACCGCCTTCATTTGAGAACCTAGGTTAACCATAATATCGGAGAATGTATAATTTGTACCATGGAAAAATTCATAATGTCAGCTGCAAGGCGCCAGCCGTAACAAGATCCAGGACACGTGCAGGCTGCAAGTGTTGTTTACGTCCATGCACCTGCACCAGCATGGCTTCTGTTGGGGATGGACCGCCTATAAATAATCAGATCGATCTGGGAGCAGACAATCCAGGTCCAGCCTCTCCAGATACCAAATTTCAATAAATGCTTTGGTTCCACGATTTAAGCGCGAAAATATAACGAACAGACAAATACAGTTACTTTCGTTTACATCCCTTTCTGTTAAAGTTTGGATTTGAATAACTTTGGATTTTGATTTTTACTAACATCCGCATCTGCGAATGTGAGTCTCAAAATATAGGCATCCGCAGATACCAAAGTATCCGCATCAGCGACATCCCTGATTGAGTGCATTCCGCCTTGTTTGTGTATTTATTGAGAGCGGCCGGTTTAGCCGGCGCCTTCATTAAACATGTTTGACACGATAGCTTCGCCTGCGCTGTTCCCGTTATTATCCCTTGAGATATTTTTACTGGGATATAAAGTATGCCTACTTTCAATCCAGGACTTGGTCTTACTCTCTAACTGTATGTCGAATTTCATCTGTTTCCATACAAACATTCAGACATCGAACACGAACGTTCGCATTTTATAATTATTAGTTGGATTTTTAGCAACATCGTGATCCGAGGAAATGGTTCTCAAAATATCCGCATCCGCAAATGTCAATCATCCGCATCCGCGACATCCCTGATTGAGTGCGGCAAATTGAGTGCGTTCCATCTTGTTGACTGATTGTGTATTTATGGAGAGCGGCCGATTTAGCCGGCATACGTTCGGCACGGGCTGAAGGCGTCATTGGTGATTGTATTGCAGACTTATGTCTTTCAAATACGCAAAAGAATTAAGAAGCAGATATCGAGCAAGACATTAACATGCACCGTAAATTACATTGTTCATTACACTGGTCAACTAAAAAACACTCTTTGTATGAACATGAAAACTTTTGACTTTTGATCTGGTCAACAAAAATAAACTCTTTATGTATGAATGTAAACACTTTATTACATAGATATAAAATCATACAGAAACAGTACAAAGTTTAAAAGAAAATCTTTATGTGTGTATGATGAAAGTTTCACTAATTTTATTATAGGGATGTTCACTTATTTCAGTTCTTTATTATATTTTAATAATAGCACGACATAATTTTCCAGTTTCAATGTTAAACCGATGATTTGATTCTCCGCTACTTTGAAATCGCATGATCATAACGGAGAACACACGTTTTTATTATCTAAAATAAAACGGGTGTCAAACTTAAGTTTGCCAGTGACACGTTTCACGAAGCTACAAACCCAATTTTCCAAGTCTAAACTAGCATTGGGTCATGGCGGCTACAGCAGAGCCACTGGAAGCCGCCACAAGCTGCGGGCAATTTTTTTCATACATTTTGTATGACACCTGCGCACACCGGCGGGTTAGAGTAGCCGGGCTATTCTTCAGAAATATGTCTGCGACTCATTCTTCTGTCTCCATACATTTAGTATGAAAAAGGGCCCGATGAATGAGGTGACCGCAGACATATTTTTGAAGAAATGCCCCGCGTTCGGGCCAAAAGCAGTGGCGTAACTGAGCCACTGGTGGTCGTGTTTCGTGACTAGTTGACAACAATTGTATCCACAGACCGTCCTTCGACCTTTGCATTCGAGGCTGCAGACGTCAATATATCGCGCCGTGAAAAACGCCCGCATTCCGCATCCCGCCAACACGGGTCTTACACTGCGGGTCACGGAAAAAGTTAAACATTTATTTTTAAGAGTGTGGGGACAAATTTAAGAGTCAAACATTTTTTTTAATAGTGTGGGGATTTTATATGTGACATCAGCATGGCTAGCATACGATCGCCGCTATTTCACGCGCTACATAGTATAGTAACAGCCAATGAGAACGCCCGTACGTACCTCCATTGCGCTGCATTACAGATGCGCGTTCCCAATGCATTGGCTATCACCAGGAGTGACTCACTCCGCGATCGAGCCGCGTGGCCTTGAGGCCACCCGTAGGTGGTATTAGCCAGCGACCAGAAAGAGCACGCGTTATGCGATAGATAGAGATGAACGGATGCGGTGAGTTCCGGCCGGTGGTCACACCCGAACGACAGTTTTGTTAGAGAGAGAAGTCGGTACGTAATACCTAACCTCCCTCGCGGACGTAACCTCTATTCTCTAATTTAATAACAGTTCGTGAGCGGGGATCATGCTGCAGTGACCCTACAAAGTCTGCAATAAACGGATCGAAATATTATGAGCCCCGACGGCGAACTATTACCAGTTCACGGGTCAAATTATACTAGAAACGAGATTCATGACGAGGTTGTGAATAGCCTAAACTAAAGCTAGCAATCCTCTATACTAATCCCGAATAAAAATAGCTATATAGTCGGACTACACTAAGTTATAAATTGGAGAAAGTACGGCAAGAGGATTACTTTTATTACAAATTGCGTACCTATTAAAATAAATTTTTGCGTCAGTCTTGCACACATTGATCTAGATCAGTGGCTCCGAACCTGGGGGTAATTACCCCTTTAGGGGTAAAATTAAGTTTTCTCAGGGGTAATACTCATAACTATTAAGTCGTTTTCGTACTCTACCTACCAAATGTAAATGCCCTAACCACGGAATAAACTTCACGCCACGCAACTGTAGGCCAATAATATTGTCCCGCGGTGTACGGACCTGTCCGGAGCCCCGTCCGCCAATAAATATGTCAATGGACATCTTTTATACGGACCACAAACTCGACACTTTATTATTGGATACTTTTGCCCGTTCACTTTATTGACCACTATCTGTCGACTGCGCATTCGTTCACATCTTTCATTTATTATGTGAATTAAAGAATTAGAGGCTACTACTCGGAGCTACTACTTTAAATTACTTTTACGCACATAACATAAACCTTTTATAATGCGTTCAAAAATCGTAAATCATGACCACCATTTACACGAGGCAAGAATTAGTATGCGAGTTTCATAACATTGCGGGCTAGCTAGGTACGATGAGTTCTATCGATCGATAAACGCCGCAATGAAATGAAACTCGCATACGAGTTCTCACTCCGTCTCGGGCTGTTTTGTTAGAAAAAAAATCTTATCTGCTAAAATGTTATTGTCATTATGCAAAGGAGATTGACCACTTTGTATAGGAGTTGGACCAAGTGCTGCCCAGACTAAACACACAGTGCATTATGCTCCTTAGGCTAACACTAGACTGTATACTAAAGCGCTTTAAGATCTATCCCAGGAGTCATGAAAAAAAAAACTTTTTGATGGGGACTAAAAATTAATTATTTCTTACATTAAAAGTAACAGATTTTACTGTTATCTTTCTCGTCGTCTAATCGTCGTCATTGTCATAGATATTAATTGTATCGAGGAATTGAGCAGGGCGCCGAACAACGTCTTGATGCCTCGCCCACCCTAAGAACTAAACTAGGCACATAACACATAACATGCGCACAACAGCCAATTGTTCTCCGGCCCGTGAAACATGAAACAATAGTTTCGTATGCACTCTAGCCCACGATCTCGATTGTCCTCATCGATTAATATGTAACAGTGGTTTAAATGATGTACACAACACGGGAGGTAATAAAGAAAGCCCCCGATCGCATATTTACTTCTCTCGCTTGCAGCTCGGGCAGCAAACATCTGCGATCTCGGCCTTTCTTTGTTTTACCACCCTAATTGTGTAATGTACTATTGATAATTGCTCTCAAACAAAAAACTGAAAGTGCAAAGTAAAACCGAAAGCGCTCGCTCGCTAAAAAACCTTAAAAACAAAAATTAATGTTTTTTTTTCTCCTGGACCGATTTTGAAAATATAATATGTATTTTCTTATAGAAAGTAACGCAAGGAACTCGTTAGAGGTATTTTCATCTCTGGACAGCATTTTGGTCCAAACCTTGTCAATCTCCTTTCGAACACCTCTGAAAAACAAAGCAATTTGATTTAACCTCAGTTTTAACATCAGTCGAAATGACGTTTCATTCGAAATGAAATATCAAGTGCAAACAATCTTTACGAATCTCGCAATAACGTTCGAGATTACTTGAAATCGACCGATTTAGTAAATTGGTGAATTTGAAAATAAAAACTTAGATTGCGTGACATGCGTGAAAAAAGCGATTCGGTCCTTCAATCAAGATCAATCTTGGTTTTCATTTATGTTTTTTTATTAGCCTGTAACAGTGTCCCACTACTGGACAAAGGCCTCCCCCCTCTGCACCATTCATCCCTATCGAGTCCGTGATTTTTCGCCACTCTTTGCGACTTTGTGCTACAAAATTTCAAATTAATAGCCTGCGCTGTATACTGCTTATTCGAATTTAGCCAGAGTAGACATTATTCAGAATATCGGCCATTTTAAACCGACGGTAACCCCAAATCACGCAAATCCACCAGTTAACCCGAACTAGCCACAACTCGCAGTCCCGAAAACGATTCCAACTAGATTAACTTAGTCTGTGGCAGTTTCAAATCGGCTTTGCATAATGTCCCCGTAGCGGTAGTCCGGACCCGAACTCGGATGACCGAAATAGAAATAATGGGAATTATTATTTTTCGCGGGCTTAGCAAACAACGCGGGAAGTGAGACGCCTCGGGCTTGACACGTGGATTATATATGTGTTGGCGATTGTAAGGTGAACGTTCGAGTGCTCAACACTGTCGCAGTAGTCGCCATCTTGAACGTTACATCCTCAGGTGGATTTCACTCACATTGCGTGTAAACGAAATAAGCACACCGAATTAAGATTAAATCATCGTGTCGTGTCAGGAAACCAAAATTAAGACAGAAGACACCGTCCATTGATGCACCAACAAGCCTAACTCGGATCTTAAAATACTGTTCAAATTGTACACTAACTGGCAATACCGACTTTGGCATTGATTTCTAGATCTTGGTTCATGACAACTCACGATAGAACATTCTTCCTACGTATTTAATCACTACATAGTATAAAACAAAGTCGCTTCTCTGTCCCTATGTATGCTTAAATCTTTAAAACTACGCAACGGATTTTGATGCGGTTTTTTTTAATAGATAGAGTGATTGAAGAGGAAGGTTTATAAATATAAATAAATAAATATTAGGGGACAATCTTACACAAATCGAACTAGCCCCATATTAAGCTCAATAAGGCTTGTGTTATGGATACTAGACGACGATATATTTAATAGATACAAATACTTAAATACATAGAAAACATCCATGACTCAGGAACAAATATTCGTGCTCATCACACAAATAAATGCCCTCACCGGGTTTCGAACCCAGGACCTCCTGCTAATACATGCATAATATAATAGAGGAACACCGTGCGAAGCCGGGGCGGGTCGCTAGTAATAAATAAATTGAAGTACGTTTTTAATTACTAACTAAATTATGTCTTAATTTCAATTAAGACATAATTTAGTTAAGAAAGTTAACACATTTTTAGTTATTTAAGTAAAGCAAGTGAAACATGACTAAGCTAGGTAGAAATAGAAACTATGTACGTAAATTTAAAAATTAATTGGCTTTGTAAAATTCCTTCCCACTGATCGTATTATCCTACTAATATTATAAATGTCGGAGCACAGTAACGGATGGCACCATTTGTATTGACGTTTCAACTGTCAAACTGAAATAATAGATGGTGTCACTTGACGTTTAAGAAACAACGTTCAGAAATCGTCTCAATCAGAAACGTCAAGCGGTTAGCTTGAGTGAGGTCGTTATTGGGCTGGCAGCACTGGTTTTTTACTGTTGTTAAGTTGGTAGACTGTTTCCGGTTAATGTCACAAACTAGGCGGGAGTAATGTCGAATAAAAAGGTACGACGAGCGGGAAATGACACATTTTTGATGGAGCAGCGGTACCGTTAACTTGTTGAGCCAGCCCCGTAACGAACTCACTACGTTTCGGAAATCAATCCTCGTGTATCTTTGCGATCGTGCTACTTTTAATTAATCTTTGTGTAGAAGAATAGTAATACACGTTCGTGCTATCGAACTGTGCTCTTATTTCGGGATTTTCTATAATGGTAGATCCAAAAGATAACGAGCCTCCGTTAAACCCGTCGTCATCAGAAGTGGGATATACTCGTATCGCCTACATGATGCCTACATACCTACTAAATGCAGACTTAGTGGAACAGATATTGAAACATTTTTACTTCTCGTGGAAAGGCAAAGTAATCAACATCCTGTGAAATGCTGCTGTCAGAGATCGATCCCAGCAAGAAAAGCGACACGCGTACTTGGATTTCGGTGACTGAATTATGAATCCGCTATCATTATCAAGGATTTGGTTGTGAGGTATCGAAGAGTCCTGTTATAAGAAAAGAAGTAAATTTCTAACCTTCAAAGCAAGTCCGGCAACTGCAACACAGCCAACGTTAATGAATTCAGAATATCCAACACTGCCGGTTTTGTTTAAATGGAATCTCTGAAGAAAGTTTCACCGCAACACTATTAATTGTGATCTCCGAAAATAAGAGGCACTTGCAGTGGACAACAGTCAAAACCGTGAAATATAGTCGAAGACAATGAAGAATCTTTCAAGAAGTACGGTTTGAAGCCACAACAGATATCATCGTTTGATTTCGCGGCAGAAAAAGATTCGTCGTTTTGGACTTCATCACTACACACTACGGATGAGCCACTACAAGGTGACATGGGTGGCAACGGCGCTTCAGGCGCGTTAGTCAACAACGGGCACCACCGCCTGCAAGATTCGCGAGTTTGTGGAAATCCAATGTGATCTGGTGAGTCGTACCGATTTTATTGCGATTCTTGACCCGAGAATTTTCTCACAATGCGAAACTTTACTTTTAAATTGTCAGAAAAACTTTAGTTTGCCATTTAAGATTAACAATGAAAAAGTTAACAGTTTCAAACGAAGATTACGAAGTAGCTATTTGTGACAGTCACTTATTTTTACGTTCTACCCGACAATTATTTGCATTACGATATTGTAATCATTCGAGCTGTTCTGGATATGATTTTCTCCGTTCATAAAACCGAATCAAGACTACGTTTCTTGAGAGGAAAATAAATATTGTCAACCGTTGTTTTCAACTACCTTTAAATTTAATGATTTTAAAAAATACCTACTTACGTGTTTGGAAGTAATGTAAAGTTTACTGATGTGAGAAAAAGCGCGGTTTTGTAAAGTTCTAGTGATTGAAAATATTGCGATGTGCTAAAAATGGTCTTGAGACAAATACCCGTTAATTTTACTTAGTAACTCGTAAGTTCCCGTATAGTAAGTACAGTTTGTTTGATTTTTAAATTTGGTAATCAAAACAAGTGTCCTTTGGAATCATAATGATCTCAGTGGTGATCGGATGTGTCGCATAGAATCACGGGGTTGGTTTTATGTCGAGTAACCACAGGGATGGTTGTACCGCTACGGAAATTGCCGGACAAAAGAGGTACTTTCCTTGACTTTAGTTTTTGAAAAATGTTTTGTTTTAATGGGTACTTGAACTCTAGCTTTGAATTTTATTTTGATTTAGGAAACAAAGGAACTAGATAAAGTTCAGCCCCAATTCAAAGGTCCATTTGATATCACAAAGTGTTGTTCTGTTTTGAAAGTACTAAACTCTAGACACGCTTACAAATACGCTCATGACCTATTAAGAGAATGTTAGTGAAACTATCGAACAATGAATTCTACGTGTATTAAAATTTTATTTTCATTTTCTGCTCTTTTATGAAGGTTGTACTATTTCCGCTTGAATTAGAGAGTATCCGCCGGTTAGAGGCGATGACTGGGTGTATCCGCCGGTTAGAGGTGATGATCTTCTGTGATTTTATAATGTAAACACTGTTCGATGGTAGTCACTTTCCTTGGATACTTTAAACTGATTGTTAGCTGCAATTACGATTAATGAACTTGAACCAAACAGAGGGCCCTGCTTGGTCAGGGCTGACCGAGGCGATAATGTTTTACTGCTGATTAAGAGCTAGTATGCAATTAATGTGTTAAATCAAATCTGAAGAAGGCACATAGTCCTACTTACAAAGTGTTGTAATTAAGTTGTTTGCTAGCATTTTTGGTCAGGAATGACTGAGCGATGACAAAGACTACTGGTGGTATGTTTTCTTTTCAGACGCAAACGAGGACAAACGACGGTCACGGGCCACTAAGGAAAAGAGGGTCAACGTGGGACAAGCTTGTCTGCACCTACTAGGAGTTTACGTCACTCCGGTGAGCACCTTTCATTATGGTTCTAAAGCAGAGTGAACTTGCTAAAGAGTCTGTTTTGTCCAAGTTTAAGTAGTAAACGGATTAAAATAATGTGATTTTGACCGGTATTGGACAGACTTCAGTAATTTCAACCTTGCAAATTCTGACGACTGTTGAGATCGATGATATTACTGTTGAGATTTTATTTCACGCATTACTTGACTATTGTTTAAATGATAGTATTATGATTGGGCGTGAACATAACTGATGTGACCAAGACGTTACTGATGTGACCGATTTTTGTTGAAGTCCCTAAACTCGAATCGTACATACAAGTACGCTCACGACAGGTTACGCAAAATGCCTGAGAATACTTGTGTCATCGATGACATCGATTCTGAATCTGAGAATGTTTAATATCCGCCGAACCGCACACTGTGTTGGTTTTGTGAATTCGTAAAGCGATTCAATTCGACGTTAATATGTGTGTGCCTGTCAGACGCCGGATGAAGGTTGTCTTGAAGGGTAGACTATCAGACGCCGGATGGAGGTTGTCTTGAGTCTTTATCAGACGCCGGATGAAGGTTGTCTTGAAGGGTAGACTATCAGACGCCGGATGGAGGTTGTCTTGAGTCTTTATCAGACGCCGGATGAAGGTTGTCTTGAAGGGTAGACTATCAGACGCCGGATGGAGGTTGTCTTGAGTCTTTATCAGACGCCGGATGAAGGTTGTCTTGAAGGGTAGACTATCAGACGCCGGATGGAGGTTGTCTTGAGTCTTTATCAGACGCCGGATGAAGGTTGTCTTGAAGGGTAGACTATCAGACGCCGGATGGAGGTTGTCTTGAGTCTTTATCAGACGCCGAATGAAGGTTGTCTTGAAGGGCAGACTATCAGACGCCGGGTGGAGGTTGTCTTGAGTCTTTATCAGACGCCGGATGGAGGTTGTCTTGGAACCTTATCAGACGCCAAATGGAGGTTGTCTTGAAGTGGCTACGAGTACATGCTAAGTAGTCTTCAAAAGTTGAGTTTTCATGTTCTCTTTTGATTGAACTTATGCTGTTCGACAGAGTAGATTTTTTTTATGACTTTGTTATAAGTAGGTAACTTTTACTGTATTATTTAGTATCAAGAATGATAATTTAGTTTGCATTTGCATTCCATGTTGTTATCATAATCAAAAGGATTAAAAAAGGGGACCACGTTCACGTATTCTTGGTCAGGTTGACCGAGCGAATGAAAGCTTTTACTTTGTATGCTTTATCTCGTCTTTTCAGATACCTCACACGAGGACGTGTGAGAAGTCAGGACGGCCGTGTCGGAGCACAGTAACGGATGGCACCATTTGTATTGACGTTTCAACTGTCAAACTGAAATAATAGATGGTGTCACTTGACGTTTAAGAAACAACGTTCAGAAATCGTCTCAATCAGAAACGTCAAGCGGTTAGCTTGAGTGAGGTCGTTATTGGGCTGGCAGCACTGGTTTTTTACTGTTGTTAAGTTGGTAGACTGTTTCCGGTTAATGTCACAAACTAGGCGGGAGTAATGTCGAATAAAAAGGTACGACGAGCGGGAAATGACACATTTTTGATGGAGCAGCGGTACCGTTAACTTGTTGAGCCAGCCCCGTAACGAACTCACTACGTTTCGGAAATCAATCCTCGTGTATCTTTGCGATCGTGCTACTTTTAATTAATCTTTGTGTAGAAGAATAGTAATACACGTTCGTGCTATCGAACTGTGCTCTTATTTCGGGATTTTCTATAATGGTAGATCCAAAAGATAACGAGCCTCCGTTAAACCCGTCGTCATAAATGTGAAAGTTTGGATGTTTGTAGGTTTGTTACTAAATAACGCGTTAAGGCGAGGTAGTACGAGAATCGGGCGCGGAAGCCTAGTTTCCAAATCATTTTTAGAGCACTTATTTGACTCGTAGGTCACTGTAAAACATATATAATAATATTCAGAACTGTATCTAGGGCTTCCTCTCACCTAGAACACGATAGCGAACACTTCGCTCGATAGAAAAGTAGCGTGAAAACACTATAAAATAAAGTAGTTTTTTCATTTTGTTCATTACCAGTTACCTTTTCTGACAAAATTAATACCTGACAATCATGATTTCACAGTCATGCAGGGCTTCCTCTCATGTTTGGGTTGATAACTTATACTATTATGTTAGAAATCGAAGATAATCTGCAATAATCTGCATTCCGCCCGACCCTAGTGGACCTACCGCGACGCCCGTCACCCCGCTAGTATTGATAAGGCTTCTGCCAACGTCGGACCTGTGTCGTGTTTTCTCCGCGCCTTTCTGGGCATAAAACATGTCAGTAATTGTTGTAAAATCGTTTATAAAATAAATAAAAAATAACAGTAAGCACAACATCAATCTAGAGAGAGAATAGGGTAAGAAAACATGCATAATTCGTTATACAAAATTGTACTTC
This sequence comes from Eudemis profundana, assembly GCA_947034925.1. Classification (NCBI taxonomy): domain Eukaryota; kingdom Metazoa; phylum Arthropoda; class Insecta; order Lepidoptera; family Tortricidae; genus Eudemis; species Eudemis profundana. The sequence goes on along the minus strand of OX344799.1, from coordinate 25,882,437 downwards.
CGTAAGTTATATAAGCAAGTCGTACCAGATGGTTCACTTCGACCAAATATCAAAATCGGTAGTTTGTATTTCTATGACGCTTATGATTGATTACAATTTTCATATGATGACAATTATGTTATTGAAAAATTCGGTAATAAATTAATATTTTATAAGTTTAATGTCATTTTTTATATTACACGCATTTATTAACTTTACATTAATAAACATACAGTGCAATTTGGGTAGTTTGAACTTATTTGATTTCTTTTGACGTGCAGTTTGCGATTATACAAAAAAGAATACAGTCGGTACTAAAAAACACTTTCTTGACAGGAACTTATTTTCCCGAGAATTATTGTTTTCTAGCGAATGAAGTATTTATCGAGGGTGCCTTTATTTATTTATTAAATAAATATTATATTAAAAAGGTACATCTTTAGGGAAGATACTTGTTTTCTACTTAGGACAAATCGGACTGTGCAAATGTTGCACCGTTTGTAACAATGTATGTACTTTCTACATATGAACTATATAGTGTAACTAAATACTATGTATGAACTTTTATCAGTAGAGTAGGTAAGAAGCGGTCTGTGATGGAGCCGAAAGGTGACCTTAGAATAGTACATTCACAACTAGGGTGGTAATACAAAGAAAGGCCGAGATCGCAGAAGTTTGCGGCCCGAGCTGCAAGCGAGGGACGTAAATATGCGATGGAAGGCTTTCTATTACCTCCCATGTTGTGCATTTTATGTCTACACTTGGCCAGGCATATCTCACTCCGCGATTTTGTTTCGCGGTAATTATTATTATTCCTTGCCTAATGCATTAGGCAAGCTCAGGGCTGCGCTGACATCCGGCAGCCCCTGTGTGCGTAACCTATGAAGCCCAAAGGAGGGTTATGTGTTTGACCCGTATGTATGTAAGTATGTATGTTACCCGACTGCGGCGAAGCCCAAAGGACGCTTATGTGTTTGACCGGTATGTATGTAAGTATGTAAGAAGTATGTATGACGACGTGTATCAAAACAGTTATATAACTTCATGCAAATATTTTTTTTAACTACCTCTAATTCACTAGGAAATTTAAGCTATAATAATAATCGCAAAGATGAGTCTGCGGATCGGAAAGGTTATTGAATGTGGAGCCAAACAAATTGTACATATTAATGTATACAATATGTGGCCTGTAACCGGGGCTAATAATTAAAACGAAGATTGTACTCCTCAAACTGAACAACATTTGTTCAGCCACATTTAAAAATAACTTATGTATTTATTTTAGTACATTTCTATGTTGGTATATCTTTATTTTCTTAGATTAGGCTTTTTACAATATATATATATATATAAAGTAAAATACAAAATGAAATTACAAAATATAAACACATTATAAAAAACATTAGTACATTTATTTTTAGTAGGTACACTTTAAAGTTTATTTGAAGCCGCAATGTATTGCGATATTTTTTTATGTTTGTAGCGTGACAAGCGACGTCAATTAGACTGATGTTAACGTACATTGAAAATACTATTTAATTTGTATGAAAAAGTTAAAATCTTAAGATTAAAATCTTAATCCATAACAGACCGAGGAAATAATTTATTACGTGTTCAAATCAGACATTGTTCCTTTATTTTATTTATACCTGTAACTCTTAGAATATTACTTTACCTTAAATTTTCGAAATGTAGTGTTTGATTGAATATGAAATAAGTTCCTGACAAAAAAAGTTTTTTGAGACAAGCTTAAGTACTTCTTATTATAATTGCAAACTGCGTGGCACAACTAATCAAATGAACCCAAACACGATGAATTTAGGTATGTTATATAATAGGCTACTTGACAGGTTTCTGCAAAGTCAATCCGACTGTTTAATGATGTCTATTGAGCACTTAGAAAGTTGTAATTTTTAATTCTTTTGTGTATTTTTTCCGAAAAAAGCAAATAAAAATGCACTTTTAAAATTAACCGCCAAAACGGTTTCTCGGACAATATGGCGTCTATGACGACCCATGATAGTAAACCGACAAATGTCAACGAGGATCGCATAACGTTCTACCTTTAAAAATAGGATTGACAGATCGGCCAAACCAAACCGTTTTCGATAAAATGGCGACAGATAAAAAATAATCAATTTTCATCCGAGTTTTATAAATAAATTATCCATTTATTTTTAGTAATATTGACGTAAATTGGTTGTAATACTCATAATTAATACATATATCCATAATTCTTCCATTATTTTTCACACTGTCAAGTAGCCCATTAAGATGATCCTATGACTACTATCAGGCTATTCAGGCTACATGATCAGATCAGCTGTCATGTCACAATAATATTGCATTGTCATCTGATTATTACATATTGTTGCAAAATTTCAGCTCAATTGGTTGAAGATGCCTGCTTCAAAATTGAGTTACAAGATTCCACTCGAACAAACATAGTTACATTGCAAGTTCAATGAAAGGATGTAAAAAAATAACCGTGAGACAATACGCACGAACGATCTGTCAGTGAATTTATAAAGCTAAGCTATGGCGCGGAGTATTACGGCAAGCGGGCGCCCGCCGCCGCCCCGCGCGCTCGGGGCCCCGCGCACAGTGCCCCTGCTTCACCCCCTCAATATCGCGACGAGCCAGGTCCTACCGGGCCTTAACAACTGAATGGATTGAGATGAAATTAACCATGAAATAAGAGCAAATCCCGGATTCAAACAGTGTAGTTTATTACTCGTATAAGGAGTTCCTTCAGGATAATAAACAGAGCTCGGAATAAGTAGTGCCTATTTACCTAAACTTCGCGGAAGGACGTAACTAAGAGTGGTTACAACTACCAAAAATAATTATTTATTTTTATTGTACGCGGGATTTCCCGGGATTAATAAGAATACATAATCCACATAAATTCACACTCGGGGTCAAATTATTAATGAAATACAATTGTTGTTCAATAAAAATATATAATTATTTTTGGTGATTGTAACCATTCTTAGTTACGTCCTCCCGCAAAGTTGAGGTAAATAGGCACTACCTATTCCGACCTCTGATAATAAAACTTGAAAACCGCGGGCACAGCTGTGGGAAAAGCTGGATTTTGATAATGTCACAGAATAAGTAGTAATACGTACAAAAGTCTCTCTTTAACAAAACTGACGTTCGGGTCCGACCACCGGACGGACCGCACCGGATCCGTCTCTTTCTATCGCATAACGCGTGCTCTTTTTGGTCGCCGGCTAAGCCCTTCCGCGAGCAACATTTGGTACTAGCAAGCACCATTAAAATAAGAGGACTGTCATTCTCCATACAAAAAGCTGTTCCCCGAATTTACAACGCCATCTATGCATAAGCTTGGTAAAATAATTTACAATTATTCAACTTTGCAAACGTGACACAGTATTTAAATGTTAGAATTTATTTATTATTAGCTGTTTACGAACGAATTGTTACTATACTATGTTTCTTTGTTCAATTATAACATCGTTAAATGTTTACTTTTTTAGCGCCATCTAGTTTTTGCCCGGAAATCCCCTAGCGGTCGGGTTACAATCCAAAGTATGGAGAATGACAGTCCTCTTGTTTTAATGGTCCTTGGTACTAGTCGCGCGGTGAAATCGCGGAGTTGCCCACTCCAGATAATGAAGATCCTGAACATGGACGAAATCAGGAAATGTGTGGCGTATCCTCCACTGTAGTGATTTAATCTCCCGTCTGAGGCAGCTGCTGATATTTTATGCACGCGCCGGGATCGAACCCGCGCCCCCGTTAAATATTACGGGTGACAGCTACAACTCGCACCTCGATAAAGGTTTAAAATAGAATAGGAAAACTGGAAAATCAAAAACAAGAAAAGAAAAAAAGGAGGAAAGTAAAAAATATTAAAATTAGGTACATTATTACTTAAATGAAAGACATATGTTTGGCCGTATGCACTAAACAAAGCAATTGCAATAGTGTATTTTACAACTTTTTTCTATGGTATAGAGAAAACCTCCCAAAATAGAAATATTTAGTGAAAAAACTACTTTAATATCATAAAAACTCGCCGAGATAAAACAATGTTAAAATCACATTTTCAGACTGTCCCAAAGAACGCTTCATACTAACGCATACTAGCGTTGTGACGTCACACGGTTATGATTTAAAAAGTATATAATTTTTTTATAAAGGACCATGAGCAACTTTGTATGGGAAGTGGACCCAAAACCAACAGAGCTGAGAGTTATGTCATTAAAAAGGTCTTTACATTTACTTCATTTCATTCTATGGGCACCAAGTTCAATTCCATTGCAAAATTGAGATATTCATATTTTAGTTTCTATGAGAAACGCCTACGCTAGCTAACGCGGGTGCACGGAGCGGGCGCACGCGACGGGCGGGCAAAAATATGGCACTCGCGCCCGCTTCACTTAGCGCTGTTCATAATATTTTGAATTTGAATATCTCATTTCTGCAATGGAATTGAACTTGGTGGCCATATAATGAAATTAAGTAAATGTACAGAACTATTTAATGACACAACTCTCAGCTCTTTTGGTTTTGGGTCCATTTTGACGCATGGCCCTTTCCAGCTAAAGCTGTTCGATACATCATAAGTCAGTAGTAGCTTTCTCTCTTAAATTACTAAATAAATTGTCAGAGAGAGACGCAACAGCGTCACATTAGCGTTAAAACCACAACATCATTGCAAGTGTCGAATACAGAACAGTACTCGACATAAATCCAATAATTAAAATTGTAAAGTAACGCATATCCCTACAAATGCGTTGCCGCCCGCAAAAACAGCGAAGCCCCGAAATTAAATGAAAAATTAATCCCCCAATTTTATCGTTTATATAAATCACGCAATAAAATAATGTACCATGGATGATCCAACGTTACAACTCCATATACAAAAGGGCGTAAATCACCGTAGTTTAATGTTAACTTACGACGTTTTGTAAAGAGTGTTGTGGGGTAAAGGCGCGCGCTCACCAACGATAAGGCGATGCTGCGCTATCTCGTTTATAGACCATAACGGAGGCGGCGGTATCGCCTAATGACTCTAATGAGAGATAAGCGTTAGGCTCACGATCCATTAAAACTGAACAAACATAACATCGAAGTGCTAGCTTTGCTCGCGGCGATATAGGCGTTCTGGTTTTAATGTTTGTTTTTAATTATACACCATAAAGGAAACCTTTATGCAAATTGTCAGATTTCTACATTAGTTGCATTCCAGGTAGCACACAAGCTGTATAAAACCTTATACAGTCTTTATAATGCTTAAATTAGTGCTATAATGGCGGTATAAGTAAGTAAACACTTTATAGTGTGTGTGTATCGGTTTATCTGTGGCTTTGTGTGTCTGTTAGTGGCATCGTGCGTGGCTCCCAAACGGGTGAACCGATTTTGTTTTTTTTTTTTGTTAGAAAGGTGATTTCATCAAGAGTGTTCTTATTTAGGTTTCATCAAATCGGTTCAGCCGTTTATGAGATATAAACGATGGCAAAGCAAAGAATAACTTATTTCACCCCCGCGAACGAAATTACGGACATCATCATCTATGATCTAATCTTTACTTATAGTGCGCCGAGTTACGGACATGCTTCTATGGGAAAAGTTCACATCCGGATACCAGCACCAAATTTTAGTATGTTGTTAGGCATGGTCTCTGGACCCCAAAACTGCCGGGAGACAGTCTCTGAAAGGTCAAGGTCACCGAATATGACGTCATTCATCTAGCCGCTCCCGCGTTCTTAAGAATGTTTAATTGTGACAAAACTACACATCTCACATCCACATAAGTGATATCAAATGAAAGGTAATTAAATATGCTATAAATGACTTTTACATTTGAATTTAATAAATGTTATACTTTAGGAATTATTCACACAATAATTTTAATATCGTAAAAAGCAATACGGAAATTCAAGTTTTAAAGCAAAACTAAAAACATTTAAGCTATGCAAATGTACTACAAAAACAAAAGCAATTTATTAAGCTTCATAACACAGTTTAAATCTTGAAAATCTGTCAATAAATATAGAAGCTATAGCTCAAAAACCTTGAGCGCGCGAAAAATCTCCCGTAGTGCGCCGAGTTATGGAAAAAAAAATTACTTCCGGATACCAGCACCAAATTTTAGTATGTTATTAGGCATGGTCTCTGGACCCCAAAACTGCCGGGAGACAGTCTCTGAAAGGTCAAGGTCACCGAATATGACGTCATTCATCTAGCCGCTCCTGTGTTTAATTGTGACAAAACTACACATCTCACATTCACTTAAGAGATATCAAATGAAAGGTAATTAGATGTACTATAAATGACCTTTACATTTGATTTTAATAAATGTCATACTTTAGGAATTATTCACACAATCATTTCAATGTCAAAAGAAAAATACGGAAATTCAGGTTTTACTGCAAAACAAAAAACATTAAGTTATGCAAATGTACTACAAAAATATAAACAATTTACTAGGCTTCATAACATAGTTTAAATCTTGAAAATTTGTCAATAAATATAGAAGCTATAGCTCAAAAACATTGAGCGCGCGAAATACTCCCGTAGTGCCCCGAGTTATGGAAAAAAAAATTACTTCCGGATACCAGCACCAAATTTTAGTATGATATTAGACATATACTCTGGACTCCAAAACTGCCGGGAGACAGTCTCTGAAAGGTCAAGGTCACCGAATATGAAGTCATTCATCTAGCCGCTCCCGCGTTCTTAAGAATGTTTAACTGTGACAAAACTACACATCTCACATCCACATAAGAGATATCAAATGAAAGGTAATTAAATGTACTATAATTGCTTTTGTTTTGTGTAGTACATTTTCATAACTTAGTGTTTTTAGTTTTGCTGTAAAACCTTAATTTCCGTATTTTTTTTGAAATTGAAATTATTGTGTGAATAATTTCTGAAGTATAACATTTATTAAATTTAAAAGCAACTACAATAAAAACTAAACAAACTAAAATTGAAAGTGAAATTAAAAGTGAAAGTCATTTATAGCACATTTAATTACTTTTAATTTGATATCACTTATGTGGATGTGAGATGTGTAGTTTTGTCACAATTAAACATTCTTAAGAACGCGGGAGCGGCTAGATGAATGACTTCATATTCGGTGACCTTGACCTTTCAGAGACTGTCTCCCGGCAGTTTTGGGGTCCAGAGACCATGCCTAATAACATACTAAAATTTGGTGCTGGTATCCGGAAGGAATTTTTTTTTCCATAACTCGGGGCACTACGGGAGTATTTCGCGCGCTCAAGGTTTTTGAGCTATAGCTTCCATATTTATTGACAGATTTTCAAGATTTAAACTATGTTATGAAGCCTAGTAAATTGTTTATATTTTTGTAGTACATTTGCATAACTTAATGTTTTTAGTTTTGCAGTAAAACCTGAATTTCCGTATTTTTCTTTTGACATTGAAATGATTGTGTGAATAATTCCTAAAGTATAACATTTAATAAAATCAAATGTAAAGGTCATTTATAGTACATCTAATTTCCTTTCATTTGATATCTCTTAAGTGAATGTGAGATGTGTAGTTTTGTCACAATTAAACACGGGAGCGGCTAGATGAATGACGTCATATTCGGTGACCTTGACCTTTCAGAGACTGTCTCCCGGCAGTTTTGGGGTCCAGAGACCATGCCTAATAACATACTAAAATTTGGTGCTGGTATCCGGAAGTAATTTTTTTTCCCATAACTCGGCGCACTACGGGAGATTTTTCGCGCGCTCAAGGTTTTTGAGCTATAGCTTCTATATTTATTGACAGATTTTCAAGATTTAAACTAGGTTATGAAGCTTAATAAATTGCTTTTGTTTTTGTAGTACATTTGCATAGCTTAAATGTTTTTAGTTTTGCTGTAAAACTTGAATTTCCGTATTGCTTTTTACGATATTAAAATTATTGTGTGAATAATTCCTAAAGTATAACATTTATTAAATTCAAATGTAAAAGTCATTTATAGCATATTTAATTACCTTTCATTTGATATCACTTATGTGGATGTGAGATGTGTAGTTTTGTCACAATTAAACATTCTTAAGAACGCGGGAGCGGCTAGATGAATGACGTCATATTCAGTGACCTTGACCTTTCAGAGACTGTCTCCCGACAGTTTTGGGGTCCAGAGACCATGCCTAACAACATACTAAAATTTGGTGCTGGTATCCGGATGTGAACTTTTTTTCCGTAACTCGGGGCACTATTACAGGATGTCCCAAAAACAAACGTCCATACGAAAAGGGCTGATAGACCAACTCATAAGACACCAGATTAAGTAAATTTGACTTTAGTAAAAATGTCTTTAGTTTAAGAAATGTAAAAAATATGCATTACGTTCAATAGCATAGTTATTTGGCAAACTTTAGCAAAAAACAGATCTGAAAAATACTTAGTTTAGTCATGACACTCAAAACACCGGCAGGGTATCACTTAACAGGAGTTTTGCAAAAACGTAGATGTTTCGAAATCTAAGAGATTTTTACTGAGCTGAGATCAAATTTACTTAATCTGGTGTCTTATGAGTTGAACTATCAGCCCTTTCCGTACAGACGTTGGATTTAGCGACATTCTGTATATATCTGGTGGCATATTAGATTTGAATTTTAACGTAGATAACGTATAAATAACGTATAACGTTTTTCTAGAATATCAGAGAGTAATATTGTTGTGCTTGTACTTATTACGTGTTAAGTTTTGAAAACTAGGAGGGTCGTTGTTAGGCGGTATCTTAGGCTAGACGGTGTTCCTTAATATTGCATGACGGATGACGCACGATTTTCCTTATCTAATCTAAATTGAAAAGAGTTATAATTAACATATTAGGCAATCAGTAAAGAATCTGAGTTTCGGATATTTTCTATTTATTTATCGTACTTATATACCTAGAAGTATGAGTGGTGTGGCGTCCAGAGAACTCGATTCCTACCGGCTTGCCTAATATCAGGCATTTGAGCACCTTATTCTACAGCTCTTATGGAAAATATACACCAAATCTACACCGGCATGCCCAAGGATATCTTTTACGCCACGCCACTGATAAGTATGTATGTCGTCGTCTAGTACCCATAGTCATAGTACAAGCATTGCTTAGTTTGGGACTATGTCGATTTGTGTTGTCCCCACAATATTTATATTTAATAAAGTACTATAGATGCTGATAAATTAACTAAAGCGCCATCTGGCGAGCTATTTAGTCCTCATCGAGAACACGTAGGCGGTGGACGGCGGGCCTAGCCGCGCAAATCCGCGTGTTGATGTGAAGGCAATAAATAAAGCCGCTATTCGCGAGCATTCTGCATCCGCCAATGGGCCATCATTCTTGCTGCCGGTTATTGCACTTGCTTTTCAACCCCCCAAAAGAGGGGCGTTGTAAGTTTTATTCCTTTTGTCACTCGTTTCAAAGAGAGGACCTATTTGAATGCGGTTTAATACCTATACAGGTACTATCCCGTGGCTTTGCTTATATCATTCTCGCTCTTTCTCGAGTGGAGCTCACGAACCAGACGCGCAGCGTGGGTCGGTCGCCCACAAGATCACACACAGTACAATACAATATAGTGATGTAACGATACCGATACCGATATATCGGTATCGCCGATTATATACAACCGATATATGAACAGCGCGAAAAGAATTTGCTGTATGAAAAAATCTACAAAAATTAATTTCAATTACTCACTTAATTTATGTAATTGTTCTATTACCTTGTGCAATGATAATTACTATTATTATCTTTGGTTCATAACATTTTTCTTTAATTTTGAGTTGGCAATTTGTTTATTTTACTTTACACTTTCAAGGTTGACTCTCTGTTAAATATAGCCAAGTTTTAGGTATAATAAGGACATACCTACATAGGTCTGAGGTACGTACTTCATTATTTAGCTAAGATATCGGCATCGGTATGGCCGATTATTTACTACAATAATCGGTATCGGTATCGTATCGGCAAAATTATGTATCGTTATATCCCTAGTATAATAGCAGTCATTTTTCTTTTGTCAAACGGACGCGCCGCTTAAATGTGTGCGCGCCGTGTAAGCACGCACTACAAACAAACTTTTAGCCAGGATCGCGTCGTCAAAACCAATCGCGGCGAACTCATATGGCGACATTAATATGGAACTTTGCTTCTAACTAGCCCGCAAATCGTAGGTGTGATAAGGCCCTTACCAATACGCGGCGAGTGCATAATCATCATCATCCGCCAAAACATTATGATTAGCATTATGATTGCTAAACGTGTAATCATCTTGGCAGGAGAGTTGGCGGTCGCAGTCAGATGTAAAGCCAGTCGACCGCGGGTGCTGCTGCCTACGAGTATATACAACACCCACGGAATCAGAGATGGTATAATTCTAAACCTACACAGCGACACAGAATAAGAACTAGTACTACTACGATCGAAATAAGTACTAGTACGATCTGACGCAACGCACCGCATCCAACCGTCTCTCTCTATCGCATAACGCGAGCTCTTTCCGGCAGGGCTCGAAACCGGTATTTTGCAAAAACTCCGAAATAGCCCAATATTTTGAATTATTTTACGATTTTTTATGTAGTCATTATGATGTCACCTAATATCCATATGGAAAAGTGGAATGAGCGCCACTTGGCATTCCAGCGGCATAGCTCCCCCTCAAAGCGGAAGTCCTAATTAGTCGGAAATGTAATTTCTCCATCCCTTCCCGAGCCGCGGATGTCACGTTTGATAGGCTCTGATATGTCGAAAGAATATAACTCAATCGCACCTTTGCAGGTAGGTACTAGGTACTTAAATACACTGTGTGTAAATAATAAATCAATTAATCAACACATAATAAATTGAAAAAATAAAAAAAACACCACATAAGATTAAATCCGCAACACAGGCTTCGTCAGGTGGGTACAAATTCAAATCGGCAACAGGCTTCGTCACACTTACCAACAAAAGTAATCCGCAACAGGCTTCGTCACTTCAGCTTACGTTAAAAAGGATCGCCCCGAATCGTAGCTGGCTCAAAAGTGCCCATGACGCTGGCGCCGACACTGTGTGTGCGAAGTCATGCAGGTATAGTCAGCATCCTGTCACATCCAAAGCGCCATCTACTAGATGCATTAGATCTCGTCTAGTCAGAGCTTTTTCTTTGGCTCTCCGAATCATTTGAGAAGATGTTTGAAATGTTTGTTGGCGAGGCTCCATCCGGCTATTTATTTTAAGTTTCTTACCTTAAAACAAATAGCCGGACGGAGCTTCGCCAACAGAAAAACTAAAGCCATTTTTAATAAGCCGGTTGCTTGTAGGCACTTACGAGCCGCACGCACACATCAACTAGCTTTTTCCTATTGCGAGCAGCACGCACACGTAGGTAGCCGGCTTATTAGACATGCTCCTGTTCTTTGTTAACGAGACTCCGTCCGGCTATTTATTTTAAGGTCCTTGATTTGATATAAAAAAATACACTGTTAAATAGGTACAGACAGGTGCTCTTAAATTTTTATTTTGCATGAAAATATTTTACACGAACAATTTTAAAATACAAGAAATACCAAGTTTATGATAAGTAAAATTTATTCACTTTTCTAATTCAAATTGTTATTCTTACGAGTTCCAAAGGTGTAAGAAAGCCCATTTTTAAGAAAAACAAGACGGCACAGCAATATATGATAATGCTGCTTTGCTGCAGGGGCATGCGGCAATGTGCAGAAGTGCTGTAGGATAGCACTATATGATTTGGGCAATAGTTTTTAAAGGTTCATTCTTTCAACAATAAATGTCTCATAGAAAATTTATCAAAACTCGTCTAGCAAGTTTTTATGCATCGGGGCTATACTCTGTACTTTTAGGTAGCTACTTAAAAAAACCACGTGACTCGGGTCGTTCAGCCCGTGGTATTGTGCCGCTTTGGGCTTAAAATCACTAAATTTCATTTTACCTCATTATCAATATTCCCAGATCTCAAAACTTCATGGCCTCAAAATACCTAAATTGCAGAATGCCTAAATTTTTTTCACAATCAACCGAAACCTTAATATCGCCGATGTTCAAATTACCTTAGGCTCATAATACCTAAACTTCAAAACAGCATTATGGCAAAACAACATATGCTTAAAACAACCAAACCTCAAAATACCTAAATTTATACTATCAAATAAACACTCGTAAAAAAATTAGGTATTTTTGGAAAATTTATGCCTAAATTTAGGTATTTTGAGGTTGAGTTGTTTTGATATTTTGTCATTTCTGCCATTCGGTAATTGAAGGATTGTGCATTTCAATCTTCAGGCATTTAGAGAATATGCCGTTTTAAGTCAAAGTCATAATGAATTTCGTTCATTTTAAGAATGTTACAATTTGACATTTAGGTTTTATGAGCTCATGGTAATTTGAAAATAGGGTGTATTGGCAAATAAGGTATTATGAGATTTAGTGATTTTAAGCCCAAAGCGTCTGTATTAAGTTAGTACTACACTCGCAGTCAAAAATATTGGGTGTCCGTAATTTAAATAATAGAAATAAGTAGGTGTTTTTCAATATTTGAACTTGTTTTATTCAAATAATTATACTATTCTTCAAAATACCTGTATTAGCAATATCCGCTAAGCCATCAAAAAAATATTATTATCCAAATGTGGTTTGGCAACGAATTTCTGAACACTACCTACTGTTGTCTAGAGGATCGGCAGCATCCCATCTTCGCAAACCCGTTAACTATGCATGCTTTAATCCCAGTTTTACGCCGTTTCCACGTACGCTGCACAGACTCCACATTTATACTAAATTATAAACGTATAACAGACGTCAAAGGAAACAACATCGATTCACAAAATGAGCACGCAGACAATCCAAACGTTAAAAAAATCATCTGTTTTTGTTCCCTTTGGTGGTGGAATCATCATCATCATTTCAGCCATAGGACGTCCACTGCTGGACATAGGCCTCCCTCATAGATTTCCATTTAGTTCGGTTGGAAGCAACCTGCATCCACCGCGAGCCGGCAGCCTTAACCAGATCATCTGTCCATCTTGTTGGTGGACGTCCGACGCTGCGCTTGCCGATTCGTAGTCTCCATTCGAGAACCTTTCGGCCCCAACGGCCATCTGTTCTACGTGCTATATGCCCTGCCCATTGCATTTGCATTGCCTGCACATTGCATTGGTGGTGGAATAATTTCATTAAATCTATATAATTTTCACTTTTGAGATCACCTTAGCCATTGATATGAGAATCAGGCAATCGATTAATTATCATTCACAACATACACACAAAACACAAACAAACGAGCTAAACTAAATACCATCCTCTTTTTGGAATCGGTAAATAATACTTAAATAGGAAAAAAGAGATTCTCTATAATTTAGGCATCATGCCCTTGTCAGTGAAGCAATCACTAGTCATTTCTATTTTTACAAGCTTTTATTTAGTTTCACCTGTCCCGGTGTCTGTCTGTGTGTCTGTCACCGCCAACTAGCTTAATTAGCCATTTGGTTAACTGCCTAGCCTTTTCATTAAACGGCGTCATTTAGTTAAGTGTCTGTAATCAAATCTTGCAAGTTCAAGTTCACCACTTCCCGATTTCTGATTGAGATGACATTTTGCAAAAATGTGTAAATTAGATGACAATGCAATATTATACAAAAAAAGTACAGTCGGCAATAAAAGCTTGTCACAAAAGAATATTTTTTGACAGAAACTTATTTGCTATATCTTTTAATATGTATTAACTTGTATTGACAAGTTATTACATTGACTTATCCATATGAAATAAGTGTTGAGAGTAGGGTTTCCAGATGCCCGGGAAATCCGGGATTGTCCCGGAATCACCGTTCTTGTCCGGTGTCCCGGAATTACCATTGATTGTCCCGGACTTCGAACATCAACTTTATTTTTTTACGAGTATATTATAGTATATTATTTCACTTTAAAGGCATAACTGCTAATCTTAAAGAATACCTACTAAAGCCCACTACTATATTAATAACTAGCTGTTCTGGCGGACTTTGTTCCGCCTTACAATTTTTAAACGGTTTTTTTTTTATTTTTTTATAGTTATTCTGCCATTCGGGACGGAGACAAACCCAACAAATTAAAGATCATTAAAATCATAAACCCCTTGTTTTATGTGGTGGACACCCTTTGTTTTATTATGTATATAAAATTAACTCAATCGCCAATAAAAACATTCATTTATATTCAATTTAAAAAAAAATCGACTATCATTTAAAATTAATAGCTATCTGAGCCGTTTGAGCCATCGTTTTAAAAATTAAACCGATTTCAAAATGGGGAATTCATATTTTATGCTCGGTATCCATTGCTTTGAAGTTCTGGAGCTCAAAGTTGATTAAAAGTAATTAACGTGTTTGTTCAGTGTTTATGGTTTAACATGAATGTTTAATTTTAAGTAGACTGGTGTGGTTACATGAGTAACAAGGGTAACCAGGCCGATGGAATCATCAACGGTGAATTTTACGCATTTTAGGTTGCCTTGGTTTGCAGGTTTTATTATTAAATATGTCGTTTTTTAATGATTACATGAAATGTCATCATTGTCAATGGTAGAGTGTGCAGATAGTATTATCCTAAGGGAACTCTTTACCGCGATCTACTAATACTGACCCTGAATGTCATGCACCGTATTTGAATATCGAAAATTAACGATACTGCTAGCAGCCACAGACTTCTAAATCTAAGTTAAACATAGAGCAAAGATTAGGCGCTCAATTCTAACTTTACGATAAAAATGCACAACTACCAACTTAACAAACAATTTAATTCCTACGGTTTTTAAGAAAAACAAAACTTTCCGAACTAAATTCATTGATGCCAACATAAAAAAGGCCTTATAACCTAGTCGTAGAAAAAGTATTGTATGTAACGTTGTATAATTAAGTCAAAACACGCTCATGACGGCTCTATTTGCGATACTCGCCGCCGCGGCAACTCGCGCCATTCGCATTTTTTTAACCTTCTTATACAACTATTGCATAAAATACTACCTATTGCATGATTTTAGGTAAATACAATTCTTACAATGCATAGAGGTATCACTAAAACCTACCTTACAAGACATGCAAAATTTAAGACAAACTTAGTTCTACTTATAATCTAGGTATTCCTGAATGCTATAAAAAACACATCACTGAGAATTTTGTATAAAACTAAATTACGCTATGTAATTAGGTACTTCATAATCTTCATATTAAACGGTTGGTCAATATAGGCGGAGTCATAATAAACGGATTCTACTGTATATCTGAATATCGAAATTTCTGACGATTCTAAGGTGAAATTTCTAAATATTGAAAGTCTATATTACCGAATGGTACAATAGTCGAATACTGAAATGTCGAAACTCTGAAAATCTACTAGTGAAATATCGAATATTATTACGTCCGCTGACACGTTTTTGACGTACCCGATTGTTATCGTGTTACTTAATAAAAAAACATCCAAGCATCTTCACAAACTTTCACATTTATATATCAGTAGGATAACACCTCCACTTTGCTTATAGAAGCTAGGGAAACAAATACTGGCAATAACACAGTTATTAGCTTAGCAAGTCCAACTCGCTGGAGTGGCGCCCGGGAGGCGAGTTGGCCAAGTCGCGGCCCAGGGGAGCCTCGATAACCGAGCGGCGTGTAGTGTAGCTATAGCTCCCACTGCGACTGAAATATAAACAGTAGGGTATTTTACTAGATCATGAAGATAGAAATCATTGGGTAGAAATGTATCCTTGAAAATTGATTAACTGTATTTTGTCACCTTTTCTAATATTTTACTCAAGTCAGTAATTCTTGAAGAGTGATTAATAATTTCCTTATTTATATTTTCCTGTAGGATGCTTTATTTATAGAAACTAAGGAAACTTGCACAATAACACAGTTATTAGCTTAGCAAGTCCAACTCGCTGGAGTGGCGCCCGGGAGGCGAGTTGGCCAAGTCGCGGCCCGGGGAGCTTCGATAACCAAGCCGTGGGTAGTGTAGCTATAGCTCCCACTGCGACTAAAATAAACTAGTATGGAAGCGTGCACAAAATTGTCTAAAAATAAAGATATACATATATTTTTATACTAAGTATTAAGTAAAATAAGTGTCTAACTCTAAAACATACTTTTCAAAATACTAAAGGAATAGTTTATGTAGTTATTCTTTGAAATAAATCACAAATAATTCATGAAACTAAAGCAGACGTTCAGAAGCCAGCTATTTTATTGAATCTGGAATCTTTCGAGATTTATAAATCCAAGATAGACGTTCGGAAATCATTTCCTGTGATGAAATATTTATTAGGCTCATTGGGGTCATGTTTAGTTTGAAACGGTATCAAAACGTACAAGATTGTATCTGGGGGCGCGGTCGCCAAGTCGAACAAATCTAACACCTTAAGGCCTGAGGTCCTTTTCTGGAAGCTATTCAGGCCATTTGCAACCTCCTGTGATTTTGTACTGGCTAAAGCTAGAACCCTGAATTTTCAGTAATATATAGGGCATAATATGACTTAAATATAGGTATATTTCCAATAACATTAAATTGTAACTCGTAGTATCGTCTTCGGTTTCCGCGATTATCATTCATAGTAATAAAACAACTTAAACGGATTAAATCGCGTATATTACTACATTTTAAGTACCGACTGAAAAAAGGGCGAAGTCGGATATTATTTTACTGTATAAAAAGGGTGACCCAGCCGACATTAGCAACTATCGACCGATCAGCTTACAACCCACTCTATACAAAATATTCGCTTCTATGATAGAGCAACGAATCTCAAAATTTACGGAAGATCATCAGCCGGTAGAGCAAGCAGGCTTCAGAAAAGGCTTCTCTACTATGGATCACATACATGTTCTAGATCAAGTGATAGAGAAGTATCAGGAGCAAAGGCGTCCCCTCTACCTTGCTTTCATAGATTACGCTAAAGCATTCGACTCCATTTCACACATCAGCATGTGGACAGCTCTAAAAGAATGTAACGTTCCTGATGAAATAATAGAGCTAATTCAAGACATATATGCTAAAAGCGTAAGTAGAGTGAAATTGGATAGAACAGGTCCTGACATAAATATATGCCGAGGAGTAAGGCAGGGCGATCCTTTGTCACCGAGAATATTTATAACTGTCCTACAGAGTATAATGAAAAATTTGAACTGGACCGATAGAGGCATAAAGGTTAAAGGAAAAGTTCTCAACAACTTACGATTTGCTGATGACATTGTACTTTTTTCGGAATCAGCCCCGCAACTACAGTCAATGATCAAGGATATTTACACCGTAAGCCAGAATATAGGGCTTGAACTGAACACTGCTAAAACAAAGGTCATGACAAACCACGCTCGAGCCCCTATTGAAGTAAATGGTACGCCTCTTGACTATGTTGAAAATTACATATATTTGGGAAAACAAATGTCATTCAGTAAGTCTCGACATCGTGATGAAATCAACAGACGTGTAAAAATGTCCTGGAATAAATTCTGGAGCTACAAGGAAGTACTGAAATCAGACTTACCCATAAAGCTGAAAAAGAAAATCCTGGACTCATGTATTTTACCATGTCTTACATATGGATGCCAAACTTGGATTTTTAATACCTATACAGAAAACAAGATTAATACATGCCAAAGAAGTATGGAACGTAGTATTCTCAACCTGAAATTGAAGGATAAAAAGAAAAACATAGAGATAAGAAATAAAACCAAAGTTATTGATGCGTTATCGTTTTGCAGAAAATTAAAATGGCGATGGGCAGGTCATATAGCACGAATGAATGACAATAAATGGACCAAGTCAGTTACGGCGTGGTCTGGCCCACCTGGGAAACGAAATAGAGGAAGACCACTAGAGAGATGGTCAGATGACATCTCGAAACTAGCTGGTAGTTAAACATTGGTTCGAAACTGCTAATAGTAGAGACAAATGGAAGGAGATGGAGGAGGCCTACACTCGAGGAGAGGTCCTTAGTATCTAAAATGTTTTAATGTATTTAAATTATTAATGCACTATTATTGATTTCAAAATAAATTTATGATTTGTAAATTGTAGGATTGCAAATTATTTAATTTTTTTAATTATTAAATTTAAATTAAATTATTGAATTATTTAAATTGCAATTTATTTGTTAAATTGAATGATGAATTTTGTAATAATTATTATTTTTTTTTAAAGTTTAATGTAAAATGTAATGCATGTATACTAATAATTTTGATAAAAAATTGTATGTACTTATATTGCAAGATCATAAATTAATACATGTCAAATGTAATGCATAAATTGATAATTGATATTAAGGAATAAATGGCTAAATTATTTTTTTAAGTCCCGACGTTTCGTAACCCTTTTCAGCGTTCGTG
Organism: Eudemis profundana; assembly: GCA_947034925.1. Classification (NCBI taxonomy): domain Eukaryota; kingdom Metazoa; phylum Arthropoda; class Insecta; order Lepidoptera; family Tortricidae; genus Eudemis; species Eudemis profundana. The sequence goes on along the minus strand of OX344799.1, from coordinate 25,864,116 downwards.
GTCGCGGGTAGACTGAGAAAATCATAAATTTCCTCTGTCAAAATTACTGTTGTGCAAACCTACCTAGAACTATTGCCCGTCAAGGTTACTTAGTTTTGTGGATGACACACTCACTGACTGATCAACATAATTCTAAGGTACTTCTAGCAGAGCAACAAGCTCCAAATTTTAAACATAACTCGTTTTAGTTTATCAAGTTATATGAAATCTGTAAATATTGCAGTTTCAGTTATCATTCAAAGATATACAAACTGCATAAGTAAGTTTTTAATCCTCTATAAATACATGCGATTACAAAGTTACTTTTGTAGTTCCAATGGCAAATATAATGGATTGGAATGTAATAAATAAAGGAAGTCCACTTACAAAAAGAAATGAGATCCCATCAAAAAACAACATGTAAAAAAATTGCAAGTCTCGCAACCTCAACTACCGTAAAAAGTTGTGAGATATTTGCGGGCCGAGCTCCAAGCGAGGGACGTAAATATGCAATCGAGGGCTTTCTTTATTACCTCCCGTGTTGTGTACATCATTTTATGTCTACACTTGGACAGACCGCAGCTTTTTCCGTACGCGCAGGGTGCGGAAAAAGTCACTTTATGGCCAGGTGTGGCATAAAATATAAAACCAAGTCGGTTAATTTATGACCGCATCGCATATTACATTACATTACACATATTTTATTTTCAATAACTACATACATGGCCATCGCATACAAAGCGGTGCAGCGACCAGAAAGAGCACGCGTTATGCGATAGAGAGAAACGATGTGATGCGGTGCGTTCCGTCCGGTGCACCACGGTCGTCGGAGCCGAACGTCAGTTTTGTTAGAAAGAGAGACTTCTATACGTAGTACTATTACTTATTCTGTGGTAGAAGCCAGGAAATCAGATGCCGCTATAGCTTGGCAACTTCGTTGGTGACACTCACATGTGTGCTTTTTGTTATGTGCAGCCGTAACTACTCACACAAGTTACCGCCGACACGAACGACGACCGACGGAGGCAGCGTCCGGAGGCCCCCGTTCGTGTTGGCGGTAACTTGTGTGAGTAGTTACGGCTGCACATAACAAAAGCCCACATGTGAGTGTCACCAAGGAAGTTGCCTAGCTATAATCGACATGACTGGATTTTCTTACATACCGGCCCTGGTCCTTCGAGCCGGATCGCTCCGAATTCGAGCTACTATGTGAGGTGCATAAACCCAGTCTAAATCATGCATCGCCGTTACGACCTCCGCCGTAAAGCTAAGTACAGTCCGCAACATTGTGGCATTGTTGTGCAATTGCTGTATTGTGGTACACTACATATTGTTAACCTGGCAGGCTCCGCTTCTATCGGTAGAGGCGTAACGCATTCCATTTTAAAATGAAATGATTTCCTTGGTTCTTCATACAAAAGGATTGAGGCTTGATAAGCCATTTTATAGCTTCATACATTTTTGGGGTTCCGTACCAAAATGGTAAAAAAGGAACCCTTATGGTGCGACTCTGTCTGTCTGTCTGTCTGTCTGTCTGTCTGTCCGTCTGTCACAGCAAGATATCTCAGGATCTACTGATGCTATCGACTTGAAATTTGGAATAGTGTTAAGAACCGCTAACCCGAGCTTATAGGATGTAAAAAAAATCTTGTAACTTTTTTACTTTTTTTTTAAAGGGGTCCGTAATGAGACTTTGCAAGTTGAAAGTAGGGCTATTATATCGAGTGAGGTATAAAATGAAAGGGCTTAATTTGTAGATTAAAACAGTATTTTTGTATTTTTTTTTAAATAAGTAGTTTTTGATTTATGGCGAAAAACGTAAAAAAAAATACCGTTCCCCCCCTATTATCTTCGAAGTTACTGAACAGAAAAATCTGTAATAATTACCAATTATTAATGTCATCCTACATATTACAGGAAAAATATAACGGTTTTCCTAACTTGCACTGTTTTTGAGAAATTTGCAAAAATCTTAACACATACTTATTTGCTCCTACTAAACTAATCGCCATATAGTTTTTCTTGAACTATTCATGTATCTACTTATGAGTTTGTACGGAACCCTCGGTGCGCGAGTCCGACTCGGACTTGGCCGGTTTTTTTATGTTATTAGTGGCAAACGAGTAGACGAGCTGCCTGATAGAAAGCAGTCATCGTCGCGGATAAATATCTGCTACACCAGAGGAAACTAAAGATTTAATGACTAGTATAGAATTGTGTTTATTGGCTTTTTGAGACTTCTCGTGTTGTTTTGTGCAGGCAAATAATCTCTCAGCGCATTAATCCAACTGCACGACTGCAGTGATAACAAATCGAAACAGGAATCTCAAATGAATGCCAACAACAACAACAACAACACATGCAGGACAACAGATGCAGATGCAAATTTCGGTATTTTTTTATACAACTAGGGTGGCAAACAAGCGTACGGCCTGCCTGATGGTAAGCAGTCACCGCAGCCTATGGACGCTTGCAACACCAGGGGCATTACGTGCGCGTTGCCGACCCTTTAAGAACCTCTTCACTCCCCTCTTGAAGAACTCCATACTGTTGCCTTCCGGGAAAACCGCGGCAGGGAGGGCGCGGGAGGGGGTTATAGTCAAGTACCAAATTGATAGGTTAAGCTAGACTAGACTTCTTTAGTGTTTTCTTTCTTCCTAAATTCTTTAGAAAACAGCTCAGTTGGTCGATGCAATCAAGGACCTTAAAATAAATAGCCGAAAGTAGGCTCACCAACAAAGAACTGAAGCACCTCTAGTTCGCCGGTGTTTAACGCTGGTTAGTCAGGTCAATATGTGCGTGCTGCGAGTAGTAGGAAAAAAACCGGTCAAGTGCGAGTCGGACTCGCTCACCGAGGGTTCCGTACAAACTCGTAAGTAGATACGTGAATAGTTCAACAAAAACTGTATGGCCGTTAGCTTAGTAGGAGCAAATAAGTATGTGTACGATTTTTGAAAATTTCTAAAAACTATGCAATTTAGCAAAACCGTTTTATTTTTCCTGTAATATTTAGGATGATATTAATAATTGGTAATTATTACAGATTTTTCTGTTCAGTAACTTCGAAGATAATAGGGGGGGAATGGTATTTTTTTGAACGTTTTTGGTCATAAATCAAAAAGTACAAAATTAAAAAAAAATACAAAAATGGTTTTGGAATCTACAAATTAAGCCCTTTCATTTGATATCCCACTCGATATAATAGCTCTACTTTTCTTTTTCTACATCCCATTTCGGACCCCTTTAAAAAAAAAGTAAAAATGGTATAAGATTTTTTTTCTATCCAATAGGCTCGAGTCAGCAACTTTTAACACTATTCCAAGTTTCAAGTCGATAGCATCAGTAGATCCTGAGATATCTTGCTGTGACAGACGGACAGACAGACAGACAGACAGACAGACAGACAGACAGACAGACAGACAGACAGAGTCGCACCATAAGGGTTCCTTTTTTACCATTTTGGTACGGAACCCTAAAAACGTGTCGCGCGGCTCGTAAGTACAAAGCAACCGGCCCACTAGAAATGCTTCAGTTATGTATTGGCGAGGCTCTGTCCGTCTATTTATTTTAAGGTCCTTGGAGGCAACAATCTATAAAAATGTCATACACTCCATCATCGGCCGCGATAATTCAATACTACTGAGATTGGGCAATATTTTTAAATAAGTCAGTTATGATAATGATTCCAAGCTAAACGGCAACTGGAAGATGAACAGGGCTGTGTACCCGCGTTAATACACCGCCGGCCAGCCAATGAATTATTTATGCACGTCGGCAACCCTAGCTGCGAGACGGCCATCCAAACATCGACCTTATTCCGTCGACATAAGGACGAGCCCCGCGACAATGCAAGGGTATATTTGCAAGGAAAATATTAAGTGGGGTTGGTGGAATATATATCTTTTTAGACGCAATAAATGTAAAGCGAAATCTGCAGATTCTGTGTAAGCCTTTTGCTATTATTCAAGGTGGCAAAAAGTCCGGCCAAGAGAGAAATACGGTGGCTATTTATTGCCTACATAATAAAAACTATATACGCCGTGCTTGGGAACCGGAATGATTTAGGTAAAACTACACATTTTACTGGCACTCCGAGTGAATATTAAAAATGTTTTTTCATCACACTTGCTCGAAAATGGTGCATTACACGTAGGTTTTGCGGGCCGTAAATGACCTATTATGCCCTAGGGCGTAATGGTTTTCTTTTTAAATTTGAAACGCTGGTTCTGTTTTACTCTTATTTGTCATGGCCAAAGGAAACGCCAACTTATTTTTTTAACTTTTATCACTGAAATATTTATTTAAAGATAACTGTTATTGCAAATACATGTAAACACATATGTCGGTAACATTAATTAATTGTTTAAATAGTGTATTTCAGTATTTTGCAAATATAAAATCAACTATTTTAGGTCTTTACCGCTATGGTTTCCGAACGTGACTTGACTTTCGCATTGTCTATGACATATGTCACTAATGTCACTTTGATGTTTTAATATTTTCTTGTCATACTGGGACGATTAGTAAGGTTATATTATTAAGATTTCCTCACAAGTGTGATGAAAAACATTGTGTGTGCCACGGGCGGTAAAGGAATTACATACCGCCCTAGATACACAATGTACTACCTATTTCAAACATGCAATGAAATGTTGACATGATGTGCCAAATAATAGGCCATAATGTTTCAAGTTTCCGGTGCGGCTTGACACTTGGCATTTTGACAAAAGCACTATACATACCTTGGCGTGAAATGGGGTTGCCGGCCTCTGTAGTAATGTACAATTTTTTTCTCCCCACAAAGGGCTATAATTATAAAGTACCATTTCTCATTACAGGTGTGCTTTTAGCACGTCCGCGTATAGACAGCCAGCCAGTGATATTCGCCTTTTTCGCGTAATCAGGGCTCTGCCCACTACACCGTATCATACCATGACCGTTCTATGAACGTATGAGGCACGGTATGAGAGATACTGGTCGGTGACGGAACGTGCTACTGGGCATAGTCTCATACATTTCAGTAGAAAGAAATAGTACATTATGATACGAGTGGGCGAAGTTGGTCATTACAGTCGAGGCTGTGTTGCATAGCCGAGACTGTAATGACCAATGCCCACGAGTGTCATACGACGTTTTTCAACACACTTGCGAATAAAAAATAATACTTATCATTTAAAATTTCTGTTTTTGTACATATTTATTTAGTGGTTTATCCACAGGGTTTAATATCTATCCTCGTCTATCGTCACCTCGTCGTGTGGTGTCGGTGTAGTGCGGGCGCGCTTATGAACAGGCACGAGGTGGCGAACTGGTGCCGCATGGCGTGCTCTCATTGGCCAATTGACGGTAATTACAGTCTTGTGCGGTAATTTAAAGTAAAAAGCACTTGTGTGTAATAGCTTCCGTTCCGCGCGTAAGAACCACGAAATAAGAGCGGCTTTACGAGCAAGTGTGTTGAAATAGTACATTACACAACTAGGGTGGTAATACAAAGAAAGGCCGAGATCACAGAAGTTTGCGGCCCGAGCTGCAAGCGAGGGACGTAAATATGCGATCGAGGGCTTTCTTTATTACCTCCCGTATTGTTTACATCATTTTATGTCTACATTTGGCCAGAAAGCGGCTTTTTTCGTACGCGCAGCGTGCGGAAAAAGCCACTTTATGGCCATGTGTGGCATAACATTATTTTGCCTGACACGTTCATAGTGCAGTCATAGTATGATCCAGCAGTGAACGTGCGTGGCTGATACATAGATAATAGGCACAGCACAAGTTCAGAAAAATATGCAAGTCCGCTTCTCAGTACCTCTTAGATGTCACTTGAATGAATGAATGAATTAACGTTTATTTCGCAAACAAAAATACACACAGATACAGAATAACAAAAACAAAGTAAACATATTCTTTTTTGCAAAAAAGACGTCCGCTCAGCATGGTGTCAAATAACAGAAGGTCAACGCTGATATTATGTGGCTCCACATATAGAGCGATTCGATTTAGGAACACTTGATTTTATAACCTCAAATTATTTAACGCAGACTTTAAAAATAAAATACAGTGACCGCATCACGGTTAGCGGTTGAAAATTTAACCACCCATTTTTACATTTGGCCAGATTGTTGGCAATCATTTCAACATTCACTCAACTTGATTAAAGTGTCAGTATAAAACTCCACTGAGCGGGACATAAAGAAGGGAAGTTTTTATTTACTAGATAGATGCACCCACAAACAGCGACTGTAAAGCATGCACCGATTTGAAATGTGGGAGCGTTCCGTTTATCGCGCCATATCGCGTCGCGGCTTTATCGCGTCCATATCGCATCGCCAGCTTTACTGCGCCCGAGCTTCCAAGTGTAGTGTCCGACCGAAACTAGTTTTTACGGCCGAAACTGAAACCGAAACCGAATTGCGGCTCCGAACTTAGTTTCCATGTGAAGAAACAAAATCATACCAGTCAGTCTTTATTTTTGAAGAACATACTAATCATTCAGTCTCTGGTATTTGAAGTAATAAGTTAAGTATATTTAATGGTATGGGAAAATATAACATATGTGTTCTAGACGGGACCCGGGTGTCTCGTCCAGAATTTGACTCCGATTGCGGAGTTCGAATGAAACTTTGACACGGCTAAGAACAATTTTCACTTACCCAATCGACCGCTGACCGCAGGCTTAATTCTGTCAAGTAAAGTCACAGTCGGGTCAGTCAAAGAGTCAAAGTCTCGTCAAGTTCAGCTATATGCTGATGATGCTCTGGTCCAGGTCGCCACGCGGCAAATCAAATCTCCGGTCCAGATGCCAAAATATGTGCCGTTCGCGTCGCGAAAACAAGGCTAGCACTTAATTGTTCACACAAATCGTTCGTGCACACAAACACTCACGAAACAACTAATTACAGCGTACAAAAGGGAATAAACCACCGAACACTGTTCCCTCGCTGTCGTACAATCCGAAAGGGTAATGCAATGACAGACGTCATGAAAACCGCGTTTTCGAGCTGTCAAAGTATATTGGAGGTTATACGGTTTGACGTTTACAAAGGGCGCGTTCCGATTCATGTTGGGACGTAACAAACACCCGCCTCGGACGGGCCTCTAAGCCGGTCAGCTATACTAATAAACTTCTTGTTTCAAATAAATTATTTGTGCTTTTTGAAATAAATACTGTCCGATCGCAGCACGAAACCTTTTGAATTCAGTTTCGGTTACGGCAACCGAAACCGAAACCGAAATTTCGGTTGGACTCTAGATGCACTTAACGAAGTCTCGCGACGGTTCCGTCGGTTAAAACGGTCATATGGTTGACTTCTTATTTACTAGAAATATTTAGAATTTAAGTGTAAAAACACAATCCCATCAAAAAGATTACATGTAAAAAGACGCAAGTCTCGCAACGCAGTTATTCTACTACAAAAGTTTTTGTTATAGAAGCACTGCGTTCAAAAAGATTACCTACATGTAAAAAGATGCAAGTCTCGTAACGCAGTTCTTCTACAACTAAAAAGTTTTTGTTGTAGAAGAACTGCGTTGCGAGACTTGTATGGGATGGGATCTCATTTCTTTTTGTAAATGGTCGACTTGTCGTCGTTTATTTATTGCATTCCAATCCATTCTATTTCCCATTTGAGCTACAAAAGTGCATTATTTTTAGGTTTTGCGTGACTTGATAGCCTAAATACTAGTTATGTTTAAAATTTGGAGCTTGTGGGTCTGCTAGAAGTACCTTAGAATTATAATGATCATGTTCATTATATTTCGATGTTTATTCGCGATAAAATCAGTTTGTTTTGATGTAAGAAATGCGGCGATGTTAACAACAGGGTAATTCAGAAATTCTCCATCAATCTTTGTGTAGGTACCTATTCATTCACTATCAAGCACGTCATGACAAGCAATCTTTCTAAATTAGAAAATGGACTTACATCACATTCAGGAAAAGTAACCAAACAACACAAATGCGCGCGGTTCAGCATATGGAATTGCAATGAAAGCATCTAAGTGAAATATAGTACATTACTGCAGAGGCCGGGAAGTGAGGGGTTGCTGGCCGAGTACATATAGCTGGCCGAGCGAAGCGAGGCCAGATAGTTACGAGGCTGGCAACCCCATTTCCCGCCGAGTTATGTATAGTGCTTTTCTCAAATATGCAATGAAATAAATAAACTTACTATAATAACCTTACTTAATATTTTATAACACAAACCACACAAACTTTCTGTGAGAAAGTGACATATTATATCCATAGACAATGCAAAAGCTGTTTCAGTTCACATTTTTACCGCGAATATTTAGATGAAATATTTTAAATGTGTATTCGTGTAGTTAAAATTGCAATTTAAAATTGTTTTTTCAAATTGACATGAACATAACAAATAACACATTATAAATAATGTGTTATTTGTTATGTTCATGTCAATTTGAAATAAATGAAACTGCAAAATATAGCAAACATCGTTTTTTGTTTTTTTAATGGCTGAATGCCGTGATGCTGTGCCCCAAATAAATGTGGAATGGAAATTAAAAAAAATACATGTATGAAATTCCATTACGTGCCAAGTGTCAAGCCGCACCGGAAACGAGGTACTTTGCGGCCTATTTTTAGGCACGTAATGTCAACATTTCATGCCATGTTTGAGAAAAGTATTTTTCTACAAAACATCTAGGTCCGCACCTCTGTATACTATGAAATTTACGAGTCTTCATGACGTCATCATTCATGCAAGCCGTTTGGCGAAATTGGCCTCAAACACAAGTTAGGGCCAACTAATACACGCAGCGATGCCGGGACTCGTGGAAATAAAACTATTTAGTGCCAATACAATTTATGTCGGTAGGGTCGAAACCCGAATATTGCCTCATAGACTCAGAGAGAAGGCTCCTGTACAAATGTATATAACAAAGTGGCAATTTTTCTTTGCCACTGAGTACACTAAACTACTTGGCTCTGTAAGCTGTAGACCGCGCGGGACTATCAACCCCATGGCTTTGAAAATTACCAAAAACTGACTCGACAAAAAGAATCTACCTAAACTCCGAATTCTAATTCAAGACCAATTTAAAAAAAAAGAAAACAAAAAAAAAACCATCTAAAAGTCATAAACTAATATAAGTCGATCTTTTTTTACTATCATATTTTTGTTCTATTTCATATTGACGTCTAATAAAAATACTTCTGGTGTATAAATAAATTTTTAAAACAAAAAATAAAAACCGACTTCCAAAAACTTAAACTAAAAACCAAAAAATAATATGTTAATTACCCCAAAGAAATGGATAATCAACGATTCATATATACATATACAGATATTTATACTTTTTAACCTGTTATTTTTGAAGTTGGTGCCTGCCACGTAAAGCTGGCTGTGTTGAGCTCCTTAGCTGTTTTTAGTGGCGCTGGAAAAATACTATTTTAACCAAATAGACTTAAGTCTATTTAGTTAAAAGAAAAAAAATCCAAATCGGTCTAGACGTTTTCAAGTAACCGAGGAACAAGCCTACATAAAAATTGCTCTTTGTTTTGAAGTCCGTTAAGACTGGGAACTATTTCTAATAAGAAATGCACGAGAAAGTAAGAAAAATACCAAAATCGCATATGTGTGCTTATGATATTTGAAGAGTTCCCTCGATTTCTCCAAGATCCCATCATCAGATCCTGATTTGGTTGCAATGGGTCCACCTCGGAGGTATACCCTTTTAAACAAAAAAAGAATTTTCCAAATAGGTTCAGCCGTCTTCAAGTAATCGGGGAAGAAACCTAGATACAAATTAACTCTTTGTTTTGAAGTCGGTTAACACTAAAAACTTGTTGCTAATAAGAGATGGACGAGAAATTACGAAAAATACCGAAATCGCTATATGTGTGCCTATAATATTTGAAGAGTTCCCTCGATTTCTCCAAGATTCCATCATCAGATCCTGACTTGGTTGCAATGGGACCACCTCGAAAGTCTACCCTTTCAAACAAAAAAGGAGTTTTCTAAATCGGTCCAGCCGTCTTCAAGTAATCGGTGAACAAACACACAAAAAAAAAAAAAAAAAAAGATAAAAAAAATAAAAAAAAACATACAGACGAATTGAGAACCGTCCTTCTTTTGGAAGTCGGTTAAAAAAGACCAATTTAGGTTGCCACTACAAAAACATAACTTTACAGCGGTATTAATCTAGTTATGAAAAGACTACACTGATATAATTAATTTATCAGTAGTTTTAAACTTACTATTGCGGTCGCTGAAGTTCAGTCAAGTCCTTCATGACTTGGTCACCCTAACGGTATCGAGGTCGTCTGACTGGACGTTTACCCTGATGAAAAAGGGCCTCGAAGGATAGGTGAGGATCCAGCTGTGAAGAAAGCGCATACCGGACGGCCAATACAAAGATGTAAAACAAAATATACTATTACAAGTAAAGATGAACAAGTCACGCCCCGCGACATATATCACGGGTTCGACGCCGGCACTAGAGCGGGCGTGTTTATCGTCGCCTCGATAAAACTGTTGTTGGCAGGCGGTTTTTACGATGATTTGCGTCGCCCACAAACTTGGAACTATGGACTACACACGGAATAAACTTTATTTAAATTATTAGAACGCCCGTTCACACCTTCGTTTGCGGGGGAAAAGTCAAATACCTCTCTTTTGCGTCGACGTAGTCGTATAGTTGGGTAAAAATTATCCCATCAAAAACATTATAATCTTACCTTATCATTATAATGTATTTTAGTTTAGTCTTCTAATTGTTTGTAGTAATAAACATAAATGTAATTGTTTTGTTTAGGTAAAGATATATGATTGGTTTGTTTAGTTAAAAAACAATGTATGCATACTGTACTTATATAAGCTATTTGCTACTGAGAGTACTGAGAGACCTACAGGCGTCACTGAAAATCAGCGTCGCGAAGTAAGTAATTTACTTTGTGGCATTAAGCTGAGTGGCGACCTTTTTAGCATATTTTTATTATATTAATTTTGTAAATGTTTTAATAAGTTTGTGCTAAATAAACGTATTTCTTTCTTTCTTTCTTCTTACCTTATAAATCTTGCTGTGACAGACGGACAGACAGACAGACAGAGTCGCACCATAAGGGTTCCTTTTTTACCATTTTGGTACGGTACCCTAAAAAATTAATAAAGTTGCGTCCTAACGACCCGATTTCGTCAGCCAACCGTATGAGCGCGATTCGTCAATGAGAGATAAGTGTTTATCTCTCGTTCTAATAGGTAGCTGTGTTCCTATCGGTTGACTGACGAAATTATTTCGGCTGGACGTAAGGCGTATTGTGATCCACTATCCACAATGAGAGTATTTAGAAATCAGAAATCCACCAGCTGGCAGCAGGCAGCAGGGTGACGAAAGGTCTATTTGGCAGTATATGTCAAAATCAAGTGGTGTGATTGGTGGATCTTGACGCCTACTGTCAAAAAGACCTTTCGCCACCCTGCTGCCAGCTGGTGGATTTATGATTTCTAAACACCCTCATTGTTGCATCATCTCTTCTCCCTAGATCCGTGGCGCCAGCTACGGCCGCGCGCCATCTATTGTCTCGGCGTGTCACTGCAGCGCGCGGAAGCCATAATTTCGGCGGTCGACGTTTATTTGTGGTTTTTCGGATTACAGTGCGGAGCTGGGATAGACAATAAATGTCTGGCTAACACAAAATTGTCACTATTTCATCGTTATATAGGTATTTTCACGAGAGTTGAGGCCACGCACACAACAACATATCATGTAATGACAGCGGGATTTTGAATTTACTGTTCTTTTTTCGTATCGATATCAGATTCAACATTGAATTGCAAGATAGACCAAAAAGTTTCTTTAAACTATAGCCTTGTGTTTATTTACTCATTCATTTCATTCATTCACTTTTTTTGCAATGAGTACTTCATGTAGCTGTGTATGTTATCATTCACCTCAACTCTCGTGAAACTAACTATACCTATGTTACTTTTTTAAGCCTTTGTTGTAGGTATACTTAATGTTAATTTACGTCACCGCACTTATGAAAGAAGCCTTCTTTTGGCCGCCACGCGCAGTGCAAATCGCGCTTTCCGGCTAGAAGTACCTAGACGTTAAAAAAAAAATAACAAAAATTTCAATATCATTTATTTCCGCAAGTAGGTCCTCAGGGGCTCTTTTACATGTCTGTAATGACTTTCTAGTGAGAACAAGCGCCGGAAGAAACACACCAGTTTCTATTTTCAAAAATTTTAGAGATTTAAAGGGCGTCTAGGCGTCAAATTATAAGTAAATTCTATACACCGCGAATGGTAATAAGGAAAGATCCAGATCGCATATTTATGGCAAACACCTGCGATCTGGATCATTATTGGACCCTGGGTGTGTAATTCGTACCGAACAAATGGCGGACTTAATGCCCGGAAACCTTCTCTACCAGTCGGCCAAAAAAAGAGACACTTAGGTGCCCTGCCCACCGGGACGCCATAGCGACGTCACCAACTGTCGTAGCCAGATGATTCGTATTGAAATGTATGACAGCGAACTCACTTGGCGACGTTTGGCTACCATATTTTTGTACGCATTACGTAGCCGGCGACGTCGCCATGGCGTCCTAGTGGGACAGGGCACTAAGTCTCTTTTTTTGGCCCACTGGCAGAGAAGGCTTCAGGGCATTAAATCCGCCATTTGGCTCTTATGATGCGGGATTTATGTGCAAAAACCTTTTACACAATATATTGTCTGTTCCTTTCAACACCTAAACAACACACGATCAAAACAATCAAACACTATTCGGGACCAAACTGTGCAATAACCACTGTTAATCTCATATCTGCCTCTCGTCTGTTTCTGTAATTGGCACCTTATTATACAATAAGTACGGTTGTTATTTAAATGAAGCAATCAAGTAAAATGAGTGCTTGGTAAGTTGATTAGCCTCGTTTGCTTAGGACTACTCTTAGTGAAAACAAGTGGTGATTGTGCGACGAAGTTAAATGACATACGGAACTAATGCTAATACAATCGGCATTTAATTTTGTCTGAATACTTTTAGCCTTATTCGTAAACATCCACAAAGTAGATCGAAAGGACCTCTTAAGAGTTAAAGAATGTTGGGATATCTTAAGGTCTCTGCCCACTACACCATATCATACCATGACCGCACCATGAACGTGTCAGGCAAAATAAATATTGTTTGTATTGAAAAGTATGAGACTATGCCCACTAGCCCGTTCCGTCACCGACCAGTAGGCGTATGATGCTAAGCTTTGTCACGCGATAAATCACTATCACTACATAGTATAAAACAAAGTCGCTTTCTCTGTCCCTATGTCCCTATGTATGCTTAAATCTTTAAAACTACGCAACGGATTTTGATGCGGTTTTTTTGTTTTTTTTAATAGATAGAGTGATTGAAGAGGAAGGTTTATATGTATAATACATGCATAATATAATAGAGAAACACCGTGCGAAGCCGGGGCGGGTCGCTAGTAAATAATAAAGCATCCGTCACGTTCTGACAAATAGTGTGTGAGAGACGGATGCTTTATCGTTTCTTTATCGCGCGACAAATCGTAGCATCATAAGCCTACAGTATTTGTCATACCCTGTCTGATACAAGCATAGTTCGGTCATGGTATGATACGGTGTAGTGAACCTAGATTCTAGAATAAAATATTGCAATAGGGATGACGACTGGGTTAAAACTATATAATTCTATTTAGTCCGTCAGTTAGATTATGGAAAGAAATTGGACACGTATTTTTTGGTTTATCAAAATATTAAAAATCGACAAAGTTATAGATCATCAAACTTCTGGAGTGGGGGCTTGTGACGTCACTCTTAGGTGAAAATTGTACCTAGGCGTGACGTCACTCGAAACTTCTAAGCACTCTATCCTCGTCATTTTTTGTTTGTCAAACAAAAGAAAAAATACGTGTACAATATTTTGTAAAAATCTAACTGACGGACTAATCAGTTTTTTTTAGTCGTCATTAGGTAAAAATAAAAATGAAAGTCATATTTCACTAAAGTGAATGGATTTGCTCGCGACATAATTAAAATAAGGATATAAATAAATTTTAGCTGGACTAGAAAAGTTGCAATTGTGTAAAAAATAGAGCAGCAGTTTAATAAAAACGATAGAAGAAATCATTAAAGGAAATATAGAAGGCAAGGCAGTAAGAGGTAGGCCAAGCGTAAGCTACAACAAGAAACAAATAAAAAAGAATGTAGCCGTCGTGTCGTACAGGGAAGTCATCGAGTTGGCTTTCGATAGGGCCAGATACAGACAGCTGCACACTCCATGAGCCAGCTCCATAAGAAAAGAATCAGACATGTAAAAGAGGCCTTGTGGCCTACTAGCAGAAATAAAGGAATTTGAGATTTATACAGCGACACCAGTATAACTCTTTAATTTATGATGAGCTAATCTGCATGCAGAAGCAAGTACAAAGTCTTTCAATATTTTTCTCCAAACCAATAAAGATTACGCAAATCTTTTAAACACCCTCACGAGTTAAAAACAAATCAAATGTTCGCAGAACATTTCCACTGCCTTAACTTCCGCCTAATGTACCGACATTCTTCTTAGCGTATGCAAATCCCAATCCACACATACAATTTGAAAATCCGTAACTATATTAAACTCGGGATGAATATTAGGGAAGTGGGATAACCTCCGGCGCGGGCGATGGGATTTACATATTCCCCCCATCGCGACATTTTAATATCATCTACATTTCATAACATACCTACCCACTTTCTTTGCGTTTTTACTTTCAGCGATGGATTGGGATTGGTTTTAGATGCGTCACCATTGATTTTATTGATTTGATTTAGTCGTCGTCTTCATTGCTGAAGGTCGTGTCTAGTTTGAAATTTGATGCACCAAGCTTTTCCAAGCGTCTCTGTCCTCGGCGGTCTTCATGGCTTTAGGTATTGGCAGGCCAGTGAGCTTCTTGATTAGGTCTGACCAACGGGTAGGTGATCGACCGCGTGGTCTTTTTCCGTCTACCTGCCCAACTACCATCAGCTTCTCCAAGTTGTCTGGGTTCCTGCGAGCAACATTGATTTTATATTTAGCACAAAATCCGCAGAATTATTGAGAAATCAAAACGTTTATTCTACAAATCGACTACGAAAATCTAGAAAAACTGATTGTGGTTGGGAACACCGGAAGCAAAAGATCGCGCGGTCGTTCACCAACAAGATGGATCGATCAAGTGAAAGACTCGTCGTCCTCCAAATTCTACACATTTGTAGGGCATTTCTCCACAAATATGTCTGCGGTCACCTCATTCATCTGGCCCTTTTTCATACTAAATGTATGGAGACAGATGAATGTGTCGCAGACACACCCTGTAAGAGACATGCTGAATAGAAACCGGTGGAGGCAGATCATCCGCACCAGATGCCACCCTGATGCTGACTACGATCCTCAGATATGAGGGACCGAACCCAGAGACAGAGATTCTCCAAATAGGACACAGAAGCACTTTAAGAATTCCGAACCTAGCAACATTTCGAAAAGTTTGTCATCCGAAAAGAAGAAACACCGAAAGACAATTTCCAGTTAGTATTTTTTTTTAAAGTAGATTTACAACAATTACAATAGGTACAATAACTATAACCGAGACATAAAGATCTATGTCCAGATGCTACGTTTTGCATAAAAGTTATCGTCATATTTTTATATTGCATACTTAATGTTACTTTATATGAAATAAACATTTTGTCTCTTCATTGGTTTTTAATGCGGGTAATTTACACCACATTTTATGTTACACATACAGGACGACTTCAAATTGGTAATACAAAACACTTGATTATGGCTCAGTTAATTCCATGTAGTGTAACACATTAATCCCTATGTTAAAATTTGCTGTATTTAATTATTGCTAATTTTCTAACAAAACAAATAATTAAAGTCCTAAAGTGTGGTTACACTCATTAAATACCTAAGTGTCATACCTGTCCCTCGTATTTTCTTTGACAACTGACAATTACTAATCAAAACACGTTTTCTTCATAAATATTGCGGCATGTGACGGATAACCAAAGAGGAAAGTGTTCATTTGAAAATCTTTAAACCTCTTTGTTTATTATTATGGTAGGATAACCATGTTAAGCCAACAAAAATGGGATAAATTAATAATGAAAAAAAAAACATACTTCTGATTATTTTAAAAGTATGAGACTTAATTGAGGGGCTAAGTTTAGGAGATATGTATGTAAAACATTCATTTTGTATTACCAATTCGAAGTCACCCTGTATAGTTTCAAGAAATCAAAGTACATAGAAAAATTAAATAGCACTCGCCTGTGTACAGACCGGGAATCGAACCCGGTACCTCTGGATTTCCGGCCCAGTGACTCAACCACTCGTCCACCGTACACCCAGAAAACGCCCTCAAACCATTGCCATTGCCATTTAATTTTTCTATGTACTTTGATTTCTTGTATCTTGTATCTATATATATACTTAATGTTGTTTAGCAGATATATATTTCCTTTGCGATACTTGTAGCCCAACTTATTTTTTTTTGCAATCCGACTTATAGTTTTGAGATATGCGCGGACAAACATATAGACATAAAAACATATACATACCTACATACAATTTACGAAATTTGGCACACGACTTTAGAAGCTGGTATAAGACTAATATCGTCTATATAATTATACAGCGTGTAAGTCTAATACGGGCGAACAATTAAACCAGATATAGCGTTTAGTAGTGTTATCATTAATTAATATGATTTTTTAAATTACACTTAATAGTGACCTCGTAATTAATTTTTGAAAATTTACCGAGCAGCAATGTACCGCATACATGCTTGTTATGACATTGCGAGATACGAGCTTTTTTAAAGTAACTGTCAACTAGCGTGTTTGTCAACTTGAATGTGTTGCGTTACATTGCGGCCCGAGTTATTTTATATAGTAAATATTTTCATTGTGGTTTTAAGCAATAGTTATTTAAATATGCTTCTTAGGTCCTATGCTGACCACCGTTTCAATATTCGCCCGTATTAGATTTACAGGCTGTATACGGGTCGAATTGATAACCTCGTTTTTTTAACTCGCTTAAAAAGAAAAGACATTTTTAAAGAGGATATCTTTAAATGCCACATCTACGACGCGAATGACATCTTAGCGCCTAGCGTCATGCAAGTAAAGTAAGTTAATGGCAGAAGGAAAAATAATTCAAGATTTTAAGAAAGTTTCTGGTCTCGGTCGTGTGGGGGGATGAATTCGTTTTCTTTGCTCAAGTACTTTATAGTTGGGAAGTTTCTCTGACTTGGTTTTCAGACTTAGGTTTTGCATATCGCGACGTGTTGGGTGGGGCGTAATTTCTGTCTGTATTGAAGGCCCGAGTTCTGTGGTGGATATGCTAAATATGTTGTATATATTTAATAATCGTTCAAACTTGAGAAAATAATTTTAAAGAAGCCTATTATTTAATAGCATTTACCCCTTTGCTTATAACCATTAATCTCTGTACTGTTTCTGTGTGATTTTATGTGCAATTAAGTGTTTACAAACATACCTATACGCGCGGCTTCGCCCACGTCATTATACCAAGAGGGAACTCTTTGCCGTTTTTTTTATATGTGTCTGAGTCTGGTCAGCGGTTTCGACCATGTACTTTGGGTGTGGTGGTAAGTAAGCAGCTCTAAGAGCTGCCTACCTAAGAAATAGCGCCCTGGGGGCCAGATGGGCCAACCCTAGGGCACATCATAATAACAGTAAATATCTTCCGACAAAATTTACATCGCGCCGCTTGAATGTGTGCGTGCCGTGTACGAACGCACTACAAGCAAACTTTTAGCAATGCGACCCCACGACCAGAAAGAGCACGCGTTATGCAATAGAGAGGGGTGGATGGATTCAGTGCATTCTGTCCAGAGGTCAGACCCGAACGTCAAAAGAGCCTTTATACGTAGTACCTACTCTTACTTACTTGTATTCTGTGGTGTTGTTCTCAGGTCGCTGTAATGAACGACATCCGTTTCTCTTCGCGGAACCTCGACGCCCGACGGCCGCTCGACTCGCCCACTGCAGCTGTTTATTTAGGCCGTCGGCAAACATCCCCGATTCTGTGATAATAGTTCCGTAAGAATATTGTCCTTATTTGCTCGCTCAGGGCGCTTCTATGACTATTAACTGAGTCGTATATCTTTCAATAAAACTACTGCGTTATCGTTTATTTTTATTATTTTTATATTTATTCAAATGTTTTACATATTACATAACAATAGGTACATCGTCCCACAAAACTGTTTTCACAGTTTGGCTGTGGGATCCGTGCGTCTATCTATACAATATCAGAAATCTTAATTAATAACAAGATGTAATATTGAGTTTTGTCAATCGTAATTCAAACTTTGAAACGAACAAGCGCGTACCTACTACCTAGTTAGATTTTAACCAAACACGGGTGGCGAGGCGACCGTGGTTATGGCGATTGGCGGCGACTCAGCCCCGCCTGCCCCAGTGGTCCGTAAAATTGTGATTATTATTTAATAACATTTAATGTGTTTTAAATGCAATGTGTAGTTGTATTTATTATAAAACTAATTGAATATGATCGGACTGAAGTATCGACAGTCTTTGAAAACCCGTCCCGAAAGTACCGGGACGTCCCGGTTCTATGTATTATCGGCCAGTACCGAAAATCCCAGTTTTCCAGAACGGTACCGGTACTGCGTACCCTAGTTTCAGCAGGAGTGGCTCACTCCGCTATTTCGCCGTTCAGCCAATCAAAGCAACGTTTTGTATCAGTGGCACAATACCATTGGCTGAACGACCCGAGTCACGTGGTTATTTGTTTACCTTTTTTAAATACCTAAAAGTAGGTACAGACGGTGACCTGAAAGAGCACGCGCTAGGGGAGACCGGGTATGGTTGTCTCGCGGGTTGGTTGTCACAGCGGCCATAAAATAATACTAAACGAAGGAATAAGTGCATCGATTGGTGAAGTACGGAAGGATGTACAGCTCTTGCGATCTTTTAGCACCGATCGATGTACTTAATGTTTCGTTTAGTATTATTTTATGGCCGCTGTGACAACCAACCCGCGAGACAACCATACCCGGTCTCCCCTATGCGACACAGAGAAACGGTAGGATGCGTTCCATCCGGTGATCGGAGCCGAACGTCAGTTTTGTTAGAAAGAAAAACTTCTGCTCGTTGTACTATTACTTATTCTGTGGTTTCAGTTTGAATGCTGACGAGGCAGAATCAATGCTCGCCAAGTTGAGCAAAACAACAAAGACACGGCCACCATCCTTTTCTCGAAGCCATTCAGGCCAATTTCAGCCTACCGTAATTTTGTGCTGGCTAAATCTAGAACCCTGATTTTCAGGGATAATAAGACTTAAATATATGCTCGATAACATTCAATTTGAATTTGTAGTTTAAGAACTGTTGCACGTCAAAGTTCCTTAGTTTTGTCACTGACTGATCATCATAATTCTAAGGTGCTTCTAGCAGACCCACAAGCTCCAAATTGTAAAATAATTACTTTTTAGCCTATCAAGCCCCGCAAAACCAAAAAATACTCTCGATTACACCGACTTGCCTATTATTTAATACAATTTATAGTTCTTAAATAAAGAATCCTCCACGGGTAAATAATAGGCGTCGGTGGAAATCGAGTTCTGTGGACCCCCCCCAGTACTGACTTGGTTTAACATTACATCTCAAAACTTTCATGTTGTAGAAGATCTGCGTTGCGAGACTTGCATCTTTTTACATGATTATATTTATATGCCGCAAAAGCCGAGTTTTTTGCTATGGCGGCAGAGATGGCGTTCATATAATTATTTGATGTAACTTAATTTCTAACACCTTGTTATCATGCCTTTAGTTTCACTGTTTCTTACCTATTCAAATGCAGAGGGCGCTAGACTCAAGAAAGAGACGCAAATAATGCAGACTACACGACTTTGGCGCCGGACGTAGACCGCCGTTGAACTATGTATGATATTCGGCCGTTTATAAGCATTTTGTGAACCATGAATTTCTAGAAGCTCTCTCCGGGCGCTGAAGTTTGGGATCGAGACGATGTTTTTTAAGCGACACTTTTAGCTAACTATATGTTGTCTAACATGCCTGGAGCATGTTAGATGAATAAAAAATTTGAATATACCTAGCAAGTTAACGGTTGTTGTTAGGTTTTAACGGATGATTTGTATTTTTAACATTAGCTGCTGCAAAATTAATATATACTCGTACTAGCCCGGATTTACACCTGTAAGTTTTACTTACGTAACTACTTACGTAGGTAAGTAAAACTTACAGGTGTAAATCCGTATAGCTACGTCCTTACCTACGTATGGACGCAGCTATACGTTAGACCTGATACGTTACGTTACTGACTGACTGTCTCAGTCTAACGTATAACTGCGTCCTTACTTACGTAATTAAAACTTACAGGTGTAAATCTGTATAACTGCATCCTTACCTACGTATGGACGCAGCTATACGTTAGACCTGATACGTTAGACTGACTGTCTCAGTCTAACGTATAACTGCGTCCTTACTTACGTAATTAAAACTTACAGGTGTAAATCTGTATAACTGCATCCTTACCTACGTATGGACGCAGCTATACGTTAGACCTGATACGTTAGACTGACTGTCTCAGTCTAACGTATAACTGCGTCCTTACTTCCGTAAGTAAAACTTACAGGTGTAAATCCCTATAGCTGCGTCCTTACCTACGTATGGACGCTGCTATACGTTAGACCTGATACGTTAGACTGACTGTTTCAGTCTAACGTATAACTGCGTCCTTACTTACGTAAGTAAAACTTACAGGTGTAAATCCGTATAGCTGCGTCCTTACCTACGTACGGACGCAACTATACGTTGGACGCGATACGTTAGACTGACTGTCTCAGTCTAACGTATAACAGCGTCCTTACTTACGCAAGTAAAACTTACAGGTGTAAATCGGGCCTTACGGTTAGAACCTTTCGTTATTTGCCTATACTTATTCTATTTATAACGGTTATTAAATGTAGGTAATTAAATAAACACTCAATAATCATTGAATAAAACACTGAATAAAACTTTGAATTAGTAGATAGATCATTTATTTCACGACAAAATAACAGTGTAATTTTCTACAGACAAAATTTATAATAATTCACGCCATGATCGTCAAAAACAAAATTAATAATTATTAAAACAATACATAAAATAAAATACACATACCTACAAAAGGAAATACACATAAAAAAAGGAAAAACACAAAATGAGGATAAGGTTGTAAATGTCAACATGGGATGTCCCAAGTCCATGTTCCAAGAGACATATAGTAAGACTTAAGCCCGTTTGACATTTAGCTTAAACATTGTTCCCTTTTTTACTGGAGACATTGAAATATTCATCTGCAGTCCACTCACACACTCTAATAAATAATATATTTAACAGTATAAATCTAAGCTTCTAGCTCGAACAATGAACAAAGGAAGCGTTCGATTTCACAGAACCCGTGTCAAGCATCCAACAGACTATACGCAGCCGTTTCGACACTTAGCTCACTTCAAACTAGATATTGTACAATTTTCCTTAAAAAATAGCGTATTTTCTCGTGCAAGCACTCATTGTCTCGGTACTTATTATCAAATATTCGACAGGTGAAAAGCAATGTTAAAAGCCAAACAAACGGGTCAAAAATCGAGCGTTTAAACCGCCTCACTTCTGTGGACACATTTTTGTCGAGATAACGTATATCTCCAAGTATATTCAGCTCCGCGTGCAGGAGCCATCGAAACAGAATAGACAATTCATTGTTGTGACAACTGTCTAACTTAAACGCTTATTAAAAGCCAGCTACCTAGATTTATATTGATGCATAGACGAACTCTATGTTCCGACAGAACAGACGGACAACAAAGTGATCTTATAAGGGTTCCGTTTTTCCTTTTGCGGTACAGAACCCTAAAAACTAAACAAAACCAACGCCAGCGCAACGATCAGCCCTGGCTACGATCCTAAGCCGCATAGTTTATTTGTTTAGACAACGTATCACAGGAAACATAAAGATAATTTATGCCGCGGCCGCGGCTCGGACGCGACGATATCTGCCCTGTTTTATAACTTATTCCACCACCGCACGGCATAGGTTGCAGCTCGTATTCTCAAACTGTGCTCCGTGGAGCTCTGGGCCCGCTAGACCTCCACCAAAATGATATTTCGAAAAAAGACGAGGGGGGTTGGTCAGTGCCATTTTCAAACTTAGCCCCTCTGAACACAAATAAAATATGTTTTTCTCTCGAATGGAGAAATCACGAACCGAAAGTGACAGTAAGGGTCGGCCTACAAGACAAAATAAATGGAGACAAAAAAACTAGCCAAGTGCGAGTCGGATTCGCACACGAAGGGTTCCATATCATTGTCGAGCAAAAAACGCCAAAAAACACTTTTTGTATAGGCCCCTTATGATTTTAATTTTATTTTTTGTTAAAAATAACTAATTTTTTTTTTTTTATAGCCTTATTAGTGTGTCCCACTGCTGCGCAAAGGCCTCTCCATTGGATCCCCACAACTCCCTATTAGCTGCAGCCTCCGGCCAATCGGCTACAAAAGCGTCTAAGTCATCCCGCCATCTCCGTTTTGGCCTGCCCTGCCGTCGCCGCCCATCCTGTGGCACCCAATTTGTGACTATATGGGCCCATCTATCCGGATGCATGCGGCTAACGTGCCCGTCCCAGTCCCATTTGAGCCTGGCAGTTTTCGCTCCAACGTCAGCTATATGTGTTTTGGAACGCAGCGTAGTGTTTCGGACGCGATCTGTCCTTTTAACACCTAGAATGCTACGCTCCATCGCACGTTGGCAAACCTTCAGTTTGGACTTCTGACTCTCGGTGAGTGACCATGTTTGAGCACCGTAGGTTAGGATAGGCAGAATGCACATGTCGACGAGTTTACGCTTGAGTGTCAGTGGAAGGGTTCCCTTCATTAGCGTTTTCATGGACCAGTAGCTCATCCAGGCGTTGCCAGTTCGTCTTTCGATTTCTTTGTCTTGCCTATTGCTGAAAGAGACTATCTGGCCCAAGTAGATATACTCGTCGACATATTGCATAGTCTGCCCATCTACCTCGACCCTACGTTTTGTGCTATTAGTCATGATTTGAGTCTTTAGGCGATTCATTTGAAGTCCAACTTGAAGGCTTGCGATACTCAGATCTTGGAGCATTTGCTGGAGCTCCAGTGCCGTTGAGGCGAAGAGGAGGATGTCGTCGGCGAAACGAAGATTTGATAACCTTCTATCGCCGACGACTATTCCCCTCTCCTGCCAGGAAACCGCCAGGGATTTGAAGACTTCTTCAAGCGTGCTGGTAAATAATTTCGGGGACAACGGGTCCGTTGCTTCACGCCTCGCTGTATTGGAAACGACGGACCGGAAGACTGAAGTTTTATGTCTGCTGTGCTGTTCTGATAGATGGTTTTTATTAGACTAATGTATGTAGGCTCGACATTTTGAGTTTTAAGTGCAGTCTCGATGGCAGAATGGGTGATACTGTCAAAAGCCTTTGAGTAGTCTACGAATGCTATGTAGAGGGGGCGTTGAAATTCAGTAAACTTTTCTATGATTTGATTGATGGTGTGAAGGTGGTCAGTTGTGGAAAATCCTGGACGGAAGCCAGCTTGTTCGGGAGGTTGGTGCTGATCGAGTTGCCCAGCAATGCGACCTTCTATTACTTTTATAAAAGCCTTGTAGAGATGAGACACCAGGCTAATTGGACGATAATTACTTATATCGCTCTTGTCGCCTTTCTTGTGCAGTAAGATTATATTTGAATGTAATAATTTTGAGGGGATATTACCAGTTTTTAAAATATCATTAAATAGTTTTGTAACCGGGGCTAAGAGATTTGGTTTTCCTAATATTAGTGCCTCTGTGCTTACTCCATCTACTCCTGGGCTTTTGTCGAATTTCATAGTAGAAAGAATTTTTTCTACTTCCTCGCATATGATAGGAGTAATGTTGTCGGCACAGAAGTATTCCTCCTTGTTCTGTATTTTAAGCGGATCAGAGTATAATTCTGTGTAGATATTTCCAATATTTTATTCCTGTTACTTTGCTTTATACCATCTTTGTCTCGCAAGTTAGTGATCCACGTTTTGCATTTGGTTATTCCTTCTCTTGCTGCTCTAAGTGACCTATTATTGATTAAAGCGCATTGAACTAAGTTTGTGTTATACGTCCGAATATCTGTTCTAATGCTACGCTTGGTTATTTTGTCTATTTCACGGTATTCTGCGGAGCCCTTTTCCAAACAACATCGTTTTTCAATTAGTTTTAGCGTTGTCTGGGATAGCTTGTTCTGCTGTATTTTTTTTAATGTAGTTCGTTTACTAGCTGTCTGAATTGCGTCGAGTATATTATTATATTGCGTTTCTGTATCCGTCAGATCAGTACTTAATTGGGCAAAACTGTTTTTCAGCTCCAAGTTGAAATTATCATAATTGGCTGTTAATTCAGAGCGATCAAGTTTTTTGTATCTGTTTGAGAAGATATTTTTTCGGTGTAATTTAAAGTTGAATGTTACTGTTGCTCGAAGTGGCCTGTGATCGGAACTAAATTTGAATTTGTTTCAAATTGCCACGTTTTTGATGATATCATTATTTGTTGATAATATATGATCTATTTCGTTCCTTGTTTGCCCATCAGGTGATACCCAGGTCCAACGACGTTGTGGTTTTTTTTTGTGGAAGAAGCTGTTACAAAGCTTTAGGCTTTGGCCAAACGCGAACTGGATTAAACGTGACCCTCGTATATTTCGGTCGCCTGACCCATGAGGTCCAAGAATTTCATCGTTAAATAATTAATAAACTAATATACTTTACAATAAACTTCAAACTTACAAATTAAATTAAACAGTAAATTAAAACCCTAAAATAGAAACAATATACACCTAAAATAAAAGCCTAAAGTGTTGTTATAGTGGCGATAGAAATATATACATTCTGTGAGAATTTCAAGTATCTGCCTATTACGGTTCACAAGATACAACCCTGTGGCAAACAGACAGACGGACAGCGGAGGCTTAGTAGGTACCTAATGGCAGAGTACACCGAGTAGCGTCACTACGAACAAAGGTACATCAGGTGGCCTTAGCTCCGGAAATTTACCGGATTTTAGTAGGCGCCGAGCCATCGTGACCGCGATGCGTGTGTATAACTATAGGTCAGCAATTAAGTCTTAAAACTCTAACGGTGCCGTTACTTGTCCTATTTTACTATGGTAATAGGGTTCCGTTTGGATACGGTATCCAAAAAAGTGTGCGACCGTTCGTTGTGGAAGTCTTTGGAGGAAACTTATGTTCAGTAGACATGTGTATGTAGCTCGCGAATGAGTGATTCAAGAGGCTCACTAGCTCAGTTCCGATCCAAACAATTGTTTGAATCAGAACTGAGCTAGTGAGTTGAAAAATATACTGAGTTAACTCTCAAGCAGCTCCACTGAGACACGATACACAAAGACACGATAAACACGAACTTTTCGTCCCTGTCTTGTCACCGTATACCTAAATGCTCTCTCTTTCGTTCGGAAATATTCGTATTTGGAGCTACAGAGCTATAGGAGCTAGTGACCCGTTGACTCACCATGGAGCTACTGAGCTTATAAGAGCTAATCAGCTGTTGACACACCGCGGAGATACTGAGCTAAAAGAGTTAGGTACTGAGCTAAAAGAATTACACATATCTTTGAGAGCTAAAGATCGTATAACTCTTTTCATCACACTTGCTCGAAAATGGTGTCATTACACGTAGGTTTTGCGGGCCGTAAATGACCTATTACGCCCTAGGGCGTAATGGTTTTCTTTTTAAATTTGAAACGCTGGTTCTGTTTTACTCTTATTTGTCATGTTCAAAGAAAACGCCAACTTACTTTTTTAACTTTTATTACTGAAATATTTATTTAAAGAGAACTGTTATTGCAAATACATGTAAACACATATTTCTGTAACATTAATTAAATGTTTAAATAGTGTATTTCAGTATTTTGCAAATATAAAATAAACCATTTTAAGTCTTTACCGCTATGGTTTCCGAACGTGACTTGTCGTCTCGATATATGTCACTAATGTCACTGTCAGTTTTACAATTTTATTTAGGTTAAGTAAGGTTATTTTAATCAGATTTCCTCACAAGTGCGATGAAAAACATTGTGTGTGCCACGGGCGGTAAGGGAATTACAAACTCGTGTTATTAAAGCCCTCGGCTTCGCCTCGGCCTTGTAACAAACACTCGTTTGTAATTCCTTACTTACCGCCCTTGATACACAATGTACTATTTTACTTTAGTGACACATTTTGCGCATGTCTATTGTTCAGCAGTGCTCCGGGTTGAAATGATGATGATGATGAAATTTTGAGAACCGCATCGGTTACATGGCATACATGAAAAAGTTGTAATATTACTGAATCGTGAACTATCTAGACCGTTTTTTGTAATTTATTCCACCTTTACACGAAATAGGTTGGACTTTACATGAGTCCCGTGATAGTTGTAATGTCGGTAAAGTGGATTTAGAGTTGACCAATGAATGTACTCGTCTATGTATCATCATCATCAGCCTATTTAGTTTATATTATAAAAAAAAGAAAGAAAAAAAGAGAAAAAGTTGAGTTCAGAGAGAAAGCTGTACTAAATAGTAGGTACATTACACAAATAGGGTGGTAAAACAAAGAAAGGCCAAGATCGCAGATGTTTGCGACCCGAGCTGTAAGCGCGATATCTCAAAAATCGCGTTAATCACATATGTGGGAACCCTAATGCCAAAAGATACCTATAAAGTCAGGACTAGCTCATATAAGATGTTACAAACAATCACCAAATCCGTTTATTTTCGGTACATTTATCCCATCGGCCCCAGAATAACAGAACACGTTCGTCCCTAGTTTTTATTTGTCCCATAAAATTTCATTAAGGCCCAAACCCAATTACATACGCACCCATTACACCCTTTGAAAGCCTAATACGCATTTAAATTGAGTGTCCCGCACAATGGAGGCGAACAAAGGTTACATTAGGGGCATCTCAGGTAATGCATCGCTTGCGCAAGCGACGGAAGGCTGAGGTTTGCTCCTAGGGATGCGCATTTAGACGTTACTAGGTACACGTTTTTATTTCAAAGTTGGGATGTAAGTTGTGATTTCAAACTTGAAAACTGGTACCCAATTAAAATTATTTTTATGAGGATTCTTTATTGTAGCATTAACAACTGCCAACGAATACTAAAAATTCAAATCTCAAAAATAAATACGTTCATCTAATATTATGACAATAATAAATATTCGAAATTCGCAGAAAAGTGCAAATTTAGATGTTTCTTATTGAAGCGAAAGAATAAAATTTGTTCTAGTTCCAACCGAGACGCGGCAGCGAGATTCTATCGCCTCCATTTTGCCCTGTATACCGGAGGCGCGAAATTAAAATACATCCCCTTATTTGATTTGAAAATTTTATTTCATGGAACGAACAAGTAGGTGACACCTTTATTAGGATTATACGAATGGACCTCACATACATAGCTATCCACATAACAAAACCATTTCGCGTTCAATTCAACGGTACAAAGCAGCCAAACAAAAACAAAAACATAACCATTACACATATAAACGCACGCGCAAAAAACCCCAATAGTTCCGCCAGCCCTACTTAATGAGCATATTAGTTATAAGGGCTTCCATTCATGGGAATAAATTAGAGTTCTGCGGACAATGGCGGCCGGCCCGCGTAATTATTGTGTCCACAACATTCGGTTTTCCCATTCACTCATATGTAAGGATCCAACTAACGGCCGCGATTAAAACTGCTGCTAGCTCCTTCGTTGGTGTTTTTTACCAGGGGTCGTACTGTTGATGCCGATGACAGGCAAATGACGTCAACTTACATACAAGCTGATTTAGTTAAGGTATAACATTGATGTACCGTTACCGTAAATTACCGGTATCGTTTAAGTTATGAATTAATTACTGTTTTTACTTTCATTGATTGGTGTCACTGGTAGAAGACATTTTGTAAGTAAAAATGTATACGTCTGTTTTTTATTTTTACCCAACTGCGGCGAAGCCAAAAGGAGGGTTATGTGTTT
Organism: Eudemis profundana; assembly: GCA_947034925.1. NCBI lineage: Eukaryota > Metazoa > Arthropoda > Insecta > Lepidoptera > Tortricidae > Eudemis > Eudemis profundana. The sequence goes on along the minus strand of OX344799.1, from coordinate 25,836,062 downwards.
AACCTGTATGTATGTATGTATGTATGTCCGTTCCTGTGTCCGCTCGTAACTACTCAACGACACATCCGATTTTGATAAATGATACATTATTAGATTCGTCTTGATGGTGCGAGTGTCACTGGGTATGAAGTTCGTTAAAATAAACAAAATGGATTTTATGCAGTTTCAAGGTCACCGCGATCGGGTTTTTCTAAGTAAAAATGTGGTTATTTATTTTAACGGAAAATTGGAAATATCGATCGGATATGCGATTTGATATATACTTATCCGTATCCGTATTATATTTATGCGGTCGCTTCTATATCAAAATGCGTTTCTGATTTATTTTCCAATTTCCCCATTCAATAAACACAGGCAGACACATTATGATTTATAAAATGGCTTCTATCATTGACACCAAGTAATGACAGTAATTAAATATAAAATTAATTCATAGCTTTTACGATACCGGTAATTTCCGGTAACGATAAATCAATCTAAAACCTAAAATGAATAATAAACTGTATGTAGCTTGACGTCATTTTTACGTCATCGGCATCAAAAGTACGACCCCTGGTGATTACCCACGAAGGGATGGTGGAACCGCTTCAACCAATCCCGCTCGCATACTGACTTAAAGCGGTCTGCGAAAAACTGCTGGCTACGGCTAGCAAACCTGCTTCCTAAAAAAATACCCAAATCGCTAAGTACCAATGCTTAAAGACTTATCACTCAATTTCTTCAAGCTCCCTTCATTAAACACTGGTCTGGTGTAAACTACTACTTTTTTTCTGTTACGAGTAGGTACGATGTGTGTTGGGATGACTTATGATAAGATGTATTGTATTTATAAATTTTGTTGATTTTTTTAGCGAGCGGTGAGCGGCGGCGGTGCGAGAGCGGTGCTGAATTCTAGGGGGGTGTTCGGATTGTCCCGGAAATTAAATGCCAGAATCTAGTCCTGCACGTTCCCTATATAAGTCAATGGTTTCCCCGAGATGATCGAACCCCATTGTGGACTATAATGAGAGGTGTATTCACTACTTTAGTCGAAATAGTTCGGTATTATTTATGTCTGAATTGCGAAGACAGCCTTGATTTCTGCTGAAGACAGTTGAGTAAGGTTCACTTAATTGCTTAGTTATACTGGTGTTTTCTTAATTTATTTAGACTGTTTTTGACAACATTATATTTCTTAAAAACTAGGCTGACTATATAACCTTTTAATATAAGGCTGAAATCCAATAGTATTAGATACCTAAGAAGATGCCTAAAAAACGTCCCTTGTGCATTTTAACGCATAATTACTTACTCGTTAACATAATTTCCAAAAAACATATTATTCCGAATGACAACTTTTATTGAAATACGTGGGGTAAGAATAAAATAAAGCAATTTTTTGATAACGCTGTGGACACTATGTTAGAGGCAACACGGGGACTGGTAACGCAGTGGTAATTTTAGTAAAAATGAGACTTTTTTTGTAACAGAGTGCCCAGAATATTGAGAAAATTCATAATAATCATTGAGGCCGGGTTGAAAAATAACGTAAAATTGCTAGAAAAATATTTACAGACACCTACAATTTGGTAAAAGTGCCTATAAAGTTTAATCTCTATTTTACTAGTAGGCACTTCATAGCTGGAAGTCGATTGAGGCAAAAACCACGCTACCGATCATTGCAGAAGGTTTTGGGGAAGACATATGTTCTGCATTAAATATCTCCAGCTTCAAAGGATTGGTAATTTGTCACTATATTAGGTTTATACTGTTATTTTGTCACAAAATCAATAATCTGTCTATCTAAACAATCTTCTAACATTTTGACGCCAACATTATCAATTTAAAAATCACTTACCACCATTAATCATGAAAGGAAACTCTCTGAAATATTTTGTCAAATCCCTTGTCTATTAAATAATGTGCGCCGCGATAAGTTGATTGATTCGAGGCCGAAGACGGATGAGGAGCAGTCTGGTAGGTAATTCATGACCTTGTCGTGAATCTCATCTATAACTTATTATAATACAATTCTAGCAAGACTACGAGTATGTTTGTATATTCAAGATTTTTTTAAAGTGACTGACATGTGTCAAAAGTCAGCAATAGATAAAAGTATAATTTGACGACCGCTTTAGCTTAGTTGGTAGGGACCCTGCCTACGAAGCAGGGGGTCCTGGGTTCGAATCCCGGTAAGGGCGTTTATTTGTGTGATGAGCACGAATATTTGTTCCTGAGTCATGGATGTTTTCTATGTATTTAAGTATTTGTATCTATTAAGTCGTCTAGTATCCATAACACAAGCCTTATTGAGCTTACTATGGGGCTAGTTCGATTTGTGTAAGATTGTCCCCTAATATTTATTTATTTAGTTATAATAAGGAAATCGTATTTGGGTCATTCTAATTTTTGTGCACGCAGTCACTACCGTGGGCCTTATTACTGTGATGTGTAGAGTGAAAGATGTAGTTTAGGTTGAGTATAAGGTTTATTATGGATCCTGTTACATTGGATTACATCGTTTATATAAAGGAGGAGAGATGCAAGTGTGTGCGTGTTACGCTACACACTACATTACTACATAATGCTGTCATGAATTCACTCATCCGTATCATAAAAAGAATTCATAATATGGCGGTGAAACGATTAGAAAAAGCAATTAAAGCCACGGTGGTGACTGTGTGCACAAAAATAACAATGGCCCATATTGGTAAATTATGAACCCGGTTAAAATATACGATACTTTTTAACTTGACCACGGTGAAGGGATATTTAGCTATCCTCGAGCCCATAATATTCCCAGAACACCAGATTTTTTTAAACGACGTGTTCCTGATTTATCGCATTTCTATCTTACCATATTCAGTTACACTAGACGAGATTCTAAAATCGTAACTTACTCAATGAACTAAATGAATATGTGGAATGTATTTAAAGGTGGATCTCCACCGTCGCCTGGATTGGCCGTAGCTTCCGTGTAGGTATACCGAGGAGTTGGTAGCGGAGGAAGTGTGAAAAAGGCAATTCGTCGCTTAGGTTCGTCGTCGTGGTCGGTCGTGTTGTCAATCTCGTTCCAACATAGCATCAAAAAGGCGCGATGCGCCGTCATATTATTTTGCGGTATGCGGAGAGTGCGATATTTTGGGCAAGAGCTATTTCACCTCCGCAAACGAAGTTGCGGGCATCCTAGGAAATGATCTATATTAATAATTTAGCCGAGGTCTACGGCCTGAACGAATAGCGTAAAAAAATAACACTTTCGAATCGACAACTTATATCCGCAAAATTCGTATAATGGAGAACGAAGCGAATAAAGATGTCAAATAACGTCAAAAACAGTCGGCCATGTTTGTTTACGTCAATTCGGGTGCGTTCAGAAACTATCATAGTTTAGCGCAGGGGCACGTAGCATGCAACATTAACTGCGGCCTTACACTCTCAGAGTGAGTAAGAAAACCGGTATTTTTAGATTAAGTACAGTCTGTTCCGTATAGGAATAGACAGAAGAAAAAATAGGTTCTTTATAGTGCCGGTTTTAGGTTGACATTCAATAAATTACATTTCTGAAGTAGGTGCTCAAAAATAAAATATGGGTGATGTCCATACTTTTTGGTTGGCTGAAAATAAAAAAGTGCCCGTATAAAATACCCAAAGAGCCAGAGATAAGCAACGCTCAATATATGAGACAGCTCAGAGCTGTCATTATGATATTGTACTATCAAATAGTTATATCCAATTTGTATTTTTTTTTAATTGTATACTGTATCTATTATTGTTTGTCATTCCTAAGTAATTGGTGAATAGTTATTTGTTACATTCAATATGAGTGATTCTGAGGGGCAGTGAGAAGAGAAGAGAGTCAGAAGAAGAGGTGAAAGTTCATTCTATGGTTTGATAAACTGTTTTACTTACTTACAATTTTACATCATATAAATATTATTACAACTTTACAGAAAATGTTTGGAATCCCTGCTTCTGTGTCCCTCTAGAGTCTATTGTTAACCGGTATGAACTATAGATAAATCGTGCGTTATCCAAAATAAAAGGGGTTCAAATATGTTGGTCCGCTGCCGCTTCGACTTCGAGGTACCACAGCGGCGTGGCCTCCAATTACAAATAGTAACCGTGTATGTTCTTGCAAAATAAATTAATTGAATTGAACATGCTTGAACAACATTTGTATGCCGATTGGCCGAACATAGTGATACCTCATTAATATCTGTACCATCTTTGTAACCTATGCTTCACAAATAACATAATACTTTAATTTACTGAATTTATTACTAGTTCACGGGTCAAAATATTAGGACGAGTTTGTCGGCGAAAGTTGTGAATTAGCCTGTTGTAATGACCGGACGATTGATATTTGTCTGGAAGACATCGCTTTATGGCGAGAAGATCGGTTAACAGTAACCAGTTGAATGTAAGTAATTGGTATTTTATGGTTTAGTAATTTAAAAGCTCAAATGGGCCTGGGCTGGACACGTCTGCAGGATGTATCCCGAACGATGGGCCAATATAGCCACCAAATGGATTCCGCGAGATGGCTACAGGAGCAGAGGCAGACCGAGAAGGAGATGGCGGGATGACCTGGACTCATTTCAAGTCGGGTGGCAGGAGCATGCATTAAACAGAGACGAGTGGCTGAAAAAAGGGGAGGCCTTTGCCCAGCAGTGAGACACACAAACAGGCTAATAAAAAAAAATAAAAAAAAAGTACTTTGAAATACATACATTTCATGAAAATCGTTGTTGTGAAATATTAAGCATTATTTATTTTAAGATAGTGCCTGGTGTGGGACGCGACGTGCGTCAGTACTTTTGCTGCCTCACACCTCGGCCGAACGGTGCATATAGCTGGTGCCGCGGCGGATTTTGCCGCAGTCAAAAAACGGGAGAAGTACTCAGCACTGGGCAAAAACTATTATTTCGTACCCCTGGCGTTTGAAACTACTGGGTGCTGGGGGTCGGAGGCTATTGCCTTCATTTGGGAGGTGGGTCGTCGAATTAGGGAGAGGGGATCTGACGCTTGCGCGGGTTCATACCTGGTGCAAAGGCTGTCCATCGCCATTTAAACGTGGCAACGCGGCCAGTGTAATGGGTACCTTTGCGCCAGGGACGACTCTAGGGGGCCTATTTGACTAGGCATAAGTGTAGTCTTAAGTTAATTGTTTTTGTGCTGACGTTTTGTTGTTTATGAAATTAAAATAATTTAAGATATCAACTGTAACTCTTATCATATATTAATTATTTCTCTTTTGGGATAATGGGGGGAGGGATTAATGATAAATTAATACTTCAAACCTTCAAGAAAAGAGCGTACAGATGTAGTGAATAATCCTTTCCTTTCGTATTTTCCCGGAAATGTTCGTTTTTGTCTTACTACTTCACTCGCACTCAGTACCCATCGAGACAACGTAGGGAACGGTCGCATTGCAAGAGGAAGTATCTATATAGAGTAGTTAATACCACAGAAATATTTTGTTGATATTTATGTTAGATTTTGTGATAAACTTCATGGACTCGTGTATTAATGCAGGCCACCTATATTTTGATAGACTAATCACCGTTCATGAAAACTCTGACGATGATACACCAGAAAATAGTTCTGATTCTGACTGTGATATGGAAGTTGGAAGTATTGTTTCGCATCACACATTCCACCCCGCTCCTCCTCCTCTTATCCCGCTGTCATAATCGAAGTCGTTCATCCAATCAGAAAATCATATTTATTTATATTAATTTCTCTGCTGGTCTGTTTTGTTTTATGTTGAGGTGTCTTTTTTGTTATGTCATAGTATTTTTAAGTAATTAAAAAAATTAATTGTTATAAAAAAGGTCTGCAAAATCCTACTGTAGTTTTGACTTATAGTTAGACTTTTGGGGTTCCAATCCTTATAGAATCATTAGATCATCCCAACCGGAATTTGGTTTTTATCAGTGCATTTTATTGAAATAAAACGTCCTCGGTAACTAGTTATATTTTTGTTTACCTAACGAATTCTTTATATGATAGAATCGTGGTGGTTTTAACATCTCAGTGTAATATACGTCAAACGGGCAGTTTGACATTTGACATTGATAAATAAAGTATGCGATTTATTTGATACCTACACGTAATTTAATAATACAGTAATTCATAGACACATCGGCAACATTCGGGTGTTATCGTTGTTCCGAGTTTTGCCGATAGGAAAGGATTATTCACTACATCTTGTACTCCCACCTAAAGGGCAGGTAACGCACTTGTGACTCCTCTGGTGTTGCAGGTGTCTCTGGGCGGCGCTAATCGCTTGCCGTCAAGCATCGAATGTTTAGAACGATTACGCCGAACAGAAATGACGTTGACATAACGGCCACTTTTTAAAATTAATACGTCTTATGTATCAGCGGAGCTGATAACCAATTTAATGTTTACTATGTTTGAATCTAAAGTCATTTATGACAAATATTAATATTGATTTGGAGAAGACGCAATTTCAAAAAGGTTGCATATCGTTTAAAAGACAAAAAAATGTGATTGGCTACAAACCTACTGACGTGAAAAATTCTATTGGATGCTATAGTTTTTTCTTCAGTAAGTACTAAGTATTAGCTCCGCCCCTTTAGTACGTATTTTGTGGGCCCGATTTTAAGCATAAGTTACGCTTCCATACTTATTATATTTTGATGCAAGCGACCCTTTTTTTAAAGCCTGACTAACTCGAAACCCTAGTGGGCGTAGCGATTATATGACCGGGTGGTCTGGCGTGGCGTTCCCTGGGGTCGAACCAGGTCGCTAGCCGGACCACCCCGAGTGAATCGGACTGGGTAAGCGACCCGTCTACTCGTTTGCCCACTATGACATAGAATTAAAACGATTTTAATTAGATATACTTACCTATAATAGCAGTTCCTGCAAAATAGCAAATTGCTTGAAATACAGCGCAAGCAAAGAATCATGAAAAAAGCAACGTTATCTAGAATCCTAGCAGCAAAATAAAACAAGACAAAACAAACGAAAACTCACTATAACCAGAACACCGTAACTCCAATACGTTTTTGTTCCGAAAAGGGAGTAAGTAACTATTGGCCACAGCCTAAGCTCATACAGTAGGTCGACAAAGGCACAGAATATAAATAGAGCAGTATGGAAGCTACGCTTACTTTTTCAAATAAATACCTACGCTCCGTTAGAGCGTTAGGGTTGCTTAAAATGAAAAGATCGACCGCTCGCCTCCATGCAGCACTCGCGACTGCCGGCACCGCGAGATTCCCTTAGGGGCCTTGTAAAAGCGCGCGCCTATGTGTGCGTGCGTTTCGATCGTTTTGTTTGTAGCTTCCTTACTGCTTTAGCTTATATATATTCTGTGACAAAGGCGTATAGACCACAGAAATATCGAGATATAAGGAAATAGTTCGTCGATTTGTATGGGAGCCGAGCGTGTAATGTTTTTCGCTTGTCGTTTGACGCCAAAAGTGTAATTTAGTGATGGAAAACATAACTTTTCCATTTCATTTGGTGGTATTTGAACAATTTACTATACCATTATTATCAGATTTTCAAATCTGACATTAGAGGTAATATAACGGCAACTGAAGTTAAACGCATGCCAAGTAGGTCGGCGCCACTTCGTTTTAGCACGCGACGTACATAACACTTTTTACCCGACTGCGGCGAAGCCCAAAGGAGGGTAATGTGTTTGACCTGTATGTATGTATGTACCTATGTCCGTTCCTGTGTCCGCTCATAACTACTCAACGGCACAACCGATTTTGATAAATGATACATCATTGGATTCGTCTTGATGGCGCGAGTGTCACTGGGTATGAAGTTCGTTAAAATAAATGGCGTAAAATGTAAAATGGCGGATTTTATGCACTTTTAAAGTGCACCGCGGTCGGGTTTTTTTTAGTAAAAATATTTAGTTATTCCTTCTACCTATACATTTCTGTGACATAGACAAAGCAATCGTGCAGTAAATTTTGGCAATAGGCTATTTGATGGCAGATCGAATCAGCTTCTGGTTTGCTAAGAAAGCATGCAGTTTAGTATGAAATACTAGCTTGTAACGTCACTGCCCAACATGGTACCTTATTTTTAGTTTTTGACATTTGAACATCGTTGGTGGCACGAAAATGAATGTCATTGATTTCGTCCGAGCAGTTTTGGAAACATAAAATATACAGCCTGTAAATCTAATACGGGCGAATATTGAAACGGTGGTCAGCATAGGACCTAAGAAGCATATTTAGATAACTATTCAAAATTCAAAATTCAAAAAATTCAAAAATTCTTTATTATTTTAACAAGCAGTACATTGCTTTAAACCACAATGAAAATATTTACCATACAAAATAATTCGGGCCGCAATGTAACGCAACACACTCAAGTTGACAAACACGCTAGTTGACAGTTACTTTAAAAAAGCTCGTATCTCGCAATGTCATAACAAACATGTATGCGGTACATTGCTGCTCGGTAATTTTTCAAAAATTAATTACGAGGTCACTATTAAGTGTAATTTAAAAAATCATATTAATTAATGATAACACTACTAAACGCTATATCTGGTTTAATTGTTCGCCCGTATTAGACTTACACGCTGTATAAATAAGTATCGGGGGACAATCTTACACAAATCGAGCTATACTATAGCTTGGCAATTTCGTTGGTGACACTCACGTGTGTGCTTTTTGTTATGTGTAGCCGTAACTACTTACACAAGTTACCGCCAACACGAACGGGGGCCTCCATAGGCTGCCTTCGTCGGTCGCCGTTCATGTTGGCGGTAACTTGTGTAAGTAGTTACGGCTGCACATAACAAAAAGCACACATGTGAGTGTCACCAACGAAGTTGCCAAGCTATAGTAACCGCGCGGCGAAATCACAGAGTGAACCACGCCTGGTATAGACGAAGCAATTGTGCAGTAAATTTTGAAAAAAGGCTATTTGGGCATTTCTCCAGAAATATGTCTACGACTCATTCATCTGTCTCCATACATTTAGTATGAAAAACGGCCAGATGAATGAGGTGACCGCAGACATATTTCTGAAGAATAGCCCATTTGATGACAGATCAAACCAAGATTAGAAAGCTGAGCAGATTGAGTGAAAGTATGCAATTGGGTAAGTCAAGTTTATAAAAAGTGTGCAATTTATATACTTTTTCGATAGTTCCCGACGTAATGATCTAGAAAATACCCCTTTTGCATTTTTATTCCCTGTAATTCTTCCCAAATATCGTGTTAAACTCACTTAAAAAAAGGGACGCCCGCCGGCAGACAAAATTAGTGCCTAAATTCGTAAAAAAAACAAACGTATCTGTGTGAAGTTTCGTCTGTCACAATTGTCAGCTAATGCCGCATCCACACCAAGCCAACGAAGGCCAACGAAGGGGCTTCGCCGGCCTTCGTTGGCTTGGTGTGGACGCGGCATAACACAGACTTCACACAGATACGTTTGTTTTTTTTTACGAATTTAGGCACTAATTTTGTCAGCCGGCGGGCGTCCCTTTTTTTAAGTGAGTTTAACACGATATTTGGGAAGAATTACAGGGAATAAAAATGCAAAAGGGGTATTTTCTAGATCATTACGTCGGGAACTATCGAAAAAGTATATAAATTGCACACTTTTGATAAACTTGACTTACCCAATTTAGTATGAAATACTGGCACGTTGACGTCTCTGCTCATTCGCTCAATATTGCGCCTTGTTTTTACTTATGGTAATTAAAAAAAATCGTTGGTGCCACGAAAATGGTCCAAGTAATGATAATCCATCCCTGACCGTATGGCTAGGATCATGGGCGTAATAGTGGATGTACGTAGGAGGATGGACCTGATGACCAGGAACCGGACAACCGCCCTCACACAAGGTCGTTGACCAACTGTATGTTCTTAAACTATGTACCCCCAACGACTATACGTCCTTTTGTATTGCGCAAGTCGGGACCCGGCCACGAGCGCACAAATAAACTAGACCCGAAAAGATTCCAAACGCAATCAGCATGGGAAGCTCGAATTAACACGGGTTACCGTTCCTATGCTAATTTTAACATTCATCCTGCCAGCTTAGGTTCAGTGCAGAAAGTTCACCAGTGGCGTGGCGTAAAACATATTTTGCTTTAATTGGCTTGACACGCTGCCGCGTGTCTAGATCCTTGGGCAAGCCGGTGCAGATTTGGTGTAAATTTTCCTTAAGAGCTGTAGAATAAGGTGGTCAAATGACTGATATTAGGCAAGCCGGTAGGAATCGAGTTCTTTGGACGCCACGCCACTGCTGGGCCACACGTTCGCCAATGATTGAACAGGATATTTCTCCGAGCGTTTCAAATGCCGTGACTTCGGTAGGCTCGATATTGCCGAAACTCCGTGAGATTAGGATGGCTAGTGTATTTTAAAAAGTAGACGTCGGCGCTATCTGTAAATAAAATAATTGAAAATGCTATCAACGTCACGCAGAATTTCGAAAATATCAATCCCACCATCTCGACACTCGAAAAAATGCCCAATAAACAAACTCATTTTGGTTTTCTATAATGTCTAACTTACTTTTCAATTCACTCCAATTTGAATCTCGAAGTACGTTTGACGTATCGTTGTCTTTTTCGGGAAGGAGGTATTTTTTGTACATGGTAATAGGAGATTTATTTCGAAGTGTTAACGACTGGCTGCGTTGCGGCCTTTTTTGATACCTTTTATCTACATATTTACATTTTACGAGAACAACTGGCCGTTGCTCCGTAGCAACGGCATAATAAGCTTTATTTATTTTTGTGTCAGTTTGTGTTTGTCATTCGTTGATTGAACGTTGTAAATACTAAATTATAGCATATTAAATATCTTTAAATACTATTCAATACCTGTTTCCATCATTCTACTACATTACAGTCCACCGCTCGCTAGTATGGAGTATATCGTGTTTAGAATTATTCATCTTATCAGTTTGTCTTTTTCATCATAAACATATGCAAACTCTTTGAGATATTACTGACAAAAATCACGAGGTCTACGTTTGGAGCAAACTACTAATATTGATTCAGTCAATTTTAGTAGTTTGCTCAGATTCAGATTCATAAGTAAATATAGTGACAAAACCGATCACCCAACAACCACAACCAAGTATACAAAAGATTTTGAGTGGACTGTCTTGTCGAAACATAATCTGTAGTAGAAATTTACCTAACTATAGTCAAACAACATGGATGCCGCCCGCAAGAGATTTAACCTTCTCATTAAACTATTTTGAGTGTTTCATAACACCATGTTGATAGATGCAGACTTATAAAAGTGGACGGTCTTGTTGAAACATAGTCTGTAGTAGAAATTGAACTCTATTCAAACAGCTCGGATGCTGCCTGCAAGAGATATATAATAGCATACTTTACCTGGAGTATCCGACCGAGCGTGATGCGCAATGAACGGAATGCCTTCAACTTATTACTTATGTATCCATATGCAACAGTTTTCTCAATGTTACATCGTCGCTCTATTTATATTATAGTTTTACTATATTATAAGACTGCATCCCGACTCATTTTTGATTCATATAATAGTTCTCAAAGGAGGTCGAAAATAGGTAATTAAGGCCTACGGGTGTACAGAAGGTCCGAAGGTGACCTCGGGAAAAATCTGTGGAAAAAAGTGCGGCTCCCACACGTTACAACGCCCAAGTATCTTTAGCTCACCGAGGGCGGCAGGCCCTCGGGTGAGCGTCAGCGACGCGAGGCCGAAGGCCGAGCTTCCGCGTAGCACCGAAGGCGCGGAGCGTTACAGTGCCGCTCCAACTCCCGCGAGCCTGCGGTCCTGCGGCCCCTGGACGAGCTCACCCAGACAATCACTCTCGCTTTCCTTTGCAAGCAAAATTCTTTGCATGCAGATTTTTCACCCACACCCCTGTTTGTTTCCGTTCCCACAGCATTTTTTTCAATTTGAACTCCCTCCCCCCTTCCGGCTCGGTGTCAGGAGGTTAATGGAGTAACACCTGTATACAACTGTCGTAAAATAATATTGAAAATAACTCGATAAACCTAGTCCATCGTCATAAAAAACGCTGTGAATAACAACACCATCACTGAACAATGGAAGAACACATGAAGAATACCTTGGTGAGCTGTTTTCAACACTAATTAACACGAAAGTAAATACGGAAGATAACGGTTAATTACTAATCAGCACTCACACAAAGATCTTTTTAAAATAACAGCTGGAATTCACAAAAAATCTCACTAATTAAAAGGTAATCAGCTGATAGAAATCACGTCCTTCACTGTCATGTCTGACAGCTGACAGTTGCAAGTCACTTGACGTTTGCGTTCCGATTCACGAACTATCATTGAATACCGCATTACTTAAGCTGCGTTCAGAAACTCCACTAGTGCTACGTAGTACCGAAAGAGGACACTACTGTTGACTATAAAAGTACTTCGAAAATATTGTCGATTGAATTATGGCATCAAACATGAAACACAGCGTATGTTTTAAATGTAACAAAGACGTCAAAACAAGAACTTTCTTAAAATGCTCCGAATGTGCAAAAACCTATCATGTAAAATGTACATCCAATGTTAGCCAATCGAAATTTTTACTAATGACACCTAATAATAAAAAATCATGGATATGTAGTGAGTGCGATACTAATGACAATAACCAGCCCAGTACTTCTCGGTCTGAACAAAAAGATCCAGGAAAAAAAACGGCAGCACGGACTGCGTTAACAAATAAGCAGACCCAACAACGTCGGCTCTCATTAGATTTAGCAGACTCAGATGAAGATACAGGTTCGACAGTACTTGATGACTCGTCCCATAGCATGCCAAATATATCGAAATCCGAAAATCTGGAGACTCTAGAGCTAAACTTAGAAATAGGCAGCCTATCAACGCAACTTGCTAGTGCTCATGAGGAGATCGAGCGATTGAACATAGAGATATCATCACTAAAAAAAACTTTGGATGCCCAAAATACCAAAATTGAAATGTATAAAGTACTTTTAACTGAAACTGGACAAAGCAGAAAATCGACGCCCTCAAAAAGTGCGAAAAAAAAACGGACTAACAACAATATAGTGAGTTCTTCGCCGTCCACACAAACTACAAAGGATCTATGTCAGACACTAGAGACAGATAATAATCTACAGCGAGAAGTTACCAAGGAAACGACTTTGGAGCAGAACACTACTGAAAAGTCCCCCAAAACACATACGAACAAACAGGATCGAGTCCAAGCTCTACAAAGTGATGCCTCAGGAAAAAACAAATTAATCATTATAAGTAATAACAACACAAACAATATCCTGAGGATAATAAATGATAACACCTCACTTAAAAATTTTAGATATTGCCACTACAAAACACCTGGTGGAGGAATCAGGGAACTACTGCAAGATATAGAAAATAAAGTGACAGACTTTACGCTACATGACTTTTGCGTGATTCTGATCGGAGAAGAGGACTTCCAAGAAAATGCAGACTATAACAAACTTATGCAGCAAATTAATATATCGCTAAGCCATATAAGTCATACTAACATTATTATAACTTGCCCAACATATATGTATGGCAAACCAATACATAATGCTAAGGTTGAAATGTTTAACACTATACTACGTAGTAATGTACAGTTTCATGAACACCACTATTCTTTCGACTCAAACTTAGACTTAACGTTTAACATGTTTTCAACAAATACAGGCCGATTAAATGATCATGGAATGACCAACATAATAAATCATTTAGGCAACTTCATCTTATCTAAAACACGTAGAACAGATATAAAGACATCAAATCACTCAGGTAAACATAAGCAGAAGAAGATATCCGATTACTTCAAAACTGATAAACATAAAGATGAATTGAAATCCTCAGAACCTGTAGGTAAAATTAGGCAAAAAAAAATATCTGACTATTTCCGGTCGAAATCAGTTTTTTTTCGAGGTGAGACCAAGAGCTCCGCCTGACAATAGACCTATATGCAAAGAATACCTAACAGAGGGCACAACGTTTTCTGTATTCCATCAAAATATTGCTGGAATTTTGGGAAAACTAGATCAGCTATCAATAGCTTTAAATGAATTGGCAGAGCAAGCCACAGATCCTGACGTTCTATGCCTTACAGAGCATTTCGTACCGCATGGCCAAGAGAGAAGCGTACAGTTGGAGGGTTATGACTTGGCAGAGATTTTTGCCAGGAAAAAAACAAAGAACAACAGATCACAAAAGCTAAATCCAAAAAGGGGAGGCTCTTGTATCCTAGTAAAAAAAGGTATAGAATACAAAGCACTTACCGATTTAAAATCTTTAGGTATGGAAAAGGTTTTTGAATGCTGTGGAATAACACTGCCTGTCGAAGGAATAATCTTGATATGTCTCTACCGTACCCCAAACAGTGACATAGACATATTTTTTGAAAAACTAGAGACCCTCTTAATGAAAATAGCATATAAAAAACAAAAAGTTATCATATGTGGTGACCTTAACATAGACCTATTAAACTGTAAGAACAAAAACCAGACGATACAAAATAGACTAAAAAAGATATTGGATTCCTTTAATCTTCACCAACGAATTCTTGAAGCTACTCGAATAACATATAAAACTCAAACTTGTATTGACAATATTTTCTGCAATTTCAAACATGGAACAGCAAAAATTCATCACTTTGCTTTATCGGATCACACTGCACAAACGATCACAATAAAATTAAAAAGAAAATTACAGCCAAAGTACTGGTTTATATATAAGCGTGACTATAGTAGAGAAAATATTGAAAAATTTAAAGATTGTTTGAAAGCCTTGTCATTTTCAGATGTATTCTATTCAAAAGACGTAAACACAGCTTACAACCAGTTTATCGATCATTATAAATTATTCTACGATCTGTGTTTCCCGAAAATTAAAATTAAAATCAAATCTATGAATAAAAATTCGTTTATAACAAAAGGAATAAAAATATCAAGTAAAGTTAAACGACGTTTGTACGCAGATTGTCGATATAAGGGAGTAAAAAGTAGACAAGTACTTTACAAAAAATACTCACGTCTGTTAAAAAAATGTGTAAAAATATCATTGAAGCAAACAAATGATAAATTCATTGAAAAATCTGAAAATAAATGCAAAGCTGCTTGGAAGTTAATTAAAACATGTACTGGAAATAACACAATGCCTAGCCTGATTGATCGCATTGACATTAAGGGTGAAATATGTACACAACCTGAGCAGATAGCAACCAATTTTAATAACTTCTTTATTGATTCGTTACCAAATACTATAAGAAGGGATAGCCAAGATGTGCATAGTAATATAAATTCTAACGTATCCAGTATATACCTGCTACCTGTGAGTCCACAAGAAGTTCATAGAGCTATAAAATCGCTAAAAAACACAACCGCCGTTGGTTATGATGAAATAAATACACAGATAATAAAAGAAACAGCACTCGCAGTATCTAGCCCATTGTCACATATTATTAACTTGTCCTTTGAATGCGGCGTGTTCCCAACAAAACTAAAAAAATCAGTAATTAAACCGCTGTTTAAGAAAGGAGAAAAAATATCGCTTTGTAATTATAGACCCATTACGTTGATCTCAATCTTCTCTAAAATCATTGAGCGCCTTATGTATAACCGGTTGATTAATTATTCCGACAAGTATGGACTAATAATAAATGAGCAATGTGGCTTTCGGAAAAACAGATCCACCAACCTAGCCATCTTTCAATTATTGAAAACCATCCATGAATGTGTAGACAAGCGAGTACACGTGTCAGCTATTTTTACTGATATGTCAAAAGCATTCGACTGTATCAGCCACAATATACTTCTCGACAAGTTGGATCGTTACGGGGTACGTGGGCAAGCACTTGACTGGATCAAAAGTTATCTCTCCAACAGACTACAATGCACTGAAATAAATTACTTTTGCTCAAAAAGCAACACTGTTAAAACTCGAAGATCCAATTATAGAGTAAATGGAAGAGGCGTACCTCAAGGAAGTATATTAGGCCCTCTGTTGTTTCTGTTCTACATAAACGATCTGCCTAGGCAAACTAAAAATCAAGTAGTACTCTTCGCTGACGATAGCAGTGCGTTGATAAAATGTCTGAACACTACAGAAGAATACGAACGCGATATTAATAACACTCTCAACGATATAATTGATTGGATGACTAACAACGATCTAAATATAAACCTTTCGAAAACGCACTTTATACAATTCCACACTAGCCGTAGGCCAGCCCTGCCTATAAATATTTCACATAAATCTGACATAATTACAGAAAGCGAAACTACGAAGTTTTTAGGTCTAGTACTTGATAAGAACTGCAATTGGAAACAACATATAGATGAATTATGCTCAAAGCTCTCTAAATTTATATATCCAATACGCAGATTGGTACAAAACTCATCACTAAAGGCAGGAATCATGACTTACTTTGGTTACGTCCAGTCGAGCTTAACTTATGGTTTAATGTTCTGGGGAAATTCCACCGACTGGCTAAAAGCATTCAAAATGCAAAAACGCTGTGTGCGAGCACTATGTGGCGCAACGCAAAGGGATTCGTGTAGACCTCTGTTTGCTAAATATGAAATATTAACACTGCCTTGCTTGTACATTAAAGAAGTTGCAATGTTTGTGAAAAAGAACCCCGATCTTTTTCAGACGAATGAAGCAAATAAACATAATTTAAGAAATAGCAAGAAACTTATAAATACACACCGATCACAATCAGCTTTTTACAGAAAAAGTATCTATACCATGGCAGTTAAAATATTTAATAACATTCCGGATAGCTTTAAGACCCTCGATGACTATAAATTCAAAAATGTGCTTAGCAAATGGCTATTGAAAAATATGTTCTATTGTGTAACTGACTTTTTTAATAATAAAGGTAAAATTTAATTTGTATAATACGATTAGCATACTCATATGAAAATAAAAATAATATTGTACACCATAAATGTGGTAGGCTACGGAAAAGGTACCAAGAATGACTGTAACATCTTATCTATGTCACCTGTAGTCTGGCAATAAAATATCATTTCATCATTTCATTTCATTTCATTTCCAAGAGCTACCCCTACCGCTACCCCCTCTGTGATGACACAAGTACAATACCATTATGGTCGCGGGGCGATTGCACCCCGCGCACCATGCGACAACTAGTTAATGTTTATATTAGGTATAGTATTATATTTGTATATCTTCCTTTACGGTAGAATAGCATTTACCCGCGGCTTCGCCCGCGTTGTTCCCGTTATTATTCCAAGGGAACTCTTTACCGGCATATAAAATATTGTATGTTTAAATTCAAGACTTGTTCTATTTGCATGCCGAATTTCAACTCAATCCATTCAGTTGTTACCGCGTTATTTAGTTACAAAACATCCAAACATCTTCACAAACTTTCACATTTGGAACACGTATGGAATGTTCAATGTTCTGAAATAAAGATATATATATTTTTTTTATAATATTAGTGTGATGTGATGATGATGATAATTAGTATGATGTGATGTGAAGTGTAATGATTACCTACACTATTCAAATCTCAAAGCTTCTCCGTTTCAGCTTTGGCGAGAATGGAAAATTATCGTGGTTCAGTTTCTGGGTTTTTTTTTTTCAAAATGGCGGAGTTAGGGGGTTGAACAGCCTCGCGAGGTCTACGGCTCACAGAGCCACTAACATATTACTAACGATATTCTTCGTATATAAAATAAAACATGTACGACCGAGACATCTATTAGATGCATTCTCTTCGATCGATTCCCTTTGTCGAACATTATTAAATTATACTCGTACATTAAGCTACGACCGAGCTACGTCGGCGCCGCTACGAGCGCTACTCGCTACGGCGTAGCACTTGTAACAAAGTCGTAGCACTCGACATTGTATTTTTATTGCAGTAATAAATTATCAGTTGCTGCGATATTTTTAGTAGTTACTACTTTGTATTATAGATTAATAAGATAAAGCATTTATTATGCAGCGGAAATGTTATTATGAAAATTGACCTCGGGTGTGAGTGAGCGAAGTGTGAGTCAAACTCGCACGGGTAACCTTACCCGTGCTAAAATAGCACATTTATTTCTTGAAACGTACCTACGTTTCAAGGAATAAATGTGCTATTTTAGCGGCTGTTATTATTAGGCGGATCTCACACTGCAGCGAAAATCGCGGCGACACGCGACTTAGCGATTTTCAACTTTGTATGTACGCGGCGACTCGCGACTACTATGCGCAGCTACACGAAAAAAATCGCGGCGACGGGCGATATCAGTGTGTTTTTCGCCTTACACCTTCTGTGAAAATCTCAAGTGGACAGATATATGGGCAGACAAACTGCGGCATCTTTTGGCAATATTACCCCAAATATAAATAAATAATCAATATCGTACAATAATTATGGAAATTTATAGAAGGTCGATGTGCGCGTCACCCAGTTAGGTATTTTCTTAGGTACTTATTTTTGCTTCAAACGAACGATACCCCGTAACGTTGTGTTTAAGTCGGTTGAATTTTTTTTATTGATTTCAGGAGGTGGAAGCGCGAGAAAAGTTTGTATTAAAAAGTTGTAATTCATTCGAAATCCCAGGACGGAATCTGGTTTTGTATGTGCAAAGGTATTCCGTCCCGCGTTGAGCGATTCCAGTCGACATTAAGCATATTTAAGGAGCCGTCGGCAGCAAACAAAGAAACACCATTACTGAATGAGCCACCGCACTAACACACTCAGCCAACGATAGTACGCCAGGGCTGCCACACGTCACGTATTTGGGTCGATTTCAGGCGTTTTTCCAGCGTTTTTTGTAACTTCATTAGTGTCACTGGAGTTTTACCGTGAAGGACTATCGAGTGACGACAACTTTTGATTAAATCATGTGTAGCCTCGATACCGTCTATCGTTTATAGTAAAAGTTAACTGTGATCACCACCGCTTATATATATTTGCTTGAGCTGGTATACGAATGAAAAAAGCTGCCGCGGTCGAAACGCTCTGAAATCGACCCATTTACGTCACACTAGGCTGTAAGCAACTACTTCGGCCGTTTAGAAGCGCGCGACACGTATTTACACAGACGCAATATCGCGCGTCTGTGTGAGTGCGATCCATACTGGAGCATTCTTACGCATTCTCAAATCTTTGCTTGTAGTGAGTTCGTACACGGCGCGCACACATTCAAGTGCGCGATGTACGAGTAGGAAGAAAAATTACTGTATTACTGTGCCGTAAGTTCCCTTACTCCTTACAGATAACCGTGGCTAGATAACTAGTGAACTGTGAAGATTTTTTTTCCTTGGAGATAACTAGTTATCTCCGAGGATTTTATATTCTTCGCAGATAACTTTTTTTTTTAACAGTTTTCTGTGAGGAAAATCCAATCCTTGTAGATAACTGGTTACCTCCAAGGATTTTATATTCTTTGCAGATAACTATTATTTTTTTAATTTTAGCTAGCTAGCTATCTCCGATGAATACAATTTAATCTCAGAAAACTTAAAAAAAAATATTTATCTGCGAAGAATATAAAATCCTTGGAGGTAACCAGTTATCTACAAGGATTGGATTTTCCTCACAGAAAACTGTTAAAAAAAAAGTTATCTGCGAAGAATATAAAATCCTCGGAGATAACTAGTTATCTTCTAGGAAAAAAAATCTTCACAGTTCACTAGTTATCTAGCCACGGTTATCTGTAAGGAGTAAGGGCGTAAGTTGCCTTTTTCTGCCCGTCTAAGGCAATAAAAAAATTAAGTGAAATAATCATTGTATGCGAAATTTTATCTTAATCCCTTCAACTTTTATCGCTTTTCTTTTTTTTTATATCATGTTTTTACGCGATTAAGTCCCTTTTTGTTATAATAATGAGTGAAAATCGTGAAAGTTTAAATCAATATTTTATCGCTTTATTTAGTAATAAACATCAAAACATCCAAGTTGTGCTTGCTTTCATTTATAATTATGTTTATACTTATATTGTTCGATAAGAGATTGATTCTAAGCTCGCACATATTTATATCATGAAATTGGATAAACAGGTATCCAATTTCATGGCACATTCTGGCGATTATATTGTTAAACAGCGTCAATTTTATTTACCCTTTGTATGTTCCCCTTTTATAAGGGATTCTTTCAACACCACCTAATCGCCTCAAGACATTCCGGGCTGTCCTCGCTTTAATGCCTGTCATCCGGACATCAGTTTAATCACCGCGTTCCGGAAAAAACCGGACCCTTTCAATCCTTCCGGGTATGTCCGGACTAATGGCGGTATTTATCACAATGCGGCAGGAACACGAAAATACGTTTTTATGAGATAATTAATTTTAATGACATGATTACGACTTGTGTCCCTGATGACGCATTATGTTCGTCAGGTTTTATAAATGTATTTCTTTCGTATGTTTTTGTTTCTTTATTACAACTTTCTCTGCGTTAATAGATTATTTTCAAATGACTAAGTTTCTGTAATGAGGGTGTTTAGAATTCATAAACCCACCAGCTGGCAGTAGGGTGGCGAAAGGTCTTTTTGACAGTAGGCGTCAAGATCCACCAATCACACCACCTGATTCTGACATCTACTGCCAAATAGACCTTTCGCCACCCTGCTGCCAGCTGGTGGATTTCTGATTTCTAAATACCCTCATTAGCAGTAAATGTTCAAAAACCTTTGAGGTTTCGCTTTACAAAAATTACACACATATCTAATGTGTTACAGGATCCGTATATATTTTTTTACATCAGCCTAAAACCAGGGTACATCGAACTTCCAGGTGGCCTATGATGGTAGGCTGGGTCGCGTTATAAATGAATGATAAAGCACCCGTCACTTTCTGACAAGTTTCTAAATAGCCAAAGCTATTTACTAAAACAAAAAAAAACAAAGCCTATGTAGCACAGAATATAAATAGAGCAGTATGGAAGCTACGCTTACTTTTTGAAATAAATACCTACGCTCCATTAGAGCGTTAGGGTTGTTTAAAATGAAAAGATCTCGGGCTGTCTGGGCGCGTGCACGTAACAAACGCAAAGCGCGACTACTCGCCTCCATGAGGCACTCGCGACTGACGGCACCGCGAGATTCCCTTAGGGGCCTTGTAAAAGCGCGCGTGAAAAAAAAAAAAAAATATGTTTATAATATATGTTTTAAAGAAAATAACAAATGTTTTGATTTTTTTTTCATTATTAACAAACTAACTTATTTAATTAACTCAATTATATCATGTAAGTCTCTTAATTTTAAATCGCAACTATTGGTGCTTTTTGGTCATGTCTTACTTCATGAGTTTTTTTACTCAGTTTGAAATAATATAAATATTTATTTATCAAACATACAAAAACTAATATATATACATAATTTAAGGGAAGTAAATTTAAAATTAATACTGAAATTAATAAACTAAATCCTACAATAAAAATAAAAGAAAACATTACAAACTAAGATTTGGCCCCCTCGGCAGAGTGCCCATCACGCGGGCGAAAATAGGATCACGATATAGTTAAATTTAATTGTAATATTGTAGCGCCTGACAGCCCTAGCCCTAGAAACGTCGCAAAATGGCGGTTGTCTAAATAATTTCCCTTTGAGCTGAGCCAGTTAACGTCGTTCTACCCACTCCACTACGTGTCGAGCAGGCAAACTTACGAGGCCAAAAGAGGCCTCCATACTCCGTGCTCCTAAAATAGGGAAACGGGGGGTTTTCCAATAATTAAATTAACGATAACCATCAAGTTATATTTATTGTACAAACGAAGCTACTGTTAACTGACCACACACTTTAACACGTTGCAATAGAGTTTTAGTTCCGTTTACAAATGTATAATAGGGATGATAATCGCAGTTCAGACTTCCGATTACGTGCTGGTATACTATTCACGGTTCCAATTATATCAGGGATGCGATGACGGCAAAGTTTCAAATTCCCCTACAGGGCCCTCCAACAAAAATTGGAAAAGCACGTCAACTAACTTTCTAATTTCAATCGGAACAATTATTAAACGTAAACATTTTTTCTAATTACTCGAAGTCTTGGAACTTGACTGATTTACTTTTAATCTTTCGGTACAGGCGACTTGATTATAAAATTAAATTTGGTTGGGCTGTGGGCCAGTCTCCATTGAGCCAACATGGCGGCCGTGTTTTCAATAAAGTGTTTTTATACTGATTTTAGAAGATTTATATTAGAAAATTATGCAAAATAATTTCGGAAACCCCGTTTTTTCATAATGTTTGTTTTATAAGTTCCAGGCTATGAATTGGTTATTAAGAGCATCTTTCTGAGAGACTTGGAAACCATGCATTTTTTGCGAAGTTCCTTCCGTGTTGCTTGAAGATGAAGTAAGCGAAATATCCTCAGACATACCCAATTATATTTTTGAAACTACGTAAGTTTGTAATTCATGTGAAGCCTAAAGGTTTGTTGAAATGTTTAAAGCAAGTATCATAAAACAAATAGCCGGACGTAGCCTCGAACACAGATAACTGAAGCAAACCGTAGTAAGCCAATCGCTTTGTACTTACGAGCAGCACGCACACATCAACTAGCACTAAGCTACCGGCTTACTAGAGGTGCTTCAGTTATCTATTAGCGATTTATTTTAAGGCTCTTAGTTTGCACATATAAGGTTTTTTTGAAAAAAGTAACTGTGGTACGAAGCAATAAAACGTAAATCAATCGTTTTGGAAATTTTTATCGGTTGAACAAACAATTGTTCGCACATCACGCAAAAACTACCCGACCAATTTTTATGAATTTTAGTATACAAGTATATTATGACCCCGGTTAAAACACAGAATACTTTTTATCCCCCTAAGCCGAAGCGAGAAAGAGACATTTAACTTATTTCACGGGTCTACTAGTTTAGAAAAATCCTGTAATCTAATCCTTTTGGTGAAAAATAATCTTAGAATTTCCCTGGCAAAACTAGGTTTATGCGAATTTAGTGGATTATCTAGAGGTTGTGTGTGAGGCAAAAAGGTAGGGGGCGCGATTGCGAGGTGGGGACCTTAGCTGAAAGTAGATTAAATAGTAATGACTACGGTTAAAATAGATTCTGTGTCAGAGCCAGATTTAAGCGAGGGTAAGTAGGAGTCACAGAATTGGTAATAGAAAAGTCACTCTGTCTAACAAAACTGAGGTTCAGGTCCGACCACTGGACGGAACGCACCGGACAGCGTTGCCAAACGTCCCAAGATGGCGGGACGCCCCGATTTTTAAATCAAAATTAAATGTCCCACGCGGGACAGGCTTAGTCCCGGTTTTCGGGGATAACTCGACCGTGCGTGCTGAGGAAGTGCGGGCGGGTGGCACAGACAAGAAGCGCGCGGGAAAGAGTGGTGCGTCACGCAATCGGTGCATGAGGCTCTTTCTCTTTCACTCTTTTCTTATTCCCATTTGTTTAGAAATTTCTATTTGGCAAAAAATTCTGATTATACTGGGTGGGAGGGACTATACCGACATACTTTAGCCATGAATTCCTGGTGGTGTGACGAGTAAATAATGTTATATCAACATGGGTCGAATATTGTTATTTTACATTAAGTCTTATGGAACAAAATAAATCAGTAAATTCAGCCCCTCGTTATAAACATGTCCTTACTGGAGGAAAAGTTATCAAAAAGAAAAAAAAGGCTAAAATGGAAACGAAAGGTCAATTTTTTGGCCTCGTAGTCGCTTACCATCAAACACTGCGAAGGTTAATTGCTGTTTAGTTAAAGGATTTTAAAAAAATAGTAAAACCGTATTAGTCACATTTATTAAGGCTTGTTACACACTTGGGAGTTTCCATTTAAAAAATAATGAATATCTCTGAAAGTAAGCGTTTTTCGACTATACATCACAAAACTTTATTTACTCGTCACACCACCAGGAAGTCATGGCTAAAGTATGTCGGTATAGTCCCTCCCACCCTGTATACGTTTTTTACAATGTCCCGCTTTCGACGAAAGAATCCCGCTTTTTTCACTCGAAAAGTTACAAAATCCCGACATGGCAAAAAAATATTTACATAATAATACATCTTACAAAGTTACTTAGTTTCTGGAGTAGGTAATCTGCAATTTTAGAATCTGGTGTTATGGGAATGTGGTATTAGTAAGAAAAAAAGTAAGATAGGAATCTAGTAAATCTAAATCATTAAAGCCGGGGTAATAATTGAGGAACATACACAAAAAAAAGATATATGATTTTAAGCTATGGTCATTCATATAATAACAACTATTAACACCGGGATATTGACCATCTATGTTTGTTTTTACGAGTTCCCGAAATTTCGGCACTGTTGCAAGCGACATCATCACGGAGTAACTCAAACATGGTAAATATCCCGATGTTAATACTTAGTAGGTAGTTATTATACAAAAAAAGATGCTAATTAACTCAGAACCTCCTTATTTTTTTAAGTCGGTCCAAAAAGGAAACCCGCCGCAAGAAACCCGACATAACTAACGACTAGAGACCGGATTTGAAGTTGCGATCTCAATATTAATATGGATATGACTAGTATAAGTTATTATTTTTTCTACACACAAAAATAATGTAACTTATCGGAACAAAAAAGTAAAAATCTTTTTGGAAGCTTTTGCAAATATTGGCCAAAAATTATGGTGATAATGATAATAAATAAAAACATCATTTGTTAATTTTTGAAATAGTTTATTTTTTTAAAGTTTTTCTTCTTTAATATTTCTTCTGCACTATGCACAATAAAATTTAAGACCTTATATAACCAACAGGACATGTATTTAACAAATTGCACTAGTCATATCCATATTAATATTGAGATCGCTACTTCAAATCCGGTCTCTACAACGACTTTACATGCCGCATCGTAAGTTTTTATGATAGTATAGAGGCGATGCAAAGTCCATCAATTGGCCATAAATTCAGAAATCGCGTTATAAAACCGTAACCATAAAGTGGCCAGAGAAAGGATCAGCCTTTCGTACCAAGTCACATGGAAATAACACGGCGCTGTGGCAAAACTAAGTCGATATTTTGTGTACGGCATCGAGAAATCCCAGAACTATAATTACGGAAGGTCAAAGGGAACTAGTGCCGCCAGATGTCCCGGTTTGAGTGGCATGTCCCGATTTTCAGGGGTTTGAGGTCACGTCCAAATTTTCACTTAAACGAGATGCCAATGATTAAAATTAAAATGACAATAAAGACAAACTGTCTCAATCTATGGGCAAGTTGGGGTATGATTTAAGTTTAAAAATCGTTATATCTATGCTAGGATGTTGTGAGCGTTGTGAACCGTGCGGTTACTGTCGACAGTGTTGTACAGTTCTAAATTAAATTCCGTATTTAAAACACTTTTTTTACTCAATCATCTCACACAGATTAGAACCCGACAATAGACTCCGGATTTAATCATCCGCCATTAAAATCCAAGTAAGTTGACAGTAGTCGCTAGGGATATTCCACACATACCGGTTGGGAACTCTACAATGGTATAAATTTTAGGTGTTTGGTTTTTCTATCTGCCCATACATTGTACCTTTTTGTTTAAGTTGTATTAGTGCGGACGTCTCCGGGCTAAAACGATGATGATTTGTAGAATAAAAAAGGTACCGTTTTCTTTATATTGTGTGTGTGTGCGTGTGTGTGTGTGTGTGTTGTATGACGACACGTTTAGCCTAGTGAGAGTGACATCGCCTACGACGCTAGAGGGTCCAAATCCTGGTAAGGCCAAATATTTGTGTGATGGATGACCGCAAGTATTTGTTCCCGAGTCTTGGTTTTTTTCTATCTATACAAGTAGGTACCAGCGGCGTGGCGTCCATAGAACTCGATTCCTATCGGCTTGCCTAATATTAGGCAATTCAGCACTTAATTCTAGTACTCTTAAGGAAAAACGAAGCCAAAGCTGCTCCGGCTTGCCCAAGAATTTCTTCAACGCCACGCCACTGGTAGGTACGTATATCGTCGTCCAGTACTCATTATACAAGCATAGCTTAGTTTGGGACTGGAGAGATTTGTGTTAGATATCCCGTGATATTTTTATTGACGCGATTCCAACACCAGTGTCCCGGTTATTAGACGCAGTCCCGGCTTTGGTACACCATGTTTGCAGCACTAGAGGTGACCCAAGTATTCAGGCGCGGTGGCGTGTGAAATCAGACAGAGTTGTAGCTACTGTGGGCGTTACATGTAGATAGGACATCGCAGCCGAAGTTAGGCCGTGGTTTGCAATGTATGGAAATAGTAATCCTCGACAGTTGTCATCAACCGTCTTTGGCATTCATTTCTGACTATACCTAATACTCTAATTGTAATTGTTCAGGAAGAAAGGAAAGGGAGAAATGTCTCGTCTGTTTATTTGCCATATATAATATATATAACCACCACCATTTTTAGATTGTTTTTAGTTTTAGTTTATTTAATTTTAATCTAGCTTTAGTTACTTTGTACTGTTTTTGTTTCTGGGTCAATCAACTTTTTCTTGTTTAGCCGCGTCTCCACCGGACGCATGCTCGGGCGAGGCAGCCTCGTGAGCGAAATGCTCGGTCGGTGTGGACGTGCCTCGGGGTTGTGCGGGCGCACGGTGCCTCGGCCGAGCATGCCTCGGAGCCGAGCCATGCGGCGTCGGTAAAGCGCGCGTGCTCAAAGGCGCCTCAGTGTGCCCCGTGCGTTCGGTTGGTTGCTTCCGTAATCTTTGCGACGCTCATAAAGTCTTTTGATCCAAATGCGTCTTGGCTTTCTTTTTTTTGTTTTTGATGCCTGTTTCCTTTTAATTAAACAGTACGCCGATAAGAAGATAGCTGCTGCAGCAATAACACGACTATCCATTTTAAATTGCTCGGTGGAACTGATGGCTCGGCTTGCCTCGAGAGCTCCGCCTCGATGTTTCCGGTAAACTACGAGGCTGCCTCGCGAGCCAGCCTCGGCCGAACCGCTCTCCCGAATGTGGGTCGCGAGCCCATGCGTCCGGTGCAGACGCGGCTTTTGTTGTTCTGTCCCGTCATCCTAGAGGCAACAGTGACAGAGTTTCTTAAAATAGTATATTACACAACTAGGGTGGTAATACAAAGAAAGGCCGAGATCGCAGACGTTTGCGGCCCGAGCTGCAAGCGAGAGACGTAAATATGCGATCGAGGGCTTTCTTTATTACCTGCCGTGTTGTGTACATCATTTTATGTCACGCTGCGCGTACGGAAAAAGCCGCTTTCTGGCCAAGTGTGGCATAAAAATTGTTATAGGTAGTATATGCTACTAATGCAATGTGCATAGGAGATAGTTCGTAAAATAGTGAGCTTATAATTATGACAAATGTACGTTTGATGAATTTTAAGTGAAGAAAACTTATAGAAAATCATGTTTTTAAAGAATTGTCCAGGGGACGTAACCATGGTAACGAGGTACAAGAAAAAGTTGATCGACCCTTTTGTCTATCGTAGCGTGTACTACTACTAGTAATAAATTAAATTCAAGATATGTTTTCAAAAGGTGTTTTTAGGGTTCCATAGCCAAAATGGCAAAAACGGAACCCTTATAGTTTCGGCATGTCCGTCCGTCCGTCTGTCCGTATGTCACAGGCATTTGACTCAAAAACTACACGATGGATATTGATGATATTTGGAATAGGTATAGGTGTCTTGTATTAGCCGCTACTTAGAATGGTAGTTAAATAACTAAAATAAATATTTTTAGGAGGGGCACTGCATACATGTTACAGAAGCTAAAAAAATTTTTTTCAGAAAATATTAAAGTGTGGTACATTGTTCGACAGCTTCTTAAGGTTCTTAAGTACCTAAGTTTTTGATTAAGTGAATAACTTTGGAATTAATCGCTCCGAAAGTTGTGAAAATTGTGCCCCCCCCCCCCCTCTATCTTCTAAACCGTGTGTCCGAAAAATATAAAAAAATTACAACGATAACGTTTAATTAATACTTTTAACGAAAATTATTTTCAACAAGATCGGATAAACTGTTTTTGAGTTATTGTCGATAAACTGCGCTTCTCAACAAAAGGTCGTGATTGCTATGAATATACGTTCTTTTGTTGTTGTACTATTTTTACATCGTATTTTTTACCTTTTAGTTACGGTCCGACGTGCTCTTCGCCAGTTATTTTTAGATTAGAATTTTAACGGTCATTTTCGCCCACGCCTCTTTGTTTCCTTTGGACATCAGAGGATATTGTCCGGAGTGACTCACTCCGCGATTCCGCCGCGCGGCTACTAGTACCATATTTTGCCCCCGCGGAGGGGCTTAGCCGACGACCATAAAGAGCAAGCGTTATGCGATAGCGAGAGACGGTCGGATCCGGTGCGCTCCGTCCGGTGGTCGGACCCGAATGTTAGAAATACAAACTTCTGTACGTAGTACTATTACCAGTCAGTGCTTATGCTACTTATTTCTGTAACTATTACGTTTTAAATATAGCACGACAAATATTTTCTCGTTTCAAGGCTGTTTTCCTTAAAGTCTCATGCCGGATAACCCACATTATTGTCATCTGAAATAAAAGCGAAGTATAGACGTACTATCCAATTGAGAACCAGATATGCATAAGATTCGAGGAGAGAGCACCTGCCCACCACTACTTTGAAAAATTAGTCACCTGACTAATTTTTCACAGTCACCTGACTAGTCTTTCACAGTCGCGGTCAGCTGCCGCACTTTGGCTCTAATTAAATTATACGCCTATATCAGTATCAGGAAAGCTATTAGAATCTAGACCCGCCTATATTAATCAAGAGCAATCTACCTATTCCGCATTCGACGTGGTCATGTAATCTGCTTAATATGATACTAAGGTTACAGTTACACTGGGCCGGAAATCCAGAGGTACCGGGTTCGATTCTCGGTCTGTACACAGGCGAGTGCCATTTAGTTTTTCTGTGTACTTTGATTTCCTGTATCTATATATGTAACATAAAGTGTGGTGTAAATTGCCCACATTAAAAACCAATGAAGAGACAAAAATGTTTAGTTCATATATAATGTATGATACAAGGCTTCCTACAAATTGCATTACTACCGAATTAATTAGATGCAATACGCCAATATTAAAAGGAATAGGTTAATTCTTCGAAGACATGATACCTTTGGCCGGAGAAAAGATTCCTTCTTGTTAGAGTAACATTTTGAAAGATTAACTTAAATGTCTAATATACTCTTATCAAAATTTTCAATAGTAAAAACGGAACCCTTATAAGATCACTTTGTTGTCCGTCTCTCAAGACTCTTTATAGAAAAATCTGTAGTAGTATTATGTATGTCTTTCCCGTACACGAGACAATAGTGTCCCGGCCCTTTGGGAGGCGTGCGCGGAGCCGAAGCCAACGCGTAGAGGCCCTTTCGACAATTTAATGAAAGGCAACGTGTACACGTACAGCGGATGCTGTCCCTGCCCGTGTAACTGGGCGCACGCAGAGACAGCCCCCGCCAGATGCAAGGACTATTGTTGATTGATGGAATCTAAATTTACTGGGTTATGGTGGTGGAATTATGGACTAGATACTGGGCTATGGATTGAGACATGACGGCGCCTGTCAGGAAAAGTGTCTCATGGCTTTCGCGGCACTGACAGACCGTGACTTGCCCTCCGCTGATGGGCCCCTGTTAAATAGCGACATTATGAGCAATGGCCCAGGGGCAACACGGCTGCCGAGGGCTGCAGGGTGTCGAGAGGTGTGCTGCGCTTTCTCCGAGGGTACTCGCGGCGTTATGCCTTTTATCACTTCCACGCCTGGAGCATATAGCTCTCGCGACTCCACTCTGGACGGCCGGTTAAGGCAAGCCAGAGGCGGTCGTATTATTATTATTATTCTGTGATAATACTTTAAAGAACTGACAGACATTTGACCAGTCATTTCTATTGAGGCGAAATCTACTGAGCATTCGTCAACATGTGTGTGTGTAAGTACAGAGAAATCATATTTTCGAGAAATATCCCAATACAGGGAACTACAGTCGAATTCTCTTTAACTGTATAGTAAACAAGTTTTTACTCCTAAAACGCACCTGTTTCTTCTAAACTTACTTTTCTGAAGAGTCAATTCCATCGCAATATCATTGGCCGTGGAATGCTTAATTCAAATAACTAACTTCATTAGAAACAGCTCCTCAAATGCTGCCTTGCATCAAACTTCAATCAGTACAACGGCCACATGACTCGAGTGCTCGTTTGTAGGGCGCTTAACAATCTCTGATAGGCTTTGACTGTGTGGGGTCATTCGCGGGGGCTGAATATCCCTACTCGTACTGTGACTCAAACGTTCACACTGGATATTCGGCTATTGAGTACCTATAGGTATGTCCGTATTTACGAGAGTATGCGTATTTACTCTACACTAGAGCCATCCGGGCCATGGCCCGGGGCGCCAATCCGCCAAGGGCGGCGTAACCGGCCCTGGCCGGTCGCATTTGTTTTAGTTTGGGCGCCACTCAACCAACTTTTACTCCTTCTGAGCTGGCGAAACATATTGGCCTGGGGCGCCAAATTTCAAAATACGCCCCTGGTCCCATGGGATCTCCTTATTTCCCATAAAGTTATAATTAATTATGTCTTGTTAGTCATAATTATCAAAAGTCAAACAGTATTTGTTTTTAGAAAATGGTAATACTTTCAGGATATTTTATAACGCTAGCGTACGGAAATCAATAGGTTAGGTTAGGTTTGTTTTATACCAATTCTGAAAACTTAAAGGTTTCATAGAAAAAAAGTTATATGACTTTCGATAATTACGTCTAACAATACAATATGAATTTTAAAATTTATGGGATACAATATAGACCTATGTCCGCTTCAGTAGTGTGCACGTCGTAAAGAGAATAACCACATATTACTTAAAAGCCGACTGTGGTGCAAATAATACATACAGTGCATAACCACCATTTTGGTTTTTTTGCAAATTTTATGTACCCAGTGACACTCGCGTTATCAAGACGAATCTAATGATGTATGATTTATCAAAATCGTGTGTATCGTTGAGGAGTTATGAGCGGACATAGGAATGGACATACATAGACCCTGCTTTGGGCTTCACCGCAGACGGGTAAAATTTAAGGAGAAACACCTGCGATCTTGTGTCGTTGTGTGTTGTTGATGGTTTTGGTGTGTAAAGTATTGTGCATATATCATTGCCAATTCTGCCGTCATACGGAGAAAAACGCAACTGACATTTTTTTCAATTTTTTTTACTGATTCTAAATACATACTATGTAACTCAATTTTGAAAAAATGTCAGCCGCCCTTCCTCCGTATGACGGCAAAATTGCAAATCCACAGTCAACAAGAGACAAACAAACTTTAGTATGACTGTGTTGATCGATAAACTCCATTTTTCTAAGTCTGTTCAAAATATAAACTGCCCGACGCAGCTGCACTTCTAGATATAATAAACATTCCGGGACCTTTAATAACGGACCCGATTCCAGCAGAAAATCATTTAGTTTTTAGGTGTCCGCATTTACATAATTTACTTAGATATCAAATCGAACCGACCCGGCGTATGCCAGATTAGCATATCTAATCTGATCCCGGCTTCTTTCATGGCGTCGATCACATCGCAATCGGGAATCTAAATCACTTCTTAATATTCAGAGACGGACTACAAAATGTCGACGTAAACTCCATTCCAAATAAGATTCCCAAAAATCTAAATAATCTCGCGAACTTTGATTGAACAAGTTCAACACACAAAATTAGCTCCAAATAACTTTGCCACTAAATGAGATCATCAGATAATAGACAAAGCGTTAAGGTATAATTAAATGTAATGCAGCGCCCTTCAGTGAAGTTGAAGCGATTATCGCGGATAAAACAACAATCAAACTCAATTAGTTTTCTTTGTGCTTGCAGTTGTATACTCGGCGTATCGCGACATCGGATACAATGGCGGGTTATAAAGGAAAACGTCCTATCGCAATACAAGTTAAAAGATAATGCGAGCGTAGTCTCCTAATAACATTTGCATATCTTAATGCGACTCTCGCGCCGACTCGCGCCAATATATAGGTCGCAACCGTTCCGATACCAGCTAATATTGGCTCAATAAACAACGAACATGGCAACGCAAACAAAGCACAGGAACGACGGCGAATCGTAATTATGGATTAATAATAATGGATACGTTCAAGTAATTGTTGAAATATGGAAATTAGAACGGCTTAACTAGTGTTTGTCGAGTTAAAGTACACATTCTTCGATATGACGCGTAATCCGCGCACCTAATGCTCGGGTTTGTGTCTGTCCGTGTTCGCGAAATACAGTGGTTGCGTATAAAATGAGGGGGGTGCTGAAAGGAACCCCATTCACGGCGCACAAAGCCGGGGCTTGAATGGCCGCACGCGACGCTGCGCTGTACCAGATTCAAAAATGGAATTGTGGAACGGACGTATTTTGGCGGGAACCGGGCGTTTTGTGCGCGCCACAATGCCGACATTTTGTATGGGGACTTATTTCAGTTTATTACACAAAGCCTCTATACGCTGCCGGGGAAAATATGTGAACGAAAACTCTCAAAATGTTTTTAATTAATTTGCACGCAAGAGTCGCGGTGTATTGTTCCTGCGACCTGCGTTCAATTCTATTGTCGACTTACAATTTCCCTACCTCAACAGTTACGTATTTTTAGTTCACCTATTGTATTTTTACCTAGCTTACTGGTGTTTGTAGCAACGCATACAAACTAGATGTAAACTTGCTCAACCAAGCAGACAATCCAGAACACGCTACTCGTATGGTTTAAAAATGTAAGATTTGTCATAATCCCAACACTGTCATAGTTGACGTTATTTTTTGACTAACTCAGAAGTGACTTTTAAAATAGTTATCACCTCAATATTAATTTATTTTGTATAAAAAGTAATTTTCCAATTTAACAAAAAGCGATATACCAGGTAGCTTCTGTTGACGTACGAAGCAACCCGCCGAATTTAACGGAAATCAAAAAAAAAAAGGTGTACCCAATTTTCGGAAAATATATGGAAAAGTCTTATAAATAAAAAAATATAGGTAGATAGGAGTATGTTTAATGAACAAAAAGATAAAATATAAAAACAGTAACTAGGAGATAAAACGTTAACTATACTAGCAATAACTCTAACCTACTTCTAAATATAAAATAATTCCGCCAGGTCTCTACCTGGCGGTAGGATGCCCAGAAAGCTGGCAGCATTGCCACGCTGAATGGCAATCCTTTGTGCTAGGAAGGAGCCAGCCCTCTGGTCACACCATACTTCGCGGAGCCTACTCGCTATTTGTTTAAACAGCGCCATCGCACTGGGTCCCCATGGCCCCAGCGTTTCAACCCCAAACGGCTCAAATATGTAGCCACTGCCTATGGCTGCATATTTGCGCCGTTTGTGGCATTCTGCTGAATCTGCAGCAGCGCCGGCTCTGGTTTCTGTCTGTGGAAGATGGGACGTGGCAAGTGTGTCTACGCAAGTGGCATCCCAGACTAGGGGTTGTCCCATCTTCCACAGCATTAGGGTCATACGTCGGCGCGGTTAAGGCCGACTGGTTCTAAGACTGCCGGCGCCCCCGCGGTTGCTAAAGGCCCGACGGATATCATTCAGGCCAGCATGGCGGGGGATGCGTCCCGCATTTCTGCTACAGGACAGGCCATGATGACCGAGGTAGATAGTCATTTATTTTTATGGGAATAACTTTAAAACTTGTACACGACCTTTTGTGTTTAAATTACTTATTGTAATGTATCCTTGTGTCATAAGAAAGCAAAATTTATCGATAAATTTATATCGTTGGGAAGTCACTAGGACAATTTTATTCATGTCGCAAAAACTTCTATCTATCGTCTGGTTATGTGTTTAATCTACACACATATTATAAGGTCTCTATGACGTATTCAAAAACCACAAATTAAAAATGTCAAACGGTGGTAAATGAAAACTTTTTTCACGCAACCGTAGTTTTTTTTTAATTCAGAGTCAAACTAGAATATCTCATAAACGCGCACGTATTCACACAGACGCGCGAAAGCACGTCGTGTGTTACAATTATTGTTTTACTGTAGCAGCTTTTCAATTTCACTATAACCTAAGGTTTTCAGCCAGTTATACACCTTTTTCTTACATTCGTTGTAGTTTAAGTGATAGATATCAATATCAATATTAATTTTATTATATAACCTGGTTGATTGAGATTCATACTGTCTATAAATATATGCTTACCCGACTGTATCCTTTGATGTTAAAGCTTTAACACATTTAGTGCCAACCATCCCTACGAGTGCTGCGTCGTACTCCGTAGCACGTTAATCACCGTATGTAGCGAATGTTAGATGCTTCATAGCCACTGGACCCCTATCGCGTCGTTGGCACTGAATGCAAAATAAATATAAACATAAAGACCTACAAGTAGTCCAACTTCAGCCGTTTAGAAGCGCGCGACACGTATTCACACAGACACGCGATAACACGCATGTGTGAGTGCAATCCATACTGGAGCATTCCTACGTATTCTTAAAACTTTGCTTGTAGTGTGTTCGTACACGGCGCGCGCACATTCAAGCGCGTGCTTTTGTGGGAAGAAAAATGTCTGATATTATCCTGTGCTGAACGTGTAAAGGTGATTCGAATCACTCGGTTCTCCATACAACCGAGAAATTAATTAACAATTCAGTTTAACAACATCAGATTTGGCTGAAATGCATTTTATAGCTTAAAGCATTTTAACTGCGCAAAACAACATGAGTCCCATAAAAATGCAGAAACATGCATTCGGCCATTGATGCGTCAGCAGCGTTCAAAAAAGGATTTCAAATTATATAATCGTTTTTTCGTCCGTATCGAGAACCGGATGACTGGAATCATATTTTTTTTTTAATTAGCTTAGTGTCCTACTTTTGAGCAAAGGCCTATGTCTAGCCAGTCCTTAATGAAGGCATCCAACTCATCTCGCCATCTTTTCCAGCCAGCCATGTCGTCGCCTCGAGTTTGGCGGGTTCACTCCATTTTAAGTATACTCGAGACTAAGGGCCGATACAGACGGACTGCATGCCAACTGCGATTTGTATGGGAACTGCATCTCATTTGCACGCCGACTGCGCAGTTGTGATGCAGTTCCCATACAAATCGCAGCTGGCATGCAGTCCGTCTGTATCGGCCCTTATATTAACTAGTTTAATTTCATGCAAATTTTACTAAGGTTAGTCCAATAGAGGAAATGTGTAAATGAAACAACTATACATCCCTTTTATTTATTTTATTAGTAAGAATGCACATTGCATAGCTTATGATCTAAAATAACCAACACCAATGACATTTGCAATACATTATTGTGGCAAAATCCTCAGATCGGAACGAAACACGTACGAGAACCAAATCGTATTACGGGTGCCGAGTATATTCCGGTACAATGACAAAATGAACGGAAGTCCTATCACAAATAACTATATTCTAATAAAAATAGGCGAGTGGAAACATTCCTAGTTATAATATAATGTACGTCAATAATTATGCTATCGTTAGTATTAGTATACCTATTTTTTAATTATTAATAATTGAGATATTAGCGTGGAAGGGTCTAAATCTGACTAGCTGGCAGCGCCATCTACCGCTGATCGCAGGAACTCCAGCGGCGGCGAAACTTTACACTAACACTCGCAGCTCACACCACTAGGTGGCGCTAGCAGTCGCCTGCGATTTAGACCATGTCCACACTAACCGATACGACTTCAAACCCAACGAGTATGTGGCTTCTAAAATTACACGCTGCAAAGAAAGTCGAACGGTGCAAAACGAATTTTATATCTATAATTTCGGCGTCATTATTCGACTTAAAACACTTCATACACATTGGTACTAGTTACCGTGAGGTGTTTTCAGCCGATAGGAACATATTCCGACAAATATTTCGCCCCTGCTTATACACTTAATTCGAAATATTTGATCTCGTGTTCCGAGATAAATCCGAAGACGCTCTAGAATACCCCCCGAACACCGAGTACCGGGGAGTATTGAAATGGTATTCGGAAAAAGGAAAAAACGCAAATGCTAACTGAACACGCTTGTAAAATACTTAGTGGTCAAGAAACTACCATGAATTTACTAGTGTTCTAAAAACTTAAATACGAGAATAGATATTTACGCATGAAACACAATCTCATCTTCAAAATACTTATTGTTTAAAGACAATACATCACTCGCAAATGGCGTTTAAACAAAATAATGAAAAGGTTATTTGAAATAAAATTTCACATCAACACAAAAACGAGAACACAGATGTAAATGCTTGGTAGTGCCGAAGGAACCACGAAGTATCGAACGTCGGGTTCGAAATAAAAGTTCCCGACAGGAACACGCAAGTGATACCTCGCGGCCCGAGACAACCAGCCGCGGAGTACGGACCTCGTGTTCCGAACACCGGACGCGCGATTGGCACATTTCATCTTCCGTAAACCGCGAAGGCTTGAGCCATGTCCTTCCTGGTGGACAATTTAAAAGACCTCGCGGTCGCCATTGAAATGTAACGAATCCTGGAGTCCGGTTTGGGCTAGCGGCCGCGGTTCGACCCTTCGATTGATGTTATATCTGTGTACTTGCCTCGAACGTACGAACCGCGGGCGTGAACTGA
This sequence comes from Eudemis profundana, assembly GCA_947034925.1. Lineage (NCBI taxonomy): Eukaryota > Metazoa > Arthropoda > Insecta > Lepidoptera > Tortricidae > Eudemis > Eudemis profundana. The sequence goes on along the minus strand of OX344799.1, from coordinate 25,799,557 downwards.
AATACCGAAAGCTAAACACGAGCAAACACGCGATACTTAAAAGCTACACTCTTAAGTCCACTGCCGTGTGGTATCGCATCTGAGGCGGTGTTTAGAATTCGTGCCGAATTTTCTTAATAAAAACTCGCTTTGGGATCCGATTTCCCTCGCAGGGAATGATTTCAAAAGCCATACGCTAGTTAGATTCGACTCTAATACGATTATCGTGCTCGAAACACTATGGCACATATACCATCGACTTAACTATGCTTACATTAATGCATTAAATATTGTTTATCTTTATAATCTCGACTAATCGTGAGCTATGAGATGTATATCTATCACACAATTAATATGAAATCTTTGGCTATATTCCGTGATGTGATCTTAGAACTAAAGTCGTGTCGAAGTACTTTGGAAATATAAGTGCTTATCGATTTATTTAAATTGGACTATTTCTAAATAATTCATTTTTCAATTCAGAGCATGCGTTGATGACGAAAATTCGGAATGTTTGCTCTCGAAAGAGTAGTTTTTTTTGTCTTCAATCCATGGTCTGAGATTTTCTTACTGCTAGTATGTCGGATTATAACGTCAGTGGGTCCAACACGACTCATCCTGACTATAGCCAGTTCGTCCTCCTCACCAGTTCCAGTCGCCAGTTCGACCATCAGATCTTTCAGATATCCCTGTCCTAACAGTCATACAAACAGTACCTTAGATTACTACCAAACCTGCAAAGAATACATGTGTGTAAGTAAATGCATTATTTCATACCCGGTGGATCTGAATTTCCTTTGGATCTTTCCAATTACCTCCAATTATACGATAACTTACCGTAAAATTTGCCCTATCCTAAATTTCAAGAGTATTTCAGATTCCATTCTTCGATTTTTTACTCCAATAGTCTTGTGTAACATAATTTGAGAACATTTCTAATACTTTTATGAACACCGCTCATCGCCTAACTAATATCCTTTTGCATACTTCTGAGACTTCTCTCTTTTTTCTCGTATCTCTACTGAAGATTATGTTGTTTAATTAGTATGTGTAATATATCTCAAGACAGAGCACTGAAAATACCTGAGACGACTCTAATACCCGGGAACGTAGAGGGTTTCAGATATTTTTGCCTTGTCTTGACAGGTATTATGGTGATTTCCCAAATAAATTCTTTAAGTCATTTTCTTCCCATAATAATTCCAAACCCCGATTTAACAGCAAACTAACTAACGAGGGCGTCACTCAGCGGTGGGAATTTCAAAAGAATTCCGTTTAAACCTCAAGATGTTTCCAAAAAAAGTCTTCCAATCAAAATATATTCGTCCATTTAATTCTTCCAATTTTCAATTTAGTTCTTTCACGAATTTCTTAACAAATTGCTCGTAGTCATTCCAGTGATGTTAATGGAAATTATGCTTATCATTCTGAATAAGTCTAACTAAAGTAGCTTTTGACACTTCTAAATTATTTATGCTTCTCCTAAACTGATATGGACCTTCTAATCTGCTGACGATGATGGAAACTAAACGTTTCATTCTCGTCAAATCATCTTCCTGTAATTTACAGAGTTGTTATCATCTGGAGAATGATACACCTAAAATCCATCAACATGAACCAGATCAGACCGATAATCTAGTGACGATGACGGACTTTAGACGTTTCATTCGACACCGATGACAAAGTCAAATAGATTCGTAACAATGACACATCTAAACTCCTTCAACATCATCCAGATCAGACCGATAATCCAGTAATGATGACGGAAATTAGATGTTTCATTCAACGCAGATGTTAAAATCTCAAGTTCTCTTACTAAGGGAATGACACATCTAAATTTCTTCAACACCAGCCAGATTAGACCAGAAGATCTGGTGATGATGTCAAAAATTAGATGCTTCATTCGACACAGATGTCAACCATATTATCGTTCAGTAAAAAATTGCACATTTAAATTCCTTCAAAGCCAGCCAGATTCATATGAATATAAGTAATCTAGTGATGATGATGGAAATTAAGCGTTTCATCCGACGTCGATGTTAAAATGTCAAGTCAATTCGTAAAGAATGATACACCTATATTCCATCAGCATCAGCCAGACAATGGGCATACAGATTATTAATAGGTCCACAAACATCCATTTATACTAGGTTACACCCAAACAATTGCATTATATAATTTTAGATGCTGATTTGGAAGAAAAGATGCCAAATTCCTTAATTTGACTCATTTTCAACTTGATGTCTAAACTTCGTTTAACTCGGCTAATATAGTTTTATGTTTTGGCCGTCAACTTTGATTAGAAACTAGTAACGAAATCTGATCTCCATGTGAAAGATCTTCTGGACGAATATCAGTCTTAACGACCTCTTACCGCTGAGTTAAAACCCCTCAGAACGATCGTACTCAATCTCAATTTCACAGATACAGATGTTGAAGGTGGAAATGGGAATGAGAAGACCATCAACATCTTACACCGGTGAGTTCTATCCTGTGTCATATCCTAACCAGATCGTGATACTGCAGACATAGATTTTGACTTTCACAAATCACTCATTATTATCACAAAACGGGACTCTATCGCATAAAAACAGATTTATTTACTTTGTAGCTTCGGGCGCATCATAGATTCAAAGGGACTCCCAACATATCTTGAAGCCCCTTATATTTTTCGAACTACCCTGTGTTTATTGTCAGTTCGCATATTAGGACTGTCACTAGACCGATACAGCTCAAATCTACAGACGTGCAAGTCACGGAAAGTTCCCAAAAAGCTGGAAAAGTTCTCGGTAATTTCTAAAATCTGTCACAGTTTTCCTAAGTTCCCTACATGAAATTTTGAGAAATTACTAAAATCTTTCCACGTACCCTACATCAGTACTCAAATCCGGTAAACCGGATTATTTCTGACGAATGCCATCGGGAGTTCGTCAAAAACAATTCGGGATTTTCCACCGGAAATATCCCGCTTTTAAGCGATCGAATCCCGTTGTGTGATACCGCCGATATTCCTACGTTACCAGCTAGATCCTAGGTTAGCAGGCATGAGTCCCGTGGGTCCGACGGTGTGTTGGTGTGGTGTGGGGGGGTGTTTACTTGTTCTGCTCGTGCTGCAGCAGGTCGGCGAGGTTGGAGATCTCGATCTCGTGCACGTGGCGACCAGAAAACTGGATGTAGTCGGCGGCCACCGGGGCAGAGCGCTTGCGGACTGGAAATTGCAGATATTGGCTTTGAGATCCGTAGTCAATGAGTGCACAAATATAGATTCTGGAATTTATCGTTGCTAGTGAATGCAGAATATGATTGAACCGGTTCCTATTTCGGGTATCCTCGTTTGCTCTTATTATATCGTTTGCTATACTAGTATATTATAAAGCTATAACAACCTTTTCTATTGCCATTTTTGACTGCAATGAGCGATCAATAATCATTTTAATCGTTATAAAACAGACTTAACCTTGGCTCGGCTTGGCTTTATACAACTGCATTAAAAAAAAGATGCCACGCAGTGGAAGACGCTGCATCAAGTAGATTACAAGGTGGATCGATGATCCGGTGTAGGCCGCAGTTCGGCTGACGCTGCCAGTCAGGACCGACCGTGCTGACGTCGTTTGTCAGAGACTTTTGTTCAGCAGAAGACATTTTTTGTCCAGCAGAGAACACGTTTCACGATGATGATGGTAGGTCATAGGGGTTTTCACGGATACGCTTCGACCCGATGGGATTTTTGGTGTGTGATGATGATCAGTGGCATGCGCCCTATAAAGACAAAAAGACATCGTCTGCCCTCTAATTTCTACCCTTTTTATTATTAACCTTTTCGGCGCTACGTAAAACATAAAAATCGCAAATCGGACGCCATGGCATAACAGTGTCAAAGCCGAAATAGAACTTTACGCTGGTGCATGAAGGTTTATATCGCTCTGCGGTCTGTGACCATTATACGTCGTAGGCGTCCAACCTGCGGTGCCAATATATACGTCGTTGGCGTGGAAAAGGTTAAGGGTAGCAGGGTACAAATCAACTAGGAAGGTAGCGTTTTAAGATACCATCTACCTACCCTACTATGTAGGAAAGAAAATAGAGGGAAGGCAGGGTCTTTTTGTCTTTCTGGAGTTCACGCCACTGATGATATCGGTACTCACTGGCGGCGCGGTCGGCCTGCAGGCGGTACACGGGCTTGCCGCGGCAGTGCTCGGGCAGCGCGTGGCGCAGGGCGGGCAGCACGGCGCGCAGGGTGGTGCGGACGCGCGTGACGTCGAACTGTGACGATGACGGTACTCACTGGCGGCGCGGTCGGCCTGCAGGCGGTACACGGGCTTGCCGCGGCAGTGCTCGGGCAGCGCGTGGCGCAGGGCGGGCAGCACGGCGCGCAGGGTGGTGCGGACGCGCGTGACGTCGAACTGTGACGATGACGGTACTCACTGGCGGCGCGGTCGGCCTGCAGGCGGTACACGGGCTTGCCGCGGCAGTGCTCGGGCAGCGCGTGGCGCAGGGCGGGCAGCACGGCGCGCAGGGTGGTGCGGACGCGCGTGACGTCGAACTGTGACGATGACGGTACTCACTGGCGGCGCGGTCGGCCTGCAGGCGGTACACGGGCTTGCCGCGGCAGTGCTCGGGCAGCGCGTGGCGCAGGGCGGGCAGCACGGCGCGCAGGGTGGTGCGGACGCGCGTGACGTCGAACTGTGACGATGACGGTACTCACTGGCGGCGCGGTCGGCCTGCAGGCGGTACACGGGCTTGCCGCGGCAGTGCTCGGGCAGCGCGTGGCGCAGGGCGGGCAGCACGGCGCGCAGGGTGGTGCGGACGCGCGTGACGTCGAACTCGCCGCCCTCCTGGATGCTGAGCACGAAGGCGTCGGGCGCCAGCACCAGCCCCGGGTCCAGCTCCATCGTGAAGCACCGGTCCACGTCCACGATGCCTGAGGTCCGACAACGTTCACACGATTAGAAGTGCCGGATTAATCCATAATAGGGAATATGCACGATATTTTTTATTTGCTTTAATAAAAGCTCATTCATATAAAAAACAGTAGGAAAAAAATATTTTTCGAATAACTATAAAAATGACCAAGATATAACACAACAAAGATTTATCTCTATCTCTTTCTCGCAAAACAGAATATAGTATGGAGATTGTATGGCGGCCGTGTATTGGTGTACTATGACGTCATAGTCCATATCGGATCTCTCTGTCTAATCGCTGACTGATTAGTGCTTTAAAATGTTTATATCTTCCGTATTTCTCGATCGATTTCAATTTTATTTTGACTGTATGTCATCTTTTTTACGGTATTTTCATATTTTGTTAAGAAATCTGTTAAAAAAAATTCATGCATATTCCCTATTAAGCGAGCTTAGGGCATCACGTCTTGGGGGGCACCAGAAATAGCAATAAAAATATCACAGGCGTGGGTCGCTTAGGACATCAGATAATCTTAATCCAGTAGTGACGATTAGCTTACATGGTGCTGTTGTGTAATATTCGAAGAAGAATCATGGTACCATGAGTTTGAGAATAAACTATACGCACTGATAGAAAGACGTTGCATTCCTGTTAACGTGAGTGTAGTTAGTGAGCGGCGATGATTATGACTTTGCTTAGACGCGTCGGGCTCATATACGCGTGTCAAACGTAAAGTGGAAAAAATGGAGTATATAAACTCTCGAAAGTCATAAATATTGGCCGGTAATAATCGGCGAAATCTATAGGTATGGTGTCTGAACATCATTCCGATAATTTAGAACTGAAGCTTCAATCATTTCTTCAAATAAAATACGTATCGACTAAAACTGATGTCGTTACCGTGTTTTACGTCACACCGGGCCATAAAGTGGCAATAACCACCCACTATGCATGCGAAAAATCCCACTTCATGACCTGGGGGAGACGTAAAATGCTGTGCTTACCACGAGCGGTAATAAAGAAGATCTCAAATCGCATATGTATCGCCCTTGCCTTCGACTCGGGCGTCCAATACCTGCGATCTGAGACATTCTTTGTTTTACCGCCCTAGGTAAGTAATGTATTATTCCTAAACATATTTATATTTGTATGGAAAACCGAACGACTCGATTCACCTTAAGGCGAGGTAAGACGAGAATCGAGCGCGGAAGCCTAGTTTCCAAATCATTTTTAGAGCACTTATTTGACTCGTAGGTCACTGTAAAACATATATAATAATATTCAGAACTGTATCTAGGGCTTCCTCTCACTTAGAACACGATAGCGAACACTTCGCTCGATAGAAAAGTAGCGCGAAAACACTATAAAATAAAGTATTTTTTTCATTTTGTTCATTACCAGTTACCTTTTCTGACAAAATTAATACCTGACAATCATGATTTCACAGTCATGCAGGGCATCCTCTCATGTTTGGGTTGATAACGTATACTTTTATGTTAGAAATCGAAGATAATCTGCAATAATCTGCATTCCGCCCGAGCCTAGTTGTATGTGAAATGCGAGTCAGGTCCTACCGGGCCTTAACGAGGAAAATAGTACGATATATTGATTAATTTATTTATAGCACTGCACCAACAAAATTTTCCATTATATGAATCCATATAATGAAAATAATGTTCCCTCTCATGACTAAGTGTTTGCTGTGAGTCAGGTGCAGCTAAGCTCACAGCATATGCTGAGACATTAAAAGAAATACCCTAAGAACTGACCAGTAATGTTAGCGTCGAAGTCATGTATGAAGCTGGTCTGGCGTCCGTTGTCGAAGACGGTGATCTTCTCGACCGGGCCGGCGATCTCCAGCTCCTCGCGCAGGTAGTTGATGAGCGGGTCCACGTCGTCCGCCAACACCTGCACGTCCGCGTCCGCCGCCGCCGACCAGCGCAGCGGCAGCGTGCGGTAGTTCGGCTCCATCAGCGCAGACTCCAGCAGCTGGAGATTCAATAGATGCAGCTTCACAAAAATAGTAGGTACAGTCAAGGAATTTAATTTACGCCACACCTGGCTGGCCATAAAGTGGCTTTTTCCGCACGCTGCGCGTACGGATAAAGCCGCTTTCTGGCCAGGTGTAGACATAAAATGATGTACACAACATGGGAGGTAATAAAGAAAGCCCTTCATCGCATATTTACGTCCCTCGCTTGCAGCTCGGGCCGCAAACTTCTGCGATCTCAGCCTTTCTTTGTATTACCACCCTAGTTGTGTAATGTACTATTCCAACCCACCTAAGGTCCAATGTCGTATAGCATACTGTCATCATATGAGCTAGCTAGAGTACGACGTTACTTTGACATATCACGCGCATTGTTTTGTGTCAGTAGGTAACTAGGTAACAGATTAACAACGTTGGTGAACTGAAATTTGGAACGTCAAGGCACTACCAAAAAGGACGACAACCGCGGAATCGAAATTCGAAGAACGTCTATCTTTCTCGCTCTTGCAATACTCGAATGAAAGGAACGCAGATAACGAAATTTAGATTATCGACGTTTGCGGTAGACTTTCCGGAGTCTGGATTCGGAATTATTTTATAAATTTCTCGATTGACACTTACACCAACTGACACCTATTCGTAATTAGATGAGCAAATGACTTCGCAAAGAGGTTATCTGTAATTTGCAGTGACAAATAATGCGTATTGACATCAAAATATTATTGCTGAAATAGAAATTTCGACCTTCATGCATCGTGAATGCTTAACAACATTTCAATGAAACGGGTAGGAAATTAAATTCCTTGACTGTATGTTATATACCGCAGCCAGTGAAGTAACAAATGTCTCAGATCACATGTAACTAGTTAGTTTGCATTGTAATTTATCTTTTGGTGTGCAATAAAGTATGATTGTATTGTATTGTATTGTAACTGTCGACCCAGGCGAAGCCGAGCGCGCATCGTTTGGTCGTCGAAAGCGGCATCTTCGTTTAGCGCAGCGGCCGGCAAGGTGACGCTTTCCGGCCGGAGAGCAGAAATAGTACATTACACAACTAGGGTGGTAACAAGCGAGGGACGTAAATATGCGATCGAGGACTTTCTTTGTATTACCACCCGAGTTATGTAATGTACCTACTATTTTTTGCTACCCTAATTATTTTTGCGTTTTTATTTACTTGAAAATACTCAAAATCAGATCAGTCGTAGACGTATCAGATCATTTTTTTGGAGGTAAACCGAGACTAAACGAAACTTTTCTATGGATATTAGGATAAAGGTGATTTTTTTCAAAAATTCGAGCTGATCTTGGAAACCTGTTCACAGGCCCGTAAGGCTGCGGCTCCACTGAAGCGGAAACGAGCGGAGCGGAGAGGAGATGTTTAGGGATCGACCAATCACATTAGTAGAAAGCCACCTCGCAAATGTCAATGGAAGCAGCGAACACTAATTCTCTTATTATATCAAAGGCAACAAAATTAGTGTAGACCAGCATAATAGTTAGGAAATTCTCTACTTAGTCGTGCACTCTTGGCAAAGTGGTCGTGGTCACGTCCAGAGCCGTAAATAGGGCGTTGCCACCGGTGCCTAGGCACAGGGCGTAGACTCTGGGGGGCGCAAGAATGGCCAGACCAGGCCAGACTAGGTAAAAAACAAGGGGGCAGATATAGAAGCTCGCACAGGGCGCAGAAAAGGCTATTTATGGCACTGGTCACGTATCGGTCTAGTCTTGCGCCACCGCTTCTCTTGTGATGCGACGCCATCTCTCAGTATCTATGTTTGGCGGAGGTAGAAAATTACTTCGTACCTCTTTACTTCTTTACCTCGTACTAGCAAATTCGGGAGATACTACATACTTTAACATGTGGCTATTATATTTAAAGGAGCTCCCTCGATTCCTCAGAGATCCCATCATACCGTACAGACCGTAGCGTGGCGTGTAGAGAACTCGATTCCTACTGGCTTGCCTAATATCGAGCATTAGAGCACCTCATTCTACAGTTCTTTAAGGAAAATATACACCAAATCTACACCCGCTTGCCCCAGGATATCTTTTACGCCACGCCACTGAAATGGGGCCAAGACTTTTCGTTCAAAAAAACATTTATTGAAATCGTTTCTTAAACGATAGCGTTCTGAGGTTACAAGCGAGAAGAAGAGATATTACATCTTCGCAGCTAGGCAGCTGCGTTTTTTTAAGAAAACGATTATCGATTAGATAGAGCATAGTCAAGTTGTTTGTGTTTTTATCCAACGTGAAAGTTTAGCTGCTTAATTAGTAAATCAAAGAAATATAAGCACCTAATTCTGCTAGGTTTAATAATACTGTTCAGAAAATATTTAAATCCGACCGGTAATTATTTTCTTGCTATTCAGATTAAGGCCCCACTTAGACAGGGTGAAAACTCGTATGAGAGTTTGATTAAATTGCGGGCTACCTAGGTACGATGAGTACATCTGATCGATTAATCGCGCAATGAAATGAAAATCACATATGAGTTCTCGCCCCGTCCCGCCCCGTATAAAATTCAGCGTCAATAATTGATAACTAACACAATTATCCTGCTGCGATGATGGTTCTAATGACATCATTAGCGCTTGTTGTGATTTCAGTACATTCAGTGACTACCAATCACTAATGAACTAATTTATACATTTCTGAATGTGGTTAACATGTGTTTTCCTGTTCATTTGCATGTATTAGAGGCAATATTTCAAGTGTTATTTACTTTGTCCACGCTTGTTATTACTTTTTCTCGAATGTTCTACAGCGCCGATATATTTATTGTATGACTAATTGAGCATTTTGCCGAGAAGTCAGTTAGGTTATACTTAAGTTATGTTTAAATGCCGTCTAAACTTTCCACTTTGTAACCAAATCTTTGCTGTTGACATTAACTGTCAGTTTTGTCACCGCCGCTAATCGCTAGTTAACTGGAGTTCTTCCCGGAAAAATGTTCAATTATTATTGAAGGAAAATTTGAGTACAGTATAATAATACCACAAGGCCTAATTGGGTAATTATTCGAGCGTTTCACTGCAGCGTCACTTTTGCCTTACATTTAAGTCGTGTGGTAAGTAGTCACAGCATCAAATAGTGTGTGAACCAAAGCTCCACATATATCGTAACACATCTTTATTACTATAAGCACAAGTATGTGTGACAATACCCCCCTGTACTTTGTCTTATTTTGTGCAATAAAGTGTTCACATACAATATGTATGGCGCTTTGGATGTTATAGACTATTTGCAGCTGGCTGTACATATTCCGGACTTCTAAAAAATATGAGAGAGTCCACCGGGTCATACCCAGCATCCACCAGCTTGGTGTCGATGGGGATGGAGCAGAAGCCCTGGTAGCAGTGCTGCTGCACGGGCTGCAGGCAGCGGCGGAACAGGTACATACCGGAGTAGATGCTCACCACGGACAGCCCACCACACGGATGCAAGGGCGGAGAGTCCACCGGGTCGTACCCAGCGTCCACCTGCTTGGTGTCGATGGCGATAGAGCAGAAGCCCTGGTAGCGGTCTTGTTACACGGGCTGCAGGCAGTGGCGGAACAGGTGCATGCCTACCACGGACAGCCAACCACACGGGTGCCAGGGCTGAGAGTCCACCGGGTCGTAACCCAGCACCCACCTGCTTGGTGTCGATGGGGATGGAGCAGAAGCCCTGGTAGCAGTGCTGCTGCACGGGCTGCAGGCAGCGACGGAACAGGTACATGCCTATCACGGACAGCCCACCACACGGGTGCAAGGGCAGAGAGTCCACCGGGTCGTACCCTAGCACCCACCCCAGCACACACCTGCTTGGTGTGAATGGGGATGGAGCAGAAACCCTGGCAGCGGTGCCACTGCACGGGCTGCAGGCAGCGGCGGAACAGGTACATGCCGGAGTAGAAGCCCACCACGAACAGCCCACCACACGGGTGCCAGGGCTGAGAGTCCACCGGGTCGTAACCCAGCACCCACCTGCTTGGTGTCGATGGGGATGGAGCAGAAGCCCTGGTAGCGGTGCTGCTGCACGGGCTGCAGGCAGCGACGGAAGAGGTACATGCCGGAGTAGATGCCCACCACGGACAGCAGCACCACCAGCAGGCCCACGCTGAACCCGCTGCAGGGGTGCGGCTTTGGAGTGTAAGTCTCCACCTTTTCCTGAACAAATACAAGACTCTTTAGCAGCACACCTAATGAAAAGGAGCACAAGAAACTGAAATCTATGACAGCTTATTACTTAAGTAGTAAACAGCAGGCGGTTTTATCGTTAATAAGCAATCTGATCAACAATTCCGATAAGTAAACACATATAATTATAGGTATAAGTTTCAAAAATTTGGGACACTTTCTTCTATTGTGATGGACTCTTAATTCTCAGTAGAAATAACAGAAAACTTCACAGTGAAAAAAAACGGCATTTTTTTAGAAATGCTTGCTTACCTAACCAGCTTTCTGACCCGAAGCTAAAGTAGCACACTTTCCACCCAACTATGTGTCATATTGTTTACTAACATTTCACTACGCCTTAAACAGATTACTCTTTAAGGCTACTGTCTGTCCACAAATATTGGTGAATACCCTGTAGATTCCGCCTCACTAACATACTATTTTTGATAAGGGACATATGCTACGTTCTAGTCAACCACCAAAATTGCCACGCTACCAAATTATAAACACGGACAAGTAGTCACTCTTCGGCCGTTTAGGAGCGCGCAATACGTATTCAAGGTCGAGGCGCAGACAGTGCGATCCGTACCGGAGCATTCTGACGCATTCTTAAAACTTAGCTTGTAGTGCGTTCGTTCACGGCACACACACACACACACAAGCGCGCGGTGTAGGTACCTTTTGTAGGAAGAAACATTACTGTGACGCTACTGAGGTACCTATCTACAGGGAATTCACTAATATTTTGGACGACCGCTTTAGCTTAGTTGGTAGTGACCCTGCCTACGAAGCAGGAGGTCCTGGGTTCGAATCCCGGTAAGGGCATTTATTTGTGTGATGAGCACGAATATTTGTTCCTGAGTCATGGATGTTTTCTATGTATTTAAGTATTTGTATCTATTAAATATATCGTCGTCTAGTATCCATAACACAAGCCTTATTGAGCTTACTATGGGGCTAGTTCGATTTGTGTAAAATTGTCCCTAATATTTATTTATTTATTTATTTATTTATTTGGTGGACAGAGGAATCACATCCTCGACGAAATACATGAAATATGCCGCATCCATCACTAAGTCTCAGCAACCCGGTAAGCATCAGCAACCCGGTCCATTATTGCCGACTTCCAGCCATGCAGTCCTTCTTTTTTATGCAAAATGTAGCAACAATACTATGGTTAAATTTTTTGTTTGTTACTAGATTTATTTTAAAAAACTTATCTATAGGGTAATATATAAAACGATATGTCTTAGTGGGAACTGTTGAGGAGTTAGATGCATGTTAATCTTAAAATCTATACCGTAGTGTTTTCTATGTACGTCTATCTCTGTTTGTTCTCCAAATAAATAAAAACAAAAAACAAGTACGCTCACATCTGTATTAGGGTTATTCTTCAGAATTATGTCTGCGGTCACCTTATTCCTCTGGCCCTTTTTCATACTAAATGTATGGAGACAGGGGAATACATCACATACATCTATTTCTGAAGAATAACCCATTACCGATCTGATCTGGTTCGCTGTGCAACTTGCGAAGCACAGCAACCAATCTAATTTGCATGCCGAATTGTCGTCTACTTACCTACTTTTTTGCACTTTCTTACACATTACCTTATTCTAGTAGGTAATCTTATTGTAAACAAGTGGACTTAACTTTAATTATTAGTTTAAATAACAAATTGAAATGTTGTAATCTTAAATTAGTTCATAAAATATTCTTATATAAGTGAATTCTGTCATTCTTTTGAGAATAAAGTTTCTTTTACCGCAAGATTTTACCCAAGCACTCCATACCTATACAATAATTATCTCTAAGACAAGCACGATACGCGGGCACTTACCTAACTGCAAAACAAATGCAAATCAGGGTTAGTTTCCTACTCGTCGATGGCTAAATGTGAAAGGTCACGCCGGCATGACCTATATTCCGCACATCGCCCCCTCCCGGGACCCCAGCTGGACCTTACTACAGGTGCAATAGGTACTTAGTAATAGTATCTAATTGAAATGTAGTTTTAATAATGGCACACTGATATAGTAACCATTTTAACGTCACCGCAAGCCGTAAGTGGCCTTTTTCTGCCCGCTACACGGCGAGAAAATCCTAATTACTCGCCAGGGGAAGACGTAAAATAATGACACAACACGGGCGGTTAACGAACTAAGTCCCAGATCGCATATTTATAGCCCTCACCTACGGACGGAAACATTGACGGTCTGGGGTCGATTTCAGCCGTTTTTCCAGTGTTTTTAGGGTTCCGTACCTCAAGAGGAAAAACGGAACCCTTAGGGCCTACGCTAGCTGGTTCACGGAGCTGACGCACGCGGCGGGCGGGCAAAAATATGGACCCGCGCCCGCTTCACTTAGCCTGTTCATACAATTTCTTATTAGACGGGCGTCCGTTCCGCGTAATCCGCGTCAACTAGCGGAAGCCCTTAGAAGATCACTTTATTGTCCGTCTGTTTGTCAAGACCCTTTATCTGGGGAACGGCTGGAGGTATCGAGTTAAAATTAAAACCATATACTCAGGTCTACGGTCCCTTAAAGCTGTGAAGAAATCAAATTTACGTTGACCTAGAATTATGAATTTTGGCAAGTAATAGCGTCTTATTCTACAAGTATCAGCAAGGGAAACATCTGAAAACTTTACATCTGTAATTAAATAAAAAAGTATGTATTTACTAAGGAGATCAAAATTTATAGGGTACTTTAATATACAGAGTGTTTCTTTGAACGTAATACAAATTAAGCAATTCCGGCTCAGTTAACGACCGAGAACAAAATGCACAAATTGATTTATTAAAATACGTCATAATTAACTTTTCCTAGTTTCCTAACAGAATTAAGAAATTACAATTTCGTAGTGTGGGCATCCCTCATGACGATACGCTTACGTGACCTGTTTGTTTGTTATGACCAATAACTTCAATAATGTGTCAGAATGCATGCATTTTATTCATAAATTATCGACCTAGATAAGCAAACAGGTAAGTTTTCACTACAAAATTAGATTCAAACTTTTTTCTCATAACATAACTTTAAGTAGTACCCTACTTTAGTACCCACGATGAGACCAAAAAAATATGAGTAATTAAAACAGTGATATTAATTAATTAAGATGACTTTAACAACACGAGACCTAGCACAGGGTTTTAGCACCAGGGAGAGGAGTTTAAAAAACATGAGTTGTATGACGTTCAATGAAAGACCTTGTATGTACCTACAAATTGGTACGGAACCGGCCGGTGGCCGATTCCGACTCGCAGTTGGTTTTTTTTTATTTCATTAGAGTAACTATTTTTTTTCCATTAAGGACTATTGAGTGACGACAACTTTTGATTAAATCATCGTTACCGTCTATCGTTTATAATAAATGTTAACTTTTGTACATAACCATTGACTGTTTGCACCTACCCACGTATTGTCTTTGTTTTTGTATAAGTTTACGGTGCAGTAGTGTTTACATATACTACTATATATACCATATGTCTCACAAACGCGACCCATTTGATTTGATATGTGTCTATTATCGTTGCTCGTTAACTTATTTTATTTTATTTTGTTTGCGCGTCTTAACTATGTTTAGTTTATAAGTAACTAATGGATAGCTATTATTGGCCTCATTTTATGTATCAGAAATAGTCTTAAGTGTATTTACGGCTGTTGTTATCCTAAATACCAATAAAAAAAAAATAAAAAAAAAACTGTGATCAGCCAGTGACCGGCCTATCGGTGCAAAACTTTAACAAAACTTGTAAAGCTGACACAATGGAGAATTTACATCCAAGGAAATAAGAATATTATTGGCAGATCAGGGTTAAAAAAACTCGATATCGAAATCTCGGATTTCCAATACTTGAGTATAAAGATATTAATATTTTCACGGCTGTAAGCACTCAACTATGTCCGCTTGGCAAGTTTTGTTGAAGTTTTGCACAGATAGTGCCGACCACTGGGGATCACCACCTCTTGCTGCTAAATTTGCTGTATCACAAATTAAAAAAACCGCCGCAGTCGAAACACTTTAAAATCAACCCTCTAGCCCTGTGTGTGTAATATACTATTCCAACGTTTATAAATATTTTTATTTACAGGGAGACTGTTTGTTTTTAGTAAGACGATTCTTACTTAAACACACCCTGTAGGTGAATAACCTGTGTAATCCCCCCTCCACTTCAACCCCTTCGCCATAACGAACATGCCCATAAATAATAACTTTAATGGAATGAATCACTCACGTTGAAAATCGATCAAGCGAAGCATTGGAACGAGCATTAGGTAGAGTATGTTGCAATTTTTCAACAATACTTTTAGTGTCGTGCAACTTGCAGTATTTTTCTATATGTTTAAATAAACGATACTTAATGAAACATGTAATGGTTTATTGTTAATACCTTGGTACATAATATGAATTTATTTTTGCAGAAAAAATACAAGAGGAATACGCATCCTATTTTATTACAAACAAATAATATACAAATAACCCATCTCTCGCTACCTTCGCTGATCCATTAATGGGAGCGACAGAGACAAAAATATAACATCCGAACAGGCTCTGAATGTGCATCCAGCCATTTTATAAAAACACATGTAACGTCGATGATTCGAAATTTTAATAAAGCATTTTATGATCGCTGTACTGCATCCTTCTTCCATCATTACATGTTATGATTATTTCAAAATTTATTACAGGTTTTTGTAAAAGTCTAGCTGCTATCAGGACGTGTCTGGACGATGCAAATCATATCACGATGACCCAATTGATACCAATTAAGAGATGTCAATTGTAGGGTACAGGTAGACAGTTTTACATATATCTGCAAAAATAAAATACAGTATGCGACAGCCCGGGGTGGCTCACGTGCAATCGATTTTGGCCTCTATTGTTGTCTGTCACGGTCCATAAGCTTCGGCGTACACCTACCGCGTAATATATTAACTTTTTTCCATCTATACGGCTAATTGTATTATAATCAGCCTTCAATACAATATAATCAGAATACAGGAAAAATGCAAAATATTATTCTAAATACCTACCTCTTCCACAAAAATAGTTTCATCGGCCGCGGGACATTTTGCCATGTCCTTCTTTATTTGGATGAAGACGTTCGGCTTCGTTAAAATAGTCATGGTGAATCGCGTAAATGAGCAGTTTTCAAAATTAAATTTAACAAATATTTTTTATTTGTAACTGCGTATATTTCGAACCCGTCGCGCACCCAAACTGCGCGGGGGAAAAAGGAGGAAAATTCACCCTCCCGCCCACTGCATACATCAATAACTATAATGTTGCCACTAAACAAAATAAGGAAATAAAGTTTACTGTTCACTAGGTTACGCTACAGCAAAGAGAAAAGATATAAACCGGTAAACTGTGGAAACCCCTAATTAAAAAAAAACTACAAATCCGTTGCGTCTATGACATAAGTCTATCTTGTCTATGTATTCACAAAGAAAGAAAAAAGAAAAGAAATCCAAGGGTCGACGAAGTTGTACATTTTTCCGTGTTAAATAGGTTAATGAATCAGCAACGTATAAAGTGCCGTTAAAACATGTTTGTTTAGTTCACTGTAGCTTTATTTTAAGTTAGTTCTTTATTTCATTGTGTAATATCCAATTTTAAGCGCTCGGTGTACGAGCACAAATAAAATGGCGACTGACCCAACGAAAAACCGCATGCAAGTTTTCAAGAACACAGGCAAAGATGTCGACGTAAGTATCCGCTGATCTCTTTAACCTTTAGGATCATTCGTTTCGATCTAGAAATCGTAAATAACGCCCGCTAATACAATTTGTGGACCGCTTGCAGGAAATGCGCAGACGTAGAAACGAAGTGACAGTCGAACTCAGGAAGAATAAAAGAGAAGAGACCCTTCAAAAGCGGCGGAATGTTCCGATCGGCGACTCGACGGATGAGGATGAGATCGAGAGAACGTTGGCGTCGACAGACCTCAAGGAGCTGGTGATGAACGCGGCCAACGGCGAGAACCCCGAAGTGCAGCTGGCAGCGGTGCAGCAGTGCCGCAAGCTGCTGTCCTCCGACAAGAACCCGCCCATCGACGAGCTCATCGCCACCGGCATCCTGCCTGTGCTCGTGGCGTGCCTCTCCCGCGCTGACAACCCAACTCTCCAGTTCGAGGCCGCCTGGGCGCTCACCAACATCGCCTCCGGCACCTCCGCGCAAACCAACAAAGTCGTCCACGCGGGCGCCGTCCCCTGCTTCCTGCAGCTCCTCATGTCTCCACACGAGAATGTCTGCGAGCAGGCAGTCTGGGCGCTCGGAAACATCATCGGAGACGGCCCGGTGCTCCGAGACTTTGTTATTGAACTGGGCATGGTGCAGCCGCTCCTCAGCTTCATCAAGCCCGATATTCCTATTTCGTTCCTGCGTAATGTCACCTGGGTGATCGTGAACCTGTGTAGGAGTAAGGACCCGCCACCCCCGGTCAAGACTATCCAGGAGATCCTCCCCGCCCTAAACATACTCATCATGCACAGTGACATTAATGTAAGTATATGACGGGGCTATTATCTGATAATTGGGTTTGTTGTGGGATGAGTCACTTTCTCAAATTGCATTATGTTCTTATAAACAAGTTCAACAGCCTTAGAACTTGATTTCTTTATACAATGAGTACGATTTAGCTTTATACACTTGTTTGATGGGATGTTTATTTAGTAATCAAGTCAGAATCGACTTTAATAGCCTACCTATTTTAAGATGTAGGGGGTAGTTTTAACACTTTCACAACCAGTCAAAAATTGAACGATACCCCAGAAACCGACAGAGTCTGCTAAGTTTGTGAGGCAAATAATGTGCAACAAAAAACAGGCCCGGCATCTGAGAAAAAGTTACGAACGCCTACTATTATAGGCGGGTTGTTGATTATGAAAGTGTTAAGGAGTCTCTTAATTATAAAGGAATTGTGAACAACATAATAAAATAATACTTAATGGCACACCAAAAGAAAATTACGACTTAGGTATGTGAATATTTTATTCAAAGAAGATAGTTTGTAAGAAAAAAACTACCTACATCAAACCAAAATTGAACTGGCTTTAACAATGACAACAGATAAATAAAGTTTCATTTTTGAGCAATGCTTTTAGACTTCTACAGCATGACACTAATTCCGTGCTAATTTTGCCTTAAACCTTTTATAATATTAATAATGTGAGACATTAACTGGTTTGAAATATTGACTGTTTATGGATTACATTGGCTAATCCAAAAACGCTACAAAGTAATTATCAAAAGGCCCTGTAAATTTTGACATCTTTGAAAACTTGTCAAAATAAGACATCATAGTCACTCTTACATAGATATCATTTACTTTCTAGTACGAGTATAATTTCACAGGTAATTGTTTCCTATTAATGTAATTAATCCGTTCAATTACATTAGTTAATCACTTGCAACATTCTTCACTGGGGTAAATTGCAGCATTTCTAATTGGTGCCTTTAGTTTAATTTCATCTGATGTTTTATTCCATTGACAACATTTCTTTGAGGAACCGTTAACTTTCTAAGATTTTTTTTAAAAGTCATCCTGTAAATACTATTAGGTTAGATTAGGTTTGTTTTATGATAATATTCCAAAATTCTAATTTATCCCTTACAATGGTTACAGGTTTTAGTAGACACAGTTTGGGCGATCAGCTACCTAACAGACGGCGGCAACGAACAGATACAGATGGTGATAGAATCGGGCATTGTGCCGAAGCTCATCCCCCTGCTCTCTCACAAGGAGGTCAAAGTGCAGACAGCGGCGCTGCGAGCGGTGGGCAATATTGTCACAGGCACAGATGAGCAGACACAAGTAGTGCTCAACTGCGATGCTCTATCACACTTCCCTGCACTTCTATCACACCAGGTAATGATTATTGTTTTGCCACAGTAGTCTAGGAAATGTTATCCTTACTCCAATGAAATAAGAATGAAAATTCTTGCATTCCTAGACTGAAGTTACTGCCAATATTGCTGGCACTGCAGTATTAATCTAGAATTAAGATTTGATTGAATAATGTACAAGTATTCGTTAATTTTTATTGTTTGATAGTCCCTTTATTGGCCGAATCTTTATTATTATTATATGAAAACACCAAGTGGAATATTTTTTTGACTTATAATATTTTCATAGTATTCAAATTAGTGCAGACTAGACACTGACCACAGCCCATTTTCGAAATAAATTATCAAAAATCTTTAGTATTAGGTAAACTAAGGAACTTCTGTGTTTAATTACATGTTGGTAGTGTAGACCCACCGCAGTATATTGTCTTTCAGCCGCTATTAACAGGTTCTTTTATAAATAATGTCCCATAGACTTATTGGGGAGGCCGAAGATTAACTTTCAAAGTCTCATCATCGCAAAGCCGCCATTTTGTTTATCTAGTATCGCTTACATTTTGGAGAATCCAGGAATTACACAAGTTGATTCTACGTCCAGGCATGGGGGCAACTTCATCCTATTTGTCGATGTTCCACTCATTCACACAACACGATTCGCTTCATCGTTTTTAATACGAACCAACAAAAAAACGGAATTTGCTCCCAACTATATGTATTTCCTGACAAATATAATTCAAAACCTGTGTGAATAGGCTGTTACTGAACCGAGCTACATCTCCGGCCTCGTATTTGGTTACCATTAACAATTTAATTATTAAGTTTGTGAAACATAACTAGCTGTCCCAGCGAACTTCGTTATGCTTCAAATTATTGATTTTTAATGTTTTTATAATTATTCTGCTATTCAGGGCGGAGACAAACTCAAAAAATCAAAGATCACAAAAATCGGTCCACCCGTTCTTGGTGTAACTAACCCAACTTTGTTTTATATATATAGATTTTGGTACACAATAATAATACTTTCGCCTGTAGTAAAATCAAATCAAATACTATATTTCAGAAGTAAAGTACGTTCCATGTATGATTAAATTACCCTATGTTAGTATTTCATTGACAATACGACATATCACAAAACATTCAGTTGGACACCCTGTGCAACCTGTCCCAGTATGACAGGAAGGGACCATACAGGCGCACCGCCACCGGTTGCGATTAAGATTAAATTAGTCCATATTTCTCAAAAAAATTACGTTTCGAAACAAACTTCAACAACATCCCAAAATACTAACTAACACTACAATACAATACTAATATACTTTATGCTACACCTGGCCATAAAGTGGCTTGCATGCGGAAAAAGCCGCTTTCTGGCCAAGTGTAGACATAAAATGATGTACACAACACGGGAGGTAATAAAGAAAGCCCTCGATCGCATATTTACGTCCCTCGCTTGCAGCTCGGGCCGCAAACTTCTGCGATCTCGGCCTTTCTTTGTATTACCACCGTAGTTGTGTAATGTACTATTATTGCACACCAGAAAAACACGTTACATCATTAGAACAATTTAAAAAGGTAAACAACAGGCCACTTAACAGACTACCTTTTAAGACTGTACCTAACTCTGGTTTGATATAAATGTTACAATTTCGATTTAAATCCACAGAAAGAGAAAATCTGCAAAGAAGCGGTCTGGTTCCTCTCCAACATCACAGCAGGCAACAAGAAGCAGGTCCAAGCGGTGATCGACGCCGGGCTCCTGCCCAAAATCATCGAGAACCTCAGCAAGGGCGAGTTCCAGACGCAGAAGGAGGCAGCATGGGCCGTCTCCAACCTCAGCATCAGTGGTACCAAGGAACAAGTGGCCACCCTCATACAGTGTGGGGTCATACCGCCCTTCTGCAGCCTACTCAGCTGCAAGGACACACAAGTTATTAATGTGAGTTCATTATTATCTTTGAACGTGGAATGGTTTGTTTGTTTGTATTGTAACACTTACTGTAAATCATTGACGTACACAAAGGACAGGGCTAAGCGAGCGCGCAGACGGATCCAATGCTTTGGCGGTAAAAATACCGCCAAATCAGTGCCAGTCGCCAGCGACACGCGGCGCATGCACTGCGCAGCTGGTTATAGCTGCATTTTTGTTACGGAAGCACTGGGTAACAAAACCCACGTTCGAGTCACAAAAATGCGCCGAGTCCTACCTTCTCGTTATAACTCATAACGCGCGCTCTTTCTGGTCGCCACGCCCACCGCTAGGGTTGTCGACAAAAATAAAATTATTATAGCTTGAATTTCCTAGTGAATTAGATGTAGTTAAAAAAAATTTTTGCGTGACGTTATATAACTGTTTTGATACACGTCGTCATACATACATATAGGTCAAACACATAACCCTCCTTGGGCTTCGCCGCAGTCGGGTAACATACATACTTACGTACATACGTAGTTACGTACATACATACATACCGGTCAAACACATAACCCTTTGGGCTTCATAGGTTTCGCACACAGGCGCTTCCGGGTGTCGGCGCAGCCCTGGGCTTGTCTAATGCATTAGGCAAAATCGCGGAGTGAGACACGACTGGTTACGGGGAAAATAGTTCCGCACTGTTCGGATGGTCCTATCCTTACTTTTGAAATCATTGCTGTAAATACTCCCTTGTGAAACCTTTTACTGACTCAGCCCTATATGTATCCAGGTGGTGCTTGACGGGCTCAGCAACATGCTGAAGATGGCGGGCGAGGGCGCGGTGGAGGTGGCCAACCTCATCGAGGAGTGCGGCGGCCTCGACCGCATCGAGGCGCTCCAGAGCCACGAGAAGAACGAGATCTACAAGATGGCCTATGATATCATCGAACAGTACTTTGCCGACGAGGTCAGTATACGTTCCACTAGTTTCGTCGTATTTGTGACGTCAAATATCCAGACCTCGGAATTTAGGGGGCAAAATTAAATGACAGCTAGGGATTACCTATTGATAAACTCAATAGGGAATATGCATCAAACTTTTTTAACACATTTCTTAGCAAAATATGGAAATACCGTAAAAAAGATGACATAAAGTCAAAATAAAATTATAATCGACCAAGAAATACCGAGGATATAAACATTTTAAAGCATTAATCAGACAACGATTAGACAGAGAAATCCGATATCGATACCTTTAAACTCAAAGGGCGTAAACGCCGTAGGTTCTAATGGCGTTTACGCCCTTTGAGTCTAAAGGTATCGATATGGACTATGACGTCATAGTATACGGCCGCCATACAATCTCCGTACTATATTCTGTTTTGCTAGAAAGAGATGGAGATAAATCTTTGTTGTCTTATATCTTGATTGTTTTTATAGTTATTCGAAAAATATTTTTGTTCTACTGTTTCTTATATGAATGAGCTTTTATTAAAGTAAATAAAAAATAGTATGCATATTCCCTATTATCGATGCCTCTCCCATATATTATCAAACCGCGTTTATAAAGGGATGATAAAGCGAAATAATGTGACTGGTGACAGATTTGTCAAATATGATAATACTATTTTTTATTAAACAAATGACAATATTTACCGAGAATAGAGTTTAAATATGCAAATCATATTTAGCTATTAATTCTATTATCTATAAGGGACTATTTACTTATGAAGATATCAAAGATTGGTTTATGATTATATTTAATCATTTATTAAGTACACTTGTGCTAACGGTACACTCGAATCCCTTTCTCAACGCGGTTTGATAATACTACTGGTGTCCTATGACTAAAACCAGACTAACCTCTGTGGAGTTGTATAGAGGTTAGTCTAGTTTTAAATATCGGACGGCAGACTACTGATCGCCTTCAGCATTGTTTGTGGGTATTTTTTTGTATGTACAGTAACGGAAAGAGATTGTTATGTGATTGACCCTGTCGCAGTAATGTCACATATCACTCGAGCTTGAGTTACGTGAAGTTTCAAAAATCATTTAAGTCATTTAATTTTGCCCCCTAGATGTCACATCAAATCGGCTTCTTTTCATGAAGTACTAGCATTTACCCGCGGGTTCGCCCGCGTTGTTCCCGTTATTGTATCAAGGTATAACTATTTACCGGGTTATAAAGTATCCTATATTTCAATCCAGGACTTGTTCCACTTGCATGCCAAATTTCAGCTCAATCCATCCAGTGGTTACTCCGTTATAGAGTAACTAACTTAGTAGTTAGTGGGATGTATTTGAAATAACGTATGCGGAATGAAATTTGGACAAAGTTTGCATTCGGTGTTTTAAAAGTAAAGCATTCGAAATTTGAAATTTAAAAATATGAATTGTTTGCTCTGTTATCTGTCAAAATATTGCACAAATTTCGGGATACTAGCTTTTGTGTAATAATTATTATGGCAAATAGCGAAGAGAGGCGTCGAGAAAGCGTGTGTATTTTTCGGGACTCTCACCGGGACTGGACGAAGTCAAGTATCGTGAAGCATTTCACTCACATGGGGGAGAGCCGGAGTACTATTTATAATATTTTGTCGTCCTATTCCTTACGAAATAGTACTACTAGAAAACTCGGTTCCGGCAAAGTAAGTACTTTAAGTCAATCATCGAAGAAAAGCCAATTAAAGAAAATTACGGCGGGTCGTGTAGCTAAATCGTACAGGCAACTCGGAAAAATATTCAAATGTGACGGCAAAACGGTAAAAAAGCGTCTTCAAGGCATGGGGATTACGAAACGAACAAGAAAAGTTAAACCCACCGTGTCCGAAAACCAAAAACTTACCCAGAAGAAGAGACTTGCAACTTTGGTAAAAAGCATTTTCTACGCAAAAAACGAAGTAGAGTGTATTATGGATGATGAATCATATTTCACCCTAGACGGTAATGAGTGGCAGGGTAACTTTTATTTTGAAAACGCCAATATTCAAACTGAAGAATCAGTTAAATATGTGGAGCACACAAAATTCCCAAAAAAAGTTTTACTATGGCTTGCAATTAGCCCTCGTGGTATGTCGAAGCCGGTATTTTTTGAGTCAGGTTTAGCAGTCAATGCTGACCGATATATGGATGGTTGTTTGCCAGTTGTGCGTGATTTTATGAGAACACATCATAGAGGACAGAATGTTGTATTTTGGCCAGATTTAGCATCCAGCCATTACTCGAAAAAAACGTTGGCCAAAATGGAGGAGTTAGGAATCCCATATGTACCGAAGGATTCAAATCCACCTAATGTACCACAACTTCGCCCGATCGAAGATTTCTGGGCCAATCTAAAGAGGCGAGTATATGCAAATAATTTCCGGCCCAAAACTATACAAGCATTAACTCGAAAAATAAAATTAGAGTTGAAGAAAATGCCAACATCGACTTACACCGCAGCCATGGATAAAGTACCAGCCAACTGTCGCAAAGCAGCTCGCATGGGTCCAAATTTCTTTCTACATTAAATTTTAATAGTTAATTGTTTAAATAAATATATAAATTTATTGTGTATACCACAAACTTTTCTTTAAAAGTGTTACAAACTTTGTCCAAATTTCATTCCGCATACGTTACATGTAACGTATTGGTTTCCAAACTCAGCTGATTAAAAAAATCTGTGAATACTGTCAACTTAGTCAACTTGAATTGCGGTGATACTTTTGTTTGTGTTTAAAAAAGTGCTAAATTATTTGAGTTCATTATACTGTTGTAATCGTAGAGCGTGGGACTTCTTGTTTTTTTGTATGTAAATGCGCGACAGTGAAATATCTGGTTATATTCTCTAATCTGTGGCAGCGGTTCGGTTCCAGCTTTACTTCGTCTATGGATCTGTGTCAAGCCCCTTTCATTTGAATGACAAATGAGCGAGGGATGAAAGGTATGCTAAAAGGTTGCCGACCGCTGACCTAGTGTAACGAGAATGTGGTAAGACAAAAAATGTGATTAATCGAGAAGCTGGTGTTTTGAAAAATCTGGTATTTCGGGAATGCTGTATCTTGGGAATGAGCGGTTGTGTAATGTAGTATTGATATTGTTTCCAGGAGGAGGACGCGACGCTGGTCCCGGCGGCGGCGGACAGCGGCTTCACGTTCGACCCGGCGGCCGGCGGCGCGCACGACGGCTTCCACTTCTAGGGCTCCACCCCCGCACCGACAAGCCCGCAGGGCTACCCGACTGCCAGATCGCTCCCATTCGACAAACAGAACGTACGATCTATACCAGGTGTCCGAGTCACGTATCCGAAGTTCATATCGCCGCTATACTTACTCAACCACGTATCCACTCCAATAGTTTCATAGGAAAATCGCACTTTTCTACTCGTAACACAGGTGCGTTTTCTATCAAACTATTCGAGTAAATACGTGGTTGAGTAAGTATAGCGACGATATGCTATTGTATAGGTTCAAGCTGGGATCGTAGCGCCTCAAGGAAACTGGATGCACACCCCCAAAGAAACTGGATGAAGCGCTAGGGCAATTGATAATGATGATTGTATACGCGGGTTCTTGTAATCTTAATGCGCTTGAGTTTCTAGGAGACCGTAAGTTTTTCAGGATCTTTTTGTGCAAATTTAAACTATATTCTATACTTTTAGGTAATTAAAAAAAGGTCCAATCAAAGTAATGTTTTGTTTCTGTGGCACAATACCTGGTTGAACGACCCTAGTCACGTGGTTTTTTGTTTACCTTTTTTTAAGTTCCTAAAAGTATAGAGTATAATCTAACGGCCCTTTATGCTTAAAATAATCCTGAAGTATTTACGGTGGCAGAAATGTCCGGAGATAATTAAAGTTATGACTAATTGGCATATGAAATTGCATCCGCGTCCACACGAGCGATGAAAAACGAGTGTGTAATTCGAATGGAATCGTTCGGAGTTAATTGGTTTTTTCATCGATTAGTGTTCAGAATGTGACTTATAACCGCCAAACTTCAAGTCAAGTGTCGAATGGGACCCCGAGACGAGTCGAAGGGTTGTGATTTTTTTGTAATCGTAATTTGAATCTTAATTTTATGAAATTAGGGAAGCGGGGATGTCGAATACAAAAAAGTCACACGTTTTATTGAATTCTAATAATTGCTTGTATATAAATTAATGTTTTAATTTAATAAAGCCTTGGTAACACGATTTCAGTTCCAGCGTCGCGAAAGTAAACGGGCTCTCTTTATCGCTCTTATAGTGGGGTGAATTTTCGAGCGTTTTAACGGCTAATTAAATTGTCCTTACCGTTATATATTCATTGATGCAAGGAAATGCCGTATGGCAAAAACGATTGATAAAAT
Source organism: Eudemis profundana (assembly GCA_947034925.1). Taxonomy (NCBI): domain Eukaryota; kingdom Metazoa; phylum Arthropoda; class Insecta; order Lepidoptera; family Tortricidae; genus Eudemis; species Eudemis profundana. The sequence continues at coordinate 25,773,429 of OX344799.1, read as the reverse complement.
CAGCCCTTGCAAAGTCATTTGCTTGAGCGGTAATAACAAACGCCGCGGTACAGACGCTGAAAATTTGCCCAATGACGTCCCGAATTCTAATCGTGTTGTTCGGCTTCGAAGTGACCCGCGTTGTAATCGTGATTGTACCTATGCATTGCAGGTTAATTGTGCAATGAATTATAGAAAATAATCATGAAATTGCTAGAAAAGTTACGCAATTATCCTGCTGGTAGTTGGAATTAACGGCTCCCCTGTCGACGAGTCGAAATGACTGTAATTGTGATTTTTTTTTACAAAAATGTAATTAATAGAGATGTAATGTAAACGGGGGAGTTGTTATGAGGCTATGCCCCGTTCGATTGGACGGAAAGTCCGTTTGATTCCCGAACGTTGCTCAAGATCGCTACTTAGACATACTCAGTATTGTTATTGTGATATTTTGAAAGTTAGCGGGATATCAGACGGGCTTCGAAGGCTATACGGAAGCTGAATAGGCTTTGGTCTCCTGTAAAACGCCGGTCGATACGGCGTCTCATTAGTCATAATAGTCCTTCAGTTGTATGGAATTAATTCATTTTGTACTACTGCTGTTTCAAAACAACTAGGCGTCCTATGACGTTCGATCGTTGCATTTAGTATGTAACTTTAATTTGTAAGCATCCTGGTGCGCTATCGCAGGCTTACAGTAAACGGGAGACCGAAGTCTCCGTTTTCGTAATAGGGATGACGACTGGGTTAAAAATATATAATTCTATTTAGTCTGTCAGTTAGATAATGGAAAATATGGGACAGGTATTTTTTGGTTTATCAAAATATTAAAAATCGACAGTTATAGATCATCAAACATCTGGAGTGGGGGCTTGTGACGTCACTCCTGGGTGAAAATTGTACCGAGGAGTGACTTCACTCGGAATTTCTAAGCACTCTATCCTCGTCATTTTTTGTTTGTCTAACAAAAGAAAAAATACGTGTACAATATTTTTTAATAATCCAACTGACGACTAAACAGTTTTTTTAGTCGTCTAGCCTATTTTATTTTAATTCGCCCGCGTAAACGACTCGTTTATAAAGGGTAGCGTGCGGGCCGGAGCGGGCCGTATAGGTTAAGCTAAGTGACTGGCGCAAAAAGGCCTTAGCACCGCAATTCGTTGTAAAATCGCGTTGTAAAGTAATTTAAATAGTAATCGGCCGCCAGCCGGTGCTACGGCTTCGTTGTGATAACTCTAATGTGATCTATTGTTTCAAGTTTTTCATCTTGTTTTATCGATTTCGTATTATAATTTGATGGACAACACGAAGTGGATAGCTTTAACGAGCGTCGTGAGAGACTTACTAGCGTATTCTGCTTACGAAGGCCGCTTTTGATATAACATAGTATTTATGTTTCAATTTTAACTTCGGAACGTAAGGGGGGCAGTGGCCCCAGTTATGTTCGGTATGACATTGAGCCCGTTTGTATCTATATCAATAAATTCTGTCCAATTTAGTGGTTGTTTTATTTGAAAGTTACAAAAATCAGTCTGGTCATGCCACGGTAAGAGGTAACGTGAGTCACAATTTTCATTAAGTTTTAAACCATCATGATGCAAATTAGTGTTAATATATCTCTAAAGAAGTGTTACTTATCATTATCCGTAGATAATATCTACGGATGTTTTAGTGTTAATATATTATATTAACACTAAAATTTGCATCTTTAATGAAAAAAACACGTAATGAAATCATGACTCGCGTTTTTACGTGGATTGACCCAGTCGGAGAGGAGTCAGATGGAGGGCAGCGAGTCTGAGCGGCCACCGTACACCTTGTTCAGCTGCAACACCGTCTTCTGTAACAAACCAATTTAAACGTAGGTATGATACCTTAGGGCCGATACAGACGGACTGCAACTCCCTACGATTCGATGCGCAGTCGGCGTGCAGTTGTGATGCAGTTCCCATACAAATCGTAGGGAGTTGCAGTCAGTCTGTATCGGCCCTTACATGGTCAATGAATTTCATACTAAGATCGGGCCACTGGGTGTGACAGTGTAAGGCCCTCCTGGGTCGCGTCCGCAGGGCGGGCAGCGTCTATGAGTTTTGTGCCGCGTGCACTAACGACGCTCATATCTGGGGGCACGGCAGTGCCCCCGCCAAGTCGAGCAAAACAAAGGCACGGCCGTACCATCCTTTTCTCGAGGCCATTTTCAGCCTCCCGTAATTTTGTACTGGTTAAAGCTAGAACCCTGAAATGTCAGGGATATATAGAGCACTATAAGACATATTCTCAATATCTTTCAATTTGGACGTGTAGTTTAAGAACTATTGCATGTCAAAGTTCCTTAGTTTTGTCACTGACTGTGGTCATCATAATTCTAAGGTACTTCTAGCAGACCTACAAGCTTCAAATTTTAAACATAGTTAGTTTTTAGCCTATCAAGACCTAAAAATGTGCAACTGCACACATAAGTTTGTAATCCTATACAAATACATGCGATTACAAAGTTAGTTCTGCAGTTCAAATTAAAAAGAATGTATTGGAATGGAATAAAGGGTTACACAAATAGGAAATGTATAACATATAGAAAGTAAAAATGTAATCAAGTATAAACAAAACCTAAAACTATATAAACATAAAAAAAAAACAATTATAAAAAGAATACCCCGTCCAGCAGGTCTGTATGTGTATGTCAATATGTAATAAATAAAGTAAGACCACTTACAAAAAGAAATGAGATTTAACCGTGGAGGAATACATTTTATAGATCTAATAATAGGCAAGTCGGTGGAAATCGAGTTCTGTTGATACCCCCCCGGTACTCACTTGGTTTAATTTTACATCTCAAATTTTTTTTATTGTAGGAGAACTGCGTTGCGAGACTTGAATCTTTTTACATGTAATGTTTTTGATGGGATACATTTGTTTATGTTTAACATGAACGTCGCACGCTCCGCCCCGACAAGAGCGTCCACGAGGGCCGTACACTTAAAGTAGTTGCCTTAATTAGGCGAACTAGTTTGACAGTTCCAGAAGCACAAGTGTTGCCAGAATTAGGCCGGTGATGTTTTGTCGATATAATAAAGACTTACTGTGACTTAATTTATAACCTAATAAATAAAGTAAAGTGACACAATAAATTCTTGAAACGATTTAAGAATTACAATGATTGAATTTATTTTGTCTTTTTAGACCTATCCTGATGCATGCAAAGTATTGTCGACAACATTTTATCGATATTTACCTATGACTATTTAATTTTCTGTGAGCCAGGCAACATTTTTATCTGTCAAACTAGTTCGCCTAATTATGGCGTTTACTTTAGAGTGCGTACGTATTGACATCAGCACGTACCCTCTTATTGTAGCAGGCGAAGCACTTGACGTGACCGGTGTAGGCGTCCCGGCCGGCCCCGGCGCGCTCGGGCCGCGCGCGCGCCTCCACGCGCTCGCTCAGCGACTCCGCGTCGTAGAACATGCCCACCTTGTGCCGGAAACTGACCAACACATTAATGAGGGTTTAGACAGTGGCAGACTTGACTTGCCTTCTCAATACTAAGTGCCTAGGGCCTGGGTATGATGGCCAAGGTAATTGTCGAACAGGTTTATATAGCCTCCATGGGTTTGAGGGCCATGGTCCTCTAGCCCTCTAGCGGCATGCATATCTCTCAATCGTTGACAAAATTAATGGAATGACTATTCAATTGACTAGGACAGTGGTGGTCAAAGTACGGCCCGCGGGCTAACTGCGGCCCGTGGAAGGGTTTAATCCGGCCCGCCGGCGGTCCTTTGAAATAATTATATAGTACTTATATGGCCCCTGATAAAACAAAATTAATTTTTGCTATAGTTCTGGCCCTCCTCTGAAACTTTTTATGCTTTTTGGCCCGAAAAAGACATGAAAAAACTTTGCCCACCACTGGACTAGGAGGACACGTCATCAGCATTCTACCTGTAGCTATGATCTATTTGTTCGACGATAACTCGAAGTCATCGAGTAGTCTTGTAGGCGGCGAGGCGCTGCAGCAGGCTGTAGTTGTCGCGGTGACGTCACCGGGACACTAGAGTGTAGTTACTTGGGCGGCGGCGCGGGCCAGGTGTTGTCGAGGCGCTTGGTGCGCATGATGGCGGCGAGGCGCTGCAGCAGGCTGTAGTTGTCGCGGTGACGTCACCGGGACACTAGAGTGTAGTTAGTAGTTACTTGGGCGGCGGCGCGGGCCAGGTGTTGTCGAGGCGCTTGGTGCGCATGATGGCGGCGAGGCGCTGCAGCAGGCTGTAGTTGTCGCGGTGACGTCACCGGGACACTAGAGTGTAGTTAGTAGTTACTTGGGCGGCGGCGCGGGCCAGGTGTTGTCGAGGCGCTTGGTGCGCATGATGGCGGCGAGGCGCTGCAGCAGGCTGTAGTTGTCGCGGTGACGTCACCGGGACACTAGAGTGTAGTTACTTGGGCGGCGGCGCGGGCCAGGTGTTGTCGAGGCGCTTGGTGCGCATGATGGCGGCGAGGCGCTGCAGCAGGCTGTAGTTGTCGCGGTGACGTCACCGGGACACTAGAGTGTAGTTAGTAGTTACTTGGGCGGCGGCGCGGGCCAGGTGTTGTCGAGGCGCTTGGTGCGCATGATGGCGGCGAGGCGCTGCAGCAGGCTGTAGTTGTCGCGGTGACGTCACCGGGACACTAGAGTGTAGTTAGTAGTTACTTGGGCGGCGGCGCGGGCCAGGTGTTCGAGGCGCTTGGTGCGCATGATGGCGGCGAGGCGCTGCAGCAGGCTGTAGTTGTCGCGGTGACGTCACCGGGACACTAGAGTGTAGTTACTTGGGCGGCGGCGCGGGCCAGGTGTTGTCGAGGCGCTTGGTGCGCATGATGGCGGCGAGGCGCTGCAGCAGGCTGTAGTTGTCGCGGTGACGTCACCGGGACACTAGAGTGTAGTTACTTGGGCGGCGGCGCGGGCCAGGTGTTGTCGAGGCGCTTGGTGCGCATGATGGCGGCGAGGCGCTGCAGCAGGCTGTAGTTGTCGCGGTGACGTCACCGGGACACTAGAGTGTAGTTACTTGGGCGGCGGCGCGGGCCAGGTGTTGTCGAGGCGCTTGGTGCGCATGATGGCGGCGAGGCGCTGCAGCAGGCTGTAGTTGTCGCGGTGACGTCACCGGGACACTAGAGTGTAGTTACTTGGGCGGCGGCGCGGGCCAGGTGTTGTCGAGGCGCTTGGTGCGCATGATGGCGGCGAGGCGCTGCAGCAGGCTGTAGTTGTCGCGGTGACGTCACCGGGACACTAGAGTGTAGTTACTTGGGCGGCGGCGCGGGCCAGGTGTTGTCGAGGCGCTTGGTGCGCATGATGGCGGCGAGGCGCTGCAGCAGGCTGTAGTTGTCGCGGTGACGTCACCGGGACACTAGAGTGTAGTTACTTGGGCGGCGGCGCGGGCCAGGTGTTGTCGAGGCGCTTGGTGCGCATGATGGCGGCGAGGCGCTGCAGCAGGCTGTAGTTGTCGCGGTGACGTCACCGGGACACTAGAGTGTAGTTACTTGGGCGGCGGCGCGGGCCAGGTGTTGTCGAGGCGCTTGGTGCGCATGATGGCGGCGAGGCGCTGCAGCAGGCTGTAGTTGTCGCGGTGACGTCACCGGGACACTAGAGTGTAGTTACTTGGGCGGCGGCGCGGGCCAGGTGTTGTCGAGGCGCTTGGTGCGCATGATGGCGGCGAGGCGCTGCAGCAGGCTGTAGTTGTCGCGGTGACGTCACCGGGACACTAGAGTGTAGTTACTTGGGCGGCGGCGCGGGCCAGGTGTTGTCGAGGCGCTTGGTGCGCATGATGGCGGCGAGGCGCTGCAGCAGGCTGTAGTTGTCGCGGTGACGTCACCGGGACACTAGAGTGTAGTTACTTGGGCGGCGGCGCGGGCCAGGTGTTGTCGAGGCGCTTGGTGCGCATGATGGCGGCGAGGCGCTGCAGCAGGCTGTAGTTGTCGCGGTGACGTCACCGGGACACTAGAGTGTAGTTACTTGGGCGGCGGCGCGGGCCAGGTGTTGTCGAGGCGCTTGGTGCGCATGATGGCGGCGAGGCGCTGCAGCAGGCTGTAGTTGTCGCGGTGACGTCACCGGGACACTAGAGTGTAGTTACTTGGGCGGCGGCGCGGGCCAGGTGTTGTCGAGGCGCTTGGTGCGCATGATGGCGGCGAGGCGCTGCAGCAGGCTGTAGTTGTCGCGGTGACGTCACCGGGACACTAGAGTGTAGTTACTTGGGCGGCGGCGCGGGCCAGGTGTTGTCGAGGCGCTTGGTGCGCATGATGGCGGCGAGGCGCTGCAGCAGGCTGTAGTTGTCGCGGTGACGTCACCGGGACACTAGAGTGTAGTTACTTGGGCGGCGGCGCGGGCCAGGTGTTGTCGAGGCGCTTGGTGCGCATGATGGCGGCGAGGCGCTGCAGCAGGCTGTAGTTGTCGCGGTGACGTCACCGGGACACTAGAGTGTAGTTACTTGGGCGGCGGCGCGGGCCAGGTGTTGTCGAGGCGCTTGGTGCGCATGATGGCGGCGAGGCGCTGCAGCAGGCTGTAGTTGTCGCGGTGACGTCACCGGGACACTAGAGTGTAGTTACTTGGGCGGCGGCGCGGGCCAGGTGTTGTCGAGGCGCTTGGTGCGCATGATGGCGGCGAGGCGCTGCAGCAGGCTGTAGTTGTCGCGGTGACGTCACCGGGACACTAGAGTGTAGTTACTTGGGCGGCGGCGCGGGCCAGGTGTTGTCGAGGCGCTTGGTGCGCATGATGGCGGCGAGGCGCTGCAGCAGGCTGTAGTTGTCGCGGTGACGTCACCGGGACACTAGAGTGTAGTTACTTGGGCGGCGGCGCGGGCCAGGTGTTGTCGAGGCGCTTGGTGCGCATGATGGCGGCGAGGCGCTGCAGCAGGCTGTAGTTGTCGCGGTGACGTCACCGGGACACTAGAGTGTAGTTACTTGGGCGGCGGCGCGGGCCAGGTGTTGTCGAGGCGCTTGGTGCGCATGATGGCGGCGAGGCGCTGCAGCAGGCTGTAGTTGTCGCGGTGACGTCACCGGGACACTAGAGTGTAGTTACTTGGGCGGCGGCGCGGGCCAGGTGTTGTCGAGGCGCTTGGTGCGCATGATGGCGGCGAGGCGCTGCAGCAGGCTGTAGTTGTCGCGGTGACGTCACCGGGACACTAGAGTGTAGTTACTTGGGCGGCGGCGCGGGCCAGGTGTTGTCGAGGCGCTTGGTGCGCATGATGGCGGCGAGGCGCTGCAGCAGGCTGTAGTTGTCGCGGTGACGTCACCGGGACACTAGAGTGTAGTTACTTGGGCGGCGGCGCGGGCCAGGTGTTGTCGAGGCGCTTGGTGCGCATGATGGCGGCGAGGCGCTGCAGCAGGCTGTAGTTGTCGCGGTGACGTCACCGGGACACTAGAGTGTAGTTACTTGGGCGGCGGCGCGGGCCAGGTGTTGTCGAGGCGCTTGGTGCGCATGATGGCGGCGAGGCGCTGCAGCAGGCTGTAGTTGTCGCGGTGACGTCACCGGGACACTAGAGTGTAGTTACTTGGGCGGCGGCGCGGGCCAGGTGTTGTCGAGGCGCTTGGTGCGCATGATGGCGGCGAGGCGCTGCAGCAGGCTGTAGTTGTCGCGGTGACGTCACCGGGACACTAGAGTGTAGTTACTTGGGCGGCGGCGCGGGCCAGGTGTTGTCGAGGCGCTTGGTGCGCATGATGGCGGCGAGGCGCTGCAGCAGGCTGTAGTTGTCGCGGTGACGTCACCGGGACACTAGAGTGTAGTTACTTGGGCGGCGGCGCGGGCCAGGTGTTGTCGAGGCGCTTGGTGCGCATGATGGCGGCGAGGCGCTGCAGCAGGCTGTAGTTGTCGCGGTGACGTCACCGGGACACTAGAGTGTAGTTACTTGGGCGGCGGCGCGGGCCAGGTGTTGTCGAGGCGCTTGGTGCGCATGATGGCGGCGAGGCGCTGCAGCAGGCTGTAGTTGTCGCGGTGACGTCACCGGGACACTAGAGTGTAGTTACTTGGGCGGCGGCGCGGGCCAGGTGTTGTCGAGGCGCTTGGTGCGCATGATGGCGGCGAGGCGCTGCAGCAGGCTGTAGTTGTCGCGGTGACGTCACCGGGACACTAGAGTGTAGTTACTTGGGCGGCGGCGCGGGCCAGGTGTTGTCGAGGCGCTTGGTGCGCATGATGGCGGCGAGGCGCTGCAGCAGGCTGTAGTTGTCGCGGTGACGTCACCGGGACACTAGAGTGTAGTTACTTGGGCGGCGGCGCGGGCCAGGTGTTGTCGAGGCGCTTGGTGCGCATGATGGCGGCGAGGCGCTGCAGCAGGCTGTAGTTGTCGCGGTGACGTCACCGGGACACTAGAGTGTAGTTACTTGGGCGGCGGCGCGGGCCAGGTGTTGTCGAGGCGCTTGGTGCGCATGATGGCGGCGAGGCGCTGCAGCAGGCTGTAGTTGTCGCGGTGACGTCACCGGGACACTAGAGTGTAGTTACTTGGGCGGCGGCGCGGGCCAGGTGTTGTCGAGGCGCTTGGTGCGCATGATGGCGGCGAGGCGCTGCAGCAGGCTGTAGTTGTCGCGGTGACGTCACCGGGACACTAGAGTGTAGTTACTTGGGCGGCGGCGCGGGCCAGGTGTTGTCGAGGCGCTTGGTGCGCATGATGGCGGCGAGGCGCTGCAGCAGGCTGTAGTTGTCGCGGTGACGTCACCGGGACACTAGAGTGTAGTTACTTGGGCGGCGGCGCGGGCCAGGTGTTGTCGAGGCGCTTGGTGCGCATGATGGCGGCGAGGCGCTGCAGCAGGCTGTAGTTGTCGCGGTGACGTCACCGGGACACTAGAGTGTAGTTACTTGGGCGGCGGCGCGGGCCAGGTGTTGTCGAGGCGCTTGGTGCGCATGATGGCGGCGAGGCGCTGCAGCAGGCTGTAGTTGTCGCGGTGACGTCACCGGGACACTAGAGTGTAGTTACTTGGGCGGCGGCGCGGGCCAGGTGTTGTCGAGGCGCTTGGTGCGCATGATGGCGGCGAGGCGCTGCAGCAGGCTGTAGTTGTCGCGGTGACGTCACCGGGACACTAGAGTGTAGTTACTTGGGCGGCGGCGCGGGCCAGGTGTTGTCGAGGCGCTTGGTGCGCATGATGGCGGCGAGGCGCTGCAGCAGGCTGTAGTTGTCGCGGTGACGTCACCGGGACACTAGAGTGTAGTTACTTGGGCGGCGGCGCGGGCCAGGTGTTGTCGAGGCGCTTGGTGCGCATGATGGCGGCGAGGCGCTGCAGCAGGCTGTAGTTGTCGCGGTGACGTCACCGGGACACTAGAGTGTAGTTACTTGGGCGGCGGCGCGGGCCAGGTGTTGTCGAGGCGCTTGGTGCGCATGATGGCGGCGAGGCGCTGCAGCAGGCTGTAGTTGTCGCGGTGACGTCACCGGGACACTAGAGTGTAGTTACTTGGGCGGCGGCGCGGGCCAGGTGTTGTCGAGGCGCTTGGTGCGCATGATGGCGGCGAGGCGCTGCAGCAGGCTGTAGTTGTCGCGGTGACGTCACCGGGACACTAGAGTGTAGTTACTTGGGCGGCGGCGCGGGCCAGGTGTTGTCGAGGCGCTTGGTGCGCATGATGGCGGCGAGGCGCTGCAGCAGGCTGTAGTTGTCGCGGTGACGTCACCGGGACACTAGAGTGTAGTTACTTGGGCGGCGGCGCGGGCCAGGTGTTGTCGAGGCGCTTGGTGCGCATGATGGCGGCGAGGCGCTGCAGCAGGCTGTAGTTGTCGCGGTGACGTCACCGGGACACTAGAGTGTAGTTACTTGGGCGGCGGCGCGGGCCAGGTGTTGTCGAGGCGCTTGGTGCGCATGATGGCGGCGAGGCGCTGCAGCAGGCTGTAGTTGTCGCGGTGACGTCACCGGGACACTAGAGTGTAGTTACTTGGGCGGCGGCGCGGGCCAGGTGTTGTCGAGGCGCTTGGTGCGCATGATGGCGGCGAGGCGCTGCAGCAGGCTGTAGTTGTCGCGGTGACGTCACCGGGACACTAGAGTGTAGTTACTTGGGCGGCGGCGCGGGCCAGGTGTTGTCGAGGCGCTTGGTGCGCATGATGGCGGCGAGGCGCTGCAGCAGGCTGTAGTTGTCGCGGTGACGTCACCGGGACACTAGAGTGTAGTTACTTGGGCGGCGGCGCGGGCCAGGTGTTGTCGAGGCGCTTGGTGCGCATGATGGCGGCGAGGCGCTGCAGCAGGCTGTAGTTGTCGCGGTGACGTCACCGGGACACTAGAGTGTAGTTACTTGGGCGGCGGCGCGGGCCAGGTGTTGTCGAGGCGCTTGGTGCGCATGATGGCGGCGAGGCGCTGCAGCAGGCTGTAGTTGTCGCGGTGACGTCACCGGGACACTAGAGTGTAGTTACTTGGGCGGCGGCGCGGGCCAGGTGTTGTCGAGGCGCTTGGTGCGCATGATGGCGGCGAGGCGCTGCAGCAGGCTGTAGTTGTCGCGGTGACGTCACCGGGACACTAGAGTGTAGTTACTTGGGCGGCGGCGCGGGCCAGGTGTTGTCGAGGCGCTTGGTGCGCATGATGGCGGCGAGGCGCTGCAGCAGGCTGTAGTTGTCGCGGTGACGTCACCGGGACACTAGAGTGTAGTTACTTGGGCGGCGGCGCGGGCCAGGTGTTGTCGAGGCGCTTGGTGCGCATGATGGCGGCGAGGCGCTGCAGCAGGCTGTAGTTGTCGCGGTGACGTCACCGGGACACTAGAGTGTAGTTACTTGGGCGGCGGCGCGGGCCAGGTGTTGTCGAGGCGCTTGGTGCGCATGATGGCGGCGAGGCGCTGCAGCAGGCTGTAGTTGTCGCGGTGACGTCACCGGGACACTAGAGTGTAGTTACTTGGGCGGCGGCGCGGGCCAGGTGTTGTCGAGGCGCTTGGTGCGCATGATGGCGGCGAGGCGCTGCAGCAGGCTGTAGTTGTCGCGGTGACGTCACCGGGACACTAGAGTGTAGTTACTTGGGCGGCGGCGCGGGCCAGGTGTTGTCGAGGCGCTTGGTGCGCATGATGGCGGCGAGGCGCTGCAGCAGGCTGTAGTTGTCGCGGTGACGTCACCGGGACACTAGAGTGTAGTTACTTGGGCGGCGGCGCGGGCCAGGTGTTGTCGAGGCGCTTGGTGCGCATGATGGCGGCGAGGCGCTGCAGCAGGCTGTAGTTGTCGCGGTGACGTCACCGGGACACTAGAGTGTAGTTACTTGGGCGGCGGCGCGGGCCAGGTGTTGTCGAGGCGCTTGGTGCGCATGATGGCGGCGAGGCGCTGCAGCAGGCTGTAGTTGTCGCGGTGACGTCACCGGGACACTAGAGTGTAGTTACTTGGGCGGCGGCGCGGGCCAGGTGTTGTCGAGGCGCTTGGTGCGCATGATGGCGGCGAGGCGCTGCAGCAGGCTGTAGTTGTCGCGGTGACGTCACCGGGACACTAGAGTGTAGTTACTTGGGCGGCGGCGCGGGCCAGGTGTTGTCGAGGCGCTTGGTGCGCATGATGGCGGCGAGGCGCTGCAGCAGGCTGTAGTTGTCGCGGTGACGTCACCGGGACACTAGAGTGTAGTTACTTGGGCGGCGGCGCGGGCCAGGTGTTGTCGAGGCGCTTGGTGCGCATGATGGCGGCGAGGCGCTGCAGCAGGCTGTAGTTGTCGCGGTGACGTCACCGGGACACTAGAGTGTAGTTACTTGGGCGGCGGCGCGGGCCAGGTGTTGTCGAGGCGCTTGGTGCGCATGATGGCGGCGAGGCGCTGCAGCAGGCTGTAGTTGTCGCGGTGACGTCACCGGGACACTAGAGTGTAGTTACTTGGGCGGCGGCGCGGGCCAGGTGTTGTCGAGGCGCTTGGTGCGCATGATGGCGGCGAGGCGCTGCAGCAGGCTGTAGTTGTCGCGGTGACGTCACCGGGACACTAGAGTGTAGTTACTTGGGCGGCGGCGCGGGCCAGGTGTTGTCGAGGCGCTTGGTGCGCATGATGGCGGCGAGGCGCTGCAGCAGGCTGTAGTTGTCGCGGTGACGTCACCGGGACACTAGAGTGTAGTTACTTGGGCGGCGGCGCGGGCCAGGTGTTGTCGAGGCGCTTGGTGCGCATGATGGCGGCGAGGCGCTGCAGCAGGCTGTAGTTGTCGCGGTGACGTCACCGGGACACTAGAGTGTAGTTACTTGGGCGGCGGCGCGGGCCAGGTGTTGTCGAGGCGCTTGGTGCGCATGATGGCGGCGAGGCGCTGCAGCAGGCTGTAGTTGTCGCGGTGACGTCACCGGGACACTAGAGTGTAGTTACTTGGGCGGCGGCGCGGGCCAGGTGTTGTCGAGGCGCTTGGTGCGCATGATGGCGGCGAGGCGCTGCAGCAGGCTGTAGTTGTCGCGGTGACGTCACCGGGACACTAGAGTGTAGTTACTTGGGCGGCGGCGCGGGCCAGGTGTTGTCGAGGCGCTTGGTGCGCATGATGGCGGCGAGGCGCTGCAGCAGGCTGTAGTTGTCGCGGTGACGTCACCGGGACACTAGAGTGTAGTTACTTGGGCGGCGGCGCGGGCCAGGTGTTGTCGAGGCGCTTGGTGCGCATGATGGCGGCGAGGCGCTGCAGCAGGCTGTAGTTGTCGCGGTGACGTCACCGGGACACTAGAGTGTAGTTACTTGGGCGGCGGCGCGGGCCAGGTGTTGTCGAGGCGCTTGGTGCGCATGATGGCGGCGAGGCGCTGCAGCAGGCTGTAGTTGTCGCGGTGACGTCACCGGGACACTAGAGTGTAGTTACTTGGGCGGCGGCGCGGGCCAGGTGTTGTCGAGGCGCTTGGTGCGCATGATGGCGGCGAGGCGCTGCAGCAGGCTGTAGTTGTCGCGGTGACGTCACCGGGACACTAGAGTGTAGTTACTTGGGCGGCGGCGCGGGCCAGGTGTTGTCGAGGCGCTTGGTGCGCATGATGGCGGCGAGGCGCTGCAGCAGGCTGTAGTTGTCGCGGTGACGTCACCGGGACACTAGAGTGTAGTTACTTGGGCGGCGGCGCGGGCCAGGTGTTGTCGAGGCGCTTGGTGCGCATGATGGCGGCGAGGCGCTGCAGCAGGCTGTAGTTGTCGCGGTGACGTCACCGGGACACTAGAGTGTAGTTACTTGGGCGGCGGCGCGGGCCAGGTGTTGTCGAGGCGCTTGGTGCGCATGATGGCGGCGAGGCGCTGCAGCAGGCTGTAGTTGTCGCGGTGACGTCACCGGGACACTAGAGTGTAGTTACTTGGGCGGCGGCGCGGGCCAGGTGTTGTCGAGGCGCTTGGTGCGCATGATGGCGGCGAGGCGCTGCAGCAGGCTGTAGTTGTCGCGGTGACGTCACCGGGACACTAGAGTGTAGTTACTTGGGCGGCGGCGCGGGCCAGGTGTTGTCGAGGCGCTTGGTGCGCATGATGGCGGCGAGGCGCTGCAGCAGGCTGTAGTTGTCGCGGTGACGTCACCGGGACACTAGAGTGTAGTTACTTGGGCGGCGGCGCGGGCCAGGTGTTGTCGAGGCGCTTGGTGCGCATGATGGCGGCGAGGCGCTGCAGCAGGCTGTAGTTGTCGCGGTGACGTCACCGGGACACTAGAGTGTAGTTACTTGGGCGGCGGCGCGGGCCAGGTGTTGTCGAGGCGCTTGGTGCGCATGATGGCGGCGAGGCGCTGCAGCAGGCTGTAGTTGTCGCGGTGACGTCACCGGGACACTAGAGTGTAGTTACTTGGGCGGCGGCGCGGGCCAGGTGTTGTCGAGGCGCTTGGTGCGCATGATGGCGGCGAGGCGCTGCAGCAGGCTGTAGTTGTCGCGGTGACGTCACCGGGACACTAGAGTGTAGTTACTTGGGCGGCGGCGCGGGCCAGGTGTTGTCGAGGCGCTTGGTGCGCATGATGGCGGCGAGGCGCTGCAGCAGGCTGTAGTTGTCGCGGTGACGTCACCGGGACACTAGAGTGTAGTTACTTGGGCGGCGGCGCGGGCCAGGTGTTGTCGAGGCGCTTGGTGCGCATGATGGCGGCGAGGCGCTGCAGCAGGCTGTAGTTGTCGCGGTGACGTCACCGGGACACTAGAGTGTAGTTACTTGGGCGGCGGCGCGGGCCAGGTGTTGTCGAGGCGCTTGGTGCGCATGATGGCGGCGAGGCGCTGCAGCAGGCTGTAGTTGTCGCGGTGACGACACCGGGACACTAGAGTGTAGTTACTTGGGCGGCGGCGCGGGCCAGGTGTTGTCGAGGCGCTTGGTGCGCATGATGGCGGCGAGGCGCTGCAGCAGGCTGTAGTTGTCGCGGTGACGTCACCGGGACACTAGAGTGTAGTTACTTGGGCGGCGGCGCGGGCCAGGTGTTGTCGAGGCGCTTGGTGCGCATGATGGCGGCGAGGCGCTGCAGCAGGCTGTAGTTGTCGCGGTGACGTCACCGGGACACTAGAGTGTAGTTACTTGGGCGGCGGCGCGGGCCAGGTGTTGTCGAGGCGCTTGGTGCGCATGATGGCGGCGAGGCGCTGCAGCAGGCTGTAGTTGTCGCGGTGACGTCACCGGGACACTAGAGTGTAGTTACTTGGGCGGCGGCGCGGGCCAGGTGTTGTCGAGGCGCTTGGTGCGCATGATGGCGGCGAGGCGCTGCAGCAGGCTGTAGTTGTCGCGGTGACGTCACCGGGACACTAGAGTGTAGTTACTTGGGCGGCGGCGCGGGCCAGGTGTTGTCGAGGCGCTTGGTGCGCATGATGGCGGCGAGGCGCTGCAGCAGGCTGTAGTTGTCGCGGTGACGTCACCGGGACACTAGAGTGTAGTTACTTGGGCGGCGGCGCGGGCCAGGTGTTGTCGAGGCGCTTGGTGCGCATGATGGCGGCGAGGCGCTGCAGCAGGCTGTAGTTGTCGCGGTGACGTCACCGGGACACTAGAGTGTAGTTACTTGGGCGGCGGCGCGGGCCAGGTTGTAAAGTAGTCTCAAACTGAAGGAGTTTTGGAGTTGCAAATAACATCTTTACTTACGGTTCTTGGTTAAACGAATACGAGAATTAACACAGCCATTGCGTGCGTCATTATTTTACTAAACCACTTCATGTTTGGGACTAGGATATTAGTAATTTTGGAAGTAAACACGCAGAGTTCGATTATTTCGTCATACAATTGAGTTCACAGAGGTCAGACTGTGACTGACAGCTGTCAAGTTGAAAGAGTGTTCGGGACACGGGGTTGTAGCGCGATCCGGACGTAGAACCGCACTCGTGTATTGGCGTTTTTTTATGGAACTGCTTCCGCAGCGGAATTGTCTATTAGGATTTTTATTTGTGGAAATAAATGGAAATTATGTCGAGGGGCTAGTTTTCATTGCTTTTTAAGAGTTGGTCTCGCGTTTTAATCGCTCATTATTGATTGTCATCCAACAAAGTTTATAGCCATAGATAATCTAGACGTCGTGACGAAGCTGGGGAGGCGTCGTTGTCGATGGACACATTCCTTTCCCTGATGAGTCCGCGGTGGTCGATTAATTAATCTCTCTTGATTTCTTTGCATGTGATGAAGGGGCGCTATCTCGCATTGTGCGGGCCGTAGGCGGCGTTCATGTTATATTGGTGAACCGGAATCCCTCTCGGATTGACATTGCCACACCTAGCGGAATAAGTAGGCGGCACATTCTCCCAGGGTGCGTATCAAATATTTAATCTTTCTTACTCAGTCGCTCGGCAATCAATTTGGTAGAAAGTCGAGTTGGTATTAATGTCTTGTTGTTTGCAATTCTAGGGGATTTTCGGTGTATGAAGTTTCTGAAGTTGTGGTTCGCGTGAAGCGGGTTTCCGGCCAAGGCGCACGGGGATGTCGAGCTTGTGGATGTGCTGCGCGGCGTGGCAGCGGCGGTCGTGCGCCGGAGCGGTCACGAGACGCTCCTAGTGCCGACCGTGGCGGCCCGCGGGGCTTGCCATCAGGTATTGCCTGTGGCTCGGAGGTCAGTGTGGACAGTTAACGTTAGAAACTATTGACCAAATGCAGTTACCCCATGAACGTGTAGATTAGTTAAGTTAAATCAGGATTTTAAACGGGGCTTGTCACTAGCCGATTGTGGAGGACAATAAACATTTGCTGCAGAACCTGTTGTTTAAATTGACACCCCGATAAATCCATTACATCGGCGCCCGAACAGATTTTGGACAGTAACTGCATGTCATTTGACGCTGTAAGTAGTCCACGGCTTGCCCGCAGCTTGGTCAGTAGTTTTCTATATGAACAATATTAAAACTGAAGTGTGCGGTGTGTGATAAACAATTTAAAAAGTGATATTGACTTATTGTGGTGCGGCTTTAAAATAAGAATTTAAATTTGGTACTGTGGTGTTTGAGGAAACTTAAATTTAATATTGTTGTACTATAGGGGATTGAAATAAGAACTATATACCTTAAATTGTAACCATTCTTAAACATTTAAATTTCACGGGATTATGGAAAATAAAACATAACTTTAGCAACGTTGTATCTTGTAACAAAATATACATAATATAATTAAGTGATAGCATAATTAGTACATTTGTAAGTAATTGCACTTGGTCATAATGGAGGAACATCCAATTACTTTTCATTTGCTCCACAAGGACGAGTTGGTGTATGAGGCACGAATTAGGGGCCATGATCCAGCCGAACAATATCCGGATTTAAAAAAACAGGTCCGCGAATTGGCATTACTTTTTCCTTCGGATGAAATTGATAGCTTTGACAGTGATGTGTCGGAGGAACTCAGATTAGTCACAGCGAAAGTTGGTGAACTGGTACAATTGACATCAGGGTCTCGGTTAGCTCTGAAAAATTTGAATAGGATACGCGCTTTGACAAATCATTTGTTCCACCGGCTAGGTCGGATTCAGCCAACTTCGGACGAAGACATCCGGTCTTATGAGACAGTCATGGACACCTATCAGGCCGTCCAACAAAAAGTAGATAGCTTGTTTAAAACATTTAAAAGCAGTCAGGAGCCCGAAGTTGAACCTGCATCCGCGCCTCACCGCGGACCAGCGACTGCAGCCGCGCCCGCGCCCGCCTTGCTGCCGGCGGTGGGTCAGCCGCAGGAAATTAAGGTGACTTGTAGTAAATATAAGGGTCTTCACACACTGAATTTGAAATATTCAGGTAATTCATGCGTTATCGCTTTCATACAGAAATTGGAGGAGTTATGTCAGAGTAGGCAAATTACTGATCATGACTTGTTTGTGTCGGCAGTAGAATTGTTTGTGGATGGAGCCGCTTTCTGGTACCGTAGTGTATGTGATGAGGTTAATAGTTGGGATGAATTAAAGGCATTATTATTGGGGGAATACTTACCTGTAGATTTTGATTATCGCTTAATGCAAGAGATAAGGGCGAGGACACAAGGGCCAAGTGAGACTATAGGTACATATCTCAGCATTTTAAAAAATTACTTCAGCCGTCTCAGGAAACCCATTACGGAGGAGGAGCAGTTGACAATTGCGAAATATGGTATTAGGCCGTTTTACACTTCACAACTGGCGCTCGTGCACATCAAAACTTGGGCTGAACTTAAAAGCCACTGTAAATTGTTGGAACACGCATATTGCCGCGCAACCGCGTTTACTGAGCCGCCGCGTTGCTCGAGTAGCATATTGTGTCCGGATTTGTCATGTAAGTGGACCCAGCCGCCCAACACTAGTAACACTACAACTAGAGATGTGAATATAGTAGCTAATGGAAATGACTTGTTTTGTGTGCAGTGTCGGGAGGTTGGTCACTTATTGAAAAATTGCCCCGCTCCTAAGGAAATAGTTTGCTACCGTTGTGGTGAGAAGGGAGTTACTATGCGGAACTGCCCACGTTGTATTCAGAATCAACGGGGTATTTCAAAAAACGAGTAGGAGCGAGCCGAGAGCTCGTCTCTTCTGATAACCGACCTCGGGGTATACAACGAATAAAAACCCAATATTTTTACAACACAACGAAGCGACACGGTGTCAGAAGAGACAAGCCCTTGGTTCATGTTATTGGTGGTGTGGACTGTCGACCGTTTATGCCGGTTTCGATCTATGGCACTGTGCATGACGGCCTGCTGGATTCTGGCGCGGAAATCTCGATAATTAATGATGACTTGTTGAAAGCGTTACCCAGCAGTGTGGTGGTGCATAGGTCATTTGACTTGGATGAAATTAAGACTGCGAATGGTTCGACCTCTCCCGTCACTGGTTATGTATTTCTGCCAGTAACGGTTGGGGAAAGGACAATTTCAGTACAGTTTTATGTCATTCCCGGCGTGACCACGGCATTATTGTTAGGTATAAATTTTTGGAGAGCATTTGGCCTTGCGCCTGAGATTCTAGGGATGTGTAGGGTTCCGAGCGATAGCCGGAATGTGAAGTGTGGTGTTTCTGAGGTACATTTAAGTAATTTTGATTCTCTTACTGAGACTCAGAAAATTGAAGCTGAGGTAATAATGAGGGAATTTGAAGATATTGCGGCAGAAAATAAGGGATTAGGACGTACTAACCTTATTACACATACTATTGACACTGGGGATGCCATTCCCATCAAACAACGATATTATAGGATGTCTCCGGAACGTCTTAAAGAACTTAACCGTCAGTTGGACGAGATGCTTCGTGATGATGTAGTGGAACCTAGTTCCAGTCCATGGAATAGTCCGGTGACTTTAGCTCCGAAGGCGGATGGATCCCTTCGTTTTTGTTTGGACAGTAGGAAACTCAACGAGGTCTCTAAACATGATTCATATCCATTACCGTATATAGCTCATATATTGGACAGTCTGAAAGAGGCTAAGTACTTAACATCCATAGATTTGAAATCCGCCTTTCACCAGATTCCGCTGGATCCTTCCTCAAAGGAAAAGACAGCTTTCACTATACCTGGTAGGGGTCTCTACCATTACAAAGTTATGAGTTTCGGTTTGACCTCGGCTCCTGCGACCCAGCAGCGGCTGATGGATAGGTTGTTTGGACCGGAATTTGAGGGAAAAGTATGGTGTTATTTAGATGATTTAATTTGTGTCACACCAACTTTCGAGGAGCATCTTGCCCTATTACGTACTGTTGTGGAGCGTTTTCGTCAAGCTAACTTAACTATTAACTTGTCTAAATCAAAGTTCTTTCGTAGCCAGTTGAAGTACCTGGGTTATGTCGTGGATGAGCATGGTTTGAGGACAGATCCAGATAAAATTAGCGCCATTAACGATTTCCCTATACCAACTTGTAGAAAAGACGTCAAACGATTCTTAGGTACAGCATCCTATTATAGAAGGTTCATAAAAAACTTTAGTAACATTGCCGGGCCTTTAAACGTGCTCACCTCTACACGGAAGAATGCACCTCCGTTCGAGTGGTCCGCTGAGGCGAACAAGGCTTTTGAAGATCTAAAAAGTTCATTAACCAGTGCGCCAGTCCTGGCTTGCCCTGATTTCGAGCAACCATTTGCTGTTCATTGCGATGCTTCAGATTTCGGGATCGGAGGTACGCTCACACAGGTATTGCGGGGTGATGAGCACCCAATAGCTTTCTGTAGTCGTTCTTTAACTCCTAGTGAGCGCAACTTTTCCGCTACCGAAAGAGAAGCATTAGCAGTGGTGTTCGTAGTGGAACATTTTCGACCTTACCTCGAGGGAAGCAAGCCTTTTAAAATATATACGGACCACGCTAGTTTAAAATGGTTTATGAACCTAAAAAACCCGAGCGGACGACTCGAAAGGTGGGGCTGTAGACTATCGCCTTATAACTTCACCATTGAACACCGCCGCGGTGTGGACAATGTGGTGCCTGACGCGCTCTCAAGAGCTGTGCCAGTATCCTCTGTGGAACTCACCACGACGGACCAGTGGTTTTCGGAATTGTATAAGCGTTGTCGCGAGAAGCCAAATAGTTGTCCCAATTTCCAAATAACGAACGATAGGTTACTTCGGTATACTAAGTCACAAGGTAAGCTGAGATCAGACTATAGTTGGAAAGAGGTCGTTCCTCGTGACTCGATAGATACAATCTTAGCAGCAAACCATTCGGACCCCATGGCAGCGCACTTAGGTACGGCCAAGACGTATCAACGTCTCAAGCTCCGTTATTATTGGCCAGGGATGTACAAGGATACTGTTAAGTTTGTCTCAGAATGTGATACGTGTAACGCTTATAAAATTCCGAACGTGAAGACCCCTGGACTAATGGGAAGTGCCAGAGTTTGTTCTCGTCCCTTCCAAACTATAAGTATTGATTTAGTCGGGCCTTTGCCCATGTCGAGGCTGCAGAATACTTTTTTGCTTGTAGTGATGTGTTACTTTACTAAATATTGCTTGCTTTTTCCATTGCGTCGTGCCACCGGCAAGGTGATAGCACAACGTTTAGAGGATCACGTGTTCTTAGAGCACGGGATTCCACAAACGATTCTTTCAGATAACGGCTCGCAATTTTGCAGTAGGGACCTTGTATCCATGTTTGAAAAGTATCATGTCCCAAACATAAATTTTGGTCCAGTATATTGCCCACAGGTTAACCCAGTAGAGAGGCAAAATAGGACTATTATGACGGCAATATCTAGTCTGGTTGGAACGGACCATCGTACGTGGGATGTGAACATACATAAAATCCGGTTTGCAATAAATACGTCGATTAGCGCTGCCACTAAGTATAGCCCGTTTTTCTTAAACCACGGTCGCGAAGCGATCGCGGATGGCGATAGCTATCGCGATTTCGAAGACCTGGATGAGATAATTTTCTCTTCACGACAAGACCTCTACGCTAACCTAGGGGAGTTAAAATTAATTTTTGCTGATGTTAAAAAAGAATTGGAAAAGGCGCATGAAGTTAACGCGAAATATTATAATAAAAAACGTAGGGAATTAGAATTTGAGGTTGGAGATGTTGTGTGGAAACGCACGTATAAACAAAGCGATGCGTCTAAGTATTTTGCAGCTAAATTGGCACCAAAATACGAAAAATGTGTAGTTGTAAGAAAACTTTCTAATTTAGTGTATGAGTTGGAGGATGGAAATGGCAAGTCCATTGGTAAGTGGCATGTAAAGGACATTAAGACGGTACCGGAAAGGGGTTAAATTCACAAACAACTTCGGTTAGGAAAACTTTGTCTAGATGGTTCGCCACAAACTGTTTCTTCGCCGTATGCAGAGATGTCGAGAGAAAGAGAGATGTGTTGGGGAAAGGAATAGTTTTAGTCTTTTTACATGGTGTTTAGGTTTACAACTTTTACAATTTTTTTTTACATGTTTACAATTTACACTTTTGGACGATGAAGTGGTAGGGTGAGGTGATCGTCGGACGCACAGCCCGCGTGTTGACCACCGCGCTCGTTGTGCCGCCGACGTTGACCCCCTGGGGCTGCTGTGTCAGGCCGTGTGAGTTGAGGTGACGTTTTCGACCTGGAAGGCCTTTCTTTGAAATGGTCCTCTGGAGGATTGTTGGTGTTGGGTGTCTTTTATTTGACGACACGTTGTGTCGGTGGAGTTGGTGGATGGCGAACGCGCGGTCTGAGTTATCCGCTTGCTCCCACCGCGCCGTCGTCATCGACCACTTTTAGCCTTAGTATTTGTTTCTTTTTATATGGGATTTTTCTGCAGCATTTGTTTCGTTTTCACAGCTGGGGGCCAGCTGGAATTTCCCGTTAAATCGGAAAATTCTTCTGGCAGGAGGGGTGTAAAGTAGTCTCAAACTGAAGGAGTTTTGGAGTTGCAAATAACATCTTTACTTACGGTTCTTGGTTAAACGAATACGAGAATTAACACAGCCATTGCGTGCGTCATTATTTTACTAAACCACTTCATGTTTGGGACTAGGATATTAGTAATTTTGGAAGTAAACACGCAGAGTTCGATTATTTCGTCATACAATTGAGTTCACAGAGGTCAGACTGTGACTGACAGCTGTCAAGTTGAAAGAGTGTTCGGGACACGGGGTTGTAGCGCGATCCGGACGTAGAACCGCACTCGTGTATTGGCGTTTTTTTATGGAACTGCTTCCGCAGCGGAATTGTCTATTAGGATTTTTATTTGTGGAAATAAATGGAAATTATGTCGAGGGGCTAGTTTTCATTGCTTTTTAAGAGTTGGTCTCGCGTTTTAATCGCTCATTATTGATTGTCATCCAACAAAGTTTATAGCCATAGATAATCTAGACGTCGTGACGAAGCTGGGGAGGCGTCGTTGTCGATGGACACATTCCTTTCCCTGATGAGTCCGCGGTGGTCGATTAATTAATCTCTCTTGATTTCTTTGCATGTGATGAAGGGGCGCTATCTCGCATTGTGCGGGCCGTAGGCGGCGTTCATGTTATATTGGTGAACCGGAATCCCTCTCGGATTGACATTGCCACACCTAGCGGAATAAGTAGGCGGCACATTCTCCCAGGGTGCGTATCAAATATTTAATCTTTCTTACTCAGTCGCTCGGCAATCAATTTGGTAGAAAGTCGAGTTGGTATTAATGTCTTGTTGTTTGCAATTCTAGGGGATTTTCGGTGTATGAAGTTTCTGAAGTTGTGGTTCGCGTGAAGCGGGTTTCCGGCCAAGGCGCACGGGGATGTCGAGCTTGTGGATGTGCTGCGCGGCGTGGCAGCGGCGGTCGTGCGCCGGAGCGGTCACGAGACGCTCCTAGTGCCGACCGTGGCGGCCCGCGGGGCTTGCCATCAGGTATTGCCTGTGGCTCGGAGGTCAGTGTGGACAGTTAACGTTAGAAACTATTGACCAAATGCAGTTACCCCATGAACGTGTAGATTAGTTAAGTTAAATCAGGATTTTAAACGGGGCTTGTCACTAGCCGATTGTGGAGGACAATAAACATTTGCTGCAGAACCTGTTGTTTAAATTGACACCCCGATAAATCCATTACAAGGTGTTGTCGAGGCGCTTGGTGCGCATGATGGCGGCGAGGCGCTGCAGCAGGCTGTAGTTGTCGCGGTGACGTCACCGGGACACTAGAGTGTAGTTACTTGGGCGGCGGCGCGGGCCAGGTGTTGTCGAGGCGCTTGGTGCGCATGATGGCGGCGAGGCGCTGCAGCAGGCTGTAGTTGTCGCGGTGACGTCACCGGGACACTAGAGTGTAGTTACTTGGGCGGCGGCGCGGGCCAGGTGTTGTCGAGGCGCTTGGTGCGCATGATGGCGGCGAGGCGCTGCAGCAGGCTGTAGTTGTCGCGGTGACGTCACCGGGACACTAGAGTGTAGTTACTTGGGCGGCGGCGCGGGCCAGGTGTTGTCGAGGCGCTTGGTGCGCATGATGGCGGCGAGGCGCTGCAGCAGGCTGTAGTTGTCGCGGTGACGTCACCGGGACACTAGAGTGTAGTTACTTGGGCGGCGGCGCGGGCCAGGTGTTGTCGAGGCGCTTGGTGCGCATGATGGCGGCGAGGCGCTGCAGCAGGCTGTAGTTGTCGCGGTGACGTCACCGGGACACTAGAGTGTAGTTACTTGGGCGGCGGCGCGGGCCAGGTGTTGTCGAGGCGCTTGGTGCGCATGATGGCGGCGAGGCGCTGCAGCAGGCTGTAGTTGTCGCGGTGACGTCACCGGGACACTAGAGTGTAGTTACTTGGGCGGCGGCGCGGGCCAGGTGTTGTCGAGGCGCTTGGTGCGCATGATGGCGGCGAGGCGCTGCAGCAGGCTGTAGTTGTCGCGGTGACGTCACCGGGACACTAGAGTGTAGTTACTTGGGCGGCGGCGCGGGCCAGGTGTTGTCGAGGCGCTTGGTGCGCATGATGGCGGCGAGGCGCTGCAGCAGGCTGTAGTTGTCGCGGTGACGTCACCGGGACACTAGAGTGTAGTTACTTGGGCGGCGGCGCGGGCCAGGTGTTGTCGAGGCGCTTGGTGCGCATGATGGCGGCGAGGCGCTGCAGCAGGCTGTAGTTGTCGCGGTGACGTCACCGGGACACTAGAGTGTAGTTACTTGGGCGGCGGCGCGGGCCAGGTGTTGTCGAGGCGCTTGGTGCGCATGATGGCGGCGAGGCGCTGCAGCAGGCTGTAGTTGTCGCGGTGACGTCACCGGGACACTAGAGTGTAGTTACTTGGGCGGCGGCGCGGGCCAGGTGTTGTCGAGGCGCTTGGTGCGCATGATGGCGGCGAGGCGCTGCAGCAGGCTGTAGTTGTCGCGGTGACGTCACCGGGACACTAGAGTGTAGTTACTTGGGCGGCGGCGCGGGCCAGGTGTTGTCGAGGCGCTTGGTGCGCATGATGGCGGCGAGGCGCTGCAGCAGGCTGTAGTTGTCGCGGTGACGTCACCGGGACACTAGAGTGTAGTTACTTGGGCGGCGGCGCGGGCCAGGTGTTGTCGAGGCGCTTGGTGCGCATGATGGCGGCGAGGCGCTGCAGCAGGCTGTAGTTGTCGCGGTGACGTCACCGGGACACTAGAGTGTAGTTACTTGGGCGGCGGCGCGGGCCAGGTGTTGTCGAGGCGCTTGGTGCGCATGATGGCGGCGAGGCGCTGCAGCAGGCTGTAGTTGTCGCGGTGACGTCACCGGGACACTAGAGTGTAGTTACTTGGGCGGCGGCGCGGGCCAGGTGTTGTCGAGGCGCTTGGTGCGCATGATGGCGGCGAGGCGCTGCAGCAGGCTGTAGTTGTCGCGGTGACGTCACCGGGACACTAGAGTGTAGTTACTTGGGCGGCGGCGCGGGCCAGGTGTTGTCGAGGCGCTTGGTGCGCATGATGGCGGCGAGGCGCTGCAGCAGGCTGTAGTTGTCGCGGTGACGTCACCGGGACACTAGAGTGTAGTTACTTGGGCGGCGGCGCGGGCCAGGTGTTGTCGAGGCGCTTGGTGCGCATGATGGCGGCGAGGCGCTGCAGCAGGCTGTAGTTGTCGCGGTGACGTCACCGGGACACTAGAGTGTAGTTACTTGGGCGGCGGCGCGGGCCAGGTGTTGTCGAGGCGCTTGGTGCGCATGATGGCGGCGAGGCGCTGCAGCAGGCTGTAGTTGTCGCGGTGACGTCACCGGGACACTAGAGTGTAGTTACTTGGGCGGCGGCGCGGGCCAGGTGTTGTCGAGGCGCTTGGTGCGCATGATGGCGGCGAGGCGCTGCAGCAGGCTGTAGTTGTCGCGGTGACGTCACCGGGACACTAGAGTGTAGTTACTTGGGCGGCGGCGCGGGCCAGGTGTTGTCGAGGCGCTTGGTGCGCATGATGGCGGCGAGGCGCTGCAGCAGGCTGTAGTTGTCGCGGTGACGTCACCGGGACACTAGAGTGTAGTTACTTGGGCGGCGGCGCGGGCCAGGTGTTGTCGAGGCGCTTGGTGCGCATGATGGCGGCGAGGCGCTGCAGCAGGCTGTAGTTGTCGCGGTGACGTCACCGGGACACTAGAGTGTAGTTACTTGGGCGGCGGCGCGGGCCAGGTGTTGTCGAGGCGCTTGGTGCGCATGATGGCGGCGAGGCGCTGCAGCAGGCTGTAGTTGTCGCGGTGACGTCACCGGGACACTAGAGTGTAGTTACTTGGGCGGCGGCGCGGGCCAGGTGTTGTCGAGGCGCTTGGTGCGCATGATGGCGGCGAGGCGCTGCAGCAGGCTGTAGTTGTCGCGGTGACGTCACCGGGACACTAGAGTGTAGTTACTTGGGCGGCGGCGCGGGCCAGGTGTTGTCGAGGCGCTTGGTGCGCATGATGGCGGCGAGGCGCTGCAGCAGGCTGTAGTTGTCGCGGTGACGTCACCGGGACACTAGAGTGTAGTTACTTGGGCGGCGGCGCGGGCCAGGTGTTGTCGAGGCGCTTGGTGCGCATGATGGCGGCGAGGCGCTGCAGCAGGCTGTAGTTGTCGCGGGTGACGCGGCGGGCGCGCTCGGCCTCGCGCTGGCACTTCTTCAGTTTGACGGCGACGTGGGCGCGAGCCGGCGGCGCGCGGTCGTCGATGGCCGGCAGCGCCAGTCGGACCTTCAAGGTATCAAGTTAGAATCTTACGTTTGAAAATACTAACGACATCTAGTGAAGTAGAAAACAAACTGCGCTTCTAAGTTTTCTTACTGGAAGACATCGCATGGGTCATGCGAATTTTAGCCCTGCGGATTTGCGATTAAACAGAGTCAGATTTCAAATGTGTTCTGTGGCTAGCTAAGTAGTATGAATACCTAATTAATTTGCTCCTAATTTATGCGCTATTTCGTATAGTGCGCTGTTTCGTTGTGAGTAGATATAGGGAGAGCAGACAAACAAGGTGCATTGGGGTAACTTCGATCACGGGGTACCTCATTCCAAAAATCTACGTATACCTATATTTACCATAACACGCAAACACTATACTAGACACGTTAATAGTGCATCGACTAATTGTAGACTTCAAAAACTTCCATAGTTTAGTGGAAATTCTTAATTTTCAAAATTACCCCAATTCCTACCTATCAAATTATATGATATCAATTTATGTAAGTGTCACTCCACTACTTACACAGTTTTGACCACAAAGTAGACAAATCGTCTTGAAGTAAAACTCACCTTAGACCGATGGTCTTGGAACCTCCTTTCCTCCCACGGCTGAACATAGAGCTTATCACGTCGGGACAGCATGGCGGCAGAACCCCGACTCCGAGGGAAAGTGACGAGTCGTTGAATGAGTTGAATCGATGGGGGTTGCTATGTCAACATAGTGACTTATTTTATGTAATGTGCACATCAAACTTGTTGACACAAAACTATCCATTACTAAGATTAATATTAACTACTACTACAAATAAATTACAGTAAATTAAATTCTGCATTAAATAATAATTTTAGTCGCCTCTTTGGCGTAGGCCTTCCCCAATTCCTTCATAGCTCCCAGTCTCTACCTTTGACCACAAATGCAGAATGAGTAACTATAACTATAGATGGACAAAGCTAATCACAGAATGGTCCCGAGAGACGGATCAATAAAGCAAGGTCGCCAAAAGAAAAGGTAAACAGATATATTTTATAATACCAACTAAATATTTTTACTAAAAAAAAACCCGACCGCGGTGCACTTTAAAAACGCATAAAATCCGCCATTTTGTTTATTTTAACGAACTTCATACCCAGTGACACTCGCGCCATCAAGACGAATCTAATGATGTATCATTTATCAAAATCGGTTGTGCCGTTGAGTAGTTACGAGCGGACACAGGAACAGACATACATACATACAGGTCAAACACATAACCCTCCTTTGGGCTTCGCCGCAGTCGGGTAAAAAGATTAGGGCCGCATAGGATGGCCATTACTAAGATTACAAATCGAAAATGACTGCATTTTCGATAATAAGCAGACTTAGTAAATTTGGTAGCATTTTCAGTGCAAGCATCATGACAAATCAAAAAAATCTCAATGGAAAATCAACCTTATTAGAAGAGCAATAAGATTGACTGTCTCAGTGATTTGTTTAGTGTATTTAGTGCGTTTTGATTGTCACCTAACGATATGACGTGCCATGAATGAAAAATTACAGTCAAAATGATTAATTAATTAGACTTAGTCAACAATTTACAACAATATTAACTTTTTAAAAAATCGTTTAAGCAAATAGAAATTCTCCTTTCTTTCTTGTGTATTGACTTATATTTATATGTATCTTCTCATGTATATTATCGGTGCCGTCATTTTCTTACCTTAATAACTGTTTCTTTTTTTTCTTTTAAAGCATAAGGCGAAGGCAGGGCCAGATTTGGAGGTGCGGAGGCCCTGGGGCAACGAAGGAGCGGAGGCCCCTAATGGACTAGTGGAGGCCCCGACTTATTAGGGAAGTATTGTGGAGGCCCGGGGCAGTAGCCCCGCCTGCCCTCCCCCAAATACGGCCCTGGGCGAAGGCATGGAATAAATTAATGTATTACTTTGATAATGTGTCAAGTGGAATAAATGTTCTTTTTAGGGTTCCGTAGCCAAAATGGCAAAAACGGAACCCTTATAGTTTCGTCATGTCCGTCCGTCTGTCTGTCTGTCTGTCCGTATGTCACAGGCATTTTACTCAGAAACTACATGATGGATATTGATGAAATTTGGAATATAGGTGTGTTTTATGAGCCGCTACATAGTTTGGTATATAAATAATTAAAATAAATATTTTTAGGGGGGGCACTCCATATCTCATATCTGGTCTCTTGCATCTCCTCCGACACGTTCGACCGCGATACTACGCTGGTCATTTTGTTGGGAAATAGTCTCGATTTTACCAAGCGAGATATTATTACCTTGTCGGAGACCCTCACCCGCCTTGCCGAGGGAGGCTTAGGTGGAATAATTGTTTGTGCGTTGCCTTTCTCAGAAAAAATGACAGAAAAAGCGACAAAAAAAATTGATTATTTCAATTCATTATTCTATAAGTTGTCATTGTATAATAGTACGATTTCGTATTTCGATACGAATAAATTTATTAAGCGCTTCGTCCTGACCCGCAGACGTACCCACCTCCCGGGTAGGTACTTACGCGACTGTGCTAAACTATTAGCATATAATATTGTAGACCCCGTCATGACTAACATGGCGTGTGATAGTGATAAGGAGGATTCTGCGTTAAGCGGCGCGAGTTCTGTGCCAGAGCCGGCGGGTGATTTAAACTAACCTCTTCGACAACGCGTGCACCCACCGGCTCTGAGTCCATCGACGACTGTAACACTAGTATAAGTTATAATGATACGATAAATGTAGTTCACCAAAATATACAGGGTTTCACAAGTAAGGAACTTGAAATCAGTCTGTTTGTAGACTGTAAAGATATACATATCCTGTGTATAACTGAACACTGGCTTAAAGGTCACGAATTTATGTTTAATTTTAACAATCATACTATAGCGAGTTCTTTCTCTAGAAAGTCATATATTCGCGGTGGTTCTTTAATTATGGTGAGGCGTAACTTGAAATGTAAAGAACGCAAGGATATCGTCAACATGTCCATTGAGCGCCAAATAGAACTTTCTTGTATTGAATTGGACCAATTTATAATCATATGTGTGTACAGACCCCCATCGGCGGACTATAGTTTATTCGAGTCAGTTATGGATGAAGTGCTCAGTAACATTTTTAGAAGTAAAAAGTGTGTCATTGTGTGTGGTGACTTTAATGTCAATTTGCTTGAAAATTCCTCAATGACTGTGAGTTTACTGAACACTTTTAAATCTTTTAACCTGGTGAACCTGTTTTGTGAGCCTACTCGAATTACAGCTACCAGCGCCACGTGTATAGATAACATATTTAGTAACATGGATGCGATTAGGAAATCTATTATTAACAACTTGAGCTCTGACCACTGTGGACAACAAGCCTCCTTCAGTGGGAAAACGGTTGCGACTCCACAAGACGCTCTGTGCAGACCTATATCGGAAAAACGCTTAGATTTATTTAATCAAAATATATGGAAACAACTATGTTATCTTTCATTTACTCACGATGATGCTGACTGTATGTGTTCCGCGCTGTTTAACTGCATAAAGAAAGAATTCGACGCCTGTTTCAGTATGAAGAAAATTCAAGGCAAGGTTAAACCTAAATTCAGTGACTGGGCTACACCAGATATTCACGAGAAGAGACGTCAGCTCTACGACCTTTATGATTTGAGGACAGTTGATAAAAGACGGGAATTTCTTGAGTATGTAAAGAATTTTTCCAAGTCTTTTAAGCAAATGTGTGCCAGCGCTAAAGCTGATTACTTGTCGAAAAAGATCAAGAATTCTAATGATAAGATTAAAACTGTGTGGAAGATAATCAGCGATGAAACTGGGAAAACCCGGGTCAAAGATCATCAATACAGTCTACGAATTAATGATGCTTTGGTGAATTCAGATGTCGAAGTGGCGGATCATTTTGTGCGATTTTTCTCCAACATTCCTCTAGAGATAACCAAGTCTCTAAATTCGTCACCAGATGTCGCTGAAGCATTATTAAAAATGAACGTAGCAGAATGCAAGGAAGGCTTCGAATTTACTCACGCTACTCCTAATAGGATAATGAAAGCATTCAAATCTCTGAATATGAAAAAGACTGAAGATCTTTGGGGCCTTTCTGTCAAAGTGTTGCATTCAATTATAGAGCCCGTGGCACCGTATTTAGCTGATATTTTTAACAAATGTGTTGATGCTGGAGTATTTCCTGATTTGATGAAGCATAGCAAAGTCATTCCCTTGTTTAAATCAGGAACGAAATCAGACCCCACAAATTTCAGACCGATTTCAATACTACCAGCGTTAAGCAAAGTGTTTGAAAAACTTATTCTCAATCAGCTTATGTCCCATTTCAATCGGAACAAGCTACTTCACAGCAATCAATTTGGTTTCACCAAAGGTCGCTCCACTACGGATGCCGGTGCGGTACTAATTAAACATATTTATGATGCTTGGGAAAAGACTCAAGATGCTATTGGAGTTTTTTGCGACCTATCGAAGGCATTTGATTGCGTTAGTCATGAGAATTTAAGAAGAAAGCTTAGTCACTATGGAATAAAGAACGGAGCCCTTAGCCTTGTCTCATCTTATCTTTCGGGCAGAACGCAGCGAGTCGTCATTAACGGGACTGAATCGGCCGGCTCAACAGTTTCTGTTGGAGTACCTCAAGGTTCAATTCTGGGCCCATTCCTGTTTCTGGTATACATTAATGATTTACCTAATCTTGTGCAAGGTCAACATGATATAGTGTTATTTGCAGACGATACTTCTCTTCTCTTCAAGGTGGACAGAAAACAGGATGACTACGATGTCATTAGCGATGCTCTGTCCACTATTGTGGATTGGTTTACTGCAAATAACCTGCTCCTCAATGCCAAGAAAACCAAGTGTATCAGATTCACATTACCCAACGTGAAACAGAACAACAGTGCTAAAGTAAAACTAAAGGGCGAGGAACTAGAATTTGAAGACAGAACAGTATTTCTAGGTGTCACTTTAGACTCAAAACTGCAATGGAACGCTCATATAAGCACTCTTGCGGGTAAACTTAGCTCCGCTGCCTATGCAGTAAGGCGAATAAGACAGTTAACCAACGTCGAGACGGCCAGGCTTGTGTACTACAGCTATTTCCATAGTGTTATGTCCTATGGTATTCTATTGTGGGGAAGAGCGGCAGACATACAAACCATCTTTGTGTTGCAAAAAAGAGCCGTACGATCTATTTATGAAATAGGAGCTCGTGTGTCACTGAGAGAAAAATTCAAGGAGATAAATATTCTTACCGTAGCATCTCAATACATCCTCGAGAACATTATGTATGTAAGAAAAAATCTCCATGAATTCAAGCTCAATAGTGACGTTCACAACTTCAACACAAGAAGTAAAAATAAACTGGTTGTGCAAGCCCATCGTCTCCGTAAAGTTAGTACGTCGTTCGTGGGGAACTGTATACGCTTTTATAATAAAATACCCTCCGGTGTAGTGGATTTACCGCCCAGCAAATTTAAATCGCATGTAAAGCGGCACTTGCTGAGCAAGGCGTATTACACCGTCAGTGACTTTCTAGATGACAAGAACGCCTTTAAGTGAGTAGGTAGTTAAATTTTGTAGCAAATATTCATTTTCACACTGCTAAATCTTAATAGCCCCATCCTCCATGTAACATGAGAGCACATTTTGTCGTTTCTCACCGGACAAATTATTTTAGTTTCAATGTCCGGCAGCTTGAGCATGTCATGCTCGCTTAAGGGGCTTTGCTTACGGTGGCGTCGTTGATCGGGTCGCAACCTTCCCTAAAATATGGTTGAGGGAGGCGATGGCTGAGATACGCGTCATGCTCGTGAACGGGTGCCGTTTGTGGGGTCCGGTCTGTTCACGCTTGCATGGGCTATGTTGAATGTGTTAGATAATTATATACTAGTGTTTAATAGAACTGACGTGAGAGACTACATCTTGTTCTCAATTGAAGTTAACGTTTTATCTTATAGCTTGAACGCATAGAGTCCGTTTTTGTAAATAATTCACATTAAACCTTAGAGACCATATACATCTCTGAGGAATGTAGATTATATTATATTAAAAAATCTGTTTTGTACTTGCAAATGTCTTGACGCTTAGAGACGACATACATCTCTAAGAAAAATTGTTTTAATTTTAGTTTTTAAGTTTTGTGAGTCACAGATTTTTTTTTTTTTTTTTTTTACATTTCTGTACGTTCGTTTTGTGTAAACCATGTAAATGTAATGATAGTTCTATAGTCTATTTCTCGTTTCCCATTTTGTATTTTGACGTTTGGAGATCCTTTACACCTCCAAAACATGTTTTGACAACGGAGGCCCCTTACATCTCCATTAATTTTAGTATATGCCTTTTTATTTTCTATTTTTCTTAGTAATTTATCTTGTTTTGACGCCTAGAGACCCTTTACATCTCTTAAATTGTAGTTTTATGTTTATTGAAATGTATTTAGTTAAGTAGTTGTTTGTGATATGCAATGTAATATTGTCACAATTATTGTAATGTGTTTAAAAGAGAAACTGGTGAGTTTCTTCCGGCGCTTCTTCTCACCAGAATGTCATCTGCCGAAGCGCCAAAAGAATCAGACATGTGAAAGAGCCCTTGAGGCCTACTTGCAGAAATAAATTATTTCATTTCATTTCATTTCATTTCATACATGTTAAAGACAGTAAAAATTTTTTTTTCAGCAAATATCAACGTGTGGTACATAGTTCGACAGCTCTTTAAAAAACACTATAAGGTTCCTAAGTAATGTTTTTGATTAAGTGAATGTATTTGGAAATAATCGCTCCGAAAGTTGTGTAAATTGTGTCCCCCCCCCCCCCCCCCCCTTTATTTTCTAAACCGTGCTTCCGAAAAATATGAAAACAAAACATGAAGGTAACGCTTAATTAATACTTTCAACGAAAATTAGAAATTTCAACAAGATCGAATTAACCGTTTTTGAGCTATTGCCGATAAACTGCGCTTCTCAACAGTCCTTTTGTTGATTATGTAATTGCTATAAAGATACGCTCTTTTGTTGTTGTACTTTTTTTACATCGTATTTTTTACCTTATAGTTACGGCTATGGAACCCTACACTGAGCATGGTCCGACATGCTCTTGGCCAGTTATTTATTTTTAAATATAATAGAACGCAGTGCGGAAATTTTCATGGAATCACCATTTTCAAAGCTATGCCTACTTTACAAATTCAAGCGACATTCGATTTGGGATGTAAGGATATCGAAATAAAAAACATTTGGCAAATTAATAAATAAATTATATAGTTAAATATTATACACTGCACTTACAATGGTATATCATGCTCGTTACGGGAATATACACGAAAACGCAGAAACACATGGTTACAATACAAATTAAATTACACTTTGAGCAATACAAAAATAAAAAAAAACTCAATCACTCTATAATTCTAACCTTATTTATTAATACAGTTGTTAGCTTCACTCCTGTGGTACTTTGGTACCAGTAACAAACGATTAACCACGGAAAAACGACCATAGTTCATACAATTTTGAAAACTAAAATCTACCTTATTTCTTAATAGCATAAGGTATAGATTAGTCTTTATAATGACTTAGAGTATGTCCGTTTTCAGTGTAGTAAGCTTAGGAATGTAAGTTTGCGTAATTCCTCTACTTTTGGCAATGTTTATATAAAGCTTCCTTTTATTAAGGTTATGTTAGTGCTATCTAGTTCCAAATTCGTTACTTGTTTTTTTTTTTAGTTTTGAATGTGTCAATTATTGTGACCCGTTTTGTTTTTTGTGCCGAGTGATGTCGAAATCGGAAGACTAGTGAAGTTTAGAATTTGTTACAACCATACTTTTCAAACATGCCTACACACAAGTCCAAACAAGTGTTTAACTTCACTTGTTAGTTGATCATTTTAGACCTTTACCACAATAGTATGAGTAGTTAGAGACTGCTAAAATGATGAACTACTTTTGATTTATGTGTGCTAGACCTGGGGTCTCCAAACTTTATTAGCAAAGGGCCACATTGCGCTTTTGAAGATCTCGCGCGACACGACATGGTCGACCAAGGAGTTAAGTAATATTTTTTCTCGACCGCTGGCATCCTTGGGGCATTTCTTGGGGCCGCGAGTCGTAGTTTGGAGACCCTGTGCTAGACGATCAGGGTTGATTCGATAAGAGGAATCCCATAGGCGATTGTGTGTTCGCTTTTATACATTCAGTTAACACTTTCGGTAGCGCCAGGCGCTCGTAGTCGATAACGTGGCAAAACCCGTATGTAGCCCGCAGCTGCTACGAGCCTAGCGCCCGCCGAGCGGGTTCCCGGCGTTGAAAGTGTTAACCGCGAGTGGCCTGAGCCATGAGTATGGCCTCGCCGAATAAACCCCATACAGATTTAGCAGATGGCGAATATCGTTCAATAATAACGTATCATATAAAACGGTCTTATTATTCGTCATAGTCACTACACGCCGCGCTGTTGCGCCACTACTTTGAGTATAAAACGTGTTAAATACATCAAAAAGGTCTATTTTGACGTTTGGCATACAATTTGAGACTTTTATTTAAGTAAAATTTTATAATAAGGGTACAGAATACAGATGGCCGACGAAATACTATAAGGCATCGTAAAAACTTGCAAAGCCATGAAAATTAAAGAACCCCTTTTCCAATAGTATATTACACACCTAGGTTGGTAAAATAACATCATAATATGGCAAAACAAAAACCTCTATTAGAACTAATGAATGTTTGTAAAACGGCCGCTCAACTCATATGCCAAACTTACAATCATAATCGAATTACAAGGATGTTTCCCTATTAAAAACGCACTTTAAAATAGTATTTTGGTTGGAATATGGAAAATAAATGCGTATACAAAATACTGAAACAAGTGGGAAAAACACCCTTTGCGTTAGATCTTTATTCGATACACGATTAAGTCATATGGAGATTATTTTTCTAATATGAAAATTGCACAATTGGTTCCTAAACATCAGCCAATGAT
The DNA here is from genome assembly GCA_947034925.1 of Eudemis profundana. Classification (NCBI taxonomy): domain Eukaryota; kingdom Metazoa; phylum Arthropoda; class Insecta; order Lepidoptera; family Tortricidae; genus Eudemis; species Eudemis profundana. The sequence goes on along the minus strand of OX344799.1, from coordinate 25,738,735 downwards.
GATGCTGACTCACTGCCTGTCAGTGTATCCTGACTCACTGCCTGTCAGTGTATCCTGACTCACTGCATATCAGTGTATCCTGACTCACTGCCTGTCAATGTATCCTGACTCACTGCATGTCAGTGTATCCTGACTCACTGCCTGTCAATGTATCATGACTCACTGCCTGTCAGTGTATCCTGACTCACTGCCTGTCAGTGTATCCTGACTCACTGCATGTCAGTGTATCCTGACTCACTGCCTGTCAGTAGCGAGGTGTCACACATTTTGTACTGAAACCGAAGAAAATACTGGCTATTTTTCCTTGAAATGCCTTAATTCCCATTTCAATAGGAAAGTTGTTGATTGAATCTGGTTCATTTTAAGGATTATGAAAAGAACATACCCGAACTTAGGCAGTATCGTAAACGCAGGTTTTTATGGTCCAGTGCACACATCATCATCATCATCATCAGCCCGTATTAGTCCACTGCTGGACATAGGCCTCTCCCATGTCACGCCATCGAGCACGATCCGCGGCCACTCGCATCCAGCCTCTGCCAGCCACCTTGCGAAGATCGTCACTCCACCTTGTCTGAGGGCGTCGTCTCGAGTGGAGACCACGGATCGGCAAACGTAGTGTACGTTTGCCGATCCGTGGTCTCCACTCGAGAACACGCACACGCAGTGCACACAACTGGTCCAAACTATTATGTACCCTCACGTAGACAGTTGCACACTTTTTCAGTCAGTTATATGAGGCAGTATACCGGATGTCCCTAAGACTATGCGACATGAAGGGAAAGTACCTCAAATATTGGAGATAGGATATTTTGCTGAAAGGAGACTTCATTTTATTTTTAAAAGTAAGTAATACTGCATTCAAAGATATTCTAAAAAATTACTGGTGTCCCAAAGACTATGCAGTCTTTGGGACACCCGGTATATTCATTAATAATGGTTTAGTATTCACACGACTAAAACCAAAATTTACGCGGCATGTCAGCGCGGCAATACACACGGGTAATCTCCAAAGTTTGGACCATAGTTGAGTTCATTGGATTATAGAAACCAGAGTTTACGGTAGTAAAAAGTCGTTAACATTACAATCGCCATATTACTTAACCGCGTCTCGAATATAGGCCCAACTACAGTTCTACCTTAACCTACGTCTCATACAAAACCGTCTACACTTGGTGCAATACAAATCGCCGCTAAGCAAAATGTTGTATAAAAAATAATCCTCGATCTATTTTAATACTCGAATGGAGTGTCGGTACAAAATGCAGTCGCTGCCAATAATATGTATACACTTCACAATTAGTCAGAAATGCGTTCAGATATCGTTAAACATTATCGAAGTACTAAATGTCATTATCGTTACATATAAAGCTGCGACCACACCGTTGCTCAAAAGACGTTGACGCACCTTATACGCAGTGACGTACCTCGGGCGCCACGGTAACGCATGCTGTGCACACTGCTCAATATGTACCGCCATCGTTCGTTTGAAAACTCAACTCTTATCACCATTCTTTGCAAAATTATTTGCTTAAGGTGACGCATCGCTAAACAATGAATCCGTTTTCGGAGCATTTGCGCCCCGCAACCCGCTCACCCCCCTATATTTTTACGCGGTATACCGTATATCACACACAATCAGTCGCAAAAATGACATTTCAAGTTACATTATAATCGATGCTAATAACGCTCACTTATAACCTGTGTCTATAAAAACTGTCATTCTAAAAAGAACTCAATTCCATAACCCTATATGTCAAATTTGAAAACGCACATTGAAAACTTTACATTAATATTACCTATCGAAAAGTGCCTACATTGTTTATGTCAAAAGTGAACAGAAAATAAATGGAACCGCTTCCTATATTTTTAAATTTTTTATTTGTTAAATCGATACACAAAACTTAGTAATGATAATGTATTCTACAGATCTACTCAAATCAATAAAACACTACCTTGTTTTCTGTACTGTTTGTATGGGAAAAAGTAAAGTGAAATTGATAAATATATGTACCGTAAAAACGAGTAATTCTAAATATTATTTGTGTTATTTATTTGAATGGAATAATCAAAAAACTTTAAATAATTTTCGTGGATTTTCCGAATGCAATCCTACTAATATTATAAATGTGAAAATTTGTGAAGATGTTACTAAATACGGGGTAACAACTGAATGGATTGATCTGAAATTTGGCATGTAAGTAGATCAAGTACTGGATTGAAACATAGGATCTATGCCGGTAATTAGTTCCCTTGGCACTATAACGGGAACAACGCGGGTAAATGTTAGTAAAGAATAAATAATTAATCATTTGAAAAGTGGTCGAATGATTCATTCGCGGATATGCTATTCACGAATAAATAATTCAGCAATAAAAATATCGTGTTATTGTTTAGTCGAATAATTATAAGTCCTGATAATTATCCGAATAATCTTTTGTACTCGGATAATTATTAGGACAAAAGATTATTCCAATAATGCTAATCTTTGGTTAAGAACTGGTAATGTATAGATAGGTACTACTGCAAATTATAGCACAAACAAAAATTAATTCGAGCATGGTGTTTTTACGTGCAATATATTGAACAATTTTTACATTTTAAATTTACAATATATTTACATTTTTACATATTTGTCGGGAATTCGTAGAAGCACTCTCAAGTACTTCGGGGCGCGGGTTGCGGGAGGAAAGACCGGGAGGCAGAGATTGGGCGAGCCCTTGTCGTGCGCGGACGCACATGCGTGTTGACGAGTGATTGATTTGATAATTGGACTAATTACCTAGTGTTAGAGATTTATTAAGGACAATCGACCTGTAATATTGTCTAACCTAATTAAATCGTGTATTGGACTAATTTGACTGTTTTTATCATCTCGGGGAACCCACTGGCGATTTACCCATCAAAATGCCCACAGATGACGAAATATCGGACTTGCAGAATGAAATTGCGACATACGAGTATTTATATTTCAATCTACGTCCATGTCAAAAAACCTCTGTCATGCGTTTGGAAACAGTATAAAATGACCACCATTAGCCATATATGTACCTAAGGTCAGTGCGTTGTCTGTGCCAGTGTTAAAAAATGTTTAAAAAGTTATTAAAACATCTTTATCGATACTAGATATAATGACAATCTAGTTGGCCTTTGAGTGTTTATAATAACATGTGTAGATAGTAGATGTATGCAACTTTACATAATTAAGCCTTAAATACTCGTGTGATCTTATAATGGTTATGTTGCTATCGTGTTTTAAGACCTCTCGCTATGTATCAGTAGTATACCCTTCTTACATATTTACATTTTGTAAGCGGATAGTTCTCATATTGTTTTACGAATCCATCACAGACGTGGTTAAACTGTTGAGGTTTTATGAGGCAAACATTGATTTAATATACTAGAGAGTGATATGTATTATACATTACCTACTAAGTATTGGCTACTCACTAATGCATTCAAGAAAAACCGACTTATGAGCCATCCTGTATATTTACACTATTATAGTTTTCCTTATTTTAATTTAATACAATGGGTATATTACAAATGTTTCTATTTACGTACACCAAAATAATATTTAATTGTACAATTGAAAGTCTCGACGACGCCGCTGTTCCAATGTCAACATTTGTTGTCATTTTCCCGCAGCGTAAACTAGACTTATTTGTGGTATAAATATGACGATTACTTACTTTCTCTTAGTCATATAGTTAAATTTTTCAAGTAATAGTGCTTTCCTTTTCCTTTTGGAAAAACCAACACGCTTTTTTCCCATTATTAAATAAGATTTCTCACAGGTTTTGTTTACGGCGCGGCCAGTCAACTGTCACAGACCTGTCGTTGGCAACGGCCGTCGGCGGACTGAGGGGAGACTGATTTCATACAAATACGCGCTTGTGCTAGCTTATATGAAAAGGTCGTATACGTAGAAACGGTTTTTTTCGTTTCAATTACAAACTACAATTAATTTTCAAGAATCTGGTCTCAGATATTAAAGTATAGGTTAAAACTATGTTACTCAGAGAATTTAGGGGCTTAAATAGGTCTGGTTTGCCTGTACAGTGCAAATTCCGCTTTTGAAAGAGGTATCTTTGACATACAAAAGTCTGTTACAAAAGTTAGCAAATCGTGTTTCTGCGTCTCAAAAAATGGAGTAGATGATCCCAATAATCAGGTTATCAAATGTTACTTTCATATGTTTTATGATTCCTGAGAAAAATCGAAATCCCTGCCACCAAAATTTCCGATTCGTCATCTTAAACGGCAATGACATAAACGAAAGACACGCTAAAAATGTACCCACACCGGTTTTCATCCAAAAAATAATAATACTAAAATTGTCTCCCATACATTGGACGTTCCAAATATGGAACATAGACAATAGAAATTCGTAATTTTGAAAATTGTCGCGTGGTACCAGTCGGGTTGACAGATGTTATGCACTGTGTATATTATACTGTATTATACAGTGTATAATACATCGATTATTTCCTAAATTTCACGACAAAGGTAATTTTTAACATTTTCCGAACGCACTCTATTGTTCAACAATTATTAGTTAGCACCCGGCGTGTATGACGTCGCATACGAACTAGGTGCAAACTTGTAATTGCAGTGATATGATACATGTTATTGAAGGACATACTTGGACGATACACGAGCCGCAAGCGGCTTGGAATTCAATAAAAATGGCGCCAAAATGCCCATGACAGATTATATCCAGTTGCAGAAACTTGAGTTGAATTTATATCCTATCCTTTTTTCATTTTCGTGAATTAGAACGTTAACTGTTTATCAAAATCACCCTTTTCCCTTATCACGAGCATACATAGCAACTGTCAAATAGTATCATCAAAAATCATCATTTACAATCATTTAATTATTCCGAGTTGCGATCAGCGTTCACAACTGTATATAACTACAACCACGCTACTTTAAATCATTAATCAGTTCAAAAAATTGTAACTCAAATCGTTGATGTGATATATTGCATTAAAATTAAAATATCTACAAAATTAACATTAAATATATATAAAAAACAACACAACAGCTGCCGTCGTTCTTTCTCACACAAAACACAGGAATCTTGTATACCGATATCCTCTGTAGTTTTTCTTTCATGACACTAACGAATAGGTAAGAGTACATATTCATTTCGTATTGTTCAATGGTATCAAAATCTCAAAATTCCTGAAATTTAGTATAGCAGTTTCTTTTTAAATGCCTGGCCACATTTATTTTTTTTGTCAGTAATAGTTACGTTAGGGAAGCATTATTTAACCGACTTCCATATGACAATACAAAAAAAATCGTTCCAAACCATAATCCGTAGACTATAAGGAACGTGCACGAACTATAGGTGGCAGCACTAAACGACAAAAGAGACACGGGCAGACAATACAGGAAACTATCGCCCCTGTCAAATCAAGCTGTCAATGTCAATGATAATATGTAAGTGTCAATGTCAAATATAGTAAGTCGTAGCTACACTGACGTTAATCGTCCTTCAACGCGATAAATTAACGTTATTAACGGCGTTTTCGTCAATGTGGCTCCAGCATGAGAGGGTATATGATTTAGATTGGCGGCATCAGTTGGCAGCACCTTCGTCGTGCACGTTCCCTATAAACGTAGAACATTGGTATACATGATTCCCGAGTAGACGTATACTAATTACAAAGTATATTTATGTTTATGTATAATCTGACAGTTATAATGTATAAGCGAAGCGCTGGATTGTGATGCCGGCGTTTACTGACTAGTGAGAGTCACATCAGCGGAAATCGACTGAGATTCCAAACCTACCGCCGCAGTTCAAACGGCGCGCCGCGACACCCGAATGGCATTCGTGTGAATTCGTAACGGCCTAAGCCCTTACAGTGTACGATTTAAACCTTTTGAAAAATATTTAAAAAAAAAAATTCTCTTTTGCTCAGAAAACTACCATGAGACTCGAACATATTGAATTAAAAATGGATAATTCACGTTGTAAAAAGACGAGACTTCCACTCGACGTGTTTCGGGATAGGGCATGCAATATCGATTTTACTTGTATGGGTCTGGGTCAATACAGAAAAACCGGTTTTTCAGTATTGGCCCATACAAGTAAAACCGGTATTGCATGCCCTATTTCGGGAGCATTCCCTTAATTATGCTCCCGGAACATGTCGACTAGAAGTCTCGTCTTTATACAACGCGCGTGATCCGTTTTTAATTCAATACATGATTCTATATGGCAGGTTTTTAGAAAGAAAGAGATTAAATATCAAATGAATATTGTTTTGACAAATCTTGTATGGATTTTACAAATCAGTCACATTTTAGAGACTTGAGATCGTTAAGGCCATTTTTTCCATTTACAGATTTGTCGTAATTCCTTTATGACAAACAGATAAGTAGGTACCTTAAACGGCTATTAAAATCATCTGATGGTGACCACGATCATTCAGTTAAGGGGGAAAGACAAAAGAGGGCATCCATTAAGATCTGTCAGGTATGTCAGTTTGAACTGCGACAGTCACACACACACTGGGACCTAATTCGTTGTAACAGACTAAAAGTTCGGTAGCGGAAACATTCTACGCGTTCCTAATCAGACTTTAGCACTAAGTAGGTATCACCCGGGCTTGCGCCCGCTTTTTATAAAAAAGTACAAAATCCCCACGAGCCACGATCTCCCTGAACATGACTTACATAATAACTTACGTGGCCAAACATCACAACGTATATGCGTACAGGTGTGGGTGAAATGTGGTTGGATCGCTAATTGCAAAAAGGGACGTGTTTCAAACTCGTTGGTACTGAGACAGTCGCGATCTTAAAATTAAAAAACGACTGACTGATTCTAAAAGTGACATGATCCATAGTACATTACACAACTATGGTGGTAAAACATGGAAAGGCCCAGATCGCAGACATTTGCGGCCTTCATCAAGGGCTTTCTTTATTACCTCCCGTGTTGTGTACATCATTGTATGTCTACACTTTGTCAGAAAGCGGCCTTTTCCGTACGCGTAGCGTGCGGTAAAAGCCACTTTATGGCCAGGCGTGGCATAAATGGTATTTATGATCAGATCATGTTACTCTTTAAATTTGTAATGGCATTTTACAATATTACATTCTTTGATGGCATATATCGTCCTAGGCTTGATAGAAAAAGAAGTCTATGACATACAAAGAATCCATTATAGCAATTAATAAAATTATTTACATTTGAATATACCTATAAATGAATCCCTTTTTGCAATTACTAATTCACATAGTCATTTGTATGAAGCATTCGAACTAAGGACCGCCGAGGATGTATCACCAGACTTTTCTCGAGATATATCCCCGACGACTATTACATATACGGTTGAACTATAAAATCATTTAATATTACTCTACCGTACTTAACTTACCTAAATAATATGATATAGAAAAATGCTCTTAAGTTACTAATAGAGATGCAATAAAGAAGCCAATTTTTGGTTTATTATTGTAATTATTAATATTTTGGCGTTGCATCAACGCCGATTAACGCTAATTTGTGGCCGGTTTCGCGAACTCCTACCGAGAGTACTTTTACAGCGTATGGCAGAAAGGACTTAAAGTCTACGCAAACAACGGTTTCATTCATCAATTTCTCTACAGCTTCTTTGTATTTCTGTTCCATAAATTCTGATATCCACAAATACTGTCGACGCGTATTGTCATCTCTTTCATAGTTTATATTAAAGAAAAAGACGCCAATACGACGAGTGGGGACCATTCATAAGGCATAGCCGTATACGTTTAATCCACTTCTTGCTCTTTCAATTTTAGGGTTCAGAAATTTTACCAACGATTTGCTAAAATATTAGAACGGCATTCCGAATTCGTTAATTTGATCACTTCCAAAACGACTCAAATCACTATAAAACCAGTGTATACTTAAGTCGTTTTTGAAATCTCGTTTAGGAGAGGGCGAAATCGGCACTTAGAGTATATTTTAGTTACGGGGTTCGAGAACAGATTTCATTAGTATAAAAACACGCTATAAACTTGTACTATGAAACAAATAAACGATACTAATGAATCATTCTGGCCCTGTTGTCTTCGACTATAATAGAGGTGTCTCACTCTGTGGTATTGGCCAAATATTTGCATCTCTTGTTTTTTATAACAATCGAAAGAGACACGAAATATTTGGCAAATATCACCAAATGAAACGCCACCCCGAAGCTTGGCACAGCTAGCATAACGTTGATTTTATTGACATTGTACTCGCATATATAAAAAAGTTCGCACCCAAATAAAATCTGTCAAATTCTATTTCCATTGGTAACTAAGTAAAATTGTTATACAAACTTCTTTATAAACGTTCATATACCATTACGACCTGCCTTGAAAACATATAAACAATATTTTTTTCTTTTTCTCAGTCAATTAACTGTACAATTTGAAGACAATGGAACGAACCAGGCTATGTTAAATGGTGTCATGCTAACTGTACAAAGGAAAAATCACGGCTACGCATACCGACCGAAAAGTAGTCTCGTAAACTGGAATGGCCCTTTACAAATTAACTTACGGATCGAAATGAGTAATATAAACGGGAGCGTGGTTAAATGAATCAGTAATTTCATTACGGTATCTAAAGTTAGTATTAGTTATGCCTCGCTGGGTTCCGCCGATTTTGGTTTTTGTCTGTTTCGCATCCTGCTTTACAGCACTCGCACAAAGAACTTTATGTTTATTTATTTAAACTTTATTGCACAAACTTATCGTACAAAAAGCGAACTTATGCCGAAAGGCATCTACCAGTTGACCTTTGGGTAAAGGAATAACTTGTTCGCAGATTGTCTGAAAAATTTGAAGTAATCAAACTTTTCATCTCTCTTATTTTTTGTGAGTTGGCTAACTTAGTATCTTCAAGTTTAACAACGTCTATCGATCTCGAAAATCGGTTAATTTGTGAAAGTGCCAGTATTTCAATTGACTACTATCATAAGATATGAAGTATTCTTGATTAGGCGTGTCGTTAGACTCGCAGTATGCGAAACACACAACGTACAGTCGGCAAAAGAAATAGAAGGTACAGTTCACTGCAATTTATACGTCTGCCAGCGACTGTAGTCAACTTAATGTTCTAATAATTTTCTAGTTTCTAGGTTCACTGCTAGCTGTACAGACTAATATTTGTCATCTCTTTCCTTTTATTTAGTACAAAGAGTTATTATGGCCGTGTCTAGATTAAAGCGAATTATTTCGGTAGGGCGATCTGGGTTTTACATTAATATTTTGTTGCAAAGTAGGCCTATGATGGCCTTGTTTATCGCTGTAGTGTCTGAAGTGCTCATGTGCGGATCAGACGGGTTTTATCTACAATGGTAAACGAAACCATTACAAGCTTTGATGTGAGCGTGTTTCGGTCGTCAACTGACATCATAATAGGGATGACGACTGCGTTAAAACTATATAATTCTATTTAGTCCGTCAGTTAGATTATGGAAAAATATGGGACACGTATTTTTTGGTTTATCAAAACATTAAAAATCGACAAAGTTATAGATCATCAAACTTCTAGAGTGGGGGCTTGTGACGTCACTCCTAGGTGAAAATTGTACGAAGGAGTGACGTCACTCGAAACTTCTAAGCACTCTATCCCCGTCATTTTTCGTTTGTCAAACAAAAGAAAAAATACGTGTACAATAGTTTTTAATAATCTAACTAACGGACTACACAGTTTTTAGTCGTCTAGCCCATTACAACCAGCGCAAAAACCTTAGCGGAAACTTCTCTCACCTTGGTGCCAGGCTGCAACATCGTGATGTGACGTCACACCGCGAAAGATTAGTAGATTTTTACGGTGCGACGTCTCGTCAGTGTCACGGTCTGGCCCTTTCCACGCGGAAAGATTTCGAAAATTTCCTATAAGAAACTTGCCAAAAACCTTCAGTAATTTTTAAAGTTTCTAGAAATTTCCGAGAACATTTTGGAAAGTCCCGCAACTCGCACATCCGTACTGCCGTGCAGGAGCCCAAAAGCACAGTAGGTTAATTGTACGTGTTTCAACTCACTGTAGTTCAGGTTCCGCATAGTGAAGTCAGCTATCAGTGAACCGGTGTCTGTGGCACCTGTGACTCAGCAGGGCGGGTCACAGGTGGCCGTGGCACCTGTGACTCAGCAGGGCGGGTCGGCGCGGGGCAGGGGACGCACGAGGTACAGCTTCTCGCCCTGCTTGTTGGTGTAGATGGGCGCGCGTTGGTAGTGCAACACTAGTTGCTCCAGTGTTGGGAACTTGCGTTGCCCGATGCAGTATAGGGATCCGGAGACGTGGACGCGGAAGTGCTTGTTGCGTCCGGGCGCCTTCAGGGATACCGAGAAGTCGCCCACCTGGAACAAATAGTACAAAATTATACGTCTCCCCCAGGCCAGGAAGTGGGATTTCTTTGGGAGTGGCAATTGCCACTTTATGGTCAGGTGTGGCATAGTAGTACCTAGGGAGATAAAACAATGTGTTAGATCGCAGGTATTTGACGCCCGAGCCGAAGACAAGGCGATACATAAGATGTTCGATATTTAAAAAAATATCATATTCAAAAAGATTAAATTCGTTGTAGAAGATGGTGAATGATATTTATCCATCGTAATAGAACTTTGTAAGCAGATTGTAAACACGCGCTGCCGGTCGATCGACTTCCGCACAAAAAACCACTCTTTTGGGGAGCGCCGGGCAGCGCGAGTGGCAATGGCAGTGGCATGAGAAGCATCGTGTTTACACACTCATCCTGCCCACTTCCCTGCTTACTTCGGCTGAATATAAATGCGGCATTAGGTTGTGTACTGACGTTGGTCTCGGAGTCACGGATGAGGAAGTCCCCGTCGTGTCCGTGCTGGTTGAGGAGCGCGTCGCACTGCGTCCTGGTGATGGCGCCGTAGTACCACGAGCGGCCCGTCGCGCCGCCGCCCGCCGCGCGACCGCCCTCCGTCGCTTCGCTGGAAAACAGACATGACCAAATACTAAGAGCGCCCGAACATGGGGCACTGGTGATGGCCACTAAACGTGGCCACAAGTAGCGAGCGCGCGCCACTCCCGCAGCTTGTGGCCCGAATGAGGCCACGAGCACACCCGATGCGCGCTGATGCCATACAAAATGTATGCAAAATCGCCAGCAGCTTGCGACGCCCACCAGTAGCCCGATGTGCGAAGGTTGTAAATCTAGTAAATCCGTTTAAATGTCCTTTTAGTTGACCTCGCGATTTTAATAAATAACTTATAAATTAAATCGACTGAATTCGATAATAATTTAAATCCTGGTCACGGCATCACAGCCAACCTATGCCGTGACCAGGATCGTTTGGCTGAGGCTCCACTGAGGCGGAGACGAGCGGAGCGGAAAGGAGACGTGTAGGGGTCGACCAATCACATTAGTGTTTACTGTTTCCATTGAAGCGGAGTGGAGCGAGATGTGGATTTCAATTAACGTGATTGGCCGATCCTACACGTTTCTTCTCCATTCCACTCGTCTCCGCCTCAGTGGATCCGCAGCCTTATTCTGTGGTGCCGTAACCAGGATAATAAAACAAAGGCTCAAGTGTGATTTATTGATTATAATACTTGCTGTCAAAAAAAATCGTCACCACTATAAGCGGTTTGTCACGTTTTTATTTCTGAAAACCCTCAATTATTTGATGATATCACCCATTACCGTATACTGTATTTGACTCGATAAATTCATACACATGGATACACACGATATTGCAGTCTATGAGAAAGAAATAAATGTTCCAATCTGGATAAGGGCACAGGCCGAGTACTCAGTACCACCCCGATAGCAATTACTCTATAATGTATAGTATGGTACCTGTAGGGCATGGCCAAGTAATCGGCGAGCTCCTGCAGATAGTTGCGCGGCACGAGCCCCTGGCGACCGCGCGAGTCCCTTGCGCGGTACCACTCGGGGTCGGAGGGGGGTCGCTCCACGATCTCGAGCCGGTCGCCCTTCTCGAACGACAGCTCCTGCTCGTTGTTGGACGTGAACGAGTACAACGCCACCTGTTGACAGAAAACGTAACTTTATTCTTGGATTTCGATTAACACTTTCACGACCAGACAAATAATAGTAACATAGTTTAGGAGGATCCAACCCACAAAAAGTCATCAGTGAAATGTCAACCTTTTGTTTAAGCTTTTAAAGTCTATAATTCTATAATTGTTTCGTATGGGTTGGATCATTTTCCCTAAACTACGTCCAATTGAACAATACCACAGAGTAAGTCCACATGAACACACTACGTGCAAAAGCTTCTCTCCCTAACAAAACTGTCGTTCGCGTCCGTTGACCGGACGGAGCTGATCCGAATCCGGCCGTCTCTCTCTGATAGATATGTCGTGTTAAGAAAAAAGTCCGTAACTGATATAATAATAGCATTATAAAAAGAACAGAACAATCAACTTACAACGATGTCTAAAACGTTCTCCGCCATAGCGTAGGTGTGGACCGGGTCCTCGGCGTCGCCCTCCTCGCTCGTGTAGTTCGAAGGAAACCTGTACACATAATACACTACATACATCCATACATACTAAATAATCATCACCATACTAGGTAAACTTTGGTGTAAATTGCATTAAATAATAATGATCTCAATTCTTTATAAATGAATACAATCATGGCCTGCCGTAACCGCAAAAATTGATGCTTTTCCTTCTTTATGACGCTTGTTTTCGGTTAGAAGTTCTGAACTAAGCTGACAAAGTAAACAAAACGCTGAAAATGCGCTGGTCTGGAAATCCAGAGGTACCGGGTTCGATTCCCAGTCTGGACCATAGGTGAGCGCCATTTAATTTTTCTGTTTACCTACTTTGATTTCTTGTATCCATATATGTAAAATAAACAACTTAGCACCTATCTATCTAGTGTCTAGTTAAACAATGGTACTGCACTAAAACTCCCTCTTTTTCAGAATAATGAACGAAATGATAAGAGAAATCTCAAAAAACAGAATTAACGCGCGATTGGCAGACAAAATGTATCAGGCAGCACATTTCAAACATAATTGATGCAGTAGAAGCAAACAATGACCCTTGATTGTAATAAAACTGTACGTCTAGCATAACTGGCCGCGACTTCGTTTCTCGCGCGACGGACCATCACCTGTCACTGTCACACGATATTGAGTGCAAAGAGATAGGTAGCATTTGTCGCGCGACAGTGAGTCGCGTGTCACAGTTGTGCTAGAGGTACTGGCTAGACATAAATAAGGACGATATAGTCCACTCACCATCCAGTGTGCCCCTGGTACTCCCCCCGCCACCAGCCATCGTTGCTCTTCTCCAGAATGAGGATCCTGGTGCCCTTCGTGAGTGACAGCTCATCGGGTTGTTGTGCCTGAAGATTTAATGGTAAACAATTAATAATCTCGTCTTCGAACATCCTCGCCTTAAAATAATGTCGTCTTATTATCGACAATACGTATTGCGATGCGACTGGCGAGCGAGTCCGCCCTGTCGCATCGAACCCCCCGGGGGTAAGCTCACCGACTGCGCTCGATCCACTTTTCGAGGCTAGTTTCTGGCACGTGTTATTACACAGTACACACATATGACAGTACGCTAACCTGGTAGTTGTACTTGACGACGGCCGTGCCCAGCGCCTCGGTGGGCTCGGCGACCCGCCGCGCGCCCGGCGACTCCGTGCCGCCGCGGACCGGCGAGCTGTTGGACGGGAGCGTCTTCGGGCCGGAGCCTTATTACACAGCACACATATATGACAGTACGCTGACCTGGTAGTTGTACTTGACGACGGCCGTGCCCAGCGCCTCGGTGGGCACGGCGACCCGCCGCGCGCCCGGCGACTCCGTGCCGCCGCGGACCGGCGAGCTGTTGGACGGGAGCGTCTTCGGGCCGGAGCCTTATTACACAGCACACATATATGACAGTACGCTGACCTGGTAGTTGTACTTGACGACGGCCGTGCCCAGCGCCTCGGTGGGCTCGGCGACCCGCCGCGCGCCTGGCGACTCCGTGCCGCCGCGGACCGGCGAGCTGTTGGACGGGAGCGTCTTCGGGCCGGAGCCTTATTACACAGCACACATATATGACAGTACGCTGACCTGGTAGTTGTACTTGACGACGGCCGTGCCCAGCGCCTCGGTGGGCTCGGCGACCCGCCGCGCGCCCGGCGACTCCGTGCCGCCGCGGACCGGCGAGCTGTTGGACGGGAGCGTCTTCGGGCCGGAGCCTTATTACACAGCACACATATATGACAGTACGCTGACCTGGTAGTTGTACTTGACGACGGCCGTGCCCAGCGCCTCGGTGGGCTCGGCGACCCGCCGCGCGCCCGGCGACTCCGTGCCGCCGCGGACCGGCGAGCTGTTGGACGGGAGCGTCTTCGGGCCGGAGCCTTATTACACAGCACACATATATGACAGTACGCTGACCTGGTAGTTGTACTTGACGACGGCCGTGCCCAGCGCCTCGGTGGGCTCGGCGACCCGCCGCGCGCCCGGCGACTCCGTGCCGCCGCGGACCGGCGAGCTGTTGGACGGGAGCGTCTTCGGGCCGGAGCCTTATTACACAGCACACATATATGACAGTACGCTGACCTGGTAGTTGTACTTGACGACGGCCGTGCCCAGCGCCTCGGTGGGCTCGGCGACCCGCCGCGCGCCCGGCGACTCCGTGCCGCCGCGGACCGGCGAGCTGTTGGACGGGAGCGTCTTCGGGCCGGAGCCTTATTACACAGCACACATATATGACAGTACGCTGACCTGGTAGTTGTACTTGACGACGGCCGTGCCCAGCGCCTCGGTGGGCTCGGCGACCCGCCGCGCGCCCGGCGACTCCGTGCCGCCGCGGACCGGCGAGCTGTTGGACGGGAGCGTCTTCGGGCCGGAGCCTTATTACACAGCACACATATATGACAGTACGCTGACCTGGTAGTTGTACTTGACGACGGCCGTGCCCAGCGCCTCGGTGGGCTCGGCGACCCGCCGCGCGCCCGGCGACTCCGTGCCGCCGCGGACCGGCGAGCTGTTGGACGGGAGCGTCTTCGACCCGGAGCCTTTTTTCACCTTCTTCTTAATACTGGAAACACATTGTTGTTTATTAGTTGTTGATGTGAGAACATAATTATTTTATATTTGCGTCCTTTTTTCTCCGCTGGCCTAAGACGCAATATGACTTATTCGCGTTTTACCTAAACTTCAATCTTCAGTGGTATTGATACTATGTATCTTGCGGACTATTTTGCTCTTTGCCTATCTAGTAGGCTGCTTATTTCGATAACGTGCCTAATTTGCGTTTTGCCTAATTCCTCAATTGACTAAAGATTGAAAAGCATACAATTATTATGTCAAGTACCTACGTAAGTGTCGTTTCTCCGATTGAAGACAACCAGCTTCGGTTAGTCATAATGCGTTTTAGACTCAATCCTAACGTAGTCCTAATGCGTGTGAGTCGTAACGCGATATAGCTTAAGCAGTTTTAGGTCTAATACGGATTAGACCAACAGCGATAAATGCATAATGATAATAAGGAGGTTGGCGGTTTTTTTTTATGAAATAGGGGGCAAAAGAGCAGACGGGTCGCCTGATGGTAAGCAATCACCGTCGCCCATAGACACCTGCAACACCAAAAGCGTCACAAGTGCGTTGCCGGCCTTTCAGGTGGTAGTACGCTCTTTTCTTGAAGGGTTGAAGGTTTTTTATACTCTGTGCGACAATACCTATATCGCACAGAGTATAAAAAACCTTCAACCCTTTTACGTTTTAGGTAAGATAAAATAAAATAAAAACTTTTGTTTACCGCAACGTTTTCTTTCAAGACCTTCGAGACTTTCGTTTAAGACGAGGGAGAGTTAATGTAATATACGGTTTTGTTTGTTTATTGTGATATAACTATAGTACATTACACAACTAGGGTGGTAATACAAAGAAAGGTCGAGATCGCAGAAGTTTGTGGCCCGAGCTGCAAGCGAGGGACGTAAATATGCGATCGAGGGCTTTCTTTATTACCTCCCGTATTGTGTACATCATTTTATGTCTACACCTGGCCAGAAAGCGGGTTTTTCCGTACGCGCAGCGTGCGGAAAAAGCCACTTTATGACCAGGTGTGGCATAAACACTATTTTTAAGTTTATGTTCGTTACTAACACTTATGGGCTTAAAGCCTTAAATAAACTATTTGAATTAAGACTCGTTCGAAACGTCGACATAATAAAATCATGTCTTTACGCGATTAAGTCCCGTTTAGTTATAAGTTCCGAACTCAATGTTCCTTATTAACTCGATCAATGAGTGAGCATAGTAATTATCAGCCAATTAACGAAATGGACGAGTAGCTTTATGATTTGTTATCATAGATTAATTTTCCACTCGTGAATTCAACGTGCTACATAAACTTTATAGAAAGTCTTTCTTTACGTAATAGCTCTTAGCTAACTGATAAATCCGGCAGTCAATAATTATCACACATCAATATGCATACGTTTAATGTATAATGTGATACTCTTAGGCGAATAACCACAGAAATATATCGAGATAGAACGTTTTTCGCTAGGCGTTTGACGCCAAAAGTGTAACTTAGTCTTGGAAAACATAATTTTTCCATTTCACTTGGTGGTATTTGAAGAATTATCAGATTTTCAAATTTGATATATTGACGGAAACTGAAGTTGACGGCGTGCACAGTAGGTCGTTGCCGCTTCTTTTTAGCACGCGAGGTACATACACGTTTTTCTTCTACCTCGATATATTTCTGTGCGAATAACATTACATTGCGGATCCGGAAAGGTCGATCGACCACACTGTAGCTTGTCAACCCGCAATGAATTGTTACTCGCCGTGTTACTTGTTCCCGCTTACTCGCAGGCACTGGGACATTCTCAAACCCATAAATCAAGATATTTACACATCAGGCGGTTGATTTTCCTAGTCATTCATTCATTGAGTAATCCAATTTTTTCCCTATAGCGTAATTAACTATGATACATGAATTGTTATGAATGATAGAGGAGTTCAATTGAATTCTGATTATTAAGTACCTACTCAAGTATTCACTAAAAACGTTTAAACTCTAAATAAAAATAAACTTTCAAGTTCTTCTATAACGCCTTTAATTTCGTCTTAGATACCCTCTAACACCGATCGACCGATAAATTGATAAGTTACGAAACTACGAAGGGGGATGCTTGGGAGTGGGCGCGGGCCCTCCGAATGCGCGGAGGCCGTAGCACTGCGACTCTTGATATAAGGCTAATCCTATACTATACCTGAACTGTTTAAGGATCTTGTGCTTGGGTAAGATGATGATTTGGGAAAGGGCTCCGGAATATTCTATCTTCAGTACATTAAACTTTCTGCCTCGCACTACTGAACTGTGGAATGAATTGTCGCTTACGGTATTTCCGGACCGATACGACCTTCAAGAAAAGAGCACGAAAGGCACGCAACGCACTTATGACTCCTGGTGTTGCCCATAGACGTATTATGGGCGGCGGTAATCGCTTACCATCAGGCGATCCGTCTGCTAGTTTGCCCCCTATTTAGGGTTGCCAGATGGACGGGATTTGGCGGGATTCTCTCGCATTTTTGTATGTCCTCCCGACTCCCGACAAAATAAATAATCTTCCGAAAAACCATCGAAATATAATGTATGGAACGATAACATCTAAAAAAGGTGACGTTAAAATTTGCCCCATAACGCCCCCTTTTTAAGATCTCTCTTATGCATCAAGTGATATTGATAACCAACTTAAAGTTTACTATGTGTGAGTAACGTTTCGCAACAACACAGCTCGTTCGGCAAAAACAAATGCCATTTTTAACCGACTTCCAAAAGAAGGCCGGTTCTCTATTCGTCTGAATGTTTTTTTTTTTTTTTTTTGTATGTTTGTTACGCGATTACTCGAAGACGGCTGGACCGATTTGAAAAATTCTTTTTTTGTTTGAAAGGGTATACTTCCGAAATGGTCCCATTGCAACCAAATCAGGATCTGATGATGGGATCCTGGAGAAACCGAGGGAACTCTTCAAATATTAGAGGCACACATATAGCGATTTCGGTATTTTTCGTAGTTTCTTGTCCATTTCTTACTAGCAATAAGTTTTTAGTGTTAACCGACTTCAAAAAAGGAACAAATGTTTATGTAGGTTTCTTCCCCGATTACTTAAAAACAGCTGGACCGATTTGGAAAATTATTTTTTTGTTTGAAAGGGTATACTTCCGAGGTGATTCCATTGCAACCAAATCAGGATCTGATGATGGGATTTTGGAGAAATCGAGGGAACTCTTCAAATATTAGAGGCACACATATAGCGATTTTGGTATTTTTCTTAGTTTCTCGTGCACTTCTTATTAGATATAAGTTTCCAGTCTTAACCGACTTCAAAACAAAGATCAATTTTTATGTAGGTTTGTTCCCCGATTACTTGAGGCTAGACCGATTTGGAAAAATTTTCTTTTAACTAAATAGATTTTAGTCTATTTGGTTAAAATAGCATTTTTACAGCGCCACTAAAAATTTAAAAATAAAGTAAATTTTTAAAACAAAAAATAAAAACCGACTTCCAAAAACTTAAACTAAAAAGCAGAAAATAATATGTTAATTACCCGAAAGAAATGGATAATCAACGATTCATATATACATATACAGATATTTATAGTTTTTAACCTGCTTTTTTGAAGTCGGTGCCAGCTAAGGATAAAAGGAGCTCAGCATAGCCAGCTTTGCGTGGCAGGCACCGACTTCAAAAAAACAGGTTAAAAACTATAAATATCTGTATATGTATATATGAATCGTTGATTATCCATTTCTTTTTGTTTCTTTTTGTTAGTACATTTCTATCCGCACCGGACGATGTAAAATGTTATTTTTAATATATTTACTTTAATTCAATTTTATTTATGTTTCTCCCGACCAAAGTCCCAAAATCCCGAAAAATTGTTTTTGCTCCAATATAATAGCTCCAATATAGGGTCATTCGATCTGGCCCCCCCACCCTACCCCTATGACATGAAAAAAAGAAAAACATTAGAAAGTACGTAGCGGGGTGTGACTGACCTGTCGAACAGCGAGGGCTTCTCCTTCTTGACGTAGTTGCTGGGCACGTAGCCGGACTGGGACCTGGCGTTCTGCACGCGCCACCAGTGCTTGGAGTCGTCGAGGAGGAGGTAGCGCTCGTTCTTGCGCAGGTCGAGCTCCTGCGCGCCCTGCGCCGCGTAGTCGTACTTCGCCACCACGTAGCACACGTCCTCCTACAAAGATACATGTTGTTTTCAAACGTCAGAGAGTTAGTGTAATTATAGCTTGGCAACTTCGTTGGTGACACTCACATGTGTGCTTTTTGTTATGTGCAGCCGTAACTACTTACACAGCTGGCATAGTCAGTCTGACAAAAGCTCCCTAAAAATAAGATAAAAAAAAAACTACATACACAAGTTACCGCCAGCCAACACGAACGGGGGCCTCCGGAGACTGCTTCCGTCGGTCGTCGTTCGTGTTGGCGGTAACTTGTGTGAGTAGTTACGGCTGCACATAACAAAAAGCACACATGTGAGTGTCACCAACGAAGTTGCCAAGCTATAGTATTGACAGGAATGGCTCATTCCGCGATTTCGACGCACGACCTTCAGGCCCCGGCGAAAGGGCCTTAGCCAGCGACAAGAGCATGCGTTGGCACGCGTTATGCCATAGAGAGAGACGGAACGGATCTGATGCGTTCCGTCCGATAGTAGGACCCGAACGACAGTTTTGTTAGAGACGTAGCGTACATAGCACTATTACCTATTCTGTGGTATTGGACTAAATAAGCCAAACGTCTTCCTGTTCGTGGTCTCCTTTCGAACCTATGCTCTATCGGTCATCGGTTCTTATGTCCAGCCCATTGCCACAGTGGCGGATTAGCCATATAGCAAGAGTAGCAAATGCTACGGGCCCCGCGCATTGGGGGGCCCCGCGCCCACTCGAAAAAGGGGACCCCCCCCCTCGTTATGTCGTTTCGTCACGTATAAAATTACCGGTCAGTCGGTATTTAAGCAGCAACCAAGGGCCTCTTTGAAGAAATGCTACAGGCCTCGCGCTGCCTTAATCCGGCACTGCATTGCCACTTTAATTTGATAACGCTGATAGCTGTTTCGATCACCTAAGTTCTAAAGCGATCGTGCGTTGTGGAACACTTTGAGAGATCTATCTATGTCTCAAGATAATTAGGTAACAAAAGAAGCTAAGCGGTACGAATAAAAGTTCCTATAAAAGCATAAGAATTCGGCTCCAACATAGCCCCGACTCGACAGTCTGACGTGTCAGGCAGACGAAATCGCAGAAGTGTGTAAAATATTTAAGTGACGATCCGAGTCAGGAAATTGCCCTATCTTATGCAATATTTGATTTTATTTTAAGAAAAATCGCGTCAGTTTAGATCAGCTAGGTCTTAGAAAATAAATAATCTCGTCATTGGTAGGCCTAAGCAGGTTTAATACCTATTGACTGGTTATTTAAATTCTTGTCTACCATATAGTAAGGGAAGCCTATTAAAACAGCATCTTTTTATGAATATTTCAAATTTAGACACAAAAATTACGCCAATGCACCAAACTCCAAAATGCAACATGGGGCTAAATTGTAAAAGTTGTTATACGGCCACATTGAATTTAACATAACAACCTCAAAGACCTAAATTCTGCTTAAAGTGTATTAATATTCATGTATAAATTATTCTAAATTGTTTGAAGTAGCAGCTGTCTTGATCAGTTACTGATTTTAGGTTTGTACTAAGTCTAGATTACAGAATGTTTATGGGTCATGAGTGACTCAAGACCTA
This sequence comes from Eudemis profundana, assembly GCA_947034925.1. Taxonomy (NCBI): domain Eukaryota; kingdom Metazoa; phylum Arthropoda; class Insecta; order Lepidoptera; family Tortricidae; genus Eudemis; species Eudemis profundana. The sequence goes on along the minus strand of OX344799.1, from coordinate 25,717,948 downwards.
GAGACCTTAAAACAGCTAATACTTAATAGCTGAAGTGCTTGAGATAATACCTATATTTAGTATTTGCTCTATGAAAACTAGATATTCATAAAGTGATTAATTGATTAGAAATCTTACATTTTCTTTTGTTTATAGTCATTATCAATGACCAGATGAGATAGTGTGAATTGGGTTGAATGTCCTTAAATACTGATATTAATTAGTGTTATAGAACAGAAGCCTAAAATGTTTATACATCCTAGCATTTCTGAAAATATGAAGTGTGCAGCTTAAGCTCACAGAGCCAGATCTAGGGAGAGCAAACCAGGGTACTGCTATAGGTGGCATTTTCAGGGGGATACTGGAGGATGAATTTAGGTTCAAATTCAAATCTTGACGGAGCCATATCAGTTTTTATTCTCGCTTTCAATAAAACATTCTCAAGGGCTCCCAAAAAATCACTCCCAGTACACTTTTGTGCGATTGGTGGAAGGGAAATGAAATTGGGTGCCACATCAAGTTTCTACTCTGATTCCGGTAAGTTGTAGTGCTGGGGTTGTAAGCAAAATATGCAATCCAAACAAATGGTATGTGATTTAGGACTAGGACTTTTCGGAAATAGAAATTACTACTAAACTACTAGCTAAACTGTACATTAACAAGTGTGGCTTTGAAACAGTCAACAGTCCTTTTAATTCAATGCTTTAATTAACTGACTCGGGTAATTAGAAAATGCCTACATTCCTACTGATGTGTGTACAAATGTAATATCCTATTTCAATGGTAATGAATGAGGTATTTCAAAAAGGGTATAATATAAACCTACACTTAAACCTGTTAATATTTATTCAATTGTGGTAACAGAAAGTTATATAACTTAGAGGAAATAACTAGTGCCTATCATGATTTGTGCCTAATTATATAAAAATAAGTAAATTAAAGGTAGGTGCTGTTTAACTCTTTGCTCTCTATGTAATTATAACATTCAGTTTTAGTAAGTATATTGAGTTTTGTTATTGTACCTTTACGTGATAGATGTTGTGTAGGTATTTTCAATTAATTCTTATTAACAAGTATCTTCACTATATTAAGTGATACATCTACTGCAACATAATGAAGATAATTAGATAATAGTTGTTAAATACTGACACCAGGGAGTTCCACGCTTTAGCTGTTCACATATGAGGAGTGTCTATTGAAAAGGGCTTATTTTTCTATGGTTTTCATAGAGAAATAAGTCCTTTTGAAAAGACACTCCTCATATAGTGATTAAAAATATGTTTTAAATTGAATATGATACTGTGAGCAATGTTCTAATGTAGTTGAACAGTTTGAAGAAGAAATGAACTAGAGTTGGTATCAATCACAAAATTATAGTTGTACCAGTAGATACAGATATTTTGCGAAAATTATATTAAATAAACATAAGAATCTCATAATTTTCAATAGGTATACTAAGATTCAAGCACTGTTTGTCTAGATGCGTGTTTACTTGTGTATTGCAATGTGCCATTATGAAATTCAAGGTTAACAATATCAGGTAGCATTAGGCATTTCAGACAAGAGACTAATCCATATGCAAACAATTCTGAACCAAATGGCAATATGATAACATACTTACACAGCAGAAACCTTTTTATATAGGTATTAACAGAATTATCTTATGCTGGAAATAATACAAGCAGTTTAAATTCTTATAAGAATTTGAAAATAATTTAACTTTCAAAAGGTCTTTAGAAGTTTTTAATTAGCACACAATGTGTGTTGAGATTTCAATTTGTTATATGTTTTCCTTGTTTCTTTGTTTGTAGTTTTTAGTTTATTAATATTTGGTTTATTGGTAGTGTTATTGTGGCAGTAAATATTTTCTAATTTCTAATATGTATAATGGAATATCATAGCAGGGTTCAAGTTTAGAACTTATATGATATGATGTGTAAACCAGTGTAGGTGATAATTGCAATAGATTACATTGAGTTAGAGTAAATAATTGAGTCCAGATCATGGGATTTACCAGTGCGGGCAGGACAAGGATTCATAGTAACATTGAATAAAACTCAGTTGAATGAGTCAGGTGTCTGACTGTAGGAAAACCCAGTCTTACCTGCTTGATGATTCAACTTTGTCCTAGATCTGGACTAGGATTTAAGCACCTAAACTGCATGTAGAAGTTTGTCTAAGACTTACCAATGTATTATATCAGCAAAGAGCAAAACTGAGCAGTTTGCTGTTAGGTAAATAACGTTTTTAAAGTAAGTCAGGTCTTTGACCTCCAGCCTCCTGGTTGCCAGCAAAACTGGTACCTATTTAATGATCAGAAGTTGCAGACGACTACTTTTCGAAGCCGTGACCCTGTGTTGTGATACATTGAGGTCAGTGACCAAGACAGATAGACGAACACTAAAGTACGGAGGTGGTTACCTGTGCATTTTTCCCATGTCTCGGGTTGGCCATGGCGTGCGGCGCCGGCAGCGGCTTGCTCGCCCACACCGAGTCTGCGGCGCGCGCCGTTCGCGTCTCCAACATCGGAGCCCCGGGCGAGCCCTGCTGCTAGCGCTCCGTTCCTTCACTGATGCATCGTCGCCGCAGCCCCGACCACTGCACCGACCATTACCACTGCACAACACCGCACGCGATCGATCGCCCGCGTGAACGCGCCGCAAAAACAAACGATTGTTTATTGTAGGACGTGCGAAACCGATCGAAAGCTGTCGCCCGACGAACGCACAGGTGACATACACGACGAGGCTTTAAGCCGTTTTGCAACACGAATGTATAATTAAGGCAAATCTAACGATTGCCCCGTTATTGTATACGTAATTTCTACAGAGAATTTTCTTATAAAACGATAAATTGAAGAATTTATCGTGAAAATTTCACATCAGTCGGTGGGGCAACGATGGATGAATCAATAGACAAAAAAGTTTTTTTTATCGCAATTTTTCTGAACAACCATCGACAAAATGCAGTATTTAAGTTATTTTTTTTAGAAAGTTGTACATTGTTTTATTTTTGTTTATAATTTTAAATATAATTGATTGCATGAATGGTGCCTGACGTTGTTTTAATTAAGCTTTTCAGAGTTTTTAAAGAAAATTATGAAAATTATAAAATCGTAGTTTTATTATGACACTCGAACGATTCTGTTCCACTGTCACTGTCTGCCTCTGCCAATCCAAATCCAACCCATCCAGTGTTGCCGTTTAGTAACATTTGTAACATTTTGCGTTACTTTTGACCCTCTCACGTTACATGTTAGTAATTTTTGATGCTTAAGCAAATTTCGTTACATTTCTAGATCCTAACTTTTTTCTTAATAATTACGTTTTGTACACACAAAAAAATATTTCTTAATTTCCGAACGCACCCAAAAAAAGTTTCACTACTACGAGTACTAAGTATAGTCATATCTGTTCGAAATTCGTAGTTCGTGTTTCGCCGTTCTTCTCGCTCTTATGTTAACTTATGTTTGAGTAAGCGGAATGTCAGCTTACGAACTTTCAATTTCGCAAAATTTCGGCGCTCGCTTCGCCATAATGGCCATATTTGTTATTGTTTACTTACTGTGACTTGACTAGTGTAGACAGTGTTGTGTAAATATTGAAAATTTAAATTTATGAAACTTGAAGACGACGTTTAATAATTTTTCATCAGAATTATATATGAACTTATAAAGGTAAAACCGATCGGCGATTAAAGTACTTCCAGTTTAAAAAGCGATAGCGACGTTAAGAGGCTTCTAGAAAATTGTTTGTATAACAATCAGCGTAAGTATTGTTTGCTATACTTGCAATTGATTTTTATTGTATTCCAAAGACACAGAGAATGAGTGATATTAAGTGTCCGACCGAAGATTCGGTTTCGGTTTCGGCCAGTTTCGGCCAAAAATCATGTTTCGGCCAGAGTTTCGGTTTCGGCCAAAAAGCAGCCGAACCTTTCGGCCGGGCCGAAACTTACAACATCGTACTTTCGGGTCGCGTTCGGGTAACGTAGGGTGCGCTTGGCACGGCTGACAATATGGCGTCGCTCGCCTAACTCCGCCGGCCACTGAATCAGTGCTCTTTGCTCGTGTAGTGACAGTGACGCTTGTGTTTGTTCCCCGAATAATCATCCTCCTGCCCTTATCCCATTTGATTGGGGTCGCCGCAGCATGTTTTTTTCCTTCCATACCTCTCTATCACCCGTCATCTCGTCACTCACTTCCTTTCTATTCATATCGTCTCTCACGCAGTCCATCCACATTCGTACTTTATACCCTTCTAGTCACATGGTTATCATCCCTCCGCATAACATGTCCATACCACCGTAGTCGATTTGCCATTATAGCATTTCTTTTAATTTAATATAGACATGTATGACTTTCCTGTACACGAGACAATAGTGTCCCGGCCCTTTGGGAGGCGTGCGCGGAGCCGAAGCCAACGCGTAGAGGCCCGTTCGACAATTTAATGAAAGGCAACGTGTACACCCAGCGGATGCTGTCCCTGCCCGTGTCACGGGACGCACGCAGAGACAGCCCCCGCCAGATGCAAGGGCTATTGTTGATTGATGGAATCTAAATTTACGTGGTTATGGTGGTGGAATTATGGACTAGATACTGGGCTATGGATTGAGACATGACGGCGCCTGTCAGGAAAAGTGTCTCATGGCTTTCGCGGCACTGACAAACCGTGACTTGCCCTCCGCTGATGGGCCCCTGTATGATATTATTATGATTATCATATTTTAATAATAAACTTTTTTTTTATTATATACCATTTACTATTACCAATTCGCTGTCTCAGTATTACAGTTAATGTAACATTTAAAATTTTTCACTTTTTAGGGAAGTTAAATTTTAACCCAGTGTCACTATAGCAATGTTGAAATTTCATTCGATAAAATTTGAACGTAATATTAGGCCGGCAAGATGTTTAATTAATCTAGTATTTGGAAAGAACGGCCCACTGACATTTTTATTCAACGTTTTAATCACGTTTATAAAAGGTTCGGTTTCGGTTTCGGCCGAAACTAAAATCAAACCGAACCTTCGGTTTCGGTTTCGGTTTCGGCAAAAAAACATGTTTCGGTCGGACACTGATATTTAAAGACTATGACATACCTATAGTTTAAAAAAATCCTGTAAAATTTTCCTTGTAAAATTAATTTAACATTAGAATCCTTCTCATATATTATGTTGCTTATGTAGGCAAACGGAAGGCTCGTAGGTATGCATTAATATGCAACTTCTTATACCTAAATCATTCTAACTCCATGAATCTATACTGACTGTCCTAAACTTTTATGAACTTTTAATATTTATACTAATTAATATAAAACAGTTTTTTTTAATTATGAATCAAGCTACTTGCTTCTGCGACAATATTAAAATATCTTAGTTGTCGGTGAAAAGATTTTCAATACAAATTTTGTGGTTTTTAGTCATGATAGAACTCATTTACATATATAAAGAGTGAGAAATTGATAAGATCACCAAATGTTTAAAAATAATATATTAATAGCAACTATTTCCCATGTGCTTTGATTGTGAATGTGTCTATCAAAATATGTAAGTAAAATGAAAAACAAAACCTGTTCTCAAAAGCCAAGATAATTCAATATTAATTCAACTATATTTTTTTTCAATTTGAAGTATTTGTGTGACTCAAAATATGTACAAATACTATGAAAAAGAAATCCTGTTAGCAAAAAGCAAATTTCAGGATTGTACCTATGTAGAAGTATTTTTTTCTGTTTTGTGGCTTTTGCTGCAAGGCACTTTGCCAATGTCAAGTGAGTTAAGAGTTGTCAAGTTTGACGTTACTTGTCGCGGAGGTGTGGATCGAATTCCTCCCAGGAGATAGAATTTAAACGTGTGGCCCTTCCCGCGCTCCACAGCTCAGCAGAATGTAGAAGTCTTTGTTCTTACCTTATTACCCTCAATCTTGACAACAATCAAAGCTGAAAAAAATTTTTTTTCACCAGAATGTTACATTCCCAGCAAAAATGTTACTTTTCGAGAAACAAAACGTTACTTATGACTCAATGGCCCTGGCAACACTGAACCCATCTGCCATTTTATTTGTCTGTATTTTGTCGTGTAGGATAGACGCGTAGTGATTTAGTGCTGTGAAGTGGAATTTCTCAAATAATTATAATTATGTGCATAGTTTAGTACTGTATAGTTTGGTGAAATCGACAATGTCTGACTCGGAGGGCAGTAACTACTCTGGGAGCGGTTCGGAGGCGGGTAGCGTCGTGTCGAATCGCTCCAGACGGAGTGCCGCGTCGAACAGGTCCGCGAAGTCCCGGTCGGTGTCTCGCTCTCGGTCTCGCTCGGGCAGCCGCACGCCGAGCCGGAGCCCTAGCCGCTCGCGCTCCCGATCCCGGTCACGCTCGCCCTCGCGTTCACGTTCGCGCTCGCGCTCGAGGTAAGCAAACGTTGCTTGCTTGCCCTCCATTGCATGCAGACGTTATGAATAAGAGTGGTTTGTACTTGTTTTATTTGCAGCTCGTTACGCAGTGTTGCACAAGATTGTTTTTGTCTTATTTGGCTTTTTCACTGTAGCTTGGTTTAGAGTTTGAAATCAAATCTAGTATTGTATGTAATGCTTGATTTGGTCTTGTAAACTGTTACAGGAGTCGCTCAGCAGGGTCTGGAGGCAGCCGCAACAGGGACAATGAAGCCAAAGAGGCATCTGGTGATGAGGAAGTTGAGGTTAGTTGTTCTGGCTGCGCTCGCTCTAATACATTTTTAGGAAGATGGAGTTCCTAGATTGTCAGGAACAAATTTATATGAGCATTTGTATTTTTGAGGTTATTAACACAATGAGAAACCTAGCGTAGCTAGCCAACTAGTGTTTATTGCAGAAAAAATGTATTCACACCAGTTTGACAATACTATTCCACTTGGCCCTAATTAGAAAGGTGGTAGAGTGGTCTTGGAGCCTAAAATCTGTACTTTAGGTTGACATGACATGACAGATTTGCTGACCCAACAGGATATAGATATTTCATCATTTTAATGTTGGCTATCACATTTGGCTAGACCCCCCTCTCCTGACAAAAATGGGGGGGGGGGCACAATAACACTAGGCAGGTAGCTAGGTTGTTGTGTCAAAACACAACAACCTGCCTAGTAGCCGCTTGTAACTTCCGATTTTGCATTGTATATCCTCATTGGCCTCACAAACACACCTAGCGGGCTCTGTCGGTTTCTGGGGTATTGTTATAGTTTATAGTACATTACACAACCAGGGCGGTAAAACAAAGAAAGGCAGAGATTGTAGATGTTAAATATAAGTGAATCAACTTTTCTTTGTCAACAAAATTTCACCTTCTCCAACTAAAATTGAAAGAAAATCTTTATTCAGATGTTTTTTGAATAAAGTGTATGCTCATTTAAAAGACAGATAATAAAGCTAGTTATGCCAATATTTTTTATTATAATTTGATTATAATAAACAAATTATAATAAAAAATATTTGCATGTAACTTGTTTATAAGCAGTGACCCAGCAGACATAGCTGTCTCCCACTTTTGTATGAAAATAAGGGGTTGTCGGCTAGGTCACCCTATTTATTGGTTAAAAACGAGTTTTATTTTTACCTAATCTATCTCTAGATGTAAGATCTTGTTCCATTTAAATCATGTTAAAAATGCAAAAGGTGAACAAATAAGGAGAAAGAGCAATCTTTGCATAAAGCAAAGTTAATTCACCCATATGCGATTGAGGGTTTTCTTTATTACCTCCCGTGTTGTGTACATAATTTTATGTCTACACTTGGCCAGAAAGCGGCTTTTTCCCTACGCGTAGCATGCGGTTAAAGCCACTTTATGGCCAGATGTGGCATAAAACTTTTTGTCTGTTCATGAAAGTGTTTATATTTCATTTATTCATAGTTTTTCTTATTTTAGGATGAAGAGGAGCCAGAAGGTGAGGACCTGGTGGATTCCGAGGAATATGACGAAGATGAGGAGGAGGCCCGGCACAGGAAGAAGCGCAAGAAGGACAGCCGCTACGGGGGCTTCATTATTGACGAGGCTGAGGTAACTTAAGCAGTTTTCAACATCAAGTTGAACTGAGACATTTATATCTACTGTCCTTACTTGAATATTTATGTATGCCATGTCAATGATCATTATTAGAACTTACACAACCCTTTCTTTCACTTCATCATTAAATTGGGTATACGATAACTTTGCAGAACGTAACATGGCAACACCTCCGTTTAAAAGTCAAATTTCAATGAAGATGTGTCATTTAAATGGAGGTGTTGCCATGTTCCGCTTTGCAAAGCGATCATAGTTGCACTCTAGTACCCATTTGTTGTATGGAAAATGATGTCATCCAACAGTATGAGATACTTTTTTCTTATTTTGTACTCGCGTTTTGTTCAATGACATCATGATCCTGCTACTAAAATCTAAATTATTTCTACAACCGAACACTCCTTGCCTGTGTCTGATTCTGACATTGGCAAATACACCCTGCATCCAGGTTGTGTGCGCCGACGAAGGTTGGCATTACTAAATGCACCTCTAATCCAAGACGTGTGCTTGCACTCTCTAAATCAGCGGTCGGCAACCTTTTAGCAGCCAAGGGCCACATAGTAGCTAACGAATTTGACGCAGGCCGCAGTTTGTTAATAATTGGTGACTTTATACAATTTCGAATATAACGACCTTTACATACAAAGTAGCCAGGGAGGCTCGCGGGGCGCAAGTTAGCGGTTCACGGGCCGCAGGTTGCCGACCACTGCTCTAAATAAATAAAAAAACTCATTCTATTTTTATAACTTTTTTAGGTAGATGACGAAGTTGAAGAAGATGACGAATGGGAGGAAGGTGCCCAAGAAATGGGCATCGTGGGCAACGAGGTGGACGAGATGGGGCCCACGGCGCGGGAGATCGAGGGCCGCCGCCGAGGAACCAACCTCTGGGACTCGCAGAAGGCGGAAAAGATCGAGGAGTACTTCCGGAACAAGTATGCTGATGAATCTGTGGCACTCAGACACTTTGGTGAGGGTGGCGAGGAGATGTCTGATGAAATAACCCAACAAACCCTCCTCCCCGGCATCAAGGACCCTAATCTATGGATGGTGAAGTGCAGAATAGGAGAGGAGAAGGCTACAGTCCTGCTGCTCATGAGAAAATTCATCGCCTATCAGTTCTCTGAAGAACCATTCCAAATCAAATCCGTTGTGGCTCCTGAAGGTGTCAAAGGGTATATTTACATAGAGGCTTATAAACAGACTCATGTTAAATCCTTAATCAACAATGTTGGGACGCTTAGGTTGGGTATTTGGAAACAGGACATGGTACCTATAAAGGAAATGACTGATGTCCTTAGGGTGGTGAAGGAACAGTCTGGTCTGAAATCCAAGCAATGGGTGCGCTTGAAGAGAGGTTTATACAAAGACGACATAGCTCAGGTCGATTATGTGGATCTCGCCCAAAACCAGGTCCATCTGAAACTACTTCCCAGAATAGATTACACGAGGCTGCGAGGCGCTTTAAGAACAGTACAAAGCGAGAGTGAAGCGGCTAAAAGGAAGAAAAAGAAACGCCCAGCTGCCAAACCCTTCGACCCTGAGGCTATCAGAGCTATTGGTGGTGAAGTCACGTCCGATGGTGACTTCTTACTATTCGAAGGCAACAGATACTCTAGGAAAGGATTCCTGTACAAGAACTTTACAATGTCCGCCATATTGGCCGAGGGTGTAAAGCCTACACTGACAGAATTAGAAAGGTTTGAAGAGCAACCGGAAGGTATAGATATTGAGCTCGCAGCTCCCGCCAAAGACGACCCGACTAGCCTCCACTCATTCTCAATGGGAGACAATGTCGAGGTCTGCTCTGGAGATCTCGCTAACTTGCAGGCTAGGATCATAGCTATAGACGGTTCTATGATCACCGTCATGCCAAAACATGACGCCTTAAAAGATCCTCTCGTGTTCAAACCTAATGAATTGAGAAAGTACTTTAAGCAAGGTGACCACGTCAAGGTATTGGCTGGTCGTTATGAAGGCGACACCGGTCTCATTGTCCGAGTGGAGCCTCACAGAGTTGTCCTGGTCTCAGATCTCACAATGCACGAATTGGAAGTGTTACCAAGAGACCTTCAGTTATGTTCAGACATGGCAACCGGCGTGGATTCACTGGGACAGTTCCAGTGGGGCGACATGGTGCAGCTAGATCCTCAGACTGTTGGAGTGATTGTTAGACTTGAAAAGGAAAATTTCCATGTTCTCGGAATGCAAGGGAAAGTGATCGAATGCAAGCCGCAAGCTCTACAGAAACGGCGAGAGAATCGATTCACAAAAGCGCTTGACTCAGAGCAAAATACGATACAGAAGAAAGATATAGTTAAAGTGATAGACGGTCCGCATGCTGGTCGTAACGGGGAAATAAAGCATCTGTACAGAAACTTTGCATTCCTTCAATCTAGAATGTACTTAGACAACGGAGGTATATTCGTGTGTAAGACGAGGCATCTGCAGCTCGCCGGTGGGAACAAGAACCCTTCAGCGACTAACAATCTATCGCTCGGCTTCATGTCTCCTCGCATACAGTCACCCATGCATCCTTCTGGTAGAGGTGGGGCTACGCCCCGCGGCAGGGGCCGCGGGGGCGCCGGCCGGGGCGGAGTCACCAGAGACCGGGAGCTCATCGGACAGACCATCAAAATCACCGGAGGACCCTACAAAGGCAACGTGGGAATCGTCAAAGACGCTACAGGGAGCACGGCTCGAGTCGAGCTCCACTCCGCTTGCCAAACTATATCCGTCGATAGAAGTCACATTGCTAACGTCGGAGCTCCATCCAAGGATGGATCCTCTTCATTCTACAGCCGGACCCCCGGACGGACCCCTACTGCAGCCGGCGCAGCGACCCCTACATACCGCGATACCGGCCTCAAGACTCCCATGCATGGGTCACAAACCCCTATATACGACGTTGGAAACCGCACCCCCCACTACGGCTCAGCGACCCCCTCGCACGACGGCAGCCGCACCCCCGCGCATGGCGCGTGGGACCCGGCCGCGGCCGCGACCCCGGCCAGAACCGACTTCGAGTACGGTCTGGACGAGTCTCCGGGGGCCTCGTACCCGGCGCCATACGCGGCCGGGCCGTTCACCCCGCAGACTCCAGGGACGATGTACGGGTCGGACCACAGCTACAGCCCGTACCAGCCGTCGCCGTCGCCCGCGGGCTACGCTGCGGGCTACCTGGGCACGCCGTCGCCCGCGGGCTACTCGCCCAGGAGCCCCTTCGCGGGGGAGGCGGGAGGCGACTGGCACACCACCGAGGTATGTCTCACATTTTGATATTTCTCGGAATTATTGAAAAAAAAGTCCTAGCCTATAACCTATCTTTCGCTATATAATATGAAATTTTGACGCATTCCTACAGTAACATTTAACTAATATTCTTTTTCCATAAAAAAATGCATATGTTGTGTTGTGTAATATTACAAAAAAAAAACAATTTATAGTCATCACACTGAACAAACAAATTAGCATGGCTTCAAAAAAAAAGCGGCGCTCAAACGGCATAATTTTGTTAGCCAACTAATAGACAGGTATTCTTAAAAAAAAAGATATGTTCATCTCTCTGGTATTGCGTCCCTACCGGTTGGCTTACGAAATCGTGTCGTCTAGAGGTCGCTTATTAAAAGTTTTAGATCCAATGGAAACTACGCCTTAAATAAAGCCTGCTGGCCATTGGACCAGGAATACCGGTTTTCATTATTGACTAAAAACCGGTGTTTGTCGCTTTTGCAATCCCTATTAAACAAATATTGAAAATGGCGGGAGAAAAAGTTATACGTCATTGTGACTATTGTCAAAGGGTTCTCGGTCCAAGATATTTTAAATTTGCCGCCGTTCTAGACTGGTGCCGGCAAAATATCCGGTTACCCTCATTCCAAACAAGACCGCGACTCGTGTTTGAAGTTTGATACGTGTATAGGTGGAAGTGCGCGTCCGCGGTTCAGAGGAAGACGGTCTGGCGGCACTGGCGGGGCAGACGGGCGTCGTGCGCGGGCTGTCGGGCGCCATGTGCGCCGTGTACCTGCCGCGCGAGGACCGCGTCGTCAACGTGCCCGGCGCGCTGCTCGAGCCCGTCGTGCCCGCCTCCGGCGAGCGCGTCAAGGTGACGTCACTACACACACAGACACACACTAGTTACTGTCGGGCGCCATGTGCGCCGTGTACCTGCCGCGCGAGGACCGCGTCGTCAACGTGCCCGGCGCGCTGCTCGAGCCCGTCGTGCCCGCCTCCGGCGAGCGCGTCAAGGTGACGTCACTACACACACAGACACACACTAGTTACTGTCGGGCGCCATGTGCGCCGTGTACCTGCCGCGCGAGGACCGCGTCGTCAACGTGCCCGGCGCGCTGCTCGAGCCCGTCGTGCCCGCCTCCGGCGAGCGCGTCAAGGTGACGTCACTACACACACAGACACACACTAGTTACTGTCGGGCGCCATGTGCGCCGTGTACCTGCCGCGCGAGGACCGCGTCGTCAACGTGCCCGGCGCGCTGCTCGAGCCCGTCGTGCCCGCCTCCGGCGAGCGCGTCAAGGTGACGTCACTACACACACAGACACACACTAGTTACTGTCGAGCGCCATGTGCCGTGTACCTGCCGCGCGAGGACCGCGTCGTCAACGTGCCCGGCGCGCTGCTCGAGCCCGTCGTGCCCGCCTCCGGCGAGCGCGTCAAGGTGACGTCACTACACACACAGACACACACTAGTTACTGTCGGGCGCCATGTGCGCCGTGTACCTGCCGCGCGAGGACCGCGTCGTCAACGTGCCCGGCGCGCTGCTCGAGCCCGTCGTGCCCGCCTCCGGCGAGCGCGTCAAGGTGACGTCACTACACACACAGACACACACTAGTTACTGTCGGGCGCCATGTGCGCCGTGTACCTGCCGCGCGAGGACCGCGTCGTCAACGTGCCCGGCGCGCTGCTCGAGCCCGTCGTGCCCGCCTCCGGCGAGCGCGTCAAGGTGACGTCACTACACACACAGACACACACTAGTTACTGTCGGGCGCCATGTGCGCCGTGTACCTGCCGCGCGAGGACCGCGTCGTCAACGTGCCCGGCGCGCTGCTCGAGCCCGTCGTGCCCGCCTCCGGCGAGCGCGTCAAGGTGACGTCACTACACACACAGACACACACTAGTTACTGTCGGGCGCCATGTGCGCCGTGTACCTGCCGCGCGAGGACCGCGTCGTCAACGTGCCCGGCGCGCTGCTCGAGCCCGTCGTGCCCGCCTCCGGCGAGCGCGTCAAGGTGACGTCACTACACACACAGACACACACTAGTTACTGTCGGGCGCCATGTGCGCCGTGTACCTGCCGCGCGAGGACCGCGTCGTCAACGTGCCCGGCGCGCTGCTCGAGCCCGTCGTGCCCGCCTCCGGCGAGCGCGTCAAGGTGACGTCACTACACACACAGACACACACTAGTTACTGTCGGGCGCCATGTGCGCCGTGTACCTGCCGCGCGAGGACCGCGTCGTCAACGTGCCCGGCGCGCTGCTCGAGCCCGTCGTGCCCGCCTCCGGCGAGCGCGTCAAGGTGACGTCACTACACACACAGACACACACTAGTTACTGTCGGGCGCCATGTGCGCCGTGTACCTGCCGCGCGAGGACCGCGTCGTCAACGTGCCCGGCGCGCTGCTCGAGCCCGTCGTGCCCGCCTCCGGCGAGCGCGTCAAGGTGACGTCACTACACACACAGACACACACTAGTTACTGTCGGGCGCCATGTGCGCCGTGTACCTGCCGCGCGAGGACCGCGTCGTCAACGTGCCCGGCGCGCTGCTCGAGCCCGTCGTGCCCGCCTCCGGCGAGCGCGTCAAGGTGACGTCACTACACACACAGACACACACTAGTTACTGTCGGGCGCCATGTGCGCCGTGTACCTGCCGCGCGAGGACCGCGTCGTCAACGTGCCCGGCGCGCTGCTCGAGCCCGTCGTGCCCGCCTCCGGCGAGCGCGTCAAGGTGACGTCACTACACACACAGACACACACTAGTTACTGTCGGGCGCCATGTGCGCCGTGTACCTGCCGCGCGAGGACCGCGTCGTCAACGTGCCCGGCGCGCTGCTCGAGCCCGTCGTGCCCGCCTCCGGCGAGCGCGTCAAGGTGACGTCACTACACACACAGACACACACTAGTTACTGTCGGGCGCCATGTGCGCCGTGTACCTGCCGCGCGAGGACCGCGTCGTCAACGTGCCCGGCGCGCTGCTCGAGCCCGTCGTGCCCGCCTCCGGCGAGCGCGTCAAGGTGACGTCACTACACACACAGACACACACTAGTTACTGTCGGGCGCCATGTGCCGTGTACCTGCCGCGCGAGGACCGCGTCGTCAACGTGCCCGGCGCGCTGCTCGAGCCCGTCGTGCCCGCCTCCGGCGAGCGCGTCAAGGTGACGTCACTACACACACAGACACACACTAGTTACTGTCGAGCGCCATGTGCCGTGTACCTGCCGCGCGAGGACCGCGTCGTCAACGTGCCCGGCGCGCTGCTCGAGCCCGTCGTGCCCGCCTCCGGCGAGCGCGTCAAGGTGACGTCACTACACACACAGACACACACTAGTTACTGTCGGGCGCCATGTGCGCCGTGTACCTGCCGCGCGAGATACACACACCGGTCATAGCACACACACACACACACCACAAACGCGCACACACACACACACACACACACACACCAAACACGCGCAAACGCGCACACACACACACACCACACACGCGCAAACGCGCACACACACGCACACACACACACTTAAGGTAATTCGAATCGGTCTGTTGTCCGTACCATCAAAAGTCATTATTCTCCATACCACCAAAAAGTCGCAAGTCATCATTTGCTTCCACAACATTAATCCTGGTAAAAGAAGCACATTCTCAATTCGACTCCTATGGTTTTTTTTCTATGTTTGTTGCCCGAATATTGGGTTCGAATATGTCGTTTTGAAGTCAGTTATTTTATTTAAATATTAAAATGTGACTCGCAGGTGGTGGCGGGCGAGGAGCGCGAGGCTGTGGGGCAGCTCATCAGCATAGAGAACCAGGAGGGCGTGGTCAAGTTCGGCGCCGACGACATCAAGATCATGCAGCTGCGTCACCTCTGCAAGATGTCCACGGCCTAACCGTGCACGTCCCTGTATAACAAATTTCTCCAGGGTAAAGTGGCATTCAATATGTCCACTGTATAGAAAATTTATCTACCAGTGGCATTCAATATGTCCACTAACATCCTGTATAACAAAAGTATCCTGGCTACAGTAATGATAACACCGTGTGTATGGGCATTTTCATTTAAAAACGATCGACCGATTGCGATCTGAGACATTCTTTGTTTTACCGCCCTAAGTGAGTAATGTACTAATGAAACGGAGTATGCAATTATATCTGATAAATTCTACTCTATGCCTATAGCAATTCGCCTGTTGACTAGATTTTTTTTCTGTCGTAAATCGATTCAACTATTTGTGAGGAACAAATATCTATATGACACCTAATACATTTGTATGAGTATAACAGCCACAAATTGTAATCAAAAGTAGCAGATCGCACTGAGCATTGAAAACGCTCTATACAAAACGGGAGGAACCTATGACGTCATCGGTTCCATCGCTGTACTAAGTTGTATGAAAAAAATAGCATTTTGCCATTTTGAGCACGAAAAAGTGCGTTTAAGTACATAGTTGTCGTACATTTATTTTTTCAGTGTTATTTAAGCATTCCGAAATTGACTTTAATTTTTCTTTAAGACGATAAAAAAATATCTTTTTTTTTTAAACTTTGTGGTCTCATAACTTTATATTTTGTATACATTTTTTGTTTATTTCTTTCGTGTTATGATAATTTAGTATTTTCCAATCCATGTGACTATACTGTATTATGTTGTAAAATTCAACATTAGTCAACATCCGAATTAGGATGTGTCAGATATTTATGCCTGCTCGGTTCCGTCATGTTACTGCCGGTGACTACATACCCCGTATACACCAATGTTGTATGTTGATCTTGCTTTGTGTAGTCAGAGACATAAGTGTTATTAGTTAATGATTGTAGTTATCAAGTTTCTTAGATTAACACGTTTCCTGTCCCGGTGCCCCCAAAATGGGGTCATGAAGGTTTTTTTCAGGGGTCACTTCCCCATACTGATTGCACAGTTAGACTTATGAAGTTGTGACATTGTCCGATAATTTTGTATGGGGACAATTTTGAACGTCTTAAAATAAATGTTTCGGGTGAGACAGACTTGAGCACCCAAGGGATAAGAATTAAATATCTGATAAGTTATTTGGATTAACGTCATAGAAAATTTGATAAGTAGAGTACCACTTTAAGACGGGACATTTTATTTTAAATACCCAAAAGATATGAAAGAAGCAGACTTTGAAAAGAAATTGAACTTTCTGTTATTTGTCTTGTATATTATTACATCATAGTTGTAATAATCTTTATAATTATTCTTCTCTTTAAGTATCCTCATTTATGTTAACAGCTACGCGTGTTCCACAAGGAGCAATAATGTAGAATTAATGAAGGCAATTTTCTAGACCACGAGCGTTTTAGCACTACACTACACTTCGTATGGAGATAAACGCTTTACTAGTGTTTTGGTCAACACAATGATCTAAACAAATCATTTTGACAACGACATCTCAGTCTGCCATAACGACAAAATAATTTATCGTCACTATGTTAAAAAAAACTTCGTATAGAAAAACGTCATAGTTACATATTAACTTTATATACCCTTCCTGCGTTTTTACCTGGAGTCAGTATCAGATCAGATACGTGTTTTTTTTAAGTAATGACGATATACTGTACGGCTTGCATAAGACGTCTCAAGTGCGACGCGACATGTAACAAACAGCCAATGACAACACGCGCACATTGCCTATTTACTATAGCTTGGCAACTTGTTTGGTGACACTCACCTGTGTGCTTTTTGTTATGTGCAGCCGCACACAGGTGAGTGTCACCAACGAAGTTGCCAAGCTATACTTAGCAAGTTTTTAAAAGTTAATCGTTGTTGGAAGTATGGAAGGCAAAAGTTCACGTGGCCGATCGCCAGCACGATGGACCGCCCAACCAGCCCCAACTTAAATGCGAGCAACTATCTTAAAAATTTTACGAAGTAGTGAGGAACGCGATGGACCGGAGTCGATGGCGGGAATCTATTCGTGCCAGAACGACGACCACCAGCCACGATCATCAGTCATGGATATGACTAAGAAGACTTAGGAAGCAGTCTCTAGTTCAGTAAGAAAAATTTGTAAACGATGTCTTTGTGAAATACATTTTATATCTTACCCGATCTCGGGACAATGGTGTCCCAGTTTTGTGAGACGTGCGCGGAGCCGAAGCCAACGCGTAGAGGTTCTTTTCATTATTATTGCGCTGCGACAATTCTTATTATTAAAGTGCCTTAATCAGACTTGGGATTTGCGGGAGAGTTAAAAGCGAAGTTCCATACAAATGTCGCTCGCCGGGACTGGTTTTTATGGAAACTGGCCCGTAAATTCCAAGTGTGATAAAGCCCAAAGCACTTCCCCATTGGCTGTTACATGCTGTGTTGCACGCGATATTTGTCGCAGCTGTCTTATGCCAGTTGTGCAGGAGTCCTAGCTCAGCACCTTTCCGAGTCAAAGTACTAGATGAACGGCTATGTTGTCGTCGACTATACCATAAATATTACTTCCTCGTAGAAGTTGTGAAATAAAGATGTTATTTATTTACAGAAATAAATGATAAATGCATAATTTGTTGTCTTATTTCTTACTATTCTCCTTTATTAATTTTACCTTCTGTCTTCACGAGCAACTCGGGTTCATTTTGTAAAATAGTGCATCAGACAATCCACTAGAACCAATCCATATCCCTCATTAAAAAAAAATGTTTTTCCATGTCGGTCGAGCTGTCTTCGAGGAATCGGTCATTATACAAAAAAATATTCCGACGAACTGGAAACCTGTTTTTTGAAGTCCGTTATTAGGTTAGATACTTGACGAAACATGGTGTGGGTCATTCCGCGTAAATGTAACGCGAGTCACGATTTCACTGCGTGTTTTTTTCATTAAAGATACAAATTTTATAGTGTTAATATATCTAGGGATGATAAGTAACACATCTTTAGAGATATATTAACACTTTGATTCTGTTCTTTATATTGACGAAACCTGTATGTTCAGTTGTGGGTTTTTGAATAAAAGTTAGTGTATTTAGGTAAGAATGAAAGAAAAGAGTAGAATGAAACAGAACGTATAATGATTTTATTAACATTTATTGTTTTTCAATTGTATTTTAAGAATTTCAAACAAAATGCAGTCACATAAACTGAGCAATCAACTTGCTAATACCATTTTGTTATTCAAAACGATTACATACATCGAAAAATATGATGCTACCTATTATAGTAACGATCACATATATTCACATTAAATACATCGATGGAATATGCGTACAGCTAGGTATCGATACCTATTCTACGCACGCACGGAGATACATTGATTTTAAAATTCGATTATAGAAATATCAAACTGGGGTAAATGCTCAGCAAAATGCGCCGGAAGAATAAAATGCAAAGTAGCCATGATAGAGTAAAACTAATTAACAATTTAAGTCCAGAGAGGACGATCCTAAATAAAACAAATCATTTGGCTAAAGTAACGCAACTGAGCTCTGTCCTACGCATTACATGCTACGGCCCGGTCTAAACGATACTATTATTGCAAAATTAATATAAAAGTTTTCAACAGCAGCAAAACATCCCCGTCCCCCCTAAGTACTATAACAATTAACTTACGCTAAAGAATTTCAGTATTATTACGAGTAGGCTCCGCGAAATGAGGTGGCCTAGCGACCAACACTCGTACAATGCTCCCAATATCATTAACCTGATGACATTACGAGTCAAAGGATACATTGTGTCGCCATCTGTACATAAGTAGCAAGGTTTTATTCGCCTGTGCCTATCAACTATTTCATCTTTTGCTGTGGCGGATAAGTTCTACTTTAACGGCAAATATATTCACACAAGCTAAATCCTTTTGAATATTAGTCGTTACTAGATAAACGTTATTTGTAGCCGAATGTACCACTGCAACACTAGGCCACGCCCACCCGCGAACCGTACACACACAGACACAATTAGGTTCAGATCTGTACATCGACATGAGGGTCTTACATATACAAAAATCTCATGAAATCTCTCAACATGGTTGTGGCCGAATGTGTACTTTATACAAAACGTCGAACCGAACATCCCTTCATTCACGCGCATGTAAAGTATTTATTGCATTGCTACCGTAAAAACTAAACATTTCGACATAAATATGTACAACGCTTATATCAAAATTATTATAATTATAGAAACTTAGAACCGAAGGAAGCTTCTCGTGAACGTTCGGATCGGTCGTGCTATTGCCCGCGATGCGTGATTTCCGTTTGCAGTTATCGGTATTTGGCATATATTTTTACATATCTAAAAAAAGATAATGTGATGTGCACGATATACAAATAATTCTATAAAAATTGAGGCCTAATATCGGTCTTCTAAGCTACCTATTTTTCATAAATAATTTACAAAATACAAAACTACCCTTCGAAGAAATCTGTACAATCCCGGGCGTAGAGCGCCCCTCGACGCGCTCCGATCGTAATCAATAAATACAATACAACAGCCGACCTGCGATCACCTCACAGAGGCGCTTATCGATAATAATAAAATCTATGTACAGATATCGCCGATCGCCCCGTCACTACGGCCCGCACCGGACTTGACTACGACAAGTTTGTCACGAGAAGTTGCCACGACAAGTTGTCACGGCAAATCTTACGCGACAAACTGTTCGCGGTTAGTTGCGGTGTCCCGCAGTGCCGACGTGTCGACCCATTCATCTCGCCAGGACATCCATTATTTTGACACGAAACTGTACCCATCAAATGTATAAACTACAGAATTTAAACACAGGACACTTGATGGGATACTTAACATAGATAAGCAGATTGCCTATACATTTGTCTTTTTGCGATTGCAATTTGAGTTTATTCAGCGGAACGAAAGAGACAGAACGCACATAGCAACCCGCTATCTATGGAAGTATCTTATGGTCGTATATTTGCCTAGTTGCACAAACATTCATTAAAGTTACTGCCGTTGATACTATTAGCAAAACAAGGGATAGCAAAATTTAATCGTGTTGCTAATGTCACATTAGGTCCGTCCGGAAGATGATTTAGTGGGCATGCACCTTAAAGAACGATTATGCAACGGATGAGTGTTCCACTGACGATTAAGTATATTAAACAGTTGACTTCACTAAGTCAGTAGAACACTTAGGGCCTTATCACTTTTGCAAGCTGCGAGCGAGTTTCCATACAAAACCAGTCGCGGCGAATCGAGCGACATTTGTATGGAACTTCGCTTCCAACTCGCCCGCAGCTCGCTCGCAAATCGCAAGAGTGATAAAGGCTCTTAATATCAAAACTAAAAGGTTACAAAATACCTACTATTCGATTACTTACAGTTGGCACCTGGGATCTATGACGTGACATACAAACTAGGTGTAAACTTCAGAGTAACCGTGATACAAACACCAACAATAAAATGTGATGGAACGAGCTAGCCAAAAATTCATGACTCAATCGAGAATGTGTCCTTTATTTCTGAATGCCCATTTTATCATATCTTACTGCCGGTGGCTACATAAGAGATTTACAAAATAAAAGCCGTGGGAATGTAACCCAGAATCCGACCGAGTCGGTCCCTGCATCCTAGCCAGAATCCCTAGATCCTATTCAAGGTTCCTAGACGCTGGCCAGGGTCTAGGGAGCCTAGGCAGTGTCTCTAGACTCCAGTGGCGTGGCGTAAAGATATATCCTTGGGCAAGCCGGTGCAGATTTGGCATACATTTTCCATAAGAGCTGAATAAGGTGCTCAAATGCCTGATATTAGGCAAGCCGGTAGGAATCGAGTTATTTGGACGCCACGCCACTGCTAGACTCTAACTAGGGTCGTAAACCTTAACTAGGTCCCCCAGAAGCTGGCTAGGATCCCTAGAATTAGCCCCCGGGTGTCTAGACCCTAGCCAGGGCCTGTGACCCTAGCCGGGGCCGCCTAGCCGGGGTCGGTGCCCCGCCGGGCGGGGCTCCCTCACGAGGCGTACATGCGTTTGATGTCCTCCTTGTACCGTTCCTGGATGTCCTTGCGCTTGAGTTTGAAGGCGGCCGTCACCAGACCCATGTCCGGCGACCACACTTCCGTGCACAGCTTCACCGCTGTAGGTACTTCGAATCGCTCCAGACCACCTGGAAACGTAAATTATCTTATAGGTCGTTTCACGATTCATTAAAAGCGATAATATCGTCGCCCGTACGTTTATGTATGTATGTAAACACTTTATTCCACACAAAATTATGCAAAAGCAATACAAAAAATCAATGGTTATGTACAAAGGCGCACTTATCGCTGTAAGGTATCTCTTCCAGCTAACCCTTGAGCAAATGAGAAAGAACAACCAACATCGAAGAAGATAGACAAACAAAATTAAAAGATGAAAGAGATATCAGTTTTTCTTTTCTCTAATCTTGTGGAAATTATGGTCAAAAGTATACGAGTTTACGAAGCCAAATATTGACAGAATTTAGCTTGAAAATTAAGAAGGACGGTTTGAATGTTTTTGATGAATTTGAATGTAGCTTTAACTGTAGTTTTATTTTATGCAGTGAAAGTAGGTACTGTCAAATTGTCAATACGAAATTTCCTTTCCCAGATCTTTCCACTGGGGTTTTAATTTGAAAAATAATCTTCAATATACCTCTATACGTGGACACGTACCTATAGAATGCCTAGTGGTACATTTACAAGAGTTGACAAAAAGCATGCGATATTATAATTTACAAGTTCAAGTGTGTCACTATCTTTACGAAGATTTCGTATATCGGCTCCGCTTTACCGAAAGAAACGGTGCAATTCCCAACTACACCACCCCAGTCGCTCATGTTTGAATCGAATTTCACAATACGCCCGTAACATTCCTCACTAGCGCCTTCTGTACCAACACGTTTAAAGGTCACGCGTCTAAGCGCGTAAGCTACACTCGCGGTCAACGAATTCGGGTCACCCTCATTTAAATAATAGAAATAGGTGTTTTTCAATATTTGACACTTGTTTCATTTACATAATATACTATTCTTCAATACCTGGCTGTATTAGTAATATCCGCTAACCCATCACAAAAATATTATTATCTAGAAATGGTGATTTTTGCGATATCTCACTCCGTTAATGTCATTATTCTTCATGTTTTTTTACGAGTTCGATCTAAGCCTGAAATTGCTATTATTTTCAGTGTTATTATTGCAGATAATATCTAAAATGAATTAAAGATCAAAACGGGATACAATAACTTCACAACCCTGGAGTATTTTAGTAAATATGGCACTTCACATTGGTTTCACCGACCCGAATTCATCGTTCGCGAGTGTATAAAGAATGGGCTAGCTAAACGACAAAAAAACTGTTTAGTCCGTCAGTTAGATTATTCAAAAATATTGTACACGTATTTTTTTTTGTTTGACAAACAAAAAATGACGAGGATGGAGTGCTTAGAAGTTTCGAGTGACGTCACTTCTAGGTAGAATTTTCACCTAGAAGTGACGTCACAAGCCCCCACTCCAGAAGTTTGATGATCTATAACTTTGTCGATTTTTAATATTTTGATAAACCAAAAAATACGTGTCCCATATTTTTTCATAATTTAACTGACGGACTAAATAGAATTATATTGTTTTTACCCAGTTTTCATCCCTATTCGAATAAAGTCCATGTCGAATCCGCACTCACATTTCTTAGCATGATCCGCCAGCTCCTTCACCACCAACTTCTCGACATGCTCATCCTTGCATAGCGCCTCGAAGTCTTTGCCAGTGATTCCCGCGCGGGCGGCGAGATCGGCCAGATGCTGCGGGTGCGGCACGAGGAGTGCCACCGTGAAGTTCTTGGAGCTGTCGCCGTATACACAGATGTTCTCGACGATGGGGCAGGTCTTCAGCTCCGCTTCCACCTTGCCGAGGGACACGTACTCGCCCGCTTGGAGCTTCACCAGGTCCTTCTTGCGATCTGTTCACGAAGGGATTAATATTTTACATGATATACTTTACATATATGTCAGAGTGTCGGAGTTCTCCCCACGGAGGAATGTCAAGTTTGTTTATGCTTGAGTGTCTTTGGTTGCGGTACAATGACGTTTTTTCAAAATCGACGGAGTTCTGTCATGGTTGTTAATCTTTTGCATGTCAGAAAATTGGTGAATAGTATTGGAGAAGGAATCAGAGTCAGTGATGGTAGATCTGAGTGTTTTGGGCGAAGGAACACGCCCTGCAACCAACCTCACTGCTTTTCTTCGTTTATTATGATTAGTTAGTGATACTATCGAACTCCAACCGATGGAAGCGTACACTCGACTGCGGATTAAGGCAATTTGATGGACATCCTGACGACTCCTACCCCTGACGCCGATATATATTTATAATATATTTTACATAATATAGATATTTTTCATGTGATTTTGATTCCACTAACAGTTCCTCAGTGGACATCTGTAATCGGATCGGAGTGATGTGCTCGCTAAAGATAAGATTGGGCTACAGACCGATGATCTTGATGCAGCCGTCGTGATGCAGCTCTCCGATATCGCCGGAGCGGAACCAGCGGCGGCCGCCCACGTCGAGGAACTCCTCGCGCGTCTTCTCCGGGTTGCGGTAGTAGCCCTCCGCCACGCTGTCGCCGCCGATCACTATCTCACCCTGAAAATTATTACAGCTCATATTATATTAGTATTCGCGGTCGTTAACGGTAGGGCTGGTACGCATAAGGTCACTCAGCGAGCTATGGCGGGCCATGTTGGGAGTATCTCTGAAGGATCGTATCCGTAATGATGTGATCCGACAGAGAACTAAAGACGTCGACATAGCTCAACGGATTAGCAAGCTGAAGTGGCAGTGGGCTGGCCACATCTGCCGCAGAACCAACGATCGCTAGAGCAAGCGTGTTCTCGAGTGGAGACTACGAATCGGCAAACGTAGTGTGGGGCGCCCTCAGACAAGGTGCAGTGACGATCTTCGTAAGGTGGCTGGCTAAGGCTGGATGCGAGTGGCCGCGGATCATTGCCTTTGTCCAGCAGTGGACTAATACGGTGACGTAATGATGATATGAATATTAGTTCCGAGAGACGACCTAGTTACCCACACAGCTTCTAACTAACCGGAAAACGACTCCGTTTCCGTACACTGGAACGGTAAAACAAGATCGGTATTTTTTGTATGTCTAAAACTGGGTAGCAACGAACGAATATTAATATCTGATCCAATTATATTGATACATGAATGCTGCCACATGCTTTTTTTTATACCCTGTTTCTTCATAAGCTACCCTTATATAATTGGTATTTCAAAATACACTTTGTATAAAATGTTTCGCAGAGTTATTAACGATGACTGACGGTACTTGTAGTGCAACGTTACCTGCGGGAAGGGTTTGTTGGTGACGCGGTAGTTGCCCTCCTCCCACGTGACCAGTCTGATGTCCGTGCCCGTCGTCGGCGCCCCCACGCGCCCCGTCGATCTGGAAATATACCACATTCGTTACAAACGAACAACATTGTGAATTTACGACGAAAACAGTGCGAATCTACCATAGAATCAAAAATTTTCCAATAGATGAATAGATGGCGTTAAAAAATTGTAATACCATAAGTTTGCGATGTTAGGTTTCTCTCAAAGTCACATGGTGTACCCGTGGATCGGCTCTCCGGCTTAACTCGGGGATCTCCGATTGTGACACAGAGACAAGGTACCAGAGTCATCGAAAGTTTTAACCAGTTGATGAATACGTTTGCTGAAAGAGGACTCTCTGTTTCTTTGGGCACATCGTGCATTCACCAAGGCGTGCGCTAGAGAAACAGTTTATTCTTGGATCTGTGGAGGGCAAACGCACCAGAGTCAAGAGTTCCAGCGCGTTGGTACGATACGATCAAAAGGGCTGCTAAGTGCAGTCTCTATCAGCCGGTCCATAAAACCGAGAACGGACTGCATGGAGTCAGTTGCATTCGGTCACGATCCCCAGCCACCAGGGACCGACTAAGAAGAGATACGCCTCCTCGGTTTGTATTAGGCAATGATTTCAAAAGTAAGGATAGGCCCATCCGAACAGTTCGGAACTATTTTCCCCGTAACAAAAAATGCAGCTCTAAAGACCAGCTGCGCAGTGCACGCGCCACGTGTCACACTGCCGGCTGGTACTGATTTGGCGGTATTTTTACCGCCAAAGCGTTGGAACCGTCGTTTTGTATGCGTGAATGGTATTAGGAGAGTATAACATCGTCGGTATGTCTCACCGGTCGTGCGGGTCGGCGACGGTGGCGCAGGACGTGGTCTCGGTGAGGCCGTAGCCGGTGACGACGTCGGCGCACAGGCAGATGCGGATCTGCGCATGCGTGTCCGGGGACAACGGCGCGCCGCCCGAGATCATCAGCCGCATGTGCCCGCCCAGCAGCGCCGTCACCTTCGTGAACATCTGCCGAACAAACGGATAAACGTTCATACTACTTACGATAGCGTTTGCTGTCCTTCGTCTGTAATAATAGTTTTACAGACCAAGGACAGTGAAAGGCATCATTTCGTAAAAAAGACCTGCCACCAAAGTTATGAATATTTAAGAAAATGGACGTCACCCTCACTGGGGTTGTGAAGGGGTCGGGCCAAAAGGGAGTGGCGCGCCCTCGCTACTCATGGCCGCGTTTAGTGGCCGAAAGTGCGGGCGCTCTTAAGGGCAATTTCTAAGTACGTTGGTGAGTTTGTATTTGTAGATGATATACTGACCAGGCGGTTGAGCACGGGCGTGTCGTAGCCGCGCTTCATCCAGGTGAGCTTGTAGGTGTAGGCCCACTTGAACAGCGCCGCCGCCAGCGGCCCCGACCGGGACACCTTGTCCGTGATGCCCTTGCTGATGCGGTCCATTATCAACTACGGACAGACAAACAACGATTACTATCTAGTTCACGACGTTCAGCTATGATAGAATAATATAAATTATAAGTTTTAATTGATCAACACAAAATTGGCGACCGTGACAGGACGGAACTAGACGGTTTCTTATGATTTTCCTGGTGTGTATAAATGTAGTAAAAGGCACCGTGTTCTTGTACACACAAGCAGGAAATGTATGTACCTACTAATGAGAGTATGTCTATGGCATGATTGAGGCTGCATTTATAGATAAATTCCCAATCTATGTCCAGAGTCCCCTTACACCCTATATATTAGTCTGTCTGCTTCACTTCGAGGTATAGTATCCGATTATAACTTCATTTCTATTTATACATTTTTTGTCCACAGTGAACTGGCTTTTTCTAGGTAAGCGAACCATCTTGGACCTTGTCCCGTGAGTTGAAATCAAACTTTTGAGCTCCATTATTTTTAAAACCATGTTACTAGATATACTCACAGGAACAGTGGTCATGCAGGTGGGTTTGAGCACGGTGGCGTCTCCCTTGGTGCCCTTCATGATCTTGCTGGAGGAGTCCAGCATTGTGAGCGGCGTGGAGTAGCCGATCGGAACGCCTGCAACAACCGACAACACATAAATAAGGCTGTAATAAGTGCCCCAATAAACACGGTCAATGATTCGTTTTATACAGGATTTTAGCTTTTTTCAGCCACTTTCTACAATATTTTAATATTTTAACTCTTTCCGAATATAATAAGGGAGAAAGAAGATCAAGAGCACTTTAAAGTTCGTGTCGTATAGTCACGAGTCCTTGGATTTCGTGTCATGGGCTTCTAAGAGGTCAATGGGCCCCAATTTAAGAAGCCCTGGTCAGTACATCCGTCGTCACGGCAAATGGTCTGTCACATTATTGATACATACAGTTGGGGCCGTGAGCTAATACACGGGCAGGAGAGCCCGATTGCACACATTGCCTTGCTTAGAAACCGGGATATACCCTCAGAACATGCGTAACAGCGCACTTAGAACGGCCGCACATTGGGCCACTAAACGTGACCACAAGTGGCTCAGAACGGCCGCACATTGGGCCACTAAACGCGACCACAAGTGGCTCAGAGGGGCCGCACATTGGGCCACTAAACCCGACCACAAGTGGCTCAGAACGGCCGCACATTGGGCCACTAAACCCGACCACAAGTGGCTCAGAACGGCCGCACGTTGGGCCACTAAACCCGGCCATAAGTAGCGAACGCGCGCCACTCCCGCGACTTGTGGCCCGAACGCAGCCACTCGAACACCCGGTATGTGATGCCACACAAAATGTATGAAAAAACTCGCCCTAGTGGCTCAATGCGCGGAGGCTCTTACTGTCAGGCGGCAGTTTATAGGTTTATGCCACAACTGGCCATAAAGTGGATTTGTGGCCAAGTGTAGACATAAAATGATGTACACAACACGGGAGGTAATAAAGAAAGCCCTCGATCGCATATTTACATCCCTCGCTTGCAGCTCGGGCCTCTGCGATCTCGGGCTTTCTTTGTATGACCACCCTAGTTGTGTAATGTAGTATTGTCGGTACCGACCTGCGATGATGCACAGACTCTCGGCCAGCAGCTCGAACACGTGCGCGAGCGGCAGGAAGCCCATGAGGATGTCGTGCTCGTAGATGGGCACGGCGTCCACGAACGCCTTGAGCGTGGCCAGCATGTTGCGGTGCGACAGGATCACGCCCTTCGGCACGCCGGTCGACCCCGATGTGTACATTATTATGGCCGTGTCGTTCGCCGACGGAGGCACCGATTCTAAACAACAATAGGAAATTTATTAACATGAATCACCAAATTATGTTTAGAAAAGTAGTCGGAAAAAATCCGTTCATTCAATTACAAATGAATGTAGTAAAGTTGATGAGAAACTCAGAAATTTTAGAGAAGTTACAGTATCGCTGACAATTCGGGCTTTCCTAGTTGCTGTATAATACTCAGTGTTACATTAGTTAAATCAACCAATGGCGTTGCTGTATTTGATACTAATGTTGCAAGTTTAGAATTGTAACTTGTAGCTTCGTGAAACGGGGCCCTGGTGTTATAACACCGCTGAAATATATTGAAATGTAACCTCAAATTTTGAATTTAAAAGATGATATTCTAAAGTGTATTGATTTACTAAATTATTATAAACATCTGTGACAGATAAATAGTTTCAGGGTTATCTGGGTTAGGGCTGTCTTCCTTCATCTTTCCTCTCTCAATTAGCTTGAGAACGGGAATTAGCTTGTCATCGAGTATTTGGTAAATAAAACTGCATTCATTAAGTGTTTGTTCCTTTTGGCGTCAAGACCCTTAGTCCGTGGGTCCCTGGCGCTCTAAGTCTCTTCAAGGAGTTATCGAAGAGACTCAGAGATACCGCGAGGGACCGAAAAACTGACAGCTTCCTCGCTCAACGCATCAGCCTTACAATCCAGCGAGGCCAGCCATTTTTAGATCTATTTTAGTTTCAGCTTATTTAATTTAGTTTTTAGTATTTACACATTTACTTTTAACCTCTTTTCTGTTTTAATGTTCTTTTCAATAAAAATTAATTGTGGTGTCCAATTTCAGCACACGACACTCGGGGATAAGCGGAAAGAGGCCAATAACAACTCACCAATCTTGGACAGTTTTCCCTTGGCCAACACCTCCTTGTAGGCGACAATCCTGATGCCCTCCTTGTAGCCGGTGGTGTCCGTGGGCTTGAGCTGGTCCTCCATGTAGATGATGGTGTCGACGAGCGGGGTCTTGGCGAGGATCTTCTTGAACTTGGGCAGCAGCTCGTGCGTCGTGATGACGGTGCACACCTCCGTCTCGTTGATGCCGTGCGCGATCGCGTCGTCGCCGAGCGTCGCGTAGATCGTTACCACTGTGGAGGTTCATCAAATTAATTCAGGTTCATTTATTTATTGCAAAGTACGGCCCTGTTAAGCCAGAGCGATAGGCTAGACCAGGAGTTCCCAATTTTT
Source organism: Eudemis profundana (assembly GCA_947034925.1). Lineage (NCBI taxonomy): Eukaryota > Metazoa > Arthropoda > Insecta > Lepidoptera > Tortricidae > Eudemis > Eudemis profundana. Next base: position 25,688,949 of record OX344799.1, on the reverse strand, counting down.
TTCAGCCCGTGGCGCACTTACAAGTTTAGTACTTCGTCACGGCGCCCTACCCTAGTTCGCCCAAAATAGGTATCGTCGCTTTATAGGTACCCGCGAATATTTGTCGTTTTTAGATATCGATAGAGGATCGCCTCACAGCGCCCCTCTTTACATTCTACGGCACACCAGGGCGCCGCGGCTCCGCTCGTCTCCGCATCAGTGGAACCGCAGCTTTACGCCTGGCAGTACTCGCTACAAAAGATCGGCGGTATATCGGGTGTCATGGACTTACCGGGTTACGTTCGATCCACACGTTCACATAAGGACAGGTCGATCCGCTTCATCCTTCCTTATTGTATTGCTCACCCTGAGCAATCAGCGATAAGTCAAGGTGGCCCCGGCCGAAGGCCAAACGTCCCGGTTCGACTCCAGGCGTTCAGGCCCCCACCTAGCCCGACCCTATCGAGGTGGACCGGGACAAGCGTTAGACAGGCTTTAATAAAAAAAGACTTACCGGGTATGCTCTGCTTGAAGCAGCCGTGCGCCGCGAGCATCCACTCGGCGCGTGTCTCGGCGAACATGACGACGTTGCGGCGGGGGGAGCAGCCCAGCTCCCGCAGCCCCGCCGCGAACTGCCGCGCCTCACGCTCCACGTCCGTGTATGACCGCCACGTGTACGACCCCATCTTGAACTAAATGTTTACAAATATTCTGTTAATGTAGCTATTTTTGAACGATTGCTGGTGCAAGGGAAAGTCGAGGGCAAAAGATCTCGGGGGCGGTCTCCAACACGGTGGACGGCTCATCAAATCTGTGACACATTTTCAGCATAAAATTTATGCGTTAACATTTAATGTTAACTCTCACTCCACTAAACAGAGATACATGGCGTCGCACTACAAGAGAAGCAGTAGCGCAAAACTCGACCGAGACATGACCACGACCACTCTGCCAAGAGTGCACGACGAATATTCTTGAAATATGTTCAGCGGAACCACATAAATAAGAGAAGTTTAAGACGCTATAGGGCATGCAAAACTGTATGTAAACGTGGCCGATGACGCCAAAAACTGCCGCGTTAATACTTTTAATTCCGGGAACGGTCCTCTGGCTTTTCGCCGAATTATTTTTACCCAAATGTTTCATTTGCCAACCGCTACATTTTCCAACTCACGATTTTCTCTGAAACCATATATAGCTTTCATAAAACAAACCTAACCTACTGTATTCTATATTTTTTTTTTTTGTTTCGGACAAAATCGAAGAGTTGGGAAATGAAACATTTGGGAAAAATAATTAATAAAGGCAAGATACTACCGGAGAACCCTTAGCAAATTCTCGCTACAAGCCCATTTCTCCATGTTAACGTGTCCGTCAAGATAGCATACACCGTAAAGATATTCAGAATCTGATGCAGCCAATAAATAGTACCCAAATAGTACCGACAAAATACCTAGGAGAAAAAATAGTACCCTTTAACTTTTTGAAATATAAGCCCTGTTCACGGTGTACGCTACCGGGCGTCAAGCTGACGTACACCGTTTGTATCTCTGGAACGGTTTTGTTTTTGGAAACGCTTTATATCTCAAAAAATAGTACCCTAATAGTACCTTAGGGCCCTACAATTTCATTTCTCTAGCTATCGTAGAAGCCGAGATATAGTGAGCTCTTTCTATGTCAAATTCCCGGATTCGCCAGCTTGACGGTATGAAATTTTGTACACCGTTGTCATGGAATATCTCAGCTTCTACGATAGCTAGAGAAATGAAATTTTAGGGCCTTAGGGTACCTACTATTTGGGTACTATTTATTGGCTGCATCAGATTCTGAATTTCTTTACGGTGTATGCTATCTTGACGGACACATGTTAACGGCTACGAGTACGTAGCGTTACGAAATGTTTGGTTGCAAAAGTGTTAATTGCTCATCATGAAACGGTTACTCTGCTAATCGTTCGTGCTAAAGTTGAACGTGAAAGGAAAAATTAGTCTTTACTAAAAACACATCAAACTAAGGCTTTTCTAAAAATGTACCCCTAATAAAAATGTGTTATCCTGGTCGTGTAGTACCTACAAGACAGATCATCCCACACCTAATTTATTAATATATGAGTGTCTCTTTTCAAATTTTAAACAAAACGAACATCATAAATAGATATCATTGCGCGTATCAAATAGAAGCCATTGTGTCTCAATAAAACGATTCGTTCATTACATGGCCTAAAGGTGTTATCTGTCTTTATTTCTGACATCGATAAACTCTTTGTAACAGAATAATAGATATTACACGTGTCATAGCGGCGATACATGATACGTTAACACAAGCAATATTATATTGCCTTCTGATACAAACTTTACACGTGCCAAGTACACTTAAACAGCATTTTATACCGACAAATATCTACATAAACATACATCTTCGCATGCTTAAATAACAAATAACAGTCGCGTGTCACTGGTTTGGCATCCCTGCCCATCAATCGGTGACGCAACAAGATTAGACGGGAGTAAGTCTCATTCACAACTTCACAAGCCGATTCCGAGACGCAAGAAGCCCCACGACGGAGTTCCCACGATCGGGGGATTGCCGATCGATCGGCATTAATACAAACGACGCCACTGTTAACTGACACCCATAGACTTTAACACGTCGCAATAAAGTTGACATTAGTTTACAAATGTGCAGTTAACGGTGCGTTCGATTGTACACGTGCGACAACATTACGAGTAGTGTGGTGATTCGTATTGCTATTTTTCCGAACTTTTTTATCGTTTTTGTCCACGTATCAGAAACTATTTGTGATTCATTGGTTAGTCTTTAGCACTCAATTCCTTACTTTTTTTCGTTCAACTATGTTGCTATAGAAATAAGTTATTTGAAGGGTAACTACGGTTACTAAAAGCAAGTGAATGAAATTACATCAGCGGAGTACAAAGTTAGCGTCGACGAGAATGGAGCTAATACTTCATATCGAATCGGCTATCACAAACCCTTATCTCGATGTCGCCGATTAAAAGTAAGATCGCTGGTACTGTGCTGAACAGCAAGCAGAATAATTGAGAATGATTTACAATATTTGAGAATGATTGAAATCATGAGATCAAAGAAAAAAACAAGTCTCTAACTATTATTGAAAAGATAGAGCTCTGTGACGTACGGACAGAGAGCGGAGGCTTAGAAATAGGGTTTCGTTGACACCTTTGGGTACGGAACCCTGAAAACAAGCAACAGATCTGCAGCCAGTGTCAGTCAGTCTCTTACAATTGTCATAGGGTAGAATAGGGATGGGTCATTCCCGTCTATTCCACAGCTATCATTTAATTAATAATTAATATCTTATGCCGTATTTACATTAAGGCTAAGTGAGCTCCAGAAGTGGGTAGGAAAGTGGGCAGGATAAGTGTGAACACGATACTTCTCATGCCACTGCCATTGCCACTCGCGCTGCCCGGCGCTCCCCAAAAGAGCGGGTTTTTGTGCGAAAGCCAAACGACCGACAGCGCGAGCGGCAGTGCGTGTTTACATTATGCTTACAAAGTTCTATTAAGATGGATAGATATCATCCACCATCTCCTACTTATTGCGTATTTGATATCTTTTTAAATATCGAACATAATTATGTATCGCAAAAAGACACAGTGCGGACGCTGCAATTATTTCGACGTCTGCCATTGCCGAAAATCGGAAGCGAAGTGAGTGGTAGGGCAGTATGTAAACGCACACTTCTCTCGATCCTGCTGCAGCAGTATTTAGGGAATTACTGTCGGCAGCGTGAGGGGCAGCGGCAGGGGCTGAATGTAAATGTAGTTATTACCTTTTTGAACACCCGTCCGTTAGGCTGCGGCTCGTCCTCCTCGCTGAGCACGGTCCTGGTGCCGAGCGCGGGGCGGTCGGCCCAGCGCGCGGCGGCGGCGCGCAGCATACCCTCCATAGTGAGCACGTTGTCGCGCACCATACGCAAGTGCAGATCAGTGGGCTCGGCGACTGACCGCACTGTGACACTGTCCGCTGTGCTGTGGATTATTCGCGCCTGGAACGTAATACACGGCGATCAGCATTTGTAACTACAAATACAACTAAAGCAGAAGGCGTCCGGACCGTCTGTTGTTGAAGTTCAGCAGTGGACGTCTCAGGGTTAAAATGATGAAAACTTGGAATGGGGAAATTGAGAACATATCGCGTTAAAAATTGAGGCACTGATTGTCGCTCTGTAGCACTGCTTGTGCTCTGCTGCACATCTTGACCAACGACCGGTCGCAAGCCGATGTTTGCAAGTTGTGGTTGTTTTCCACATACATTCAACCACGACGCTGCCCGATCGCAACATGTTGGTTGGTTAAATGTTGCAAGCTTATAAAAAGTCATTACCAAAAAGTTAACATCTCGAGCAAACTGATAAAATGCACAGGTGTTGTCGTGATACGTCTAATAGTCTAAAGTAAACAAATAAGGGCTCAATAGTTGTAACTTGGGACCTGACACGAAGTAGGATAAAAACTTATGTACTGTGATCTCATATTTTTTTACAACAGAACCATTCGAATGAAAGGAATGCGAAAGTCGTTCTTAGATAGCATTTTCAATTGAAAATAGGAGTCCATACATTCTGCGACGGCTACAAGGATTCGAAGAACAAATAGGTAGTGTGTTGCATTACAGAGCAGTACAATCTTATGTGGTTTTTATAGACGACGGATCGGTTGTCAGCGGTTTGCTCTAGGCCAGGCTCCATTTGACTTACAAAGCAAATATTCATAAAGGATAAGGTAATCCGTTAAAGAACATTTCAGCTATAAAATCTACCTAGTATTCGGCACTTTCGCATATTTGCCCGCATTTAATATGCAAATAATAAACTACAAAATATTTTTGGATAGACGCCGCGCCGAATCATTAACTTCTGCAGCGTCTCTTGACGTACGTCATGTAGATGCAAAAAAGTTGCGGTTTTAGTAGATTCGTTGGACGAAAATATATGCAACTAGCGACCCGCTCCAGTTTCGCACGGTGTTTCTCTACTATATTATGCATGTAGGTATTGCCTTGCCTGCCTCTTGAATCACTTTATCTATTAAAAAAACCGCATCAAAGATCTAAGCATACATAGGGACAGACAGCGGGAAGCGACTTTGTGTTATACTATGTAGTGATTAAGCTTAACATATTGCTACAAGAACACGTATAACAGACCTATCTAGTAACTCAATGTTCGCAATGTATCAGCTGAATCCTGTTCTAATCGTAAAAACAAGTTTATATACATTTAGAGTTCACGTCAATCGATGATTAGTATTTTAATCGATTGTATCACGTAGTTTATTTAGAAATTAGGTGCGGATTCGAGATTAGATAACGATGGTGCTTAATTCCGCGAATCAAATCGATGTCTAGACTGTTCGCCGTTCGGTTTTCAATGAAGCAACGCGATACGATCACGAATTCTGTGCCTGAAGTGTCGTTACCTTTGACACTACCTGATACCTACTGTTGCGTGGATTTAACAGATAGCTGAATTCAATTGCGATTTAGGAACAGTTGAGTACGCTAAAGCAGCTTGTGTAATACGGTTTGCTTGTAAGTACGGTTAAGCAGAAGTAAATAATTTTAATGGGGGCTTTCTCTGTATCTTGCTACATGTATTCTGATTTTTGACATGGGTATGAAGCATAATTAGTTCACAGGTTGATTCATGTGTGCTCGACTTGGAAAGGCGAAATAGATAGAAAACACCCATCATCTCTCACTCACTCAAATTTTTGCTCTTACCAGGATTTGAACCTTCGTAGGCGGTGTTACTCCCACTAGGCTAAACGTGTCGTCGAACTATGTCGACTCCGACTAGTGATGCGTAGCTACCAGTAATACCAGTTCTGCTACAGGTAACATTCCCAATTATTGGAAAGATTGAAACACGTAACAGTATAAGTATGTTTTTTTTATTAAAGCATTAACGACTGCCAACGAATTCTAAATTTTATTAGAAGAGAAAAATTGAAAAATTATATGTCTCGGGCAGGATTCGAACCTGCATCTCCTCGGCTATCCGGGCCAGCAGGCGCCTTAACCAACTAATTTTTCAATTTTTCTCTTCTAATAACATTTAGAATTCGTTGGCAGTCGTTAATGCTTTAATAAAAAATCATGTTTGGGGTGTAGTACATCGTTACTGTGGATTTCTCAATACGAGTTGGGACCACAGTGCCATACATATGGGTTGTAAGGACTCAATGGTGGATGGTGCTACATACGTCACCCAGAATGACGTCACAAATGAAGGGACTGGTTGAAAGATTCGATGACTTGGACAGAGTTTCGGTAGCCTAGTTGGTTAAGGCGCCTGCTGGCCCGGATAGCCGAGGAGATGCAGGTTCGAATCCTGCCCGAGACATATAATTTTTCAATTTTTCTCTTCTAATAAAATTTAGAATTCGTTGGCAGTCGTTAATGCTTTAATAAAAAAACATGTTTGGGGTGTAGTACATCGTTACTGTGGATTTCTCAATACGAGTTGGGACCACAGTGCCATACATATGGGTTGTAAGGACTCAATGGTAGATGGTGCTACATACGTCACCCAGAATGACGTCACAAATGAAGGGACTGGTTGAAAGATTCGATGACTTGGACAGAGTTTCGGTAGCCTAGTTGGTTAAGGCGCCTGCTGGCCTGGATAGCCGAGGAGATGCAGGTTCGAATCCTGCCCGAGACATATAATTTTTCAATTTTTCTCTTCTAATAAAATTTTGTATAAGTATGTGTAGTAAAGGTCTGTGTCAAGGTACAGATTCTCCGATTTTAGGAGGTGGTGAAAGATTCTGTAGATGTGTCAGCAGAACGCCCATACACGCGAAAGTTGCGTTTTCAGTGCATGTGATACCCACAGGGCCTGTGGGTGATGTAAAAGAAAGCCGGTCAAACTCAAGGGTTTGGTATATAAGAATATATAACACCGATTCTTATGTATGGCAGCGAGACGTGGGCTTTAAATAAAAAGCATGGTGCATACCATCCCAGTTGCCGAAATGAAGATGCCGAGGTGGATGTGCGGCGTTACCGGGGCTAGATAAAATCCATAAACGACCGCTTTAGCTTAGTTGGTAGTGACCCTGTCTACGAAGCAGGAGGTCCTGGGTTCGAATCCCGATAAGGGCATGAGCAAGGGGCTGAGTCATGGATGTTTTCTAGGTATTCAATTATTTGTATCTATTAAATATATCGTCGTCTAGTATCCATAACACAAGCCTTATTGAGCTTACTATGGGGCTAGTTCGATTTGTGTAAGATTGTCCCGTAATATTTATTATTATTTATAAAGAGTACGTGCGGGCCTGGGCACCCGCGACATTGCCGATAAGCTGACCCCACCATTGGTGGAAGAGAGATAGATACGGCCTGTGGGAGGTGGAAGTTTCCGTACCTTGATCCGGCGGGAGAGCGCCCGCTTGCGCCACGGCCACTGCAGCAGGAGGTGCACGGGGAACGTGATCACGTCGAACACGAGCGCGAACGTCCGGATCGCCTTCAGCGCCGCTGAGACCCACCATGACTCCGGCCTGGAACAAACAAACAGCGATTAGTAATGTTGCGACATTTATCATTCATTGTCTATAGCATCCCCGAGGACAAGCCGATGTGTGTCGTTCTCAGGACAAAGATACACATACTCTCACACTACTCAGACAGAGTCATACCAAAATGTTGTATCTTTGTACAGGATTTCGCCAAGACTCAGCTCCTAGTTATCAAAAAGGACCTAGAGGTAGGCTACGGCTAAGAAGACGCTTTGTAATTGCGGCTAAGTGGTACTGTTTTCTTAGATACTTGGGTCTAATTTACACAAAACTTTCGCTTTTCGAACCCTAGCACCGGTCTCCAGAAATAGGAGGTAATCTGTGTACTTTATTTTTTCGTTGTTTTAGTTTCTATTGCTTTACACTTTAATTATCAAAAGGTAAGTTAATTATTGTTTAACAATAAGTATAATTTTCAGGTCGAGAGGCTTGAAAAGTCGTAATAGCGTTTTTTATCAAAAGATCCTCACGATACCCAAATAAAGGAATTTTATAGGTAAACAATAAACGAAATGCTAATTAAATGTATACAGACATTGTTTTGACGGCTAATGAGATGGAGGCCTGTGCCATTTGAGTAGCTTTCTTCGCGCCATTGTTTGTAAATTAGTTGCAAGATGAAATTGACAAAAATACTGACATACAAGACTTGTAAGCAGTCGAGATCGGTTTCTAAAACATTAGCCTGGCGACATTTTGTGGGCAACATTCCAGTTCATCTTTTACCTACAGATTGCAATTCCACAAAGCACTTTCAGATGTTAACTTAACTCTACTGGGCACTGAAACACTTATACACTTTTGAACATGACCCCAACATTTTCAGGCCAGTTTATGTCGCATTATGCCTTGAAGCAACCTCTTTATATCTCAGTAACCATGACGATTTCTTCACGTATTCCATTACTGTACGATCTATGTATAAATACGCAAAGATAGTCTGGATCTTAATGTAACGTTTCATTAGCACAACTATCATGGTTATTATTAGTTTCATTGAAATAACCTCAACCAGACTAATCTTAAATGTAAGGGCTTAATTAACGTAAATGGAATGCGTAGCTAATCGTCCTAGAAGGGCTCAATCACTAACTACATTTCATAGAAAGAGCTCAAGGCACGCGAGTCTATACCTACTAGTCTAGTGAACGGTTAAATCATTTCCCTCTTCCATAGAACCGGTTTCGCCAAGTTTCCTTTCATTTTCAGTACTAAGAATGTACTTGAATGGTAATTCCGCTTTATCAACACATTTGGCGCACTCCAGCGGCTCATAACATTATTCTAAAGTAAGCATTTCAAGATTATTATGACTGGATTCGATTAACATTTTCATACCTTTTTATTCAATTACCCTTTGCGTTATGAAAACGGTAGTGTTGTTCATCTTCTTAGCTCCTAGAGCACAATCGACTGCGCTTTTGCTTGTGGCGTGGCAAACCATCATGGTGTAACTTAAGTTTGGAGTGCAACAGTGTTACTTGATGCATAATTCGCTTATTCGTATTCGCGCAGAATAAAATTGAGAATCGCTTGGAACAAGAGGTCAATGCCGCGCCGAGGCCGCGGGGCCGGAAGCCAACGATCATCTTCCTTGGGCTGCTGGTGCGAATATCAGAGGCTACACTTGATGGAGATTACAGTTATATTTGGATCTGTTATAATATAATTTTCTTAAACGAAAAACACTTCAAAAAACATTACATAGGTCACTTAGAATAGGTTAGGTTATTTTTTCTAAAGGTCGATGATATCTAACTATTATACAGAAAGAGTATTCAGAAGAAAACATTTAGGCTAATACAATTTTGTGAATACGAGTACAATGAGAACCTCATGTTCCAAACAGCCCGAAGATCAAATTAGCGAAAAAGGTGTATAAAAACCTACTTTTAGCTGTGATCACGTAGACATACAATGCCGCTTAAGTTGCCATGTTTGACGTGAATTGACTAGTTAGCTCACCAAAGAAAAATACGCATGTAGGTAAATAAATATGACAAATTACGATTAATTTGCACCCCTCTATGAGGCCTACCTCCATATATAAGAGATTGTAGAAGTTAACAATTAGTTCAATCAGCTAATAATATAGATAAAAAATAATGTATTTAATGAATGAATAGTATTGATAAAATGTGTCCAGCTGAGCCCACCAGGCCCACTGGGATAGGTCAGTGTCACGGGGGGCGGGGGAGTCCGGGTGCATCCTGCCGGCCGTGACCCACAAGCGCGCGCATGCGCGGATCCACCAGGGCTGCCAGAACTTGCTGATCGTTTAATTACTTTAACTCAGGGCCGACGCGCCGCTTTGTATATGAGAATAGGTCTGCAGACGATTGGCGCCTGGTTTGTATACGCGAATAAAGCTTTACTTGGCTAGTAGAGTGACGTACTTATGTGTACAACAAGTGTCATAAAATGTCAATTGACCGCGTCTTCGCGTGTCGCGCAATAAAGCGCTGTTTTTTCCCACTAGAGTAAATGGAAAGGAGAGATAGTATTTGTCGGGCAACGTGGTTGTGCTAGAGATAGGTACTTGAAATAATATCTACTGGTTAAAAATGTTTCTTTTCTCTAAAGATCAAAATAAATTTAGAGTGTCATTGTCAGGAGAGAACTAGGGGCCGGACGATTAACTACTATGATTATGATTTAATGGAGCAAAAACTGACCCATCGATTTAAGCCGTCCAACAGCTTTTCGAAGCATATTAGTCTCATCTATTTTTTCGATATATTTATTTTTCATAAACTCATACATACCAAAATACAGAGTCTGGCTCAATAGTTTATTTTAATGCACATTTCATTCATGCGATTGTCCTTTATTAAAATGTAAAATATATCGAAGTAGTTGATAACTGTCCACTCTATCAATTTGTGACAACCCTAAGCGCAAGTTCGTTATGCGTATTCACGAAGCTTTTTGCTTTTTTATGGCTTCCATTTTGATTCCCGCATGCATATGTGGGAGCGTTGCCAACTCCGTCATACCTATCGACAAAGGCTTGCCCTGTTTGGTGACACGTTGTCTCTGAAATTTTACAACTACACCATAGTCTAAGTGCCTTATAACAGTTGCGAGTTGCGGGCGAGTAGAAGCGAAGTTCCATACAAATGTCGCTCGCGACGGAGTTCGCCGCGACTGGTTTTGTATGGAAACTCGCCCGCCGAACCCTAAGGAACGCACGGCCGAAATAGTATATTACACAACTAGGGTGGTAATACAAAGAAAGGCCGAGATCGCAGATGTTTGCGGCCCGAGCCGCAGGCGAGCGACGTAAATATGCGATCGAGGGCTTTCTTTATTACCTCCCGTGTTGTGTACAGCATTTTATGTCTACATTTGGCCAGAAAGCGGCTTTTTCCGTACGCGTAGCGTGCGGAAAAAGGCACTTTATGGCCAAGTGTGGCATAATAGTACATTACATAACTAGGGCTTTCTGTATTACCTCCCGTGTTGTGTACATCATTTTATGTCTACACTTGGCTAGAAAGCGGCTTTTTCCGTACGCGCAACGTGCGGAAAAAGCCACTTTATGGCCCGGTGAGGCATAAAATATGTTTAGACAAACTCGTTGACATGACATAAACATATTTGGTTTGGACTTTGATACAACAGGAAATTTAAACAGCGCTAGATTCTGCGAAGGTTTCCTTAAACAAGAAAGATGTTTTCCGGTTAGCACGAATTAAAATAAGATTGATAAGTTATAAATATTAAAAATAACATATCAGAGTTTATGTAAACTATCCGTCTGGGGTTAGAATTCATATGAGCATAGAAAAACATAGAATAAAATTATGCTAAAACCATTTTCACGGCTCATGAAAGTCACGAGTTCACGAGTCAAGGTACGTGTCAATGAAAATCCAAAGTGTTAATGATGGCCCAGTCCTTTTCGAGTATATCACGAACAAAAAATTTGCCGCTGAGGGCTAACACAATTACAAGTACATGTTAATGTAATGTAAATTTTGTACGTCGAAAAATCCCGAATCATCATCTCCCGTCCGTTTTACATTGTAAAAATGAGGTTAAGCCTCGTAAATTCGCGGAAAAGGTCAAATGGCCACATAATCACCATTAATTTACGCAAATGGTAACTGTTTACGCAGACAGATTCTTTCACTGATGCTTGGACGTTACCACAACCGAACTGAAACTTGACGTATCGTCATGTAAAACAAGGTAGAAACGGACGGCTGCGGTCGAGTTGAATTTTAGCTGTAGTTTTTAAAAGGGAATAGGTGTGTTGAAACTAATTAGGTCTGACTAGACGTGCTGGAGTGAGCTTATGATTCTTAATTAAATTCTTTGGCAGACGTTAAAAAGTTCGTTTATGGAGGTAGTTTGTCACAGCACCTGCTGTGCTACGGGCGTTTCTGTAGGTCAGGTATAATCGCTGAATGAAAAGGTTCATTTTTATACCTTAACTCATTGACATTGAGTTGAAAAGTACTTCGTGAGAGTGCGTACATGCCTGCAGCTATGAAATTAACATTCTCAGGTGGCTACCAATTTTAATGAGTCTAAAATTCTACATGTTCATGTAGTATGTTAATAAATAATTCAGTTTTCCTTAGTAATAGGAAAATTTTTGCTTATATTTAAACATAATACAGTCAGGTTTGTGACATCTGAATTCTGAACAAATAGAAGAGTTAGTTTAGTACAAATAAGTTGATGAAAAGCGTGATTTCGGAATTCGAATTCTTTCTATGTGAAATCCCCGGTTACGCCAGCTTGACGGTGTGAAATTTTGTACACCGTTATGGAATATCTCGGCTTCTACGTTAGCTACAGAAATGAATTTTTATGGCCCTAGGGCCAAATAGCAATTTGGGTACTATTTTTTGGCTGCATCAGATTCTGAATATCTTTACGGTGTACGCTATCTTGACGGACACAAAGTCACGGAGGTCGCGGCTAGCGAAACTGCTCGCAGGTTTTTAAGCCTTGGTCAGGATTCCTATCAAATAGTCAGTAGGACACATAGGTCAAGTCAGATTCTAAAGAAAAAGTGCTCACGGTACTTGAAATGTTTCTTATTTTCTTTTCACGGTTCTATCATTGTAACAAGTTGTAACATAAACTGGCAGTAAAACAAGACGCAATATAACATATTCATAGTGTAGCGTGTAGAAACACCGCAATCACAATCATTTTGGATGATATCGCGTCGTGAGGCAACGTTTAAGCGACAAAGCAGCCAATTACACGGTCCGATGTTACGATATAGCCATTCCAGATAGCCATCGCAGTTTGGATTTGGACACATGTCGACCTGTTGATTTAAGTAGTGATATTCGAGGTAAACAGAAGGCTATTTTGTACTAACGGAACAGAATAAGTACTTATAAATAGACTATATGTTCATGCACCAATTTAATATTTCTGTTTGGCCCAGCGGTTAACTGGTAGAGAATGCCTTATGGCATTAAGTTCGACGTTTGTACTTTCCTGTATTGTGCAATAAAGTCTAAATAAATAAATAAATAAATAAGTAATAGTACTAGGTACCAGTGGCGTGGCGTAAGAGGTACCCTAGGGCAAGCCGGTGCAGATTTGGCGTACATCTTCGTTAAGAGCTGTAGAATACGGTGCTCATGTGGCTGATATCAGGCAAGCCGGTAGGAATCGTGTTCTTTAGACGCCACGCTACTGCTAGGTACAGAACTTTCTCTTTCTAAAAAAACTGGCGTTCATGTCCGACCACCGAACGGAACGCACCGGATCCGTCCGCCTCTCTCTATCGCATGACGCGTGCTCTTTCTGGTCGCTGGCTAATCCCCTCCGGGGGGCAAAATTTGGTACTAGTAGCCGCGCGGCGAAATCGCGGAGTAAGCCACTCCTGTACCTCTGGCACAACTGTGACACGCGACTCTTTGTCGCGCGATAAATGCTATCTCTTTCCACTCAATATCGTGTGACAGTGACAGGTGATGATCTGTCGCGCGAGAAACGAAGTCGCGGCCAAGTTATGCTAGACGTACTGCTAGGATACCCTCAACTTTGGCTGCGGAGGTTAAATATAGTACATTGTGCACCGAGGGTAGTAAGAAGGGATTTACTAACGAGAGTCTATTAGAAGCCCGACGCCGTAGGCGGAGGGCTTTTAATGACTCGAGTTTGTAATCCCCTTACTGCCCGTGGTACACACAATGTTTTTCATCACATTTGCGAGGAAAATAAAATAAGACAAAAATAAAATTATTTACTGTCAACTTTTTCATATAGTCTTCCACAGATAATGCTAAGAACTGCGTTTAGTTTTCAAACTTGACAGGCAGTACAGCCAGATTGTACCCATTTTCAAAATAAATTTTTAAACTAAATTACTTTAATTGCATCAAAATAATTGCAAAAAATACTGAAATAATAGTTAAAAATACCATGTAATTTTTGTATACACTAAAATTGGTTTTGTAGCCAAGTTTTGAAGATGTGAAATAAGCCTTGGCTGAATTGAAACCTCCTTAGTCTGAAATGACGTACGGGTAGGTTCTATATTTTAAAACTAAACTCATAACTCCCTCGGGAGTTATAGATTTTCATACAGTTTTTCTTCCCGTGGGAGTTATAGATTTTTTCATCACACTTGCTCGAAAATGGTGTCATTACACGTAGGTTTTGCGGGCCGTAAATGACCTATTACGCCCTAGGGCGTAATGGTTTTCTTTTTAAATTTGAAACGCTGGTTCTGTTTTACTCTTATTTGTCATGTTCAAAGAAAACGCCAACTTACTTTTTTAACTTTTATTACTGAAATATTTATTTAAAGAGAACTGTTATTGCAAATACATGTAAACACATATTTCTGCAACATTAATTAAATGTTTAAATAGTGTATTTCAGTATTTTGCAAATATAAAATCAACCATTTTAAGTCTTTACCGCTATGGTTTCCGAACGTGACTTGTCGTCTCGATATATGTCACTAATGTCACTGTCAGTTTTACAATTTTATTTAGGTTAAGTAAGGTTATTTTAATCAGATTTCCTCACAAGTGCGATGAAAAACATTGTGTGTGCCACGGGCGGTAAGGGAATTACAAACTCGTGTTATTAAAGCCCTCGGCTTCGCCTCGGCCTTGTAACAAACACTCGTTTGTAATTCCTTACTTACCGCCCTTGATACACAATGTACTATTATAACCCACGGGAGGTAAAACGGCTCGAGCTGGTCTATAAGCCCGCGTGTTATAACACCCTTTAGGAGCAAGTGTGATGAAAAAGTTTTTTTTTGTTCACCGTAGTCGGGTAAAAAGAAGTACATTTTAAACAGGGGCATAATTGTGATATGTTTTGTGGTTATAACATAGCTAACAATAAGTATGTTTGTAATACTAACATTATGGGCTCCCAATTATGGGTACAACTATGGGTAACCCTGTACAGGGTTAAGATGCTCTCTTGACAATTGAGCCCCGAGGGGCTCAATTGTCCTAAATTTATGGTTATAAAAAAAATGCCAAAAGACGATGTTGTATGGTGGTAATTTTTCCTTAGAATTTTGATTATGCATAGGAAGAGTAAAAAGTTAGACACGTTGGTTGGAGTGCCATAATTATTTTGGAACATATATATTTTGAGAATTTCGTGTTTTAGGGATGTATTTATGAAAGGAAGATGTATTATGATACAGCGAAGTATAGAACCCAATGAAGTCTTGAAATTACACAACACAATACAATTTCCTAAGCGACGGACATCATAATGAGTGGAATTTGTAAGAAGCTGCGTGTGCGATTGACCACTTATGACGGTAACATAACGAGCAGATGTTGTCATAATGACGGAGCGAGACAAGGCAGGCAGGTGAGCCGGCACCATGACATAAAACTACAAGGATAGCGCGCACGCGCCGTATTTAAAATAATCGTTATCATTATCATAGTATTCAAACTAACGGTGGACATAACATAATAACTTGAGCGCAAGCGATAGTTAGCCATTAAAACGGGTTCCCTGTACAATCGAACATGTACATTTGAAAACGAATGTCAACTTTATTGCAATGTGTTAAAGTCTATGGGTGTTCAGTTCACAGTGGCTTCGTTTGTACTTCGCATAATTTTATTTGTCCGAATTCTTATTCCTAAGCGTAAGAATTAGGAATAAAAATTCAAAAGGTTGATCTGTGTTGCCGAAAGTAAGTGTTTTCTTGTGAATAAAGTAGCCCTATGTCAAAATTAGGAAAGCACTGGTTAATCTGTTGCCTTGAATTGCTTTCTTCTTCTCATTTAAGTCAGTTCCTCACTCCTGAGGATCGTGACTCCGCCGATTAATCTTTTTGATGGCAGCTTTGGAAAGCTTCTTCACCCTATGGGTTGCTTTGTGGAGCGCGCTGCTAAGTGTCGTATCCAGTTGGTCGGATAGGTACCTGATCGCACCATCGTGTTGGGCTTCTTCCCCGTGGTCTGGTGCCGTCCATCTTTTCCATCACCATCAGTCTCTCCAAATTGCCCGGCTCTTTTCGAGCTATGTGACCAGTCTTGTAGCACACGTTGGAGGCAGATGGTTGATAGCCTTGGGTGACTTTCTAGTGTAATTGCTTTATTTATAAAGAATTAGCCATTTTCCGCAAAAAGTTGCATTTTGAAGACCCTCCGGTCGACTATGACCACT
Organism: Eudemis profundana; assembly: GCA_947034925.1. Taxonomy (NCBI): domain Eukaryota; kingdom Metazoa; phylum Arthropoda; class Insecta; order Lepidoptera; family Tortricidae; genus Eudemis; species Eudemis profundana. The sequence continues at coordinate 25,672,765 of OX344799.1, read as the reverse complement.
TCCTAATTTGTCAATTTCCAAAATCGTCTACTTCCTAACTTGTCCACTTCCAAAGTTGCCCACTTCCTAATCTGTCCACTTCCTATTCAGGCAATTCCTAACTTGTCCACTTCAATTTATCTACCTCCCAAGTTAACTTGGGCTCGGAACTAGTAATTTTTCCATCCAAAAAACCTATATATTTTTCATTTTCTATTTCATATTTAATCGAGCAATCTAATATAATAGAAAGTCTTTACCTAAATACATTATTCAGGCTTACAAAAGAGCAAAAACGAATTCAGAATATTATTTACCACCCGGGAATCGAACCAGCTAAAAATTAAAAAAAATAAGCACTCACTAATTTATTCTACTAATCGTAGTAACTTGGTTCGGGTAGTATTTCTAGGTAGCACAACAGTGACGCTCTATGAAAATGTGACATTTCAATAGAGGTGTTGCCATGTTCCGCTCTGCAAAGTAGTCGCACTCTATCTAGAACTGCAACGAGTTCTGTGGTAGATTCCCCGCGGCTACTTAACTAAAGATCAATTCGCTCAAGCGCAACTTAATTCAGCCGACCTACGTGGAAATGGAGTGCAAAGGCTGCCTGGGTACTACAGTAGGGTTGCCAACTATTTCGTGGGCAAATATAGTGCTTTCTAGCCCTAAGTATTCAAATATAGTACACAGTATGTTTGAAGAAAAAGCCTTGCAGAAGAATGTAAAGTGATTGACTTATTATAATAAACAATCTGTCCTACTTACTATCGTTCCCTTTGTAATCGGGTGGATTAACTATGAGCTGACAAGTCCTATTTTCCATCAAATGTTTGCATTTCATGAAAATTAACCCTAGCACAGTAATATCGGCCATTCATTCATATATTTTTGTGGCAAATATAACTTAGGACTCTTTAAGACAAGAGTGGATCGGCTCTTACTGAATCGCGGAGCTATTTTTCTTCAACAATATAATAGTACAGTCAAAATATAGCACAATACTATACATATAATTATAATAGTACGGTTGGCAGCCCTATTCTGCAGTGCCTTTGACGCCCTCTCCGCTGCTCTCCACAGACGCCTACGTAACAAATCTCGGAAAACTCAATATTCTACTGATAATAATAGAACGGGGAAAAAAGAACTTAGGAAGAGTGTTTTTGTTTCCTTATTTTTATTGCGTTCATGGTACAGATACGTAAATGTGGGTACTTTGTTAATAAGTAATCGTCATATAGGTAGGTACCAGTAGCGTGGCGTCTAAAGAACTCGATTCCTACCGGCTTGCCTAATATCAGGCATTTGAGCACCTTATTTTGAGCTCTTAAGGAAAATGTACGCCAAATCTGCATCGGCTTGCCCAAGGATATCTTTTGCGCCACGCCACTGGTAGGTACCTACACGTCTATTTTGACGAATATTGTAGAACACTTTATTGCACAATTGCCGCACCGTTTGGTGAAACATTCTATTATCAGACTTCCTATAAACCCATAAAATAGCGAATAAATTACGTACTATGCAATTCTTATCGGTAAGAACATATTTTGCAAGTTTTTTTAATGTCATGGGGGCAAACGAGCACACAGTATGAAATTTGACCTCAAAAGCGGTCATCCTTATTTTATGTCTTCATTTGGTGGAATTATTCAATATAAACACAAGACGAGAACTCCCGAAAGGCAATTATGCATACAATTCAAAATAAAAATTAAAATCGTAAAAAATATGAAAATCAAAAAAAAAGTTTTTCTCATTTATTTGTCAATAATTAATATCGCTCTTAGCAAAATCAAATAGAGGTAACAAAGAGCTTCAAATCTAAGAAAGCAGCATAGCCCTGGGTATTAAAGAAATCTAATTAAAAATATTTTCTTACATTTATGTATTTATTTATTTTTAACGTAACTTATGAGTATTAGGATTCACTTTTAGCACCAAATTATTGTTTTTATTATACTCTTGCGTAGAAAAAAAAATCAAGGTAAAAGCTCTGAAGACCTTCGAGAAAATGGCGTTCTAAGTTTTTTCAGATTATTCTGATTTTAGGGTTGCCATTAGCAAGAATATTCATTTTCAATTATTTACATAATATTTTTATAGGAGGGTTATGTGTTTGACCCGTATGTATGTATTTATGTATGTACGTATGTATGTTACTCGACTGCGGCGAAGCCCAAAGGAGGGTTATGTGTTTGACCGGTATATATGTAAGTATGAGTGATCGGAATAGGTAGAGTATATCTTTCGCACATTTCTCGATCATTCTCAGTATATCTGTCTCTTTCTAATAGTGCTGTCTCTTTCACCCCTTCGAGGAATTTCACTTTATACTGAAGTGTAGTTCAAAGGCCCACAAGGGGTCCTGTAAATGCCTGAAAACGGGTTTTCAGGTTATTGCGCCACCTTATAGAGGGTGTCCTGAAACGGACTGGAAACATGTTTCAGGCGCCTGAAAACAACGGCAACTTAGGTGAATTTTCGATCTTCTACTATATGAAAGAGCCACCTCTGAAACGGCCTGAAATCACCTTTCAGCCTGCTGAAAATGCTTCTAAAGCACGGAAAATCACGTTTGAAGTTTTGACCTATACCACTGGCGCAACAGTAATGCGTGTATGTATGTTGCGCGGGTGGTATAAGTTAAAACTTCAGACGTGATTTTCCGTGCTTTAGAAGCGTTTTCAGCGGGCTGAAAGGTGATTTCAGGCCGTTTCAGAGGTGGCTCTTTCACATAGTAGAAGATTGAAAATTCACCCAGGTTGCCGTTGTTTTCAGGCGCCTGAAACATGTTTTCAGTCCGTTTCAGGACACCCTCTATAAGGTGGCGCAATAACCTGAAAACCCGTTTTCAGGCATTTACAGGACCCCTTGTGGGCCTTTGAACTACACTTCAGTATAAAGTGAAATTCCTCGAAGGGGTGAAAGAGACAGCACTATTAGAAAGAGACAGCTATACTGAGAATGATCGAGAAATGTGCGAAAGAATACCAATAATATATTTTTTTAGTAAGATTCCGGGACTTCACTCCCGGAAAAAAAATTAGTTGTAAGGGAGTCTTAACTTTTCGACTATGTTCTTCGAAGTTTAGGTAAATATACTGTACCTATTCCGATCACTGGTAAGTATGTATGTTACCCGACTGCGGCGAAGCCCAAAGGAGGGTTATGTATTTGACCTGTATGTATGTATGTAAGTATGTATGACGACATGTATCAAAACAGTTATATAACGTCACGCAAATATTTTTTTTAACTACCTCTAATTCACTAGAAAATTCAAGCTATAATAATAATTTTATTGTTGTCGACAACCCTAGCGATGAGCGTGGCGACCAGAAAGAGCGCGCGTTATGAGTTAGAGCGAGAACGTATGAGTTAGGCGCATTTTCGTGACTCGAACGTGGGGTTTGTTAGACAGTGCGACTTCTGTACAAAGTACTATTACTTATTCTGTGGCTGAAGTCCCAACCGCTCCCTATACAGTAACTAGATTTATGTTTAGGTCGATTTACTAGTTTTGGTGTTGCGACGGAACAGGCGAACGTACATACATACACCAATACACACACACACACATATATATATCAGTGGCGTGACGTTGAAGAAATCCTTGGGCAAGCCGGAGCAGCTTTAGCATCAATTTACTTTAAGAGAACTAGAATTAAGTGCTGATCTGCCTAATATTAGGCAAGCCGATGGGAATCGAGTTCTATATACACGACGCCACTGATAAATATAAATATATACATATACATTCGTACATACGCTGCAAAATAACCTGATTTGTTAATTAATATTTAGTACTTCATAGCAAGTGACAACCCTAACTTATAATTTTGAAAGTTAAAAATCTTGAAGGTCCTTTGGAATATGCGTTCCATTTTTTTGGGAGAGGTTAACAGTAACATAGTTAAATATAAAATCGTGAAATGGAATCCTAATACATAACTATGTGACCGTAGAAAAATAAAAACCAAAATAGACAAAATCAACCAGAACTCGGCTGTTATTTACAACAAAATTCTGTTTTTTTTTCTAAAAGATCCTGGATAATAGTTTTATTTGAAGCCATGTCAATTATTATACGAAACTGATTTATTTTCAAGTTAAAATAATTTCTATGATATTTCTGGAAATCCATAGAAATTATGAAAAAAAAAATATAACTCCAGTATTGTTCAAAATTGCCACTCGGGAGTTCTCGTATTGTGTTTATATTGAATAATTCCACCAAATGTAGACATAAAATAGGGATGTCCGCTTTTGAGGTCAAATTTCATACTGTGGAGCAGACGGATCGCCTAATGGTAAGCGATTACCGCCCGCCAGACAGCTGCAGCACCAGAGGAGTCACAAGTGCGAAAGATACTCGTATTTCCAGTTTAGGACCACAGTCAGGGCAAAGTATAAAGACGAATAAGTAGTCCAACATCGGCCCTTTAGGAGCGCGCGACACGTATTCACACAGACGCGCGATAGCACGATAGAAAAATGAAAAACAAGTTAAAATGGAAACAAAAAGTTAATTTTTTGGTCTCGTAGTCGCTTACCATTAAATGCTACGAAGGTTAATTGCTCGTTAGTTAAAGGAATAAAAAAATACGTTAAAGTATTTTGTCACATTTAGGTATTAGGGCTTGTTACACACTTGGGATTTTTCATTATATAAATAATGCATATCTCGGAAAATAAGCGTTTTTCGACCATACATCATATCTGGGGGCACGGCAGTGCCCCCGCCAAGTCGAGCAATAACTTTTTTACTCTCAATAGTTATTAGAGTTTGTCGGATTAGGCTGCGTTTCCACCAGGGATGTGCGAGGATGCATAACGAGGGATGTGTTTGTCATGAACCAATAGAAACAGATCAGCGGCGCGAGGATAGGTAAACGAAGTGTTTCTATCGGTTCATGACAAACACATCCTTCGCTACGCATCCTCGCACATCCCTGGTGGAAACGCAGCCTTACTTGTTCCCATTGTGTACAAGGTTATTATTCATACAAACAAGTTTAATTTTTTATGCCACACCTGGCAATAAAGTGGCTTTTTCCGCACGCTGCGCTGGAAAAAGCCGCTTTCTGGCCAAGTGTAGACATAAAATGATGTACACAACACGGGAGGTAATAAAGAAAGCCCTCGATCGCATATTTACGTCCCTCGCTTGCAGCTCGGGCCGCAAACGTCTGCGATCTCGGCCTTTCTTTGTATTACCACCCTAGTTGTGTAATGTACCTACTAATATTACACGAGAAACTGTCAGGATGTACGGGAAGAGCGCGCGCGCAGTGCATAACATTGTCGCTCACGGTGCACGAGTATATAAGACTGATTCCTCGTATCCTAAGGTATACAATCCAGAGATCTAATGAGATCCCGTTCCTGTAGGGACTCAGATACGGATCTTATATCACACAATTGCAGTTTAAGTGACATAATTGAGCAGGTCGTGTGAAATCTTATATCATAATCAAGAAACCTCGAGCGTCGCCTTGGCGGGCGGACTTCGAACCGGCATTATTATCGACGAGTATTCGACGACCGAATATTTCCACGTTGTCACAAAACAAGTTGTAAATCTAGCGCGGGGAACGCAAAAATGCAATTCCTGTCACCGAAACTCGACCGTGCGGTTTAGAGCGTCATCACACTTGCGATTTGCGAGTGAGCTGCGGGCAGTGATGGGCAAAATTTAATCGACTAACGATTAAGATTAACCTATTCAATCGCGACTAACGATTAAAAATTACGATTGATTAATCTTAGTCGTAAGAGTTTCGACTAATTTAGTCACGATTAAATCTATCGTCGATTAATATACTTAAGAAATATTCCTTATACAATACTGTTACGTCCGTGGGGTAGGTAACGTGATAGAAAAATGCACTAATTAACCACTAATTAAAAAGGCAAACTTTATTGCAAAATTACTAATTAACAAGGCTTACTTACTTAATAAATCACTGTACTAATCACTTCACTATAACGCACTTATTAACTTTTCGCTTAGGTTCGCTTCGAGACTCGCACTGTATCGCCGTTAGTTCAAAACTGACTGTGGCGTCGGTGACGCGCGGCTTATATATCCGGAGACCCTTGCTCTCGAATTTTCCGGAGAAATCCTACCTCGAATGTACGGTCCAAAGTCCAAGGCCGGTCGGCGACCCCTCGGTCAATGACGCACCGCGAGTGTTCTAGGCAATCTAGATTGTTCGATGTTCGATTCGGCTGGAACATTCCCGACTATTGCTATCCCTTTCTAGTTCTGTCTCTTTCACACACTTCTCGAACCTTCTCAATATAGCTGTCTCTCTCTAATAGTGCTATCTCTTTCACTCCTTTGTGAAATTTCGCCATATACTGAAGTGTACTTCAAAGGCCCATAAGGGGTCCTGAAAACGCCTGAAAACGGGTTTTCAGGTTATTGCGCCATCTGATAGAGGGTGCCCTGAAACGGACTGAAAACATGTTTCAGGCGCCTGAAAACAACGGCAACTAGGGTGAATTTTCAATCTTCTAGTATGTGAAAGAGCCACCTCTGAAACGGCCTGAAATCACTTTTCAGCCTGCTGAAAACGCTTCTAAAGCACGGAAAATCACGTTTAAAGTTTTGACCTATACCACCGGCGCAACACTACCCCCTCCTAAGACATGCTCGTCCCGAGCATCATTATTTCCGTGGTACCTCGCCAGTCGGTCAACGTGAACAATCTTCGATGGACTACGAGGGTTTCGCTGTATCCGATACGTGACGTCGTTGATCTTCGTGACTACCCTATATGGCCCTTCCCAGTTTGGGGACAGTTTTGGGGATTTTCCTTTCTTTCGCATCGGGTTATGTAGCCACACCCACGATCCTTCCTCGAACCCAATTTGGTTAGCCTTCCTGTCGTATCGGGTCTTCATTCTCGTGCTAGCTTGAAGCCCGTGTTCACGAACAAGACTGTGAACGTCATCAATCCGATCCCTTAAATCACTCGCATACTCTGTGATGGACCTCGGAGTATCAGGAGGACGTCCAGTTAGAAGATCTGCTGGTAAACGAAGCTCTCTTCCAAAATTAGCATACGCTGGAGTAACCGCCGTACTTTCATGGGTTGCTGACCTATATGACATCAAAAAGAGAGGAATATGCCGATCCCAATCCTTTTGATGACTCTCAACAACCTTGGCCAGATGTCTCTCCAGAGTCTGATTGAACCTCTCGACCATTCCATCTGATTGTGGGTGATATGCCGTAGTCCTCGTCTTATGCATCCCCATGATGCGACACGTCTCTTGAAAAACCGCAGATTCAAAGTTCCGGCCTTGATCACTGTGAATCTCCAGAGGCACTCCAAATCGACAGCAAACTTCATTCACTAACTTCTCCGCTATAGTAACTGCTTCCTGATTAGGGACGGCAAACGCTTCAGGCCATTTGGTGAAGTAATCCATCACGACAAGAATGTACTTGTTTCCGGAGTCAGATGTCGGGAACGGGCCTGCGACGTCTAGCGCAATTCTTTCCCAAGGTGCTCCAACATTGTACAGTTTAAGCGCTCCTCTACTACGGGTGTGCGGTCCTTTAACTGCTGAACAGTTAACGCACTTCTTGCACCAGTTTTCGACATCTTCACGGCAGTGAATCCAATAAAACCGTTGTCGGATTTTCATTAAAGTCCTTTTCACTCCAAGGTGTCCACCAGAAGTACCGTCGTGGAAACTTTCTAAGACATCTTTCACCCTTTTCCTTGGAACGACGACTTGTAAATGAGCATCCTTTCCATTCGCTGACTCCCATTTCCTGCATAGTACGCCATTATGCATAACCAAGCTGTCCCACTGTGCCCAGTAGCTTTTCGTTACCGTACTCATCGGAGCTACTTCACACCACCTTGGTTTGGGTACACCCTCATTAATCCAGTCAAAAATGGGCTTCACGTCAGGATCCTCTTGCTGAGCTAGTTGCATGACTTCATCGCTCCACTCTTCACTAACTGTGTCAGTTCTCAGCATCCTCAAACATTCCTTGCCCTCTTGTCTAAGACAATGTTTGCAGTCGTCCGGACAAGGTCTTCGAGAAAGGGCGTCCGCGTTTCCATGTGATTTCCCACTACGGTGTTCGATGACGAAGTCATATTCCTGGAGTTGTTCAATCCAGCGTGCCACCTGGCCCTCGGGATTTTTAAACTCCAACAACCACTTCAGAGCAGCATGATCCGTCCTGATACGGAACTTCCGCCCGAGCAGGTATTTACTAAAATGCTGTAACGTCTTGACAACTGCCAGCAGTTCCCTTCGAGTGACGCAGTAATTTCGTTCTGGCTTCGACAACGACTTGCTAAAGTAGGCGATTACAACTTCGTTGTCTCCCTTCTTTTGTGACAAGACTCCTCCAATACCAGTATTACTGGCGTCCGTGTCAACAATGAAATCTACTGCTGGGTCTGGATACCCCAGTATTGGTGTTTCACAGAGTCTTTGCTTGAGGTCGTTGAAACTCGTCGTACACCGATTGGTCCAATCAAACTGTCGCTTTTCTTCCGTCAGCTCGTGCAATGGCTTTGCTATATCCGAGAAGTTCTTCACAAACCGCCTGTAGTATGAGCAAAGTCCTAAGAAGGCACGTACTGCAGTTTTGTCCTTCGGGATCGGCCAATCTTTCACGGCACTTATCTTCTCAGGATCTGTCTGGATACCATCCTTCGATATCACATGTCCCAAGTAATTGACCTTTCGCTTGAAGAGCGAACATTTCTTTGGACTCAGTTTAAGGTTTGCCTCTCGTAACTTAGACAATACTTGCTCCAATTTGTTGAGGTGATCATCGAAGTCTCTACCAACGATGATAATGTCATCCAAATAGACCAAGCAAGTATCTCCCAGCAATCCAGCTAGTATTTGTTCCATCAATCTCTCAAATGTCGCTGGTGCATTGCATAATCCAAACGGCATAACATTAAACTGCCAGAGCCCCTTTCCGGTTGAGAAAGCCGTTTTCTCCTTATCTCTATCCTTGATTTCTACTTGCCAATAGCCACTTTTCAAATCCAACGTAGAAAACCATTTCATTCCATTCAAAGTGTCTAAGGTGTCGTCGATTCGAGGCAATGGATAGCTGTCTTTCTTAGTGGCATCATTCAGTCGGCGGTAGTCGACGCAGAATCTCATGGTCCCGTCCTTCTTCTTTACCAAAACTACGGGGGAACACCACGGGCTTGTTGAAGGTTCAATAACGCCACCCTTCTTCATTTCCTCGATCATGTCTTCTACCTCCTTCTCCCGAGCTACCGGAACTCGCCGAGGTCGCTGTCGGATAGGCACGACTTCACCAGTGTCTATCTCATGCTGTACTACTCCAGTTCTTCCGATGTCACTGTCGTGCGCAGAGAAGACATTGCTGTATCGCGACAGCAATTTACGTGCCTTAATGAGCTCTTCCCTGGTAAGATCGTTTCTGGAGCCATCTAATAACCTTTCAATGTCCATTGGAGGTGCAGAACACCCAGGTTTCTCGCTCTCCGCAGAATCTTGACAGCTTCGTATCCAAGAGATTTCCTCACATGATCCAACCAGAGCTCCTTTACTAAGGACGCACTCGGTATCACTTAAATTAAGAACTCTCACGAAGGCTGTTGACGATGTTGTTACCACCGTGCGGGCTGTCATCCATGGTTTACCATCATTGACCTTTTCCACAACAACACAACGATGACATCCTTGTCTTGTGCTGTACGGCAATCGCACTGGAACAAGAACCTGTGCCCTTGGTTGGAGGATAGTTCTTCGAGTACAGTAAACATTCCCATTTACTCCACCCTCCATAGGCACCTCATCAGGCCCAAATTTCAGTACTCCAACCTTCAAGTCAATTTTACAGCCATGGGCTCTCATAAAATCCAGCCCAATGATGCAGTCGTCGATGATGTTAGCGACGATCACTTTATGCCAGTAGCTCTTATCACCAATTTTTAAAGCCACCTCTCGCTCCCCCTGTATGGGAATGTACTGGCCGGTAGCGGTTTGCAGCTGGAGATGCGTAGGTCGGACTAGATGATCTCCAGTCTGGTGCTTCAGAAGCCGAGAACTGATCACCGTCCGAGAAGCTCCGGTGTCGATGGTAAGGTGTAATGGTACTCCACCAATTTCTCCTTTGACGACCAGACTATTCCCGTCATTAGCCTGTGAGATCATAACTGGGACATTTCGACCACCAGCCAGCACTCGTCCCTTAGTCCTGGCTTTTACTCGTTTCCCTGCTGCGGCCCGGATGCCACAGCGCCTGGTGCCCTTGCCACTGGTGTGAGATCCCGTTCTCTCCTGCTCCTTTTCGGGCAACTAGTCTGTATGTGGCCACGTTCTCCACAATGGTAACATCGTGGCCCAAACTCACGACGGGGAGCAATCGGCTCCCTGACAGATACTTCACGTACCCTATAAGGCCTTGACGGGTCCTGGCGCACAGCTTCCACCTCCAGGGCATGAGCCACCGCATCCTTCAGGCTCCCATGGTGCCCTAATCGCACTGCAGCCCGTACCTCCAAATCCCGTATTCCGTCAACGAAGGCCTGCACCAACGTGGTGTCCACAAAGGAGGCGGATGTACGTTGGTACGCCTTCCTGACCAACTTCTCGATTTCTAGGGCCCACTGCTGCAAGGTCTCATTACGCCCCTGCGTCCTGTCCTTCAACTGAGCTCGGTAAACGTGCTCCAGGTGTCTGTCACCATAACGGGCTTCCAACGCTTCTAGAAGCCGGTCGTAACTTCTCTCTTCTCCTAGGGCTTCTAGTATGGTGAGCGCCTCGTCACGTAGCGCTAGGGTTAGGGCTGTCCTGGCCTGCTCCTTGCTCCAGCCGTTAGCCTGGGAAACAGACTCGAACTGTAGCTTATAAGCTGTCCACGACGATGTACCATCAAAGGGAGGTACCTTGAATCGTCCTCCTCCCGACACAGGTACCTCAGCTGCACAGGTACTCGTACCGCTGGCCACTTTTATTTCCAGCTTCTGGAGGCGGTTCTTGTAGGTGTCGACTTCCTCCTTGACGGTCTCGACTTTCGCCTTTACGTCATGAAGTCGAGTGTCAAATTTAATGTCCATGTCCGCCAGCTTCTCATGGACCTCGCACATCTCTCGCTTCCATTCAGCCGCGGTCTCGTGTACGTCCCGAAGCATTCTCGATTGTTCTTCTTGCTTCTGGGACTGTCCAAGTAGTTCCTCCTGGATTTGTCGGGCTTGTTCTTGCTGTTTGCGAAGCCCCTCTTCGATTTTTCGGGCCTGTTCCTGATGTTGACGCGCTTGCTCTTGTTGTTGGCGAGCTTGCTCTTTTAAGAGAACTAAGATGGCATTGACGTCCATCTCTTGCTTACATGGGCTCGGTGAGTCTGATGAGCCAGCGTCCGGCGCAGGGTCCTCACCTGCTGCAGCTTGGCTCCGCGTCTGCACTCCCTTCGGCTCGTTCTCACGTGGTGTAAACGGCATTTTCTATCTTCACTTCTGACACCAAATGTTACGTCCGTGGGGTAGGTAACGTGATAGAAAAATGCACTAATTAACCACTAATTAAAAAGGCAAACTTTATTGCAAAATTACTAATTAACAAGGCTTACTTACTTAATAAATCACTGTACTAATCACTTCACTATAACGCACTTATTAACTTTTCGCTTAGGTTCGCTTCGAGACTCGCACTGTATCGCCGTTAGTTCAAAACTGACTGTGGCGTCGGTGACGCGCGGCTTATATATCCGGAGACCCTTGCTCTCGAATTTTCCGGAGAAATCCTACCTCGAATGTACGGTCCAAAGTCCAAGGCCGGTCGGCGACCCCTCGGTCAATGACGCACCGCGAGTGTTCTAGGCAATCTAGATTGTTCGATGTTCGATTCGGCTGGAACATTCCCGACTATTGCTATCCCTTTCTAGTTCTGTCTCTTTCACACACTTCTCGAACCTTCTCAATTCTGTCTCTCTCTAATAGTGCTATCTCTTTCACTCCTTTGTGAAATTTCGCCATATACTGAAGTGTACTTCAAAGGCCCATAAGGGGTCCTGAAAACGCCTGAAAACGGGTTTTCAGGTTATTGCGCCATCTGATAGAGGGTGCCCTGAAACGGACTGAAAACATGTTTCAGGCGCCTGAAAACAACGGCAACTAGGGTGAATTTTCAATCTTCTAGTATGTGAAAGAGCCACCTCTGAAACGGCCTGAAATCACTTTTCAGCCTGCTGAAAACGCTTCTAAAGCACGGAAAATCACGTTTAAAGTTTTGACCTATACCACCGGCGCAACAATACAAACTTCTATCAAAGTATAAAGACAACCAAGTAGTACGATTTCGGCCGTTTAGGAGTGGTTTAGGAGCGCGCGACACGTATTTACACAGACGCCCGAGGCGCGTCTGTGTGAGTGAACGCCATACTGTGGCATGCTCGCGCATGCTCAAATCCTTGCCTGTGGTGCGTTCGTACACGGCGCGCAAACATGGTTCAGCAGTTTAAGGGTGGAAACAGACAAAGTTACTTCGGCATTTATAATACTGATATAGTTTGCAGTTACAGCAGCCAGGTGATAAGGCTTCCAAATGCTTGACATTTTAACTTAGTGTCTACAGTTCTACACTCAGGCCCGTTTTTAACCTATTGGAGGCCCTGGGCATATTAGGATAATGGGGCCCCTATGACTTTGACAGAACAGTATTTGATCTGAGGGGGGCCCATATCGATCGCGGGGCCCTGGGCACTTGCCCAAAGTGCCCACTGGGAAAGAGGGGTCTGTCTACAGTCTACACTCGTTGACTAACTTCCTAAAGGCAAATTCCTAAATGAAGTCTAGAACATACGCCTCAACTATCAAAGCGGTCGCAAAAACAAGACGCTCTCGAACAAGACGTTTGGCGGGTAATTAGTTCCACCGCGAGCGAGCAGGTACATTATTAATTAGGGATGTAACGATACATAATTTTGCCGATAAGATACCGATATTTGTAGTAAATTATCGGCGATACCGATACCGATATCTTAGCAATATGATAATGAAGTATGAACTTCAGATTTATTATTTGTATGTCCTTATTATACCTAAAACTTGGCTATATTTAACAGACAGTCAAGCTTGAAAGTGTAAAGTAAAAATAAATAAATTGACAACACATTTTTTTTTTGTTATTATGAACCAAATACATATTTAACATAGTTATTATTATTGCACAAGGTAATAGACCAATATATAAATTAAGTTAGTAATTGAAATTACTTTTTGCAGATTTTTTTTCATACCACAAATTCTTTAAGCGCTCTTCAAATATCGGTTGTATATGTATAATCGGCGATACCGATATATCGGCGGTACCGATATATCGGCGGTACCGATATATCGGCGGTACCGATATATCGGTATCGGCATCGTTACATCCCTAATTATTAACATAACCCTTGAGGCGTGTCGAAGGTACCCTTGAGAGTATATCGATCGACCGTTGACAAAAGACATATTCAATAAAGGGTTTTTTTGCCGACCATATTCGTAAGATGCGAATAGAATATGTCTGGTTGTTATTGTCACCCCAGATCCCGAATCTAGATTGCCTGATACCTACATAGAACACCGTACCACAGTATAATAGAACGTAGTTATGCAATAACGTTCCATTCCACATGCAATTTTTTTTTATTATGGACTTTGTTTTTAAACACAGAAGGTTGATAGGTACTTTGTTTTGTGGATTGGAACGTTATTGCATAACTACGTTCATTATAGATGTAACTTTACTTCCTACCAGTGGCGTGGCGTCCAAAGAACTCGATTCCCACCGGCTGGCCTAATATCAGGCATTTGACCACTTTATTCTACTGCACTTAAGGAAAATGTACGCCAAATCTGCACCGGCTTTCCCAAGGATATCTTTGACGCCACGCCACTGCTTCCTACAAAAGGTACATCTTGTGGTTAGGCGGATCTCACACTGCAGCGCGAATCGCGGCGACACGCGACTCAGCGATTTTCAACTTTGTATGTAGAATCATCGATTTGTTTGTATAGAACAATCGCGGGGTGGCGCACACTGAAGTCGCGACTCGCGCGTAGGCGCGTAAATCGCGGCGACTCGCAGCGACTCGCGGGCGTGTCGCCGCGAATCGCAAACACTATGCGCAGCTACACGGAAAAAATCGCGGCGTCACGCCGGCGACTCGCGACGTCGTGCCGGAGACTCGCGGCGTCACGCCGCGACTCGCTCGTCGCGGCGACTGGCGATTTCAGTGTGTTCTTCGCCTTAAAGGCTCTTCTTCTGTATCTGCTGTAGTAACTGTCATGATGAGGCATTTGGAGCTGTACTATAACTTAATTAGAGACACCGAAGGAACACCGAAGTATGACGAGCTCCTCAAAGTATTTGACGAGTACTTCGAACCGAAACAGAATGAACTCATCAATACATGAAAAATTCATACAAAATGGTACAGAGGGCGCTAGTATCTCCGATACGAATGCATTCAAAACTTACGTGCGGTGACGTCAGAAGCTAATTGGAGAAATTGGATAACTCGCTGTCCCGGAATGACAGAGGTGCGGGTTCAAATCAAATCCGGCATTAGCTGTAGTCGATCGTATTTGATTTTTCAATGCATTTGCTCAATGTATCTATAATCATCAATACATTTAATTTTAATAATAGAAACCAAGAACACGGCGAAACATTTGACAATTTTTATGAGTCTGTATCTACAGCTACAGACTGTCAAAACGGTTACTATCTGTCATGTCTCATTCAGCCTCGTCTGTAGCTGCGTTTCGATACATCATTACGGTAACTTCAAGAAACAATAATGTAACAGAAGTAGGTAACAAACATTTAATTCCGCATGCACGGTTAACAAGTGTTAATGTCCAATTAATAAAGTTAATGATAGTCACGTTGTCGCTTAATGACAATGTCGACTTAGAACTCTGAGATAAGGATTTTTTTACGATTGCCACTTTAAAATACTACTCGGTAGTGATTATGAATGTAAATGGGGTTCCGTTTTGTATTCATAATATGACTAATATTTAATCTGCTTAGTTAAGTAGTTCATTCGTGGCTTAAGAGGCCTTAGGAAATTAGAAAAAATATTTTAATTGAGACTATGCCAAGTATTATTCACATTAACCCACTGATCGAAGTATACTTTTATTGCGTGTAGTTGGATTCAAGAGCAAAAAGTAGTTCAAAAAAATTAAACCGACTTCAAAAAAGGAAGAAATAAAAGTCGGTTTAATTTTCTTTGTTCAGTCGCCATCAGATACGAGTATATCTGAGCTGTCAGTGTACTCATAAATATCTGAACACTATTTTCATAGCATTAGAGCCGTGTTCAGATATTTATGAGTACACTGACAGCTCAGATATATCTGATGGTGACTGTTCATTCTCTTAATTTCAGTATTAATCGAATTACACTATTAAGTACACATTTTGATGAAACTTGCAACTATTGCAATCCAACTTATAGTTTTTGAGATATGCGCGGACAAACATATAGGTACACTTACGAAATTTGGCACACACGTGTGGAAGCTGGCATAGAGTAACATATCTAAAAACTGTGCAATTCTGACAATATTACATGCATAAGGGTCGAATTAATAACCTCGTTTTTTTTACTCGGTTAAAAAGAATATTTTAGAGTAACTTTGACATAACATTTCTTAATAATAAAAAAATACATGTCAATTGCTATTTAACTTACCAAACATACATGCTATTAAACCACAAAATTCCACGACTCAACGGTAATGTCAAGAAGCTCCAAGACTCGTGAATCATAAAGAAATTAGCCTAAACTCTAAACCGATGAGCGTTTTAGACGTCGAAGGCCTCTTAATTCACTAAAAAAGAAGCTTTCTAATTTATGTATGATATAATTTCCGTAATTCTGATCTATAATCGTCGCATTTTTGGCAACAGATTGTGCATCTGTCTCTTTCTGACAAGTATGTAAGTGCGAGAGAGACATGGTGTATCTAAGATATAAGATAAAGATTCATCTATTTTTGACCAGTGGCGCTAAGGATATGTGTTTTATCTTTTCTCTATCAAATGATAAACAACCATGGCCTAATGACGTTACTATTCTGAATATTTTCGATAACCTGCATGATGATTTTATTCGATAAGATAGACTCCGGGCTTACAAATATCATGAACACTGTAGGTAAACTCAAATTCTTCTCTACTACGTCTACATTTCCTGATAGTCTTGTCTTATATTCTACTAGAAGTCGATACCGACTTTTAGAGTTTGCCATATCTTAATATTAAAAATAACATCCTATCAAATTCAAAAAAGAGGACCGTACCCAGCAACCGGCACACTGGGGCCCAACGTGGACAATGTAAGGTTTGTACGGAACCACAGAATAAATACCACGATAATATCTCCGCTATGTTATCTACGATACAATAATCTAATTGGGCTAATGATTTAATCGGCATTGAATATCTAATGGTATTATTGGAATACGAATACCATTTAGAAATTGCGTTTCTTTATTTTCACAGGATTTATTCAGTAGGGAGAAGTTACAGGTATCAAGGCAAAGTAGCTTGGTATTGTTTTTAAATCGAGAGTTATGGGGGAATGGTCTTAAGGCGCGGTAGGACCTGGCTCGCATTTCACATACAAACTAGGGTCGGGCGGAATGCAGATTATTGCAGTTTATCTTCGATTTCTAACATAAAAGTATACGTTATCAACCCAAACATGAGAGGATGCCCTGCATGACTGTGAAATCATGATTGTCAGGTATTAATTTTGTCAGAAAAGGTAACTGGTGATGAACAAAATGAAAAAAAATGAAAAAAATACTTTATTTTATAGTGTTTTCGCGCTACTTTTCTATCGAGCGAAGTGTTCGCTATCGTGTTCTAAGTGAAAGGAAGCCCTAGATACAGTTCTGAATATTATTATATATATTTTACAGTGACCTAAGAGTCAAATAAGTGCTCTAAAAATGATTTGGAAACTAGGCTTCCGTGCCCGATTCTGGTCTCACCTCGCCTTAATACAAAGCCCAGGGTTGTAATGCTACAGACTCCTACTGTCTGGCAAACAGACAATGATTTACAGAGTTATAAAGAAAAATGTACGAGTATAGCAACAAAATGTTAGGTTATATTCTTATAGCACAGACCCTGTTCTTGGCAGTTTTCAATTTTACGGTGTTTTAGGTATTTCTATTATTACTAATAGAGGAACTCGTTAATTTTCTATTATATTTAGATCAGTATGTCATTCAGCATGATCAATATTACCACTAATGCTCCATTTAAGTTTAATTATTTGTCAATTATTTAGTCATCCATTGTGACTGTAACAGGCATATCATATGGTGCGTTAGGATTGATTGATGAGATTGCACGTTTTTCCCATATGACATTATAAAAATAAAATAATTTTCTTCTGCAAGTAGGCCCTCAAGGCCTATTTAACATATCTGATTCTATTATTTCTTTTGGCGCTTGGGGTAAATGACCTTCTGGTGAGAAGAAGCGCCGGGAGAAACTCATCAGTTTCTCTTTTCAAACATATTAAGTATTACAACAACATAAAATCCCCCCAAAATTGAAATGAAAGCTCTATTCCGATCATTGACTACCAGAGCTTTGTATGGTTTGTCACAGCCACAGCTTCTTCCCTATTATGCAATTGGCCTCAGGTCTAAGGTGATGTTCAAGTCAGAGGGCACTTAGTATAGGTATGTTTAATGCCTTCTTCGTGCTGCCTGGAAGCACTTGTGGCGTTGGCACAGAGTCTATTCTTGCCTGATTTACTGCCTTGATTATTTGGTGATCGTGGATCGAATGTAACGCTGGTTCTGGTCGACCGAGTCTTGGTGAAAGCGGCAGACAATGCACGAAGCGTTTCGCATCATACCTCGATGCATCGCTCGTTACGTCACAAACTAGATAATCAGTATAATAGTTGAAAAATATATATTCAGACCATGTGCATTCTGACCATGTGGCCTATAGATAGGACTATAGATAGTCTGATTATTCCGATACATTTAATTGTTTTAATGACCATTTAGAAGCCGAAAGTGTCACTACATTTATGCATTACCTACATCTTGAAACTTGTTTTGTGACAAATTTGGATGATGATCACATAGCCTCTGGCCAGCTGTAGTATTGGTTGTAGGTAGGTAGCCATAACCACTAGTTTTTTTATATATTTTTTACGCATATAAGTATAAAACACGAACAGAGCTACATTTTCATTCATTGTGTAAAAAACAAATTAACTTTACTAAAGTTAAGGTGCTCCCAAAGCATTTCACGCTCCATTAGTTTACAAATAAACAAGTTACACGTATGTCACACTATATAACAATGTATAATCCGTTAGTATCTATCAGTGGCGTGGTATAAAAAATATCCGTGGGCAAGCCGGTGCAGTTTTGGCGTACATTTTCCTTAAAAGCTGTAGAGTAAAGTGCTCAAATGCCTGATATTAGGCAAGCCGGTAGGAATGGAGTTCTTTGGACGCCACGCTACTGGTATCTATCCTTAGCCGTTTGTGTAAGCGTAAGCGATGTTGATACTAGTTCACATCAATTAACAGCGTATAAAAAAGTAACCTCTCAAGGTGAATCGGTTACATATCTTGGTAAGTAAGGCAATATCGCCTTGTATCAGGATACATACTCGTATACAGACGACACACACTTAACCTTTGAGCTCGATACTGGGTCAGAGAAAACACGTAACCGGGCAAAGTCTGAAACACTCACAACTTCTAACGCGACTTTGGAAGTTCTTGTCATCTAAATTCAGATTGGATGGCTAAGAACTTACGTTTAGCGGATCGAATTTTGCAGGCACTTGTGGCAGGCAGACTTGACTTCACTCAAGCAACTAAAAAAGTTTTTAAAGGGTAGTACAGACCGTAATATTCTTGAAAATTTGGACTCTGCAAAGCAATAGTAAAAATAACAATGACCAGGTGCATAGCATAGGTTGTTAATAATGAGATCGGTTGTTCGGTTGTTGTGTATCTCAGCTGTTTATTTTTTTAACTTTTAAGCTCTTTTTCTAATTTACTTCTTTCCCTATTTGTATTCTGATTTTCTTTTTTCGCGATAGAATATTGATAGGTCTAGGCAGGATTAACGAAGAAACTCCTCTGAGCGTTTTTACAAGCTTTTATGTAGTTTTACCTGTCCCGGAATCTGTATCCGTAATAAAATCTTGCAAGTTAAGTAAGATATGTAAATGAGATCATAATGCAATATTATTATGACGTGAAGCTGATCTGATGATGGAGCCGGATGGTAGCCATAGGAACATCTAAATTACACAAGATAAATTCACCGTGTTTGGGCTCATTTGATTAGCGTTGTCGTGCAGTTTATGATATGCAAAAGAAGTACAGTCAGCAATAAAAACTTGTCTCAAAAAAACATTTTTAGACAGAAACTTATTTCATAAGTAATCTAGTTTTAGATTAGGAGTTCACAACATTTCGTAACTTAATTAAACAAGATCACTTTGCAGAGTCCAAACTGTGTCTAACTCCCGATAAGCCATATAACGTTTAAGATGATTATAATTATTAGAAATATAACAATTAAGCAAATTAGCAGTACTTACGCGTTATGCTTGATGGAATACATCCTATTCGCACAATATCTAAAACAAGACTGACTATGATTTATTATAACGGATTAGAATTATATTTATCAATACGGTACTATGCGATAATTATGTTATCAGATAATGTCGCGAGACGGATTTCAAGACGGACCCGCGTTAGGAGCTATAGCCGATAGTTACGATTACGAAACGCAGCGATAACAAATACGGTCAAGAGCTGAGGAACATTAAACGATTTTTTTTTCTTAGCCTACATGGTCCCACTGAAACGCTGGCTGAACGTTGTGAGAGCGGACACGGTGGAGAACAATCTCACGAGAGGATGCCACTGAAACGCTGGCTGAACGTTGTGAGAGCGGACACGGTGGAGAACAATCGCACGAGAGGATGCCGAATGCTGGGCAAAGTGGAAAGTACCTTCTCTTCTTCTCTGTCGTTTCGCTGTTGGCAGAGCGGTCGTGGTCACACTGAAGCGTCCACATCGGTGGTAGAGGCGGACACAGCTTTTCGCACATCTCTCCCTGTTGGCAGACTGTCTGGCACAGTCAGGTACGCGGTTTCCAACAGCGGCGGCAGCGGCGGAAAGTACCTATTTACTCTTGGATCCTTGTAACAGGGCGGAAAAACCGCTAGGCAGAAGAGAAGCCTACATGTATCCTACTGCTGGGCAATGGCCTCCCTCTATTCCACCACTCGTCCATCTCTCAGCGCATAGATATACCACCCGGGTTAAAGTGCGCCCAGGTCTTCCCGCCAGCGCCTTTTCGGTCTGGCTCGGTTCCAGCAGTTTCCAGGTGTTTCCATTCGGGTCATTGGTCAAAGGCTTAAAATTATCGAAGTTCTCTTTGCTTTTCCACTGGGCCTCAAGGTTTTGTGTGCCCTAGGGCCCCGGCACACCTTAAAACGGCCCCGTATATCATTTGTACTATCACTATTCACTCTCTTTGGGTACTATAAAAGCGCAGTCAAGAATCAAGGATTACGAGAGCTTAAATAAGAGTTATCCACCATTGGTATTGGCGCATTGTTAGTTGGCAACCGCATTGCACAACAATCCATATATATCTAGGGGAAACCCCTAGAACGAAAACCACCAGACGAATGATAATTATAAATTATTTCTGAAATGGCAAGTCGAAAGTCCAGACAAACCACATCATGTCGTGTGGTGGAAATTCCTGTACCTACGTGCGAGGTCAATGGTAAGTAAATATATAAATATATCATTTTTGTATTCGTAATGACAATGACTAAATATTATGTATAATTAACATATTGTTAACTGGAGTTACCGATTTTTTCTGCGTAAATACAACGTGAAGCGATTTAATGTGGTCTTCACTAACGTGTACGTTTATTTTTGAGGACGATTTTAGTATAGAATTTAATTTATCTTTGTATTATGTACCTAAAACACAGTACGGTATATTTAACGAGCTAGGTATGTCCAGGAATTATAGAACAAATTACACGGAAATTGTTATTTTCCTGATATATCATATCACCAGAGATGTGATGTATCTTAGATAAAAGTATCTGAAATACAGATACAAGATACAAAATACGTATTTATATCTTGTATTTGAAATACTTTTTAATTTTCTTATTTTGTATCTTATATTTAGATATATTTTCCTGGTATCTTAGTATTTTGAAGATACTTTGTTCCCTAAGATACTTTTACTAAAATAAACTTCGCAGATTTTCTTTCCGAACGCAACTGAACGCAGCGCGTCGTTCAAAAATTTAGTCGATATTGTCGGGAACCAAATGAAAATAACAGATGGCGACACTATCTTTCTACAAATGTCATCGGCTAAGATATGTGATGTGTCAGTGTCACTCATTCTGTAATTTTTTCGTTTGCACGTGTTGTATGGTGTTTTAAATAATAAATAAAATAACAATATCGCCTTTGTGAGATTCGGGATCGCGAACATGGAAACGTAAGTCTTATTTTATTTTGCTAAGTTGCTTATTACATGTTCGTTAGACAGAAATGTGTACGTGACGTGCGTTGCGCACAGAATCGGAAAAGTTTGTTTTTACGCATTTGTTTTTAATTTAGTAATCACAGATATTTGTCAGTAAGTTGGTTAATATTAAATTTATAAGTTAGAGTCGAATCAGAGAGTTCATTCTCTTAGATTAGGTGTTATTCTGGCTACTTAGCCCGTTTCTTCGTCACTGATTCGGTAAAATTTTATATTACTTTTCTTAACAAAGTTTGTTTTGTGTTTTCAGGGACAAAGAGAACAAGTTGAGTATACCACTCATTTTAAAGTACTGCTTTAAAGATATTAAGCAAGTGGATGGAAGTGATGTGAATGTATCTGCAGTATGCAATGTATGTTCGAAAACGATAAAGGGTAGTGTTACTTCTACTACAAATTTCCTGAAGCATTTAAAGGTGGGTTTTGTAAATAGATGCATTTGTTTAAGAAAGAATGTATTTACTTACTTTGTGCTACATTTTTATTTTACTAGTTTTTTGTCCTGAAAGATATTAAATTTCTTGAAAGTTTCCATTTTTAAATGTAGGTACTAATATACTTTTTTATGTTATTACAGATTAAAGGCCACTCAGATCTGTTGCAAGAATATGAAAATGTTAAAAATACAACTCTTAAAAAAAGAAAACTTACTGAGATTAGTAGCAGTGGGGCCAGTGGTTCAGAATCAACATGTAAAAAATTGAAGCAGTCTACTCTTACAGATGTTACAAGTGGTTCAAGATCTGTTAATTTGGACAAGTTGATTGTACAATTTATTGTTGACACCATGTCACCAGTATCAATAGTGGAGAAAAAGTCTTTTAAAGCTTTGATTGAAGGTGCACAGCAACTAACTAAGCCTCCAAAGGTTATGTGCCGTATTACAGCTAAGAATAAAATTAGTAATGAGTACAATGAATTTAAGAAAAACCTTAAGCTAGAGTTGGACAATGTCGAATTTGTGTGCAGTACAGCTGATATTTGGTCTTCATCTAAAAGAAGCTACTTGGGGCTTACAGTCCATTGGATTGAAAGTAAGACTTTTGAAAGGAAAAGTGCTGCAATTGCTTGCAGAAGATTCAAGGGGGCTCACACATATGATAAAGTTGCTGAAATGATAGCTGATATACATTCAGACTATAATCTGAAACTATCAAAAATTATTAAAACGGTTACAGATAACGGCTCAAATATGGTTAAGGCTTTTGAGGTATTTGGAAAGTCTGATTCAGAGGAAGTTGAAAATGAACATGTTTCACATGCATTTGGAGATCTTGAAAAAACATCCACTGATGAAGGTAGTGAAGATGATGATTCACTTCTAGTACTACAACCTTTTCCAGATGCTTCATCAGACTTAGAAGCTGATTGCCTTCTGCCCGGACATGAAAGATGTGCTACACACACTTTACACCTGATTGCTAGTACTGATTTCAAACAAGCAAGAACCAAAAATATATTTTATAAGAGACTACATGACTCAGCCTTATCGAAGTGCCAAGCACTTTGGAACTTGTGTGCTAGATCCCCAAAGGCATGCGAGACATATCTACAAATAACTGGGAAGTCACCAACTTCTCCATGCGCAACTCGATGGAACTCCTACTATAATTCAATACAAGATCTTTTAGCTGTTCAGAACCATCTTAGTGAAGCCATGAAAATGTTAAAGTTACCACCGCTGAAAGAAAATGAAATTCACTTTTTAAGTGAATATGTGGACTGTTCAAAGCCAATAGCAGAAGCTATTCAAAGCCTGCAAGGGGAAAAAGACACTTACTATGGCTGTCTGTTACCGGAATTATACAGAATCCAACATGTTATCAAAAGCCTCAGAATGGAAAATCTGAAATACTGCAGCCCTCTGCTAGATGTAATAGAAGAAAACTTAGATAGACGGTTTAAACGGTTTTTGCAGTTGGAACCTGCAGCAAATGATGCTATATTAGCCTCAGTGTCCCATCCCATGTTTAAACTGAAATGGGTACCAAAAGCGCGAAAGGAATATGTAAAAGAACTTGTCCTGTCTGAAACAAGAAAGATCAGTCGATCTGAGAAACAAAAATCGGAAGCTTTAAACAACATTGAAGGTGATACAAAAAGAAAGTCAAAAGATGAATCTTATTATATGTTTCTAGAGGACTCCGATTCCTCTATTGCTAGTGGCGAAAACACAAGCAACACCAGTGATTTAGAGACACTCCAGTATCTCAACAATAAAGATGCAAACTTAAAGAGCTTAAATGCTTATCCTACAGTAAAAAAAATATTCCTAAAATATAACACCTGTTTGCCCAGCTCTGCCCCTGTGGAGCGACTCTTCTCCTATGGGGGCATGATCATGAGGCCTCATCGAAGGAAGATGAGCGATAATATGTTTGAGGAATTAGTTTTACTCAAATCTCAATTAAAATATGAAGATTAAAAGTCTCAACTTTCATATTTAACATATTTTGCCTTGTCACGTTTGCCTGATCCTTGTTATCATTATGTTAAAATTGTTTTATGCAACACCTGGCCATAAAGTGACTTTTTCCGCACGCTACGCGTACGGAAAAAGCCGCTTTCTGACCAAGTGTAGACATAAAATTATGTACACAACACGGGAGGTAATAAAGAAAGCCCTCGATCGCATATTTTTGTCCCTCGCTTGCAGCTCGGGCCGCAAACATCTGCGATCTCGGCCTTTCTTTGTTTTACCACCCTAGTTGTGTAATGTACTATTCTCGAACAAATAAAAATTAAATCAATAAAATGTTGTTTTTTTACAAAAGTATCTTATCTTTAAAAAGTATTTGAAAGATACGTATTTTGTATCTAGTATTTCAGATACCTTTTTAAAAAAGTATTTATATCTGGTATCTGAAATACTTTTTTGTAAAGTATCTTGCATCTTGTATTTCAGATACTTTATTTAGGGTATCTTATACATCTCTGCATATCACTTTATAGTCTAAACCAGCGGTCGGCAACCGCTTAGCAGCCAAGGGCCACATAGTAGCTATAAGGAACGTGACGCGGACCGCACTTTGTTAATAATTTGTGATTTTAGACTATTCGGAATATATTAACCGCAATACAAACCGGAATATAGGTCCGCAAGTGAGCGGTTCACGCGCCGCATGCGGCCCGCGGGCCGCAGGTTGCCCATCGCTGGTCTAAACGGTCAAATTGTATGTATGTATGTACGCGGTTTCCATGAATGATTTTCGTGGAAACCGCGACTGATGACTGTCGTCACTGCTCAATATGGTCAGATTGGTCAGTTTCCTTATTACAATAAAATACTCTTTATTGCACACCAAAAAAGTACAGAGAAAATTAAATAAACAATATATTAAAAATTAAAATAACTACGTAAAGTAATAATTAACTTTTGATACTGTAATTTTAAAATTGTTGATGAAAATAAATTTAAGTGTTTTTTCGAGTAGTAATTATGTTTCCAATCATAATTTGATGGTTAGTAGGTATTCGTTAATATATTTTGGTTAACACTTTGAAGACCAGACGAAAAATTGAAAACATACCGATAGCGCCCGCTGGGCAGGTTTGTGAGATCAATAATATATGCTGTACGAAAAAACGGCTGGCATCTGGACCAATATTCAGCGTTTTTACGGCGTTTTATTTTCGTCATTATTGTCTCAGTAAATATTGTTCAAAAAAACGATGCCTAGATTTAACTTTTTATGAAACCGGAAAACAGTCCCGAGTTTAAGTCTAGTTTTATCAAAATTGTTATGATTTGTCCTTTCGTTATAGTAAATAATCGGCGGACAACAATGATTGTCAAACCGCGCGGTCAAAACGCTCGGAGAATCGCCCACCTGAGCAAAAGTTACGAGCGCCCGCTAAGCGGGCGCTTGGGTTTACACCCACACACACGGGGTTACACTTTTACAAGTGTTCGTGGAAAATACGCTATTAGGCTGAGTCACATTGATATTTTCTTTATGGTGTGTTTCATAACTACGTAATACAGCTGAATCCAGCCGAGGCCGATAGCTCATTGTTAATTAATATAAAATCAGCCAATGACGGCCCGGTTAATGGGTTTGATGTGATTACTCATGTGGCGTCATCGATTTGTGTATCGTACGATTTGTGGTGGGATATCAACAGAATATTTAACAATAATCAAAACAAATTATGTTTTAATTGCTAACCAACGAATTATCGTTTTAAAATCTGCTCGGAAAAAATCTAGCTACACACTATTTAAAAACCGGCCAAGTGCGAGTCGGACTCGCGCACCGAGGGTTCCGTACAAACTCATAAGTAGATACATGAATAATTCAAGAAAAACTATATGGCGATTAGTTTAGTAGGAGCAAATAAGTATGTGATAAGATTTTTGCAAATTTCTCAAAAACGGTGCAAGTTAGGAAAACCGTTTTATTTTTCCTGTAATATATAGGACGACATTAATAGTTGGTAATTATTACAGATTTTTCTGTTCAGTAACTTCGAAGATAATAGGGGGGGAATGGTATTTTTTTTAACGTATTTCGCCATAAATCAAACACTACTTATTTAAAAAAAAATACAAAAATAGTGTTTTAATCTACAAATCAAGCTCTTTCATTTGATACCCCACTCGATATAATAGCCCTACTTTCAATTTGCAAAGTCTCATTACGGACCCCTTTAAAAAAAAAGTAAAAAAGTTACAAGATTTTTTTTACATCCTATAAGCTCGGGTTAGCGGTTCTTAACACTATTCCAAATTTCAAGTCGATAGCATCAGTAGATCCTGAGATATCTTGCTGTGACAGACGGACAGACAGACAGACAGAGTCGCACCATAAGGGTTCCTTTTTTACCATTTTGGTACGGAACCCTAAAAATGACAAAAAACCACTAATATTATAAAATAGCATTTACCCACGGCTTCGCCCGCGTTGTTCCTGTTACGTTCCCAAAAGAACTATTTATCGGGATATAAAGTATCCTATGTTTCAATCCAGGACTTGGTCTTCTTGCATACTAAATTTCAGCTCAATCCATTCATTTGTTACCCCGTTATTGAATAACAAACATCCAAATCTCCAAACATCTGAACATCCAAACATCTAAACCTACAAACATCTTCACAAACTTTCACCAGGGACCGGAACCCCTTACCTTTATCGAGGTTTTAAGACGGGTTTTTAAAGCGCTGGTTTTGAGAAACACTTTTATTCTGTTAAGGTGGTTGCGTTCCCATACAAAAGTTGGTGCACCTTCACGGGCTAACGGCAGGGTATATTAAGAAACTAATTTGACAAATATCAATTAATTTACGTTTTATTTTGGGCAAATGCATAAAAAATGGTATATTTTCACGCTAAATACCATATTTCACCGATGAAAAACTTGGATATTCTATCACTGTGTGCGAATCACCTACAGGTGGGTAACACAACTCACGCAAACACAGGCAAATGGTGTATGGATGTGTGTGTGACTTATCTATTGACACTTCAAAAGCGATCTTAATTTACGCACCGTTTGAGTGTGCATCCGTAGCCTTGTGGTCTCAAGCTTTTACTTATGGTTACGTTTGGTTGTGGGTTCTATTCCCGAAATAATTTTATTTTTTCTTTTTTTTTCGTCTTTATCGAATACTACACGCTCTAATTAATTTTGTAATTTAGCCTGTTTATGCCAAATTACTAATTAAATATTTTGACTAAATTTATATTGTGAAATATATATGTACCTACTAAATATTGTTTTGTTTTACTTTTTAAATCAGGATACTTAAATAAAGAGAAATAATAATAATACGGAGGTAAATTTTACAAAAACAATCTAAGCAATGCTTATTAGGGTAAAAAATTACCAGGATTTGAACCCGGGACCTCTAGCTTAGTAGGCGGTGTCACTCCCGCTAAGCCAAAAGTGTCGTCGATCGTTAGGCATTCATAGATGTCTGACAAACGGTGACAGATGGCAACGTCGCATGTCACGGTGACAACGCAACGTTGCAACTCTGGGCAATTTTTTGATTCACGCAAACTAAAATACGAGAGTCTAGGTAGTCAGGGACGTTCAAATACTTTTCGAGAAAATTTATATTGTACCTTATAACTTTACCCATCTTATTGTTTTCTAATAAATACAAGTGATGTGAAAACACAAATGTACTATACGAGTACAAAATTAATATTTGACATTCCATATTTAGGATTCCACGAAATAAAGAAGGTTTCGGAACATTACGCTGTCACCAATAATGCTGTCATTCGTTTTGTTTCTAAACTAAATTTTCCAATTGGTGAAGGGAAGATGCATTTATCGTAGAGAGGATGCCAGAATTGATTTGTTCTTTAAAAAATATGTTTTAGGTACCTGAAATCGTGACGCGAATCGTAGAACAAAATATATATAATATATGAGATGCACACATATAAAAGGTAGTCAGTTAATTTAATATTAGACTGAATTACTAGTGTTTTGCAATGCTAGTTTTATTGACTTATAGTAACATGGTACTTTATTTATTACAGAACGACTGACAGAGTCAACTCGCATCAATCTCTGTATTCGAGAAATTTGGCATCCCTTGGCAAACTTCAAGTAATGTGCTCAATTACCAAGCCTTCAAGTAATTGTGCCAGTTTACTTGTAAGCCTAGAAAATCAAGAGTTCTCTCAATAACACATTGAGTGAGTCTGAGTCTGCCTGTTCAATGTTTATACAACTTATAATATGTTATTGGTCCGTAAACTTACGGCCCTAAGAATCTATAAAATATGGAGATCGGCTTCGCCAAATTTGAGAATAAATATATTATGAATAAAAGTATTTTACTCAGTTATACGTCTTATTCCATTCAATATATTCCCATACAAAAAAGAGCTGTACATTTATCGTGAAATAAACGGTTGCGTTTGTTTCACAAATTTATTATATTACCCAGTGGGTAAAATAAAATTGAGCAATACCCATGTGGGTATGAAACTAGGTGGTAATTACAAAGTTATTTTTTGACCGATCAAAAAAAATGTGGGGTAGACAAGGGGGAAAATCGGCGTTCTATATTTGTTTGTTCGATGGTAACTCGAGAATATTGTTGCTCGAGTAGGTACCTACACTTTTCTTTATTTTACCTTCTAAATTACATGACTATTACCCGAGTTTCTGCTAATACGGGTGTACACAATAGCCGGAGCGACGGAGCACAATAGGCGAACTTACAAGTTAGAATCTCTGTCAATAGATGTCACTTATATCAATGATTTTGCTTTAGTGTGCGTGTATATTTACCTGTCAAAGTACTACTCGAGTTTCATACACATTCCTGCGCTTGGTAAGCACGTACATAAATTATTATGAATTAGAAATCATCGAAAGGGACTCAAAATATTGGGCTAATTGATTCTCATACTGGTAAAATAAGCAGATATCATAATATAGTCTTGAACATTTGGTCACGTGACCAAGACAGCGCCATCTCTGAGCAATTCTGCCCCGGGTCACCGTGCGATACGCCCTTAAGCTTACAGGGCCGTATTTAGAGATCCAGTGCCTCTAGCACAACTGTGACACGCGACTCTTTGTCGCGCGACAAATTCTACCTATCTCTATCCACTCAATATCGTGTGACAGTGACAGGTGATGCTCTGTCGCGCGAGAAACAAAGTCGCGGCCAGTTATGCTAGACGTACAGGGCTCCTAGGCACTTGGTATTGAGAAGGAAAGCAATGCTTTTGGCTTATACGAAGAGTCCACCGCTGGGGACCCTCTAGGCTGAAGGGGCCCCTAGGCCCGGGCCTTGCAGGCCTAGGCAGAAATCTGGCGCTGTAAGCTTATCACCGGCTTAATACAAACACAGCTACGCCGATCGTCCAAGTTAACCCAAAACCCCAATCTAAACCCCCGTAAGAGTTGTTACTGGGAAGTGGTTCCGGACGGAGCGCAAACTAAATTGATC
This sequence comes from Eudemis profundana, assembly GCA_947034925.1. Taxonomy (NCBI): domain Eukaryota; kingdom Metazoa; phylum Arthropoda; class Insecta; order Lepidoptera; family Tortricidae; genus Eudemis; species Eudemis profundana. Next base: position 25,643,242 of record OX344799.1, on the reverse strand, counting down.
TTAGCCGTCATAGTAATTCGTTTGATTTGACGAGGCTAAGCCATTGCGGGCTACTCTCGGCATTAACCCCTTCCAAATAAATGTCTTAAAAACCCCTTAAAAACCATCGGGTTCGGCTTAACTCATTGCGGGGTTTAACTCGTTTATGAGTTAACTCAATCAGATTTTAACTCAAAGAAACGATTAATACTCGAACGGCTTAAGCCAACGGACGGGTTTTCCGGTCCCTGACTTTCACATTTATAATATTAGTGTGAGTCTGTGTGAGTGTGATGTGAATGTTTGTGAAGATGTTTAGATGTTTGTCATTAAATAACAGGATAGCAACTGGATGGGTTGAGATGAAATTTGGCACTCAAGTAGACCAAGTCCTGGATTGAAACACGGGATACTTTATATCCCGGTAAAGAGTTCCCTTGGGACAATAACGGGTATAACGCGGGCGGAGCCGCGGGCAAAGGCTAGTTAAAAATAATACACCATGTTGAGTAGTGACATCGCAAACAAGTACTTCATACTAAACTGCATATTACACAGCGTTTTGACACTTCATAAAAAGAAGCTGATTCGATCCGTCATCAAATACCTGGTTACTAAATACCGTAGAAATAAAATATCCTTTTAGTAAATAATTATCTTCCTTCATTTGTCACAATAGAGCAACCGCCAATCTCATAGAAGGAAATAGTTCGTCGATTTGTATGGCAATTAAGAGGAAACAGGAGGGCAGTTTTTCCATACAAACGTAGTCCCCTGTTTCCTATCTGGATAATGCCAGTAGAGCAATCATTTTTTGTCCAAAAATCTATGGCTACTATTGATATGTTCCTATGTTTTCCTTTTTACGATAAATTGATTCTCAAAAGAGATATTAACCTTCAAAAACCTAAAAAAAATGCCAGATTTTCCGCTGTGTTCACACATCCAGAAAACACATTTGACTAGATTATTAAAAAAAGGGAAAACATAGGAACACGGCCAAAGCCTTTCTTTAATGTTTAATGAAAAAATTAGTTAAATAGGTTAAGTTTTGGGGAAGAAATCAGGGGACTACGAAACGTTGTTTTCATGAAATTTTTAAAGGTATTTTCGGTCCAAGCTGCAGTTGTCTCTATCGCGCTCTGCAGGTGAGAGGCGGGCAGTGCGGGATAGCGACACATTTTACAAATACCTAATTTTCAATTCTCTCGACCTTACTGTTTCCTCTTAAGCGTGTAACGTTTTTCGCTTGGTGTTTGACGCCAAAAGTGCAATTTAGTGATCGAAAACGTAAATTGTCCATTTCATTTGGTGGTATTTCAACAATTAATTATACCATTATTATCAGATCTTCAGATCAGCTAATAATATTGACGGAAACTGAAGTTAACGGCATTCGAAGTAGGTCGCCGCCACTTCTTTTTAGCACGCGAGGTACATACACTTTTTCCTTCTAGAGTCTGTGCGGAAAGAGAATAGGCGTGGCGAAAAACGGAACTAACCTAACCAGTATGGCCACAGAACAGAAAATACGGCACATACCTACGGTACAAAAGCATTACAGCGCCCCCCAAAATTAATCCTATTCTCTTTCCGCACAGACTCTACCTCGATATATTTCTGTGGCCAATCTTTTCTATTGTGCAATACTTCACCTCGTGATACGATCCGACCTTAACCTTCTCTGTTCAAAATACTTTCTTCCCGGTCTTTCCCTAGATCGTTTCCTCTATAGTAGTCTCAAGCAAGGAGTAGTGTCGAACCATTTTCACAGAGTCCGCAACCTAAACTGAATTTGGGGAGTTTCGTACTGCGATCGGACAGTCTTTATTTAAAAAAGTACAGATAATTTATTTGAAATAAGAAGTTATAATATGATATAATAATGATTACTCTAAATATCATTGACTAAATCAGCGGTCGGCAACCTGCGGCCCGCGGGCCGCATTCGGCCCTTGAATCGCTCACTTGTGGCCGTATATTTCGGTCTGTATTGCCGTCGCTTTATTCCGAATAGTATAAAATCACAAATTATTAACAAAATGCGGCGCGCGTCAATTCCTTAGCTACTATATGGCCCTTGGCTGCTAAGCGGTTGCCGACCGCTGGACTAAATGATTAATATGTTATTTAAAAATGAAGAGTGACTGATTATGATTGTCATTTTTTATCTTACCACGAAAAACATGATCATTACACATGAAAGTTTCGGTTCTGGTTTCGGCAGAAACTGATATCAAAGCCGAAATTCGGATGCGGTTTCGGCGGTGAAAATTAGTTTCGGTCGGACACTACATTTTCAGGGTAGTTAAAATTAGACTTTGCATCACCATCAATTCGTTAGAAATAATCAGAATCACAGAAACCTATTGAGCCAGCAATTCTCAGCAAAACTCATTGATGTAATCATGGGGGTTCGATAAAACCGCTCATTTCCAAAATACCGCATTCCTAAAATACTCCGTATACCAGATACCCAAAATAATACATCCAACAAAATCATTTAGATCCTTGAGTAACTTACGATTTTATAATCTAGTGTAACGGGAATGTGGTAAGACAGGAATCTGATATTTTAGAGAATGTGGTATTTTAAAAAATCTGGTATTTTAGCCCTAATAAAGCTAGCCTTAATAAAGAGGTCGTACGGACGAATGGTCAAACACACCTCATACGTAAATTATAAAGGTATTGTCATGATCAATTTCGTGGCTTAAAAACTTAAACTTCATAATCTCAGCTCATAAAAAATATTTTAATTAAGTCTGCGATAAGAAGAAGCCAAAAGCTGACATGCCAGTAACGTGCGTCAGAAACTGCAATCAATTATGCAATTTATTCAGTTTAACTTTAACCTTAAATTATAGATATTACACTATCTTGAATTCAATGTTGGCTGACGATTCATGTTTAAGTAATTTATATAATTAGTTACTTATGCGATGGCCGACTGGCCATGTGTTCATAAATATTATGGCCGGTTTACATTATTCCAGTAGTATTCCAGTCCAGCAATCCAATCCAGTGCTGGAATGCTATTGGAATAATGTGAACCGACACTGGAATGTACCCATTCCAGTGAGCATTCCAGTTCAGTGACTGGAGAGACCGTCAACTTTTCATTCCAGCTCACCCAATCCAGCGCCACTGGACTAGTGTAAACCGTCAATCCAGTGCTGGATTGAACGTGATATAGTGAATACGCGTGGTTGTTTTTGGTAACAGTCTTTTCATCACACTTGCTCGAAAATGGTGTCATTACACGTAGGTTTTGCGGGCCGTAAATGACCTATTACGCCCTAGGGCGTAATGGTTTTCTTTTTAAATTTGAAACGCTGGTTCTGTTTTACTCTTATTTGTCACGATCAAAGGAAACGCCAACTTACTTTTTTAACTTTTATTACTGAAATATTTATTTAAAGAGAACTGTTATTGCAAATACATGTAAAGACATATTTCTGTAACATTAATTAAATGTTTAAATAGTGTATTTCAGTATTTTGCAAATATAAAATCAACCATTTTAAGTCTTTACCGCTATGGTTTCCGAACGTGACTTGTCGTCTTGATATATGTCACTAATGTCACTGTCAGTTGTACAATTTTATTTAGGTTAAGTAAGGTTATTTTAATCAGATTTCCTCACAAGTGTGATGAAAAACATTGTGTGTGCCACGGGCGGTAAAGGAATTACAAACTCGTGTTGTTAAAGCCCTCGGCTTCGCCTCGGCCTTGTAACAAACACTCGTTTGTAATTCCTTACTTACCGCCCTTGATACACAATGTACTATTAACAACTCTTAAAATACTGGAATAATGTAAACGATATGCTCCACAACTGGACTGGATTAGCCCGCTGGATCACTGGACTGGAATAATGTGAACTGGCCATTAGGTAGTAACCAGTACTACCAGCATAATTGTGACACACCATAGTAATATATCGAGATATAATAGAACGAAATAGTTCGTCGATTTGTATGGGAACCAAGCGTGTAGCGTTTTTCGCTTGGCGTTTGACGCCAAAAGTGTAATTTGGTGATGGAAAACATAAATTTTCCATTTCATTTGGTAGTATATGAACAATTAATTATTCCATTATTATCACATTCAAATCTTATAATAATATTGACGGCAACTGAAGTTAACGGCGTGCAAAGTAGGTCGCCGCCACTTCTTTTTAGCACGCGAGGTACATACACAATTTCCTTCTACCTCGACATATTTATGTGTGACACACTTTGTCACGAGACATACTACCTAACCTAATACCTATCCTTTTTCATTCAATATCTTGGAAAAAAAGACAGGTCATGCTCTATCGACAACGGAGGAAGTTTCATGCTGCAATGCCAGGATTGTCAGGAGACCATATACATAGCTCAGACACTCATATACTTACACAGAACATATGCGTATAAATACTTAGTTGTCTTTTTTGGTAATCGGCATGAAAACAAGGGAAATAAGCAATAATTTTAGAGAGTGAAGTTTAATTTCGTGTATTACAAGAATCCAAACCCACAGATCCAGAAGACGCTCCCCTCTGCGATGGACGGATCAAGTGAAAGCCCTAACAGAATCATCCCTAAATCTGTGAGCGCGAAATGCGTCGGTGAGGGAGAGATGGCGGGAGACAGTCAAAAAGGCCGTGCTACGACCCCCATGACCACGACTACTCTGCCAAGAGTATACGACTAAGAAGATTACAAGAATACTTTTGTCATATGTATCTTTGATAACCATCCATTATTTGTACTGTAGCCTTTTATTAATTTGTGCAACTAAGTATTCACATCAGTAGCGGCTTGCCAATATCAGGCATTTGAGCACCTTATTCTACAGCTCTTTAAGGAAAATGTACACAAAATCTGCACCGGCTTGCCCGAGGATATCTTTTACGCCACGCCACTGATTCACATACACACACACATATATAATATATGTTATAATTAGAAACGTCAATACTGCACGACATGTTTTTCTCTCAATCTGTAAAAGGATTCAGTTTTATGATTGACTAATGTGTCAATAAATAAAAGTTATTACGAAAATTATCTCATTACTCGCAATAAAATTTACAGATTATACAAACACACGCTGAATCCGGCATTGCTCATGTTAATATTGATAACATCATAGCAACAAGCGTTTATGAGGTGCATATCTGCAGAAGTTATAGTATAATAAATTATTGCATTATTAATAATTGAGTACACGCGGCGTAAGTCCGTTGTTGATCCGGCTCAAACGTAGCGTAGATTAAAGTAGTAGTAGATTATGAGGCATTATAAAACAGCTGATGAAAATATGATATCTGTGTCAGAATACGATAAAAATCCACCTGACGTTCACTTTCTATCTAGGTATGTCAAATAGCACCTAAATCACAAAATATTATGCTATCGGTAGCTATTTGCGCAAACTCACCTACAAATAATGCTTACAAGAATATTGGACCGAGCAAAAAAGTACAATCCTAACTATGATGCTACTAATATTATAAATGCGAAAGTTTGTGAAGATATTTGGATGTTTGTTATAAATTGTTATTTACACACAACTAACAAACAACTGAATTAATTGAGCTGAAATTCAGCATGCAAGCAGACCAAGACCTGCATTGAAACACAGGATAATTTATATCTCGGGAAAGAGTTCCCTTGGGACTTTTTAAAATTTTATCACTGAAATATTTATTTAAAGATAACTGTTATTGCAAATACATGTAAACACATATTTCGCTAGCATTAGTTAATTAAATGTTTAAATAGTGTATTTCAGTATTTTTCAAATATAAAACCAACTAAAATGGCCGTTTTAGGCCTTTACCGCTATGGTTTCCGAACGTGACTTGATTCGCATTGTTTTTGGACATATGTCACTAATGTCACTTTCTGTTTTAATATTTTCTTGTCATACCTACTAGGTCGATTAGTAAAGTTATATTATTAAGATTTCCTCACAAGTGTGATGAAAAACATTGTGCGTGCCACAGGCGGTAAAGGAATTACAAGCTCGTGTGCTCGTGTTATTAAAGCCCTCGGTTTCACTTCGGCCTTCTAACAAACACTCGTTTGTAATTCCTTATTTACAGCCCTAGAGATACACAATGTACGAGTATCAAGCAGTGGTGAGATATGAAGTCCCCATTAAAAAGCTTTCTGGCGGCGGAAGTCCGACCGAGTAGCTTGTTGACAGTCCTCATAAACATGATAAACATAAGCTGATATTGTTACTTACACTTCGTTCTCGTCTATAAACATTTCTGTCTGCTTTGACCTGAAACAAAAAATTAAACATAAGTCTTTAAGGCTATTTACGACTAAAAACATAAATTTCTAACACATACGTAACTACGCTTTGTTTTAATTTTTATGTTCGCACATTACACACACAAGTTTGTTATAATGTAACTAACAATCTCATTAAAATATCACAGGGAAACCCATTAAGATTGACATTTTTAACAATTGGACAACACGATAAATGCTGTCGATCTAGAACACGTTGATTGGAAAAAGGTGAACTGAATAAATAAAAGATTTAGTGGATCCAAGTCAACTACTGCAGTTTTATAACAATGCCAAGAATAAGTATCATAGACTAGTAGGAAAGCAATATGTGTGTGCCACAGAAATATATGAGATCGAAGGAGCCAAGCCGTGTAATTTAGTGATGGAAAACATAAAATTCCATTTCATTTGGTGGTATTTGAACAATTTATTATACCACCATTATTATCAGATTTTCAAATCTGATAATAATATTGACGGCAACTGAAGTTAACAGTGTGCAAAGTAGGTCGCCGCCACTCTCTTTAGCACGCGAGGTACCTACATACCAGTGGCGTGGCGTGAAAGATATCCTTGGGCAAGCCGGTGCAGATTTGGCGCGCATTTTCCTTAGGAGCTGTAGAATAAGGTGCTCAAATGCCTGCTATTAGGCAAGCCGGTAGGAATCGAGTTCTTTGGACGCCACGCTACTGCTACATACACTTTTTACCCGACTGCGGCGAAGCCCAAAGGAGGGTAATGTGTTTGACCTGTATGTCCGTTCCTGTGTCCGCTCGTAACTACTCAACGGCACAACCGATTTTGATAAATGATACATCATTGGATTCGTCTTGATGGCGCGAGTGTCACTGGGTATGAACTTCGTTAAAATAAACAAAATGGCGGATTTTATGCACTTTTAAAGTGCACCGCGGTCGGGTTTTTTTTGGTAAAAATAATTAGTTATTCCTTCTACCTCGATATATTTCTCTGGTGTATCCCTTTTGTATGTATTTCAAAATTAAGAACACTAGGGCCTAAGCTAAAATTTGTCTGTATGACTCAAATGATTCCGTGTAACAGTGAATCAAGCGACGTATTCGCAAGTAACGGAAACGATGTTTACGCCCTTATCAACCTTGAATGACCCGATCAAACTAATAAAGATTAACAATCTCCGCGTTCTGTTTGTATTCAATTACATAACCGATCACAACATCAGCATAAAAACACGAGCCAACCGTCCGATGGCCAGGAAGCTTGTTATTCGAAAACTCGATAATTGGATACGGCTCCCAAGTCCGCATCGGATGCATCTGTTCTTAACGAGATCAGAAGGTTTACCCCAATCGAAAACTAGCTGGTGTTCGTTTATTCCCGAGTTGCGAATGGAGTAAAAGTGACGTAACAATCGAAATTGGATTTTTTAATACACTTGCTCAAAAAGTGGTACTTTTTGTAGCTGTATATCGTGCGCAAAGTTCGATTTTGCGAACTAGTGCTTTTTATTTCCCATTTTTTTTAATTTACTGTTGTTCAAATACATACATCCAACTAATGGTCAAATACGTTCTTTGTTTTTATTACGTCAGTGGACATTGAATGAAAGTATACATTTGATACGTTTAAAATATTAAATCCACATATATAACGTTTGATTGTTTTTATTATAAACAATTAAACTGTTATCTAATATTAAAATAGTTTAAAAAGTATGCTTCTTGAGTATTACCAATGAGTAGTTTAGTCAGCGGTCTCGCATAATACTAGTATTATGCGAGACCCAAAAAATAAAAATTGTCACAGATAAGATAATATGGTGCAGGCTGTTCGAGTTTTATAAATGACAACTAGCTTTCCGGCACTAAAGATTACATTTTACTTGGAAATTAATGAGCTATTAAGTATTTAAATATTTATTGCTTTTTTCCATTTTTAAATGCAGTTAAATTATCTTAGAACGTTTGTCTGTTCCCAAAATAGTTTATTTTTATTTGGCTGAATGGTGACAAACGCTGCCACGTTGGAAAAAGTTCGCAATTAAAAGTAACACATTTTGTTTTATTCCCGCCATTTTCATTCATGATTGTAATTTTGTAATTATTAATTATCACGCATTAGTTTGATAACACTTTTGTGAAAAATGAGCGATTCAGACGATTTTGAAATAAATTCAACACCACGAGATATACTAGCAAAGGTGTCAACGGCAACTACTATTCATTATTTTACCAGAGAAGTCGAAGGAGGAATATCTGGCCGTCTATGAGCAATTCATTGACTGGAAACGAGAAAATCGAACGGCGTCATTCTCAGAAAATGTACTTATGGCCTACTTTCTTGAATTATCTAAGAAATATCAGGCATCTACAATGTGGTCAGGATACTCAACGTGACTCTTAATAAGTGTTCCAATTGAGTGCTCCATTTTTATGAGGCCAAAAAATAAACAAATTTGGCTCTTAATCATTCAATCATTTCATTTTCGTTGTAATTTTTCGCAAATGTATTAAAAAACGTCGTTTGATACACGTGCGGAAGTGTCATTTCCACTCGTCCCGAGTCTTGTCCCTCGCCTTACGGCTCGGGCCAAGACACCTCGGGACTCGTGAAAAATGACATACTTTCCGCACTTGTATCAAAATAGTACATTACACAACTAGGGTGGTAATACAAAGAAAGGCCGAGATCGCAAAAGTTTGCGGCCCGAGCTGCAAGCGAGGGACGTAAATAAGCGATCGAGGGCTTTCTTTATTACCTCCCGTGTTGTGTACATCATTTTATGACTACACTTGGCTAGAAAGCGGCTTTTTCCGTACGCGCAGCGTGCGGAAAAAGCCACTTTATGGCCAGGTGTGTCATAAAGTACTATTAGAATGCGCGACCAGAAAAACTGGAGAACCACGCCCGCGGCGTGCCTCCATGCTATATTTAGGACAGCAAACAAGTTGACAACTGACGCGTTCGCTATTCACGTCTACGACCGTTAGTTATGCTAAAGGTAATGCATTTGGTGAAACAGTTGCAGGTCCATAATGCACCGACACTTATGAAACATGTGCTAGATAGATATAAAGGAGCCTGATGTTGGCAATATAGTCAGAGGACAAGGTTATTTCAATGTCGAAAGGAGAATATAAGAACAGGTCAATGTTTCACGATAAAAACTCACACACAACTTTGTAGTTTATGTATATGTTTAAACATCTGTTGCGCAGTCTTATCGCCCGGCGATGAATGAAAGCTATAAATATTCATGAAGGAAAACTAATGCTCGATTCAGGTATGGTTTTACACAGAAAAGTACCGGCGACGTACTGTTTACTGCGACTTAATACGCTTCGTCAGTAGATCACAATGCGAAGTAAATGCGTTGTAATGTGAATGTGACATTGCACAATTCTCTATGGATATTGGAACAAAGAAGACAAGGAAACATAGAGCAACGCTACATAAGCCTTAGCTAGATAATTCTCTCTGCCAAGCAACCGCCAAATGATAGGACCAGCTGGTCTTTGTGGCCGGGAAATGGTTTGTTTCATTTGTTACGTATTAGTTAGTATCGAGTGACAGAAGATTTTTTATGTACGCGTGTAAACCCTTTCTCCCCCAAATGCAGAATACAGCAGAAAAATATGCTATTACGACTCCCTTCCGTGTTGTTCTAAGGAATGAAAGCTTTAGATATAAACCAAAAGGAATTATTGTCTTCAACAGTAAATGCTAACCGACAAAGTTAATTGAGATATTCAGCATTGAGACGGAATTAAGACAACCTCCGCACGGTCGTGGTGTTAATTTCATTAAAATTGTAACACGGTCCGGCAGCGCTAGCCGGACCCCAATTACGCAGGATAGATCGGAATGGTTACAATAATGAAAACTTATGTAGGGTAATCCTATGCGTGGCCCTCTATGACTAGAGGTTTGTTTGTAGATCGTGACAGAGCTAAAAAGATGTGAAAAAGCGTGACGATGCGGGAGAGCGGGCTCTAGAAGTCAGAAAAAATGCGAGACGTAATTTAAGGATGATTACAAATGATGTTCCAATCATAGTAGCCTAAAGACATTTCAAATTGATTTCCATGCTTGCTTCTGTCAATTGACTCTTTGATTTGTCCAGGAATGTAGCAATTCCATGCACTTCATTATTTCAACGGAGCTTGCCTCTGCGATTACCGATCCAGTTTTAAATTCTGATCAAACATATAAACCAGATCAACAGGTTTCGGTCAAATGAAGGTTCCTGACTGACAGTTCAAACAACCCAACTTTGTATGACTAATCGTCGCTTTCGTATCAACATTTGCATTTATTTTCGTTGAAATATTCCGATATTGTAGGTCAGCATACCAAACAGAAGTGTCAATTCACAGAATTATTAACGATTCTATTTTCCTAGAGGTTCGTCGAAGTATCAATGACCAAGCAGGTGAGTAACAACAGGTCACTAGGTCACAGTGAATTTAATGTAAATATTAATGACGAAGCACTTACTTCATAGCTGTTCATGGGACTGCGCACTTTAGGAGATTGTTTACTTTTACGCGGGAGGAATGAAAGACCATCTAGCGCGAGTACGGACCGCACAATACTGGCCATACTGGGGCATAATGCCGCACGTGATCATGAAGGTCCCTCATCCTAGCGCTTAGTGCAGACGAGTTAAATGAAAAAAAAAAGAGTCTGCGGCTTTGCTTACCATCTGCCCTCTGACTTGCAGTGCACTAACTAGGTACGGAATGGAAATTGTTGTACTGTATGGAGACCTAAAATTTGTTCCGCGACAGTCGCTCGGCGCTGTTGTGCCGGAGGTAGGTACTGGTAATTCAAACTCCGAACGAACAGTCTGGCCTTTAGCCCGAACCGTTGCAATTTGGGATGAAACGGCTTGGAATGTGCTTAACTTTCTTTGTTTGTTTCATCGTAGCCAATTGCATTTTGAAACGAAAATTGAACTTTCTGCTGGATAGTTTGAATGGTCGTTTAAATGCAGGTTCATTGATCGAAGTCCCAGCGTGAAACGTTTTGTTTCGGTCCATCTATACAGCGTGGAAATCTAATACGAGCGAATATTGAAACTGTGGTCAGCATAGGACCTAAGAAGTATATTTAGATAACTTTTGCTTAAAACTACAATGAAAATATTTACCATACAAAATAATTCAGCCCGCAATGTAACGCAACACTTGCAAGTTGACAAACACGCTAGTTGACAGTTACTTTAAAAATCTCGTATCTCGCAATGTCATAACAAGCATGTATGCGGACATTGCTGCTCTATAAATTTTCAAAAATTAATAACCCGGTCACTATTAAGTGTAACTTAAAAAATCATATTAATTAATGATAACACTACTAAACGCTATATCTGGTTTAATTGTTTGCTCGTATCTGACTTCCACGCTGTATTACTTGTCTGTTTAGCTAACAATATTTTGCTGGGCAATGGATACAATACAAGCTTCCAATTTCAAATTTCGGAATACTAAACCAAACCAAATCGTCTATGCCTATGTTTTTCTTTACCCCGTTACGCGCTTTGGGCTTAAAATCACTAAATTTCATTTTACCTCATTATCAATATTCCCAGATCTCAAAACTTCATGGCCTCAAAATACCTAAATTGCAGAATGCCTAATTTTTTTTCACAATAAACCGAAACCTTAATATCGCCGATGTTCAAAATACCTTAGGCTCATAATACCTAAACTTCAAAACAGCATTATGGCAAAACAACATATGCTTAAAACAACCAAACCTCAAAATACCTAAATTTATACTATCAAATAAACACACGTAAAAAAAATTAGGTATTTTAGGAAAGGTAGGTAGGAAAAATGCCTAAATTAAGGTATTTTGAGGTTGAGTTGTTTTGATATTTTGTCATTTCTGGCATTCGGTAATTGAAGGATTGTGCATTTCAATCTTCAGGCATTTAGAGAATATGCCGTTTTAAGTCAAAGTCATAATGAATTTCGTTCATTTTAAGAATGTTACAATTTGACATTTAGGTTTTATGAGCTCATGGTAATTTGAAAATAGGGTGTATTGGCAAATAAGGTATTATGAGATTTAGTGATTTTAAGCCCAAAGCCGTTACGCGCACTATGAAATTCACAAAGCGCGGAAACATATCCTTTCCGAATTGCGTGTAAACCAGGGACTGCATAACCGAAAAATGAAGGTAGCGTTTTAAAGCGGTATGACGTCATACCGTTTGTTTCGGTATGATTTCGGTAGCGCAACCGAAATGAAATGGTATCGAAATTGAACGGTACCGTAATTTTTTTTCGGTAACCTTAACCGTTTTAAAAAGGTACCGTTTGAGGTTTATGTGTGTGCGCCGAGCGTCGTCGCGTCGTCAAGTTTCAATCGCGTCGTCTTTAGCCTTGAGCATCATTATCATTTCAACGTTAAGACGTTCACTACTAAACATAGGTCTTCCCCGAACACTTCAATTTGTTTTATTTTTGTATTTTTTACCTTATTTGTTTTTAGTTTGAGTTGATTAGGTATTTCTTGTTTGTTTTTTATCTTTGGTTTGTTTTACTTTGTATTTTTTACCTTTTTTATTTTAAGTTTGCGTTGATTTCTATTTTTTTTCTTTCATTTGTTTTTTTTACCTTATTTTTTGTTTTTAGTTTGTGTTGATTAGGTATTTTATGTTTTTTTTTATCTTTAATGTGTTTTACTTTGTATTTTATAACTTTTTTGTTTTTAGTTTGTGTGGATTAGGTGTTTTTTTATCTTTAATTTGTTTTATTTTTTTTGGTTTTTTTACATTTTTTGTTTAAAGTTTGCGTTGATTGTAATTTTTTTCTTTTATTTGTTTTTTTACCTTATTTTTGTTTTAAGTTTGTGTGGATTAGGTGTTTTTGTTTTTTTTTTTATCTTTAATTTGTGTTATTCTTGTATTTTATTGTTTTTTTTTACCTATTTTTGTTGTAAGTTTGCGTTGATTGTTATTTTTTGTTTTTTTTCTTCTTCTATCTTATTTTTGTTTTTAGTTAGTGTTGATTAGGTATTTTATGCTTTTTTATGTTAGATGTACTGGATTTACTTTGTATTTTCTACCTGTTTTTATTTTTAGTTTGTGTTGATTAGGTACTTTTTATATTTATTATCTTAAATTTGTTTTTTTTGTACCTTGTTTGTTTTAATTTTGAGTTACTCTTTTCTTTTATTTGGTGTTTTTAATTTTTTTGTTTTATTTTAAAATCTTCTACCTTTTTGTTTTTAGTTTGTGTTGATTGTTATTTTTTGTTTTATTTTTTTTACCTTTTATTTGTTTTCTTTTGTATTGTTTTGTTTTTTTATACCTTAGTTTTGTTTTTAGTTTCTGCTGATTAGGTATTTTTTGTTTGTTTGTTTATTTATTTTATTTTTATTAGTATTTGTATTAGTAGTTAAGTTTGCGTTGATTGCTAGTTTTTCTTTTATTTGTTTTTTTACCTTATATTTGTTTTTAGTTTGTGATGATTAGGTATTTTCTGTTTTTTTACTTTAATTTGTTTTTAAAAAATACCTAAAGAAACACATACTAAAAAAATTAAAGATAAAAACAATAAATAACAAGCAACACAAACTAAAAACAAATAAAGTTAATACAAAATAAAAACAAAAAAATTAAAGAAATAAAAAATAAATGAAAAATAACAATAAACACAAACTAAAAACAAAAAAGGTAAAATACAGAAATAAAACAAATTATGGAAGTTATGAAGATGATGATTGATTATGTATCTGAAGCTGTTTTTCTTTGGAAATCAGTAATGGTTTTTTTAATGTGACTTCCAGGTCGTGAAAAATCAGCCTTTGATTAGAGAAAGTCGCTCATGAGAACGAAATTTAAAAAAAAATCGGCCTGTACTTTTATATATTGTAATCTGAATCATTGTAGGTATATAATGTAGTTGAAGATATTTGAATTTACATTTTGGGATAGAAATACAATCACATAGTTAACGAAATATTTTTATTTTTATTAAAATGACGTTTTTATTATATTTTTCATCATCCCTATAATATTTACAATTTTCGTATAGTGAATCATATTTAATCAGTCTACACAAGTATGACAAAAGTGTCATTATTATTCTACAAGTCTTATTTTTTTATTTATAAACCATTGAAGTTACGTAAAAATCACAAATTTACTCCCATACATTTGAGAAAAGGGACCTTATGACCAGCCATGAGCAAAAATTATTGATAATTACAGTATGGCACGATATTTAAATTATTTATTTACTAATCTTGTATTAAAACAGAAAACTAAAGAAAAAAGGTTATTAGAAATTTACTTCAAATCTTGATCAATTAAGATTAATTCTCAAATAACGTTATGTTGAATTTAAGTGATTAGTCATAAGGTCCCTTTTCCCAAATGTATGAGATATTATGACCTTATGACCAATCACAGGTAAAACTTATTGATAATTACAGTATGGCACGCACGATATTAACATTATTTATTTACTAAACTTGTATTAAAACAGAATACCGAAGAAAAAAGGTTTTTAGAAATTTACTTCAAATCTTGGTCAATTAAGAGTTATTCTCATAATTAGAACACTATGTTGAATAATTCACACCATGGTGTTATGATGACCTATGCTTTGTGATGCTATCATATAAAATACGCTAAAATAAATGTGCTTTGTATGGACGACTTTTCTATAAAACCAAAAATTACCGAGTTTTATAAAAAAAATAATAATGGTAGGATAGGATTCGCCAAAAAAATTTTTTTGTTTTTGATCTTTTGAAAAAAAATTAAAAGGATTATTTTTCTTAAGTGGTCAAAAATTATAGAAACCGCCAAAAAACTAACTTTTTTCGTAAGTTTTTCGAAAATAAAATTAAAAAACTTTTTCTAAAACGGTCAAAAATTATAGGCATTCGCCAGTGTTTTTTTTTTTCATTTTTGTAAAATTTGTGAACAAAAATCAAGGTTTTTCTAAAATGGTCAAAAAGTTTTACGATTCGCCAAAAACACGTTTTCATGTTTAAAAAAAATGTTTATAAATCTTTTTCTGAAAAGGTTTTTAAACATGACAAAGTGATCTAAAATTGTAGAAACATCCAAAAAAAAATCTTTTTTAAAAAAAAAATACTTTTTCTAAAACGTTCAAAAATGATAGGCATTCGCGTGTTTTTTTTGTGTAATTTTTGAAAAAAAAACAAGGTTTTTCTAAAATGGTCAAAAAGTTATACGATTCGCCAAAAACACTTTTTAAAAATGTTTAAAAACTTTTTCCTAAATAAGCTTTAAAAAAACGACATACAAATGTATTTATTTTTATTTTCAATTTTTTTTAATTCCGAATCTGTGGCCCCCAAACCCTTTCTATCCAAATTATCAACTTTCTGGGATCATTTTGAAAATTTTGCTTACCATTATGCAGGCCGCGTGCTTGTTTGCCACCGTCTTGGTATAAAAAAGAAATACAAATAAGCAAAAGTTGCAAGTAAATTTTATTAAACAATTTTAATAATAGATTTATAATTTTTGTATGAAGTCTGCCATAAGGACCCTTTTCTCCTAAACTTTGAACCCAATTCTTATATAGAAAAAAATAACGTACAGCAGTGAAACGAAGCTACAAATACACGTCTATTCCTATATTTTACAATTTTGCATAAAAGAAAAAAATGATGATTTTGAAGGATTTCACAAAAACGTCCATATCTCCGTAACTAGAAACTGCCATAAGGTCCCTTTTCTTATGGAAAGCCACAATATGCGAGCGAAAAATTTCGGTACTGAAAAAATATAGGTTGGGTACCGTAATAATAAAGGTATAAGTACCGCTTTCAACATTAGCGGTTACGTACCGGTATAAAGCGGTACAGTAACAAAATATTTCAACCGGTATAGTCTACCTTTATATCATTACGGTACCGATATTCTATAGCGGTACCGTACCGCTTATATCGTAACGAAAACGGTCCCTGGTGTAAACAAACACCGAAAAGCAAACACGCATTCCTACACCCGGCTTATCAATACACAAGCGGGTAACAATGGGGCTCAAAGTCCACTGAGGCAATTGTGGCCGATGAGGACGCGTGCAAGAACGGCCTCCGTCACGAAAACACGGACTTTGCCCGTCACGGGACACGGACTGTAACACGAACACGAGCTGCTGTTGTCACAACAAGTGCCATTAGTGCTGGTTAGGTCTCTGCCAGCTAGTTATCCTGCTTTGTAATCTGCTTAGTATCAAGTACAGTGAGCGGCATGAAACTAGACCTAAAATGGTTCATGAAGATCGAATTGATGGTTCGAAAGTTATCCTTAGACATACAATCATACACACGTAGAATATACCGCATACGTATACACATTCTTATAAGTACATATACCGCAATTACCGCACCACTAACGACCAGGGGTCGGACAGAACGGAAAAAATACCGGTATTTTTCCGTTCTTTTCGTTGTTTGGTTTGTTATTTCATTTTTTAATCGGGCAATCTAATACTATAGTCTTCACTTAAATACTATATTGTGCCCTACATAAAAAGCATAAAATAATTAAAAATATTGGGCTATTTCGGGGTTTTTTTTTAAATACGGTTCCGAGCTCTGCTAACGACTCTATTTTAGTTCCGTAGTTTAGGTCTACTTTCGTGCCAGGTTATATCTGGTTATGGTATGGATTTTGTATAATTGTGATACCAAAGCAAGTCAAGTAGAGTAAGATATGTTTCCATTGATAAATGTCCCAATGATCGTGGCATAATATTACAAATAGGTGAGATACATTATGGAGATTGTGTTTTGTCACAATAGGAAAATACATCATATAGACCTTGAACCGGAAAATACATGATGGGTTCGCACGATTGATTATATGAAACACGCGACTCAAACTTCCCAGCTAAATCACGCTAATCAAGTGAGGGACAAATACCACGATAACAGAGATGTTAATAATAATGACTTTGACATTGGCGATTTGCGAGCGTGTTTTTATACAAAACTTGTCGCGGCGAGCTCGGCCAGTGTGACAAGGCCCTTACCGTGCAGGAGTAACTGTTATCATGAATACAGGTAAGATTTTAATCAGGTATTATACTCCTTTAAGCTTCATCACCTGTTTCAACCTTTTAGAAGTTGAATTTCGAAAAAATCTTAGTGCAACGCCAGCAAGGGCCTAGCTTGTGTATGTATGGTTTTAGTCGTAACAGATGGAAAAAAAATAGATTTAGGATTAAAATAATTAGATTTTGTAACATTGACAGATAAAATAATATGTGGACTTTGGACATCGATGCTATCTTTAGAGCACGAAGACATGCAACACACTTAAGTATTATCGTACAATAAGCACATCCACTTCAGTTTAATCGAAGAACAATAAAGCAAACAAAAGGATTATAACAGTCCAGTTCAACCACCGCGAGGAGCGAGCTCTTTGTCTCAAGTCCCATTCCAGTATTAGAGAAAATAATGTAACAATGCAGTGGAACTGTGTCACTGGCAGTTGTAGATGCATATTGCGGAGTAGACTGAACTTTGCAATGCATTGTCAATGTGCAATGTGCTCACTGCAACGGAACTTTTGTCACGTATTTCGTTGTATGCATCTCCTTAAGTGTTATTAGATTTATGAAACTAAACTTTATTTTAATACACATCCTTACATGCACAGGGCTATGATAACATGAAGGTTTCTGTGCTGTCAGAGATAAAATAGTAGGTCTGGGTTCCGTTATCTGTTTTAGACAATATAATATTCGACCGTGATCCTACTACACTGCCGGACAATGAATTCGGGTCATTTTCTATGAACAATTATATAGAAAATGACCCGAATTCACTATCCGTGAGTGTACGACTTGAAGGTATCGATATAAAATTACTATAGTAAAGGCAAACAATTAAACTTTCGCATTTATAATCTAACCACATATCTATCAGCCACGGACGTCCACTGCTGGACATAGGCCTCCCCATGAACTACCACAAAGTGTGGTAACAGACCGCATCTACCACTACCTTCACGAGGTCATCTGTCTACCAAGACTTACCACAGTACAATAGCAGTAATTTTTCTTCCTACAAAAGGTACATCGCGCGCTCGAATGTGTGCGCGCCGTGTACGAACGCACTACAAGCAAAGAAATAAGAATGCATAAGAATGCTCCAGTATGGATCGCACTCACAAAGACGTGCTATCGCGCCTCTGTGTGAATACGCGTCGGGCGCTCCTAAACGGCCAAAGTTGGACTTCTTGTCCGTCCTTTATACTTTGACTTTACTGTGCAACGGTTAGCTGACTTAGGCGGATCTCACACTGCAGCGAAAATCGCGGCGACACGCGACTCAGCGATTTTCAACTTTGTATGTAGAATCATCGATTTGTATAGAAAAATCGCGGGGTGGCGCACACTGAAATCGCCCGTCGCGGCGATTTCAGTGTGTTCTTCGCCATAGCTCGCAGGATTGCAGGGTTGAAGTGGCAGTAGGCAGACCAATATAGCCCGGAGAACGCATTTACAATATAACACATCGGGATTCGGATATGACGCAGAAAAACAGCAGTAAAAATCTAGTTTGCTCAGAAGCAAGAGGCTTTATAAGCGCATAAGCCAGGGGTTCCTAATCTTTTTCAGCCCGTGGCGCACTTACAAGTTTAGTACTTCGTCACGCCGCCCTACCCTAGTTCGCTCAAAATAGCTATTGTTGCTTTATAGATACCCGCGAATATTTGTGGTTCTAGATACCTAATGATAGAGGATCGACTCATGGCGCCCCCTTTACTTTCTACGGCGAACCAGGGCGCCGCGGCGCACACTTTGGGAACCCCTGGTATAAGCAACAACAATATACGGGGTAGATAAATAAATTGTTTGAAAGGCACTGATTTCATTTTTCTACACGATGAATTTTAAATGGTGAATCGAAACCACGTTTTCTGATAAAGCTGCCTAAGATCAACACGGAGCACTGTATTGATCTTTTCATCACACTTGCTCGAAAATGGTGTCATTACACGTAGGTTCTGCGGGCCGTAAATGGCCTATTACGCCCTAGGGCGTAATGGTTTTCTTTTTAAATTTGAAACGCTGGTTCTGTTTTACTCTTATTTGTCATGTTCAAAGGAAACGCCAACTTACTTTTTTAACTTTTATCACTGAAATATTCATTTAAAGATAACTGTAATTGCAAATACATATAAAACACATATTTCGGTAACATTAATTAAATGTTTAAATAATGTATTTCTTTATTTTGCAAATATAAAATCAACTAAAATGGCCGTTACCGCTATGGTTTCCGAACGTGACTTGACGTTTGCATTGTCTATGGACATATGTGACAAATGTCACTGTCTGATTTAATATTTTCTTGTCATACTGGGTCGAAAAGTAAGGCTATTTTATTAAGATTTCCTCACAAGTGTGATGAAAAACATTGTGTATGCCACGGGCGGTAAAGGAATTACAAACTCGTGTTATTAAAGCCCTCGGTTTCACCTCGGGCTTATAACAAACACTCGTTTGTAATTCCTTACTTACCGCCCTAGATGCACAATGTACTATTCCATATCTACCTACGTTTCACAATCAAACAAAAAATGGATCACGCGTCCTAACGCCCTCATTAGCCGCGATCTTTTTGCTCTGAGAGCAATAAACATCCGACTGCCCAGATAACGAGACCGCAGTCTCTCAACCCTCCCCCAAAGGTCGTTTCAATGCCAAGGTCGCGACTGGCACTTGCCATCCAGAAGTTACAGGTACTAGGCGTCCATGAGACCCATAGAACATACTGCCTTTCTTTACTACACTATTCATCCATAATATTCGTTTGTGAAACGCCTGCTAGTGATAAGCGAGCTGTTGGAATAAGCAGTGTAAACAGTTGGCCATAAATCTGAGTGGTTTTGGTTTGTGCAGATCATTATTTTGAAATACAAAATTGCGTCTGCCATCAGAAAATATAATAGTTAACTTGGCAGTCTCGACAGCATTTAACAAAATAGATAGATTCGATTTTTTATTTCATAATACAAGAAGTACAATAGATTTTAGACTTCATCTCAAAATTTTTAATAGTCGCTATTTGCGCTTGCGACTATTAATGTTATAATTATAACACCGCCAGATTAAATAAAGGAAGTATTTGCATATTAAGAATCAGAACCGGAACTAAAAACTCATAAATAACACCAATTCATCTAATAAGAATCGTGTGCCCTTTAAAACTCAAGCGACATTGACATAGCTGAGCAATCTAGGCTCATATCAAAATAACACTGCCAATAATTATGAAGTTCCGACGGGTGGCAGAAGCATTGGAAGACCGTAAGATGGTCGGACGACATCAAAAAGACGGCAGAATCGTCGCATCAAGAACCAATTGAAAATCCATGCAAGAGAATATATGTCCAGCAGTTGACAAAGATATGCTGAGATGAGAATAAGATGTTCCGAAAACCGGAGTTATCTGTAATGAAGAATGTCGAGATCATATCACAAGTAACCAGTGGCGTGGCGTAAAAGATATCCTTGGTGCAGATTTGGTTTATATTTTGCTTGATATTAGGCAAGCCGGTAGGAATCGAGTTCTTTGAACGCCACGCTACTGCAAGTAACCCACTATGGCAGTGAATAGGTGCACTGAGCGTTATCGGTGTGTTCACATCCCGATAACGGTGATCCCAGCAACGGCTCTCTCGGAGCAGAGGCTAACGAGGCTGTATCGTTGTCTAAGCGCCTGCGCCTGATAACCTCCGCTATCGACGGTCAGAGAGCAGCCGGTGATGTTTGCTACCTACGCTTTTTATGGCTAACCGGATACGAACCTTATCGCATTGAGACACGGGCTTGGTCAGTTAAGTGTGCCTTCTGCTGTTTGTACCATTTTTCCGGTCATACTCATAGGCTAATTAACGCTCTAAAGAGTCTAAACGTTTCAATTGAGGGACCACCTTTAATCGATTGTAACTTTTGAGTGCTGACTTTTACAAATTAGTGGTTGAATTTACAATCGTTTGAGAACTTTTACTAAAGACTGACACATTCAAAAGCTCGAAATTCCAACGTGGACCCTCAATAGGAACGCACATAACGTTTCAATTGACGGACCACCTTTAATCGATTGTAACTTTTGAGTGCCGACTTTTACAAATTAGTGGTTGAATTTACAATCGTTTGAGAACTTTTACTAAAGACTGACACATTCAAAAGCTCGAAATTCCAACGTGGACCCTCAACGGAAACACACATTAAATTCTTTAGGCCGTTCCTTATGACCACCGCCATCGCGCTTAAATGGACCTCTAGCTAGTCACAGAATAAGTACTATGTACAGAAGTCTCTCTTTCTAGCAAAACTGACGGTCTGGTCCGACCACAGGACGGAACGCACCACATCCGACCGCCTCTCTCTATCGCATACCGCGTGCTGTTTCTGGTCACTGGCTAAGCCACTTCGTAGGGGCAAAATTTGGTATTATTGCGACTACCGCGTAGCGAAATCGCGAAGTGGGCCACTCCTGCCTTTGGTGTCAATTTTAGCTACCTTCGTGGCATCGTAAATAAAACCTTTTCTCTGAATGAAAGCGTTGTTGGACGTTTTTTCACTCAACTTTTTAATAGGAATGGTTTTTAATCCTTTCGAAAGAAACTGTACAAAGTCCAGAAGATTATTTAACAAATAAAAATACGATTTAATTTTAAACAGGTGTTAATGAATGTGCAAATGAAGCGTGGTTCAATGAACGTGGAGCAAAACAGATGGGATAATAACCAGAGCGTCTGAATGGACTAAGCTAAACGAGAATAACGGGCTGACGTCGAGTTGTATATCGTCTAAATACAAGTATGTATCATGCAAAACTACGTGTGTAGCGGATTTGGAGGTGATGAAAATCGTAGCGAAGACAACTTTTTATGGCTAAGTTTAAATGTTTAATTACCACTTATTAAGTGCTCACCCAATGACACTTGAAAAAACTTAGGTTCGTAGATACCTACAAAGACCAAATACATAGAAAAATTAAACGCAACCAGCGTCTCTGCCTTGCTTTTTCTATGTATTTGGTCTTTGTATCGTAATAAAGATAGTGGCGTTTGTACATTAAAGATTCTAAGTACTTAAAAACCTTGTCCAAAGATTTGGTCCTTGATAGGTTTTGATACAGGTCAGCCGCAACCATATCATAAACGAATTGTTTACATAGGTACCAAAAACGTAAATAGGTAACTTATAACACGGGTAAACAAACGGCCGACTTGAGCCAACATCTTCCGATGATCTCTAACATGGTAACAAGAGTTTTGCAGAGGTACAATAATCACAACAACAAATATTGCCATAGGCGATATTTCAAACGTCGCGGAAGGCTTTAATCACGGCTATATTTGATATTGATCTGTATGCTCGATATATATTTGAACCTTTAAGAACTTCTTGGTTATAAGTTCGTTTATGGATATTGTGCACAATGAAATTACATTATGTATATAAATGATCAGCTGAACGCAAAAGCATAATGCACATATGAACCATTAATTTTAAAGACAATGGAACGTTATTTAATATTTACTATTAGAAGCAGTAAAAGAAAGGTGATTTGTGTTTTCCGAGCACGTGCCAGGAGGCATCTGGGCACTTAAACCTAAACAACGTAGTGTGAAACTTTAAGTAACCCGCACTCGCAATAGCTTTAGTTATCGCTCGTTGTATCTCTAGGATAAAACCGTATTGGAACCAATCAAAGCAGAAGCTTATCAACAATTTTGGCTTCTTAATATCGACTGGTAGCCTAAACATTGTATTAGAAAGAAACTTTCTAGATCTGACTACAGTTATCAACTATCTATTACACCACAGACTGATTCATTAGTGTCCGCAAAAGCAGAACTCACAAACAACGTGAAAGCTACTCAAATATTAGTTGATTAGATTTGGTGAGGACTATTATCAATTCAACACTGTCTACACAGAGTTAATCCCTTCTTTCTTATTTCTTTTGACATTTTGGCCATTTGTAGACTAGTAATGAGTTTATTTGAATTGCAGAAATCAATAGAAGCTTGCATTCGTAGGTAGGATTTCTGTTTCAAAGAGTGAATCGCTTTGCAAACTTGGCAAAGAGTGGGGAGCTTGCCGGTAACTACTAGTGGGAGTAAAGCGTTTAACAATCGAATACATTTCCCAATTTACATACCGATGTGTGAAGTTATTGACCGCAGAAGTGACGTAAGTACCTAATGACAAATCGCGGCCGAATGTAAACAAAAACCAAACGAACACACGACATAAATGCTCCAACCGCGATATCCGGGTGCAAAGATTTTGGAAACGCTATAATTATGCGTTAATACTCGTATCCAATATATTTTTAAAGAACTAAAATACGAAGTAGGTCATTGTGAGACACATAAATAACTGTTTTCGCTGATTGTAGCTATTGTAGTGCTGCTACCGCCTTTCTGCGGGTGCAGCGATATTCGACGTGGTCACAAAAGTGAAACTGTTGGTAGTCGCGCTGCCCGTTCTTATTTTATATAATTCCGAACGACGCCGAAAAAAGTTAAAGAGACTTAAAAAGCGTACGTAATCGGAACACTCGAGTAGATGGATAACTGTCCAGCGAGTTAAACTTTGTACCGTCATACCGTGCCTCACGTGGTCGCTTGCACGTTTCTAAATAAACTAATAAGACTCACCTCTAGTTTCACTAAGCTTATACAATTAAAACTATCACTAGGGTACTATATCACAGCCACTTTGTTTAGGGGGCAAGATTGTTGGTGTGTAATTTTGGTTGTGATGCGAACGCAGACTGGCGTGTGTCCGACGCGGCCTGCGTTCGGAGACTGAGCCGTCAGCCGGCGATGCGGGACCGAGACGCTTGGCCGTGATCGCGTCTGTACCACGTCTAGGGTTACCACGTCACCGATAAACAAACCTGCTTTACCCCGGCCCTTTTAAATCCCTCTCATTAAGCCGCAAGCGCAAGAAGCTCCGTAAAAAAAATGTTGATCGGTTTTGTGTTGACAGCCCTGGAGCTGCCCCGAAAGCGCTGGAGCAGAAATAGTTCGTGGGTGCAAGCGCACTCAGTTGACCGCCGATGGGAAATGTGGGGCGAGACTCAAAATCTGGGGATACGTTATTCATCAACGTTGCGATAGGTCGCGATCACAATTCTTCAGCAGAAACGCCTTCTTTGTGACGTATTTATGTCCTTGAGATGTTTTACATACTATGGATTTGTATGCAATTTCTACTAATTACTGAAATCAAACAACGAAATGCACTAATAATAACGTAAATGGGTAGTTTTCTTTGTCAGATACGATTTGCTATAATAAAATATGGTGTATCAAAACATAATCCTGTTGAAAACCATTATTAGACTAGTTCGAAAAACAAAATGGAACATGAAATAGCAATTCCGGCAAAATTTCAAATTATCTCACATTAATGAAAATCGGCAATAAGCTTCAGAAGATTTGGCTCCAACTCAAACGCTTGTTTAACACGAATAGCCGTCATAAGTTTAGCATTCTAGTACCTTCGGATAACTCCGCATCCCAGCTTTCAATCAATGAACTTATTACAGAACATCAGGTTATCCTCCAGACAATAATCTCGACCGATTGAGTACGAAATGAAATCCCTGATAGAATAATTTCAAACCCAACCATCTCAGTCTTTGGCGGGGCTATAAATATCTCTTTGCGATTGGAAAATGAGTCTTACGGCTTTGGAATAAGAGGCAGTGGTGTTAATGGCAGGAGGATGTTCGATGTCATTGGTAGTGTTGTGTAAGGACTCCTACACGTGAGACAATGGATGGAACGTGTCTCGGAATGAGCTAAACTCGGTGACCATGATTTGAAACTACAGTATACGTTGATGTACCGCTGCCGCAATTACAAAAGCCTGAAAACTGCAATTACATGCTGCATTCTTCCTATAAAGTTAGCTCTTGTAGCGGCACTGATGGAATTATCTAGAAACATCGACGAATGTCGCGAGTTTAACGACCTATTGCAAATTAATATCGAGTATGGTTCGATATGACGCATCGGTTTTCAGAATATTTTATCGTATTTTATCTCGTATTTGTCATCGCGGGGTATCACGCCAACAAAAGGAAGTATTCTTTATCTGACTCGTACTTAACTGAGATTACGTTTGAAAACCTGTCCGGAGATCCGAATTACCACAAAATAAATTTGATAAAGGACCTTTTTACCCGACTGCGGCGAAGCCCAAAGGAGGGTTATGTGTTTGACCTGTATGTATGTCCGTTCCTGTGTCCGCTCGTAACTACTCAACGGCACATCCGATTTTGATAAATGATACATCATTAGATTCGTCTTGATGGTGCGAGTGTCACTGGGTATGAATGAAGTTCGTTAAAATAAACAAAATGGCGGATTTTATGCAGTTTCAAAGTGCACCGCTGTCGGGTTTTTTTTTAGTAAAGATGTGGTTATTACTGAGGTGTGAACTGTAAACAACAGTTTCGACTCAGTATAATAGCAGTAATATTTCTTCCCACAAAAGGTACATCGCGTGCTTGAATGTGTGCGCGCCTTTCAATAGATTGATGAACAATCTTTGTCAAAGCGCAAAAGCTTGGTGGACGTACCAGAACGGATGGTACGGTGGCCGGAAGACAGAACGGCCGGGCCGAAGTCCATCCGCCAGAATAGCGCCAAGACTGCTGTTGCTGGCAGACGTCACGCCGTCTGTAAACGGCCGTTCAAGAGTTACAGAACATATCCGTCAGAGCGTAGAAGCTTGGTGACCGTACCGGAGCGGATGGTACTGGGGCCGGAAGACGGCACTCGCGGCTCCCGGCGGGATAATGGCTGATGCCGGGCCGAAGTCCAGCGCCAGAATAGAACGCCAGGAGTGTTGTGGTTGATATATACCGTGACGCAAACTGCATCAACAGTTACGGAACATATCCATCAGAGTATAGAAGCTTGGTGACTGTATCGGGGCGGATGGTACCGCGGCCGGAAGACGGCACTCGCGGCTCCCGGCGGGATAATGGCCGATGCCGGGCCGAAGTCCAGTGCCAGAATAGCACTCCAGGGGTGCTGTTGTTGATATGCGGCGTGACGTAAACGGTAAAACGGCATTTGCGGAGTTACACTCAAACTACTATCAAAGAATTCTGAACAATTAAATGAAGAATTAATGTTCAAGTTAATAAGCCCCACAGGAAAGCTTATACTAATCCTGGTAGCCTTTTGGCCTTTACTGTAGAGTGTAGACACTAATTTCTACTATTGTTATGTATTTCCACACCCTATGAACTTCTTGTTTGCGATAGATACGACGAGGACTTAAACAGAGGCTAATAAATGCCGCTAAGTCGCTTACAAGGAAAATCAAATTTAATTAAGTACTCTAAGATGGATAGCAGAATGCGTTAGGGTATCTATACTTATAGGAAAACTATTCGTTCAAGGAAACTCCGTCATTGTTACAACTAGGTCATACGTCTCAATTCATAAATACTAGTGTGTCACGGTCCCCGCAGGTGCTACGTGGTACCAGAACTTTGGAACTATTAATCATGCAGCGGAGGGTAAGGGTCCCCGTTTATCGAATTGGACTCTTAATCGGGCCGTGGTCCAATAAGATTCTTGCACGCTTTCTGATGTTTATTGAATGAATCACAATGGGCAGATAACATAAGAGTAAATATAGAAAGTGCTTATTATGACTTAAGAACAAATGAAGGATGACTAAGCAGAGTAGAAAATAACGTTACAAAGCCAGACAAACAAAAAGCGGTAAATTTTAAAAAGCACTAGTGATCTTTAAAATATTGTCAGGAAAAGACAGAGCGAAGGATTTAACAGAATAACAGATCACTTCACACAAATACAAATAAATAGTGTTTAGAACACAAACTATGATAAATTGCTCACCCCTTTTCGTTGGAGTGATCTTGGAAATATTCAATGGACTTGTGCAACGTATTCGTCAAGGGCAAAGTGCAAGAGCAGTGCGAAAGATAAGCAGGACACAAACGGACATACTCCACTCCAATACAGATGTCGCGGTTAGAAACCACAAACCGGACTAACCTTTCCAAATTACCTACAAATCCTCACAACGATCTTGGAATTACACTAAAGAGCATAGATTTGCGGTCACATTACCTAATTGATTTGGTAT
The DNA here is from genome assembly GCA_947034925.1 of Eudemis profundana. Taxonomy (NCBI): domain Eukaryota; kingdom Metazoa; phylum Arthropoda; class Insecta; order Lepidoptera; family Tortricidae; genus Eudemis; species Eudemis profundana. The sequence goes on along the minus strand of OX344799.1, from coordinate 25,615,815 downwards.
CGGATGCGGTTCGGTGATTATTCCAACGGTTATCCTCCATGCATCACTTAAGGCGCTGCTAAAATCACCTGATAAAGCCGTACCACGCAACACTCATTATAAAACGACAAAAATAAAGTGTGCAAGATAGTTCTTACTGCGTTGAATAAAGGTATGTAATTGCGCATTTAGACGCCGACTCTAAATGGTATCCATAGCGGATTCAGCAATTGAATTTGCTAATGCGTATCGGTCAAACCGCCCGCATGGTGTTAGTTGTTTCATTGTTTCCACTCCGAACATATTCATTTCTATAATCAATTGTCTCATCAATGATGGACTTGTTTTCTCAAAAGTCATTGTTTACTATTACAATGTATGGTTTACAGTCCGAAGAATTAGTTACATTCAGATATAACTAAAAATCGTCCTGTGATGCTTAGACGCTCTTAAAACCTTTCCTCTGCGTTTCAACTCGCACGAGTTGCACGTATGCGGTTCAATCTTTACTCTTATCTTCTAAATTTATCCCTATACTCTTAAGGTTTTCCTAGTAAGGTTTATTATTTCCTCATATTCTCCGTGATTTTCATGGATTACTAAATAGAATAATTAATCTTGACTTGGCAAACGTCTTAATTACGAGTAACATGACGGCAATTAGCAAAAACCAAACAAGAATCCTTTTAGATGTATTTTTTATGTGCAGTAAATATAGAACATTACTTAAAACTTTACAGCCACAATAAAGATAGAAACGAAAATAGGTAACTACTTCAAGGAAATAAAATTTTAATGAGTTACGTAATGGGAATAATAATGGTTTCTCTCAAAGATAAAAAGGGGAAAAATGAGTAAGGAAATGAAGTTCTTATGCAATGGGTTTTTCCGCATCAAAGGGCAAGATGAGGCCAAAGGTCAGTGGGGCGACCCCTCTGGTCGGATGACATTTCTGACAACTGGGAGTCGTGAATCATAAAGTAGTGCGAACATTTACAGAAATAGTTCCCAGCGTTTTGGAAATGTTGTTATTAAATTTCTAACTTCCGTCTCACTCATAGTAAACAAAACGATGCATTTGATATGCGTGGAATCCCGCTCGTATTTCTGTCTCCAGTGAGAAAATGGTGTACGTCAAGATAGCGTACACCGTAAAGATATTCAGAATCTGATGCAGCCAATAAATAGTACCCAAATAGTACCGACGAAATACCTAGGTGAAAAAAATAGTACCCTTAAACTTTTCGAAATATAAGGCCTGTTCACGGTGTACGCTACCGGCGTCAAGCTGGCGTACACCGTTTGTATCTCTGGAACGGCTTTGTTTTTGGAAACGCTTTATATCTCAAAAAATAGTACCCAAATAGTACCCTAGGGCCCTAAAATTTTATTTCTCTAGCTATCGTAGAAGCCGAGATATAGTGAGCTCTTTCTATAAGGAATTCCCGGGTACGCCAGCTTGACGGTGTGAAATTTTTAAACGGTTTTTAAACGGTTTTATTTAGCTTACCGTGTTTGTGTCAGGTTTGTTTGGGTCAAATCTTGCAGCAGCTTTTTCAACTACTTCTACTAAACCGATTTTTATGTAACTTTGCACACAGATTCTGTTTCCGTGACAATACAACATTATAATAAATTCAAGGTGGTCTGATGATGGAGTCAGGACCTGGAGAGTAGAACTCTTCAACCGTTACTACTAACTCCATCGAGCGTGGGCTCATTCGCTTGGTATTGACGAGCACGATTCGTTAAGCCTGGTGACGAGGGTCTCATGATGGAGTCAGGAGGTAGAGAGTGGAACTCTTCAACTGTTACTACTAACTCCATCGAGCGTGGGCTCATTCGCTTGGTATTGACGAGCACGATTCGTTAAACCTGGTGACGAGGGTCTGATGATGGAGTCAGGAGGTAGAGAGTGGAACTCTTCAACTGCTACTACTAACTCCATCGATCGTGGGCTCATTCGCTTGGTATTGACGAGTCCGATTTGTTAAACCTGGTGACGAGGGTCTGATGATGGAGTCTGGAGGTAGAGAGTGGAACTCTTCAACCGTTACTACTAACTCCATCGAGCGTGGGCTCATTCGCTTGGTATTGACGAGCACGATTCTTTAAGCCTGGTGACGAGGGTCTCATGATGGAGTCAGGAGGTAGAGAGTGGAACTCTTCAACCGTTACTACTAACTCCATCGAGCGTGGGCTCATTCGCTTGGTATTGACGAGCCCGATTCGTTAAACCTGGTGACGAGGGTATGATGATGGAGTCAGGAGGTACAGAGTGGAACTCTTCAACCGTTACTACTAACTCCATCGAGCGTGGGCTCATTCGCTTGGTATTGAGGAGCCCGATTCGTTAAGCCTGGTGAAAAGGGTCTGATGATGGAGTCAGTATGTTTTAGAATGGAACTCTTTAACCGTTACCAGTAACCCCTTCGACTTTGGTCTTATTTGGTTGGTATTGACGAGCGCGTTACGTTAAACTTGATGGCGAGGATCTTATGATGGAGTCAGGAGGTAGAGAGTGGAACTCTTCAACCGTTACTAGTTACTCCTCCAAGTGTGGGCTCATTCGCTTGGTACTGATGAGCTCAATGCGTTATATTTGATGGCGACGGTCTGATGCTGGAGTCAGGAGGTAGAGAGTGAAACTCTTCAGCCGTAGCTAACAAGCCCTTAAAGTTTGGTCTCATTTAATTAGTATTCACGAGCCCTATACGTTAAAGTTGGTGCCGAAGGTCTAAAGATGGAGTCAGGATATGAAGAGCAGATAATCTTCAACCGTTTACCTAACCCCTTCAACCAAATGGTTGGTCGTTTGGTATTGACGGGCCCAATACGTTATACATGGTGACGAGGGTCTGATGATAGAGTCAGGAGCTAAAGAGTTTAACTCGTCAACCGTTTTTAGGAACCCCTTCGAATTCAGGCTCATTTGGCTGGTATTGATGAGTCCAAATTACGCTTGCTAACGAAGGCAATGATGATGAGTCACGAGGTGGACAGTCGAAATCCTCAACCGTTACTATTAACCCTTTCGAGTTTAGGTTTTTTTGGTTGATATTGACGGTCGGCTGATGGAATCAGGAGGTAAAATGTAGAAATCTTCAACTGTATGTTGAAAATGGAACGTTACTTAATCCCAACGAGTTTTGTGTAATTCGGTTTGTATTGACAATAAGGTCTGTTACGTTATACTTAGTGCCAAGGAGGGCCTGATGACGGTGTGAGAAAACGGAAAGTAAAAATATTTAACTGTTACTAGTAACCCCAAACCGTAGGCGTTTATCGTCACAGTGTGGCAAGGCGAGCCCATACACGTATTTACAAACACCCAAATGCCTTTAACTCGGTCCTTATGCTTGCGTAGGTGCGAGCTACATTGGGATAATATGCGTAGTTGGTGATACGCAGAAAGCTACTCTGCAGCTCCGCAGTATTGAACGTGTAATTATCGGTTTTGCACCCTGAAACTCATCATTGGTAATCGCAAAAATGAGATGAGACTTTACCTTTAAAATTGATTAGTAGCTTTCGCTTTCTAATTCAATCATCAGTTCCTCGACCCCAAGTATAAAGTATTGGAGTCATCAATGCCAACCAATGAGTCCAACCAAACTAGAGAGGGTAACTAGTACCTAATGTTTGAAAAATTCTCCTGTTCAGCTCCTGACTTTCTTCGGGCTCACAAAAATGAAATGAGGATAGTTCAAAATAAGGAATAGTTTGCGCAATGGTTTTTAGTCAAAAGTTGAATATTAAACTAAAAACTAGAAAATAAAAATAGGTAAAAAAACTTTTTAAGTTAAACGGTTTTATCTTATGTTAAAAAATGTACCAAAAAGTAGAAAATAAATTTAGGACACAAAACGGGATCTTTTCGAGATTTTGACATCTGTTAGGTGGAAAATCGTCCAATAAGCGGAATAACTAATAATCTGGGACTTAACATACTAAATAAAAACGTGGGGCGCATTGTATTTGCATCTATCTATATCTCTACATATTATGAAACAATATATCCGCCCGCATCTGTTTGTCTGTCCGTATAAACATGAAAACTGCTGGACTACCTACGTTGATGCGGTTTGCACTAACTGCTTGATACTTTGAGATGGTTTTAGAACAGTTACTTTGCTTAATGTGTCTATTCTATTACCTGTGTGTAATAATCCAGGCAAGGCATGATGCGGGTGTTATTAATTATGTAAATAGGAAAACTCATGTATTTGAAAGTCCGTCCAAAGGAATATTATTTAAAAATTGCGCCCCACGTTTTTATTTAGTATGTTAAGTCCCAGATTATTAGTTATTCCGCTTATTGGACGATTTTCCACCTAACAGATGTCAAAATCTCGAAAAGATCCCGTTTTGTGTCCTAAATTTATTTTCTACTTTTTGGTACATTTTTTAACATAAGATAAAACCGTTTAACTTAAAAAGTTTTTTTACCTATTTTTATGTACACCGTTAAGTTATGGAATATGTCGGCTTCTACGATAGCTAGAGAAATAAAATTTTAGGGCCCTAGGGTACTATTTGGGTACTATTTTTTGAGATATAAATCGTTTCCAAAAACAAAGCCGTTCCAGAGATACAAACGGTGTACGCCAGCTTGACGCCCGGTAGCGTACACCGTGAACAGGCCTTATATTTCGAAAAGTTTAAGGGTACTATTTTTTTCACCTAGGTATTTCGTCGGTACTATTTGGGTACTATTTATTGGCTGCATCAGATTCTGAATATCTTTACGGTGTACGCTATCTTGACGGACACAGAAAATGGTGATTATGGACGGATTTTATGGCAATGTATCAACATAGCTGTAGCGTGGCGTCTAAAGTCTCTCTCGATTCCTACCGGCTTGCCTAATATCAGGCATTTGAGTACCTTGTTCCACATGCCTAAAGATATATTTTACGCCACGCCACTGCAACATAGTATAGCACATTGCCAGAATTATTTGCAAATAGGGTAGAAAACTAGATATTTAAAGACCAACTTACGTTGTTATTTAATGGATAAACTTATATATGCAGCGTATTTTATCTAGGACAATGTGATTAGGCTCTAATGTTGACGCCCATTAATCTAAATAGATAAGCTACCGCAAAATACAAGATTTAAATAAGTAAACGTTACGAGGCAAACGCAAACATGCATGCAGTTAAAAGTTAAGTCCTTTGATAAGAGCTACAAGCTACTACTACTAACTGGAATTAGCTTTCAACCCTAGCTGTGTAATATACTATAAAATTATTGAAAATTGTTTATAATGTGTTATTTGTTATGTTGATGTCGATTTTATATAAATAAAACTTACGCCCTTTTGGCTCAGGGCGGCAGCTCCGGCCGACCGGCTAATGCAATACAATAAGCATAGCAACTAAACTCAACTTATACTTACCCACCTTTGTAAACTTAATTGAAATAATTTAAGTTTTATTCCAAATACATAGTAAATATTTATGTTTAACTTTAATACTGCACGCTTAACTAACAAATTAACTTATACTGTTAAATATTCTCATATAAGTGAATTTATTATTGTAATTCTTATGAGAATAAACATTCTTTAAACCGAAATATAGCAAGCAAACATTGTTTATTGTTTTTTGTGTCCATCAAGATAGCGTACACCGTAAAGATATTCAGAATCTGATGCAGCCAATAAATAGTACCCAAAAAGTACCGACGAAATACCTAGGTGAAAAAAATATTACCCTTAAACTTTCTGAAATATAAGGCCTGTTGACGGTGTACGCTACCGGGCGTACACCGTTTGTATCTCTGGAACGGCTTTGTTTTTGGAAACGTTTTATATCTCAAAAAATAGTACCCTAGGGCCATAAAATGTCATTTGTCTACTGTAGAAGCCGAGATATTCCATGACTTCACGGTGTACAAATTTTCACACCGTCAAGCTGGCGTACCCGGGAATTTCACATAGAAAGACTTCGAATTCCGAAATCACGCTGTTCACTATATCTCGGCTTCTACATAGCCAGAAAAATGAAATTTTTGAGATATAAAGCATTTCCAAAAACAAAGCCGGGCATTTCTCCAGAAATATGTCTGCGACTCATTCATCTGTCTCCATACATTTAGTATGAAAAAGGGCCAGATGAATGAGGTGACCGCAGACATATTTCTGGAGAAATGCCCAGCCGTTCCAGAGATACAAACGGTGTACGCCAGCTTGACGCCCGGTAGCGTACACCGTGAACAGGCCTTATATTTCAGAAAGTTTAAGGGTACTATTTTTTTTCAGCTAGGTATTTCGTCGGTACTATTTGGGTACTGAGCTGAAATTTTGCAAGAATATGTAAATCAGATGACAATGGAATATTACTACGACATATAGCTAATCTGATGATGAAGCCGGATGGTAGCCATAGACACCATCTAAATTACATAAGATAAATTTACTGTGTTTGGGTTCATTTGATTAGTTGTGACGTGCAGTTTGCAATTAATAATTATACAAAAAAAGTACAGTCAGCAATAAAAGCTTGTCACAAAAAAACATTTTTTGACATAAACTTTTTAAACCTCAGAATTCCGTCGTTTAATGGCGGATCTCACACTGCAGCGCGAATCGCGGCGACACGCGACTCAGCGATTTTCAACTTTGTATGTAGAATCATCGATTTGTATAGAAAAATCGCGGGGTGGTGCACACTGGCGCGTAAGGCCCTCCGCGCACTAGGCAGGCTGGCTGCGAAGCCAGGCTGCAGCAGCCAGTCGAATATATGAAAATGTTTGGCTGTCCAGTGCGCGGGCTCCCATACAACGTCATATGTTGGCTGCCGCAGCCAGGCTGCCTAGTGCGCGGGGGCCCAAAATCGCGGCGACTCCCAGCGACTCGCTGCGAATCGCAGCTACGATGCGCAGCTACACGGAAAAAATCGCGGCGAGAATCGCTCGTTAAAGCGAGTCGCGCCTGCGACTCGCCAGTCGGCGACGGGCGATTTCAGTGTGTTCTTCGCCTTATGAACCGATTAGAATTTTAGTTGTTTAATTGAAAGCTCCCAGATAGGTCCCATTTTTTTAAAATCCCTTTCTGATGATGAGGTCCATGTGAGGAATTAAAGGAACTCTAAAGTCGTTTTTTTTTTTTTAATAAAAGTTATCATTAAGAGGCAACGATCTTGAAGAGTTCTTATTATTACAGTGAGCATTCTTAGGCAACAGCGTGACCCTGCAGTGACCTTTACAAGCGTGTATCATTGTCGCTTATCGATGGCGGTATGACAAATACAATAACTCTGTTATTGTTGACACAACGTGTTTAATAGACGTTTCTAGGGCTTCGCGGCGATAAACGGCGATAGAATGAGCTTAGGGCGAAAGGTTAGGGCCGAACGGGCCGATACAGATGTCTCCATGCTAGCTGTGATTTGTATAGGATCTGCACTTCGGTTGCACGCTGGCAACACGGAATAAACTTAGAAATAAAGGACATAGTCGGTTAATATCAAGTTTTCAGCTACCCTGACCGGGGTTTAATTATGTACATCAAATGTCATGGAAATCGGTCCGGTAATTTTAGCGTGATGCCAAAAAAAATCCATAAGGGCCGATACAGACGGACTGCACTGCATGCCAGCTGCGATTTGTATGGGAACTGCATCACAACTGCACGCCGACTGCGCAGTTGTGATGCAGTTCCCATACAAATCGTAGGGAGTTGCAGTTGGGTTGCAGTCCGTCTGTATCGGCCCTAAGCGAGTGACGAATCTTTAGGGGACGCGGTCGTTTCAGCTGCAGTCCAGAACCGATCACGTTTGGACTTAGCCCACAGATAAGGGTTGTCGAGGTCTGTGGATCAGGGCATCGGTACAGTCTCAAGTGGGTCGAGGATCGCCTGATCGCTGGACTTTGGACGCCTAATCAGTCACCAGAGTTAGAGGAAAGTTTTAAGACCGTTTTGTGATTGACGTGGATCTTTACGAGGTAATCGACGAACATACTGTTGGGTTTGGGATACTAGGGTCAATCAACGTTTTTTTTTTACTTACACGACGCTGTCCGCAATTTCGTACTTATAAGCGACTTGCTCTAATCAAAGGATAATTTTTCACGACCTGGAAGTCACATTAAAAAAACCATTACTGAGTTCCAAAGAAAAACACATTGAGATACATAATCAATCATCATCTTCGTAACTTCCCGTGGGAACATACAAAAGTGCAATTTTAGCATGTGCAGGTTTAATGTTTTTTTTTAAGTATCGGACTTAGGGTCATGATTCTTTTTATATAGATTATTTAACACAGATATAGGACCTGTGCTTAACTCAATACCTGCTATAAGGACCCTTTAGGCATGGAACGTCACATAGGTACTTCCAAAATGGCCCTTTTTTTCAAAAACCAATTCTGACAATGGCGTCTATGAAGAATTATAGGAACTCAAGTACCTATTTAACGTTTGAAGAAGGTACCTAATTTCTTTAGATTTTTTAACTTATTTTCCGTTAGTAGGTAGGTACCTACATTTAATTTATTTCTTCCTTGCGCATAAAGTAGGCAATAGTACATTACACAACTAGGGTGGTAAAACAAAGAAAGGCCGAGATTGCAGATGTTTGCGGCCCTAGCTGCAAGTGAGGGACGTAAATATGCGATCGAGGGCTTTCTTTATTACCTCGTGTTGTGTACATCATTTATGTCTACACTTGGCCAGAAAGCAGTTTCTTCCGTACGCGTAGCGGGCGGGAAACGCCACTTTATGGCCAGGTATGGCATAAAAAATATATGAGAATCGAGAAAATACTCAACTTTGGAGTCAGATAGTTTTTCTCATAAGTCTCTTTTTGCCATGTACGCTTGGATAGTTTCCGCCGAGGAATTTTCATTAAATCCTAAGCCAGGAAGACGGTTTGCGGGTAACTTTTTTATTTTTATAGTTACGAAGGTTAGAAGGCAAAGGTTACGTTCACGTGCCTGCGTTACATTCGGTATTTCAGATAGGAGAAAGTATGGAATATTAAAACGACAACTTAGTATAGGTACTATTTTATGATTATATCATGGATATTTGGCAGTGATAACTTCTTGCAGAGGTAATTCTAGCGATTTAGTGTTATGGCTTTTGTAGAAATACCAAATAAATGTATTCTGAACGACAGCTTCGCAATGTACAAACAAACACGGTTAAGGTATTCGCTAATCATCTATTACGCCATACAAATCCTCTGACGTCATACTGTACAATCGTTTTAGCCCTCGTGCCCAAAACACCGCATTCCGAAAATACCAGATTTTTCAAAATACCAGCGTCTCGATTTATCAGTTTCCCCGTATACCAGATTTCCAAAATAACACAGTCTTTAAAATCATTTAGTTTCTTGAGTAACATACAATTTTGTAATTTGGTAAGATAGGAATTTGATAAATTGGGAATCTGGTGTGCCAAAAATCTGGTAGTCTGGGAATGATATTTTGGGCATGAGCGCTTTTTAGCTGGGCTAGGGTTAGTAAGCTAACTTCTAAAACTCCCTCTAGCTCGAACACATACTCACAATAAGGAAAGGTTGAATCGCTTCAACCAATCCTCGTTATGTAATTCGTCACGTATAAAATTACCGGTCAATCAGTATTTAAGTATATCTAAGACCAACCAAGCGCCTCTTTGAAGAAATGCTACAGGCCCCGCGCTGGCTTAATCCGGCACTGGCTAGGCCGCGGTCTGTGCGGCGGTTGGCAAACCTGCTTGCTGTATTGTTATCCTCCTATAATGCTATTAAAGAGCTCACAAACTTCATAGGCCTAGCACGATCAAAGGCACGGTACGAAGCGATGGGCGAGTCGAGTTGTATGATTCGAATAACTCGAATCAGACTCTAAACGAATTGATTCGAATAGAGTTCATTCGCAACTCGAATCAACTCGCATACCTAACTCTAGCTAGAATTGATACGGACCAGACAAGCGAGCGGATAACGAATGCGAGTAAAGGTGGAGATGGTGGGATTTGGTAGAGTGGGGTTAGAATGTGTTAGAATTCGTTTGGTCTAAATCCACCTTTATGCGAGTGCACGCGTGTCAGCGATTCGCCAACTCGAAACTCAACTCAATGAATATTCATTTTGTTACGAATACGCTGAACTCCACTCGACTCGCCGATACGTTTAGCTACTGCCGGCGCGGATCCCATCCGGTTGATGCGAGTCGAGTCAACTCGAGTTTCGATTCGAGTTAGCGGCCGAGTCAACTCGAGCTATCCGAGTTGGAATAAAATCAACCCATAACAACGCTAACGGTACGCCGTCATAGTACCTATGTTCGCTAATCATCTATTCAATATATTGTGTGTTGTGTGACGCAATAGATTCTATTGCGTCACACAAACCCTGTCCCTAGGGCGAGCAAGAACGCGCACTTTGCACTTCCCGCTGACTCGATTACGGCCCTGCCCAGATTCAATAAGGAATTAGTTCGTCAAGCTGTTTGTGCTACGGAGGGCTGAAATAGATAGACCCGTAGGTAAACCTCTACAGTCAAATAATTTGATTTCCGCGCTGGGAATATTCCCCATACAAACGGGGAATATTCCCGGGAATGGCACATCTCTACTGCAGAACCATTTCACAGTGAAATAGATAATTCATTTAATTTGATTCGGTTTAGTTTCAATTAAAGCTTAAATTTACCTTCAGCCACCTGTCCAACCAAGGACCTTGAAATAAATAGCCGGACGTAGCCTGGATAAGAAATAATTGAAGCTCCTCTAGTCCGCCGGTTTCTTTAATACTGGTTGGTCAGGTCAATGTGTGCGTACTGCGGGTATTTAGTAGGAAAAAACTTGTTGAAGTGTGCGTGCGGCTCGTAAGTAGGTATAAAGCAACCGGCCCACTAGAAATGCGTCAGTTATCTGTTGGCAAGGCTCCGTCCAGCTATATTATTTTAAGGCCCTTGTACCTATCCATCAATCAACTAACTGAACCCAAGAACAAGATGCATCCAAAGAATCAAGATACAAAACCTTAAAAACTTGGATTTCATATGAATAATTGTAAAATAGTATACATCAAAGAAGTTTTTTCTACAAATTGTTTTTGTTAAACTACCCAACAATATACTTTTATTGGATTGAATCGTAAATGTTTATATAAAATAGAATGCCATTAGCTTCACAGGTGTGGTGATAATTATTCTGATCAGATTTTTATCACCGCATAACGCCTACAGGTACTTTAAGTCACACGTGTAATTATATTAATGTATTTATACCTACCACGATTTTGGAATAAAAATATGAACAAAATGAATTTGTCATGTTATCATTTCTCATATAAGGATGAATTTTGTTCATCCTTTTTTTATGTAATAGGAAAGGCAAACGAGGACACACAGGTCAGCAGAAACATCAGGAAGGGTTTTATTTTTTATAAAAAATTTAATTAGATTGTTTAGTTATGAGTCATAATGACGAAAACCAAAGACAATAATATTTATATACCTACATTAAACAAAGTCGGGTTAATTACATCATTTATAACTCAAGAACTGGTAGACTGATTTTATGACCATTGATTTTTTGGGTTTGTCTGCCCCAAATAACAGAATAACTATTAAAACCTCTAAAAAATTAAAAAATCTGAGGCGGAACGAAGTTTGCTGGGACAGCTAGTAGTATTAAAGTGTGAAAGCAAAAAGTGTGTTACTATTAATTACAAGCCTTTGGGGGATATGTTCAATAATGAACCTCTATGGGTTAAATGGATGATGATGAAGCCCCATTGAGCAAGCATTTGTAGAACATTAAGTTTTACACATCTTATCACAGGTTATATTTATTTACGAGCATTTATTGCTATCATATCACTGAAACTTGAAGTGATAAGAAATCAGAGTGATTTGATTTATTTTGTTGGATATTTATGGTTGTTGTCATGCCATACTACAGAATATGAGCAGCATAGCTAAAGACAATGGTTATTACTCAAAAGCATGGTCCTAGTACCTAGTAGCCAAATATCTTCAATTATAAATTGACCATAGAGTAGTTCTCAGTGGCGTGGCGTCAAATATATTCTTAGTAAAGCCGGAACAGATCTGGATTACTTTTTCTTCAGGAGTAGTATATGTATACTCCGGTCATATGCTTTAAAATAGGCAAGCCGGTGGGAATCGGATTCTATGAATGCCACGCTACTGGTAGTTCTAGAAATATTTTAAAGCCATTCTGTGGCAATTCTAGAACCAAAGTGCTACTAGGTTAAATTTCTGCTAGATAATATAATTATTTCATGGTACTGTTAAGAGATAAAGAATCCCAAATATCTGCAGAATTTAATGCCTTATTAATAATACAAAGTCATTAATTAAATACATTATTGAGCCTTACATAAAAAGCACAAAATTATTCAAAGTATTGTGCTATTTCAGGGTTTTAGCAAAATACTGGTTCTGAACTCTGGATTTGACACTAACTTTCAGTTTCATCACATAACTTAACCGCATAAATGCTGAATTTTAATGGGATACTTAGTAAGTTACTGTACCTTAGGTTCTGCATGGCAGTTTAGTATTTTGAAGTTAGAATGAAAGCAACCTAGTTGAATTGTTAAAATCATTGAATTAGGTTGTTTTCATTCTAATGGTGCGATTTGTACTCTCAGAATTATCATTTAGAGATATACCTAATTGTTGGATTAATTGATAGCAAGTCTAATTATCATATGCCTTCGTAAGTTTTTATCTTTAATCAAGATTGAGTAAATAAATAAGATACAGTTGGACGGTAATCAGACTTAGTTGATATAGATATAAGCTCTAAATAAATAATGGATTTATTTTTCAAGTGGCAGTCCTTGTGTAAGTGTCACGGACATTACAAATAAATAGTATTCATTTTTATTGGTTTGGTTAATGAGTATAAAAGCAGATAAAGCTTAAACATCGATAGATAGGGATCTTGCAATTTTTTAATAAATTCAATAGAATAAAAAAACACAATTTAAATCAAATTATAATTGAAATCTTGGTTACGTCGTCAAATAAAATGCGTGCGTGTATCGACAGCGGTTTCTATTTGGGAGACGGAATTCTTAGTCGAAGGTGGAGGTAACGGTTAGAGAATGAAAAACTTCAATGAAACAGTATGCGGCTTTACACGTCGTTAGGATACGAGAATCCCCAAGAACAGTTATAACTTTACGTTGATAAATTAAACGACAAAACGTTGTCCGAAGAAAGAAAATAGAACTTAATATTGAGAGCGGTTTTTTCTTATAGGTTATGCATGGTACGCTTCAAAACCAATTACGCTACTTAACAGCGAACTTATTTTACGTGTACATACCTTAGGTTTCTGCGCACTTATTCGTTATATTTCACTTGTAAATTAACACCAAATTTTAAATAAATGCGAAATAAACACTCAACGTTCTTCGATTCGGTACATACTAGTGATGTGTTTTTCTTGTTGTCATTTTGAAGTTTTGTAGGACCGCTCCCTAGTCGATGTTCGTAAAACACAATCGGGATGTTACAATCGTTATCAACGACTTTTTGGACTGTTCGGAAGTTAAGGAGTTCTTAAATAAAGACATCGTTATCGTGTTGTTTTTTTTCAATCAGTAATAAGATTATTCGTGGTCATTATGTGACTTAAGGTATTTTTTTTGTTGTAACCATCGATTAAATAATCGATAAACACGATGCGTAGAAATAAGCTATCGAATTGGCAGGCACATCACTAGACATGTTGAATGTCCCGTATTTTGATTAGTAGAGGGGGGCAAGTAGCAGCTTCGACCAATCACATTGCAGCAACTGATCCTAGAAAGGTGGCGTGATCGCGACGTCACGGTATACATAAGAAAGCTACTATAATACACCTAGAAATCAATACTGTAGAAATCCACACTTTGTTGACTTTTGATTACTTTTCTTACCTATGATATATTATAACATATGAAATAGGTTTATGTTTATTAATTTTATATGGGATAAAATAGCAGATAGCACATAATTAACTTATAATATACTTCAGCCGCTTTTAATTATAGCGCCATCTTTGTAGGTTTTCATGAACTAACATAACGTTTCGTTATTGCAGTATTTGCAGTAGTATCAAGTAGTATAGTATTGTTTAAAACGTTTGAAATAATCCCGGTTGTTTTTTAAGCAAACTGTGATAGAGTGCGGTACGATAACTTTTCAGTGCGGAACATGGCAACACCTCCATTTAAAAGTCACATTTTCATAGAAAGTTCACTTTTAAACTGAGGTATTGCCATGTTCCGCTATGCAAAGTTATTTCCCTGCGATCCTTCAAAAAAGTTTTTTAGAAAAAGTATTTAAAGTACCTATGACGTTGACATAATATTAATATATATTTTTTAATTTTCTGTATACATACGACACGATGAGGACACGATGGTGTATGAACGGTTGTGTCATTGTGCGTAGTGCTATATACTTATTATACTCTTTGGTGTAGTGGACAGACAAACAGACAGACAGACGGACAGCGACTGACTTTGGACTGACTGTCAAGTCAACTCAAATACAAATATTATTTTCATTTTATATCCTCACTAAAGAAATCGAGTCAAGTAAAGAATTTGTATTCGGCCAATACAATGTATTTTATTGAGCCATAAATAAATTTAATAGAAATGTTTAAGCAATACAAAGATTTGTGTGATGTCGTTTCCTTGTTGGCTTATTGCTCTTCTGAAAGATCGTATTTGTTAAACAAAGAAGTTAGCGGTGAATATTGGATTCCCTCTTGTAAAACCGAGAAGAATTGCTGGAACACGACTGTTCAGAAAATTAATATTGAGGTACCCCACTCCCAGTCCGCAATTCGGTCCTCGCTACCCGCCTAAGTATGATACAATAAGACAAATTTAATTATATTATTTACAAGAATATTGCCATTGTAAAACAGCTTCAATATGTTAGAGTCTGTGCGGAAAGAGAATAGGATTTAGATTGGGTGGCGCTGTAGGGCGAATATTTAAGAGGGTCAAAATTTATGTCTCGCTATGGTAATCCGAAATACTAAGGAATTCCAGAGCCGAAGTATTTTATTTCGTTACTTAGATAAATAAGGCATATGGCGCAAAAACCGCTTTGAGCTTGAATCACCCAAAAAAAAGATATTGAGAAAATTGTGTCTAAAATGGCACAAATAGGCGTGTCTCATTCCCATTTTTTCCAATATTTGATGTCATAAAAAAATAACTATAAGGAATGTTTTAAGTTCTGCACATCAGTATTATACTTAAATAAATAAAGATTGTTTTTCATCAAAAACATGTTCAAAAAGTTTATTACAACTTGCCCAAAAATTAAATCAAAAAATGTTTAAAAAAAAACGTCACTAGGGGAAACACTGTTTTATGTACGATTTTTGCCTATAATAAATCGCAAAAGGAGGGTAATTTGGTGTTCAAGTAACACTTCACCCCGCACCTCAGTAGAACGGCAAACTTCGGAGATGATACACGTCGCGAGATTCGAGTAGTAAGCGTTTCATTTTGATTCTCCAAAGTTTGTCATCATTATGGTCTTTCACATTTTTCACCGTATCTTCATAATTTTATTTACAGTGGAGTATTATTGTATAACCATATCAAAGTACACATGGGACTAACACTATTTAGTGCAATCTTGTCTTGTTAATATACCTAATTGTTTTGTAAAGCCGCATTTTCTAGAATTTGTCATTATTGGCAACATCATTTTCGGCAACTTTGTCAGAGACACCAATGACGCGTGTTGCCAATAATGACAATGTGTTAGGAGTATAATGACGATTGTTACTAATAATGATTTTAGTATATGAATTCCTAGATAATATACGTGTATTTTATAGTTTCGATCATGTGAGTGAGTGACTGAGAGTAATTTAATGTATGACTGAAAGTTAGTGTGAGTGTTTGAGCGTGTGTGGGTGAGTGAGTGTGTGTGAATGTGAGTGAGTGATTGTGCGGGAGTGAGTGTGAATGAGCGAGTGAGTGTGTAAGTGACCGGGTGTGTGTGAATGTGAGTCAGTAACCTAGTGGGAGTAAGTAAATAGATGAGTGTATGAACGTGAGTGAGTGTGTGAGAGTGCGTTAATGAATGTGAGTGAGTGAGAGTGAGTGAGTGAGTGACCGTGAGTGAGTGTGTGTGTGTGTGTGTAAGTGAGTGAATGAATGTGTGTGAGTGAGTGTGTGTGAGAGTAAAGAGCAACTGATGTTTCACTGAATTTGATGAACACTCGACAAATTTTACCTTCGTCCTCTAAAAAAAAAAATATCGAATAATTACATCGGAAAGCAATCCAAAATTAGTAAAAATAATGGTGAAGAAAAAATTAATCATAATAATTATTATCAAACCTCGATAAGAATACGATTCCGAAGTACCGTTTGCACAAAAGTACATACAATAAATAAATATAGTTCTAAGTCAATCTGTAATATCTTCTTAGTTTAAGACTTTAAGTGCAGATACTTATAGATACAGAGTAAACTGGATAACTGGGACCTCGAGGGACCCGCAAATTTATTTCACTTATAGAGGTATTCCACTTACCCAGTTTCTCAGATCCAGGTATAAATAAATATCTGTCTCATTTACAGAGGGTTCTATTAATAGAGGGGAATAATAGAGGTTATTTCAGTTATAGAGGAGCGATTACTAAATAAAGTAAACAATATATATGTATACATATATGTACATGAGTTGTTTAACATCAGAATAGGTATTAAAAATAGTATAATCAAACATGTTTTTTATAAATGACACATTTCATCGCGTATCTTTCGACTTTTATTTATAAAGGGATAGGTATTAACTTAATTTTTCACGCAATGATAAAGATTTGAGCTCTCTTTTCTGCATATTTCAATTTAATTTAAACCTTCGTTTCAGCATTCATTTATCAATTACCTAAACACCCGGTCTATAGAAAAACAAACTAAAACTTGAGGTAAGCACAATTACCACGTGCGAAATTCGTGGGTAGGCTAAAAATTAGTAAGCAAAACGGGAATTTATCTGCAATAAATTCCGAGTCGGAGAGAAAAAAATTGTGTCGTCTCAGTTACAGAGGTACCTATAAAATTCAAAGAAATCCCAATTATAGAGGTAAATAAGACAATAAAATTGAAAGAACTAGGTAATCCCAGATATAGAGGTCTGTTGTGCCCCACTAACACAGGTACCTAATTCAGTGCTTTAGGTGCCGGGATCTCAGCATAAGTTCCAGCTATGGAGGTTTCTCACTTACCCAGCTCCCAGTTATCCTGGTTTCACTGTAATACATTTAGAACGTATTTCTTGGTAAATGCTGTGTGTGTGTTTTATAAAAAAATATTAAAGTCGACAGTATTTGACAAATCTCTCATTATTATCCACATAATTTTCATGTTATACAATTGTGACCGAACGTAATTATTTACAACAATTATAATAGTGTTAAGTATGTACATACTTAACACTATTTAGCACACTAATCGTCTATGTTATTTTCTTTGTGCCAGGTGATGATACAGATAGCACTGAAGACGATAATGTTATGAGGGAATAATATTCGAAGTTCAATTATTACATTATTTTATTTAAGTAGGTGATCTAATTAATGAGTTTTTCCCAAGTAGAACTTTTTTGTACTGAAATAAGTATTTTCATTTATATGCACACAACCATTGACAATGTCATTTCAAGTATTCATTCAAAAACGACATATGTGCTGAATCGTATTATAAGCGCGGTTTAATAATAGTACCTAAACAATTTGCTTTGTCTTTTATTTTTTGACTGAAACAGGTACTTATGTAAAGTTTCCTGGAGTTATTTGGAATACCAAAGCCTAGTTGTGGGGTATTTATTCAAAACTCGGCTACTTGCACATAATAGTATATTACACAACTAGGGTGGTAATACAAAGAAAGGCCGAGATCGCAGAAGTTTGCGGCCCGAAGCGAGGGACGTAAATCTGCGATCAAGGGCTTTTTTTATTACCTCCCGTGTTATGTACATCGACTTTTTCCGTACGCTACACTTACAGAAAAAGCCACTTTATGGCCAGGTGTGGCATAAAAATTATAATTCTTAGAGTTCCAAATAACCATACCTACGAGATAATCAGTATTGTCGTAAATGTTTAAGAAAAGAATAAGTTTATAATATTGTCTTCGGTTTCCGCGATAATCACTCATTGTAATAAAATAACTTAAACGGATTACAACGCGTATATTACTACATTGTTAAAGTCCCCTTTTAAAGGGGACTTAAAACATGGTTACTCACTTATGTAGCACATAAGTGAGTAACCATAAAATGTATGAAAATATAAATTCGTATGCTAAATTGACGCCTATAACAAAGTGACCGTATGGGCACTATGTTGTATGATACAACTTTAAATTTTAGGAAGTTACGACAAATTTTAATCATCTCATAACTTTCTTATTTGAAGTGTTATCAAAATTTCAACAGAACAGATAGAAAAGAAATACCTACTGTTTCCAATGGTGTATTTAGTGTTCTTACGACAAAATGTCCCTTACGAAATTTAAAATTTCCAGTGTCGATGTATTCGAATTTTATTTTTGTCGTCCATATTATAAACCATAACAAAAAAAAACACTTAAATCAATATACATCAGACCTGATTCTCAGGTGAAAATCATTGTTGGCAACGAGCCGTCATTATTTTCTACAAAAACGTCATTATTATCATAAGGAGTCATTATCAGAAACACCATTTTAAACAAAAAAGTAAATATAATGAAAATTAATGAGTTTTGTTGCGTGCCTTTATGATAAAACATTATGTTTTTCATGTATGTATATATCTGGCTTAATAAAGATGCTCTGTCGCGGGGTTTGTAAAATAGACATTTTTTTGGTCAAGAATAATGTTTTGAGGAGAACCGCCCTGTAATGCTTTTCTACCGTATGTGCCGCATTTTCTATTCTGTGGCCATACTGGTTAGGTTAGTTCCGTTTTTCGCCACGCCTATTCTCTTTCCGCACAGACTCTACGTAGTTAAGTCAATTAAGTTCGCACGACGTCATAACTTTTGCGGGATGGTCGTATCTTTTTTTATTATCGTACCATTTGTACCATGTACCCACCCATCGTTAGGTAGGTATAATGTATAAATAAAATTACTATGAATAGAATAGGTACGTAGATTTATGTATACGCGCCTGGACACCAACTCGTCGTACTCTACCTCTACCCATACCTAACCCCATTACTTCTCAAATATTTTCGTTTCGTTATTGCATCGGTTTCTGTATCTAAGTAAAATTGAGTAAAAACCCGCCCGGCAAATGCTTTTGCTGTAAATGCTGTTAACAGAGAGAACAGACTAATAACTCATGGGTTTTTGGAATATCTACCATTACCTATGACGCCGAGAATCATCTCACTGGTTTAATAGCAGCCTATTTACTTCTACATAGACATAGTAGAGAAGTAGGTAGGTATTTGTTAGATAAGTGGCATAAGGGGGCAAACGGGTAAAAATAATCAACAATAACTGTTAAGCTGGGAGCATGCTCCCCAGCAGAGCCATGCCACACTGGTACTCGTAGATAGGAATGATATTGGTTAGGTAGTTGTTTCTTTTGAAAATTAATGTACCAGTCCTGTTTAGTATGTACGTATAGAAAATTATCATAATTAATTAGTGGTGTTATATATTCCGACTTTTCCGACGGCAACATCAGGTTGTTACGTTACCGAACGTTAGCGAACCTTGTTCGACGTTGTACGAATCCCACGCCTGAAAATTATTTTATTATATCATGAAATGATGTACCTACGTTAAACGTACATTATGTACGTATGCTGTTTATAGCTGTATCTATACTAGAAAACTAAATAATGGTGCATTATAGATGGCTCTGCTGGGGAGTAGCACACAAAATTTTGACCATAGAAATCTGAGTTTGCGGTACTCACTCATCTTCATTAAAAAAAAACAAAAGCGGATATGGGTATCCTTATATATGCGGATACTTAAGAATAATAGTTGCTACTCTCTTTACGTGATTGCAGTGCCAGATTTAGAATTCGGCACTGCATTTCACGAGCGTTCAATTGAATATCTCTCTTCTTCTTCTTAGTGGGTCTCTCAAGGCTGAGGATCATAACCGAATGCAACTGCCCTCCATGCAGTCCGGCTCTTAGATTTATGGACCGCCTGATAGAGGCTACACTTAGCAGCCCTCATGATCGCATGGCACCAACGCGATTTGTTGAATATGCCGACGTTCTATTGAATCCTAAACGGCTATCGGTCTGTTTAGTTGTTTGGAGCCGACGCGCCGGCGTGCCAACCGCTGCAAGTTCTGAAGGTGTGGTTGCCTGGCCACCGCAGCTCGTGCGTGTACCACGCCGTGTACAAAGCCCCCGTCAAGTCTGATGTCAAAAAACGTACCAATATCAAGAATGTGAACGTGAGTGTGTTTATCTTGATCATATTTTTTTTATATACTTAACACAATTTTAATAGCATACCTACGCAATACCCACACGCAAGACATAGGCACAAGTTAATGTATTTAAGGTGATACGAGCTCTAATAATGATTAATTAATTTTGCTTTATTTTATAATAATTCTTTTTTGTAATGTTATGAATCTAATTATTGCATACTTAATCTAAGAAATGTGACTTTTCTAATTATTATGTTGAGAAGAAATACCTAGCATTTAAGATTAGCACCTAAGACATTGCCACACTCTTTTCAGTTATTTGTAATACCTTATTGTAAACATGGTACTGCAATAAATGATCATATGATTACCTAAATCAGCATCAGGCTATACTATACATATCGTCGGCCGTAGGCTGAATTAAGGTAAGGGACAAAATACACAAAATGAGTTGAATTACAGTTTTGTTCAGAATTTTACGCTCTTTCGAATGATATATAAAGTATGAAGAAGTATGACGAAAAAGTAGTCCAACTTCGGCCGTTTAGGATCGCGCGACACGTATTCCCAGTTTCCCACAGACGTGCTACATACTGGAGCATTCTTACGCTTTCTTAAAACTTTGCTTGTAGTGAGTTCGTACACGGCGCGCACACATTCAAGCGCGCGATGTACTTTTTGTAGGAAGAAAACTTACTGCTATTATACTGTGCTATAGATGTCCCACTGCTGGGCACAGGCCTACTCTCATCGTTGAGAGTGAATGGGTTGTAGTCCCCGGTTTGGGATCTTGATTACCTGCAGTTTGTTACAGTAGGAGCCGCGAGAAGTGGTATGTTAATAGGAAAGTAGACGGAGGATGGTACAGTAAGCGTCTCGAACCTTTTGACGTAGTTTCAAATATCATCTCGAGTTCCTCTGACAAGTCCGGGATTCGGGAATCAACCCTAAAAAGTAACGTTTGAATAGTGCTGTGTTAGAGGTACCTAATTAGATTTCTCAATATCGCAGTTGGGTTTAAAAATTCAGTTTCTTTAATCTGTACAGCTAGCACAAGGCGGCTGGAATATATTATATCTCGCGTGCGATACAACGGGGCCATAAATCGAGCGTTTAAACCGCCTCACTTCTGTAAACATATTTTTGTCGAAATCCCTGCTGATTTTAATGGGTTATCAGACTATTTATTAGAAGTCTGGGATCAGTAACAAATAGATTAAAACGCCACAAACATTTACAGGGATCTCGACAAAAATGTGTCCACAGAAGTGGGTGAGTGAGTGAGGGGAAGAGTACTCTGAAAAGCCAATGGCATCTGCAAAGGCTGCGCAGAGGATGCACGTTCTCATTGACTGTTACATACTGTATCGCGCTTATATGTTGCGGCCATAATGTGCTAGCCGTGCTGTTGGCTGTCGCGTTTACTTGGGACTATAAGCAAGGGCGTTTTTGAATTTTAGCGCCCCGGGCCAAGTCTTTGACGCCCGACTGAGAAGCGCTTTACCGCGCGCCACCAGCAGCAGTGGCAGCGGCGGCCATCGGTGGGAGTGGGAGGTCGGAACGTGGTCTCTCGCTCTCACCTATGGCGCCGCCGCCGCTTGTCTCGCAATGTCGTGGCCGGCCGGTAATGCTTTATTGAGCATGATGAGTGGCTTAGGGCGCCCCTCATAGCCTGCGTCGGCGGCCTCCCGGGCCATGGCCCACGTGGCCCTAAAGTAAATACGCCTCTGACTATAAGGGTTAATGTTGTGATTGCCAGGGCGTCAAAAACTGTCAATGGGTGACGTCAGTGGAGCTGGAGCGGCTCCGAGCGCACTGCTTCCTCCGCAGCCCGGAGATTCCCGTTTTCGCCGCCATGGCTGTTGGTGAACATTGCAAGGATCAAGAGCATGTGAGATTTTAGTCAACCGAACTTTCAGCTTTGTATATATGTCGCAACCAACTGGTTTAATTAGCCACTTGGTTAACTGCCTAGCATTTTCACTAAACTATGTCCCGCCAGCAGATCGACGAAGCCCCGCTGCGCGGAGCTTCTATTTATGCTCTGAGGGACACAAGCTGACTAACAAACCTAACCTAAAATAAAGAGTGTGTTTAATGAAAAGGCTAGGCAGCTAACCAAATAGCTAATTAAGCTAGTTGGCGGCGACTTATACTTAGGGTAGGCCAATAGTACCTAGTATCTTGTAGGACAAGATTAACAAGTGAATAAATAAAGTAGAAACTAATAAGAACTCGCAAGAAACGGTGGTTCTGAAGCCGTTCACAGAGATGTCTCCGTACTCCGCAAGGCACTTGCGCACAGTTAATGTCTCTCTGAGCCTTTCTGTCTGTCTGTCTTAGTTATGTTTGCTGTGATAGTTCTCTGCTGAAATAGTTCAATATCGATTAGATAGTTTGCAATGTTTGTATAAGTTTGTGAATTTGGACTAGGACGCAAATTGAACAGCTAACCATAGACCGCTGTTGAAACTGTTGGCTAAATTATTCTCACTATAATGTTCCACAGCAAGAGTTGAAGAGTGGCATGCTGGTAGAAGTCTGCGAGGACAGCTCGCTGGTGCAGGACTGCCAGCTGCTGTCGGCTGCCAACTACAAGAAAGACGGTTCACTTTTTAAATTCTTAACTAAATATTAAGTACCAGTAAGTAGTACTTCTGACATATAAAATTGTACAAAGTTACACATATTATTATACAATAAGAGGAAAGCCTGGAAGAAGGAAAAGGAGATACGACAAAGAAACACGGCTTGCGAATCAACCAACGGTACTGCATGTAAGTGCATCATCCTTTATTAAGCTTAACATTTTAACAAAAGGTGTTGAGAATACACTCTATCCTTGTGTACCCGTGATTAAATCCGAAAAAAATGTGCTTTTTGGGAAAATATCTGTGTTTTCCGGTTTTTTCAACGCCGAAACCCACTCCTTTAAAATACACAGTATCCTTTTCTTTTTTTCTAGATATTCAACCGTGGTTCCTTCTCCCCTTACAGACCAGATCCGACTGTACGTTGAGTTCACAGAGCTGGTGTACCCCGCCCAGTACATGAGCCTCCACAAGTTCAAACAGCTCATGGTGGACCTGGGCTGGCAGTATGAACCGTGTCCGGCCCTTTTTAGGTAATCTGCTCGGTCTACTGACGTTTAAACTTTAAAGTAATACAAGACAGTAAGACATATACATAGGTGTAGGTTTTGAGTCCCTTAAAATCAATACTCTTATATTGACAGGTATAGGCTATACGATATTACGAGTACAACTATATTACGATATAACGGTACACATATATACCGAGGGCGGTATATACATATTTATATGACAAATCAAGGACGGTAATGCAAAGAATATCCCAGATAGCAGTGTTTGTAGCCCGAACTTAGGTGGTGGGGGCCATAAGTATGCGATCTGGGGATTTCTGTACTAACGCCAGTGGTTTGCCCATCATTTTACGTCTTGGAACTATTCCAATGATCCGTATTGCCTAGGACTCGTCGTCCTCCAAATTCTACACGGTTGCAAGAGACGCGCTGGACAGAAACCGGTGGAGGCAGATCATCCGCGCCAGGTGCAACCCTGATGCTGACCACGATCCTCAGACATGAGGGACCGAC
Source organism: Eudemis profundana (assembly GCA_947034925.1). NCBI lineage: Eukaryota > Metazoa > Arthropoda > Insecta > Lepidoptera > Tortricidae > Eudemis > Eudemis profundana. Next base: position 25,591,821 of record OX344799.1, on the reverse strand, counting down.
CCCAGAGAGAGAGATTGCCTAGGGACTTAAATATCGTAGAAACCTCTTATGAGCAAAACACGTGCTTCGCAGGATACTAGATACACTATTTTACACTTTGTGAACTAAGCTCCCTCTCAAATTTACCTCTCTAGATCATATACAGCCGTCGTAAAGGCGCGTTCACTCAACGTCTCTTTCTAACGCGTTCTTATGTACATACAGTATATGAGAAAAGGCTAAATTGTACTCGTTAGCAGTAAATGTTGCTGGCGGTATTCTGCATATGAAGAGTAACGACAGTGTGCAGTGCATCGTTATTTCTCGCTTCAGAGCGGCAGACGTGACCAATCGTGGCGGGCTCTCGTTCCACGATGTGCTGATGTTCGCGGCGGCGCTAGAGCCAGCGACGGAGCACACTGGCGCCGCAGCGGAGATTCGCTGCAAATACATCTTCAGGTACCTTGTAAACGGGCCACTAGGAGAGGCGGATTTAGCCCATGTAGCGGCCGTGTACCGCTGCGCCCTCTAGTAGGCGAAAGGAGCAGCTCGTGGCGTGCCTTACTTTGCCACCGCGCCCGGTGTCTGTGCGTAAGTATAATACGGGCGGAGGGTTCTTGAGAGCGCCAGCGCCGCATGGCTCTTTGGAAGTGCCGTTCGCGACGCTCGTCCTCGGTGCCCCTTAAGACCCTGCGCCCGTCTGGCCACTGGAGTGTATAATATACTATCATCTACTCCTATAGAGCAGCACATGTGATCAACTGCGGCGGGCTCTCGTTCCACGACGTGCTTATATTCGCGGCAGCGCTGGAGCCGGCGGTACCTCGTACCAATGTAGCTTTGGGAAGCTTCTTTCATTTTACATCTGACAACCTGAAAATCTTTTTTTTAGGGTTCCACAAACGCCTACCAGGCAGTATACCTGCCGGTAGGTACTTTTACAGTCGGAATGGGGAGACGAATCAACTGTCGAGTTCAGAAGTATGAAATTGCTCCACCGATAAAAGTGTAGTCTTCTACTGCGATGATGTGCATTGTGGATTTTTCAACAGATACTTCGACAGCGACCGAGACCATAAGCTGGAGTACGGAGAGTTTAAGGAGCTGGTGGCGGCGGCTCGCACGGGGCGGCAGCTGCCCGTAGACGCGCTCAGTGTGGCTCGCGACGCCGACAATGTCTACAGGTGCATGTTACATCTTCCCTCATCGTTCCCTCGTTACTTCGATAGCGACCGCGACCATAAGCTGGAGTATCATTATCCCGAAAAGAAGTCGCGTTACGTTATTCTTAGGTTGTGTTTAAATGCCGTCTAAACTTTCCACTTAGTAACCAAACCTTTGCTGTTGACATTAACTGTCTGTTTTGTCACCGCCGCTAACCGCTAGTTAACTGTAATTCTTCTCGCGAAAATGCTGGAATCCGCCACTCAACCTTTCTACGTCCTCACAAACCATCTATACGTTTGCATCAGGCAGCTCGGTCTGCAGCCCAACTCACAGCTGCAACTGGCGGAGTTCATGCGCGGCGTGAGCGAGGCGCGCCTGCGCGGGACCAGCACCATGCTGCGCGCACCCCGCGCCATCGCCAGCTACCTCCTCGACCTGCAGTGAGCATCGTCAGCATACTAGCTCGCTCTCCTCGGGCTGCTTCCTAACTCGCACTTGCCGTTAGCAGAGTTCATGAGGCATGAAAGAGGCGCGCCGTCGCCAGCTTCCTCCTAGCAAGATACTCCCGTGCGAATTACTTCTAAGTATCCTCAAAACCTGCCTGCCGCGTAAAAGTGATCCCCCTTGGATTACTTAATAAATGCAAGACTAATTCGGCTCAGTCATAATCATTTCTTTATTTAAACAGGCAGATGAAGCATGCAAGCCCTCAACACAATGAACAGCAGTAAGTTTATTCTGCCTTTTGCTTATTATAGTAGAGTAAAATCAATGTTAAATTTTACACCCTTCCACTTATCGTGATGTTTCAATATGTGAGAGAAAATATTTATTGCAACTCTTTATTTGCGTGTTCGCTCTCATATCTAGCCGGTGCTATCATGCTAGCCTAGATAAGTAGCCGGCTAAACTTTGATGCGAACTCCAGTGTTACTCTCAGATTTCATTAACACCTTGTACTCGTATAATGTCACCTTTATGTTTGTAGAATTTGGTGTTGCATATATCACGGAAAATATAATTAACGAGCTGGCCAGTAGGCGTATGATGGTTGTTTATCTATCGCTTGACAAAGATTAGCTCATAAGCCTGCAGGCTCTCGTCATCTTCATCGAAGGGTTTCACAATAGTCGGTAGAGGATCTTCCAATCTTGCCTGCTGTACGCTAACTCCTTAACGTTTTGATAACACACGCTGGCGTTTTAGCTTTTGTAGCTAAGTTTAGGTATTTTCCTAAGTCTCCGTCCTATCGTATCTTATCAAACGGTTAATAATTTTTCCCGTGTTTTTGTAATATTCAGGAGTATCTGTTTTCTCTCGCACCTAAATATATGTTACAGGCCAAGTCAGAATACCGCTAAATTGCCTATGCCGGTGAAGAAAATCACGCAGATACGCAGTGAGTTATGAAACTTATTTACTCACTGATATTTAGAGGACGCATTCAGGTCTCTCTAGACTTCATCAATCCAGCGGTTTGCAACCAGAGTTATAACTTTATTCTGTAGGAACAGTAGGTGGCACAAACACTTTTATAAGGACTTACAGAATAACTTAAAACGACAATAAAACCAGTTCCACATTTTTGGAATTACCAACTATTAACCAGGTAACAAAGCTTGGGTTGTCCGTTCACAAGATGGACTGACACTGGAAGTCAATACGGGACGTACCACGGATTGTTATGAAAGTATTTAAATTCAGCACTGGACGTCACCAGAATGAAATGACGAGGATGTTAATATTTACAATCACTTTCAAATATCCACAAATCATTAGCAGGACACCGTAGTATAGGTAGAAATCACTGACCTAAATATAATATACATCTCTGACATCTCTCTTTAGGAAGTACTATTAGCTATACACGTATGTGCGAACGGGATGAATCGCTTCACCTCGACGATAAACGACATTGTGTCAGGGGGACTACTAAATTCTCACCATGCAATATCTCCTGTCTTCTTGCTTGTCCATTAGTGTAGAGTCAAAAAGACAGGATATTAGGTATATCGTCGACGTAGGTGTGAAAACGCCCTTAGTGAGTACAGATGTGCAAGTTACAGAAAGTTTCCAAATAAATTGGAAAAGTTCTCAGAAATTAGGAGAATTGCCTATAGGAAATACGAAGGATTACCGATTTTTTTGTGGAAACTTTCGCAATTGCCATCGGCACATCAGTATTAGTAGGTAGTGCTGACCGGTCCATCGACGTTGTCTTCAGCTCAGCAGACGGACAGCGGAGTCAGCCGGCGAGCGGGCAAGACGAGTGCCACGGGTGCGCCGCGGAGCCAGGAGTACGCCGTGGCCGCCTACACGGTCTGCGCGCACCGGTGCGCACCCAATGAGATGCTCGAGCTGCTCGCCTTCGACGGTACACTTTATGACAGTCAGCGGCAGAGAAGCCCTCTGCGGCACAAGCTATCGCATAGGGATCACTTTTCTCTGCAGCTGTACGATAGGTGAGATTCATATATTAGTAGGCCCGGGCCCGCAGACAGAGCAGACCCAGCTTGCTGCCGTTGCCTGACAGGGTAGCGGCAAGTCGACGCATGTCTTATTTTTAATAGACCTGTGATTGACCTCAAGAACGTGTAATGCTGATGATAAAGCGGCTACGAGACCAAAGGTGTAGCTCGCCGGTTCAGAAACGAGTCGTGTGTCGTTTACCGTAAAAAAACCTAAACGTAAAAAATCATAATATTAATGGGTCCGTAGGTTAGGTCATCAAAAAATATTGAACACTTATTTTTTCCTTTGTCAATCAAACAAGAAGCGACCAAGATAAAGCGCGTTAAATTTGAGTGGGCGCTCGTGACGCTACCACGTGGTAAAAATCGAGCCACGTCGTGACGTCGCCCGGAACTTTAACGGGCTATATCTTCATTTTTTTTTTAATTCATTAAAGAAAAAATTACGCGTCCAATATTTTTTGATGGTCCAACTGACGGACTATGTAACAACAATCAGTACGTCTAGCATAACTGGCCGCGACTTCGTTTCTCGCGCGACAGAGCATCACCTGTCATTGTCACACTATATTGAGTGGAAAGAGATAGGGAGCATTTGTCGCGCGACAAAGTGTCGCGTGTCACAGTTGTGCTAGAGGTACAGGACACAAGTATTTAAAGATCCAGAGCCCCTAGGCACTTGCTATTGACAAGGTAAGCTAGCTTTTGGGCTTATATGAAGGAAGGGTCCACCGCTGGGACCTCTCTAGGCTGTCCGGGCCCCTAGGCCTTGTAGGCCTAGGCGGAAATCCAGCGCTGAACGAACACAAGCCCATTTCAAAGTATAAAGACGAACAAGTAGTCCAACTTCGACGACCGCTTTAGCTTAGTTGGTAGTGACCCTGCCTGCGAAGCAAGAGGTCCTGGGTTCGAATCCCGGTAAGGGCATTTATTTGTGTGATGAGCACGAATATTTGTTCCTGAGTCATGGATGTTTTCTATGTATTTAAGTATTTGTATCTATTAAATAATATATCGTCGTCTAGTATCCATAACACAAGCCCATTATTGAGCTTACTATGGGGCTAGTTCGATTTGTGTAAGATTGTCCCCTAATATTTATTTATTATTTAACTTCGGCCGTTTAGGAGCGCACGACACGTACTCACACATACACGCAATAGCACGTCTGTGCGACTGCGTTCCATACTGGAGCATTCTTATTTCTTTGCTTGTAGTGCGTTCGCACACGGCGCGCACACGTTCAAGCGCCCGATGTACCTTTTGTATTATCTCTATCTATTTCTGCTCTGTTGCAGAAGACGCAATGAGCCCGTCGACGGCGAACGTGATCGGGTCGCTGTCGCTCGAAGTGCTGGGGCCGACGGCGGCACCGGTGGAGGCCCTCGCAGCGGTACACTACTTCGCCGCGCCCTTGACCGGGGCGGCTTTCATGCCTATGAGTAAAGTAAGCAACGAAAGTGGTCTACCATTTTGCTGGCTATACCTGGCGTATTTTACGTCAGAGTAGAGTGGTAGGGTCTTGCTGCGCGGGAAGAGAACCCCACTTCACGCGCAGTGGTTCCGAACCTGGGGGTAATTACCCCTTTAGGGGTAAAATGAAGTTTACTAGATGGGTAATACGCACACACGTTTGAGTGGTTTCTTATACTGTCCTGTATTACTTATTTTTAGGGGTAACAATACAAATGTCGATGGGGCATGTGGTGATGTCCTAATAAAGGTTAAGAACCACTGAGCTAAGGGATGAGTAAGTATAGTCGTTTCTTGAGCTGATCTGTGTATTGTTAGCCAATAAAACTACTCAAATAGAAAAAATTTACTCGTCTTGAACCAATAAATAAATAAAAATAAATAGTCCAAAAAATGAGCGTTTTAAACATCTAAAGCAAAATCATTCCATTCCAAAAACTGCACCGCTTTTAGCATTATTGCGACCTCTATGAACGTATCAACTAATGCAAATACATAAGTTTCTATTTCTAACAAAACTGACGTTCTGGTCCGACCACCGGACTGAACGCACTGGATCCAACTGTCTCTATCGCCTAACGCGTGCTCTTTAGAGGGGGAAAATTTGGTGCTAGTAGCCGCGCGGGAAAATCGCGGAGTGAGCCGCTCCTGCTGTTATTTACTCCTAAAACTTGGTTGACTGTTTAGAAGCGTCCCTCAGCGGCCAGCAGCGGCACGGTGGGGGCGGGCAAGCCGGCGTGGGCGTGGGCCTCGCGGGCCGAGGAGGTCGACATGGCGAACCTCATCCTCAAGCTGGCAGACGCTGTGGCCCCCATCTGCGCCCGCGAGCCTAGACTGTTGCGGGTCAACTCGCCGATATACGTCGTGGGTCAGTAATACTATTAGTGTCTATGCTACGGATTGCCGAACTAACGGTTGTTGGAGGCGTCATCTTCAGCCGGCGTGGGCGTGGGCCTCACGGGCAGAGGAGGCCGACATGGTGAGCCTCATCCTCCAGCTGGCAGACGCTGTTGCTCCCATCTGCGCCCAGGCTACTACGGGTCAACTCGCCGATATACGTCGTGTCGTGGGTTAGCAATGCTCTTCTAAAATATATTTTTAATATTCATAGGTTGTGTTTAAATGCCGACTAAACTTTCCACTTTGTAACGTTTGTAACCAAATCTTTGTTGTTGACATTAACTGTCAGTTTTGTCACCGCCTCTTAACCGCTAGTTAACTGTAATTCTCCTCGGGAAAATAGTCATTACGGACGGATGTTCGGAGAAGTCGGAGGAGAGGAGTCTTAAAGCCACTTGACGAATACTCTCTTCTTAGTCGCATACTCTTGGCAGAAAAGTCATAGTCATGGGGGTCGTAGCACAGCCCTTTTGACTGTCTCTCGCCATCTCTCCCTCACCGATGCAGTTGGCACGCACAGATTTTTCATATGCATGACGCACATTTCACAGTTAGTTTAATAAAAAAAAACTCCATGACTATAATTTTCATCAGGCGATCTCCACGGCAATCTACCCGCGCTTCTCGCCATGGAGTCAGCCTTCTGGCCGATGGGGCCTGCCCTGGCGCCCGCGCATTTCCTCTTCCTAGGGGACTACGTGGACAGAGGGCCCCACGGATCGGAGCTGATGGCGTATCTTCTGGCTGCGAAGCTACAGAGGCCGAATGCGGTGCACATTATTAGGGGGAACCACGAAACCAGAGATATACAGAAGATGTTCACGTTTCATACGTGAGTACATTGGTTTACGTTGGTTGTCTTCTACTGAACGTGCCGTAAAGTATTCTCACATTTCTCACAGACATTGCGAAACCTGGCGGCTAATAATAAATCAAAACTAAATTCTACGAATACGATGGCCGAATATACACAACGCTCTGTAGTACCTGTCCGAATAATAATATAGATATCCCCTTTCTCTACTTTCGCAGAGAGTGTATAAAAAAATATGGTGAAACAGACGGCGTTCGAGTCTGGTCAGCCATCAACCACGTGTTCGACGCCTTACCCCTCGCGGCCGTCATCGATGACAAGGTCGGTTTACCCATTTCCTAACGAGAAACCCCAAGTCCCACTTTCTACGGGAAGAGTGATAGACGGACCCGTTAGTCCAGGGCAGGGGTCTCCAAACTTTTTTAGCAAAGGGCCACACTGCACCTTTGAATATCTCACGCGGGCCACACGACATAGTCACACTTAAGTAATCTTTTTTCTCGGCCGCTGTCGTCCTGGAGGACAGAGGGGCTGTATTTACTGGAAAGCAAGCTCTCGCGCGACTGTTGGACCAGCTCCCGGGCCGTAGTTTGGAGTGGTGGGCACAATACGGCCCGCGGGCCATTTCCAGCCCACGGGAGAGTCGGCCCGCCGACGGTTCTTCGAAATAAGTAGTATATGGCCCGTGATGTATATTTTGGCGGTCCAGCAGTAAAGAGATCTTAAATCAACTTTTTGCTATAATTCTGGCCCACCTCTCAAATTTCTTAAATATTCTGGTCCTCCATGAAGAAAGTTTGCCCACCACTGCGTTAGACCTTGTGTCGCGCGCGAAATAAGTCGCGGTTCCCCAAAAAATGTAGATGTGAGCCCGTGAGGAGCAGAGAAGGGCCTCTGACCAGGACTTTATTGACAACTAGTGAAGAGGTAACTTCTGCCATGCTATCTATTGAAGGTCGAGGCGCAAACGGTGTTATTCGTACTGCTCATATCATATCAGCTGGACACTTAGTAGTATAGAGTACAAACTACAAATAGAATACCTAGAATTGTTATTATTATATACATTGGTGAATTATTAAGTGCAAGTTGACATAGAATGTGGAAATGTATTTATATTTTATTTATTTTTAATTGTAATATATAGACTTGACTTGATATAATAATATTAACTGATAAATTGTAATTATGTAATTGATAAATTGTAATCTCAATGTGTACCTATATTTCAAACGCAATGTATATTGTTGAATGAATAAATACCTATGAACTATTTAATTTAACATTTTCTTATACGCATTCTTAAAACTTTCTTTGTAGTTTGTAGTGCCTTCGTTCACGGCGCACACCTACGTAAGCCGCGCGATGTACCTTTTGTAGGAAGAAAAATTACTGCTATTAATACTGTGCCTCTGGCTAGGATTTTATTGACAACTGCTGATGGGGTAAATTCTACCACTGACACGTTTCTTCGTCCAGGTATTCTGCTGCCACGGCGGCATTCCGCCGCCCTGGGTGTGCCCGCTGATCTCTGGCATCGATAAGGTGCCCGTGCCACTACCACGGCCCTCCGAGCAGAGCTCCGTAGCCTGGGAGCTGCTGTGGAACGACCCCGTCAAGTATGTTGCGGTTTTATTGGCAGATAAAGTCATGGTGCACATATTCAGTAGCTGTCTACTTATGGCTTGTGTCCGCTGATCTCTGGCATCGACAAGGTGCCGCTGTCACGGCCCTCGGAGCAGAGCTCCGTAGCCGGGGAGCTGCTATGGAATGACCCTGTCATGTACTTTGGCATTTCATTGGGAGATGAAGGCATTCATGCAAATTTTCAATAGCTGTCTGCTTGTGCTTTGGACCCACTGATCTCCGGCATCAACAAAGGGGGTATCGCTGCCGCGGCCCTCGGAGCAGAGCTCCGTAGCCTGGGAGTGGGAGCTGCTGTGGAAAGACCCCGTCAAGTATTAGGGTTTCATTGGGTAATCGGTTAACATTTTTATTAGGAGCAGGGTTTCCCAAGAATTTTATACTGCGTTTCCCTTAACAGATGGTAATCTTTTTACAATGTTCGTGTAAACGTGTTTCACTCGTGTCACTGGCTCAACTACGAGTATGTTGCGCGTCAAAGAGTTGCGCGTCAAAGAGTCGCGCCGCGCGTCAGAGTTATGGCACAAACACGGGTACTACGACGTATACCTTTTCATTTAATATACTTCGAAAGTTAATTCAACGACCAGCAAAGACGTGCCCAGAGTTAGCACGATTAGGTAGAAAAATAGAATTGCTTAGATTCCGCGTTTCATTTATAGAAATCTACAAGAGCATTTCCACGTAGGTAAAGGGTGCCGAAGTGCCTTTGATCCCTGCCTACCATCCTATCAGTATTCTTAGTGGTGCGCAAATAATAAACAAAAATTGTGTCACATACGAAAAATGTTACTCCGAAACTGTGGGATATCGCCAACGTGCTACCAGGTGGTGACATTACTATAGCCAGAAACCCTAATTCCGTGCTTCATATGTGTGTATCGTTACTGTTATATCCTCATATAACATTCCGAAGCCTGCATACACTTGGCCCGCAGACCGAACAAGATCACGGCGACGTTGGCAGTAGAGCTGGCGGCCAACGAGGGCTTCGCGGCCAACTCGAAGCGCGGCACCGGCCACGTGTTCGACCAGGCCGCGCTCGACCGCTTCCTGCTCGCCAACCGCCTGTCACACGTGCTGCGCGCGCACGAGCTGCACCACGCCGGGTTCATGGTCAGTAACATGCGATACCACGCCTGTAGATGACACGATACGGAATAAGATCACGGTGACGTTGGCAGCAGAGCTCGACCGCTTCCTGCTCGCCAACCGGCTATTACACGCCGGGTTTATGGCTAGTAATCATCATCTTCATATCAGCCGAAAGACGCCCACTGCTGGACATAAGCCTTCCTCAAGGATATCCTCCACTGTCGTCATTGTCAAAGTATAAAGACAAACAAGTACTTCGGTTGTTTTCCTAAACACGCGACATACTAGAGCATTTTTACGCATTCTTAAAACTTTGCTTGTAGTGCGTTCATACACGGCGCGCACACCATCAAGCGCGCGGAAAAAAACGAAGAAAAATTACTGCTATCATACTGTGTCATTATGCTGCTCGCATCTAGCGGTTTCCCACGATTTTCACTAAGTAGATCGTCTCGGTCCACCTTGTGAGAGGCCTGTCAACGCTTCGTCTTCTAGTATTATTAGTATACTTAGCACGATTGTACTAGTTCGGAGTGATCCGTTCAGTGAACGAGCGCGCACTCGCCTAAGTGTCAAGGCTGATTGTAGCATCTGTTGCGCAGTGTCAGCTGCGCGGGCGGCTGATCTCCGTGTTCTCGTCGTGGCGCTACTGCGGCGGCGACAACGACGCCGGCGTCGCGCTGCTCGACGACGGCAAGCTGCGGCTGCTGCGCGTGCACGCCGACTGATACTGCGTTTCCACTGCTACGGAGCCGTGCGTAACAGAGGAAAGTAGGTACCGTGACTTGGCTAATTATGCCACAGCTGGCCATAAAGTGGCTTTTACCGCACGCTATGCGTACGGAAAAAGCCGCTTTCTGGCCAAGTGTAGACATAAAATTATGTACTCAACACGGGAGGTAATAAAGAAAGCCCTCGGTCGCATATTTACGTCCCTCGCTTGCAGCTCGGGCCGCAAACATCTGCGATCTCACCTTTCTTTGTATTACCACCCTAGTTGTGTAATGTACTAGTTCAGATGTTTGTGAGCACCTTGTTTGCACCGATGTTTCTGATAGCGACTGTACTTTCGTTTCTCAGACAAAAAATACTGACGACTCTTAAATTTTTAGCAACTTGAACTTGATCTATTATTCACCTGTGGCATTTTGAATATGTACCTGAATCTTGAATGTACCTATTAGTGGAAAATTATATCATCTTTTGATATTCAAAATTGTATGTATAACAATGTTGATTGCATTATACATTTTTCTAAATTTATTACTGTTTATTTAGACATCTGTTTTGTATTTGAAAATACCTAAGCTAATAAATAAAACAAACCTTCAGTGATTTCATATTCTTCTCATTTATTTAATTCTAGATTATTTTTAATTTAGAAAATTTCCGGAGACCTAGTTGAAACGAAACCAACTGCGAACGATTATAACTTAGCGTAACTTACATTATATTATTGATATTACAAAATACGGTATTTTACAATAGGAATTACGTTAAGCTAGAGCCTGACAAAGGTATGGGGGCAAATATACTCGTTTCTTTATTCGATCACCTTTGGCATTTCAGACACACAAGATATTAACTATATCAAACAAAGATTACATAGCTCATTGAAAAGCTACCTAACACATAACTAGGTCATTCTCACAGCAAACTTCTAGTAGATATTATTCTATTTATTGGGTTTATGAGACGGGGCATTCAGCGCTCTAACATACACCATAAATTTAAACATAGACAAACCATTATTTAAATGCGTTATTTTACAACGAAAATTTAAAGTTGCGGGCAGCGTCGTGTGGGTAAAAAAGTTGATTGACCCTTAAATACTAAAACAGGTAAGTATTTATATGTAGTAAATTTTCATGGCATTTTCGGTTGTTTGGTAAGAGTCGGGAACGTCTATCAAAACCAGAATAGAGAGAACGGCGGTTGAAACGCCGTGAGAATGACCAACTTTTATTTTTATTCCAGACCCCGTCATTTCCAATAGAAACGGACCTTTTATTTTCATAAAATTATCAAAGCATTGTTTGTTCATTTTATGAACGACATTCAAACTTTCCATAAAATGATTCCATGGAGAGATCCTTGAGAGCTAATCTATCTTATTTACATGCGTCTATTACATCTTGAAAAGAGCGCAAGACTTATTTGCCTAGTTGCAAAAAGAGTAGTTAAGTTTAACATATGCTATTTTAAAAGCTTTCATTCTTTCTGCTCCTTTATCATTTGGAAAATACATTTTAGTTTATGCAACTAGGTCTTAGATGTAGCCCTATTTCGTGATACATTTAGTAAGTAATCAAGTAGGTATTACTAATAAAGCGAGTCCATCATTTTAACGCCTAGCGCGATGAGTAATAAGTTACAAAATAATTTAAATTTTTTTCATTCACACATTACAGTACCAAATCCCAAATTGTACAAATTCATATCACACAAAACAAACTATTTATCCCACATGTCTTTGTCAAACTACTTAAATATGTCGTTACATATAAAAATCCCCCAAGTGTTTTATTTGTGAAACATGGGTTAATCTGAAAACTTACAAAAATATATATGATCCGTTATGTTTTGCCAAGCACTCGAAATCTGGTAAGTAAACTTGAAATGTATTCCCTTTACGTATATGAAAAGAAATAAATTCCGTTACATACAATATAATTAAATAGCTCGCCAATTTCAGTCTGCAAAGCGACATATGCGAAGCGTTATGCATATCGATACCTTTAGACTCAAAGGGTGTAAACGCCATTAGAACCTGCGGCGTTTACACTCTTTGAGTCTAAGGTGGATATTGTGATAGAAATTGATGCATATGCATGTTTCGCATGGAGTTGCGCATATGTATGGGACTGAGGTTAGGCGATTTTGATATGTATCGACTAGGGCTTTCAATACAAGTATTTTTTATATGATCAATATCGCAATTCATTGTATGCTCAATACCGGGACCGGTATTGTAAACACTAAAATTACCGGTACTTGAAGCTCCAATATCGACACAAATATCAATAAATGGGTCAATCAACTTTTTTACCCACACGACACTATCCGCAACTTTTAATTTTAGTTGTAAAATAACGCCTTTAAGTAATGGTTTGTGTATGTTTAAATTTATGGTGCATGTTAGAACGTTGAATGCCCCGTCTCATAACCTTAATAAATAGGAAAATATCCTATTAGAAGTTCGATTTCTTGGTAACTCAGAGAAATTTTCGGTAACGCCAGAGACGTCAAAAGTGTGGGTCTGAAAGTTGATTCACCCAAATATTCAGTTTGACCGGAATCAACGATTCCCGATGGATTACAATGATTACCAAACATCATCTTCATAAACTAAAGTCGAATCAGGATCCACACTTGTGTAAGTCCACAATATACAGATATTTAAAGCAAATGTTTTTCAATCGAAGATCAAATTCGATGTAAAACATCGACTTTTGCTATTGAATAGTTTGATAGTACACATATTACACAAATGATTAGAAAATCATCCAACTAAGATACATTCAAATGTACAAAATTAAATTAAAAGCTGTGAAAAGAACATTACGACTGGGGTGGCACTGCCTCAGTCTTTTAAAATTATCCCATCTTCATTATAAACCACAATTTCAAGATGGTTTCTAAATAATGTTTGCTGCTAATATACCATGGTTTTACAAGATGCAATGTAACAGAATCCAACGCAATATTGATACAACGCAACGCAATATCGATAAAACGGAAATTAAACCACAATTTAATTTCCTTTGTGATTTACCTATCAATCAATATTACAAAAATAAGCGCAGTGTCTTCACGTTAAAATAACTGAAACAGGAATATTTATACAAAATACTGTTCCAATAAATCCAATGTAGTAAGTATTTCACAATTCTGTGCAATGTTACCACTACTATGTTATCTGTTGACTTTTCTTATCATCAAAGCCTTGTGAACTATAAGGCCTCTGTCCATTGATCAATGCTTCTATTATATTTATAGAATAAGTGAAGTATTACAATTATTTAGATACTAAACAAGTCCGATAAATTAGTTTTTCAGAACATATAAAATTATCACAAAATTAAAGTCTTATTCATTAAATTGCTGTCAATTAAACCTATTCAAAGATTCTCAATTAAATAAAAAATCATTCATACACACAAGCACAATAGTGAACTCATTATCTCATTAACTAGAACCAATGGACAGGGCCAGTTTATATCAAAATCTCAATCATTCGAAATGTTAAAATTGATTCAAGTTCTGAATCATGAATGTCGCATCATTCAAGAGTTTTCAATCTATCACTAGTTATTAATGCAACAATATGCTTTCAGAACTTTTGTGCCACAGTATCTGGATGTCATTGAACTGATTTCTCTATAATTTCAAATAATTGCAAACCTCCATCATAATGCTTTCAGGAAATATTATTATGTGGTAGATATAAGTGTTTTGCATGAATTACTTCATGTCTCGTATGTGCAATTGTATAAAGGACTACAGAGCGCATTGCTTAAATATCAACAAAATCATATGAAAGTGAGAGCAAACAACCTATTTTAAATTCAAGCGAAAAATTAATGACAAATACTAATTGCACAATAATTACACAATAATAATGACATCCAAAGTGCTAGCATTCTTACTCTGATAAAACTGTGTTGAGACATTATTTATATGAATTTAGTGCAGTACTTTCATTATATCGCCGTGATTTATACAAACAGAAGTCTAGCTCTAGCACAACTGACCGCATGATCACTTACTTTTGCAATATATTGAATGAAAGGACATAAGTTTCTATCTGGAATTGTAGGGCGGCAGTACTTTTCATGGTGTTGATGTGTTTGCTGTTAAGCAGAAATGAAAAGATTTCTTTTTAAGCGTTTGAAAGCAGTAACAGTTGTGCTAAAGGAACAGTTCCATTGGCTTGCCTAATACATAAAAGTTAGGGAAAGACACATCCAACACTTAAAGGAAAGTAAGCAATTTCCGCAAAACAAATGTTCACTTCACTCTATATTGTGTATTCACTTGTGGAACTATGTCACTCAACAAAGATTATGTTCCAGTTTTCTATGGAACAATCCAGCAACTCTGCCGATTAGTTATCAAATAACATTCACCAAGCAAAACCGACACTGGTTTGAAGTTCACTAGCACTGTCACTCATTGGCACTGCACACTGGGCTACGAGGGCCTACAGTAGAATCTTGACAGGGTCTATAGCCCGATAGGGTTCCTAAAGCGGCTTAACTAGAGATGTGCCGTTCCAGGGAATATTCCCCTCTTGTATGGGGAATATTCCCGCGGTGGGAATATTCCCCATAGAAACGGGGAATATTCCCGGGAATGGCACATCTCTAGGCTTAACCCTTAGATGCATACGATACCGTGGATTTTATTTCTGAAATGTCTCAAGTGAAAATAAAATTCATGTCAATTTGAGATTTCGTGAAGAGTTTGACAAAGTCTGAAATTGACGTTAATTTGATTTCTACTTGTGTCATTTTAGTAGTATCATTTATGATACTGTATGTAAGGGTTAACTTGGCTCATGGTGACCTAATTTAAAGTCTAGTGGTTTTAGTAGGGCACTCAGTATCTACAGTAGAGCATGAGAACGCACAGTAGTAATAACTGGTCACTGAGTTTCTACAGCAGTCTCTGGGGCTCTACTGGGGGACTACTGCAGGTCACAGATTTCACTGCAGTGCAATTCCATGAAAATTGGCGTAAAGTATTAACTTTAATCCTTAGATTTGCACAATCAATGAAGAAACGCGAGAAATTGGTAACTTACGTTACTCTCTGTCGTTTAATTACCTAGCAGATCACTGGAACTGCCAATCACAAATCTATACTCAGTAGGTCACGAGTGTTTCTACTGTGTCTCTTCTGTAGTTCATCAGCTCTGTAGATGAATGGGGTATAGCATCATCGAGACTACAAACCCAGGTCACAGGTGTTCTGTTCGACCGGGGCTGTAGCAAGTCACTGAGACTACTGTATTGGGTAGTTAGGTTAGGCTCTGGTGCTGCCCTAGCAGCAGGCGTCCCGTGAGGATCTCACTGAGACTACAGTGTTGGGTAGTTACTCAGGTTTGGCTCTGTGGGTGCTGCCCTATAGCAGGTCCCTTGAGAATCTCTCACTGAGACTACAGTACTGGGTTACTCAGGGTCTGTAGATGCTGCCCTACAGCAGCAGGTATCCCGAGAGGATCTCACTGAGACTACAGTATTGGGTACAGGCGTCCCGTGAGGATCTCAAGGTTAGGCTCCGTGGGTGCTGCCCTATAGCAGGTCCCGTGAGGATCTCACTGAGACTGCAGTACTGGGTAGTTGCTCAGGGTCTGTAGATGCTGCCCTACAACTGAAGGCTTCCCGTGAGGATCTCAAGGTTAGGCTCCGTGGGTGCTGAAGGTCCCGTGAGGATCTCACTGAGACTACAGTACTGGGTTACTCAGGGTCTGTAGATGCTGCCCTACAGCAGCAGGCGTCCGGTGAGGATCTCCAAGGCAGCTTTGCGCCGTAAATACGGCATGTGTTGTTGCGAGAACGAGTAGGGCGCGTTGCGGGATGAGAACTCGGCGAATGTGCATGCAAACATGCCGCAGTCGCTGCCGTTCATTTGTTGGGGGATGTCCTGGAAAATGCAGTTATTGAATTACCAATTTGCTACGTCAAGATGTTTAGCTTTATTCATTTCTCTAGCTATCGTAGAAGCCGAGATATAGTGAACAGGGTGATTTCGGAATTCGAAGTATTTCTATGTGAAATTCCCGGTCACGCCAGCTTGACGGTGTGAAATGTTGTACGTACACCGTTAAGTCATGGAATATCTACGCTTCTACGATAGCTAGAGAAGTGAAATTTAATGGCCCTATGGTACTATTTGGGTACTATTTTTTGAGATATAAAGCGTTTCCAAAAACCAAGCCGTTCCAGAGATACAAACGGTGTACGCCTGCTTGACGCCCGGTAGCGTACACCGTGAACAGGCCTTATATTTCAGAAAGTTTAAGGGTACTACTTTTTTCACCTAGGTATTTCGTCGGTACTATTTGGGTACTATCATAAAAACTTTCTGAGCAACAGAGTGGTGAAAGCCTGGAACAAACTACCAGAAGATGTAGTTTCGGCATCCAATGTCAACCAATTTAAGAACAGATTAGACAAGCATAATTCCACTCAAGCAAGTCAATAAGTTATTAGCTCACGGGATACAGGCATTATCAGTTGTACCAACTGCCTGCCTGATTAAATAATATAATATAATAATAATAATATATTTATTGGCTGCATCAGATTCTGAATATCTTTACGGTGTACGCTATCTTGACGGACACTGTTTTTAGTTCGCTAACCTTACATTTTTTGTAAGACGCTTGAGTCCTTGTCAAAAATAGTTAGTATATACTAAATTCTTCACCAATTTTGATCACGATAACTCTGTTTTAATTACTCTGTCAAATCTCGATCTCGTCGAGATTAATCTGGATCTCGAAAGTCTGACGATCAAGATCTCGAAACCCCCAATCTCGAATCAGATTTTTTGGACGAGATCTCGAATTCGCCTGTTGACTCGATTTTTTTTCTGTCGTAAATCGATTCTACTATTTGTGAGGAACAAATATCTATATGACACCTAATACATTTGTATAAGTTTAACAGCCACAAATTGTAATCAAAAGTAGCAGATCGCACTGAGCATTGAAAACGCTCTATACAAAACGGATCCTCCTATAATAATAAATAAATAAATAAATATTAGGGGACAATCTTACACAAATCGAACTAGCCCCATAGTAAGCTCAATAAGGCTTGTGTTATGGATACTAGACGACGATATATTTAATAGATACAAATACTTAAATACATAGAAAACATCCATGACTCAAGAACAAATATTCGTGCTCATCACACAAATAAATGCCCTTACCGGGATTCGAACCCTGGACCTCGTGCTTCATAGGCAGGGTCACTACCAACTTAGCTAAAGCGGTCGTCTGCATTCCCTAGTTCCCTTACGCCGTTCTTACCTTGCTGAGACACTCTTGCTTCCACCCCTTGTCATCGAAGGGCTGTCCCTTCTTGTCCTTGTGCTCGTCGCGGAGGTACTGCAGCAGCGCGTCGAGGCAGGGCTGGTTGCGGCCGCCCATGCTGTCGAGGTATTGCACCTTCTTGTGGCGGAAGTCCACGAGGCTCAGGCACCAGTGGACGCCCAGGTGCACCGGCACCACCATCAGGTCGTGCGCGAATATGTCCACCTGTTACAACACTTGTCAGTATAAGATGGCATATATAGGTTAACGCGGGCTAATTTTCTTTCCGACTATATTTTTTATGATTTAATTACAAATACAAGTATAGTTTTTAGATTTTTCCCTAAACTTGTAGTATAAGACGGTATTACTTGCCAAATTTTATAGTTCTAGTCAACGGAAAGTGCCCTATGAATTTTGGTTTCCTTGAGAGTATCGAAATATACGTTTCCTGCGGCATAAACTGAGATATCTTTTTTTTACGTCAACTTGGAAGTTTGATTTTTTCACAGCTTCATGGGACCGTAGACTTGAGTATATGGTTTAAATTTCAACTCGATACCTCCACGCGTTCCCGAGATAAAGGGTCTTGACGGACGGACAACAAAGTGATCCTATAAGGGTTCTGTTTATTCCTTTTGAGGTATGGAACCCTAAAAAACGAGAAAACCAGTTCCAGTCAGGGCTCGGAACCGGTATTTGTCAAAAACCCCGAAATTTTTATGTAAGGCTCAATAATGTATTTAAGCAATGACTTTATAACGACCTGCATCGAGCCACAGCGGCCAGCCACAGCAGCGGGTGCAACGTCACAGCGCGACGTCATCGCCTGACGTCATCGGAGCCAAGCTAATAATCAAGGGAGCGACTTATCCCTATTACGCGCGTGTCCCGATAGGACCCTACCTAGGGCGTCCCTCGTCTAGGGCGCCTAGATCACGTCAGTATTTGAAAAGTAAACTCTTGCGTTAACTTGGTTATAAATAAACCGGCATAAAAGCCCGCAGTTTTATATTGTATAGTAACCAGTCGTTTTCATTATCGCCTTCCCTGATCCCCCGTAACTCAGCTAGACTAGGAAACCCTCCAGATCCCGTCTGGAGCGAGGGAAATGGACCAGTAGCTATCCCACTAACAATTTCGTATTATTAGATTGTCTGATTAAAAAATTAAATAATAACCCAAAGAACGGAAAAAATATCGGTATTTTTGTATGGAGAAAATACCGGTATCCGAGCCCTGGTTCCAGTTATGGTCTAACCTTCCTGGTCCACCGCCGGAGCCCCGCCTGCCCCGACTGCATGAGCTTGGGGTAGAAGAAAGTGTTGGCCGCGTACACTTTGGGCAGGTCGCTCCTCTCCGCAGACCGCTGCATCAGCAGGTTCATGTAGAAGTTGATCACTTCATCGTTCAACCAGTTCAGGCCGGACAGTGTTTGTAAGTCACGTCTGAAATGCAATTATCAGTATATATATCGAGATATTTTCGACAATTTTCCTCTAGTTTACGCATTTGACGCCCGTGGATAAATTGTCAATTCTTTACACGCCCTCGAATAAAAAAAAATGTTAGAGGATAATTTCAAAAAAATCAAGTTAAGTCCAAATTAAAAAATGCTGGTATTCTAGGTAATAGACACTTACATAGACAAATAAGTACATTAATAAATAGAAACCATCTCTCACCAAACCACCAAAAAAATTTCAGTCAAGGATCAGATCTGACGCTGGTGATTTTACGCAGCCACGACGCAGCAAGTAAAGTTACGATATTATTTCTTTATAAAGGAAAATTGTAATAAGTATCTGTAGAGAAATGTACGCTGCGCGTACGGAAAAAGCCGCTTTCTGGCCAAGTGTAGACATAAAATGATGTACATAACACGGGAGGTAATAAAGAAAGTCCTCGATCGCATATTTACGTCCTTCGCTTGCAGCTCGGGCTACAAACTTCTGCGATCTCGGCCTTTCTTTGTATTACCACCCTAGTTGTGTAATGTACTATTTGAGACAGTATTTTTTTGTATAATCGCAAACTGCACGTCAAAACTAATCAAATGAGCCCAAACACATTTATCTTATGTAACTTAGACGATCCTATAGCTATCATCCGGCTCCATCATCAGCTTCATGTCATAATAATATTGCTTTGTCATCTGATTTACAGTCTCGCAAAATTTCAGCTCAATCGGAAATCGGAAAGTGGGTCAAATTTAACTTGCAAGATTTGATCAGACACCAGAACAACTAAATAATATAAATAAGATACTGTACCTATGAATTCTTAAGTTGAACTTTTCTACAAGCAGCTGTCCTGCTGGGCCTGGCCCTAATGCTCTATTAATAAGTTTTTCCTGCTCCAGGGTCAGTTCTGGAAGCTCCACAGTCGGCTGAGGCTCCTCTATCAAGCTCTCCGGTATGCTTAATTCATACTTCAACTTATGCTCTAAATGTGCCAATTTTTGCTCATAATTTACTTTTGATATGATATCAGACTCGCGCCGCGCATCTTTCAATTTCTCCTTAGTATCTTGATTTTTCTTTCTATACTTAGAATCTATTTTCGCGAGCCAGTCTGTTGATGTAATGTCCTTATCTCTGTATGAGTCTTTCAATGTGTTTATAGGATCGATTCTAACTGAGGAAGAGGTTGATGACTCAGACGGTACTACTTCTACTTCAGAATCAGAAGAGTTGATTGATGCAACAGTTATAGGATCATATTCCTTAGACGCTTCACCCTCTCTCTCTGCGATGAGTCCTTTTTCTACTAATCTTATTTCGTTCAAAGACTTCCTCTGCGCTTTTTGTGTATTCCGAAACGACGCAGAATCATCAGCTAAATTCACTATATCTATTGGCTTTGAGAATGTAATAGGCTTGGCAGTGCCCGCTACTTTTCTAATCAACTCCTGATAATTTCTTTTCTCGTCTAAATTGAATACCTCTGATAGTGTTGATCTAATATTTGAGCCATTGAGAAGTCTACTCCTAGGATAGGTAGATGGTTTTTGTGGTTGCATCCACTTTGGAATGGCTGTTTTCTTGTATGTTTTCATTATGCCAGCCGGGGCTTTGAATTTTGTGTAGTTTCTAGGAGACAGGGAAGAGTTTCTTTCATTTAACTTTCTACTTAATCTGTAGTATGGAACGTCATCTTTTGTATTGTCCCGTCTATCATTTTTAGTGAGAAAGAATTTGTAGGGCTTTGCACTCGGTGGATCAGAGACTTTCTTCACGAATATGACATCATTCTCTGTATCCTCTTGGTCCTGGTCATCATCTTCGAGGTCTATGTACACTTTTGACGGCTTGTTTGATTTTGACGGTTTGGTCTCCACCCAAGTGACCTGAATGTTAATTATTGTGAGTAAGAATTGAAATTGAATTGCTTCATGTATGTAACCAGTAGGAAATCTAGATATTGAAGGCTTCAAGCTATAGGGCATAGGGGCATACAAACAAAACCTTTACTTTGCGGGATGGTAAGCAGTCACTGCAGCCTATGGGCACTTGCAACACTAGAGGCATAATGTGTGTTGCCAACCTTTTAAAAACTTATTCACTCCCCTCTTGAATGACCCCATAAATGTAAAGATGTGAATTATTTCCTAGACTAATGTATTCATTGATACATATATGGTATCAAACCCTATGGACTACTGAAGACAAGGCAGTATGGCCCATGGTCTTAGCCTGTCCGAATGGACAAATAAATAAAAAAAAAAAAACAAACCCTATGGTTTGTAACATACCTATTACAGGGTGACCACTTTTTACAACAACCAAAATTCCCTGACTTTTCCCGGTTTTCCAGGCGTTTTTTCAAGTTTTTCCCTGACCATAGGTAATCTTAAATGTAATAAGAATAAAATATATAATTAGAATACTTTTTCAATATCTAAACTAGGAAGTTGTATAAAAAAAAACGAAGACTTCAACGTTTCGAGTATTATGGTACAAAAGCGACGAATTGAGAAACCTAATTTTTTGAAGTTGGTTTAAAATCTTGGGTATAAGTGAAATAAAATATGAGTTATAATAACAAAATCTATTGCAACTTGGTAATATGTCTTTCCCATAACGCAGCTTCTTTGGCAGCTCCTTCGAGAATTTCTTGCCTTTTTGCTTCAAGTTCTCTAACCAATTCTGCAGTGTTTATTTTTTCTCTTCTGAACTTAAGTTTTCCTTCTTTTTATTTTGCTCATCCATGTACAAGGAGTGAGCTATTTCGAGCCACGTGGATCATTGAATTTTCGATTTTCTACTATGTGAAAGAGCCACCTCTGAAACGGCCTGAAATAACTTTTCAGCCTGCTGAAAACGCTTCTAAAGCACGGAAATTAAGTTTGAAGTTTATGCCTATAACACCGGCGCAACACTACCCCCTCCTAAGACATGCTCGTCCCACCATTCAGAGACGCGCTGTCCGCATTGTCAACGATCCCATACTTACTGACGGTTTAGAGACTTTGCATCTCTCTGCGTCTTCTACTGCGTCTTCTGTATAATGGGGAATGTTCCAAGGAACTGTTTGGGTTGGTGCCTACCGCATCATTCTACCATAGCACCACTCGTCATCGGCAGGCGGTTCATCCCCATTTCCTTGAATCATTACACTCAACAACGCGCCGGTTCTCTAGAACCTTTCTAGCGCGTACAATAAGGATCTGGAATGAACTTCCTGCTAAGATTTTCCCACTGCGCTACAATATGGGATTTTTTAAAAAGGGTGTCATCAAATTTCTTCGAGACCGGCAACGCATTGGCAATGCAATCTAGTGGTGCGAATGTCTATAGGCAGCGGTGACCGCTTTCCATCAGGTGGGCCGTCTGCCTGTTTGCCAGTCTATAGCAATAAAAAAAATATAAATGGCGAAATTTCTCGAAGGAGTGAAAGAGACAACACTATTAGAAAGACACAGCTATACTGAGAATGTTCGAGAAATATGCAAAAGAATACCAATAATATAAATTTTTAGGAAGATTCCGGGACTTAAGTCCCGGGAAAAAAATTTGACGTAAGGGAGTCTCCACTTTTCGACTATGTTCTTCGAAGTTTAGGTAAATATACTCTACCTATTCCGATCACTGGTGATATTCGACAGGCGCGAAGAGAGGGCAGCGGGTGACCGTCAAGATGGCGTTCATCGTAAAGATATCCAAAATCTGATGCTGATGATGCTGACAATAAATAGTACCCACGAAATACCTACCTAATTGACAAAAATAGTACCCTTAAACTTTTCAAAATATAAGGCCTGTTCACGGTGTACGCTACCGGCCCGTCAAGCTAGCGTACATACGCCGCTTGTATCTCTGGAACGGCTTTGTTTTCGGAAACGCTTTATACCTCAAAAATAATTATTTTTTTAAGTATGTATGTATTTCATATGTACCTATTTATACAATTATATTCGCAAATCAGTCTTATTTTTTATTCCCTGACCTTCAATAAATTTCCCTGACAATTCCCTGACTTTTCCATGACCAGTGAAATTCCCTGACATTTCCCGGTTTTCCCGGTTTTCCAGAAAGTGGCCACCCTGTATTAATTTCACTAAGGACCTATCTTTTTACAAATTTGGTACTTATAAAAATGTGCCAAGTGTAATAATGAATAAAATAGAGTACTATTCGCATTAAATGCATTTTTCTCCTCAAGCTTTCATAATGTGAAAAGTCAAAGTGAAAAACCCAAGTATTTAATTTTTAGCAAACTATGCCCGTTTCAGAATAGAAACTTGTCTATTTTCATTAAATCTTTTAAATATTACTTGATTCTTTGCTTGTTCATGTGAAAATATGGTTTTCATACCTCTTCATCGTCATCATCATCGTCATCATCTTCGTCAACTACAGCATGCATCACAGGCCTTACAGGAGTGTGCATACGAGGCTTTCGCAATGGTGTAGATGGGCCGTTTCCGGACACATCCAATAGTTTAACAGGGACAGTTCTGACTCGGTTGCCTGATCGAGTCACCTCAATCGGAGTTGAGGTGCTAGGGTGCCCGGCCTCAACCTGTATAGGCACATACCGGACATTTTTTTCCTTCCTTTCCCACGTATCTGAAAATTCATCATGATAACAGTACTATTCAACAACACATGTAAAAAAGTATACTGGAATCAACTATACCATTGGAAGACATAATGTCAGGGAAATTAGTGCTCCTCAGCTGTTTGAGTCGCTTGAGCGCCGGCCCGTTGTCGCACAAAACATCGTCATCCGTCCTGAAACCGAACACAACGTTAACACTGTCTCCTACGCGCTGTACGCGTCCAAATTGAGGTTACTCACTTCCAAAACCTGGAGGCAATTTTTAAGGGTATTCTGTACATATTTTCTTCAGTATTGCAGCTAATAAGAAAGAGTTTTCACGGTCTTTGCCGCCATAACTGAAACGTTGTAAACAAGTGTCATACCTGTCTCTTTTGAAGCTTGTTCTATTGGCTGGATCATCTTCATCACGCCAACCTAGAAGATTGCGCACATAAGCCACAAGCGACTTCATCTTATTAAAAATTATGTTTCCATCACCATTTGTAGGTTGTATTTCTGTTTAATATGCTAAAACGACGTTCAACAAAAAGAAAAGCACAACGGCACCGATAACCACCGATTCGTTTCGTTGACGCTAATTACATTTCCATGAAAACCGATTGCTACCGATATTTAACACCGGTTTTTTTACATTTTACCGGTTATTAGCTGCGATGATAATAGTGACCCAAACAGTTTTTGTCAAGAGGCGTTTTTTAGAGTAGGAAAATAAACATGAGACCGGGCCCCGTTTCACGAAGCTACAAGTTACAATTTTACAAATCTAAACTGGCAACATTAGTCAAAAAAGGAACTAAGACTATGAATATTTCCGTCTCCTGTCATAGACTAAAACCTCATGTTTCAAAGCGGCGGTCTCATTGTCATTTGTTTCTAACTGGTAAAAGTTTATTGCTAATCCTGAACTTTAAGTAAATAGAATTTGTTAGAATCAGTGTAAGTGCTACACATTTACTGTGCTGACATTACGAGGCGAGACCGAAATGAAAGCTAAGTGTCTTTGAGTTTACGATTTCTTATTAGTATAGTGCAGTGTGTATATTAACTTGTTCATTTTGTTATATTGTGCGGACCATTGGTATTTATGTATGTATGAACGTGACGTAGTGGAAGAAAAAAAATCCATACAAATTTTGGGACACTTTTATTTACGTATAAGGTTCGAAAGTACTAACGATTCTGAGCCAGAAGAACCTCAAAATTCCATCCTGGGATTTATTTGGGAAAACGCTCGACTACAGCTAGTGCTGAGCGCGCATTTAATTAATAAAAACGTATTTGAGAAACTCCATGGGCCAAGATAGGCTACGTAACTTAGCTATTCTATCTATTGAAACTTCTACGGCCCGATCCTTAAACTTCGATGATGTTATAGATACTTTTGCGGAACAGAAAACTCGGAGAAAAGATTTTTCTTAATAAATATCTTGTTGAAATTAAATTGTTATTTTATTGTAAATGTATAACCCATGTTCTTTTCAATTGACAACATTTCATATTTTCAAAAGATCTTAATTCGAAAACCATTTGGGTAAAACTGTATTTTATGCTCAAAAAAAATTTTTTGGATTTTTTTCCCCATTCATTTTGGAAAAAATCGTCAATTAGTGTGAACCGGAAGTGTGACGTCATTTTCCCTGCATTATCGAGAGAGACCTTAGTGCTGAAACGATTAAAAAGTGTATGGTATCCGGTTGTCATTTTCTGACATACTTGCCGTCTGACGTTTATTTGTTTTGAAAATTGTTACAACTGCTTAGCGGCTTTAGAAGTTTAATTTTCTTACCGTTGGTTCATTTGCACGTTTTCGGAGACCTTAAAAGACTTGGCACTTTCCCACTGGACTCTGATAACGCATTCAAACATTATTAACTTGGCATTCTTTTACCGGACACCGATTTTTTTCATATAATGAAGACATCAGGTTTTTCTCAGGCTGATAGCACGAATCTGCCGCGTGTTGAAATTATGATGATGGAGTACACATCGGCAAGTGATAAATATAATCCAGCCCAAATAAGAGGAGCAAAAGCATCGTTGTCTTCCCGAACTTCCTATGTTGACAACGCTGTAACGCCTGACAGTTATTTTTTTAATCGTATATGTCGCTCTGGATTCTAGTTTTTTTAAATCGTAATTGTCGCTCTGGATTCTAGTTGGGAAAGTGACGTCATTTTCTACATACGCCCTTTTAGAATGAGCTACTTTTCAAACTGCTATTTTTAATTGAAAAATTGAGTTAAAACGAAAAAGAAAAAATACGGGTAGCTTAAAATTCCACCTATTTTCTATCCAGCTCATAAAATGAAGGAGTAGAAAATTTGAAATATTGTCAATTGAAAATTGTTATTGGTTGCGGGTAACTAAACTACTCGTAAGTATAACGTTAAAATAATAAAGCTTAATGATAGGGCCCCCATTAAAGGAATTTGCCACGGGCCCCAGATGATATGGTTACGCCACTGACCTGCACTCAAATTAACACTTGTAGGTGATGATGTCTCCCTTTTATTTGAGCTACCGTTTAGAGTCGAGTTGTGAATTTGTGAAATACCTAGGGGTTCACTGTCCAAGCACCAGGCTCCCCGTCTTCCATTCACATTACACATCGATAACCTGGATGGGATAATATTTTTCATCGATTCCACTTCTTTCTTTACGCACTCAAGCTCGTTTAAAGTAACTTAAGTCGCTTTGGGGCGATTCCGCTGGAGACGCACCTTGACATCAATTAGCAAGTCCCAATATTTGTTACTTGCTTTGATACCATCGTGTAGGGTGAGATCTTAAATTAATTGTTATGGACTTAACTTCATACTAAGGATGTTAACGCGCTTGAAAACCTTAGCATTCTATGATTTAGGACCACCTGCGAATCATACGATGTTGCACCCGCGATCGTTTTAACAGTGAATAATTTATTGATAGTTTTTGTTTTTAACACTTTTTTATGTTTCTATAGTTGATTGTTTATCGTCTTTCAATATACATAGGCAAAACATTTTAAATATTTGACACTTACAAGAAATTTCTGTTTTAATACTATTATCAATTATTAACTTTGATTAAAAAAAAGAAAGTTTTAAAATCAATTTATGAGACATAGATTATAAATAAATTAATTTCGCATAGAGAAACCTTAAAACATCAACACTTTTTTTAATAATGTTGTAATGGACTCTTGTTAAATCGAGATGTAATTAATAACTACTATTAACGACGGGATATTTACCATGTATGTTTGTTTTTCTGAGTTCCCGATATTTCGGCACTGTTGCAAGCGCCATCATCACGGAGTAACTGACGTGCTGCGAATTTTTAGTTGTATTGTAGTCTACCCACACACCATAGCGATCTACCCTCATTCGGGATCGCTTTGTCCGCGCGTTATTAATACTACTACCGTCCGCATTCTCACTTGGAACTCGATCACGTTCACGACACACAACACTTACAGTATCACTTCGCGTATTTACTACTGAACATTATTTTTTTTCCCTTGGAGAACTTACGGATCACTGGATTACTTGCATCAGTGCCAAAATATCGGGAACTCATAAAAATAAACATACATGGTAAATATCCCGTCGTTAATAGTAGTTATTATGTGAATGACCATGTTAGCTTAAAATCGAGATGTAATTTAGTTGTAATCAAGATAACCTTACAATTTTACTATTCTACCATGGAAGGCTGCCTTTGAGAAACACTCGTACTTGTAAATTGTAACTTTTTGCTTTTGTTACTCGTGAACTTGTAAGTTTTAACTTGTAGCTTCGTGAAACGGGGCCCAAGTTTTAACTTTTAACGTTCATAAACGCCCTTTGTCTGTCAAAAACAGTGTTGCCAATTTAGCAGTTTCAGTGCTAAATTTAGCATAATTTGGACAGGTTTAGCAGATTTTTTTTACATTTAGCAGTTAGCAGAATTTTTGGCATAATTTTGTAAATAATAGAAATGTTACCTGTTGGTGACAAGCACACAGATTCACATAAGTTTGTAAAATAACCTTCGATTGCATGGTTGACAATAATATAACTTTAACTCGTAATAAACATGTAATGAAAGCTTGAATTTTTGCCACTTTCATTTTTAACATATTTTACTATGATTGATTGTATGCTGTAGTAAAAAAGTTAATTTGATTGTACAATAAAAAAAATGTCGATTAACACATTGACATTCTTAATTTTACTACTTATCTTTACCAGTTTTTTTGCTGAAAGTTTAGTATGGGCCACAAAAAGGATTATTGTAAAGCTGTAATAATCACAATACGTTAAATTTGAAAGAATAATGTTTTTTTTTAGTTAGCACATTTTTTAACAGAATTTATCAAGTTTTAGCATAATTTTAGCAGATTTTCAGCAAAATTTTAGCATTGAATGAAATTTAGAGTTGGCAACACTGGTCAAAAATGTCAAATTCATGTGGAATGAAAAAAGAGAAGAGGGCAAGAAGAGGGACCGAATTTAAATTATGAAAAATATAAATTTTATTGTACATTTCTATTGAAATATTTAAATCTAAATCTGTTTGTAAATCTAATTTCACAACTTTATCAACTGCTTTTGCTATCTCCGAAGGGCAGTTAGATAAGGTTATCAAGATGTTGCAACCTGTGATGCATGTTTTGAAACAGAAAAATATTATTTTAGCCTCTGGCTCGCCTAGGCGAAAGGAACTAATTGAAAATATTGTTAGTATCATAATATTTCATTCATTAAATCAGTAAAAATGATACAGCGTTCATTTCACAACAAAAATTACTTGTTGCAGGGGTTAACAGTGGGGTTGTGTCCTTCTTCATTCGAAGAGAACCTTGATCCTAAGAGTTTTAAAAGCTTCTCGGAGTTTGTAGAAGAGACTGCGCTTCAGAAAGTACTGGAAGTGGAGAGTCGGTTAATAAGCCAGGGTCAGAGTCCAGAGATAGTTATAGGAGCAGACACTATGGTGACTCTGGACGGAGAGATGTTTGGGAAGCCCACGTCTGAGGCAGACGCCTTCCAGATGTTGTCAAGGTTGTTAGGTTTGTTATTTATTTGACATAAATATCTCTAGTTATAACCAAATATAAAAAATATAATGTGGAGTAAAGTTAACAAATTAAAAAGTGCTCTAGTGTTCCTTATGACTTACTTGTTTTAATGCTTTGTCATATAAAAGTTCTACAAAATTGTACATTTGACTAAGATGATTTATAGAGTTAGGGGTTTTCTGGTGACACCTTGTAGAGTTTAGAGTTTGGACCTTGCTCTACATGAAATCCGATAGATTACATATATAGATACAAGAAATAAAAGTACATAGAAAAAATTAAATGGCGCTCACCTGTGAACAGACCGGGAATCAAACCCGGTACCTCTGGATTTCCGGCCCAGCGACTCAACCATTCGTCCACCGTAACACCCAGAAAACACCCTCAATTTTGCCATCTACTTTGACTTCCGTATCATCTATTTTAATAGGACTTTAACCTAAATCTGATAGATTATTCACATTAGAAGTATTTTGAGCAAGTGAGCTTTGGCAAGTCATTTTGATGATAGTGATGATGGGATTGTTATTTTCATAGTGATGATGATGATGTCGTTGATCTGTGGGGATATCTGGCCGGAGACAAGTGTGGTGTTGATCATGTTGCTTCATTTGGCCTTGTTCATCCATCTTTTGAACGGCAGAACAAAAGGAACATTTTTATAGTACCTTTTTTAATTCCTTATACTCATATTATTGCGATCTACAAGTAGAACAAGTAGTCCAACGTCGGCCGTTTAGGAGCGCGCAACACGTATTCACACAGACGCGTGATAGTACATCTGTATGAGTGCGATGCATACTAGAGCTTTCTTACGCATTCTTATTTCTTTGTTTGTGGTTACACATTGAAGCGCGTGATGTACCTTTTGTTGAAAGAAAAAATTACTGTTGCTAGAGTTTATGTGCTTCTTATGTCATGTTTGGTATACGCAATTTCGTGTTCTGCATGCATAGTACCTAATATGTTTTTTAATGGCAGATTGTCAGGAAGAGCACACACAGTGTACACGGGGGTGGTGGTGAAAGCACTCGACAAAGTTGTGAAGTTCACGGAGCACACCAACGTCATATTTGGCAAGATGAATGAGGACCAGATAAAGGGGTACATCGCCACTGGAGAACCTATGTATGTAACTATTATTCCATTTCCCTCGTGCCCGAAATAATTCCAGAATACCACAGAATACCACTCGATTTGTCAGATTCACCATATACCAGATTACCAAAATAATACATTTGACAAAATCATTTCGTTTCTTGATTAAGTAACCTACGATTTTATAATAACAGGAATGTGGTAAGACAGGAATCTGATAAATCGAGAATCTGGTATTTTGAAAAATGTATTTTGAAAAACAAAAGAAAAGAAGAGATGAGACATGTAAAAGAGCCCTTGAGGGCCTACTTGCAGAAATAAATTATTTTATTTATTTTTAATTATTTTATTTTGTGGTATTCTAGGAATGTTCCATTTTATTTCTCAATTTATACTAATCTTAAAAGAATATAGTTGGTCTGTGAGGCTGTAAAAATAGATAATCTTATAAATAGACTAAATTTGCGTTACATTTAAACCTCCAACAGGTTTCTGTAATGCATCTAAATTGTAAGAGTTTGAGTATTTACTTAATTTAAATAAGTAAAAAAAAAATTAAAAACATAGTATTCTTCCGCAATAAACTAAACCAGTCTTTCCCAACCTTTTTAATAATTTCACAACCCCACTTATTAGCACGCTGCACGCCGACTGCGCAGTTGTGATGCAGTTCCCATACAAATCATAGGGAGTTGCAGTTGGGTTGCAGTCCGTCTGTATCGGCCCTTAGGCGCTCGTTATTGGCCTCACAACCTTACCTTTTTTTTTGCGGTGGGAAAATGCATTACGCATACCCCCCGGGCCTAGGGAGGCCAGGTGTTGGTTGGGGGGGTTATGTGGGGCTCTCTCCTCGCACGCCCCTCTGCTAGTCTTTAGTTTGGGGGCACTATGGGCTCGTAGCACTTCTACCATGCGTGCCCCCCGGCTGCCCTGGCTTTTATGCCGCCAGGGCTCGCGCGTCAAGGGAGGGAGGGATCGGAAACCGCCACGATCCCTCCCCCAGACGGGTGGAGTCTATTTGTGGCCCCCTCACCCTCACAACCCCACCTAGCGGGCTCAGTCGGTTTCTGGGGTATTCTTCAATTTTATGTCAGGTCGTGAAAGTGTAAAAGGGCGGAGCTTTTAGTGCCATCTTGCCATGATTACCGGACTCCCTCCCTATGATATTCACTCTTGGCGAACGATAGGTTCACAGACCCCCAGTCCGCAGACCCTAGGATCGGAAACAGTTTTTGGGGATTTCAGCAGTGGAGTTTCATGTTTGAAAATGATGATTAATATTTCCCATACAATCTTCCATCCATACAACTTTTAACCCCCTTAACAATGATTTTTGGGAAAAAAAGTAACCTATGTCCTTCCAAGGTATTCAAACTTTCTTCATACAAAATTGATCTAAATCGCTTCAGTATTTTAACGCATTCAGTACTAACTATCAGGACTATCAGGTTCATATTGTATGAACATTTGTGAGGTTGGCACTTAATGTATTAAGCGTAACACACAGACTAAGGTACTTTCATATTTATAATATTAGTTTGGTTACATTTTGATACACTTACGTGAACTAATATCATTG
The DNA here is from genome assembly GCA_947034925.1 of Eudemis profundana. Lineage (NCBI taxonomy): Eukaryota > Metazoa > Arthropoda > Insecta > Lepidoptera > Tortricidae > Eudemis > Eudemis profundana. Next base: position 25,560,450 of record OX344799.1, on the reverse strand, counting down.
TAATAAAACAACTTAAGGAGCATTCCATGAAAACATCAACTTTTTGTCCCTTACGAAACGCTATGGCAGCTACCCTAATAAAACGTATTAGCTGCTAAGAAACACTACCAATCTTAAAGCCGAGTTATGATATTACAATGCTGATAATTAGCTTCCTGAATTTATTTCTCGGAAGCATTAAAACGGTGGTGTCCCTTACGAAATATATTCATGGAATGCTCCATAATCGGATAAGTTCCGTCCGTCCGTTCGATTCGATCGTTGTTTTATTACAATAATTGATAATCGCAGACACCGAAGAAATTATTATGTACTCATCAGTGGCGTGACTCGATTCCTACCGGCTTGCCTAATATCAGGCATTTGAGCACCTTATTCTACAGCTCTTAAGGAAAATGTACGCCAAATCTGCGCCGGCTTGCCCAAGGATTCCGGCTTACGCTACGCCACTGGTACTCATATCAATTAATGTTTATGTGGCAGGGACAAGGCGGGCGGCTACGGCATACAGGGTGTGGGGGGCACGTTCGTGGAGCGCGTCGAGGGCGACTACTTCACCGTCGTCGGCCTCCCACTCTACCGGCTCTGCGCCGTGCTTTACGACATGCACCGCGGCTGCTAACTCTATAGTACCTAATGTGTGTGAGGGCAGCGGCATACAGGGTGTGGGGGGCACGGTCGTGGAGCGCGTCGAGGGTGATTTGCCGCTCTACCGGCTCTGCATTGTCGTAGAGGCACGAGCCGGGGAGGGGGGCTGCCCCTAGCGTTGGAGCTGATTATCAGGAACCAGCCTTCTAGAGGATGGAGCTGTCTACCAGGAACCGCCCCCACCCCTTAACACTGGAGTCTTCGACCCGCGGCCCGCGGGTTTCTTTCATCATTGTTTAATAGTAAAATTCTGTTTGTAATATCTAATCAATCATTAATTGACATCTTATAATGATAGTATAAACTCGAAAGTGTGTTTATCGGTTTTGCTACTTGCCGTCTTTCACGGGTGCAACAGATCGCCGTGATTTTTTGTATAAGGATAGAATTTAGGCCAATTTTTACCTCATTGAAAAAATCGTTATAAATAGCTATGATGCGCCCCTATGCAAAAAACATTCTTTGCACTTGATTTGGAAAAGGTTTTAACCTGGCGTAGAGTACGGGCCGGCGAGGGGTCGGTGCTCCCCCTGGTGATGGAGCTGATTATCAGGAACCGGCCTCACTTCTTAACAGAATCCTTACTACGCCCTTGGTTGCTAAGTACAGTGAAGATTCATGCATCCCATCCTGCCGGGCTAACAGTGAATCAAATAAAACTAACTACTTACTTCGCTATGAGTACCTATTTTAGATGATGACTTTAGAATGATCCTTACACAACATTCCGGAAATGAAATAGAAAGATATAGATATAGAGAAAAATATTTTGTACATTTTATGTTAAAATATTTGGTTAGTGGGCTAAAATGATTCAAATTGATTTCGGGCTTTACTTAGGTACGGTGTTTTTGATGCCAAAGGTTACCGTTGTGAGAATAATGTTAACTAATACTTATTAGTACAATTGTGTATATGTTTTTGTTATTATTTTATGAATAGGAGTACCTATAAAACAAATAAATAGATTTAGCTTGACTACTTTTTTATGCTTGCAATTCCCATTATTTTATGAAGTGACGAAGATTTATCACTAACCGAAAGACGTCTACTGCTACTCATAGGACGTTATGTTATAACGGCTATTCTGCCGTTCTTAAACTAAAAGGCCGCTAATTTGTATTAGTTTGAGGACGGCTATCATGATGATAGGTATAGATACAAATTGTGCATTAAGTACCAAGTTCTTTTGCAGGAACCTGTTAAGATTTTTGTAATTTAATTTTGACAAAATATATTTTTCATCACACTTGCTCGAAAATGGTGTCATTACACGTAGTTTTTGCGGGCCGTAAATGACCTATTACGCCCTAGGGCGTAATGGTTTTCTTTTTAAATTTGAAACGCTCGTTCTGTTTTACTCTTATTTGTCATGTTCAAAGGAAACGCCAACTTACTTTTTTAACTTTTATTACTGAAATATTTATTTAAAGTGAACTATTATTGCAAATACATGTAAACACATATTTCTGTAACATTAATTAAATGTTTAAATACTGTATTTCAGTTTTTTGCAAATATAAAATCAAACATTTTAAGTCTTTACCGCTATGATTTCCGAACGTGACTAGAGATTCGCATTGTCTATGGATATATGTGACTAACGTCACTGTCAGTTTTACAATTTTATTTAGGTTAAGTAAGGTTATTTTAATCAGATTTCCTCACAAGTGTGATGAAAAACATTGTGTGTGCCACGGGCGGTAAAGGAATTACAAACTCGTGTTATTAAAGCCCTCGGCTTCGCCTCGGCCTTGTAACAAACACTCGTTTGTAATTCCTTACTTACCACCCTTGATACACAATGTACTATTACCGACGATGTCGAGCTACAGCCTCAGGATGCATCTATACGATCTGTGTTTTGATCGCTGCGACTTATCTATGGATAGCTAGAGATGTGCCATTCTCGGAAACGTTCTCCGTTTTGTATGGAGAGAGAACGTTCTCGAGAACATTTCCCATACAAAACTGAGATCGTTTCCGTGACTTCTCGAGAACGGCACAACTCTATGGATAGCGCACTCTGCGTTCGGTATGGTTCCTGAAACAGTTGCTCGTATCTCCGCTTTGTAGCTGACGTGTAATATTGCTCATTACATTCGATCAGGCGCAGCACTGCCGTTGCTGACTGCTGTATGCGAAACTACTCATAATAACCAGTTGCGTAATGAAACTTTAGAGTATTAGTAAGTAGTTACTGTGGTCAAGTCTACCTGACATTTTACTAATGCGTCAGTTACTTTACGCATTGCCAATGTAGTTTTCTAGAAATAATTAATCCCACAAGTTCGCAGCAGTACGTAGCAAGAAGTACAACTGTTCTCAAAAACCACCGATCTAACCACAAGATATTGACACCTAAGTACTGCCATCTGGAATTGGGTACTTGACCATAGCCGAAATTTGTAAAAATTATGTAAGATCCTGTTAAAATAAGGAAATGTATCAAAGTTTTGAGTTTGATATCAAATGTGTAACTTTTTTATGAGCCTGCAAAGTAGGGTGGAAAAGGCAATTTTAAAAGTATAAAATTATTAAAAACTGTTAATACCATCAAATAACTGATAAAATGTATGGTTACTTTTGTTATGAAACTTGAAACCGTTACGATAAACAAACACAAGTTTTAATATAGTTGCAGAACAAAGTTCTTGATTTCCCCAAACAACGTACTTACTTACGTCTCTTAACGTCACGTTATAATGGGCTTCAGTAGGAAGCGGTTCGGCACGTTTTTGGAAAAGTCCAAAAATGTGATTTTAACATTGTGGTAGGTACCTATCTCGGTGACTTATTATGATATTGGAGTGGTTTTTCCACTAGGTACCTAATATTTTTATTATTGAGAGGTTTTTCTATAACATATCAGTACCTAGGTATCAATAGGGTGCCTTGCCCTGCACCTTATTCTACAGCTCAAGGAAAATGTACGCCAAATCTGCAGCGGCTTGCCCAAGGATATCTTTTACGCCACGCCACTGGTACCTATCATAGAAAAAAGTTAACAAATAGCCAATTATGACTTCTAGAAATCCTCATTGTAGATGTATTTATATGACCGTTGGGTTATCCGGAAATGACTTGAATGAATGTGTACAGTGGGATTGTCTGCATGTTATCTATCAGCTACGCTGGACGCCATGTCACGACGTGCGACCCGCACCTGAGTGATGCAGTTAGCCGCATCCTCATTGCGGACATTCTCGCCGGCTCTTACGACGCACTGACATAGGGTTACTAGTGTTTGTGCTACAAAAAAAATCAATCTCTTTAAGTTGCGTCCAAACGGGCCGTCAGTCAACCGATAGGGACAAAGGTATTGGGAAAAACGATATAGCGTGTTTATTTTTCATTTTTAAGATACCACGTGGAAAACATTTTTATTAAAAAACCCGTCCGCGGTGTACTTTAAAAGTGCATAAAATCCGCCATTTTGTTTATTTTAACTAACTTCATAGAGTCTGGCTAATGAAAGATGAGACTGACATTTATTCCAAACTTTTTAAATGGCGACATTATACAAACGTCAAATGTGTCAAACGTCATTAGATTTCTGAGGATAGTATGCTGTGGTGATTTTGATACTCAATATGCAGCATAAGAAAGTAACAGTTTCCGAAAATACTTACTGAATTGTTTTTGCTTTTCTTTCCGTGGCTAATGTGGGGAGTAAATATATATCATAAATAAACACTAACACTCTAATAAAAGCTATGTACTTACCAATTTTCACTAAAATCGGAAGAATTAAAAAGGTGACAACAACTCAAAAATCGGCTAAAGTATCATTACCGTTTTTGTCACCCTATAAACAGTGTTGCAACCCGTTGTTTTTTTAAATTTGCCGCTATTTTTTAGTCTCATCTTTCATTAGCCAGACTCTACCCAGTGACACTCGCGCCATCAAGGCGAATCTAATGATGTATCATTTATCAAAATCGGTTGAGTAGTTACGAGCGGACATAGGAACAGACATACATACAGGTCAAATACGTAACCCTCCTTTTGGGCTTCGCCGCAGTCGGGTAAAAACAACTTTATATCAGTGTAGAAAGATTACAAATAAAGTATTTTTTTCCATGACACGACGTCGTACGTATCGTGTGTCGTAGCACGACACGATATCGTATCGTGTTTATGTGTAAAAGCCCTTAGCGGTGTCAGGACTGGCGCACTCATATCTGGAGAGGCTTGGCCAGCGACCAGTAGGTACCTCTAGCACAACTGTGACACGCGACTCTTTGTCGCGCGACAAATACCATTTCTTACCATCCAATATCGTGTGACAGTGACAGGTGATACTCTGTCGCGCGAGATACGAAGTCGCGGCCAGTTATGCTAGACGTACGCACGTAAATACGTAGAGCACGCGTTATGCGATATAGAGAGACGGTCGGATCCGGTGCGATCCGTCCGGTGTTCGGACCTGAACGTCAGATTTGTAAGAAAGAGACACTTGTTTACTTACCCTATAGCAGTGTCAACCCTACTGGCGACATACAATAGAATTGGATGATGCCTTGTTTCCAGCTTCCTGTGTTAGACGCAATTACGCCTAAGGTATAACATAACGATGTATGGGACGCATACATACAGTCCATTTCTGCTCTAGATGCCGGATTACTCATGAGAACGACAATCTTACCGTTCAAAGGCCATTTATAGGGCGGTCTGAGATTCTTTATAATGTGTTCACACAAGCGTTTGCAAAATAATAAGAGTTTTATTTTTTTTCTTTGCTTTGAAAGCTTATAAAGTGCGCTGTCCGACTATGATAGATAACTTTTCAGAGCGGAACATGGCAACACCTCCATTTAAGTCTCATTTTCATTATAATAACTATAATAAGACAAGTTTTATAACGCTTTGCAGGTTATAAAAGGATTCTAAAAGTTTTAAACAATTGCATTTGAAAGAAAAAAATTAGTAAGAGAAAGTGGTCATTTTTTAATTTGTCTTATAGGTACCTCAGTAACGTGGCGTCCAAACAACTGGATTCTTACCGGCTTGCCTAATATCAGGCATTTGAACCTTATTCTACACCTCTTAAGGAAAGTGTGCACTAAATGTGCATCGGCTTGTCCTAGGATATCTTTTACGCCACGCCACTGCTTTACCTATCAGTGGAGTGGCGTAAAATATATCCTTGGGCGGTGCAGATTTGGCGTAGGCACATTTTTCTTAAGAGATGATGAATGAGGTGCTCTAATGCGTAATATTAGTAAACAGTAGGGATCGAGTTCTTTGGACGCCATGCTACACTGGTATTATCTCATTTTGCTAACCTGTTCCAAGGAGAGAGACAGCAAGAAAATTGTATGTCACTTAAACAAATGAATATTAATCTGCATTAACATAGATAAGTACCTAGTACTAGTTCTACAGTATTCTTTGTCCGGGGACGCAATTTGCGAGCCAGGAAGTAGCGTATGTAGAATACGAGTTGTTCCTAGTTCCCGCTCATTACCAGCCGTAGACAAGACAGCTTACTGAATGTAGCCGCCATAATGCATGGGAGTGCGGAAGACGCGTTGCTTGGTCTAGTGATGCGCCGAGTCGATATCATGTTGATAGTTTCTATGTAGATTCACGTAAAGTTAGCAGTGGGTCAAGCAATGAGGGCTTTCACATTTTTTGTCATTTAGGCGGCGCTACTGGGTATATTTGTTTTATATATGTCTACCTATACATGTTTTTTGCAAGTACATCTCAGGGGCTCTTTTACACCTCTGACTCTACCAGCGCCTCGGAAACTACCTAACCACTAAATACGTGACCACTATTTTTCTACGCTACGATACGAGTAAGTGACCTCTGGCACCCTCTGGTGAGAAGCAACGCCGCATAAGACTCGCCCGTTTCTCTTTTAAAAATATGTATTAGAGTACCAACACATGTTGTTTCTAATGTTTGAAAAAGAGACTCACCCTTTTCTCCTGAACATCTATAGTAGGTAATATAAAAGCAAAATACAAATAACTGACCATAGTCTTTTTATCGATAGATGTGTAGTGTTCGGATCCATCACCTGTAACTGAAATGTAGCTGTTGAAGCCAGATACCACACGGTAGCACTACAATAATAAAACTTCTAAACATCGACAGGTAAAAGTTTACGCGCATCCCGCCCCTATCCTCATTATTTTTTTTTCGACACGTCTATGAGAGCTTGTGATGCCACTTGTTCAGATTCCGGTAAAAACCCTATTGTGTTGTGGGAACCACGGATTCAACACCTGTTTGTCCCATACCGCGCTAGTCTATGCCACGCCCGCTAAATTGCGGTTTACAAAATAGCTATTATTTAATCTGTGGTTTCACTAGAGAGTTTTAATCATAGTTTTGTTTTGCGGTTTATTATTTTGTGGAAAATGGGCCGATTAGATATTTGTCAATATTTATTGTATTAAATTCAGTTAATGTAAGCCATGGATTGATGTATAGTATCAATAGTTTTTGGGCGTGTTTGTAATCAATTTAATAGTTTTTTGGGCAGTTGATTTTATTTGAATAAGTGCTACAGAGAAGATCATCATGGGCTTTCTATAAGTCTTGAATGATATTTAATAAAAGTCCTAATGGTAGGAGCATGATAAGCCATTATTACCCAACAGTTGAAGGAGCTGGGTCTGAATAACAATGTTAATTAGTCCTACAGGCAAGACCTTGGGCTTTAGAGGATATTATAACAAACTATAATCCAACGATTATATCTTTTAAAGTCTTGAAATAAGGTACTATTGAATTAAGGTGAACCGAGTCGGTCGAATTCTCCATACAAACCTAAAGAGGGTCATGTTTTTTTTCCAGGGTATTGCTGGCATTTGAGATGTGTTTTATTATAAAGCTTGACATATTTTGTCTGCGCAAAATGACACAAGAAGTCTCGAAAATACTCGAAATCCTAAAAAAATATGTTTTTTTAAATTAATTATTTCTCATTGTTATAGACGCCACCTGTTGAAGGTCCTTGTAACTAAACTAGCTGTCACACTTAGTATATATTTGCTCCTAAGATGGCGCTCCTTCTCGAATTCATTTAGAGTGGATTATTTGTTATTGTTTTACTTTGAAAATACGTAGAAAAATATCTATTATCCTTTCATTATGTAAATAAATTAATATTAGGGTATTAAATAGTTTCACTGTTGGCGGGAATCGAACTCTAGCTTCAAAGGCAATACATACTGCCATTGGGCTAATTATAATATCCAATCAAAGTATTTGGCTTTGGCAGTGTATAATAATTTATAAAATATTTTTAGGTATGCATCAAAATAAAAGACTCGATTTGGTATACTATTAATATTAACAACTAAGTATTAACACGTAAAAATGCTGATTTTGCGAAAATAAAATAGTGATGGACGGAGTTTTTCATACTTTTGTCGTGGAAATAAAGCGATATAAGTATTTACACGTCAGTTAATTTTGCCATGCTTGTCTAAAATTTTAGTTTTATTACTGTATTTTAATGTTATCTAGGGCGAGTAAATGAGTACCTACTAAATCAATTAGGTAAGGTGCAAGCAGTATAATTTCCAGTCACATTCAATTTTACCATTTCTGAACGTTACCGCGAAACTGGCAACACGGTACGGCGTGCTGTCATGTTCATGTCACACTGTTCACTGTTGTAAATTTTTTTTGTTCAAATTATGCAATCATAGAAATATTTTATTTTCACATGTTTGTGATGAAATGTCTATCTAATTTGTCGACTATTTTGCTCTATAATTCCGTGGAGTGATAATTTAGTGTTATTCACGCCTATAAAATCGATTTACGTACGAGATCGACCAAGAACAAAAAATACTGATACCATACATACAGGGTGATTGGAAATTCGACCTATTCCTTGAAAGGGGTTATTCTAGAGCTTATTTGCAATGATTTAAGTCCAATCAACTGGGGGTCAAAACTCAATGGTTATCAAGTTATTTGACTTTTAACTTATTTTTTTTAAAACCCGCCTCTCGATCTAAAACTGCTTATTGTGAAAAAACTACTTAAATTAGTAATGAAAAAGAGCCATCATCTAATAGCCAATAAATGGTTGATTACGAAAAATCCAAAAAACATGCCAAAACCTTTGAAAATGTTACCAATAAAAGAATTTAAAGTCAAAAGTTTTTGGGTTTTTGTTCAAAATTTTGTAATTCTTTGAGGCATTACTTAAAAAAAAAATACGACACTTCGCGTAAAAATTACTAAAATTAGTTCCTCAGTTCATAAGCTTTCTAAAAAGGTAGAATTGTTGACATTTTTTGCATAACTTTTTAAAATAACATTAATAATAAGAGAGGGGGTAGGGAATATCACCTAGCGTACCGGACCCTTAATCAGTTTGTTTGTGTCACTTTAGTTTATCCGTGGGTTTTGTTTGTCTTCGGTTTTTTATTTTATTTCATCTTCTTAGGATTGGAATCACTAAAAGTTGCCTTCGGTGATATTTCAATAAGTAATTTATCAATCAGTTCCCGGTTGCGTTAAGTTTGCACCTAATTTGTAAGTTACACCAAGGAAACCAGGTGCAAACTTAAGGCAACCGGGAATTTACAGATAAATTACTAACCGAAATATCACGGAAGGTTACTTTTAGTGACTTCTAACCTAAGAAGATGAGATAAAATAAGAAACCGAAGACAAACAAAGCCCACGGAGAAACTAAAGTGACACAAACAAACTGATTAAGGGTCCGGTACGCTAGGCGAAATTCTCTACCACCTCTCTTATTATTAATGTTATTTTAAAAAGTTATGCAAAAAATGTCAACAATTCTGCCTTTTTAGAAAGCTTATGAATTGAGGAACTAATTTTAGTAATTTTTACGCGAAGTGTCGCAATTTTTTTTTAAGTAATGCCACAAAGAATTACAAAATTTTGAACAAAATCCAAAAACTTTTGACTTTAAATTCTTTTATTGGTAACATTTTCAAAGGTTTTGGCATGTTTTTTGGATTTTTCGTAATCAACCATTTATTGGCTATTAGATGATGGCTCTTTTTCATTACTAATTTAAGTAGTTTTTTCACAATAAGCAGTTTTAGATCGAGAGGCGGGTTTTAAAAAAAATAAGTTAAAAGTCAAATAACTTGATAACCATTGAGTTTTGACCCCCGGTTGATTGGACTTAAATCATTGCAAATAAGCTCTAGAATAACCCCTTTCAAGGGATAGGTCGAATTTCCAATCACCCTGTATACTCTGCCAACCTAACTAATTTGGTATGTATTTCTATGTTGGATTTAATCCATAGAATCCGAGTTTGATTTCTTAGAATGCGAGTTTAACATACTTAGACTAGGGTTCTATTCATGCATAAACAAATATTGTTAACAAATATTGCACGAGTGGAATTTTTCCACTAGAATCTATTCACATGATTCTAGTCTAGAGTATATTCTATTTACATATTTTAATACTTTACAAAGATAGTGTAAGATGGTGTTGAGAAATTATTCTGAAGTTCACTACTTCAGAATAATTTAAAATGAATACTTAATGACTTTAACACAATATGTGGGTTTTTTTAAGTTTGCACAATATGCATGTAATAAAATTAACATGGATTGCCTGGTTTTGTCTCTAGTTCCACAGGAGATAATATCTAACATGATACAGGAAACTGTCTGCAGAGATATAACTACCTTATGTTGCAGCGGAACTTCATTTCGCTGGCAGCTATGTGGTTTGTGATTAATAATATCCAGTATGTTACATTACTACAAATCATAACAAGCAACAATACATTCATTTTTCATACAGTCATTGCTAAAATGTGTGTTGAACTATGAATATCTCCAATTCTCCAGGTTGAAATGATGATCTTTGGTTTAGTAACTAAATGTAAGCTACCAATGACATTCTTTTTAGGCTGCAGTACTACAATGAAACCCTACTATTAAGCCTCCACTGTCCGTCTGTCCATCTGTCACAGGGCTCTGTCTTTTGAACTGTAATAGATAGACTTGAAATTATCACAGGATGAGTATTTCTAATGCCGCTATAACAACAAAACATAAATACAAAATAAAGTAGGGGCGGGCCACCCCGGGTGCCAAGCACTAAAGGCTGACACAGCCGCCCCGGGTACTCGACTGGCTTACACCGCCACTGGTTCACTTGTTCAGTAAACTTGATCACTGTGTCTTAACTGTGTTCTGTGTTACAGAGTAGGATGTACCTCGTGCAGGAGGCAAAGAAAGTTTTAATAGTGGGGATCTCCAAACTCTTGCCTCAGAGGGCCATACAGCACTTTTGAAAATGGCGCGGGCCACATGAATGGTCGACCCTGGATTCACGTAATCTTTTTCCGTTTTTATTATTATTAAATCTCGCCACTCGAGTGGAAAAAAGAGCACGCGTTATACGATAGAGGGAGACAGACGACTGCACGTAGTACTATTGTTATTCTGTGCCGAGGGCCGTATTAGAATTCCTCGTAGGCCGGATCATAGGCTCTCCCGCGGGCCGTATTGGTACGGCTCCCGGGCCGGATCTGGCCGTAGTTTGGCGACCCCTGTCATAGGGGATAGACAGGTTAGACTGGAACCATGGTGTGTAAGTTATGCACTGGAGGAGTTTGTTTTGGAATATTTGGAGCAATTTAAGAGCTGAAGGGCTGTGGGCGAAAGAGACAGCGCGAAGGTTTTGTGAAGAAGAAGCTTATGAGGGGTTGAAAGTATGCTTTTTAGGGTTCCGTAGCCAAAATGGCAAAAACGGAACCCTTATAGTTTCGTCATGTCCGTCCGTCTGTCTGTCTGTCTGTCTGTCTGTCTGTCTGTCCGTATGTCACAGGCATTTTACTCAGAAACTACATGATGGATATTGATGAAATTTGGAATATAGGTGTCTTTTATGAGCCGCTACTTAGTTTGATATATAAATAATTAAAATAAATGTTTTTAGGGGGGGCACTCCATACATGTTAAAGACAGTAAAAAAAAATTTTTTCAGCAAATATCAACGTGTGGTACATAGTTCGACAGCTCTTTAAAAAACACTATAAGGTTCCTAAGTAATGTTTTTGATTAAGTGAATGTATTTGGAAATAATCGCTCTGAAAGTTGTGTAAATTCTGTCCCCCCCCCTCTATTTTCTAAACCGTGCGTCCGAAAAATATGAAAAAAATCACGAAGGTAACGCTTAATTAATACTTTCAACGAAAATTATTTTCAACAAGATCGAATGTACCGTTTTTGAGTTATTGCCGATAAACTGCGCTTCTCAACAAAAGGACGTAATTGCTATGAAGATACGCTCTTTTGTTGTTGTACTTTTTTTACATCGTATTTTTTACCTTATAGTTACGTTACGGCTATGGAACCCTACACTGAGCATGGTCCGACATGCTCTTGGCCAGTTATTTTAATAAGAACTTGGTGTCGAGTGTGACCCACAAGTATTTGACGTCTATTGCCCAATAATTGTACAATACTAATAAACACTGCGGTCGCTCACAACTCGTGGCAGAGACGCCGCGGCGGAGGAGCTGCCACGTCGTTGGCCAAACGACCTGGTTCGACTCCGGGCGTTCAGGCCGCCACCTAGTCCGACCCTATCGAGGTGGACCGGGACAGAGTGACCTGGTTCGACCCCAGGCGCCCCTGGCACCCACGCAGCCCGATCCACTCGGGGTGGTCCGGCTAGCGACCTGGTTCGACCCCAGGGAACGCCACGGCTGACCACCCGGTCTGACAATCGCTATGCCCTATTAGGGTTGCGAGTTTGTCAGTATCTAAAAAAAAAAATTCATGCAGTCACTTGAAAATCTCGTGCTAAATTGTGGTTATTTACGTATGTCACACGGAGACATTGAAATCTCATGGAGGGCTCGTGTAGGACGTGGGGCGCTGCGGCGAGTGCGCGTCCGACTGAGGCGATACGGATAGGCGCGATATATCTTGTCTATCCGTCTGTGAGTCTGTCTGTATGTATGTATTAAATGGACTATGGCCAGTTCACATTATTCCAGTCCAGTGATCCAGCGGGCTAATCCAGTCCAGTTGTGGACCCGCTATCGCGCGTGTGTGTGAATACGTGCTGTTTATCTCTTACTTTAGTCGTAGTCACTCGTGCACTTTTTATCAAAATAGGTTCATTGAGTGTCGGTTTTTAAAAAAACACTTTTTTTTAAATATTTAAAGTGTTTTGTTTACATAGGTTGTTGTATTTTGTCAACAAAAGTCGGAAACTTATGAAAACGAATTGCCTAAAAATAATATAAGTATACAGCAGATAAAGTCTCAGTACACTTGACTAGGTAGTCTGCACGTAATAAAATCGTACAAAGACTGTGTTTTTACCCGACTGCGGCGAAGCCAAAAAGGAGGGTTATGTGTTTGACTTGTATGTATGTATGTATGTGTGTCCATTCCTATGTCTGCTCGTAGAGTGTCACTGGGTCGTTAAAATAAACAAAATGGCGGCACTTTTAAAGTGCTCCGCGGTCGGGTTTTATTAAGTAAAAATGTGGATACTTTTTGCTCGACTAAGCCGACGCAAAAAGAAACATCTAACTTCAACTCAACGAACGAATCTGCGGCTAGAGACAATTTGCTCCGAAACTACCGGTGACAGAGTTGAAATTTGGTACACATTTGGAAATCGGTAAATAATTTAAGAACGTACGCGAAAATTTACCATTCCCCGTTATTACCGAAAACACAGAATAAGTATTAGTACTATTTACGTACAGAAGCCTCGCTCCCTAACAAAACTGTCGTTCGTGTCCGACGACCGGGCGGAGCTGACTCGAATCCGACCACCTCTCTATCGCATAACGTGTACCTAACGCGTGCTCTTTCAGGTCGCTGGCTATTACGACCCATGGGTGGCGATAAGCCGCGCAACGGAATCGCGGAGTGAGTCAGTCCTGCCGAAAATAAAAAAAAGTTCTTCACCTAGAGATTACAGGAAAACCTATCAAAGTTTAAATCATTACATACATCCAGCTACGATTAGTATTATTATTATACTTATATTTTATATTACATTCTGGGCTGTTTGACTTTGTTAATTTCAGGATTTCTTTTTATGGCCATATGGGCCGGAATAACGTTTGGCCCTTTATTATTTCTTGTTATTGGTGTGATTATTTTATTTACCACGAGCGCTAAGCGCGACCTAAGCATTTCCGTTTCAGCTTGGAAAAAATCCTTTCGTATATTTGTCCACTGTTCTTTTTTACGGGTCGTATTTCTCAACGGATTCTGGTGAAATTTTGTGAGCAAGTTGAATAATTATTAAATTGAAGATTTTTTTGTCGATTCAGATTTTCCGAAATGGCGGAGCCGAAATGGTTGTTGGCCGATTCGCGAAGCTCTCAGAGCTACTAGGTATATTTTTAGTTTTTTTTTTTATTTAGGTACTTGCAATGTTTGTAAGTAAGTTAGTATGTTTCTGGAAAACTATTCACCGTCATTGCCGTGCCGTAACACATAGCAAGTTTACACTAAGAAAATCTGTAAATAACCACCGTCCGTTTGTTCAAGAAAAACACGGAAAGTACCTACTAGACCAGCTTTGATGCAGTTTTCACTAACATGTAACATATATGATGTACCTATGTACGTAAGTGAATGAAATTTTAAATTTTATTTATATAATTAGTTAAAAATTTATTTTTAGCATAGCTATGACCTTGTATGAAAGAGCGAATTCCTCCTAATACAAGTGCAATACTTAAAAGGAGGATTCCTCACCATTTGTAAACACATTGTTAAAAATAAATAATTTTGTTTTTTTTTTAAATTTTAAATGAAAGAATGAAACGTATTTATTCGGATAACACATCATTACAGTTACATAAATGAAACGAAACACAAACAGAGATGTGCAACCGAAATTGTCTCCACTCAGCAATGCAGTTGGCTATGCCTACATAGCTCTGCCAACGGCGCTGGTTTTCTGTGGAGCCAGAGCAGAGCGGTCATACATGTATTAGTCATACGGCACTTATATTTAGAATAAAATCCAAAAGTGTAAGAAAAAAAAGTACTGTGTAAGAAGTGTCAGTGACGGTGCATATCATAAGCTATAGATACGTATATAGTAAAAGGTGTGTATATATTATACATAAACGCGGTTTATGCCTGCTTCCTTGACCTCTCCAGGGCATTTGACTTGGTGTCCTATGAAGTACTATGGGAAAAGATGAAAAATAATGACACACCGAGAGATATTATTAACATCCTTAAGTACTGGTACGGACATCAGGTCAATAGAGTCAGGTGGGCGGGAACAACATCGGATGAGTATGGGTTGGAGTGCGGGGTGAGGCAGGGGGGGTTGACTTCACCCACACTGTTTAACCTATACATGAACGCGCTCATCGACGGGCTCAGCAGCCAGCATGTCGGCTGTCAGGTGGACGGGGTGTGTGTGAACAACTTAAGCTACGCGGACGACATGGTGCTGCTGAGCACGTCGGTGTGTGGTCTTAGACGGCTGCTAAGAGTTTGTGAGGAGTACGCCACGAGCCATGGATTGATGTATAATGTCAAAAAGAGTCAATTCATCGTCTTTGAGGCCGGCAGTAATCGACCTTTAGATGTACCTACTGTAACTCTCAATGGAGTACCACTGGAAAGAGTCAGAAGTTTTAAATATTTAGGACACGTCGTTACTGCCGACCTGAAAGATAATGCTGACATCGAACGGGAGCGGAGGGCATTGTGCGTTAGGGCGAATATGTTGGCTCGCAGGTTTGCGCGGTGCTCCGGTGGCGTGAAGTTGACGCTTTTTAAAGCGTACTGCACGTCGCTGTACACGTGTAGCCTGTGGGCTAACTATACGCAGAAGGCGTACAATTCACTTCGCGTCCAGTACAACAACGCGTTCCGGGCGGTGATGGGGCTGTCTCGCTACTGCAGCGCATCGGGCATGTTCGCTGAGGCTCGTACGGCATGTTTCCACACCACTATGCGGTTGCGAGGCGCATCCTTAGTTCAGCGGGTGCGAGCCAGCTCCAACACCGTTCTAGCGATGATCGCTGGCAGACTTGACTGCCCTTATATCATGCACTGCTGCGACAGGCATGTAAAGACTGGTGTAGGATAGTGCGTTTGTGGGAATGAGCAATTTAATTTAGTTAAGAATATTCATTTAAGAAAAGCAATGACATTTGTAATTTGAATTAATTGTTATGTGTATTTGTTTTTTTTTTAATTTGACTAAATTTATTATAATTATATGTTAAAATTGTACGATTATGAGCCTCTTAGATGCTTGAAATAAATGAATTTTTTTTTTTTTTTTTTTTTTTTTTTTTTTTTTTTTAATAAAATTGAAAAGAAAAACAAGAAAGTACTTATACTTAAACATATAATTGTTAGGTATTACGGAAATTAAGAATTAAGTATACACTTTATTGCACAAAATAAGACAAGGTAGAGTACAAGCTTGAAAAATACATATGTACAAAGACGAACTTATCCTTTTAAGTTTTAAGAGCCCTCTTCTAGTAACCTTTGAGCAACTTGTCAGTGTACCTTTGATTGATCGGTGCGAACGAAGTGTCTCTGCTTCAGCTTAGGTAAAAGTGCTTTCGCATGATCGGCCGGATGTATATATACCTATTCTCCTCGGTAGGTCGCAGTTCTCAACCGATTTTCGTAAAAATTTGTAAGCAGGTCCGATAATTACAATATAGATTTCTTTTTTGCCATTTCAGTTTCTGGAAATTTTCTTTTATGGATGCTTTTCATTTTTAGTGTTTGATCTATCAAAAGCAAAAAAGGAACCCTTATAGGATCACTTTGCTGTCCGTCTGTCTGTCCATCCGTCCGACCGTCCGTTCGTCTGTCCGTTAAGACCCTTTATCTCGGGAACGCGTGGAGGTACTACTCAGGTCTACGGTTCCTTGAAGCTGTGAAAAAATCAAACTTCACAAACAACAGGTTAAAAACTATAAATATCTGTATATGTATATATGAATCGTTGATTATCCATTTCTTTGGGGTGATTAACATATTATTTTTTTTTTTAGTTTAAGTTTTTGGAAGTCGGTTTTTATTTTTTGTTTTAATATTTTTTCTTCCGACAAAAGGTACATCGGGCGCGCGCATGTGTGCAGACGGACCATAAGCAAACATTTACCAATGCGCACCAATGCTCCAGTATGGAGTGCACTCACACAGACGCGCGACTATGTAGATACTTGTCGCGCGCACCTAAACGGCCGAAGTCGGACTACTTGTTTGTCTTTATATGTACTTTGACACTGAGACCAATCCAGGGGCGCGGCTCCACATACGAAACGCGATTTATGGTTCGTGCGATATAGTAATATATAAAGTAACCTTGTCTCTACTGCTTATATGTAAAATGTAAACTTGTTTCAACTTGTCCAATGATATCCCTGACGCCACGTTACGACACTCATATACCTCAGTCGACATGGGACACAATCAGTTTTGTTCCATCCACAATAACGCAAGTAATGCTTATAATTCTTCTGAAAATTGGTAGAGAGGTACCCACTTGAGGTCAATTTTGTTTTTTAAACTCAAGTATGAGCACAGCCTACGGGCTGTAGCTGCTGTGCGTGTGTACTGGAAGTTCCGGTCGTTTCTCGACTCGGAGCCAGAGCCATATATATACATATAATTGAACCATAGGAAGACTGTTTAAACTGTTTATACATTAAAGTTTCTTTCACAAAAGTAACTGCGTAGGTTATAAATAACTATCTGTTTGTCTGTTTATCAGTCTCTTTGTTTGTTCGCGCATCACGTAAAAAATACCCAGTCGACTCTTTTGAAATTTGGTACACAACACAACACAGGTAGATTATGACCCCGGATAATGCATAGGATACTTTGTATTCGCCTAAGCCGAAGCAAAAAAGAGATTCAATTTATTTAACCTCCGCGGACAAACCACTATTAGTAATAAAATAAACACACATGAAAGCTACACGCATGTGAAAATTTCATATATGGGACCATATCATAGGACCGCTATCGCGATTATTTCGAGCCAGCAACCGTAGCATCCATCTGTTTTTACTTGCGTTACTGTTTTCATTCAATACATACATCACTATTGTTAAAAAAGTAGGTATGAGTACAAAATCGAACATAGTTATGGTACTTATAATATTATAATACCCTTACAAATAATTATATTTTATTCTCAGGTGTCATAAAATATGAACACGTCTCGCTTGAGCTTTCCACACCTTCAAAACTGATGCTGAAAAAGAAACAAACTTTCCATTGGACTGATATTTTAGTTATGAATAAGAACGATGACTATAACTACCAGGTATGTGCAGTTAATATGACTTCTAAAACAAAGCAATAATTTATTGTGTATATTTATTTATTACTACTAGCTACTGGCTTTTTGCTGAGTTCGATTCATTCGTACAATGTGTTTGTGTGTGTGTCTGAAAAGTGAAAACTGTTGGATCGACGCAGGGATGATGGTGACTAAAAAGGGAGTTTTCCACCTTTGCTGACGAATTCGTGGGCTATAACATATTTACTTTTTAATATTGTTAAAATGAAATTTCTATACTTACATCACATCACACTAATAAATTATAAGCGTGAAAGTTTCTAAAGATGTTTGGATATTCAGATATTTGGATGTTTAGATGTTTGTTACTAAATAACGGGTAACAACTGAATGTATTGCGCTCAAATTCAGCATGCAAGTAGACCGAGTCTTGAATTGAAACATAGGATACTTTATATCCCGGTAAAGAGTTCCCTTGAAATACTAACAACGCAGGCGAAACCGCGAGTTTATTAAAAAAAACTTAGGCTATTTGAGAATACTCGAATGGTTTCTTTTTTATAATTATGTGTGTAAAGTGTATGTATATGTGCATGTAACTACATTACGCCGAAGCTGCTGAACGGATATCATCCGTTATTAGTAGGTACATAGATAATTCGACACACATAACAAGGATGGGTTGTAGGATATACTTTTTTATCCGACTAAGCATACATTATTTTTTACACCACTCGGAAAGGTGGCAATAGATAGTCGATATTGGGAGCGCAAAGCGACGAGTTTTTGGACAGAGAACCAGTGAGCCGACAATGAGTAGGCTATATAGCTGGGGTAGGTTTAGCGAACCAGCAACTAAAACTCCCATTCGTGCGATTCACCACACTCACATAAGGACAGGTTAATCCGCTTCAACCTTCCCGCTGGTCCGATGCTCACTTTGAACAATCAGAGTAACTTCAAGGTGGCCCTGGCCTAGCGTCCTTGTTCGACCCCAGGCGCTTTGGCCCCCACCTAGTCCGACCCTCTCAAGATGGACCGGGACTAGCTACCTGGTTCGACCCCAGGCGCCCTCGGCCCCCTCCTAGTCCGATCCACTCATAGTGGTGCGGCCAGCGACCTGGTTCTACCGCAGCGAACGCCACGGCCCCCACCGGGTCCGATTTTTGCTACATCCAGTAAGGATTGCAAGTTAGTCAGGCTTCAGAAAAAAAACTGGACAAGTGCGAGTTAAATTCGCGTGGAGCCCTTTTTTAAAATGACCTTCCGCAGTCAACTTTGAAGGCTCTATACCTACCTAAACAACTTCCACTTGAGGTATCAAACTTAAAGCTTCAACATATTTCCTTATTTTGCTTACTTTAACAGGATTTTAACAAATTTCAGGTTCAGTAAAATAGCCTATTAAACACGACCATATTGTTGTGTTGTGTTTACAATAGCAATTGACCAGTTATAGCACGCCGTGTCCTTCAGTGATTTTATGTCGGCGGCGCGCACCTTCACTGACAACATCCCGCTGCCGCGCGTCCATCTGATAGGTACGGTACACATCAACTTTTTTAGGAGACTCATCAGGTGTTGTTAGTTCTGCTACATTTTTTCACGCTACTGCTCGGAAAGATGGCAATAGATAGATGTACGGTATCGTTAGCGCAACACGGTGCGCTCTTGGATAGTGCATCAGTGAGCCAACAATGTAATCATTACGGATTACTCTGATTACGTACAGCAATTGAATTGAAAACATTTATTTCAGGTCCTTTAGACCCATATAAGATTTGGTTAGTTATAATTGTCTTTGAGCTATGTTAGTAACAGTATTCCTTATTTCAATTTTTAATAATAATAAATAATAATTAAACACAATAAAATCATTATACAACAATGCACATTAAAAATCAGAATAAATTATGACATATAAATAAATAAATATATTAACATTTATCATTAAAAATTCATAATATAATTATAATAATGCATAATATAATATAAAAATGCAATAACATTGTTGTAGTGTTTACAATAGCAATGCTTAGGCTTAGACCAATACTCTTAAAGCCCCAAAGACCAAAAGTGCTTTTTTGGGGTTCCGTAGCCAAAATGGCTAAAAAGGAACCCTTATAGTTTCGTCATGTCCGTCCGTCCGTCCGTCCGTCCATCCGTCCGTATGTCACAGGCATTTTACTCAAAAACTACAAGACCTATACTGATGAAATTTGGAATATAGATGTCTTGTAGATGCCGCAACTAAGTTTGGTAGTTAAATATTAATAAAAATAAAAAAATCTAGGGGGGGCACTCCATATATGTAACAGAAGCTAAAAAAATTTTTTTTCATAAAATGTCAACGTGTGGTACATAGTTCGACAGCTCTTTTGAAAACATTTTAAGGTTCTTAAGTAATGTTTGTGATTAAGTGAATATCTTTGGAAATAATCGCTCCGAAAGTTGTGAAAATTGTGTCCCCCCCCCTCTATCTTCTAAACCGTGAGTCCGAAAAATATAAAAAAAATTATAAAAATAACGCTCAAATAATACTTCCAACGAAAATTATTTTCAACAAGATCGGATTAACCGTTTTTGAGTTATTGCCGATAAACTGCGCTTCTCAACAAAAGGACGTAATTGCTATGAAGATACGCTCTTTTGTTGTTGTACTTTTTTTACATCGTATTTTTTACCTTATAGTTACGGCTATGGAACTACACTGAGCATGGTTGTGTGAGCATGTTAAAACCTAAATTCATAATATAAAAGTTCAATATTAATTTCGAATTAGTCCTATAGGTAGTATAGTAACCGTGGGCCGCAGGAGGATAGAGCGCGCCGTTTGCCTCGACGATTAAATTATCGACGCGACGGTACGCACCGCCATCGGCGCCACCGCGCTGGCTGCTCGGCGCCACCGCTCGTCCGACACGTATACACGGTTCTCTTATTTATTGCCGAAAATTGTATGGCCGATTATCACTTCCCAACTAACGTTTCGTAGAATTTTATTTCGCCGAATGATCATTTTCCAACTTATCAAATGATTTTGTTTTATGTCCCAACCTCACCGTTACCAACTGTTCATTTGGTCTGTTTTTTACAATGTCAATTTTCAAAATGCCACTTTTCATGTAGCAGGTTGTTTTAGTTAGGGTAATATCCATTTTGTTGTTTATTGTTTACCAAATGTTATTTTTTTTTATTAAATAAAACGTCGATTCTGGTTCTAAGTTCTAACTGGACTCTGTCACATATGAGATTTCTGTTGCTACACATATTAAAAAAATATTGATGTGCATTGCTGCCAATTTAAAAGTTTAAGTTTATATATGCTTCAATAATAATTGCATGTAAAAATTAGTTAATTTTTTATAATTTTTCCTAGTTGCGTTTTTCAGGGAAAAATGTACCACTATCATTGGTGACTAGAGTCGAAAGTCATTATTAGCATATAAACATGTTTATAAATTTAATATTGCCAACTGTAAAAAGTATTATATCTTGTACAGTCGAGGTCATAAATATGGTTACACTTTTCGACCTTATTCCAAGGAAATAAGGTCGAAAAGTGTAAACATATTTATGACGTCGACTGTATTTAGTTTTTGTAAAAACTTAGCTAATGTATGAAAAGGGAACTGATGCACTGACGAAACGTTATTCCTCTAATAGTTGTTTGGCATAGTGAAACATTTCTGCTTTACAATAATTCTGCCAAATAAAACGTCATACAAAAATTAGGTAATCGTTAGTTATCAAAGTGAAACGTCGGCGAAATGTTGGTTGGCAAATGAAATTCGGCCAAACAAAGTTCGGCGAAAAGGCAGACCACCAATCAATTTATATTCTAAGTGTTCAGCCACAGCTTTTTAAATTTTTATTTGTTCCTTCTGTTTTTGCCTCACGGACACCGGTAACTAGTTCCATAATTTTACAGCGTGAATTCTGTGAAAGACTACGTACGTATACGTACAGGACTTATTGGGTGATATGGCAAGAGAAAGATTGGTCCTCGATCGCAGACGGTGGCCTCTGCCGACAGCCATATAGGTAAATCTTTCGCAGAGGTAGGAGGGGATGCAGGATTGAATAACACGGTGAAAAGCAATGACAGCACATGCACATCCCTACGACGGCGGACAGGAAGCCAACGGAGTTGTGATAGAAACTGAGACACGGTCAAATTTCCGTAGGCCATAGCGTAGACATATTTTTGTACACTCGTACCTTGTGCAAACATTTACTTGAATATGTAGCTACTCGAACGCCGATATTGCGCGACACCTAATTTCTACATTGAATTATCTGTCACAGCTTATTCTATAATTGCTAAGAAGTAATCTAATTCTAAATTATATAAAATGTGTAAAAAGCGATTTCGATAAACAAATGAGGGCCTACCTATAATGACGTCGGGAAAATATGAAAGTGACAAAGGCCGTAGCAGGATAAGGGAGGAAAAAATGCCCTTGAATGATTAAGAGCTGTTTATTTTTTCTATAGTTGCTTGCATTTAGTTGTATAATTGTGCAAAGTTTGGTTTAAAAATTCCCAGTGGTTTAGCCGGGAAAAAATAAAAACAAAATTTATGAAATTTGACGCATCTCTAAAATTATAAATCTTTATCATAATATCTTTAATTCATTTTGGTTAATTAAATAGTATGTATGCCTTAAAAGAAAATTGAGTCTGTATCTTTACAATTTCTGTAAAAAACACGTAAGTCAAATTTTCAAAAAAAAGTTTTTTGATTCCTGAAGGAGTGACCACTTTAAGTGAAATTTCTAAAGAAGCCTTATTTAACGTTCTGTCAGTCATATAAGTTTGACGGTTAAAATCGAAAAGCAACAGTGTCAAAATTAAAAAACTATGTTGGTCGGATTCTGTTACATTTTATTCTTATACTATTCTAATACTGCCAACGAACTTAAACATAAATATTCTTTGTAAAGAACTAAAAATAAAATAAATTTATGGCATTTACTCGAAAAGGTATCAACTTAAAAATGTCTTTTACTTTTTATTTTAATCACTAACGGTAACATATCTGGTAAAACGATAAGTAAGGCTTAATTAGAAATGATGATGATTACCTATTTGAAAAAAAAGTTTTATAAGTTAAAAGGCGACAATTAATACAAATATATTTTCAAGCCTAAATTAATGGAAATGTCAAAAATTGATTTATTTTTAATTCTTTACGAAGAAGATTTTTTTTGGCTGTATTAGAATAGTATAAGAATAAAATAAAAACCGACTTCCAAAAACTTAAACTAAAAAACAAAAAATAATATGTTAAGCTAAGGAGCTCAACACAGCCAGCTTTGCGTGGCAGGCACCAACTTCAAAAATAACAGGTTAAAAACTATAAATATCTGTTTATGTATATATGAATCGTTGATTATCCATTTCTTTGTGGTAACTAAAATATTTTTTTTTTTGGTTTTTAGTTTAAGTTTTTGGAAGTCGGTTTTTATTTTTTGTTTTAAAAATTTACTTTATTTTTAAATTTTTAGTTTACTTTATTTTAAAATTTTAACTTAATAGACTTAAGTCTATTTAGTTAAAAAAAAAATCCAAATCGGTCTAGACGTTTTCAAGTAACCGAGGAACACACCTACATAAAAATTGCTCTTTGTTTTATAGTCGGTTAAGACTGGAAACTTATTTCTAATAAGAAATGCACGAGAAAGTAAGAAAAATACCAAAGTCGCTATATGTGTGCCTATGATATTTGAAGAGTTCCCTCGATTTCTCCAAGATCCCATCATCAGATCCTGACTTGGTTGCAATGAGACCACCTCGGAAGTCCTTTCAAACAAAAAAGGAATTTTCCAAACCGGTCCAGCCGTCTTCAAGTAATCGGTGAACAAACACACAAAAAAAAATAAAAAAAATGTTAATAAAAAAAAACATACAGACGAATTGAGAACCGTCCTTCTCTTGGAAGTCGGTTAAAAATATAACAGAATCCGACCAACATAGTTTTTTAATTTTGACACTGTTGCTTTTCGATTTTAACCGTCAAACTTATATGACTGACAGATCGTTAAATAAGGCTTCTTTAGAAATGTCACTTAAAGTGGTCACTCCTTCAGGAATCAAAAAAACTTTTTTTTGAAAATTTGACCTACGTGTTTTTTACAGAAATTGTAAAGATACAGACTCAATTTTCTTTTAAGGCATACATACTATTTAATTAACCAAAATGAATTAAAGATATTATGATAAAGATTTATAGTTTTAGAGATACGTCAAATTTCATAAATTTTGTTTTTATTTTTTCCCGGCTGAACCACTGGGAATTTTTCAACCAAACTTTGCACAATTATACAACTAAATGCAAGCAACTATAGAAAAAATAAACTGCTCTTAATCATTCAAGGGCATTTTTTCCTCCCTTATCCTGCTACGGCCTTTATCGGGTGATCTCTGTGATCACTTCTCTATTAAATTAGTGTCATATTTCAAATTTTGAAAATTGGTATGAATGTATTGGTATGTTGGTGTTTATGAACTAGCTGTCCCGGCGACTTCGTTCCGCCTCAGAATTTTTAATTTTTCGATGTTTTAATAGTAATTATGTTATTCGGGGTGGAGACGAACCTAAAAATATCAAATATAAAGACCGGTCCACCCGTTCTCGTTATGCATACTAGGTACTGGATTACCCGATGAACCGATGATGCAAGCAAACATCAAGAAATGTGTTGGTTACCTTGCAAGTTCCTAAGTCGCAAGGTACACAAATAATACAAATAAACAGGACACTTCAGGAGAAAATATCTGTACCCACCATGTCTGTCAGGCGGGACACAGTGATAAATAAATAATTCATCTGGTAGGTACCGTCAGCGTCAGATGGTCTACTCCAGGGGTCTCCAAACCTTTTGCCCAGAGGGCCTACAGCACCTTTGAAAATGTCGCGCTTCCACATGACATGGACCTAGGAGTTACGTATAGAGATGTGCCATTCTCGGAAACGTTCTCCGTTTTGTATGGAGAGAGAACGTTCTCGAGAACAGTTCCCATACAACACTGAGAACGTTTCCGAGAATTCTCGAGAACGGCACAACTCTAGTTACGTATAACTTTTTTCGTCCTGGGAGTCCTTACAATACATCACGCATCATCTGTAGGTACTTTACTGTGCGGGCAGGACTGACTTACTCCATGATTCTGTTTCGCGGTAATTATTATTAAATCTCACCACCGCGGGTCAGCTCCGTCAGGCCATCCGACGTGAACGGCAGTTTCGTTAGGGAGAGAGGCTTTTCTGTACGCAGTACTATTCTTATTCTTTGCCACGGGCCGGATTAGAATGCCTCCCGGGCCGGATCATAGGCCCTCCCGCTTTCTTCCCGCGGGCCGGATTCCGCCCGCGGGCCGTAGTTTGGAGACCCCTGGTCTATTCTATAGCATCTACAGCGCCATATATATCGTAATACATCTTTGTGCCTATAGCAATAAAGACGTGTTACCTATGGATGGCGCTTTGGATGCTACAGACTATTTGACGCTGACTGTACCTACCTTTGAAACAACTGGCCTATGGACTTTCACAGAGCTGTATTGGTAGGTATACTCTAACCTATCGAAATACAGTAACGATATGCGTGACAGATTTCAGAAAAAGGATTCTCCAGTAGATTGTATTTTTTGTTTCATTTTATTTATTACCTCCTTGCCTTTTCTATATTGGGAACCTCGGAACTCCGTCGCTAATGAAGCGATTAAAAAAACCAGTCAAGTGCGAGTCGGACTTGTGCACCGAGGGATCCATCCGTACACATTCGTAAGTAGATATACGTGAATAGTTTAACTTTACTGAGTTGAAAATTTAACTTTGCCGTTGGAAAACTGTGGACCCCTACCCATACATCGACATAGATCGCGGTTTTAGTGGCAGCAAAATGGTAAGTGAGTGTTACGAATTTCTAAAAAACGATACAAATAAGGAAGGTAGGGATTTTTCTGTAATATTGAGGATGATATTAATAATTAAGTATTACAGATTTTTCTGTTCAGTAATAACTTCGAAGAAAGGTTCTTCGAAAAAAGATTGGTTTTGGAATCTACAAAGTAAGACCTTTCGTTTCATAACCCACTTGATATTATAGCCCAGCTTCAAATTTTTGACCTTCAATTTCGGCCCCCTTTAAAAAAACCGGACAAGTGCGAGTTAAACTCGCGTGGAGAGGGTTCCGTACGTTCAAAACAATTATACTTTATTGTACAGACTTCTTATAGTAATTCTAGGTCCAATAGTTTCGGAGATAAGGGGGGTGAAAGGTAAATTTTTGCCTAAGTAACTTCAAAACTATTAATACAAAAATTATAAAAAAAGTATTTGAGATTTTTGCAGTGAGCCCTTTCATTTAATATGTCGCACGATATAGATTGCTAACTTTATTTTTATTTTCTAGTGGACCCCTCAAAGTGGCCCCCGTGATTAAAATTCATATATTTCTGTGATACGTCCGTGTTTGGATTATTAACCTTAATATATGTACCAAATTTCAACTCAATCGGTCTAGTAGGTACTTTCGGAGCACATTGGCTGTGACAGACACACGAGTGATCCTATAAGGGTTCAGTTTTTTTTTCTTTTGAGGTACGGAACCCTAAAAAGTAATAAAGGTTTAAAAGGGAGATTTTATTAAGTCCAGTGCTCAAGTGAACGAGTTTCTAAACTAAGTATTCCGAATTTCATATCGACAGGCAGCAGTAGTTCCCGAGATAACTGGCTGTGACAGACGGACAGACAGAGTCGGATCATAAGGGATCCTTTTTTTGCTATTTTGGTACGGAACCCTAAACATATTATGACTAAAACAGTGCTTCTAGATTTCCTTTTTTTCCAAAATCCATTTCTGAGAATGGTATTGAGAGAACTTCTCAAATATAGGCTCGTGCATAGCAATTTCAGTATTTTACAAGCTTTTATTATTTAGTTTCACCTCACCCAGTGCCTTTCAATCAAATCTTGCAAGTTAAATTTGATCCACTCCCCGGTCTGCGATTGAGCAGAACTTTTCAAAGGATAATTATGTTAATCATACGATAACGCAATATTATTATGACATGAAGTTGATTTAATGATAAAGCCATAGATCATCTAAATTACATAAGATACCTAAATTCACCGTGTTTGGGCTCATTTGATTAGTTACGACGTGCAGTAAGTGATTATACAAAAAGTAGGTAACTACAGTTAGCAATAAAAGCTTGTCTCAATGTAATATTCTACACAAACATGTTTTGTAGTAACTAACTTGTGCATTTGTTTCATGTTAAATCCAGGTCTGATGGTGAGATCCGTGGAGTCGAGGCAGCAACTCAAATGTTATAGGCACATATATCGTAATTTCAGTACTTTCATAATATGTCGAGATTTGCTATTGTCACAGATTTGATGTTTGATGTCGGTTATTTCTTTTTTATATTTATTCAAAATTAAGTTTTGATTATGGGATCGATGAGGAATTAAAGGAACTCTACAATGTGTGGCCTGTAACCGGGGCGAATAATTAAAACGAAGATTGTACTCCTCAAACTGAACAACATTTGTTCAGCGACATTTAAAAATAACTTATGTTTTAATTTTTAGTACACTTTAAAGTTTATTTGAAGCCGCAATGTATTGCGATGTTTTTTATGTTTGTAGCGTGACAAGCGACGTCAATTAGACTGATGTTAACATACATTGAAAATACTATTTAATTTGTATGAAAAAGATAAAATCTTAAGATTAAATATTTTTTAACAGTTGTTGAACAAAAGTTTTATAAGCGCATGTATAGCTATTTCAGTATTTTTCATAGTAGGTAACTTGTGCATTTGTTTCTGAATCCAGTTCTGAGGGAACTAAAAATACTCTGATAGGTTTTAGGCTTTAAAAAAAATGTTTAGCTACGTTCTATATGTGGTGGTCAAACTATGAACTTTTGTAAACCCTTATTCAAAAGACTCCAAATACTGACCATTTATTCTTTATACATATATGTATGTAATATGTGTCTCTTTGTGAAAACAAACATGCACCTATATAAAATCAGAACATCAAACTCTAGAAGAACTTCGAAGCTGCATGGTATCTCTACTTCAGCTATCCTGAAATTGTCTACACGCGTCGAAGACATAAAAAACTACAGCTATCAGATTTTGAAAATATATTACAGCATTATTGTTTTTTTTCTTTTATGTATAATATTTAACTTGTATTGGTTACAGTACATAATGTACGCAGATTGTGGCGAACTATTCAGGTACCTATAAGTTAACACGTTCTGTCCCGGTGCCTCCAATGTGGGGTCACGAAGGTTTTTTTCAGGACTCCGTGCTTCCACTATGGGGTCACTTCCTCATACTGATTGCACAGTTGGGTACATGGAATGTGTTAAGACCCACTGTACGTACCTATGTACCTACTCTACTCACAATATGACAATAAAATAATTGTGATTATGATCTCAAGCATACAAATACTTTAGGTATGTAATGATACCGATACCGATATATCGGTATTGCCAATTATTGTATACAACCGATATTTGAAGAGCGCGAAAAGAATTTGCTGTATGAAAAAAAATCTGCAAAAAGTAATTTCAAATTCAGACTTAATGTATGTATTGGTCTATTACCTTGTGCAATGATAATTAATATGTTAATTAAATCTTTGGCTCTTTTCTTAATAAAAAAAAATTGAGTTGACAATTTATTTATTTTTACTTTACACTTTCAAGGATTACTCTCTGTTAAATATAGCCAAGTTTTAGTTATAATAAGGACATACAAATATCTGAAGTTCATAGGTACTTCATTATTTAGCTAAGATATCGGTATCGCCGATTATTAACTAGGTACAGTATATCGGTACCTATCGTATCGGCAAAATTATGTATCGTTACATCCCTAAAATACGTATAATAAGGTGCATTGGCGTAAATTCGATCGTGGGCTAATTCAGGACTAAGAATTTCTCGTAATCCACGCAACATGCTAATAGGTAGGTACTAGTGTCTAGACACGCCAATAGTGCTTCAACTAGGTAATTTCACACCTTAAAAATCTTGCATATAGTTTAGTAGAAAAAATTCTCAAAATTACCCCAATAAGGTGCATTGGTATTGTAGGTAAGTATTTGTATGTAGTCATTTCAGTATTTTTTGAAAGTAACTCGTGCATTTGTTAATTTCGTTGTCGTAATGATTCAATGTTGGAAGCTGGTTATTTTATAAATAACTGTTATACCCATTACTAAGTGACAAACAAGTCTTCATCTGATAGAAGTTAGAATCCAATCAAATGACAACTGAACCTTTTATAGTAACACGTTGCAATGGTTGTCACTTTGAGGACTAATAAAATGTAATGCTTCATGTGACCGTAATTACACTTTTTTTACGTAAGTAGGTAACTAAAAAGAAATCATTGGTTCAAGTATGATAGGCGGGTCATACACGTTCAGGAAAACGGGCGTCTTTTCTGTGGTCAATACAAAAGTTAACGACTTGGGTATATCTTACCTACTTATCCTTTTTATCATACAGATTTTAAGAAAAAGACGATTTGTATAAGACTATGAGAATCCAGTAAGAAAATTAGGCTTCAAAGCCTAACAATTTTATAATGTCCACAGGAAACACGTATAACCTTAACTCATACTAAAAATATTTTTGACCCAGGCAGGAGTTAAAAGTGGTCTGATCCATTTGATGAAACATGTTCGTAACCTTCATTACGTATTATTAATACACAGACCATAGTCCTGCTTGCTTAGTGACAACGCAAACACGGGCAAGAAAAAATATATGATATTATGAATCCACATTGCTTTAATTTTGTGGATCCACGCAAGCATTGAACCAGTGCCATAATAGTCTACTTGTTTATTTATGCGATATGAACATCAATTGGAAAAGTACCGATGATGGAACACCCCGAACGACGGAAGTTAGTAGGTAAAATAAAAATGAAGACAAGAGTCGGAGTTTTTAATAGTCATTACACAACTTAGGGTGGTAATACAAAGAAAGGCCGAGATTGCCGATGTTTCCGGCCCGAGCTGCAAGCGAGGGACGTAAATATGCGATCGAGGGCTTTCTTTATTACCTCCCGTGTTGTGTACATCATTTTATGTGTACACTTGGCCAGAAAGTGGATTTTTCCGTACGCGCAGCCAGTACCACCCTAGTTGTGTAATGTACTATAGGTAAATGTACTATAATTTAAGTCTAGGCATAGTATTTATTGTACGTCAGCGAGGCATTCGTTACGTTTAGCCTAAACATCACGAACATTTAGGTATGTACCTATTACATGTTCCATTTATTTGGCAGGGCAGGATCCTGGCCTATAAGCACCTATAAGGCGCACATCACTTCAGTATGCAATTTCATTTATACGAAATCTGGCTCATTCATTGCCAATACTCCAAATTTCTACACTTGATGACGTAGTACATCGAAACATGAGACAGACATATGCAGTGACGTTTATGGTACTCTTCCCATGAAACGTCAAACGGCGTTATTCAATTATGACACCTATGCCAAGTGAATAAAGTTGCATTCTGAAGATTGAACATATTTATGCGAAATCTGTCTTATTCATTGCCGATACTCCAAATTCCTACTCATGATGACGCAGTACATCGAAAGATTTAGTAGCGAGATGCCTACTATCGCACTTCGTCTATCTTATATTTTTTACTTGCAGTATATAGCATAATGACAATATTTTGAAAAGTCCATACATATCATCGCATTATGCCGAAAATCGCGATCTGTCGAACATTATTCTAAATAGACCAAAGAGTCGCATAATGACGACTTTCGTTCTCACCAATGTTTTTGTTATTTGTTTTGCCTACAAAATGTACAGTCAAAAACAAAACACGAATTGTATGAACATAATAACGGTTTTATTTAATGAATTCTAATAGTAAATAATTAAATAAATATCATATTTTTAAGGCTAACCAGTAACCAAACACTCCTTTCCAATTAACACAAAATTATACTTCATACCAACAAAGTCAACGTTTCATTCCTTAACCGTGGTACCATCAGATTGTACCATCAATGGTACTATGGCAAAAAATGTTTGCCGTGGTTCCATTATGTCAATGGCACTACGGCTAATATTATTTTTTATTAGCCGTGGTACTGAAAAATGGAGAATTTGGTATTTACCTAACAGTCATGAGGGTAATGGTTAATTTAAGACCATTTATAACAGCAAGTAAAACAATGCAACTCCACAATCATCATCATCATCATCAGCCTGCGGCAGTCCACTGCTGGACGTAGGCCTCTCCCAAGACGCGCCACTTTGCTCGATCATCAGCTACACTCATCCAGTTGCTGCCAGCCGCCCTGCGCAGATCGTCACTCCATCTAGCCGGGGGGCGTCCCACATTGCGTTTACCTGTTCGCGGTCTCCACTGCAGTACTCTCTTGCTCCAGCGATTGTCAGTTCTGCGGCAGATGTGGCCAGCCCACTGCCACTTCAGCTTGCTTGCTCGAGTAACTATGTCGGTAACTTTGGTTCTCTGACGGATTACCTCGTTACGGATTATATCCCTCAGAGAGACCCCACAATACATTTTTTTAATTATTTACGCCTAGTATGGATGACACTGTTGTGTGTATTAAAAGAATTGCACTCCGCATAACTCTGACAATGTCCTCCGTATGAGCTAGACTAAAGTGCTCGCAGACATTTGGTGACTCCGTCAGTTCTTCCCACGTGCCAGCTTCTAAATGTTCGCCGCACACACGGGTATTTTGTGGGATGTAAAAGTTCATGTCACATAGCATTTTTACCCTTACCATGTCGGGTATGCACAACAATGGTGTGTTTGAACATCCATTAAATATACATCGAACTGTATCTTCGTAGGCTCGAATAAGACTCATGTTTATATCCGACTGAGCCTCTGTTCATATAACGGAAACAACCTGAATGAAGAACTTTAGCTAATACTAGCTATTACTGACAGATATAAACTTTTTCGATATTACTGACAGTCAAAAACTGGCATTCGCCAGTGATTTTAAATCAACAAAAAGGTCCATTCGTATTGCATTCATAAAGTATTTAACCGCTTACCGCATGAATTATTAAACGTCATGCTCCCCAGCAGGACCACCTTGGCTTTGATGAATTTAAACATATAGGAAAAATTCTATATAAAATCTATATAATTCTACTACCAATAAAAAAAATTCTATGTGAATAGTTTCGCCGTAAATTTGATTGCAAGGTGGTCCTGCTGGGGACCATACTCCCCAGCAGGACCACCATTATATCTCTTTTGCTGCTTATGATACAGGCACGTAAATGACATCAAATAATTCTATAACAATTCTATACTGACCTAGCTTACGACATTCTTCAATTTATTTTGGATATACGAACTTACGATGCCACAAACTTTTATGTAAGTAATTATCGCTGCGCCTGAATTTAATATCTTAGCAAACACACAAATGTGTGGAATGAATTACTTTCAGGCGTTTGTTCACATATGCGCAGTCGCCAATGCCATTATAATATCGAACCGAATAAGGTGCTCATAAATATTTTAACGTGACTCTATGGTCAAAGCGTTAGAGTGCATGTTCAGATATAAGCCCCCTGAACAATTATATTTGATGGTCACTGTGCAACACATATATGAACGACTTTTTAGCTTTAGGTTTAAAATGTATCATTTCTATCATTTTTCCTTATTTTTTCTTATTCTAAAGAGATACGACGACTTACAGCCTCCAAGAACTTCGGCGTCGTAAGAGATAAAACTGCTTGAGATTCATTATTTGCACGAATAAAACACAACTAGGGTGGTAAAACAAAGAAAGGCCGAGATCGCAGAGCTTTGCGGCCCGAGCTGCAGGCGAGGGACGCAAATACGCGATCGAGGGCTTTCTTTATTAGGTACCTACCTCCCGTGTTGTGTACATTATTTTATGTCTACACTTGGCCAGAAAGCGGCTTTTTCCGTACGCGTAGCGTAGCAACACGGGAGGTACAGTCAAGGAATTTAATTTCCTACCCGTTTCATTGAAATGTTGTTAAGCATTCACAATGCTGCCGTCCTAGTCTAAAAGGCGACTTTTTGCTATAGAAGTTCATAGTAAAAAGTCGCCTTTTAGACTAGGACGGCAGAATGCATTAAGGTCCAAAGGAGGATGGTCAAATTGGCC
Organism: Eudemis profundana; assembly: GCA_947034925.1. Classification (NCBI taxonomy): domain Eukaryota; kingdom Metazoa; phylum Arthropoda; class Insecta; order Lepidoptera; family Tortricidae; genus Eudemis; species Eudemis profundana. The sequence continues at coordinate 25,527,346 of OX344799.1, read as the reverse complement.
TATTGACCAATAAGGACAAGCGATATGTCACTGGATAGCTTATTCAACGTCCTAAAACTTTTACTATGGCAAGTAATCCCAAATCTTTGTGTGAAAAAAGTTATTGCTGCATAAAAAGTTTAATGACTTGAAACTTTACTGCGTACCTTTTTTGATACTAAGTTCCTATATCGCTTTAGACTATAAAGGTTTTCTTACTGTAGATGATTTTGTGTCATGTTTTGGGTGCCATGGGTTCATCATTCTACCACGGATACATTTTCGGAGTTCCAATAATCGAATTTGCAATTTTATATGAACTTTGGCGCACCCAATTGTTCAGGGGGCTTATATCTGAACATGCACTCTAACGCTTTGACCATAGAGTCACGTTAAAATATTTATGAGCACCTTATTCGGTTCGATATTATAATGGCATTGGCGACTGCGCATATGTGAACAAACGCCTGAAAGTAATTCATTCCACACATTTGTGTGTTTGCTAAGATATTGAATTCAGGCGCAGCGATAATTACTTACATAAAAGTTTGTGGCATCGTAAGTTCGTATATTCAAAATAAATTGAAGAATGTCGTAAGCTAGGTCAGTATAGAATTGTTATAGAATTATTTGATGTCATTTACGTGCCTGTATCATAAGCAGCAAAAGAGATATAATGGTGGTCCTGCTGGGGAGTATGCTCCCCAGCAGGACCACCTTGCAATCAAATTTACGGCGAAACTATTGACATAGAATTTTTTTTATTGGTAGTAGAATTATATAGATTTTATATAGAATTTTTCCTATATGTTTAAATTCATCAAAGCCAAGGTGGTCCTGCTGGGGAGCATGACGTATTATTAAACCAAATATGATCGACCCTGATTTCACTCCAATGCATATGAAGCCTAATATGGCACTTTCAAAAACTAGATGAAATGCAGCCTTCAGGCAACCTAATATTTATAAAAAATCGTGATTAAATGGCATTTTTTGCCATAGTACCATTGATGGTACAATCTGATGGTACCACGGGTAAGGAACGCAACGTTTTAATTCATTATTAACCTTGAGAATGATTAAAAAACAAGTGGTTTACTTATCCTCATTAAAAAAACCGAACTTTGCTTAGTCTACGTAAACAAACTCCCATTTCAAGATGTTGATCAAGAAAATCCTGAACAATTTTTTTTATGCGATCATTTGTTATTTTTTCTTTTTTAATTTGTTTTTTAGTTTTCGGGAAATGGATCTGGCTCTTTCGTATATCGTGATCGTATTTTATGCTTTCATTTTTTATACTTTTAATGAATGGGAATAGGTTTGGCTTTTTCCGTTTAATTATTTTATTTAAGCGTGAATGCCAGCCCTCCACTGCATTTATAGTACGGTGAGGATTATCAAAGCAGCTTACAGCATGAATTAATTTCGGATCCATCCACTGTTTTATAAAGTAGTTTACGAAGTCGTTCCAGCCCTCTACATTAGACAGAACCTCAAACTGTATACTGAGGAAACCCTCAGGCATCAAAGTTGCTGGTAAATGTGCCAGTGCTACAAAAAGAGCAATTGTTTTATTATTAAACAAATGCAATTGCTTAGCCTTTTTGTGAAGAGCTTGGGCATAATGAAAAAAACATCCTTTTATGTTTGCGGTAGGGAATGTGATTTGAAGTGCATTCATCGCCGCCATTTCATAATCTGTTTGAATTATTTCTGGATTCATATCCGGAATGCATGCCTTTATCATTCCAAACAGCCTTTCATATGTATATTGCTCCTTATTAGGTAATAGACAATATATTAATGGAGTAATGTGAGCCGTAGTTAGCCCGTGAACGGTGTACAGCTGTTTGAAAGGTGGCGGTACACTCTTAAATGTCCCATCCGCAAAGAAATGTCTTACATTTTTTATTGTTTCTCGAGCCTCTGTACTACAGAATATTAAAATTTTATCTGCGTTGCCATCGTCACAGAGCAAGAAGTCTTTATTTAAGCTTTCACTTAAGACGACATCTTCCAATTTTTTGAAAACTGTCGCGTGTACATCAAGATGCGACTTTCTGGCTCTGTAAAGTGCATCTTTTACCGATTCATAATTTGGCAATATATCATCGTATTCAGGATCGGATTTGTATGGTAACATCACGCGTTCATATATTTGGGGTATGGGACCCAAGTCATCGCAAACGGCTTGTTTTAAATTCGCCTTAATCACCACCACTTTGTAGGCATACAAATCGGATTGGCATGTATGGTCACTTATTCTTGTAATAGTTTCGTCATCTTCCATCCAAGTGACGGATCCTGAGCATCGTCTATTAGTGCATCGCCAAATACTAGAGCCATTTTTATTTGATTTTTGGCGTGTGTGACTATGTCCGTTTCTCCACAATGACCAGGAACCCTGTTACAAACATATATGTATGCTTATAACGGTTGGCATTTTATCGATCGTCTATAGGAGTGGTAGATGACAATATCCCTCGATAAAATGCAACCACAATAAGCCGGATTGATTTGATAATAATTTTAATCAAAAAATTTAACCAGATACTATTGTAATCAAGTTAAACGCCGAAAAGAATAGCTACATAATATACGTACCTTGGTATTTTTTATTAACACGATGTCACTGTTAGTGATGTATTTTATATAGTTATTATTCATTTTTTTCGGTAGGTAAATAATAACTGTAATCTTAAAAAGATACTGTAATTAAACGACATAAGTCATCGTACCATACATGACGTTCTTATTTTATTTTATGTAATATGATTAACCTTCTTGCACTTACCAAGGAGATAAGCAATGATTTTAAATAAAGACATATGTAATGTATACTTAACTTATATCACGACATTATTAAGTAGGTACTTACTTTAAAAATAGTCCAATTTTAAGACCTTTTTAACACGACTGTACTAAAAGTAGCATCATGATATTCCTGAAACGATTTTTCATAAAAAATGGCAAGCTGCGATATATCAGTCACAAAAATAAAAAAGTAGGCATAGTGCGATAACGTGCTTAGAGGTTTTATAAAATGGGCGGTATGCTACCAATTGTATGAAAAGGTAAAAAAGTCAACTAAGTGCGATAGTAGGCATCTCGCTACTAAATCCATCGAAACATGAGACAAACATATGCAGTGACGTATGTGGTACTCTTCCCATGAAACGTCAAACGGCGTTATTCAATTATGACACCTATGCCAAGCAAATAAAGTTGCATTCTGAAGATCATCAAAAGTATGTTCAATACTTTTGATTTTGTAGCATACCTATCCAATATTGAAATAATTAATTTCAGTCATAATATTTTATGACCAAATGACTTCATCAAGTTCCATTCTGCACAACTAGTTGATCGGAGTGGAAGAACAACATGTATTAGGTACCTAGGTAGAACTCTTTCCTCTGGCCTCTTAATAAATGGCATCAAATTTCAAAACCGCAATAAGCGGTTCTGCGTTACCATAATCAATCACAATAATATTTCGCTTATCATGAACAACGGTGCAATCCAAAATAATTCTGAGTTGAACTTTAAATTCTAACATTGAGTAGTAAGATTCAAAATAAATCTACTTTTCATTTGGGATTGCGCCGTTGTTCATGATAAGCACAAGATAAGCAGCGATTTGATGCTCCGTACTGAAGCGTAGAAAGATCGGCGTGACGTATACTGCGGAGCGGAGACCTCTCGTCACGTCATGAGCAAGTCCTAAGTAAGCAAGTGTTAGGTGCGTAAGTATTAGGTAATAATATAGCTAAAAAGATTTATGGGATGTCTAGGTACTATGTGCTATGCAAATGCATAGCAAGCCATGGAAATTGTACAGTCAAGATTACCCTTGTACTTATCGCTCATTCCCAAAATACCGCATTCCTAAAATACCAGATTTTGAAAATACCAGATTCTCGATACATCAAATTCTCCGTATACCAGATTCCCAAAATAATACATCCAACTAAGTTATTTAGATCCTTGAGTAACTTACGATTTTCTAACGTAGTGTAACGGGAATGTGGTAAGACAGGAATCTGATAAATCGAGAATCTGGTATTTTGAAAAATCTGGTATTTCAGGAATGCGGTATTTTGAGCACAAGCGGTACTTATAATAAACCTATCAAAAGTAGTGCACCGCAAAATACCTAGTTTCTAAAAAACAATATATTTTGACCTTGACCGTACTTATTCCTGCTGAACGAAAGCACTCGCCTAGTCCAAACGTGTTCTTGCATAGATGCATCCGCAATATTGGGATATCCATAAGGACAGGTTGATCCGCTTCAACGTTCCCGCTGGTCCGCTTCTCAGTTTGAGCAATCAGCGAGACTTCAAAGTGGCCTTGGCTTAGCGTCCTGGTTCGATCCCAAGAGCTTCGGCCCCCACCTAATCTAACCCTCTCAAGGTGGTCCGGGCGCCAGCCCCAAAATCCCTTCTTTAGCATTGCCCACCTCCCGAGACCATCTAGAAATGGTGGTTGTTTTGTTCATTTTCAACGTGCAAAGCATTTGCAACTGGTGCAAAAACATTTGACAAAATTCTGATTTTACATACTTCTCAGACAAATTCTTCGCGCAAACACAAAACAGGAATATATATTATTATAACAACCAATTTTAAATTTGAGAGGTAGACCGTCACTAATATGAATTACAATATATAATATAAGTAATAGAAAGGTGAACGGTAGTAAAAATAAAATTTCAACGGTTTACCCAGCTGGCCTTGGGAGGTGGACGGTGGGAAAGAAGGGCGTTATACATAGTTATTATTTTATATTATAACTGCAATGGGAAAAGTCCTACCTTATAATAAGATAATACCAAAGTTTTTAAAGACGTTATTAAATAACGCGATAGTAATTGATTAGCGCTCATGCCCAAAATACAGCATTCCCGAAATAAAAGATTTTTCAAAATACTAGATTCTCGATTTATCAGATTCCTTACTTACCACATTCCAGTTACACTAGATTATAAAATCGTAAGTTTTTGGAAATCTGGTATACGGAGAATCTGATATACCTATCGAGAATTTGGTAGGTATTTTAAAAATCTGGTATTTTAGGAATGTGGTATTTTGCGAATGAGCGTTGATTAATTAAATTGAGATGAAATTTGGCGTGCGAGTAGATCAAGTCCTTGTTTCAATCCAGGATAATAATAAGAAGATACTTTATATTCCGATAAACAGTAATTTTTGGATAATAATGTGTATATCGTATTCGTTGTTACAGTAACAAAACTATTCGAGGCCCATAATTAAGTTTGCCCCAAATGACAACTTGACAAACTTTACAAGCGTGTAGATCGCTATTTTGGGTAAGCACATTACCTAGTACAAAATCTGATAGTAACGTTTTGGAACGGGCACCACTTCTTATACACAGCCTAAAATAATATGGCAACACCCATTTATCGTTGAATGATACCTACACTATTCTCGACCGAATAGGTACCGAAGTTAAGCAACGTCGAGTGTGGTCAATACTTGGATGGGTGACCGCCCGGGAAACCTGGCTTTTTTTACTATTTTTATGATACTAGCAAAATTGAAGTTAGTATAATTATGTATTATGAACGCATTTATTTTCATCAACGGAAATTAAAAAATCGACGAAGTTTGATGAAAAGTAAAATCCATTTCGCTATTTTATCGCAATATGGCCAAAATAAAAACACAAATTCCCACGAATGACAAAAAAATGTTTGCTTCCATTTTGAATTCATCTTTAAACAGATATTTTTCTTTACAAGACATTTTTCACTGAAGAAAACAAAGTATAGCATCATTGACGATTCGTAATTATTGCACATAGTTATGATTTTTCCATCAGTCTACTACACGATTTAATGTCGCTGCAAAGTTATTCGTACAAGCGGACAAATAGGGAACTAACTCTGTAATATGAATACATACAGCAGACCACGTTGATACTAGCGCCGCTGCCGACTGCAAGGGTGAGTTGGTGACGCATTTAGCATTTCCATACTAAATTTAATATTATGTTTTTTTTGTCTAAATTTCTATTTAGAATTGTTTAAATTTACCTATAAAACTCAACAATATTTATTAACATTTTTATAATGTCCAAAAGTGCAAACAATTGCAATTATTCATCAACATTTTTTTCCGACGTCCCCAGATTTTCACCAAAGGAGGGTCATAGCTTTGGAACGGCTTAATAATACGATATAAATTGTATATGGACTAATAAAGCATGAGTTATCATTTGCGCAAAATGAACATTGACCGAAAATAACTTTGATATTTACTGGAAAAACTCGATTTTCCGAAAAAAAATCAGCTCGAAACTGGCAATCCGACACTAGCGCCATCTGTTGAAATTTTTCGCATGACTCACCGGCTCGTATCACCTTAAAATGTCTCTCACTCATCTTCCCATAGATTCATCATCACAAATTCACAATAAACACTTCCGAATTCGTTCCGAAACAACAATAAATCAAGAAAAAAACATGAGTTCGAAATTTGAAAAGTGAAAAAATGGCGGGGTGTGGGAATAGCGGACAGATGTGGCTCTTCCACCGGATCTGACGTATGCTGTTATCCCATAGTCTGTTTAAAGCAGAATGATTGCTCACGAGATTTCCTACTCATACCGTAATGGCAATCAGCTGTGAGTTAATCTCACGGTTTTGAAACTATTTTGATTGCAGACTGTGGTTATAGAATGAGATTGTCTCTATGTATATTTTTTTATAAAAAAGAATTGTGAGTTTATTTTGCATATTTTATTTTATAAAGAAACAGTTTTTTTATTCCCATGATCAGACACCGCTACGTTGCCATTGATTAAGAATCCCATAAAATAAAAAAAGTACCGGCCAAGATCGGCAACGTATAGGTAACACGTCTGGTGTTGCAGATATCCATGGGCGACATTGATTGCTTTCCATCAGGCAGCTCGTCTGCTCGTTTGTCACTTATAACATAAAAAAAAGAAATCAATCATGAAATAAATTACGCAAAATTATTTGTTTTACGTGTTAAGTACATGTTCATTTGGATGAAAAGAAAACTATCTAACGTAGCTAGCTAAACATTCCAATTTCTAGAAGTATCCATTCATTCAAACACATTTTACTCGGATATTTTATTTGCATAAAATGGCAACATAATAAATGTCTCGGGAAGATCATTTCCAGGTTTTCTTGTCTATAATTTTGCAAAGTAATTTTAATAAAAAAAATAGATCATTAAGTTCTATGAACTAATACTGTCTTCGGTTCCGCGATTATCACTCATTGTAATAAGACAACTTAAACGGATTAAATCGCGTATAGGTATTACTTCATTTTTACTAGGGATGTAACGATACACAGTTTTGCCGATACGATACCGATACCGATATATGTATAGTAGTTAATATCGGCGATACCGATACCGATACCGATATCTTAGCTAAATAATGAAGTATGAATTTCAGATATTTTTATGTCCTTATTATAACTAATGGCAATGACTACTGGTTATATTTACCAGAGAGTCAACCTTGAAAGTGTAAAGTAAAAATAATAAATTGTCAACTCAAAATTCTTTTTTTTTATTAAGAACCAAAGATTTAATTAACATAGTAATTATTGCACAAGGTAATAGAATAGACCAATACATAAATTAAGTCAGAAATTGAAATTACTTTTTGTAGATTTTTTTTCATACAGCAAATTCTTCAAATATCGGTTGTATAATATCGGCGATACCGATATATCGGTATCGGTATCGTTACATCCCTAATTTTTACGTCTAAGCGTTTGGTAAACTTTTTCAGCGTTCGTGGTCGCGGCTAGACTCTCCTATCAACTACTCAATGCAACATCTGGTGAAATTAAATGTTAACTCTCAATTCTACTTATTACGATTACGACAATCAGCTGTCGAGTTAATCTCACGGTTTGAGACTATTTTGATTGAAAATGTTTAGATTGAGATAATATTTGGGGATGTGCCTTAATTTATACTTTGACTGAATACCTATATATATTTTGACTGAATTACTTAAGCCTTTGAACTTTGATCTTCACTAAACCAGACTAAACTGTCTTCCGTTTGGGTACTTAGGATATACAGGATGTTTTTTAAATGACTAGACTAAAATAAAATTAAGTACCTACCTATAAATATTTTCAAAGGAAATAATTGGACTCCGTTATTTTTCTTTTGGTGTAAGTAACTAAGTACTTACTAACATGTTAAGTTATGACGGCACAAAGTTCCCACAAAATTATATTTTTTAGTTACCTGCTGCAATCACCCTGATCTTGTCGGTTTACTGCTCTCCTAAGCTCATGTCATTAGGCAAAATATAAAAACCTAATTAAAAAATATTGTATATTTTGAAAATAGTTTCTTCCAATTTAAAAAAAAAAAATCATGATTAGAAATCATTCCGATATTTCGGGATACTATGGTATTAAATATTACTACATAGAGGGTTGATGAAGTCTTAAATACCTGCTTATTTTAGAATAAGACCATAGTACAACAACACTTGGTAGCAACTAGCATCCCGAAATAGAGTAAAAACAAAAGTGCATCATGTACAGCTGTTCCCAGAAACATTGTTACCCCTTGCTTCCGGCACAGTGCAAGTCGTTGAACCAGTATATTGACGTTTTTTAATCACGTGAATTCACAACGACATTTTTGCGTCTTTCCTATTAAACCGAAGCAGAATAGTGAGATAAACCACTATTTAATTATAAATTGTATGTTGTTTTTGCAATATATTTTTAACTGTCCCTTTTAGAGCATATATTATTATGCACACGGCGGATTTTAAACGCGCCGTCGACGCGCGTTTTGGAGCGCTGTCGCTTTTACACCCTAAAGATAAATAGAGACAGCGCTATGAAACGCTTGCATTTAAAATACGCCGTGTGCATACTCGGCTCAACACAAAAAATAATGCTATTATTGGATGATTTCTTTATCTGACTATCTGCTAAGGGCAATCCTGGTAAGGGCAAATATTGGTGTGATGAGCTGATGAGCACAAATATTTTGTTCCTGAGTCATGGATGTTTTCTATCTATTTAAGTACGTATTTATCTATATAAGGTCCTAATTTATTAGTTGCAGATATTTTAACACATTATACTTTACATTAAAATAATTAACTTTAAATAGAAATTAAGAAATCTTTTCATATAGCTTTTTTGATTTAATTTACTTAACAAAAAAATTAATCGTAATTTCGTCTAAAAAAAATCACCGTGTGCATTATCACATGTCACAATAACACTATCTGTCATGTCAACAATTGTTTGTCGTAAATGTCGTAACGGTTCGGCGGTAAAACTGCAAATGTCATTAGGATGGGATTTATCGACGTGAAGTGGCCAGTTACAGCTACTAGAAGCTGTTCAATGAGTTTTCATTTAGTAATCACATTAACAGGGTGTTATTACGTAGCAAATTTGTTTTTCCTTTTTCACCAAAAAAACATCGTAAAAGCTATAATGTTTCATGATTTAATATACTCCAGAGACCGAGTACTATCAGCTATAAAAATATCTGCAACTAATAAATTAGGACCTTATATAAGGGTGACTTAGAATTGGTAATACAAAATGAATGTTTTATATCCCCTAAACTTAGCCCCTCAATTAAGTCTCATACTTTTAAAATAATCAGAAGTATGTTTTTTTTTTCATTATTAAATTTATCCCATTTTTGTTGGCTTAACATGGTTATCCTACCATAATAAAAAACAAAGAGGTTTAAAGATTTTCAAATGAACACTTTCTTCTTTGGTTATCCGTAACATGCCGCAATATTTATGAAGAAAACGTGTTTTGATTAGTAATTGTCAGTTGTCAAAGAAAATACGAGTGACAGGTATGACACTTAGGTATTTAATGGAGTGTAACCACACTTTAGGACTTTAATTATTAGTTTTGTTAGAAAATTAGTAATAATTAAATACAGCAAATTTTAACATAGGGGTTAATGTGTCACACTACATGGCATTAACTGAGCCATAATCAAGTGTTTTGTATTACCAATTTGAAGTCGCCCTGTATGTATATCGTTGTCTAGTACCCATAGTAAAAGCATTGCTTAGTTAGGGACTAGCTCGATTTGTGTCAGATTGTCCCCCGATATTTATTTATTTATTTTTAAAACGGCTTTTTTCCGTGATGACCCCCGAAATATGAAGAGGAAATATTGATTTCGTGCATATATTGTTACAAGATTCAAATTAATAAGTGTTTTTCTCGTCCAATTTTGTTTACATGTGTGAACGATTCAGGCAGTTGTGGAAAGTCAATATGCTGTTTGTGCTGGATAGTGTACTTGTGTTTCCTGTCGCGTTTCCGGCGCGGTAATAGACAATGTCAAGTTCGCGCGGAAGGGTGCGCCTGCGCCGCGCAAGTAAAAGTAAACACGCAGCGGATGCGTTTGCGCAGCACACGACGTATGCAATGCAAACGTTTTACTGGAATAAAATATTGAATACAAAGTCTAACTGGAGGGCTTTTTGAAGCGATTCTTTTTGCGGCAATTCATAAATTTACCGTCAAGCCAATCCCAACTATAATTTGACGTGTGAAATAGTAACAGCAGTTTGATTTTTTTTAGAACTAGTGGACTCACTGTAACTTCTTTCGCGGAGGTGAAGACAGTCGGATAAAAAGTCGGTGGAATTGACAGGAGTGACTGACGCCTCATGGTGAGTTATGCGTTCGACCGGTCCAGAATATAAGATATTTTGATTTGATCGGCTATTCTGCCATCCTATTACTAAAACCCGACTAACCTTTATGGAGTTGTATAAATCTTAGCCAGGTTTTAGTCATAAGACGGCAGGATTCCCGACGAGATTGAGGTGCGAAGTTGTGAATTATCGTGCTGAGAGGAAGATAAGGGTATTTGTTGTCGTTGGTCAGGTCCGGCTGTAAAGTCCGGTCGTAAACCGTGTCCGGCCATCCTGGACCTCGCCGGACAAAGCGCGCTTGTTTACCGGCTGCGGGTGGCCTCCCAGTACAGTCGGCTTCAAATATGTCATAAATTACAAGCATATGACGTTCACAAAGTATAAAAAGCTAAATTACATTATTAAAAGTCTCTGATATCGGATTGGCTGTCGTGACTAGAATCATACAAACAATACAAATTACTGTTCCTAATACAAATTAAAAAAAAAACTGACTTCATACGAATCTATTCAATTAGGTTCACTAATGTTTGACCAAAAAATTATTGACAAATGGTCATTTGACAAACAACGTTTCACCAAATAATCATTTGGCAAACGAGACATTTGACAAAAGTATCATCTTACAAAAACTCACTTAGCAAATGATTAATTAGGAAACACTACACTTGGCAAATGTGTTAAACAATAAAATTTCAATTGACCTTTTTTCATTTCACCTAATAATATGTTTCGCAAATTAAGCATTTGTCCAAATGTCATTTAACAAAATGTTATTTCATAAAAAGTACTTCTTTTTTCAAACATTATGATTTAGTCTGTTGGGTAATTTATTCTGCTACCCTCTTATCGCCATAAGTTACAAGATTATATAGAAGGCAAGCAATCATGCATTATGGCTATTGGTGGTCATAATACAAACCTAACCTAACCGACAACCTAGGTTGTTTCCATGATTAGTCTAAATGCATCAGTTTGTTTTTGTTGGGGGACGCAGTTCAAACCCTAACCTAACCTAACAACCTAGTCTTTCTGGCAGCAGTTCGTTTTTGTTGGGGGACGCAGTTTAAACCCTAACCTAACCACCAAATTTTTCTGTCAGTAGTTCGTTTTTGTTGGGGGACGCAGTTCAAACCCTAACCTAACCTAACAACCTACTCTTTTTCCAAATACTGTGTATTAATTTGACCCATACCATATCTATTATTAGATTTATTAATAAACGAAACACTTGTCAAATAATACATTGTACCAAACGTTTTTAGACCAAGAGTAATTTTGTCTGATAACTCAGTTGCTAAATGTTCATTTTGTCAAATGATTATTTATAAAATGTAAATTTAACTGTTGATCATTTGGAAAAGTGAGTCATTTGTAAAATGACTAGTAGTAAAATGATCAATTGGCGAAACATTTTTTTGCAAAACGTTGTTTGTCAAGTGTAATTTTGCCAAATGACTTTTGGTCAAACGGCAGGACACCATTCAATTAGCCAATTAATGCACTTACAATAAAAATAAAATACTCTAATCGCCATAGCGATTTTGCCAGTCTTATAACTTAGGGCCGGTACAGTTGAACTGCAAGCCAGCTGCGATTTGCAGCAGGGTTGCAGCCCGTCCATCTCGGCCCTTTAAAATCTGTTGACTAATTACAACCTACCCTGTAACCAAATTTCGAAAGGGAAAATGGTACCCGAGTTATCGGAGTATGTACCTAATTACCTATATGTATGTAAACACTTTATTGCATATAAAATCGTACAAAAACAAAACAAGAATCAATGGCAAACTTATATATGTAAGGGATTTCTTCCAGCCCACCCTTTTAAGAGTCGTGAGGTTATTGCTCGGGCCGAATTACTAAATAAATAATAAATAAATAAATAAATATTAGGGGACAATCTTACACAAATCGAACTAGCCCCATAGTAAGCTCAATAAAGCTTGTGTTATGGATACTAGACGACGATATATTTAATAAGTACAAATACTTAAATACATAGAAAACATCCATGACTCAGGAACAAATATTCGTGCTCATCGCACAAATAAATGCCCTTGCCGGGATTCGAACCCAGGACCTCCTGCTTCGTAGGCAGGGTCACTACCAATTAAGCTAAAGCGGTCGTCAAATCGCCTTTGAATCAATTATCAGTATACTAGTTGTATACTGATAATTGATTCAAAGGCGACTGTACCTTTCAGTGAGTAAAATAGATCAACAGTGGGCGCCCTTAAACACTTTTCTATTGTAAATAAACTACGCGCTCGGAATCGCTTTGTGCTCCTGTGTTCACGGAATCCATTTACATAAAAATAATGGATTTACTCGATCAGTACTTTGGCTTTGTACTTAAATGAAATCTTTGAGAATGTATCTTTGAGGTTTATGGGTAATTGTTAGTTAAAATTATTTATTGTTTGCTGTATTGAAGCTAAATATGGTAGTAGAGTGGTTCGGACATGCGCCTTTCGAATGAGGTTGTTGATTCAAATCCTGACACGTACCAATGAGTTTTTAGGATCTTTGTACAAATTATTGATTTGATATTTACCAATTTGCCAATGGTGGTGAAGAAAATATTGTGAGGAAGCCAGCATAGAGCTGCGAAGAAGTTCAAAGCTATATGTGAACTCGCCCACACATTCAATCAATCTTACCTTATAAATTACCCTTTAATAGGCTAAATAAAGACATAAGTGTCTAATCTTAGTAACGAATAGGTACAATTTTATTAATTTACCAACATGATTTTTTTTGTGTTTGGCGCCTATTATAGTACATTACACAACTAGGGTGGTAATACAAAGAAAGGCCGAGATCCAGGCCCAAGCTGCAAGCGAGGGACGTAAATATGCGATCGAGGACTTTCTTTATTACCTCCCGTGTTGTGTACATCATTTTATGTCTACACTTGGCTAGAATGCGGCTTTGTCCGTACGCGCAGCGTGCGGAAAAAGTCACTTTATGGCCAGGTGTGGCATAATAAATATTATTTGACGTAATCCTAATAAGGCATTTAAAAACAACATATTCTTATGATTTTTTTATTAAATCATTAACGACTGCCAAAGAATTCGGTAGCCTAGTTGGTTAAGGCGCCTGTTGGCCCGGATAGCCGAGGAGATGCAGATTCAAATCCTGCCCGAGACATATAATTTTTCAATTTTTCTCTTCTAATAAAACATATTCTTATCTCATGATATCGCATTATAAAATGATTAACTCCCTTTGTATTCGGAACGTACTCCATCAAAATGCAAATCTCTTTTACACCGCTGTTTACATTTAAAAGTCGAAGCCGCCCGCCCACCGCCGCCCCCGCGCCGTGGGCGGGCCCCGTAAGGCCATATTAGGCCAAGGGCCATAACGAGCCATATCGGCTGCCCTATCAATGTCGATAGCGTAACGTGTCGATAGACACCCACGGTATCTTGTATGATAAAGCTAATGAACGAATAATAGACTCGATTAGACTAGGGTTCCTTAGTCATGGCTTTTGAACGATGCTGTTTAGAAAATGTTACACGTAGAAAGATATAATAGATTACATGAAACAACTAAAATAAAGTAGCAATATTGTTGGCAAAAGACTCCAGTATTAGAAAATAGTGAGTAAAAGCACAGTATACTTAATTGCAGTATTTTTTCTTCCTACACGTGTTCGTCATATTTTAGTATTTTTTATTCAAAACGATTCCGATGCTAGTTATGTATTTGTATGCATTATGTCTTCGACCACTTAGTTAAAGACCAAGTTGCTTGGTCTTTTGTTCTTTGAAGTCGGATATTTCGATTAATTTATAAGATTTTGAAATAAAAACCTATGCTGAATTTACTCCGAATTGACCTAGAGAAAGTTTGACACCACGCCACTGCAACCTAATAATAAAATGCTATCTCTATTCTAGTACGTGATACCACTCGTAACGTAAGTACACAGTACGATGATTTGATGCAGCCTTTCCCTTTGACCCGTTGTGGGCGGCGCCCACGACTGGCCCAAATTTGGTGAAATAGACAACATCGTACTGCGCATAACATTATATTTGTCGTATATAGACTTACTTTATTATACACGACTGAGTTTGGGCATGATGACCATAATAATTGTTTATAGATTATAAATTGGGTGTCGTTTAGCTTGCTTTGTTGGGGATTGGGGATACCTTGGGATTAAAGGAGCGTCGCCAACAGAGAACTGAAGCATTTTTAGTCGGCCGGCTGCTTGTACTTACGAGCCCGCACGCACACATCAACTAGTTTTTTCCTACTACCCGCAGCGCACACACATTGACCGGACCAACCAGCGTTAAGTTAGCCGGTGGACTATTGACGCTTCAGTTCTTTGTTAGCGATGCTCGATCCGGCTATTTATTTTAAGGTCCTTGGATTAAAGTATGTTTTAAGTTGGTGTTAGATGGATGAGTAAGTTCGGTCTTACAGCTCGACGACCTTATTCGCGTGTGTGATTCTAAATAACTAGAGTCTGTGCGGAAAGAGAATAGGCGTGGCGAAAAACGGCACTAACCTAATCAGTATGGCCACAGAACAGAAAATACGGCACATACGGTAGAAAAGCATTACAGCGCCCCCCAAAATTAATCCTATTCTCTTTCCGCACAGACTCTACGCGTAGAGTGCGACTGCGACAACTTTACAGAGCGGAACACGGCAACACCTCAATTTAAAAGTTACATTTTCATAGAAATTTGTCTTTTAACCGATGGTCTTGCCATGTTCTGCTCTGCAAAGTTATCGTAGTCGCACTCTAGGTACTTTAAAACCACGAGAGAGGCTACCGACCGAATTCATAACCCTCGGATTATGAAATGCCTGAATCTGGCAAACCTAAGTGTAAAAGATGCAGGAGTGCAAAGCAAACAACGCACAGTGAGCAATGGGCTAGACGACAAAAAAAAGCTGTTTAGTCCGTCAGTTAGATTATTAAAAAATACTGTACACGTATTTTTTCTTTTGTTTGACAAACAAAAAATGACGAAGATAGAGTGCTTAGAAGTTCACTCCTAGGTACAATTTTCACCTAGGAGTGACGTCACAAGCCCCCACTCCAGAAGTTTGATGCTCTATAACTTTGTCGATATTTAATATTTTGATAAACCAAAAAATACATGTCCCATATTTTTCCATAATCTAACTGACGGGCTAAATAGAATTCCTATATATTTTTAACCCGGTCGTCATCCCCATTGCTACAATCGTAGGCTTGTGATGCTACGTTTTGTCGCACGATAAATAAATGATAAAGCATCCGTCACTCCCACAAACTATTTGTCAGTTTTTTTTTGGATGGTCTGTGTCCCGTTTGGTCAAATATGGCCACTTCGGGAAAACTATTGTTGAACTAAGGAGAGGGGCACGAGAACTATTTGGGTGTATTTTCGCTGGCGTAATTTCTCTGGCCACCAATATTTAAAAGATTCCTCCTCACTAGACTGGCATTCGTTGGTTACTTGTTAGAACTTGACTGATTCTACATTGTAACCAAAAGTCCAATTCTAATAAGGCAGAATCTTCTCAGTATTCGCCAATATGTCATGACAGCGAAATTACGTTTTTGAAAATACACCCATTTGTCAGAACGTGACGGATGCTTTATTTATCATTTATTTATCGCGTGACAAAGCGTTGCATCATAAGCCTACAGTAGGCTTATGATGCTACGCTTCATCAGTTACGTTCTGACAAATAGGTGAGAGTTACGGATGCTTTATACGAGTATTATAATTTATCCCGAACACAGATTCTCACCCAATTACAGCAATACGTAATTTTCAAGTGCATCATGCAAATAATTATAATTGCTTATTATCATTTTAAAAACCTAAAAACCCTTTACAATTATTTACTGACAGGTGAAAATATGTAAGTACTTTTGTATTAATTGATTGTCAACTTGCGACCGACCTTTAATAAATCACAATCATAACCGAATTGTACTAAGTCCATTCACAAGTCCAATCCAATCTCGACCTTATTTCTTAAGTATAAAGTCTAGAAACGTAGTAACCTGGTGATGAAGTTGTTCCTTTGTTGAAAGGTGATGCCTGCGCTTGCGCAAGCAGTATTAAGGGCTCCAAGGCCGAGGAGGGGGCGGGAGGGCCTTATTTGGCTATGTTTACCAACTTGTTTCGATTTAATGCCAAATACAAGTGGGTGGGTTGATTGAATCGTTCAGGGATTAAAATTGACATTTATACCAAACCATGTTAATAAATCTATATAATGTTCATTAGTATATATTTGTAGCAAGGAGCAGTTTACGATCTTCAGCTAACGTAGTCATTCACATAATCTCTACCGTTTACCAGTGGGCGTGGTGTAAAAGATATTCTTGGGCATGCCGGTGCAGATTTGGCCTACATTTTCCTTAAGACCTGTAGAATAAGGTGCTCAAATGCATATTAGGCAAGCCGGTAGGAATCGAGTTCTTTGGACGCCACGTCACTGCTGTTTACACACACATATGTTTGTTTTTACGAGTTCCCGATATTTCGGCACTGTTGCGTTGCAAGCGCCATCATCACGGAGTAACTGACGTGCTAAATAACTAAAACTAAATAAACCTAAAAACTAATCTAAACTAAAAATATACAAAGAATACCCCCTCAAGCAGCCCCGCCTGTGGCATGGTACCTATTACGCTGGCAGCATTACCTCTCTGAATAGCCAGGGCAATTCTTTGCGAGAGGTATGCGCCAGCTCTGGGATCTCCCGCGGCATGTACCAGCCGCGGCGACAGGGCCTTCATGAACGTTTTCATATCGGCGGTCCAAATTAAACAGCAGATAATGTACAATTCTCCTAACCTATGAATCATCACCTGTTCGTACCATCGTTCGTTTGTCGATGAGAGAGAAAGGGCCGTAGTCCTCACGCGGGTCCAGTGCGGGTTGGGACTTTCGGTTGGGTTGGGTTGGTATGCAGGTTTTCTCACGATGTCTTTCCTTCACCGAAGAGTTTGGTAAATATCAAATTATATTTCGTACATAAGTTCCTTGGCACAAACCAGGATTGGAACCCAATACCTCCGTTTGAAAGGCGCATATCCGAATTACATGGCTTAGATATAAATACGATATTTTATTAATTTAGTAATGGGCGACGGGTATTGCCCTATTGTGCTAAACTGAATGCAGCCTGTAAGACAGAAGTGGCAAAAATAATGAGCACCAGTGTCGCAAGTTAATTAAATGTATTCAGAGAGGCTGTATAGAGTGGACAATGCCTGCGAGTCCATAACTCAGCTTGTATGAGCACTGATGTAGATAAGCCCAGCTTTGAGCGCGTTCCGATATAGGACCGCATCTCTCATCACATCGCACTGATATTATAAATTTGAAAGTTTGTGAAGATGTTTGGATGTTTGTTACTAAATATCGGGGTAACATCTGGATGGATTGGGATTTTAATGTAATTGTCAGCAGTCCCGGATATGTACCAAATAGCTCGATATGAGACTAAAAACTGAGGGAACTTCGACAATAATGTGTCCACGAAAGTGAGGCGGGTGAAACGCTCAAATAATGACCCAATTGAGCTGAAAATTGGCAAACAAGTAGACCAAGACCTGGATTGAAACATAGGATACTTTATATCCCGGTAAAGAGTTCTTTTGGGACAGAAACGGGAACAGCGCGGGCGAAGTCGCGGGTAAATGCTAGTTTATCATAATTTTACGTGTACCTCTACTTCTTGTTTAGATAACGCCAGAGACTGATCCCACCGCCGTAAGTAAGCGAGTAACAGTTCATAGCGGGCTGACCAGGCACAGTGTGATCAATCGATCTTTGCAGATCCGCAATGTAATGCTACTCGCCCAACTTTACTCGCTTACTTGCCGGCGGTGGGACCAGTGCCATAAACCCTCCCGCGGGCCGAGATGGCCTGCGGGCCGTACTTTGCCCACTGATCTAGGGGGTCGCAGAGCCTCTAGAAGGGGGTCGCGAGGGTTGCGTAGCCTCAGGCGAAAAGGACAAAGAAATATAAAAATGCTCAAAAATATATATGAGTCCATAAAATTATCCAACTCATGGTCCGATGTTAAAATAGTTACAGTGAAATAGTAGTTATTTAATTCAATAATGTGTGGTTCAAAGGTTTAAATATTTCTTATTCTGTTTGATATTTGTGTAAATAAGAACTGGTGCAGATCATACGCGCCGCGCCCCCATGAAAAAAGGCCGATTGTTTTGCATCGGAAGAATGTGCTGTGGCGAGATGGCGACTCCCTTTCGTATTGATTTACGTTTATTTATTTAAACTTTATTGCACAAAAGAAAACTTATCATAGTAAAAAAGGCGAACTTAATGCCATAGGGTATACGTTAAGTCAAACTACTTTATTCTTCAATTTAGGCGTATTAAAATGAACCCATGAATGTCAAGATTTACTACCGGTTCCAGTGTGAAACCTCTGCCCCGAGAAGAAGCGTTCACTTCAATAAAATGTTTTACTTGTAATGTATAAGTTTAAGGGGTATTAACAGGAATCCTCCATCTCGCATTAGATGAACTGTTATCACTTATCTCCGATTGCACCGTAAAGGTCGTATTTGGCAACTCGCAAGCCGCTCTCACGCTCAGCGTAACTTGAGCGTAACCCGAGCGTAACCTGAGCGTAATTGAAGCTTAAGGGTGGTCGATATTGGAAGCTTTATGGCGCAAGCTTCCTTTGCTGAGCTTTTGTTAATTGGTGTCGAGTGCAAACCTACCGCAAAGTCTTTATGACTCAGACCGCTCTCAAACATCATTATCCTCCTTTGTCATAGTCGGGTAAAACACGGACCCGAGTGGCATTTGACACACAATTGACAGACATTTTTGTCAATGCTCTATGAGTGCCATATGAGTGCCCTTTTTTATCTGTCACCGGGGACACTTTTGGGGAAATTATTGAACTTTACCTACTAGCGAGTTATACTTAAGTGTTATAACGTATTAGCGTATACCTAATTACCTATCCTGGTAAGTCCTATTTATGTTACAATTTTTATTTTACACCAACAGGTCGTAGGAAGATTTTGCAACTTAGGTACTTCAACGACTTACAAAAGTATTCTTGAATGGAACTATTAATTCTGAACGTTAGTTTAGAGCTATTTATTGAACAAAACAATTGCATTATTTTTGTGAACAACTGATATCATTCGACGTTAGTATAAAAAATAGAACAGTGGCACATAATTAGTAATCTAGACGTATCTCGGAAAATAATGACCGTTAGACCGAAATCTTAATTAAATCGTCACTAATGTATGAGAAACGTGGCTAAATAGCTGTTTAACTGTATTTATGTGTTTGACCTGGCTTTTTGACTTAATGTAAGTCCTTATTTCATGGCCTTAAAGTCTATTATTGCAAGTTAGTTGGTCTGTTTGTATGATATAACCAAATGTAACGTTATATGGCGAAATTAAACAATAGATGCAATTTATAATACTTTGTAACGATTAGGTATCGACGTATGCGAGGAAATAGGCCTTAAGACTTGACCGTTTTATGAGATTATTCACGAAAAAAGACGTTCTTTTATCTAACAATTCAAAACAACCATGTCGTGCTTTTTGATCCAGATATAGGGTTTAAAAAGTTAAGGTGTGTTTAATTTAATTACACTTAGATCTTTTAGAGTTTATATGGCTTGATTGAACTTGGCCAAAGTATACAGACGGAGAAGTAGTCCAACCTCGGCCGTTTAAGCACATATAATACAGTAAGTTTTCTTCCTAGAAAAGGTACATCGCGCGCTTGAATGTGTGCGCGCCGTGTACGAACGCACTACAAGCACAGATTTAAGAATGCGTTAGAATGCTCCAGTGTGAATCGCACTCATACAGACGCGCGATCGTGCGTCTGTGTGAATAGGTACGTGTCGCGCCGTCGTCCTAAACGGCCGAGGTTGGACTACTTGTTTTTCTTTATACTTTGGTTTACGAGCGCGCGAACGCGCTATCTCGCGTCTGTGTGAGTGCGAGCCGTACTGGAGCATTCTTACGCATTCTTAAAGCTTTGCCTATAGTGCGTTCGTACACGGCGCGGACACATACAAGCGCGCGATGTACCTTTTCTAGGAAGAAAAATTACTGCTATTGTACTGTGGCTTGGCCCTACATGAAATCTGACAATTTTGTCACATTGAAAGTCGTACCCTTGGTAAAGTAAAGCCGTATGGGACTTTACGTTTACGTCGTGCGTGACTTTAATTCGCGTAATAAAAGCACTTAAAACGTAAAGTCACATACGGCTTTATTTTACCAAGGGTACGAAGTATTATGCTTGTGTGTCTTTGCAATTAAATTTACATGCAATATTTTTGGTAAGTCCGATTGAGATAAAAATCCCAAAGTCCCGAATGAATAAAAGTATGCCACCCGCCAGCGCCGGCGCATCGGCACTCGCGTGGGAACATGCGTAAAAACTACGTCTAATCTGCCCCATCAAGAACGACTTGAGTGCCACCGAAACTCACATAAAGTTATGCCTTTTTATTACAGCACGGTAGTAATAAGTACGCGCAAGTAGGCTAATTTGGTGCCGACTTAAGATTGTCGGCAGCTACCGTTTCTTGAAAACGGCGTATAAGTAACCAAAATTATAAGCAATAAGACCTTCTCGAAACGGCATGTATTGGCGACTCTCACTTGTTTATTGTTGTCCGGTAAAAAAGTGTTTATTGAGGTGGTAATTGTGGTACCGTATTGTTTTCGTGATGAATTAGACTTTTTTAAACACGGCATGGGAGTCGTTTCCGATGTGTGCACAATGTGAAATGCTTAAGTTCAGATCTCGTGATAGGCGTTACTTAGCATGGCGTGAAACGTATCCATCCATATACGCCGCAAAATAGCTTGCTTCTTACTTTAGGAATCTGGACACCGCGCCACGAGCCTATGAGTCTTATTACACTTGCGATTCCAGTCCGACCCTCTCAAAGTTTTGACCTATACCACCGGTGCAACAGTAATGTGTGTATGTGTGTTGCGCCGGTGGTATAGGTTAAAACTTCAAACGTGATTTTCCGTGCTTTAGAAGCATTTTCAGCAGGCTGAAAGGTGATTACAGGCCGTTTCAGAGGTGGCTCTTTCACATAGTTGAAGATCGAAAATTTCGCCTGAAACATGTTTTAATTTGCGTTTTACACCAGTAAATTTTTTGACGTGCGCGAAGATACTTGAGTTGCGTCTAGTTCGGAATTATTTAATGGAACTTGAGTGTACCAAACGTTTTACGATGCCAAAGCCGTTTTTTGTTTCTCTTTGTGACAATGTATGCAAGTTTCTTAAGATATTAATCGAATCGTCAAAACACACTTATCACCGGACATGACCGCGACTTCGGGCGCGTGGTCAACTGGTCATATAATTTGTCAATTTGACACAAATTGGCCACTTCCTTTGCCTTTGTAATGTAACGCGTTATGTCACGAAGGGAATGTGGTCCAAGTGTTATTAGATTTCGATATGACCGGTTGACCCAGTGGTTCATTATTTGTATGTCTTAAAAGTTGTTAGTCACTTTGGTACCTTGTCAAAGTTATTTAGCACATAAGTACTGCTACTATAAGTATTTTATCGTTATTCAGACAAAGTCCTAAAATGATCAGCCTCAGATGATGCCCGTCAGTGTTTGTATTAGATGTAATTTATTCAAGAGCTTAATTGTATTTACGGGTTATAATAATATAGGAGACATTGATGTATAAAGGACAGGGCTAAGCGAGCGCGCAGACGGTTCCAACGCTTTGGCGGTAAAAATACCGCCAAATCAGTACCAGCCGGCAGTGCGACACGCGGCGCGTGCACTGCGCAGCTGGCCTTTATAGCTGCATTTTTTGTTACGGGGAAAATAGTTCCGAACTGTTCGGATGGGCCTATCCTTACTTTTGAAATCATTGATAGGAGACGGAAGACATGTTTAACAATATAGGAAGGTAGTTAGGTATTATGACGTATTATTTATGATGTTTAACTTACGGTTCTCAGTGTGCCTACCATGAGTTGAGTGTACGATCGGCGCTAGCGAGTTTCTCGTATCGAGAGTCAGTGCACCTCTCTCGTACGCGCTAATAGTACGAAAGAGATAGACTGTCATCGAGCGCTCGATACTCGCTAGCGCCGATCGAAAAGTCAACTCATGGTAGGCACACAGTTAAACGTACCAGTAATGTGTACCTACATGTTACATTTTTGTCAATTTATGAATTGATTTTATTGCAGAGTTTGTGTACTTAGGAACTAATCTGGTCAGATTGTTTGAAGGTGCTCGCCATGTATATTAGTTCAAGTCAGGATAAAAAAGATCAATAAAAACACATCCGATAAAATCGACCATTTGATCCTTATCTGAAGATCATCTAAGTAACTTATCGATCAACAACACCGCGTTGCGTACTTTTTGCTGAATCGATTTAGGTGTAACTTATTGAGCAACTCTTCCGTTATCGCCTAATTAGTTTTAATAAGATTTGGACCGTAGTTAATAGACAATAGGCGGCCGTTAGGTGCTGAAAGGAGTTTTTAAGGTTAGTTAGAGCTGGTCAAACGTTTTTTGGCAATGATAGTACTATGCAACGGTTTTTTATGCCTGACAAACTTGCAAGTCTTATTGACTGTTGCAAAAATTGGACCAGATGGAGGCCGTGGCGTTCCCTGGGGTCGAACCAGGTCGCTGGCCGGACCACCTTGAGAGGGTTGGACTAGGTGGGGGTCGGGCGCGCCTGAGATCGAACCAGGTCGCTAGTCCCGGTCCACCTTGAGAGGGTCGGTCTAGGTGGGGGCCGAAGCGCCTGAGATCGAACCAGGACGCTAGGCCTGTTTTTATCCTCCTGGGGAGCTCCGGCCATAAACGATGTGCAGCAACGGGCCGCTGTTGCAGGCACCGCTGCAGAGGACCATTTAAAAAAACCGGTCAAGTGCGAGTCGGACTCGCGCACCGAGTTATTTCAGATCGGCTCGACTCCTTGGCACTGCGTAGAGATGTAGCCTCGCATCTTCTATCGTCTATATAACGGGGTATGCTCCGAGGAATTGTTCGGATTAATCCCTGCCGCATCTTTCCGCCATCGTTCTACGCGACAATATTACCATCCTCACCACTTAGATGGTTGGCAGTCCACAACTGTGCGTTTTGCTAGAAACTTCCTGCCTCGCACGACTGAACTGTGGAATAAATTGTCGCCTACAGTGTTTCCGGACCGATTCGACCTTCAAACCTTCAAGAAAAGAGCGTACTCCCACCTGAAAGGCCGGCAACGCACCTGTGACTCTCTTGGTGTTGCAGGTGTCTATGGGCGACGGTGATTGCTTACCATCAGGCGACCCGTCTGCTCGTTTGCCCCCTATTTCATAAAAAAAAGAGTGTTCCGTACAAACTTGTATCTACTACGTGAATAATTCAAGATAAACTGTATGGTGGGACAAACTAACTTGCTCTTGAAAAACTGTTGTCCCCATACATCCATATATGTCGCGGTTAGTTTAGTAGGAGCAAATAAGTTCGTCTTACAATTTTTGCGAATTTCTAAAAAAACACTCTGAGTTAGGAAAACCGTTTTATTTTTCCTCTAATATTTAGTATGATATTAGTAATCGGTAATTATTGCAGATTTTTCTGTTCAGTAACTTCGGAGATAATAGGGGGGATGGTATTTTTTTTTACGTTTTTTGTCTTAAATTAAAACTACATGTCTAAGAAAAAAAATGAAAACGTTTTTGGAATCTACACATTAAGCCCTTTCATTTGATATCCCACTCGATATAATATCTGTACTTTTGATTTTCGACATCCCATTTCGGTCCCGTTTAAAAAAAGTCAAAAAGGTATAAGATTTTTTTTTAGTATGATATTAGTAATCGGTAATTATTGCAGATTTTTCTGTTCAGTAACTTCGGAGATAATAGGGGGGATGGTATTTTTTTTTACGTTTTTTGTCTTAAATTAAAACTACATGTCTAAGAAAAAAAAAAGAAAACGTTTTTGGAATATACACATTAAGCCACACATTAAGCATTTGATATCCCACTCGATATAATTAATATCTGTACTTTTGATTTTCGTTCGACATCCCATTTCGGTCCCCTTTAAAAAAAGTCAAAAAGGTATAAGATTTTTTTTCTATCCAATGGGCTCGGGTTAGCGTTTTTTTAACACTATTCCAAATTTCAAGTCAATAGCATCAGTAGATTCTAAGATATATTGCTGTGACAGACGGACAGGGTATAGCGGATAAGGGTTCCTTTTTTACCAGTTTGGTATAGAACCCTAAAAAAGGTAATTTAAGGAGTTACTATGATTCTGTCGATATTGTTTCCCAGTCATAACGTAGATACCTGTTTGCCCTGAACTGCACTTAATTAGCGTGTGAAAATGGGACAACATAAAAAAAGTGTGCTGCATCTCCATTTATCTAACTGACAATTTACCTGACTTCTAATTAAATGACAACCATGCCATACAATTACAAATCCTAAGGCATAGACGCAAAGTCTATGTCAATTATTCTCAAATGGAATTCATAGATAAAATCGAGAAATAGATCAGCTAGCATTCGACCAATTTAAATCCCTAGATCCCGTTGTACAGGCAATAAATTGGGGCAATCGATTGAACCTCATCGGATATGGCATCGATAGTTCCGATTTACATAAGAATGCAGTTGATGCATCGATTTCTTGAATGCGCGTTGCGGTTGCTACAGATTCGATCTGAGATCTTTGCTGAGATTAATGGACAGGTAGGAAATAAAAATGCTCTGTAACAAACACTATTGAACATACATATATAGATACAAGACATCAAAGTACATGGAATAAATTAATCAAATGAAATGAAATAATTTATTTCTGCAAGTAGGCCTCAAAGGCTCTTTCACATGTCTGATTCTTTTGGCGCTTCGGCAAATGACATTCTGGTGAGAAGAAGCGAAGAAACTCACCAGTTTCTCTTTTCAAAAAAGAATTGCATTACAATAATTGTGAAAATATTACATGCAATTTCATTAAACAATGCGTCAAGAAATACTTAACTACATTACATACCTATATCGTACCCTTAGTCAAATAACGTCGCATGTCACTTTACGTTCAAAGTTTTTTTATTGCTTAAAAGTCATACAAATCATACGAACTACATGATTCACACAGATCCTGAAAATTTGACATTTTGCAGATACGACGTTATTTGACCAAGGGTACGATATGACAACAAACATAAAACTTAATTTTTTAGACATGTAAAGGGTCTCTAGGCGTCACAACAAGATACATTAAAAAGAAAAAAAATAAAGAGATATATACTAAATTTAATGGAGATGTACGGGGACTCCGTTGTCAAACCATGTTTTGGAGGTGTAAAGGACGTCAAAATACAAAATGTGAAACGAGTTATAGACTACTAAACTATCATTAAAATTTTTACATGCTTTACAAAACAAAAGTTACTTACAAAGTAGAATAAAGTAGGTAGAGGTAGGTAGGTCAAAGTAGATTGCAAAATTGAAAGCACTTGCACTTGCTGGATGTTCGGTCGAGTGGTTTGAAACGCTGGGCCGGAAATCCAGAGGTACCGGGTTCAATTCAGTATGACGACACATTTAGCTTAGTTGGAGTAACACCGCCTTCGATCGAAGCTAGAGGTCCCGGGTTCAAATTCTGGTAAGGGCAAATATTTGTGTGATGAGCGCGAGTATTTGTTCCCGAGTCATGGATGTTTTCTACCTATTTAAGTATGTATGTATCTATACAAGTATGTATATCGTCGTCTAGTACCCATAGTACAAGCAAACAAGCATGCTTAGTTTGGGACTAAGTAGGTTGATTTGTGTAAGATTGTCCCCCAATATTTATATTTATTTATTTATTAATTCCCGGTCTGGCCATCTATGGGTTATTCTTAAGAAATATGTCTGCGACTTATTCCTCTGTCTTCATACATTTAGTATGAAAAAGGGCCAATGGAATAAGGTGACCGCAGCCATATCTCTGAAGAATAACCCTTATGATCTTGAACACACTTTTGCATTCTTGAGGGAATGTCATGTTCCGGGCAGCGAGCCAAAGTGACGAAGTTGCTCCAAGTGGTTACGCAACGGAGGCATCCGCGGTGAACAGTTACCGTCTGATAGGGTGACCGGTCCGCCGCTGTCACACCGACGCGAATGATCCACAAAATAATATCTCATTCGCAAGGCATTCATTATGCAACAGTTTAACCAGGCTCACAAAACGGCAGGGCAGGGTACGGTACTAATCTCTTTTTTAACTATTTAAAAATTGATCATGTTCACATTTTTAGACTTTTCCACAAAAAGCGTCATAGCGCTTCATATTAAGCCTGGAGTCTGATTACAAATAAAATATAACGACTTACTTATCTCAAATTAAACTAAATGTAAGAAAATAAACCTAAATTAAAACTAAAAATTACCTAAAAAATAGGGCTTCCTTGGCAGTGTGCATAATATGCTGGCAGCGTTTCCTCGCTGTATGGCGATGCTTATTCGTTGTGCGAGGAAGCTGCCTGCATTTCGGTCACCGGTGCAGACGAGCAGACTATTAGATAAATCTTTGACAAGGGCATGTGCACTGGGACCCCACGCCACGGGGCCAGGGTCTCGACGCCGACTGGCATAAAAGCTTTGTAGGTATCGAACTCAAAACTTTAACAGCCATTATATTTTTAACAGGATCTTAGATAATTTTAACAAATTTTGAGTATAGTAAACATCCCTATTATATTGTAAACCTAACGCTGGCACTATTTCCCTAGAGACTTGCTTAGGTCCGAAGTTATGGGGATGAGTACGATATGATATTCAATATGAATACCGTAAGGTCGGGTTACTTTCGCCCTGGGGGGTAACTTTGACCAATAGGGATTAACTCAATTCAGGTTTTATTATTGCATTAAAATTACGGCACATTGCCATGTGGTTGGTTTTAGCTGACCATTCATGTTTTTATGTTTATTATCAGACGTTATAGATCTGAGATATGTAAGTTGTAAGGTGGGCAAAGTTACCCTATATTTGGCCAAAGTACCCCGACCTTACGATTATTTTCATAGCTAGGCGTAGTTTAGCTTTGGTGGAAACGGGTTAGCTCAGCGGGCTACTTCGTTCGCTGGTGGAAAATCAGCATACTTATAGTTCGGTGTGAGTTGCCGCCGGTGCACTCTCGTCGACCTCGCAAGGCCGCATCCGCCGCCGAATAAGGCTCCCGCGCCGCGCTACATATAGGTAGCTACCCATAGTCTGGTGTACACGTTTTTACAAACTGCAACCCGCATTCCGCCGTGTAGCGGTATATGGGATGACGCTGTCTGATCATTTTGTATAGATTTACGTCCGCGTTTTTGTTGTACGTTGGGAACTTGGAAGTTTAAGATTAAAGTTCTTTAGAGAAGATTAGATGAAAGAATCGAAAAAAGTTTAGTGCAATTACAACTGGGTTTGGCTATAAAATACATTTGTAAGTAACTTGCTGTTATACAACTGGTGTTTTGTTGTTTTTTTTCCTACCACCGAATAGATAATACACTTATACCTACTTTTGAATATTGTGAAAAAAAAACGTAAGCAGGTAATAAATAAGTATCTTAATCTCTTAATTGTCATTTTTACTACCACTACCCATGTACACAGTTCGCAATAAATCATTCTTATTCTTATTCTTATTCTTATTTTGGCGGTCTCACTGACATACCGCACTAGCACTTAGCAAATAAAATAAATTGGATGCGTATCGAATTTAGGCTGTGTGTTTACAACAACAACTATGTAAACGTGTGCGTCCTTCACAGCCGAAACACACAGTTTAACAAATTCCACTAGATTAGTGCGAATGTCAACATTAGGGTCAGGTCGCACCATTGTGCCGCGACCTTGCCTTATTACCCCGACCGACTCCATGCAATCACCTACGAAACGATATAACTCACTTAAAATTTCATAGATACTTAAGGCCGTTTAAAATGGAAAGGTTGGGATCCGGACCATTGTCTGGTGGGAAAACGGCCAAAACACACAATTACTTTGAATTTTGTTGATATAAAATTTAATTGGGATTTTTGCGGTCCGTTAGCTGCGGGAGATTAATTAAATGCGCAGTGCGTTTTGTTGAAACTGTGTTTTTCTGAAAAAAAAAACTATAATTTAATTTAACTTCCTTGTGGGCTGTGAGTTTGGTACATTTGTTAACTACAATCAACACTGGCATCTTAATTTAGCTAAAGTCTTTTTCCGCTTGATGAAATTATTTCCGTCGATGACTCGAAGTAAATCCTAGATCGCGTCAGCAAATTTAAATATCGGTATGCCTTATTCAAATGGCTGATTTTTTATGCATTTTTACTTTTAACATATTCATTTCGTCCTAATCCAGAGGGTGTTGATTTTCACGTCAGTAAGTTCTCGTGACTCCAGTGTATTTGTATTCCAAGCGATTTGACTGCATTCCATTATGTCGTGTCCAAGAGGTTATGTCGAACATTCATGTAAGATCTACTACAGTTGTTGGGAAAATCGTCCTCGAAATTATCGTCGAATACGTATACCTGCGAGATGCGGTACAATTACTTAGGTAGATCCAACTTCGAGAAGAAGTCAAACACCGAATCCAACTCAAGGTTGTGTTTGGGATACTGAAAACGGTCACCGCGTCGTCCAAAATCCCATACCTATTGTCTAAGTATACAGGGTCTATAGTTGCTCAGCGAGCTATGGAGACGGAGCTTGGAGTCTCCCTGAGGGATAGAATCCGTAACGAAGTAATCCGTCAGAGAACCAAAGTTACCGACATAGTTACTCGAGTAAGCAAGCTGAAGTGGCAGTGGGCTGGCCGGCCACATCTGCCGCAGAACTGACAATCGCTGGAGCAAGAGAGTTCTGCAGTGGAGACCGCGTATAGGTAAACGCAGTGTGGGACGCCCCCCGGCTAGATGGAGCGACGTTCTGCGTAGGGCGGCTAGCAGCAACTGGATATAGCGGATGATCGAGCAAAGTGGCGCGTCTTGGGAGAGACCTACGTCCAGCAGTGGACTGCTGCAGGCTGATGATGATAATGACATACTTGTGTGTTGTCACGTTGCATACGGAGCGGTGGTTGTTTCAAGGTTGAAATAACAAGGAACTAAGGTGATCTTTATGACCCCTAAACTTTCGATCAGGCCAGTCGGGATAGGACGTGTGTTCCCACGACGATCACGGCTGCCGACCGCCGACCGCGCGGTTCGATTCTCACCGGTGTCTCTTTACGACCATTTTATTTTCTTTATTTGAATGTGGTGCCCGTTAATTTTCACCTTGCTACGAGTGAAGGTAAACAAAGTACCTTATGCTTTTAAGGCGTACCTAAGTTATGTACGCGGCTTCTGGGTAACCTTTTCTCCACTTTCAATACTTCTAGCGTAATAAGTACTGCCCTGCTAAACTAAAATGGCCTATCTTAATACGAGTCGCATAGATAGATATTGCTTTCTGTTTTATGATGGCAGTATAGTGCTACGCGACTCTTTGTCGCACGGCAAATACTACATATCCCTTTCCTTTTCCGTTTAATATAGTGTGATAGGGTCATGCTATATAGCATGACAAGCTAAGTCGAGGTTGGTTGTGCTAGCTACGTCTCAACCTATGTGTTTGTTTATATGTATGTCATTAACGGTCGTGTATCAACCAAGTTTCACGCTAAACAAAATGAAACTCCAATAAAATAACACACGGCAAAAGTATCATATTGCCAGTCAAACATTCAAATTCACAATCGCGAAGATGAGGCAGTGTCAAACTAACCTAATTATATCAGTTAATCATCAAATGAGCGTCACCTAGCCTAGCTAGTGTCACGTTCCCAAATCACTAATGATCAGATGAGAAGTACGAGTATGTGTCGCTGTTTCTCACGCGGCGTCACAGCCTCTTTACTTCGAGTTATGGTCTCCCAGTCTTCATAGTTCCCACTGCCACTTGTAACTAAACTACACATACACCCGTCCTTTTCTCTCCCTTGTTTGGAAGCTAAAGAGTGAATGAGATGGATTATTGTTTTGTTATTAGCAAATGCCTGCGGTTGGCGGTGTCTCACGGGCCCCATCCTTCGGTTCGATCCCATGTTATTAGGGGACAATTTTAAGATTTACACCTGTTATTTTGGTATTACCCTACCAAATGTATGAGAGTATGTAATAAAACTATAATTAGGCAAAATACAATACAAATATGTAGGTACTCTTACAGCCTCGACACTAACGTGTGTTTTCTTTCATCCGTGACACTGTAAGAGATTGAAATTAGATCTGTAGGTAGATTCATTATGTGAATCTACAGATCTAATTTCAATCTCTTAGAGTACCTACATATGAATTCGGATCACTTTCTATGAACAATTATATAGAAAACAACCTGAATTCATTGTCCGTGAGTGTATGTTACTTTTTATTCCGATCAAGGCCCTTAAAATAAATAGCCGGACGTAGCCTCGCTAACAAAGAACTGAAGCACCTCTAGTCCGCCGGTTTCTTTAACGCTGGTTGGTCAGGTCAATGTGTGCGTGCTCCGTCCGGCTATTTATATTAGGGCATTTCTCCAGAAATATGTCTGCGACTCATTTATCTGTCTCCATACATTTAGTGTGAAAAAGGGCCAGATGAATGAGGTGACCGCAGACATATTTCTGGAGTAATGCCCATTAAGGTCCTTAATTCCAAAGTTTTGGTCAGTTTGGTTCAGGTCAAACCTAGTAGGTTCATACTATCTGTGGTTGAAGTAACAAAAACTTTTGTCGTATGATAAAAGTTTTCTATCGCCATTTCAAATGTTCTAAGGCTTCTTCCTCCTAACGGCCAGGGGGAACAATAGCTGCGTTCAACTCGTACTTCGATTGCAATTGATACCTCTTTGGTAACTAACACTGATACCGTAACTTGAGGCGAGTCCAATTGGCAGTTCCCAGCCGGCTTCCGCGGATCCACGGGCAAGCTTCGGGGAAGCGACCGACGCCGCACCTGTCCGGACTATGCGTGAGAGCGGCTTCACCGCAGCTCGGGGGAGCTCGGGTTTCCCCGGCATTCTTCGTAGGGCACAGATTTAGTGCTATCACTATCAAAGATACAAATGTCGTTGTGTTTAGAATTTCTGTGCCACACCTGGCCATCAAGTGACTTTTTCCGCACACTGCGCGTACGAAAAAAGCCACTCTGCCAAGTGTAGACATAAAATGATGTACACAACACAGGAGGTAGAGTCTGTGCGGAAAGAGAATAGGCGTGGCGAAAAACGGAACTAACCTAACCGTACGGCAATTTTTTTTGCAAATATGGTAGAAAAGCATTACAGCGCCCCCCCATCTAAATCCTATTCTCTTTCCGCACAGACTCTAATAAAGAAAGCCCTCGATCGCATATTTACGTCCCTCGCTTGCAGCTCGGGCCGCAAACTTCTGCGATCTCGGCCTTTCTTTGTATTACCACCCTAGTTATGTAATGTACTATTAATGTGGTACCACTACAATCTTTATTACTTACAATTGTAGACATAAATACCAAATACATTGAAAAATTAAACGTAATAATCACTGTAACCCCAATCCGGCCTTGACAAGAGTGGGTTATGTTTAATTTTTCTATGAACACTCACGGACAGTGAATTCGGGTCATTTTCTATGAACAATTATATAGAAAGTGACCCGAATTCATTGTCCGCGAGTGTATACAATCGACGCAAATATCATGTTTATTTGCAAGTAGGTCTTAAGGGCTTTGACAGTTCTTACACTAGTTCATCTCGGAGCAGAGATTTATTTTTCCGGTACCGGTACCGTAAAAATAAACCTCTGCTATTGTAACCGGTAGTAAATAGACTCACACATTCATAGGTGCATTGTACTTAGTAGTAGGTACAGATTTAATCATAGTTGCTTAAATTGAAGAACTGTGACTTTGGCATTGATCAGACTCCACAGGCGCTTCAAAAAGTATGATCGTGCGTGAGTATGATGGATCCTCTACAGGTGCAATTCATTTGGAGTGTTCACAAGACAATTAATTAATTAGAGTAATTATACTGGAACAAGACTGAAAAATCAGTGATAAGACTGTAAATAACACTCCTTTCTTTGGCAGTCGTGTAAAAACATGTCACGTCTTCACAAGATAGCATTAACCAAGTATAAGGATACCTACTTCATGGGTAGTAGTGTAGATTTTGGAACATTCTGTGACCATTTTACATATCGTATGACGTGTAAATTAGGTAATATTTCTTATATAACGGGCAATAATACGAGTATTAGCCTGTAATCTGTATTAGGAGAGGTATGGTAGTTGACCATGTCGAGTGTATGTGGTTAGACGTGACGTCCGGCTAGGAGTGTTGGCCCCTCGGTACAAAAGCCCGTCTAGTCGTTCGTCAGTGGCAATGTGATGAGCACTGCCTACTTCTATCTTCAAATCATTGTCAAAAAATGAATTTACTATTTAATCATTGTAAACATAGCAATAGTCAATTCCTTGTAAAGCTAGGTGTGCATTTTGTTCAACATTGGTGGCTTAACACGCTTTATTTTGACTTTTGATATTCCTTAACAACCCATAAAATATTCTAACGTAATAATTATGCCCGCCGGTGCATCCGTCGACTATTTTCACACGAGGCAGCGAAGTAACGTTGTAATTAATTATAATTTATGGACACACAGGCGCGATGTCCATCATTTGTTCCGATTGTACGAACAATACTTCCTAAACCGAACGCTGTGTGTGTCTTAATGGACAAATTAAGGTTTGAGGATGTAACGGGACGTACAACATAATTTACCCTTTAGTTGGTTCCGTATCCTTCACTTGAGTTTGGTTTAGGTACCGTGCCTTTTCCTAGGATAACAATAAACGGCCGAGTGCGAGTCGGAATCCGTTGGCACACTTTGGCTCTATCTATCTATCAGCCACGGACGTCCACTGCTGGACATAGGCCTCCCCCATAGATTGCCACAAAGTGCAGTTCTGAGCAGACCTCATCGACCCGCTCCCTGTACCTTCATCTGTCCTGTCCACCGAGTCTGGGTCTAATGTCACGCGGCTAGCAGTGGCGTGGCGTAAAATATATCCATGGGCAAGCCGGTGCATATTTGGCGTACAATTTCCTTAAGAGCTGTAGAATAAGGTGCTCAAATGCCTGACATTAGGCAAGTCGGTAGGAATCGAGTTCTTAGGACGCCACGCCCCTGGCGGCTAGAGACCCTGCTTGAAAGTTTGTAATCCCCCACTTGGCCAGCATTCCTACCTAAGATTCAACAGGACTTGTAGGTCATGTCAGGTTAAAAAAATACTCTGATGGAAACATCTGGTAGTACCTAATTATGGTGGGTAAGATGTGCAATCAGAATGGTTATTAGTTAAAAATAGACAAGGAAAGGTTCACTCATATTCAGATGAAATCATAACATTACTCGTAAATCCATATTTCTTTTTATAAAAAATATTAGCGTAACTGATGAAATCATAACATTACTCGTAAATCCATATTTCTTTTTATAAAAAATATTAGCGTAACTGAAGTCAAAATCCATATTTTCAAATAATTATAACGGTAATGAGATATTCCGAAAACGTTATTCCGTACATCCTAGTCAAGTTACGGCAATAAAAATTTCAAATTCTAATATTGGTATGATAAATATCTCACTAAACGTCAATTACCGTTAAATATAGGGGGTCACTTGAAGTCGCGCGTAAACGCCTTAAATAGCACCCTGTATGTATAGTCTCCAATAGACAGTATAGTTTCTTAAATAGCGCAAGCAAATGTCAACCTAATGCTTTCGCAAGTATGGTTGAAATTTGCATTTTGATTAAAGCACGGGGTTGAAGTAAAGCGGTTAGTGCACACGGGCGCTAAATAGAGACGTATGCGTGAAACGTGACTTTTGGGGAAGGGGCAACTTATTACGGTTATTGTTTCCTACTTCCGATGGGGTGGCCATGATTGGTAGCAAAAAGAGAACTATAAGTACTATTTATTTAAACTTTCACCATTATACGGAAACTTACTCAATTTTGGTCAAAACCGGAGTTAATCGCGTAAAAACGTGATTATTCATTTTATTTATCTTTAAGTTTCTAACGTGCCATTATGTCCCGTTTTCTTCTAACAATTAAGTATGGTACAAGAGAATCAGGTATGTTCTTGCCAAATCTATCATTCTGATGGTGATGACACGTGCAAGTTGTAATTATGAATTTCCATAATTTAATTTAATAAATTACCTATTTCTAACAAAAAGTGTTCACAATCACTTGTGGAACCCTCCTTTTAAGTTAAAAATTTCATTTTTTTTTTTAATAAAATGTACCACCTATTATATAATCAAACATGAATAGGTATGATAGGGTTTTTATTTATTTATTTTATTCAGACACAGTATACAAAAATACAATGCTATACCTACACCAAATTCTATGTATTAAGCTAGTGACGTCAGCATGTCTAAGGTCAAAAGAGGTCAATAATGTCAGTCTCGAGAAAAACATAGGTACTGTCAAAGTATAAAGACAAACATACATTTAAGCACGCGATGTGACTTTTGTAGGAAGAAAAATTACTGAATGTTTCTTTCTACTGTGGTACTGTCCCATTACGAGCATGGGCACCGGCCAGGTGGCGTACCGCGCGGCTATTTTCAGCGCAATCAGGAACGCACCAGTTTCCGATTTCAAACGCGCCGTCCTAGTCGGCTGTTCCACATTGCTTGTAAAAAGACGTACGTATGTTGTTGTCTGTTACGGCGGGAATACACATGACATGACTTTGCAGAAAATTAAAAATACCTACTGATTTAAAGCCTTAAAAACTTTAAACCGTTTTTAACAAAAATATCTAACTCCTACTAATTATAAAATTGTGAAAGTTTGCGAAGATGTTTGGAGGTTTAGATGTTTGTTAATGTCGCGGGTAAATGCTAGTACATAGTGGAAATCAATTTGCTATTAAAATTAAATTGCATATGTGTTGTTGCACGCATTTCCGTAGCTGACGCCTGCATGCAAACCGCACTTAATTACGGATACACGAACATATATGTGCCAATCTTAATCATGATTGTGTGTTCTTGCCTTTACAAAGTGACGTCATTTTAATACAGCAACATTACATTTTTCTTAACCTCATGTCTCTCTTGGAAGCTATCTTGAAAAGTGCACTTTATGCTTTATGTATTAAGGTTGCTTTTATGATACTAAAATTGAGTAAAGTATGAGGTTTAGTTAGCAAGCGTATTTTGTCAAAGTTTACAGCGTTTTTACAGTTTTGTACTGGAATGCGGGGTACAGGTTTACGAAGGCTATTTGGTAACGGGTGGTTTATTTTTATCAGTAGTTCAATCAGTTTATTTTACAGTAGGTTAGGTAGTTAAAAATGGTAATGTATAATGTCACACGAATTTTTTAATACGTATTTATAGACTGCATCTCAAAATTTTGAAGAATAGATCTTCTGTTAGGTTGCGCACGAATTACCTGATAATTTTCAAAAAATACTATAAACTCCAAACAAAATTAATAGGCTACTTGATGACAGTTCAAATCAGCTTCTTTTTATGAAGTGTCAAAACGCTCCGAAAGTATGCAGTTTAGTGTGAAATACTATCATGTGACGTCATGCTCAACATGGTGCCTTATTTTTAGTTTTCGTCATTGTAAAATCGTTGACGGCACGAAAATAAGTCTGAATGATTTTATCCGGGCTGTTTTGGAAGCGTAATTTGCTGGTTAGAGTTAATGAATTTATTTTGATTGTTGTCAAATACCCTATTATCCTAAACGTATGTTTAAAACATCAAAGACAGATTTAGAGCCTGATTCTTAATTGTCAAGGGGGTATGGGATTATCGCAATTAATCGATTTTCCTTTAGATTTATATTAATTTCACTGATTCAATAATTACACAAGGGACCATTCATTTATTACGTAAGACGATTTAGGGGGAGGGGGGTCAACCATGTCTTATTTTTCTTACAGGGGGGGTGGGAGGGAGTTTTGATCGTTCTTACGTAAGATCATAAAAATGCGCAAAATAATGTTAAATTTTGAAAAAGCGCGCAAATTCGCGCGAGAGCGTAGGCGCGTGCTCGGTTACGTATCTGCGTAGTATCTGCAAATAAACGTCCCTACAAAAATGATTCTTTGAAAAATAAAAATTAAAACAGCCCAAACGTAATAAATATTAGATAGGGGGGGAGGGGGTCAAAAACTGGCAAAAATCGTCTTACGTAATAAATGAATGGCCCCCAATACAGCAAAACATATTAATTTGAGAAAACAGTATTTCGAAGGTATCATTTTTAGCGAGCATACTTAACAATATTGGCAGTAGAAGATTACAAGTGAAACCAATTCCATTCAATGCATTATGCACTGCTTATAAATGATTTGCAGTGTTGTCGTGGACCATACAGCAAACGAACCACGTGTAAATCAGTAGCCAGACGACATTTACTACACTCAACTTTTACAAACACACACTTACCACAAAATGCTTTATTTTCTTATTAAACATCGCGAGTTACGCCCTTTTAAGTTAGGAGGGCAGAAATACGTGATTTATTAGTAATAAAATATGAGATAAGCCTCATGCCTTTTGAGTGTTCGAGGCTTTTTGCTGGCGTAACTTCTCAAAAGGAAAAACGGAACCCTTATAGGATCACTTTGTTGTCCGTCTGTCCGTCCGTCCGGCTATCTGTCCGTCTGTCAAGACCCTTTATCTCGGAAACGCGTGGAGGTGTCGAGTTGAAATTAAAACCATATACTCAAGTCACAGACCACTTTAGTGGTCTGTGACTCAAGTCTATAGTCCCTTGATACTACAAGTATATGGAAAAATCTGAAAACAATACATTTGTAATTAAGTAAGTCATAAAACAAATAGTACTAAGGGAATCAAAATTGATAGGGTACTTTAATGTATGTACCTACCTAAAAAATATGTACGGAACTGTCGGTAGGCGAGTCCGACTCACACTTGTCTGGTTTTTTGTTTTATGACACAAAAAGTTGCAGCACTTAAAATAATATGATTATGAGTATTATGACTGTTGTCCAAAAAAGGAAGCGAGAAGGCTATGCCACCCTTAAGAGGATATAACTTTTAATAGCTGATTGTTATCCAGTTTCTATGATTCTTATTATTATTCTTAACATGAAAACCTAAAAAAATCCCCTTTCCATATAGGAAACCATCACCCAACACTATCAGCATTATTTTAAGCTTCTCACTGTCCAAAATTGGATTGGACCATCTTCCCTTTTTTTTTGTTTTCCTAGGAGAAATCCGTTACGGATCCCAACCAGCTCGGGGGAAGCTGGGAGAGTATGTCCGACTTCCACGGACTAAAACTCCTGGGGTGTTCCGCCGCTCGCTATTGGACGGGGTTCCGGGACCGCTGTTGCTCTCCACCAGTTCCCCGTCAGCGTTGCCCTTCCGGGCCCTACACTACACTACAAGTTGTTCTCCGCTTCAGGCGCCCCGGAACACTGGGGGCCTTTCAGCTCAGGACCTTTTGGCGCAGGTGACGGCGCTCCCGACCCATCACCCGCAGGTCCTCGTTAAAGCGGCAGCATGCGGCCTGCAAAGGCCAATCGCCGCCTGCCCAGTGGACCCTCTTCCCTAGTACAACGCCTTGCATTCTCTTCTTTCGTGATATAGATCTCTAGATTTTGCGACTTAGTGATCAAGTTTTTAGTCTCTCTTATCAATCAAATCAAGGATTTCAACCTTAATAGTCTTCAGCTCCGTTGATTGTCTTGAACTTCCCCACCAAAACCCGTGATTACCCGTGCCGTGCCTCCGATCGCCACTTGAGTTCAGATATTTGGCATCCTTCATCTTCATTCCCAGTCTCCTTATCTAGAACTTGCATCCGTATTTGATAATATCTCTTTTTTACCCGACTGCGGCGAAGCCCAAAGCCCAAAGGGAGGGTTATGTGTTTGACCTGTATGTATGTATGTATGTATGTCCGCTCGTAACTACTCAACGGCACCACCGATTTTGATAAATGATACATCAATAGATTCGTCTTGATGGGTATGAAGTTCGTTAAAATAAACAAAATAGCGGATTTTAGGCACTTTTAAAGGTGGATTTAGACCAAACGAATTCTAACACATTCTAACCCCACTCTACCAAACTCTCCAAATTCTCTCTACCAAAGAATTCGTTTGGTCTAAATCCACCTTAAAGTGCACCGCGGTCGGGTTTTTTTTTTGTAAAAATGTTTTCTGATTTTTATTTTACTTAGTACAGAATCACACTGCTTAACGTAAAACGCAAGTCGGTGGAAATCGAGTTCTCTGGACAACCCCCGGTACTGCCTAAGATAAGCGAGTTGGTTTAACATTACATCTCAGAACTTTTTTGCTGTAGAAGAACTGCTTTTGCGAGACTTGCATCTTTTGACATGTTATGTATTTGATGGGATCGTTCTTTCCATTCTACAGTCGTGGTTTTGTATGGTCATAAATATGACGGCGTCTTGTTCAATTGAGATGGATGCACGAT
Organism: Eudemis profundana; assembly: GCA_947034925.1. Lineage (NCBI taxonomy): Eukaryota > Metazoa > Arthropoda > Insecta > Lepidoptera > Tortricidae > Eudemis > Eudemis profundana. The sequence goes on along the minus strand of OX344799.1, from coordinate 25,488,101 downwards.
CTCACATACGCAAGTCTGGAAAAACACGAAGCTCTCCGTCCATTTTGAGGGTTTTTACGATCGTGTCATAAAAGCTGTTCACGCGCATACAATTTGTTTTTAATCAAAGGCCTTGACACGTCGCCGGAATGCAAAACGCCGCGGTGCGGTCTCTGAATATCAAATTCAGACAATTTGCTGGCTTTAACTATTATTAACCACGTGGGTTATGGGTGAAATAACAATGATTAGACCGAGTCACAATTACCTTTGGACAATGATGTACGGTTTTGTACTTACAATTAGGGCTAGTCAAATCATATATACGAAAACAATGCCAATTCTTACTCCGGGTGGACCCCGTCCCCTCGGCAAACGTGCCCAGGGTATATTGAAAGCATTATAAACAGAGCTTTTGTTCGCCAAGTCAATTCGTACTGTTTTTATTTGTATTCTATTTATTGCGCTTAATCAAAAAAGTTTTTAATGTATGGATGTAGTTTCAATAAAGTTTTTAAAATTGCCAATTCGCGCCAAAGTGATAATTATCAAGTACGAATAGGTAAGAAAAGTGCAATCCGCTTACACATGAGATTAAGTATATGTACCTGTTTACTTATTATTACTTGTTGGCCAGTAATTTTGCGCTTCATGAAGCATGTCATGCTCGCATGTCGACATTTTTGCGCAGCTACTGGCAATTATAAACATGGTTTCATCGTAATGAGTGAATGCTAAATCCAAGAATTTTTTAAACCCTCTCTGGGTTTTGGAAATTCTCAAGTTACTTATACAAGTAGGTTTCGTCACTATTTAGGAAGAATTCTTTATGATAAATTTGATCTGGGGACACGGTAGTGAGCCCGCCAAGTCGAGCAAAACAAAGGCACGGCCTTACCATCCTTTTCTGGAAGCCACTGGGGCCATTCTCAGCCACCCGTAATTTTGAGCTGGCTAACGCTGGATCCCTGAATTTTCAGGGATAGGGCATAATAATAAGACTTAAATATATTCTCAATAACATTCAATTTGAACGTGTAGGTTAAGAACTATTGCACGTCAAAGTTCCTTAATTTTGTCACTGACTGACTGATGATCATCATAATTCTAAGGTACTTCTAGCAGACCATCAACCTCCAAATTTTAAACATAATTAGCTGTTATGTTAGCCTATCATGCCATGCATGAGGGGGTGTTGTTTTTATAATGATTGTGTTTAAGTAGTTTAATTTAGTTATTTAATTATAAATTAAGTTATTATTAGTCTCTATTTTTGTCACCTTCTTCAAGACCTAAAAATATACCAATTTCAATACAAACCACATAAATAAGTTTGTAATCCTGTACAAATACATGCGATTACAAAGTTAGTTTTGTAGTTCAAATTGGAAATAGAATGGATTGGAATGTAATAAATAAAGGAAGACCACTTACAAAAATGTAAGGAACACATTTCATAGTTATCAAATAAAGAATCCTCCACGGGTAAATAATAGGCAAGTCGGTGGAAATCGAGTTCTTTTAACACTCCCCGGTACTGACTTAACATTACATCTCAAAACTTTTTGTTGTAGGAGAACTGCGTTGCGAGACTTGCATCTTTTTACATGTAATGTTTTTGATGGGATGTCATTTACTACTAGCATTCTATCCTTTTTAGTGTAACGGACCTCTTACTTCCGATAGTCTAGTCATCGTATGGGCTTTCTATGTGACACGCTCTGTAGTGAATCGTTCAAGGGCCCTACTATAGTCTGTCCGTTTAGGTATTTAAATAAAGGTAAACAAAAAACCACGTGACTCGGCTCGTTCAGCCAATCAAAGTAACGTTTTGTATCTGTGGCGCAATACTACTGGCTTAACGATTAACGACCCGTGTCACGTGGTTTTTTTGTTTGCCTTTATTTAAATACCTAAACGGACAGACTATAGAAGGCCATGCTTTTAGTTAGGTACCTATAGACGTTATATGATAAACGTCGTCTTTGTAGCGCCGGTAGAAAAATCGCAATACCAATATCTAGACGACGAGCCTCGATCATACGCAACACCAAATTTAAGACTTGCAATATAGGGCAGTTTACATTTCCCATTCTGGCGAACTTCTAGTTATTAACGTTATCTGCTCTGGTCGTCTTCACTCCACACTTCGTGTAAACATTGCGAATATGTTCCGTATAGTGCCCTACTGGCAGGGCCGGCCTTAAACATCTAGGCGCCCCGGGCGAGTCATGCATTTGGCGCCCTTATATATCTTACTTAAAAATGTGAAATGTATGGATGAATGTTTGTTACTCGTCCACGCAAAAACTACTTGTGTATTTATTATTATTAATAATAACATATTTTAAAAATTCATTATCTTAGCAATGTACCTATATTTTCCGTCACTTAGTCACGAAACAACAATTAAAAACGAAAGGCTTTAGAAAATCAAAAACAATTTATAGGGCAGTCTACGACTTTATAAATAAAGTAACGCGAAGTAGTGTGAACAAAAGAGAATCTATTTGCTCTATCTTTTGTGATATGACGCAAGCATTCGATTATGTTGACCATGATACCCTGATACCTTAACTTGAAATCTATGGCATTAGAGGAAATGTACTTAAATTGATAATCATATTTACAGAAAAGAAAACAAATAACATAACTTTCTAAAATAAATATAATGACGAAAAAAGAAGAAATACATAAATCGAAAGAAAGAGATTATATGGTGTGCCACAACAAGGCAGCGTATCCTACTATTTCTATCAACGTCCTGCCTAGATCCATAAGACACACAATCTCGATGTTCGCAGATGACAACACTCTTACTCTACAATGTACAAACAAGTTGACATACGAAAAAGAAATAAATAACGCAGTTAGAGATCTTATACTATGGCTTAATAATAATAACCTAAAAATAAATCTTGATGACACTAATTTTTTAGATTGTTCAAAAACTTTGTCTTTTTCAGCTTTTCTTTTACGATTTTCTGAACCAGAAAGCTTTTTTTCAATTGTTTCTTTATTTTCTGCCATTATTCATCAACTGGTCTATTTCCCGATCACAATGTTAAATTATATCTAAAACAAAAAAAATGTTTTTTATTAACCGCCGCATTCGGGTAAAAACATTGAGTGAAAAACTTAAAAATAAAAATGTTGTTCGGACTTACCAAAAATCAAAAATATATCACGCTCCCGACATTTGCTTCAGTCACTCACATACACCATAGTTTTAGATAAGTAATATAACTATTTATTTAACACTTTCACGATCAATAACCCGCCCTAGCGGGCGCTCATATCTTTCATCAGGTGCCCACCGTTTTTCGTCGTAACGCATTATTGGCCTCACAAACCCAACTAGCGGGCTCTGTCGATTTCTGGGGTAGTTTTCGATGTTATATCTGGTCGTGAAAGTGTTAAGTCCCAAATTTTACAATTGCCTACGTTAATTACAATAATTTATCACCACTCCACTCACTACGTTACTACGTACAGAGCTGAACTGAACCGTGCCAGCTAATATTTAGATAGAAGTGCAAGCAATACCTGCTGTATTTTAAACAATTTGAATAGGTAAAAGTATCCACATCTGGCACAGTATAATGATGGTCAATGGCTGGATAATAAAGATCGCAAGAGTAAACAAAACGTGTCGAGTTTAGGGTCCATTGTAATTCCGAGAAACAAAATACACGTGCGTGCGGTGTGTTTAAAGCCCATTTTCTCATATCTCTTCAGTCAGTTTGTTTTGTTACTTAACTATACATAAGATGCACCGAAACATACTGTTGAGTTATGTATTTATGAAACTTTTATTCATAATAAAATAATAGTAATATATACCAACAATATCTTTTCAATGTACTTGTTATGCCGGCGCGCGCGGCGCCCTGTAGATCCCAGCGACCCGGGCGGTCGCCCGGGTCGCCCCACCCTAAAGCCGGCACTGCCTACTGGATAGAAGATTTGCCCAAACAAAGTTAATTTAGTGATCAGGGATGTCAGGTGTTGGAATATACAATTTCAAGTCGATAGCATCAGTAAATCCTGAGATATCTTGCTGTGACAGACAGACAGGCAGACGGACAGACAGACAGAGTCACACCATAAGGGTTTCTTTTTTACCATTTTGGTACCGAGCCCTAAAAATGAATCTATCTCACTTTAACTAATATAGGAAGCTTTCTCTTTCATACGCTTTGTCTTTGGGATTTGCTTTCTTAGATATAGGTATAACATTTTATGTTTAAAACTACATACATATTTAGATACATTTCCTATTTTTTAAATAACTACTTCAAATTCTAGATTTTCGTGTGTTAAAACGCCATTTTTCGAAACTTTTTAAGGCCTTTGATTTTCTATCAGTAGATAGGATCATAATATTGCTGTTTTTGCTGCAAAAAAGAAGTTTCATAACGTCCTGTCTCGTAACTCTTCGAACATGCTACTATACGATGAACACTGAACAGTCATGTTCACTAGGTACATATTGATAAGGACATTACTTGTCTTTTAACACTTCAGTTGCTACGATTAAAATAAACATTAGCTAACGCAAGCAAGAGCATACTAATTGTAGGTTGGTATTGCAAAAGGAAATTGCAGAATAGTTCAAATTTAATATGAACTGTTTCTTCGACTTTCTACCAAGTTATGACATTAGATTGAAAAATGAGTAACTATTCGAAATTCAAGCGCAGGATGTTTTGCTCCACTTCGAACTCCAGCTCGAATGAGTACAGAATATTGTTTTAGTTCAATATGTAGAGAAAGGAAGTGGAGTAAATGTTTTCCTTAGGTAATAATAATAAGAAGCATACTTATTGCTTATGGAAATCATTAAATCAGAAACATATTCAGCCAGTTCAGACGTACGAGAGGCAACACAGAATTAGTTATATATGTTTTTGTACTTGCCAATTGTTTTGACACTTAGAGACCATTTACATCTCTAAGAAAAAATGGACTTAATTTAGTAAATAAGTATTTTCAATTTGTATTTTGACGTTTGGAGATCCTTTACACCTCCAAAACATAATATTTTGACAACGGAGACTCTTTACATCTCCATTAATTCTAGTATCAATTTATTTTCTATTTTTTTATTTGTATTGTTTGGACGCATAGAGAGACCCTTTACATCTCTATAAATGTAGTTTTTAAGGTAATGTAATGTATATTAAATTATTAAAAGAGAAACTGGTGAGTTTCTTCCGGCGCTTCTCCCGAAGCGCCAAAAAGAAAAGAAGACAAAGAATGTAAGACATGTAAAAGAGCCCTTGAGGGCCTACTTACAGAAATAAATTATTTTATTTATTTATTTATTTAGTTCTACTGCCTACTTAATGCAAAACACAAAATGCAACGAAGGATAAGAGCTCGAATATTTTTTGAGGTCTTCCTATATAGCTAAAGGTTCTAGACAAAGATTGACATTTGGAAATATTGAAAGATAAGTAAATTTAGAATAAAATAGAAAAGTATTTATTCGGATAACACATCTTTACAGTTACATACATGAGGCAATACACAAAAAAAAGAAACACAAAGGCAGATGTGCAACCGAAATGGTCTCCACTCAGCAGCAATGCAGTTAGCTGGGCTGGGCATAGCTCTGCCAACGGCGCTGTTAGAGCCAATTGTTCCGGTTAAAATTAAAAATATTCCTCTACAGATTTCTATTTCAAGTTTCGACTTTCTATATTATTGGGACTTGCGAGCATAACGCCAAAAAATATAGTACTGTTTTTATATAGTGAAAAAGGCTTCAACATGCTCAGGAACAACAAAGAACAATTATCTAATCGAAAGTGGAGAACTTAAGAACTTTTTAAGAGGCACAAATTGAAGCAAAAAACCACCGCTGCGCTTGGGCAATTGTTTCACCATCCACGACGTAGGAGTCGGCGCCCCGTCTCAATTACAAGATTTACAAGACGCGTGGGCGTGGCCCTTAACCGTCACATTTTCCATTACCGCTTCCCTAAATGGATGCTTAGGAGAAAACAGTGTGGAACAAGCAATGTAAGTGACCTTTATACGTCATGTCGTCTGTGTAGGCGTTGGAAAGCCCTCCGGAAAAGTGATAAATAGGAGTTAATTTAAAAGGCGTATAAACACCGCGGGTGATTTTTGTGATAAAACAAAAGACAGCGAACAATGGGGAAATGATTGACGTCATTTGGTTCTTATTTTAATAGGCGGGTTTTGCGTCAAACGGTTGTTTGTGGTGTTTTTTGTTTTACTGCTTTTTTGGCGTTTGACGCACGTTAGTTTAACCCATGTATAGTAAGAAATATCTAAGGTGTCCGAATGTTCGTAAAGAGAATGAACGAACATTCGGACACCTTAGATAATTCTTACTATATGCTTTAGTTAATTTAAGCCGTAATTTGATAACAATCTGAATACACCCTTAAATCGTAGTTTTCTAAGCTGTCAGTTAAGAGGAAACAGTAAGGTCGAGAGAATTGAAAATTAGGTATTTGTAAAATGTGTCGCTATCCCGCACTGCCCGCCTCTCACCCGCAGAGCGCGATAGAGACAACTGCAGCTTGGACCGAAAATACCTTTTAAAATTTCATGAAAACAACGTTTCGTAGTCCCCTGATTTCTTCCCCAAAACTTAACCTATTTAACTAATTTTTTCATTAAACATTAAAGAAATGCTTTAGCCGTGTTCCTATGTTTTCCTTTTTTTTAAAAATCTAGTCAAATTTGATTTCTGGATGTGTGAACACAGTGGAAAATCTGGCATTTTTTTTAGGTTTTGAAGATTAATATCTCTTTTGAGAATCAATTTATCGTAAAAAGGAAAACATAGGAACATATCAATAGTAGCCATAGATTTTTGGACAAAAAACGATTGCTCTGCTGGCATTATCCAGGGAGGAAACAGGGGACTACGATTGTATGAAATAACTGGCCAAGAGCATGTCGGACCATGCTCAGTATAGGGTTCCATAGCCGTAACTATAAGGTAAAAAAAGAACAACAACAAAAGAGCGTATCTTCATAGCAATTACGTCCTTTTGTTGAGAAGCGCAGTTTATCGGCAATAACTCAAAAACGGTTAATCCGATCTTGTTGAAAATAATTTTCGTTGAAAGTATTAATTGAGCGTTATCTTTGTAATTTTTTTTATATTTTTCGAACCCACGGTTTAGAAGATAGAGGGGGGGGGGACACAATTTTCACAACTTTCGGAGCGATTATTTCCAAAGGTATTCACTTAATCAAAGACATTACTTAAGAACCTTAAAATGTTTTCAAAAGAGCTGTCGAACTATGTACCACACGTTGACATTTTGTGAAAAATTTTTTTTTTAGCTTCTGTTACATGTATGGAGTGCCCCCCCTAGATTTTTTTATTTTTATTATTTAACTACCAAACTTAGTTGCGGCATCTACAAGACATCTATATTCCAAATTTCATCAGTATAGGTCTTGTAGTTTTTGAGTAAAATGCCTGTGACATACGGACGGACGGACGGACGGACGGACGGACGGACGGACATGACGAAACTATAAGGGTTCCTTTTTAGCCATTTTGGCTACGGAACCCTAAAAACGGTTAATCCGATCTTGTTGAAAATAATTTTCGTTGAAAGTATTAATTGAGCGTTATCTTTGTAATTTTTTTTATATTTTTCGAACCCACGGTTTAGAAGATAGAGGGGGGGGGACACAATTTTCACAACTTTCGGAGCGATTATTTCCAAAGGTATTCACTTAATCAAAGACATTACTTAAGAACCTTAAAATGTTTTCAAAAGAGCTGTCGAACTATGTACCACACGTTGACATTTTGTGAAAAATTTTTTTTTTAGCTTCTGTTACATGTATGGAGTGCCCCCCCTAGATTTTTTTATTTTTATTATTTAACTACCAAACTTAGTTGCGGCATCTACAAGACATCTATATTCCAAATTTCATCATTATAAGTCTTGTAGTTTTTGAGTAAAATGCCTGTGACATACGGACGGACGGACGGACGGACGGACGGACATGACGAAACTATAAGGGTTCCTTTTTAGCCATTTTGGCTACGGAACCCTAAAAACTGCCCTCCTGTTTCCTCTTAAGGGTAATTTTAAGTGTTTTGACCATAGAAATATATCGAGGTAGTAGGAAAAAGTGTAGGAAAAATAGACGACCTACTTTGCACGCCGTCAACTTCAGTTTCCGTCAATATTATTATCAGATTTGAAGATCTGATAATAATGGTATAATTAATTGTTTAAATACCACCAAATGAAATGGACAATTTATGTTTTTCATCGCTAAATTACACTTTTGGCGTCAAAGGCCAAGCGAAAAACGTTACACGCTTGGTTCCCATACAAATCGACGAACTATTTCCTTCTATTACGATTTATTCAAAAGAACAGTTTCTTTTGAATAAATCGTACTACTCAATAGTCGATTATGTGCAAAACCAAAAATAACATATTATTCCTGTATTGACTTTATATGTTCTGATCTCATATTACTATGCAATGAATTTAATTTTATCTGACATTATTACTGTGATGTTTATTTATATTGTGGAGTGTATTAATATTGCAATTTATATTTCTTTACATTAGGTAGTATGTAGGTATTTTATTTAGAATAAGAATTTCAAACACAATTGTAATTGTTATTGAATACTTAAATGAAATGAAATGCTCTAATTTTCCTGGTCGAATTATGAACCATTTCCCTGCAGATTTGGATGACTATATTTTCAATAGTTTTGTAGAATGCCTAGACATCTAGGAATTACGAATTGTTGTTACTAGTTGAAGGGTCAAATTAAATTTGGGAGGAGGTTGACAACAAAGTCATCATCTTACAGTAACTGAGGTTACTCACATCACAAAGTATTGGAGCGTGCGATAGCTATTCAATGTCGAGGTACAGGGTTGCCATCCGAACACGCTGCAGTATACATGTTTACAATACATTTCGCGGGTGCGAGAGACCGCGGCGACGGCCCGACCCCGACCATGCTATGTTCTCTTAGTATATTGAAACAGGACCGCTAAACACATCTGCCATCTATCCCTTGTGAACGAAACCTCTAACTACTTTTTGTTTCTAAAGTCATGATCACAATCAAAAGTTCAAAATCAAAAATTAATTCAAGGAAATAAGTAAAAACGTCAAAAATATAAACAATATAAATAAGGAATAATAATAATGTAAATTTATTAAATATACTTATAGTAACATAATATATCTTGATCGCAGCCAATCTAGATAATTAAGACTTTTCTTGCCAGCATACAGGACGAAACTACCATTGTCATCATGCATAATAAAAATCTTTTACAAATTATTTCATTATTATTACTATTTTTGAATTAACACGTTTATTGAATTATTTGTACGTCATAATTTCCACCTTTTGACAATTCTCAACCTAAAATAAAGATGAAGTAGATTAGAATGGTAGTACGACTTCAAATGTTATGGCAACACAGTACACATGTCAGTTGTAAAACTGTTTTGGTTTTTTCTCTTTTAAAGTTTGTTTATATTTGTTGTGGGCATCGGTTAAATTTCATAAAGTTCCTATTTGTTTCAATCGGGGATCTCAATATTATTTTAACGTCGAGTTGAGCGTAACCTCCTCCGTTTATAATTTGAATCTCGTTATTGTGAGCAGACTCGTGAGATAAGACTCTTTGTGTTGCGCTTTTTGGTTTCAGATAAAAGACTCGTGTTATTTATTGTGATAAGTGAGATTTGACTTGTGAATTGCTTGTGAAACACACAAAGAAAGACTGAAAGCGTATTTTGTTTAAAAAAAACTGTCCGAATTTTAATACAAAATTGGTGCAAACTCATTAACAGAGTCTTATGTCGTAAACACAGCTAATGGACGATTTAAAAATTTTCAAATCTGCCTTTGAGCACTTTCAAAAATATAAAACTAGAAAATGAAATCTTGTGGTTTATTTTTGCATCTATGCGTAACTGCCCATATGTACACATAGGTTCACTAATGTTTGACCAAAAAATTATTGACAAATGATCATTTGACAAACAACGTTTCACCAAATATTCATTTGGCAAACGAGACATTTGACAAAAGTATCATCTTACAAAAACTCACTTAGCAAATGATTAATTAGCAAACACTACACTTGGTAAATGTGTTAAATAATAAAATGTCAATTGACCTTTTTTCATTTCACCAAATAATATGTTTCGCAAATTAAGCATTTGTCCAAATTTCATTTAACAAAATGTTATTTCATAAAAAGTACTTCTTTTTTCAAACGTTAAGTTACAAGATTATATGTTTAGAAGGCAAGCAATTATGCATTATGACGCTCCGCTCGCTTTGCTAGCTCCGCTATTGGCGGTCATAATACAAACCTAACCTAACCGATGACCTAAGTTTTTCCATCATTAGTCTAAATGCATCAGTTCGTTTTTGTTGGGGGACGCAGTTCAAACCCTAACCTAACCTAACCTAACAACCTAGTCTTTCTGGCAGCAGTTCGTTTTTGTTGGGGGACGCAGTTTAAACCCTAACCTAACCAAGAACCTATTTTTTCTGCCAGCAGTTCGTTTTTGTTGGGGGACGCAGTTCAAACCCTAACCTAACCTAACAACCTACTCTTTTTCCAAATACTGTGTATTAATTTGACCCATAAGTAGGTACCATCTATTATTAGATTTATTAATAAATGAAACAGTTGTCAAATAATACATTGTACCAAACGTTTTTAGGCCAAGAGTAGTTTTGTCAGACAACTCAGTTGCTAAATGTTCATTTTGTCAAATAATTATTTATAAAATGTAAATTTAACTGTTGATCATTTGGTAAAGTGAGTCTTTTGTAAAATGACTAGTTGTAAAATGATCAATTGGCCAAACATTTTTTTGTAAAACGTTGTTTGTCAAGTGTAATTTTGCCAAATGACATTTGGTCAAACGGCAGGACACCGTACACATATCGTCAGATGCCATGTAAAACTTACTTACTGCCGAACAATTAATGATTTCGGCATCAAGTATACGTTTTACTGACCATCTGACAAAATTGAAGGGTCCACTGCAATAATGAAGAATGTTCAAAATTATTAAATTTTAAGTAAATACTTGATTCGCGTCATGTGTTCGAATAGCGTATTTACTGGGAATTACAATAATTTTGAACATTCATCGTTATTGCAGTGGACCCTTCAAATACGATAAATTACAATTACCTTCCTATATATATCTATATAGGTACGTATATAACTATATATATGTATATATATATACATATGTATATACATATATATACGTATTTTAGTACCGTTCACACGGGATAGATGGCTGCACATGTAGGTTGCCTTGAAATCGGCTGAGTTGCCAGTCTATACCCAAGTATACAATAGTAGTCTTTGACCCCGACTGGCGCATTGCTACCAAGGAACATAATACTCAAGAGAAGAACGCAAACTCCATATAAAAAAATAGTTACTTCCGGTTTTTGCGTTTATACTACTAGCGACATTGTGGTACCACACATGAACTAATTGATGGCGGGGTTTTTAAATGCCACATTGAAATTTATTTTATATAAGAAACTATGTTTATTTTTATTTAATACCAAATATCGACCGATATTCGGTATTAAATAAAAATAAACATAGTTTCTCATCCTCCATAAATTTCCATACTCGTCTCATTTCACTTTGTATACTTTTGATGAAAGGTGAAGTTGATGATTGATATGATGAAGTTTAGTATTTTGAACTCTAGTGTGTGCTGGGAAATTCAGTTTATAAAAAACAAAGTATCTTGAACATATTTATTCATTTTGTAAAATATTTAGTTGTCTTTGTAATGCGTTTCCACTCGCCTCCTCGGAAAAATGGATGCTAACATGGCGATCACAACACAACCTTGAACACAACACATAAACCAAGTATAATCGCTCGTCACACTTGCACAGTCGTTATCCTCGTTTTTCACGGTGGAATAGATGCCTGAGGGCAAATATTTTTGTAAAGAACACAAGAATTTGTTCTTGAGTCATGAATTTTCTGTCTATCTATTCAAATATGTCACGTGGTCCTGTACCACAGCCAAGTCAAAGTGTAGGGTAGATATTTTCGACGACACCATTTTCTTAAGTATTAAACATAGCCGATTTTGTCACACAATTACATTTTTAAACGTTTATCACACCAAAATATTTTAGACAAGATAGGTATTATTAGACTTTGATTTGACGTGACGCCATCTTCAATTGGCAGGGCAGTGTTGCCAAGTCTAGATTGGAAAAATCAGATTAAGGATGTCCTAAACAACAAAAGATTTGAATTATTACATGAATCTTAAAAGGCGAAGGTTATTTTTTCCTTTAGAAGTTTGACGTTTAGCTCTCACAATGTCTACATCCTAATATGATCGTTCTCTAAAATGTTAATGTAACTAAAACTTCAAAACCCTAAAGAAGTTATAATTACATAAATTAGGTAAACAGATCCAATATGGTAACACTAATACAGACTAGTGTTGCTAAAGTAAAATATTGTACAAGTTTTATTTTCACATTTAGCGCACACATGCAAGCGGCATGATGTACCTTTTGTCAGGTGAAATATTTCTGCTATTGTACTGTTAAAATGTCAATAATAACTATAAGTGCATCTGCGGCCTTCTAACATGGCGACTCATTATATAACTTGATGGCGGAAACTTACCACTACATGTCAGATAACTATCATTAAATCATTATCACCAACACCTACATCTGAAACTGCGTAAAACCACTCAAAGATGACTAAAATACGCAATAAGGAACTGTTTGTACACACTACACAATAAGATTCCCATTAATTATAAGAGATCCATCAAACTAAGATCAGATCTCGTGATGTCATAGCTAACATTTTCTGAAAACTTCAAGTAAGAATGTACTTTGTGTAAATATAACAAGGTATAAAATCAATCTTGTTTAAGTACTGATGAGGGGCAAAGTTGGTTGCGGTTACAATAGATAGCATCGCAAGGAAGATGACGGACAATGCTAACTTTTAATAAAATCGCAATTTACAACGTACTGAGTTTTTCCTGATACAACAGCGATTAATCTGTTGGGCGACTGTAAGCTAGTCGTATTGTGTTTGAAAGGTTAGCTGTTGGAAGGCGATGCGAGGTTTGATGGTAATTTTGGTGGCCTACGTCGTATAAAGTATACTATATGTTTCAATACAGTACGTCTAGCATAACTTGCCGCGACTTCGTTTCTCGCGCGACAGAGCTTCACCTGTCACTGTCACACGACATTGCGTGGAAAGGGATAGGTAGCATTTGTCGCGCGTCAAAGAGTCGCGTGTCACAGTTGTGCTAGAGGTACAGGAGTTGGTCTAGTAACTAAACCCTAGTTGTATGCCAAATTTCATCTCAATCCATTCAATTGTTACAGGGTTATTTGGTATCAGTTTGGTGAAATACCTTTTTTTTATGTCATGGGAAATTCCCAACCCATGGTGGATAGTGGATACTTGGCGTTTCTTTCCATCATACACACCCGGTCGAATATTCGAAACGCTGGTAGAATCAGACAATTGTGAACTAGACTAAAAATAGCTAGCTATTCACAATTAACGAAATGAAAATATTTGCATTAGCTTTCTCTTTTGTGAGCTTTATACAATGGTATTCTGTTGTCTTGGTCCAAAAGAAACCACTTCAATTATCGGTTGGCAGTGACGTTATTATTGGACAGGCTTGATCAAAGCAAAGCACGATCTTGGTATATTTGGTATAGCAAGGCGAATCCAAAATATCTGTGCGAAGGAACTAGGATATCTTTAACATAGTATAATAGCAGTGTTTTTTTTTTCGATAAAAGGTACATCGCACCGCTTGAATGTGTGCGTGCCGCACCTTTCCAGATCCGCAATGTAATGCTACTCGCCCAACTTTACTGGCTTACTCGCCCGTGATGGGTCCAGTGCCCAAAGGGTGTGCCTACTTTTCTTTTTTTATACTTTGTCTTTACCGTATACTACATTGGCACAGAGACCTAAGTATCGTCACAGAAGACTAGCGCCGCGCCCGTCACGGCGCGTGCGCGCTGTAACGACGTCACGTTGTGTGGCTGCGCACGATTCGGCGTTTGCGCTAAGTTCAAGGGTGTCCGGCTGGATTTTCTTTGTCATCTAATAGGGTGTTACTTCTGTTTTGTTTTTACACGTCATTTTCTTATATGCTAACTTGCTATAAATTCCACACTACGTACAACGTAGAGGTATGATTAGATTAGAACCCACACTTTTGGTGCATTTCCTATCCTATCCTATTACTATTATAAATGCGAGAGTTTGTGAAGATGTTAAGTTAGGTTAATTTGGCATAGGTACAATTAAACTAAGTCCAGGGTTGAAATATATATAGGATTTCATATCCCAGTGAGTTCCCTTGGGATAATAACGAGAATTACACGGGCAAAGCCGGAGGTAAATATTAGTAATGGTATATTGTAAGGTTAACCCCTCAGAGCATAGAATACTAGAGAGAGGACAAGCCGCCGGCGACCGTGTCGCAGCTGTAAGCTCATTGTGCATACTCTGCCGCCAGTACACCGTCCGTTGTTAGCGAGTGTGCCCGCGTGCTGATCACAGAGAAAATTTTGTTTTCTTCCAAATAGCCGAGTTGTGCAATAATTACTTGCAAACATCGCAGTGATTTGATTAATTTCCACACGAATGGGATCACTTTTCATAGGAAAATACCATTTATTTCTAATAAAACCATGAATTCAACGTAATATTCCGATTTGTATCCATGTAAGCTTACACATGCTTTCTTTTAATATATTTTATTACATTGCTGCTCTACAAGTTACATTATTGCAAAGCACAGTGTTTACGCCGCAATGAACGGGGTACAAAACGATACACTCAGTGACAAAGTTTCTCATAGTGCAGCAGCGATGTGATCCGTATTGTGCGCTGCGGATAGTGCTGCGCGGCACCTATACCACGTATCGATAAAACCAGCCTACGATTAGTGGATGCTAAAATTATATTAAAAATGAAAGGATGGATACTGTCTTTAATATAATATTGACTTACTTGACTTAAGGTCCTATGTCCCCTAGATGGGGCAGAGGGCGTCCACAGTGCGCCGCCACCCCGAACGGTCTTGAGCTTTGCGTTTCACTTCGCTCCACGTCTTCCCTATTGCCTCCGCTTCCGCAATGATTGTCCGCCGCCAGGTCTGCTTAGGACGGCCACGTTTGCGCTTTCCTTGAGGATTCCAGTCTAGGGCTTGCCTTGGTATATGTTCAGGATCCCTTCGGAGCGTGTGCCCAATCCAGTTCCATTTCCGGCGTTTTATCTGTTGGTCGATCGGGGTCTCATTGCAGCGTTCCCATAGGTTTATATTGGAAATTTTCTCGGGCCAGTATATACCGAGAATCCGGCGTAGGCAGCGATTGACGCAGGTCTGAAGTCGGCGCGAGATGTCTTTATATAATATTATGAAGTATAAATGTTGTGTAATTGTTTAGCTAATAATTTGTACGTATGCTAATGATAAAAAACTCTTTTGAGTTAATTTCGACATTTTAAAATAATTTTTAGTGCAAAATAGGTAATCCCTTTTCTCTTGCTACATACTTTTTTAATCGTACTAGTAATACCTTTAGCTATTTAAACTGGCGATTAAACGTATAGAAAATACACAATTCAATTTAATTGTGGAGTTATTTTTATTTTTTTAGTATTTCATGTGGTAAAAATCAATTATTGTATGCCTAAGTTTACTAAGGCTTTGAATTGTATGGCATATTACATTTTCCTTTAGGAACCGTATTTTTTTCGGAAATAAAAGTATCCTATGTGTTCATAAAAAAAAATAAATACTGCCCATTTAAAACTTGAGCAACAGATCGATAAGGTTAGGTTGGCTAGCCAATAGTCTACTCGATCCACGATGTCGAGTTAGTATAGTGTTCTCTCTGTATCTGTATAGTGACAATTAGCCGCTTGCCTTTACCTGTACAGTAAAAATGCAAAATGAGATATGAGAGTAGTAAATAATAAAGGTAATAATTGCATTATTTGGGGTCGACCAGGTGTAAAATTAACACGCAACAATAATGTCCATTGTTGTTGACGCACGTATAATTACAAAAAACTGTACAAGGACTTTAGGGTCCTTATCATATTTTGAGTTCATTGTATTACCGACTACAACAAAGCCTAACTATTTTACTGACTTAACAAATTACTAGCGTACCAGAGACAAATGTTGACTGAACTTATTTATACTTACTTATTATATTTCAATAGGTACATTAAATTATCGACAGACACTTTTTTCGACAATTGTTCAATATCGATATCACGGTATCTCTGGCCTAGTCCCCGCAATTATCGTTGTGTGCGTGCGTACTGACACGACTCGCTGCTCATTCGCACGTACTCAGACATCGAAATGATGCGCGAGTATTCTGCAATAGGAGCGTCGATATACAAGTGAGTGTGCTTTAGGTGTGTGCGTGCGTTGTCTTTACAATTACTGGTGCTATGTGTTGGTTAAAGAACTTGCGACAGGCGGTTTCCATACTAAATCGACCGGCATGTCCGATCTCCTTATATTCTTACATCTGTGGTTAACCCATATCCAACTGAGATTATTGTTTTATTTTTTTATGCTTTTTTTAGTCAGCTCAGAAAAAAACGAGCTTCAATATACACGTAGCTAGACAAAAAGTACGAGATTTGCTGCACCGTTATCTGAATGAAACAGCCTTTTTTCACTCCAGATATTTACCTTGGTAATCGCCTGAGTACATTAACCTACACTAAACACCCTTATTAGGCTAAAACCAAAAGAAACTACCGGATAATTGAGTAGTTACAGGCATAAGTATAGTTTGCGGCAATAATGTACAACTTTAGACCGAAATAATTACGGCCCGTGGTCCGGACGTTCCGGTGTAATTTTAACCTGTTGATTGACTCCCGATTCCGGCATCGTTTCTATTCCGAGGAATATGGTGTATGGTGTCAAAGAGAAGTCTATAAAATATAGGACCTAGCTATAGTATTAGCTAACTAGCTAGTTACTATTTTTTCAGCTTGGCTTAGCAGATATTTTAACCAAATCACACGAATATTTATGACTTAAGTTTTTTTTTTTATGTTATGGGAAAGGCAAACGAGCACACAGGTCACCTGATGGTAAATGACTTCTGAGGCCCATGGACATTTGCAATCTTAATATTACAAATGCGTAGCCAGCCCTGAGGACTAAGATAGAATGCCTCTATGCTAGTAATTTTACCGGCTGTCTTACCCTCACACTGCAACACAACAGGGCGAACACTGCTCTTTGCCGGCAGGTTAGTGGGTAGGATGGTGGTAGCGATCCGAGCAGACCCTGCACAAGGTCCTACCACCTGTAGTCCTGTACCTTGTACCATGTATCTTGCTCATTACGAAATGTGTGCTTCAATACATTCGTCATATAAAAATATTTCAGCTATCACCCTCTTAAAGGATGTTACCTCCCAAACAACCTGCAGTGATGGGACGGTGCTAAATCAATGGTTAAAGCACTATTGGCGTGTTTATTAAGGTGTTAGCATATTACAGTCAAGTACCCTTGCGGCCTACTTGTATAATAAAGTTCATTATTTCATTTCAGAGTAAATATTTATGTTGCGTGGCTTACGAGAAATTCTTAAATTTTGGAATTACCCCATGTTCAATTTTACCCTAATGTACTTTACTAGAAACCTTGGTACCAAGGGGAGAAAGCCCAACGCGATGGTGCAACTAGATAACTGACCAACTAGATAACCTGCAAAACCCTTTAAGCAACTCTTTATAAGGTAAAGTGGACATATACCATCAGGTGGCAGAGTCACAATGCTCAATAGTTATGGACTGATTTAGAAAAGAGAAGAGTCAGTGCCCGTTCGTATCAAGTAGGTAGCTTTCAGTGGCGTGGCGTCCAAACAATTCGATACCTACCGGCTTGCCTAATAGCAGGCTTTTGACCACCTTATTCTATAAAGAAAATGTACGCCAAATCTGCACCGGTTTGCCCTAGGATATCTTTTACGCCACGCCACTGGTAGCTTCACTCTAATGCCCATTAAAGATCAAACCTGCAATCTTTACCTTCGTAACAAAATAGGTAGTGTAACTAGAAGCCATATGGATTATCCATAAGTTTGAGCAAATGTGGGAGCGTCGCCCGCGCTGTTCCGGTGTAACTTTAACCAATCGGCTCCCAACTCACGCGTCGTTAATGCGACTCGTTCCCCTGAACCAAGGCTACTGTTACTGCTTATTTACACGTATGTGTGTATGTACACTTACCTTCCGAACCTCGTATATAACGCAGGAGCTCCATTGGAAAATGAACCCAGATCCAAGGAAAATAAAACCTAAACTTCTATCATGTAATTCACGCAGATATGAATGAGATAAGTTGAGGGTTTGGTAGTTTTGTCCTTTTGTTCAGTACGACCGAAGGTGAAGTCAATACACTTCTAATGCCGAAATTTGAAGCTAATTTGGAGTATTACCATGACTTTGCGGTCTTTGAACGTAAATGAGGTAGTTTTATTTGATAAAAGCAGTAATTTAACGCTAATAATGGATATTATGTAGTCTTGCTCCTTGAATAAATCAGGTGCCGGTTAAAAACTAAAAGGATTGAAATAACTATAATTGTATCATATCACCTTGTACAAGTATTGTGAGCTTCTAGCATGTAATACGTGAATCATAAACTCGAAGATATCTCTTGCGTCATTGACATGTGCGCATCTTGGAAGTGTTTACATTGTTTGTAGTGCCTGTTTGAGGGCATTTGCCACCGCCATTGGTAATTGCGGTCTTTTTAGCAGTTAGTTTAGGTTTTCCTTATACACATGATAATTAGAGAGCAAAAATTTGCGTTCAATACTTCGAGAAAAAATAAGTTATATTTTTTTTAATCTGCGAAGGTAATTTTATTTAATAATAAGGGTATTGGCGTAGAATTTAGTCACTATTTATGTACTAATTTTTTATAGGATATATTCAGTGCAACACGGGACAAACCAAGCAATAGTACGCTCTTGTTGTTTTTCACCAATGTTCCTAGTTTAGGACTTCGTGAAACATCGTGAAACTGGTCACAGGAGCTACATTTTAACGGATTTGTATTTAGGAACTACTAAATTGTATGACTCTGTCTCTGCTTGTTGTCCATTCTCAGTCTCTCGAGTGTGACATGACGTCACAGCCACTGGAAGTCAGTGCACGTCAGTACACGTGTAAGTGAAGATATCCGCGCAGGGCGACATTCCGCGCGATCTGAGGAGCCTCGCTAACCGCCACATCCCGCGTTACCTCAATTACATTATATCCTGGATCATAAACGTGTCGGCATAATCACTTAATGATACATTTTTTTAAACTATTCTATAGGTGTGCTTATGTTTAACAGTTTTTATCTTTCATTATCAGCTGTTCTATTGGCAAGATCCCGACTCCACTTTCAAATCAAATGCTTGGAGCTTTATCACACTTGTGATCTGCAAGCGAGCTGCGGGCGAGTTAGAAGCGAAGTTCCATACAAATGTCGCTCGCGGCGAACTCGCGGTGAGCGACTAGTTTTGTATGGAAACTCACCCACAGCTCGCCCGCAAATCGCAAGTGTGATAAGCATACACCGGTTCCGCGGGGGCAAAAATGTACCAGTGCTAGTGATTAATTAAAAATCGACTAAGTTTATCGACATCGATAAAAAGCTATTTTTAACCATCGTTATCATAACATAACTAAACTAATGGCTAAGTTTGAATAGGTTTAACTATGTGCAAACCTCTTTTATTTATACTCATAGAACTGAGTCATATAGCTGAAATTCATCAATACTATTAACATATTTCTAAAGAACGGCCCTACTACAGTTGACCTGGAAAGGTCATTTAGCTGGCTAAAATGGATATTGTCGCCCAGTCCTCGATAATTAAAGTCTGAAAATGTGAAAACAATGTTGATTGTATATTGTGAAAATTATATTAAATATTAAAGAAGTTAATTACTCAAAAAGTTCATTTTTGTGTATGTAGTTTTCTTCTTCATTCAAATTACACAATGGTTGTCCGTCATTTTTATCGATAATGTGTGAGGATGACGTCACAAATGAAGAGACTGGTTGAAAAATTGTATGGCTTGGGCATCGTTTCGATGGCGCAATTGGTAGCGCGCCTGTGTTGGCCCGGAGAGCCGAGGAGACGCAATTTTGAATCCTGCCCGATATATATAATTTTTAAAATTTTCATTTCTTATAAAATATTTAGAATTCGTTGGCAGTCGTTGATGCTATAATAAAAATCAAAATCGGTTTAGTAGAATTAGCTGAAAAAGCTGTCGTAAACATAGAAACGAAGATCGGCAACATATAGGTAACACCTCTGGTGTTGCAGATACGTTGACTGCTTTCCACCAGGCAGCTCGTCTGCTCGTTTGCCGCTTATAGCATAAAAAAAAACTTCGCCCCGAGTCGACTCATGATTTGGTGAAGTTTGTTAGAGGCTGCTGGATGTGGGCGACGTGGGCCAGTGACCGGTTAAGATAGCATTTAAACACTTTTATTAATGGAACAATTTAATCTACACCTATTTCTATCTCTAAATTTTAACAATGTAACACCTCTTGTACCTCTCACTGTCTTGTAACTATGTCTTGCAAATAAATATATGATCATAACATAACACTGGTATAAGGAACTCGTGTCTGGAAAGTTAGTTAGCTAGCTCACTGCACTTCACTTACATTTCCTGCCCCATTCGTGCATTCTTACCTATTTAGCCTGTGATTAATTTCTTTGTTTACCCGCTCCACTCACGCGGTCAGATTTACGTGGCGCGATATTTTCCGCCGTGATTCATCGATCATTCGGCTGGCCTGTTATCGATGTGGTTTATAGCACTATTCGTTAGCGCGGTCGTAAAAGGCGTGATTCAGTTAGTGTGCGAAATGCGGAAAAATAACGACATTCGGAATGTACAACTGTGCACCTACAGTTTGTTAATCAAATGGTATGAAATATCACGTTTCTGTTTTTGCATAAATGACTGGTTCGTAATGTTCCACAGCAATGTTGGTCAAAATACATAGGTATCAGTAGCGTGGCGTTGAAGGAATCCTTGGGCAATCTGGAGCAGCTTTGGCTTCAAGAATCAAGTGCTGAACTGCCTAATATTAGGCAAGCCGATGGGAATCGAGTTCTATGGACGCCACGCCACTAATCAAATCAAATTGTTTATTTTCATAGTAGGATTTTACAACCACCTTTATGGCCACTGATAGTATTCAGTAATTGTTTTGATCTTGTAAAAATTACAAAAATTGCAAATCGCAGTTTAATTCAGCTATGAAAATACATTACAACAGGCAAATAAGAATATAAGAATAATATTCTGTTCACGAACGGCAAACGGGAGAAATTTCATAACTGAATGTTTTTATACGGAAGTGCCCAGCTGATGCCTGAAGCCAGATGATGATTGGAGCAGCCCTATTTTTGTACAGTATAAACAGTATAAAAATATTAAGGCATGAAATTGCATGTATGAGCTATACTTAGATTACTGCACAACCTTACTCGAAAAGAGCTTAAGTGCGAATGAAACTGAAATACCTACGCAAGAGTCGTTTCCAACCCTATTCTAAAAAAGTGCAAGTGTATTTGAAACTGAAGACACTTAAGCTGTTTTGAATCATTTGTTTTGCAATAGTATTGCTGAAACTGCCGCCGGCATCGGCACCGGCACTGAAGCGTGCGCGGACGCAGGAAGCGACGCCGGAAGCCGCCATCTTGTAACTTGAACTTGTCGGAATCGAAATGTATTATGAAATGTAATGTAATAAGTTGGAATACCGAGTGACGTTTGTTTTGAAAGGGGAGGTGAAGAGACAAGCTTGAAGGAAAATTAGCGTTTCAAGAATTTAAGTTCTTAATAGTTATTCCTAATTTTTAAGTCGGGAAGAGAAATATTTTTTCTTCTCTGAAGCTTAAGTACCTATAAACACTAAGTAAATAACGTGGTAATAGGTAATTAAGGTAGGTAAGGTAAGGAAATTTCAAAGCGGTTGGTCGACGCCATGGGGGACAAGAGAGCTGGCAGCTTCCTGGCTCAGCGGATAAGCATCGCGATCCAGCGAGGAAATGCTGCCAGCGTTCTCGGCACAATATGCCACGGGGGCCCGTCTTAGAAATAGGTTTAGATACATTTTAGTTTCAGGTAGGTATATTTTAATTTTTACTTTAGCCTTTTATTTTAGGTGAATATTGTTTCTATTTTAGGGTCTTACTTTAGTATTTAGTTTTTAATTTAATTTATAAGTTATAATAGGTAATTTAATGGATTAAGATGAAATTAGGTACAGTAGAAATTCTTTTTCTAGAGCGAATTCACTTAGCTTTGTACCTGACGAACAATACTCATTATCTGCATTGTTAACTGTGGCCACAACTTCGACTTCGAGATGTAAGGCATTATAGTGCACATAATTTTTACACTAAATTAGTCTTTAAGTCGAGCAAAATAAGGTTTACTCTTAAACAAAGAGAACACAGATGTTGGTCACTTCGTAAGTGAAAGAGCAGTGAAGTACGTATCGATGCTTAGAAAGACGAACGATGTATTCTCTTTGTTTAAGTGTAAACCTTAATTCGTCTGACTTAAAGACTAATTTAGTGTAAAAGCTATTTGCACTTATAATGCCTTACATTTCGAAGTGGTAGTGGTGGCCACAGTTAACAATGCAGACAATGAGTATTGTTCGTCAGGTACACAGCTAAGTGAATTCGCTCTAGAAAAATAATTTCTACTGTATACAGGATTGAAAAATAGAATACTTTCCTAGTATATCCCAGGAAAGAGTTCCCTGGGGCAATACCGGGAATAACGCAGGCAAAGTCGCGGATAAATGCTAGTATATATTATCGTATTTTAACAGTTGTAACTTAAATTAAGTGATATATTCATTACCTTTATGAGTTTCCGTTTACTCACTGCATCAGCGATAATAATGTTTATCAATTATCATAATCGAGTTTATCTAGAGGGCTATAGTGTCGTCGCTAACCTGAACTGACATTCATACGAACCACAGTCACTACGAACCGGCCCTCAATCGCAAAATGAGAAAAAATAGAGACATGTCCAATGAAATGTTGCTTAACAATATCATTGATAAAGAACTGCAAGCTGTGCTGTTTCCTTTGACTATATTTCAATCTTTCTTCTTTATTACCAAGTTCACTATCACCAACAACTTTATCACTCCCAAAAATAAGATTGATTACTTCAAGTCTGTGATCGGAGTCTTTTTATTGATATTCTCTCATTTCTTTCGATTTTTCGTTCATAAAAGGACTGTTCAAGCTTTTGGAAGCGTTGTTGTTAATTTTCTGTTGTATTTCGATCTAGTCGTTTATAGCATTATTTCAGTTATTATCCACATTGTTAGTGGGACACAAAGCTGCAACGCAGTTGAACTTATTATTAAATTACAGCGAATTCTCAATTCAATTAGAATTGATAAAATAATCTTCTTGAAAAACCTCCAATTCCAGAACTGGATCAGTGTCTATGTTCTTGTTTGCGTTTATATCATTTTCTTTTTAACTAGTATCCCAAATTTCCATTTTATCCCCTGCATTGTCGGCACTTTGCTGACATTTACCATGTTAATTTATGATTTACACATAGTTGATGTCATACGCACCATTGTGTTTATCAAAAATGAGTTAGTTGTATGGATTCAAAACATGCAAGCCTATAAGAAAGAAGGCAATAAAAACGAAGAAGAAATGAATATTGGCAACGCTATGTTTAATGTCTACGTGGATATAATTAAAACGTTCAATTTGTGTAACAAAGTATATCAATTCTCGGTAAGTACTGTATTTCAGTCTTGCAATACTAATGCAATTAAGCTTGACGGGTCATGTTCTTAGAAAGAGATCCTTAGTGAATAACATGTTCAAAGTTATTGTTGAGTTGAGAATGAGAAGTTGGAGTAGGAGGCCTAAACTGTCTAAGACCGGAGAAAGCAGAGGAAGTTGTTATAAATCTTGCACTTCAATTAACAAAGACAGTACAGAAATTGACTTCTCCGTTATTAGGTATGCTTATTATTCTTGAAGATAAACTAGACGATTTTGAAGCTTAGCAGGTAAACCATAATGTTGTCAATGCAATTTTAGATAACGTACTTCGGATTACAATGGTTCATCTACATTTTATTTAATTCGCAAATGATGATCGAGTTTGAAAAGGTGGGAGACGAAGCAGTTTACGTAAGTATTTGACATTACTCACGCGGTGCAGAAGCAAAGTGCACTCAGTTAAATAAGATGTGTGTGTTACTTACCTATTATAGTGTTTTAGGTTCTGCACTACAGTATTGCAATGAACTAAACTAAAACCTAACCGCACACACTTAATTGTAACTACATATACCTAACCGTATTAATAAATTGAGTTTGTAGTTTACGATTTACGACTGATTGAAAGAAAATTTATTCAGGTGTATTACTTCCAGTATAAAACCATGAAAACGCGATTGTTGACAGCTGCGTGGAATTTGAAGAATTTCTTTCTATTGGCTCTTCTGAGCGTCACTTGTGAGAGTTTCTACAGAGGCATAAACAAAGCTGAATACATCTGTGTCCAGATATCAGTCGATGATAAATGTTCAGGTCAGGATTTACAAAGTTTTATATCATCAGGGTACGTACTTACATGAAACCAATAAAAGAGAAGGATAGGCAACTTAAAGAGGTGACCCCAGATAAATAAAAATACTACACTAAGAACTACGTAAAGAAAGTTACATGCTCCATTAGGTACACCGACAATAAGAGTCTATTTAATTTGTATGTATATGTATGTATGTAAACACTTTATTGCACATAAAATCAAACAAAAACAATACAAAGATCAATGGTTATGTACAAAGGTTATCCCTGTAAGGAATCTCTTCCAGCTAACCTTTGAGCAAATGAGAAAGAATGACTGATATTAATGAAGGTAGACCAACTAACAAATTATACAGGGTGTCCCTAAAACCAACTTTTATACGATCAGGGCTGATAGACCAGCTCATAAGAACCTAGATTAAGCAAATTTGACCTCAGTAAAAATCTCTTAGTTTTCGAGATATTGACGTTTTTGTAAAACTCGTGCTAAGTGATACCCTGACTCGGTGTTTTGAGTGTCATTGCTAAAATATCAAGTATTTTACAAATCTGTTTTTTGCTATGTGTGGCCAAATAACTATGCTATTGAACGTATTTTCTATTTTTGCTAATTTATTCATGCTGTGGACACAGTACAATAACAAAAAAAAAATATTCGATTTTTTTCAAATTTCACCTCTGACTTCGAACTAGCGTGGTGAAAAAAAAATGTACCAACATAACCAGGCACTCAACGTAAAAAAATTGCGCATTTATTGTAGTTTCTAAAATGGTATAAAATTTACTAAACACTGTAATAATTTTTGAAATAATGATATTTTGTTACAAAATTAACTGTCTGCCGCCTTCATCTCATACGATCCGGTTGAACTAAGTTTGCACCTGGCGTGCTTGACATCACATACAAATTAGGTGCAAACTTCACGTAATCGTCAATATCTCGAAAACTAAGAAATTTTTATGAGGTCGATTTTACTCAGTCTCGTTTTTTATGAGCTGGTTTATCAGCCCTGTTCGCCATTTTGTAAAAGTCGCGAATTTTGATAGCCTGGATCAGTCTTTCGAAAGTCATGACTTCAAATTTCAGTATTTTCTTAATCTGCTTTTTGTTTTAAACATTACTTAATAATTATGCTATCATACCTTATCAAAATAAATTAGATTTTACGTGATTCAAAATATGACCTCGGATTTGAATCGCGTAATACTTAAAACAAATTTACCATGCTAAAATAAAAAAAAATAATGTAGTTTAAAATAGTAAGATTTTACACACTAGACACCGTAGTTTTTAAGATAATAGCATTTTAATTCAAAAGGAGGTTATACTACAATATTCCATTGGTTAAATTTCGTACCAGAATTTGAATTTCGAACAGAAAAGGTATGATAGCATAATTATTAAGTAATGTTTAACAAAAAGCAGATTAAGAAAATACTGAAATTTGAAGTCATGACATTCGAAAGACTGATCCAGGCTATCAAAATTCGTGACTTTTACAAAATGGCGAACAGGGCTGATAAACCAGCTCATAAAAACAAGACTGAGTAAAATCGACCTCATAAAAATTTCTTAGTTTTCGAGATATTGACGATTACGTGAAGTTTGCACCTAATTTGTATGTGATGTCAAGCACGCCAGGTGCAAACTTAGTTCAACCGGATCGTATGAGATGAAGGCGGCAGACAGTTAATTTGGTAACAAAATATCATTATTTCAAAAATTATTACAGTGTTTAGTAAATTTTATACCATTTTAGAAACTACAATAAATGCGCAATTTTTTTACGTTGAGTGCCTGGTTATGTTGGTACATTTTTTTTTCACCACGCTAGTTCGAAGTCAGAGGTGAAATTTGAAAAAAATCGAATATTTTTTTTTTGTTATTGTACTGTGTCCACAGCATGAATAAATTAGCAAAAATAGAAAATACGTTCAATAGCATAGTTATTTGGCCACACATAGCAAAAAACAGATTTGTAAAATACTTGATATTTTAGCAATGACACTCAAAACACCGAGTCAGGGTATCACTTAGCACGAGTTTTACAAAAACGTCAATATCTCGAAAACTAAGAGATTTTTACTGAAGCCAAATTTGCTTAATCTAGGTTCTTATGAGCTGGTCTATCAGCCCTGATCGTATAAAAGTTGGTTTTAGGGACACCCTGTATAAATATGGAACCCTAAAAATTGTAGTGGTATTCTGTCTGTGACCAGCAGATTTCGTGACAGTATAATAGCAGTATTTTATCCTCCTACAAAAGCTACATCGCGCGCTTGAATGTGTGCGCGCCGTGTACGAACGCACTACAAGCAAAGTTTTAAGAATGCGTAAGAATGCTTCGGTACGGGTCGCACTCACACAGACGTGCTATCGCGCGTGTGTGTGAATACGTGTCGCGCGCTCCTAAACGGCCGCAGTTGGACTACTTTTTCGTGTTTATACTTTGATTTCGTTGAGTGTTTCCAGTAGAAATATTGCCACAAAAAACCCCCGATATCCCCTGATTCCCCTAGAATCTAGGGGATTATTATCTAGGGCCCAGATAATGTTATTGGAGAGAAATAATTCTACTTTGCAGATCTACGCAAGACCTGCAAGAACGTTGTGCGTTTGAACCGCGCGATTTTCCGGAAATTGACAGCGTTCGGCATATTCGAGGTGGACGCTGCGTTTCCGCTGCGGCTCCTCAACGGTTTAGTGCCATACTTTGTGGTGCTGCTGCAATTCGCCATGTCATAGTGAATGTTAAACCACAGAATAACTAATAGTAACTAAGTACTACGTTAAGCCGGACATGAAAAGTCGAAGAGATATATCATCATATTTTAGTATCGTGTTTTTGCATTTTTATGTCTATTTATATTGCCATTTTAGAAATGGGTAGCAAACACGTTACTTTGGTATAAATATCTTATCCTGTTTTTCTCTGCAAAGTACTTAAAATAAATGAAAATTATTCAAATCAAATATACCTACTTATTATCAGGGTACCATAAAAAATGTATAGGCAATATAAGAAATCGGTTGCAAATATTGCAATTGACAAGATAATTTACCTAATTATGCGTTACAACTATACTGCCATCAGCAGTATACCTATAAGTATAAATCAATGAAATCAAAACATTTATTTCTGCAAGTAGGCCCTCAAGAGCTCTTTTACGTGTCTGAATACATTATGTGACATGCGTGTGACATTGTATTAGTACATTACATAACTAGGGTGGTAATACAAA
This sequence comes from Eudemis profundana, assembly GCA_947034925.1. Lineage (NCBI taxonomy): Eukaryota > Metazoa > Arthropoda > Insecta > Lepidoptera > Tortricidae > Eudemis > Eudemis profundana. Next base: position 25,460,156 of record OX344799.1, on the reverse strand, counting down.
GAAAGGCCGAGATCGCAGAAGTTTGCGGCCTGAGCTGCAAGCGAGGGATGTAAATATGCGATCGAGGGCTTTCTTTATTACCTCCCGTGTTGTGTACATCATTTTATATCTACAATTGGCCAGAAAGCGGCTTTTTCCGTACGCGCAGCGTGCGGAAAAAGTCACTTTATGGCCAGGTGTGGCGTAAAACCTTTTTAGATTTTCAAAAACATAACTTTTCTAGTTCAATATGCACCTCGGTTACCGGTTGGCGGCCTTGCGCCCGCGCGTGCGCGCTGACTCACGCCGCGCTCCGCTGCCCGCGGCCATTGTTCTGTCGCGTAATCACAGCCACCGTGGTCAGGAGCACAATATCCTTTTGCGACTAAGTTTCGACCAGTTAGGCTGGCTTAACTGGCCGCGGCTTCTTTTGTCGCACTAGACAGACATCAGCTGTCTGTCTCGTAATCTCGTATAGTACTGAATGCAAAGTGATAGTAGAGTTCAGTGGCGTGGCGTAAAAGATATCCTTGGGCAAGCCGGTGCAGATTTGACGTACGTTTTCCTTAAGAGCTGTAGAATAAGGTGCTCAACTGCCTGATATTAGGCAAGCCGGTAGGAATCGAGTTCTTTGGACACCACGCTACTGGTAGAACTAATGTTTACTTCGCTACGAACAGAGCTATAGTGCTTTGCTTCGATCCAGAATTTGCTTTATGATTCTGACTTGAATTGTGAGCTCGGCAAGTATGATCCGGTATTGCCCATATAGTACAGAAATTGGAAGCCTTAAGGCTACACACTATAAAGGTGGTATTCCACCGGCAGGGCGAGACGAGACGAGAAGAGGATTTAATTGAAATTTGTATCAAGTTGCGCGATCGGCGATGCGCGAGGAGAGGATTGAAAACTTCATACAAATCTCCAAAAAACCACCTTAACGGCCGCGGGAATATGTGCTGCCAGGCTTGTCGTGCAAACGAGGTGCATGCACGTCACAAGTATGGCTCCAGATAATGCCGTCAGCATTCCCGCGCGCACGTCCAAAACCCGCCAGCCAGGCTGCCGGCATAGTGTGTAAGAGCAGACGAACCTCTAGAGATTAGGGAAGGTAAAGCCACTTGTGACATTTTTATACCTTTGAAAAAGTAACTAGTGCAGGCATACAATGGTATTGCATGGTACGCAGCGGTACTAGGCAGTGGCTGACGCGTTATGTCATGATGTTGTGGGTATTTTTTAAGATTAAACCGCAATGCTTCCATGTTGACTTTGCGTGCTATAGACATGCTATTTTTATGTGTAAATTAAACATTTTAAAAATAGAAATTTACTCTGCTGTGGTAGTATAAACTATCCATGACTTCACTTGTTGCGTTGCGCGGCAAAGTAAGTATAACTTTAAGGGCCGACATAGACGGACTGCAGCTCGAATGCAGTTCCCATACAACTTGCAGCTGGCGTGCCGACCGCAGTTCGTCTGTATCGGCCTTAACCCTAAGAGATGTTTGTCGCGCATCATATGGCTGCATGGTGTTTGTGCTAAAAGAAACAAGTCAACGATATTGAATGGAAGACTCAAAGAACCCGACGTATCATTACTTAACCATTATCGTGCTAGTGTCGGTGTCTTATCACGCCAATAATAATTAAAGCCATAATAAAACAACGCGCAGTCACGTGCGAACCGGGCCGTCGGAGATCCACGGCTTTCCACATTGTCACTTGATACGATCTGCTACCGGCGAGACGAGACGTGCCGGAATTTAACCTTAACCAATCTCATTTTGAATTCCCATAAACCTCCAATGTGAGGAAAATAGTTCACTTTAAAACCAAAAATTGCATATTTTTATATTTGACAGGACGATATATGGTCTGCACAGGGCTCTGCATTATATGGCGATCCAAGGGGGAGGCCTATGTCCAGCAGTAGACGTCCGTGGCTGATAGATAAACGAAAATGAGAATAAAACTCGAAATAGTTCTACTGAGAGACTACTAGCTAGATATTTTCTATTGCACACCAAAAGTCTTGACAATCAGACGACTTTCTATGAAAAGACAGTACGCACAGTACAGATCGCGTGACATACATAAGTTAGCATCTAGCTTCGAACCTTCTAATAGCTAAATTTGTTTTTCTTTTGTTTTATTTCTATTGAAAAATATGAAACATTTATAATGTCCAGTTGCCATTTCTAAACGTTTTTGTGGCTTATCGTTCCTTTAATTATCATATAGCTATGAACGTAACTTACCTACCCGTTTAGTTATCAACACTAACGAGCGGAATCACACATCCTTCCCGGCTATAAATACAGTCTGCTAGCATAGCCGTATTCATATTCTTTAATGAAATCAATGTTATCTCCCGCCGTATCGCCTCACAATGCACAAAGGCTCTTCCGGGATGCATTTTACGAACCATGGCGTCCGTCAGCACTATGGCCTAACACTTGGAATTGGTTTCTGATGTGTTTGGAAATAACGAATGATCCAAACTTATCCAAATTACTATTATAAATGCGAAAGTGGCTCTGTCTGTTACCTTTTCACCTTTTTAGATGAAATTCACTGCACACACATTAGACGAAAACGTAGGTAGTGTAGGGCGCCCTGTAACAAGGTGGAGTGACGACATTCGAAGTGCAGTAGGTGGTGACTGGAGGAGGAGAGCTGAAGATCGAGCTCAGTGGCGTGCCATGGGAGAGGCCTATGTCCAGCAGTGGACTGATACAGGCTGATGATGATGATGATGAGATGAAATCTGGTAAAGAGATAATTTGAGATCCTCAGAAGGACATAGGATAGTTTTTACACCGGAAATCATTCCTTAAGGGGAAAAGAGGGGTGGAAGTGTGTCTGGAAAATCTATTAGATCGTATTATGATTGATTAAAAAGAGAATGAAAGGTATCTGGGTAGACAAGTGGAGGCTGTCGAGTGGTTGACGAGTTGCGTCCACATTTCTTGAAATGGCAATCCGGTTTCTGGCAAGACATTAATCATTGACATTTACATTTATGTCAACATCGGCCCGGTTTGAAGGACTATTTTTGAATTGAATAAGTGTAAGGATTATTATAATACAAGCGTTTTATGTTTGTTTGTTACTTTATTGCATATAAAATTAAACATAAACAATAAACAAATCAATGGCGGGCTAGATGACAAAAAAAAAACTGTTCAGTCCGTCAGTTAGATTATTAAAAAATATTGTAGACGTATTTTTTCTTTTGTTTGACAAACAAAAAATGACGAAGATAGAGTGCTTAGAAGTTACGAGTGACGTCACTCCTAGGTATAATTTTCACCTAAGAGTGACGTCACAACCCCCCACTCCAGAAGTTTGATGATCTATAACTTTGTCGATTTTTAATATTTTGATAAACCAAAAAATACGTGTCCCATATTTTTCCATAATCTAACTGACGGACTAAATAGAATTATATATTTTTAACCCAGTCGTCATCCCCAATACTTGTAAGGATTTTTTATCTAAATGTATATCTTGATACAAAAAATACGTTATGATTACCCCTAATACTAAAATCAGTATTTTTTTTGATAATTAACAAAACGAAAATCATCAAAGTATCTCTAAATCGGTTATGTGGCTCGTTTAAACATAGCAAGGAGCGAAGTTGACTGCGTACGCGTCAAACCGCGACGGTTTTTGTCCGGAGCCAGTGGCTTATGACCACGTGCCTTAAAATACATAATTATTATGTTATTATCTAGTTACGGTTGGTTTCTTTCAAGGAGCCAAAATTTTTTTTGTACCTTTTGGTTACCGAATGTCGCTGACCTGAGGCTAAACTAGCCTAAACTAGCAACATTGGGCAAACTACAAGTACTTATCTAATTTAGACCTGAAACGGGCCACTGCTGGCATGATTAAATAATTGATCGATTAATTCAGAAGCCTGAACCTCAATATTATTTCACTGGAAAGTGGTTTGTTTAGTGAATGAGAACTAATTTATAAAGTCTCAACCCCTAAATACAGCAGTGGTCTCAGGGTCGATCCTTGTGGTAAACCACAGGCATTTTACTGAAGAAGACCAAGAAACCTTACGATAACAGGATTAAAGCAAGTGTTAAGAAAATACTTTTATTTTATCTTATTAGGTTACCTAAATTCATTAATTTATTGAATGCTACTCATAATAAGTAATAATAATCGAGTTAAATGTAGAAGTCACTAAGTCCACCGGAGTGATTTAAGTTTCAACAATCTTGTCTGCTCCCTATAAGGGATTGTTGAATATGAAACGTTTTAGGTTTCCGCATTTAGATTAAGTTTCAATTTTACATTTCTGAATGGGTAAACACATTTTATCTATTTCTGCCATACGTGTGTACAACTGGAATGCCAAACTTTTTTGATAAGTTGACAAATATCACAAAGCTTCGTTTATGTAAAGATTCGTTTTGAAATTTTTGAACTCGTAAATTTTGAGTAACAATTCGTACATTTTTTCTGCTCCGACTAAACCATTTGCACTTTAAATAATCACATCACACTAATATCATAAATGTGAAAGTTCGTGAAGATGTTTGGTTGTTTAGATGTTTGGATGTTTGTTACTAAATAACGGGGTAACAACTGGATGGATTGACCTGAAATTTGGCATGCGATTAGACCAAGTCCTGGATTGAAACATGGAATACTTTATATCCGAGTAAATAGTTCCCTTGGGACAGTAACGGGAACTACGCGGGTGAAGCCACACTCGTGAAGGTATACTCGTGGATAATATTCATAAGTAATTTAAGAATCTTTGGGTCTCTCCTCTATCCCTCTATTGAAAACAAGGTGTCTCTAGTTTTCTTATACTTCATACTTTATCAAGTATTATTTTATTCTGTAGTATTTGTATTTAGATGTACTAGATATAGTTTTATTCGGCTTGAACTTTTCTTATGAATAAACTAAACTTGACTTACATTTATCGGGTTATGTAAGTGCCGCAGTTATCGCCCACGTGCCTCGCTTGGCTAACTGCAATTATTTACAATATGCGAGGAAAAGGAAATATGGCTGAAGCGGGCACGTGGCACGTGCTCTTTTTGCAAGGTTAGTCAGGCGAGGCACGCTCAATGGTCATCGGTATAGAAAGTAAAAAGAAAGGAAGTTAATTCACTGGAAAAATATGTAAGTCTTCTGTGTAAAGATTCAAGTACGAACACCCAAAAGACCAAAACTGGTGAAGAGGCATAATGGGTCTCGGTTTCAGAATAATAAGAATCTGGATAATTATGTTTCCGATTTTGGAATTATGACACGCCAGAATTTTGTAGAACCCAATGTATCTCCTTAATATACGTATAAGACATTTTGAAATGTCAATGATATTCCTGTAATACCGTATAAACATCATCTATGAAGGAAAGGATTTGCCCTGCCTGTGACGTTGTATTTGAAGAAGTGTTAAAAGTTAAACCTTGTTAATACACGTAAACAGAGGTGTTCAATATTCAGAAGCAAATTCTTTGTTTATTTAACACTACCCACGTTAGTGCTTCTGACGTAAGTTTTCCCGTTAACTTTTACAACCTTGAGAGTCGAAAATCGAAATACAAATGTCTTAATCGGGCCCACTCGATAATCGACAAATCCCACGAACGCTTCAGTAATTAAGTCGATAGATAATCGAGAACCTGTCGTCGACTTAACTGGTAATCAATTAAAGGCAGCGGAATGCCTGATGCGCCTTAATGATGAGTTTATATTAAATGAATGACGGATTGATTATGTCTAGCCAATTTAATTTTTAATTAATGAACTTCGTATTGTCTTTGTCCGTTGATCTTTGTAATCTGGAGGTAATAATTACGCAAATAGGATAGGACCTATTAAAATCATTAATATACTTCGCTCACTCTCAACTCCTGTGGGTAGTGGGTATTAGGTTAACACTGCATAAAATAAGATAAGTCTAATGCAACATGAAGAATCTAATAATTTTGTAAGTACATACTTATTATTAAGTAAGGATTTTTAAATTTAAGAGAAATTGTACCTACATGAAGTAAACAATGTCTACTTTTACTTCTATTAGTCTCCCATGATCATTTTCTTGATCAATATTATTATTGTAATTGATACTGTTATCTTATGGGTTTGTTGCTATCCACAAACAAAACACCATCATGTACCAAAACAAACGCTTTCAGCGCTTGCGCAGGCTTCCCGCCACGCCACTCCGCGTCGAACCTCCACGCGCGACGCCCGTGTCGCGCCGCTGCAGAAACTCGCGCGCAAACGATCGATCGCAAAAGCAAGTGTAGTGCTGTAACCGAGGATTTTCTGTGCGATGTTCTGTTCTGTGACCGCCTGTGACCAGGGCTGAGTTTGGATATTCTGTGTTTTTCTCCTCTGGATTCCCAGTAAGGTAAGTTTTATTATTTTATGTTCCATTGTCGATGAAATGGTCTATTGTGTTTTCATACTGCTTTTGATTGGCAGGCCACACGCGTTTTTATATCCCTTTACCGTTATTTTATTTACGTTCTTTGCTATTGAGAAATTTGACTTTTTATAGGGTCTTTAAAAATTTACGTGCTATTCAAGTGGCTGGAATGGCGTCTTATTGAAACACTTGGCGAGTAACTAAAAATAGGTCATAATGCTTGGGAACAGCTTCATTGGAATTACAAAAACGTCCCGTCCAGTTTGTTGACTCTCGGCCTGAGACAATTAGATCTTCAGTCAAGAAATAAATAATGATTACGAACGTCAGGTTTCTTGGCGTTCATAATCATTGTTTATTCTTATAAGGTTGTATATGTTGAGTTATTACTCAGCTACCATCAGTGTCTTGTTTCTATATTGAACACTTAAATAGTTACACATCCGCGTTTTATCAATTTTAAATCATTAATTAGTAAGCAACAAGCATATATTATTGTATAACTATAAGGATTATTTCGGCTTCAGCTGTAGGCATCATTTTAGGTAAATAATTAAATACTGAATCATTATCTGACGGATTTTATTTAGATCAACTGATTCTGTAGTTAAGGAAGGAGGTCACGAAATATGACTCATTATAAAAAGCTCCAACCGCGAATAAAATACAAAACACCTTTTTGCGTGAATCATAAAGAAAACTGTGTCTTCCTCTATGCTATACTGTTAGATTTCTTTATTAAAAACTAACCTAGCGATGACATTTTTTGCTTAAAAAAATTAACACTATCAATGTCGAATTCCGTAGCGGCAACGAAGAAAAAATTACAAAGAAATTGCGGTGCTTTTTAAATGAAAACTTAAGGGTTTTTCAAGTGTCCCAAAAAGACGCTTTACCTTCGTTTTTTAGGGTTCCGTACCAAAATGGTAAAAAAGGAACCCTTATGGTGCGACTCTGTCTGTCTGTCTGTCTGTCTGTCCGTCTGTCACAGCAAGATATCTCAGGATCTACTGATGCTATCGACTTGAAATTTGGAATAGTGTCAAAAACCGCTAACTCGAGCCTATGGAACAGAAAAAAAATCCTATACCTTTTTTACTTTTTTTTTAAAGGGGACCGAAATGGGATGTCCAAAATCAAAAGTTGAGCTAATATATCGAGTGGGATATCAAATGAAAGGGCTTAATATGAAGATTTCAAAACCGTTTTTATTTTTTTTATTAGACGTGTAGTTTTTGATTTAAGACCAAAAACGTTTAAAAAAATACCATTCCCCCCCTATTATCTCCGAAGTTACTGAACAGAAAAATCTGTAATAATTACCGATTATTAATATTATCCTAAATATAACAGGAAAAATAAAACGGTTTTCCTAACTTGCAGCGTTTTTTAGAAATTCGCAAAAATCGTAAGACAACCTTGTTTGCTCCTACTAAGCTAACCGCGGCATATGTCGATGTATGGGGACAACAGTTTTACAAGAGCAAAGTTAAGTTTGTCCCACCATACAGTTTTTCTTGAAATATTCACGTATCTACTGACGAGTTTGTACGGAACCCTCGGTGCGCGAGTCCGACTCGCACTTGACCGGTTTTTATTGATATAAACACTGCAAAAACTACAATACGGGCTGCCACACTTCATATTGTTAAAGTTCATTCATCCACCCATTTCTATCGACCATTCACTAAGATTTATATCTTCCAAGTCGAGACACGAACAGAAAAGGTTAATGACGACAATGCGGCGTTAATCTATGATTATAGACTGTCTACAAGTAATTTCTCAAAAGAAACGTCTATTGTAATAATGATCACATCAAATCGATGGGCGTCAGCGGTGTTATGTGTTCATCACCTACCTCTGAAATTAGCTACTCGTGCGTAATAAAAGCACAAGCACATTCCAATTTATTGCATTTAGACGCGGTGAGTTAATTCCCCAGGCCATTGTCCTGCCCACTTGATTGGATTATGTAGGTGCATAGCTCTATTAGCTGCAGTAAAGTTGAAAGCTACAGGCTGACCAAACATATATGAGGTTGCTAAGAGGTCGTTGTTTTTAAGATTCGTGTGGCAAAAATCCGTCGCAACCTCACTGTATCGACAGAAGATAAGTTTTAATTTCTGTCAGGTCTGATCTTCGTAATATCATAAAAAAATTATTCATTTTTCTTAACATTTTCCTTCTTGCGCATCAGTATTTACATTATTAGTTTCCTTCTGCTCTCGACTATGATATTTTTTTTGGTATTTCGTGTGGATGATGATTAATATTTGCTGTCTCTCAAATTAAACGTACCTACACAATCCACTAGAACGACATTGACATTGTTGACAAAACTGTTGCCATTGTAAGAAACTAGAGAAAGTGAAATTCCCCTAACCCTTCTCTTATAGTTATATAGTTAACACTTTGATTTTCTCATGCTTTTTTATTTTTATTTTTTTAACCGGGTAGACCTAACTTTTATCTAATAGATGATGTTAACTGGATATTGAAAACTCGGCCGGGCAAATTACTGTTTATAGTTAAAACGATACATGCACTAACAATTAACACTAAATCTTTATTATATCAATAAAGGGAACTGTAGGTCTGAATAATATAATAACTTTAAGTACGTATTTTGTATCTGCAAATGACCGTTTGTTTCTGAATAAATAAAAAAAAAAAAAAAAAACCCGCAACATGGCCGAACCCCATATACAGAATGATTCGGAGGACGTGAACATGATCAACCCTACGAATTCAGTAAATTATAAGCTACTGTTTTGTACCAGTATTAGTGAGATTAACGTCATTTTATTTTGGCCTCGAAAACAAAATGTTTTAATTTTTTTGCGACATTCATGGTCACTCTACAATAAGAATTCTTCCATCCAGTACGAGTGATACTTCCTCTTCGCATTACTTAAGATTTCAGGGTTATTCTTCAGAAATATGTCTGCGGTCACCTTATTTTTCTGGCCCTTTTTCATACTAAATGTATGGAGACAGAGGAATACGCCGCAGACATTTCTGAAGAATAACCCTTAAAATGACAAAAACAATTTACTTTCTTCATAATCAAAGTGCTGTTATCTTAGTTAAAGGGTTTTTATCTTTATTAATTAGTTGTTGTACAGAATGTACGGTGACCATGATTGTGGAGAATTAAGGTTCATACTTAACAAAAAGTAAAAAAAAAGGGAAAGGTGTTGGGGCTTCACCTAAATACGATGGTTAAACTATCAATTAACATTTACTGAATCCGTAGAGTTAGTCCTGTTTACGTCACCCGAATCATCCTGTATTCTTGGTTAGTCTGTAACTAGACTAGATTGAGTTATTACGACTTAAATTGGTGGTGATTATTTAACAGGATGATGGATCATTGATTAAGTTTGAATCACCCGTGTCCACTGAGTAATGAACTATGAACATGAGTTTCCAAACGGTGAACATGCGATTGCTCAAAGCTAATTGTATGTAACGGTTCGTGTCATTGATTTTCTTATAATAGAACATACAGGGGTAGGTAATTACCATCCTTTATGGTGGTGATAACTGTTATTGATGATTTTAGCCGTATATGTCTTAACCGAAATATGCTTGGTTTTATTGATATTTTACTAAGTTCAGAAAATACACAGAATTTGACAGTTTATTGTTAGTTGTGTGCTAATAACAGTTAGTAGAAGTATCAACTATAATTTTTTCAGGTATGTAGAATAATACGTATTAGGAGAGATCAAACTATTTTCACACCTACGTTGCGACAAATTTGAAACCGAGGTTAAGTTTCATAAAACGTCTTAAGTTAAAATGAAGCATTTTTTCTGTTATAAAATTAAAAATATTCTAAGATATATACGGCCCGACCCGATTAAAGAATGATAGTTAACTACTAAACACCCTGTATAAATAATGCATTCATTAGATGTAAATAAGGCAGAAAGTGATCACTGATAATTGCCGTCACACGTTACTTCAGTAAAAATCGCGTCTTCATTAAACAATGACAGTAATCAGTTCGTTGATCCTGATGATGTTCGTTTTCTAAACAATCATTCAGTCGCAAAAAGTTTACGAAGCTTACATAAAGGAGCGTCCTCACTGAGAACATTCTTTCGCGAGCAGTCGCAAACGAGCAATCGTACCAACCAACCAACGCTCGGTGCAACGTCCACACCACTCGAATAATCGATGCTAGATGCTCATTACCAGGCATCGGAAATTCGGATGCTTTTATATAATCAGCTTCTTAAAAATTTGATTTTAATAATGTAAGTTCCCGGATTCCGCGATTATAAAAAACGTCATAGTAATGTAGTATCTCGCGAATATGCTTAGCTTATGGCTATTTTTAACGGACTTCAAAAAAAGATTTCATGAAAAATAGCTGCAATTAGTTCATTTAAATACTTAAATAGATAGTATGTGCCTATGTTAGCATAGTAAGTAAATTTAGAAATCTAGGGAAATTAATAATAAAATTAAATTGTGTCCGCCGCCATACAACTCAACATCGACGCTGACGGCAAAGTTTAGGTATATAAGCATCCGAATTTCCGATGCCTGCTAATTACACGCGAATGCGCTCCGTGAGAACGCTCCTTTACCGCGTTCCCTGTCCCGGTGCTCCCAATGTGGGGTCATGAAGGTTTTTTTCAGGAGTCCGTGCTTCCACTATGGGGCTATGGGGACACTTCCCCATACTGATTGCACAGTTGGGACTTGTGACATTGTCCGATAGTTTGATGGGGACAATGAACGTGTTAAACGCATGACTACACTGCTCAGCAGTTGACAATTTGTCATAATTAAAAACGGTTTTAGTCCTTTTATTATCATTTAAATTTAACAATCTTTCAACTCTTCCAATATTAGTTCTGCGTTCTAATCTCCGTTTTACAAACGTATTACCATAACAGTGGTCCATCAAATTTGGAGCACAGGCTAAACGTGTTTATTTAGGATTTTCTGGCAGCTTGCATAGGATTTCGATGAATTCTTCGAGACTTCGAGATATACCTGTTTACCCGGCTCCGCTCTCTTGCATTTTTGTGTGCCGGCTCAAATATTTATATTACTTAATAATGTAAACGGGCGTTAACGCTATAGTGATAATGACTCAATCGTATTGTTTCATTTCACACTTGGTCATAGATAACATTTGGAGACCTCGATAAGGGCTGATAACTGGCACACTAATAATATACCTACATAAAAATAGAAAAAAAGTTATGAGCGTATTCTTCTATAATATAATATAAAAACAAACGAAAGCGGTCAGCGGGAAACACTCAAACATTCCGAATTTCATAGTTACGAAAGCATCATTCGTTAGAATTTCATTGTTTCGAAACCCATGTTGCATTATAAGAATTTTTATTTTTTTAGTTTTTAATACTAACCTAACCTATAAATTATATGCACTTATTATACCGTCTACGAATTAGCGCTCCGCAGAAAATACCCTTCGGAAATATAACATTTCGGAATACTGATGCATTCGGAATTATTGGGTGTTCCCGCTGTTAGCTTTCTTCTATTTCCATAACTAGTTATCCTCATTCAATTCACAATCAATCACGATTTGACGCAACAATGTCCGCCAAATCACCTACATAATCATCGTTATTCAGGAATTCGGTAACTATAAGTGTAGTGCAATTAATCTGTCCAATTTTGTGATTTAGCTTAGTTCCCGATAAGTCGGTTCGTTGCGCAAAGATGAACAATGCTCGATATCCACCGTTTTGCAGACGACGCGTTGCTCGTGTGAACGCGGTACAATGCGCGCGGCTCTCACGCTCTCCGTGGGTGGTTCTTGCGACATTCAGACCAACATTGTCAGCAGCCTGTTATAAATTTAATAGATCTTTCCACTAAACATGCCCGACGAGGCCAAAGAAACTCTTAAACCACATGCCACTACTGCTCGCAGTTACGTAATCTGTAGTTAAGGATAATTGCATGGTTCATCTTCCGAGTTGGAAAACAGATCGGAATCTCCGAAATTGGGATTCCTTTAAAGGTTGTGTCAATTTTATTCAATCAGTGTTCGGTCACTTAAGATTTTCCGAGAACTTAAGTGCGGTGATGACCGTCAATAGCTGTTGACCGGTGAGTCACCGAAGTCGTGCCGTTTAACAAAACCTACTTATGTTAACTAGTTGGACAATTAGCTCATCTTGATTGGGTTTGTGTCGTCAAATGTCGGGCCTTGGCCTTTAGTGGTATATGGTTGTCCATCATAACTGCACCTTAAGATATTTAATCCGTTAATTGCTGGCATTTTGGGTGCCGTATTGTCTTATAAGTTAATTTCGAAAATCGTTAACTGTTCATTAATCGTCACTAATAGTCGTTGACCATTTTTGTAGGCGGAGAAAACCACTAAAAATATATAAGTCACTGAACTTTTTATTAATTAACTTCGGATTTTAAACCATTACACACAATATAACGATATTGCGTACCTATTTATAACAGACCTTTAAAATATTAGCAGAAGTGAACGACTCCGTGAACGATTTGTAAGCTGAACTTATAACCCTTCGTCTAGTTCATCCACCACTCAAAATTCAACCCCAACAATCAACGATTAACGGTCTTCAGTGTTCAGCTAAGTTGTCCAGCTCTGGGTAGTTTCCAAACTGTCGGATTGACAAGCGAAAGTCTGTTGGTAATCCTGGACTAAACAGCACGTTCACACCTCACGCGACATGGCGTGCGAGACACCGGTATGCGAAATACGGTTCGTGTGTCCACAGTCGTATGAACCAATGATTTACTGCATACTATTGCTTAGAATCTTTGATTGAGTAATTAATATTCATTATCAATTTCTATCTGAGGATTGGAGCTGTGAAAAACGTCGGATAAACAACATAAGTTCTGAGAACAAGATCTTTCGACTAGATAACTTGTATTTTTCTTTAGAACACCTGTTTTAAAGTGTTTTACGAAAATGATTGACGTCTCCTTGAATTAGGTTCACCGGTTGTGCCAAAATAGATGTTTTTTATTTTAAAAACGTTTGATCCGGTCTATTACTGTCCCAGTAATTTGAGTAATGAGCAATAGTCTTTTGAATTTGTTAACATCTCGCAAAAAATCGTTTAATTTAGCTTCACCCGTCTCTAGAGCATTATAACAGTTTTTGATGTCTATAAATAACTTGACAGAAATCGGAATGCTCATCTAAACACTGTGAAATTACCTCGAATAGATTACTCCGCATATTTCCGATGAAAACTGTTTATCATTCTGAATATTGGAGGCGGCATTCCTCAGCGTAAGGCAGCAATTGAAGATATAATGCCCGTATATTAAATACACAATGACTCGTGACATTTTTTACGGTAACATTGAATTCAGTTGCTTCATCTGTAATAGATTCCTATCTTAGCATTCCGTTCCTGGACGATGCTCCGAAAAAAAGAAAAACAGAACTTTCCAATGGATCAATCTCAAGGCCGCGGGAGCATTAACACGTTTTTCTTTTGTTTTTTTTTTGTGGCACGATTCTTCCGACGCGCTCAGGCGCATTGTCACGAACGTCGTCAATATTCAGACGTTTGACACTAGCCACTTATCTCAAGACACTATCGTGCAGACATTTTTAATCAGCTTTACAAAAATGAGTCTGTAGTCGTTTAAATTTTGTTACCTTAGAACTTCACTGTTTAGGTGTCGATTTGATTTTTATTTATTGGAAGCGTCTTCCATATTGGTCCCATTTTTTCAAAATTCAGTTCTGATGATGTGAACCGTGAAAAATTGAGGGAAATCCTCACATACCGCACAGTATTATAGGCACATGTATATATATTGAAGTCATTCTATAGTATCTCCTGAATTTGCGTGTTGTAGAATGTAGATTTAGTGTTTGAATTCGCTTTCTTTCTAGAAAAGTACTGGTAATGTGAAACTTTGTACAGACATTGTTTAAACAGTAAAGGATCCGAATTTGCAAGCGTATTGTGTGGATCAGAAAGCAGTAATTCAAAAGTTAATTGCCATGAGAACGGCGGTAAGTTCCTAATTAAAATGAAATGTGAGGTTACCGATAAGAACGAGTCTACGAGAGGTTGAAGAAACCTTGAGAAATTCTTTCGTTTTATTGTTGATTGTTTGCAATTTCGTAGGAATATTTGGTGTCCTTGATAAGGTTGGTTTAGAAGTAACGGATGCTGGTTGTCAAGGCAACCTGATAAGAGTTTTATGATAGTTTACCCATGGTGATAACGGGTCGAGCACTGGCGCAGGCTTGTATTGCAAACACAGCAATTGGGTTAAACCGTGTGGACCGTTTACTGATATGGGTTACCTGATAACGAGTGAGAATTAGTATAACCATTTCCTGTTTTATACTAATGACCAGGACATATTGTTGTGGAATAGAATTTAACATCTTTTGGTTTATACTAACACATATGGACTCAAGGTCTGAAATAAATTTATTCATTCATTCATTCATTATGTCAGAGTAGTGTTGTGGTAACCAATCTCGTACGGCGAGGGAAAAGCGCGAGGAAGCTTGCACATTGAGGTAGCTGAATGTGCAGCCACGATTCCATCGGTCTGGTTTTTTATATAACTGGGCTACGGAGATCAGATTTAGTCGCTCAGTGGTAATAATCTAACCAGTCAAATTTGGAATCATGATAAAAAGTGTATCTAACGAGTAAACAGGGCTTTCAAAGAGCGGCAACGTATAGGTAACACCTCTTGTATTGTAGATATCCATGGGCTACTTTGACTGCTTTCCATCAGGCAGCTCGTCTGCTCGTTTGCCACTTATAACATAAAAAATCCAAAAAGAAACGGGAAGAAGCACTAGGGTGACGATGAGGAATATATTAAGGTATATACTGACTAAATATACTGACTATTCTGTCTATGCTAGTGTGCTTAAAGCAAATCTCGGAATCCCACACACACAGTCGTTTGTCATCGTCACTCGCTTGAGCCGGTACATTTATTTTAATAAGTTACATGTCATCATTTAATGGTGGGCTTAAATCTTCGGTGTTTACATTAAAATATGTTTTAGTGTAATTTTGGACTTAAATCTATTTGGAGTTAAAGTGTACTAGAATAGAAATTTGGGCGCAGCTTGTGTTTTTGAATGTCTATCACATGCCGTTATATTCGATATAATGTGTGTTGTACTCAATCAAAAGTTGCCATAATTATACTTAGCTTGACGTGTCAATAACCTACCAATACGCTATGAAGTTGTAGTTAGATATTGTCTTTATTGACTACTGATCCATTTCATGAAAAAATGTTTTTTTTTCTGGAAGTAACTGTTAGAACAGAGTCTTGAGTCCACCATCCCCGTTAGTATCTTCTAGAGCCAAATAACTTTCATTACCACTCGCATTCCCAATTAAAGCTCATCCTTTACCAACGCCGGACACTCGGCCTCCTTGGTGACATGAAGTCTTAACCGCCAAAGATGTTCTTTATGAGATGAGACTTTGTGTCATCAAAGGCTAAAAATCCGGAGGGTCCGTACGCAGCTGTCAGCAATTGAAACAAATGAGCGCGGCGCCACGCTCTGATGCTTAGATACCATCTTAACCAGTCTAAAAAGATGTATTGTATAGCACAATACGAGTTGTTGTGGCTTTTTAGAACACTGTGATCTTACGGCGAGGTACGGCCACGTTTGACCAAGAAAATATGGAACTTAATAAGTCATAAGTCTTAAGACTTTGACAAGAAGTTTATCTGGTGGTTATCGTTTGATTTGCTACGTTTTGTGGTAGAGTACTCTGTTTGTGTAGTAAAATAATCGATTTACAATACGACGACGTAACGAACCTGATTTTCTTTAGTACAGTCGAGTTCATTTACATCTACACACGGGAACAAAAATATCTGAACACGACCCTATTGTCAGGAGCAAAAAAACGTGTTTAGATATTTTTTATTCTCTTATATGTGTGAATGTAAATGAACTCGACTGTACACTACTTTTTTGTGGAAAAACAGGTATTAGTGATGGTGTTGATTGATTAGAGAATGTCACTGTTGAATTGTAAAACTAGTAAAAACAAGCTATGGAAAATGATGACGTCTGTGAAAATAAATGAAAATATATATTATGGATAATAATAATTATAATTGTGGGGTCTGAGGTGCCGTACTATAAGTACGCACCAACGCCGGTTCTCGAAAATGGTCGTGCCACGCTCTATTGGGATCGATCTATCATCACGGACAGGACTATTGTAGCCAATAAGCCTGATATCGTGCTAATAGATCGATCCAAGCGCCGTGCAGTGCTCGTCGACATCACCATCCCCCATGACGAGAACCTCGTGAAGGCCGAGAAGGACAAGCTCAGCAAGTACCTTGACTTGGCTCACGAGGTTACCGCCATGTGGGATGTTGATTCGACGATCATTGTTCCGATAGTCGTTTCGGCGAACGGGCTTATAGCGAAGAGTCTCGATCACCACCTCAAGAGACTCTCGCTAGATGGCTGGATCAAGGGCCAGATACAGAAGGCGGTACTTCTGGAGACGGCGCGCATCGTCAGGAGGTTCCTCTCTCTGCAGCCCTAACCACCGGTAGCTTGGGCCCCGCCCCGCTGCCGGCGGCACCCTAGGTTAGGTTTTTTATAATGTGTTTATATTTTGTAATTTCATTGTGTATGCTACTTTTTATATTATATATTGTAAAAACCCTAACCTAAGCGAATAAAGAAATACTAAAAAATTATAATTATGTTAAGATTTAAGGTCTATTTAAATGACGTGCCATGATTAAGAGTTCATGATGTTTGATTCAGTGTGGATCTTTATTTTTTATTTTGTATTAAAAATAAAGATCCTCAGAAAGAAGAAGCTTATCCTTTAAATAGTCCTTTAATGCTGTTTTTATTTTCAACCAACCTTTGTTAGTAACATGAGGGACCTTATTTGTACTTAATTCTAGTGTTATAATATACTTGTTCTTGAAGCGAACCCCCCCATTGGAAACGCACACATAGTTGGGAAATGTTACCGTAGTAACATTTAATAAAATGTTATGCAAGAAAACACTGATACGTGTATTTGTTGAACCTGAATAGGTTATACTCAATAATTTACTACGTATCTTTTAGTGATAACGCAATGATAACAACATAAACCTACTTATAACTAAAACGTACGAATTCACTTCAATCATTCATAGACCTTGTTTTTTCTTCAGTCTTTTAATTTTCATGTTATATCTATTCAGCTCCAAATTTATCTGAATAGTTCTTTCATGAGAGCAGAGCATAGGTATACAGGGTGATTGGTAATGCGACCTATATCTTGAAGGGGGTTATACTAGAGCTCATTTGCAATAAATTTTATATAATTAAATACCTAATTATGATTTCTGTTTTGTAACTTGCCTGAAATATTGATCTAGTGGAGTTAACTTTCGGGGCCAAAGGAGACATATTGTTACGTTATTAATTTTATCGGCAATACAGATTTTTTTACCGCCCAACTAAGTAGGCACTTAATTAGGTTAATTTGAATAAGGAAGGAGGATATTCGGTAATAGTTAACTATAAATATGATTAGATATAGGCAGTTGATAAAAAAAATATTATAATATATTTACGCCTAAAGGAATAAGCAGTGAAATAGCCTTGCGGTTGTTTTAATTTAGGTGATTGTTTTTGAGATATGTATTTCAAAATGCCAGCCTGTTAGAAGGGCAAAATCTACGAATGAATTAAGAAATTGTACAATAGTCCACCTACTATCAGAGGTTAAAACGTCGTGTTCCAAAATTCTTGGACCATTTTTTGTCGAAATATGATCTGAACTGTACCGTCTCAACTCCCTGTTTGGTATATTGTTAGTTTTATCTCGTAGAGTTTGCTGACCCTTCCCAAACTTTCCAGCGTGGCTTTTATCGCCCTTATCAAGCCGATGTCAGCTTACGAAATCGTACGATGAAGCATTCTAATTATAGTCTAATTGTGTCAATCAATTACGCAGGAGAAATATTGTGTTCGTTTTCGTTAAGACGTTTAGGGTCTTACGATACTTGCGTTTTGCGGGCCAGTTAGTAAAAGCGAAGTTCCATACAAATGTCGCTCGCGGCGAACTCACCTTTTCAATGGAAACTCGCCCGCAGCTCGCAAGTGTGATAAGGCATTTACGCTATAAGATTTTAAATGAACAAAATATCATCAAAATTATCGAAATAAAATTTTCAAAGTGAACAGTGATTCAGTTACTGCCGAAGAAGATAAAAAAAAATGCATGTACTCATGTCGATATTTAAGAATAATTCGCATTGAATTGAACTGAAACGCTCATTGATTTTGACTATTTTCTCTGAGGTGCAAAAGGAATATCCGATATATATGATCGTTTTCCGACGTTATGGAACCCTAAGAAGGTTTCTTTAATTAAAAACAACATACAATGACAACGCTTAAAAATGATGTCATCTACCACGACCCACGACTACCACGAGGTTTACCGAACTTTTTGCGCTAACAGTACCCAAAGCGATCACAAAGACGCAAGGACAGTACAATTGAGGACTAATTAAAGGAATTAGTTAACAGCATAATTGCTTTAACAAGCGATTGGCGATCTTGTGATCTGGCTCATCGACTGGAGCTGGTCTGCGAAGTTGTAATTGCTGGTTCAATTTGAGCTAAATACAGGCCATTTATATAAAAAGGCTATTTTTGCCTGTGGTTCTCATGTTGTTTGAGATGTATATCTTTGGTGAGGTCGGAGTGTTACTTGTTTGAAATCTTATAGCGTTGACATTTTGTCTGAGAACTGTGAAATTTAACCATATTTTTGATGATGATGAACGTAGAAGAGATCTCACAACGATCTTCCTTCACTATTTTTCCTAACGAAACGTGTTTGTATGGGTATGAATAAACCAGCACAATGCGCTATGCGAATATATCTTGATGACAGTAAGTACCCTCAAAAGTGAAAAGATGTCATAAGTTGTTATCGAAAATTTACAACGTAAAACACTGAAATTAACATGAAATTAGCGAATAAAATAGGGTTGCTTACGGTTTTCTTGGTTAGGATAGGGGTTGCCGCGTTGTTAAAAAACTGAAAATGATTATTTCGTCCCCTTGGTGCAAAAACCGCTTAAGCGCACTTCTAGGCTAAAATGAGTTACTAACACCTTAGAATATACTTTTGAAGATCTACATACTGTTAAAACCCGTTTTGCGATACGACGCTCCGTTCCTGATTTAACATTTTGTTAAGGTCACTTAAAACTGATTTTTTTCAATATTTAACAACCAAAAACGACTAAGTGTGGGTTAAGCACAGTTTTGAATTTTTCTCAACAGGAAGAACATCTTATTGTCATTTAAGCGGTTTTGGAATGATACAACTTATAATAAAAATGCCAACATCCCTTCTGCTAAAACAGCCTAAGTGGTATATAGTAGGTTTTTGCAGCGTCACCTAGTATCAAAACATGTATTTCGTCGTCTGCAAAAAAAATCTAAGCATTGTTTGTAGGTTTTGTCATTACATTAGTATTGCATATGTACTGCATAAATAAAATTCTTCAACAGCGAAAACCAACTAAATTCACACAATCGGTTTTGTTTGTGATGGTGATTCCTTTCCACCATTATACACATATTCAGTCAAAACCGCTTAAGTTCAAATAGATGTCAATAATGTTGCCTATGATTATGAACTTGAATGTAAGAAAATCTATCACTCGTAATGAATTACGAAATTAGCTACTGATTGGCGTAATTATATTTTGTTCTATTATGTTATTTGTTTATCAGAGTGACAAATAAACTATTAAAATTCTTAGAAATAAATTAATAGAGAATTTTAATCCGATTATTTATTTGGACAAAATATCAATAGAAAAATACCTGTTTTTTTCTACCATAGTCGCATCTTGCATTTCAAAGCGTTGACACGGTTTTGCGCGCATGAATGTAAACAATTGATATGGTGGTGATGGATTCTAGAGCTAAAAATGTTTGGACTATGAGAAGGCCTTTGATTCTTTCGAGAATAGTAGTACCTAGTCCCGTCCTAGTGACCTAGTGTCCAGCAGTGGCGTGGCGTAAAATATATCCTTGCGCAAGTCGGTGCAGATTCGGCGTACATTTTCCTTAAGAGCTGTAGAATAAGGTGGTCAAATGCTTGATATTAGGTAAGCCGGTAGGAATCGAGATCTTTGGACGCCACGCTACTGGTGTGCAGCCTCAACGTTAAATACGCTCAGCAAGCTTGGGAGAGGGCCATGCTCAGTGATTTGTTAAGGGATTGTATCTGAAATGAGATAATCCGTCACAGAACCAAAGTGACAGACATAACCCAAGGAATTATCAATCTGGAATGGCAGTGGCCTGGTCAAATTTGATAAAGATTTTGCCGGCGACTGGACCTACTGTTTTTGCAACATTCTAAATATACTGCGCCATGATAGGGTGAAGGCACACGCAGACGATTTTAGTTTAAACATTATAATGTAAACTAAAAAAGTACATTAAACACCAGTGGCGTGGCGTTTAAGATATCTTTGGGCAAGCCGGTGCAGATATGGCGTACATTTTCCTTAAGAGCTGTAGAATAAGGTGTTCAAATGGTTGATATTAGGCAAGCCGGTAGGAATCGAGTTCTTTGGACGCCACGCTACTGTTAAACACCTAAGGCGGTATAATAAGGAATGGACCATTTCGCAGGTGTTTGCCATAATTATGCGATTTGGAGTTTTACTAATTACCATCCGCAGTGTTTACATAATTTTACGTCTTCTCTTGGCCAGGAAATGGTATTTTATGCCACTCCTGGCCATAAAGTGGCCTTTTCCGCACGCTACGCGTACGGAAAAAGCCGCTTTCTGACCAAGTAGTGTAGACATAAAATGATGTAACAACACGGGAGGTAATAAAGAAAGCCCTCGATTGCATATTTACGTGCCTCGCTTGCAGCTCGGGTCGCAAACATCTGCGATCTCGGCCTTTTTTTGTATTACCACCCTAGTTGTGTAATGTACTATTATCTTCCCGCGCAACGGGTGAAAAATGCCAATGACGGCTCAGGTTAAGGTGACGAAAAGTACCTATTATACTCGTATCATAGTTTAGTTTAGTTTAGTTTATTTATTCACAAATTACAAGTTTCATATAAATCACATTAAAGTTTACATTACTAATTCGTAAAGTGATCGTTCATTAAATATCTATACAATAATGATCATGATTAAAAATAAATAAATTGAAATTCATGGAGGGTATACGTATACAATATTATACGTATACCTACAAAAAGAAATAAATTAACAAATAAACAATTTTGTACCATAAAGAGTACACATCAAATAATTACAATACAATAAATAATAAAATGTCAATGTAAATTCTTACCAGCTAATTCAAAGTAATTACAAAATAGATTCTAGTACTAGGAAGTACATATCAATATCCAAATATTTAAATCGGCAATGTCAAAATCAATACACATACATTACAATTTCAAAATAATTATGTCAAAACAAGAAAATAAAATAAAATACCAATAAAATAACCTATTTAATTAATTCAATATATTCTTTAACCGAGTAAAGGGACTTTTCCAATAAATGGTTCTTCAGTCGGCGCCTAAACGTTTCTTCACTTTGTTCATTTTTTAGTTCAGCGGGTAAGTGCTCATAATATGTCGGGCCTATCACTCGCGGGTTTTTCGCGTGTAGTGCGGTGCGACGCGGCACTGATCGGAGTTGCCCCGTGCTGCGCAGGCACTTGCCCGGCACTTCCACTCGCTCAAACTCCGACAAGTGCTTCCGCGTGAACATTAAGACCTCGAAAAGGTAATGCGAATAATGGGTCATTATTCGGTGTTCGACGAACAGTTCCCTGCAGGACTGCCGCTGGTTTACACCGGCCATCGTTCGTAATGCACGCTTTTGTATTCGCATTACCCTGTCGGTGTCAGTGGAATTGCCCCACAAAATAGCACCGTAAGTCATGAGCGAGTGAAAGTGAGCGAAATAAGCTTGCCTCAGTGCATCAAGGGACACCAACGGCTTCAGTTTGCGAAGAGCGAACACGGCACTACCCAGCCTGCTACACAGTGAGTCAACGTGCTGTTTCCAGCTTAATGTGGGATCCAATGTAAAACCCAGGAACCTACACTTGTCGCTCATCGGAATTGGGCACTGGATATTCACACCTGGAACGCGCCTACCAGAAAATAACATGACATTCGATTTATTGGCGTTAAGTATCAGACCGTTTGCTGAGAACCACGTATGAAGCTGATCGTATGCTGTGTGGATTTTTTCACCAAGTTGGTCGTAAGTACGCGCGCTCACCACCACGGTCGTATCGTCAGCGAACAGGACGACTTGGCCTTCCGTTATGGCAGCTGGTAGGTCATTTATGAATGCCAGAAAAAGGGTATTTCCGAGCGCAGATCCTTGTGGTATACCAATTGTCACGCTACCAGAGCTAGACCTCGATCTTTTTCCGCCTGACATTACTTCCACAGTCTGAGATCGATTTGCTAAGAATGATTGTAATAAGTCAATACAACGCCTGTGTAGACCGTAGTGCCTTAATTTTTCGACTAGCAATTTGTGACTTATTACATCGAAAGCTTTGGATAGGTCGCAGAATATGCCAGCTATTTTGTGTTTACTGTCTATGCCTGTGGTTATTGAGTTAATCATTGTTTGCGCCGCAGTTGTGGTGGAAATATGCTGTCGGTAGGCAAATTGTCTGTCAGTCAGTAAGTCATTGGTCTCAAAGTGGTACATTAGGTGCTGCGATAATATCGATTCAATAATTTTTGAGATGTTAGGAACAATTGATATCGGTCTATAATTGTCGACTGATGTTTTGTCCCCCTTATTTTTATATACTGGGCACACTCTTGTACATTTAAGCACATCGGGGTATATACCATTTAAAAACATCTCGTTTACAAGGCAAACTAGTATTTCCGACAGTAGTGGCCAAATGCATAAAATTATGTTTACTGATATATCATAAATATCCAGGGTATTTCGAGTTTTTAACATGGACTTCAAAATTCGGTCAAGGTCGGCGCGAGTTACGGTGGGCAACTCAACGACGGGGACATCAGCTGTCTGTAGGTGCTCCGTTAGGTATTGCGTTGAAACTTCCTCATTTACCCCAATATTCAATTTAGACGCAATATTCAAAAAGTGGGAATTGAGGTGATCCGGTACTTTGTCAACAGTTTTTGATTTAGAATCAAGTAATTTTATTTCTTTCATACATTGTGTGGTTGACGAGCATTCCTCATTTATTATTTTCCAAATTTCCTTAGAAGGATTACTACTATCCCTTATCCTTTTTTGCGTGTATTCTTGCCTCGCCTCTAAAACTTTACATTTTATTAAATCAGAGTAATATTTTATAGAATTAGAGATACTAATGTCATTGGGGTATTGTTGCCTAAAATGTGAGAGGTCGTTAAAATTCCGTATATAATTATTAATTTCATCAGTCATCCATGGAACATTTGGCTTGTTCTTTGGTCGCAGTTTTTTAATCGGGAAATGAATATCAATGTAATATGTCAATATATGTATCAGTTTTTTAAATTTATTATTTATGTCAGTAGTGTTGTAGATAAAATTCCAATTATAATTTTGTATGTCATAGTAAAATAGAGAAATCGATTCATCGTTAATGAGTCTACGTTCAATAAAAGAACTTGGTTTCTCGCGCTGCAACTGTTCCATCGATAACGTAAACATCTGGGCGTTATGGTCACTTATAGGTGTATCTAGCGGCGCGGCGGTGACGTCACAGGTGTGAGGTACTATGCCGCAGTCGATGGAGGTGGAACTTTCCGCACACACACGGGTCGGAAACACAACCTTGTTCGCGCAACCATAACTGCCTAGGATGTCGTTCAGTCTTGATTTCATTGTATTATCGGATAGGAAGTCCACATTTAAATCGCCGACCAATAAGAACCTTTTATTTTCTGAAGTCACCTTACTCAGCAATAAATCCAATTTATTTAAGAATATGTCGAAGTCGCCTTTACCGGTCCGATATATTACAATTATAATCAAATTTAAATTTACAATTTCGATAGATGTCAATTCGATATGATATTGAACAGATAGGTTACGCAAGTCATTTCGCTGTTTATATCGAATGTCGTCCCGTATGTATAGCGCCACCCCACCGTGCGCGCCGCTGCGCGTGCGGCAGTACGCGTTCGCCATCTCATACTTGCATAACCTCACTTGTTCAATTTCATTCGTTTTGCACCAAAT
Source organism: Eudemis profundana (assembly GCA_947034925.1). Classification (NCBI taxonomy): domain Eukaryota; kingdom Metazoa; phylum Arthropoda; class Insecta; order Lepidoptera; family Tortricidae; genus Eudemis; species Eudemis profundana. The sequence continues at coordinate 25,435,486 of OX344799.1, read as the reverse complement.
TTCACTACAAGCTAATACGTCTGGCTTTTCGGCATCCAGTAGAACATTCAACAAGGCTGTTTTACCACAGATTGATCTCACGTTCTGATGGAGGACTTTAAATTGCGAGGATTCTGCTATCGTGGTGGTTGGCCGCTGTTGCTCGCTGGGGAGTTTTTTGGCTGCACGACGTTAAATATCCTAATGGACACACCGTCCGGCCAGTGTTTGCTACTACGGATTAATCCAACCTTGTTCGCCGGCACGTCAATTTTAAACGACGAATACTGTCCACGCGTGACCTTCAGCTGCTCGCATTTGTCAACTTGGATATCCATACTCAACTTGATGTGTTGGATAACATCATCCGTAGTGGTTTCGGCGCTCAAATTGAAGATGTGAAGACTAACGGGGCGCGGTACAGCTGCTCGCAGACCCGTCATCTTCATCAGTGGAACCGGGATAGTCGGCACAACTGATGCGGCCAGTGCGGCCGGTGCGATCCGGGCGCCCAGCGCAGCCGGCATCGCCGGCGCCACAGGCACTGTTTGTGCCGTTGGCACAGCCGGCCGGATGAGTGGACCTGGATCAGCATGAGTAACCTGTGGAGCGCGGGCAGCCCGCTGCTGGCGCACTTCGTGCTCGGCAGCGGCAGTCACAGCCCTCAATGTGGATACAGTCGGCTTGGGATCCGCATTAGTACCCTGCGGAGCGGCAGCAGCCCGCTGATGGCGCACTTCGAGTTCGGCAGCGGCAGTCTCAGATCTCAAAATGGGCGCAGTCGGCTTGGGAATAGTCACAGTTCGGGTGGCCGGTGCAGTTGACAAGGTTCCTGGTGATGTCGATGGTTGCGCCTGGACAGCCTCGGACTGCAGCTTGCGATGCGGACGGGATCGGAGGCGCCTCTGTTGTACCGGCAGTGGCACTGGGGACTGTGTGGGAGTGGACATTTGTTGTGGGGCTGGGCTAGTGGACTCTTCACTTTGGGCTTGCGTATCGCTGGATGTGGTGTCGTGAATGCACGTTATTCCTTCCGGACCAGAGTCAGTGTGTGATACATCACGTATCCCGGATTTGTGTGGAAATTGTGTTGGTGTGTTAAAAACATCGGACTCTTGTCTCAGGTTCGTTGATTTGTTTTTTAATATATTTATGATCTCTGTATTTAGTTGTCTCTGCATAGTAAGTTCCCGTTGTTGATGATTAATTATATCGTATGTCCTGTCTATTTTGTCTTTCATTTCCACAATCGTCTGTTTCAAGTTTAAAATAACGTCCACTAACCTGCCATCACAACAGTTTTGTTGAGTTTTTCCTTTTGTAGGGGCCATTTTCCACACTTTTATGTCACTATATCAGTTTTTAATGAATATTAGGTCAATTTTATATTATGTCAATTAAATATTGGTCGAAATAATTAAATTAAAATTAAAATAAATACGGAGCTCTTTCAGATCGCTATCGATGGCAGTGGCGCCATCTACACACTCATATGATGACAAACCGCTCTGTGATACCATTACCACGGTTACGAGTACATTTGTCAATTACTTTAGTATTAAATAAGTTTTACTTACATTTTGGAGTGTTTGCCTAGCTGATTTGTCTCGAATATATGATTTTGGCCTATTTAACGCTAGAATAGTACACGAAACTCGATGGAAACTTTTCAACCAAAAGGTTAGGATCCAGAGCAATGCAAACCTTACAAAACGTAAAGCTATATTGATTATGAGGAGAACAGACAGGAAAATAACTTAAACAGTTAAAAACGCCTAAGTGAATTTTGGCATTTTAAGCGCCCTTAATTCGTAAATTCTTAAATCACTACTGCCAAAACCGCCTAAATGACTTGTGACTTTTATATAAAGTCGTATAATATTAATAATTTAAAGATTTTAGATCGTATTTCAGTGCAAAAGGTTATAACTTTAGACTAGAAAGCTTAATAACTACCAAATTCCTGCGGAATATTACTGGTTTAAAAGATACAAAAAAAATGTGCCTTCAGCTAAAACCGCTTATCTGCACGACCTTACAAGGTAAATCCTTTATTTAACCTACTTATTATGGGTATAGAGCAAATTACTACTTACATACTTATTCTGTGATAAATTATCTAAATAAAAACACAAAGGCTCCTTTCATATAACTGAACATTACAATTTTATTAGCATACAAACCTTTAAATGCGTTTTTCTCGAAACTATATTTCTTGCAGTTAAGCGGTTTTGGCAGCAAGGGGACGATTTACCCTCATACTTTTTCCACTTTTACATATTTTAGGCCTGTCCCGATGGTAAAAAGGTACTCCATTCGCTATTTAGTTTAGTGCGTGACGAGAATGTTCAGAAACCCAGTTTGATAGCAAGACCATTCCGTACCATTACAAAAGGGCATGTTTTCTGCGTTACAATATTTTCAACAATTAAATTAGACGCGGTCGTAACACGTAATCTATGTCATAACATCAAACCGAAACCAGCAAGAACAATACAGCAAAATGAGTACAATTACACGAGTGGCGTATTCCCGAAATCGTCGTAATTTGGGCGATTAACTTTCTATGAGCAAGCGCACGTTTTGATCGCTAATTGTCACCGTTGTGGTACTGTTGAGTATTACTATTGTGGTACGGTTTTGTTCTCATGGTGTTAGGAGAATGACAAAATGTCGAATTCACCATTGGAACAATCAGTCGTCACCTATAATCATCGTCGTTTGGTTTGTAGAGTTCGTATTTGTACGAGTATACATACAAACAAAGGGTAAATTCAAGTCATTCTTACAAAATCAACGTGAAATTGGGGTCACCAAGACTATTCGATAAAATATAGAGTGCTTAATAGATCGATACCTTTAGACTCAAAGGACGGTATTACTTGCCAAATTTTATAGTTCTAGGTCAACGGAAAGTACCCTATGAATGTTGGTTTCCTTGGGAGTGTCGAAATGTACGTTTCTTGTAGCATAAACGGCCGTATCTTTTTTCACGTTACTTACATGACAAGTTTGATTTTTTCACAGCTTCAAGCGACCGTAAACTAGAGTATATGGTTTTATTTTCGACTTGATACCTCCACGCGTTTCCGAGATAAAGGGTCTTGACAGACGGACAGGCAGACAGACGGACAACAAAGTGATCTTATAAGGGTTCCGTTTTATTCGTTTTGAGGTACGGAACCCTAAAAACAATTATCAGATGTTGTGTTGAACTGCGTTACCGAAGTCCGTTGAAAGCTTAAACAGTACGTCTATAGTTTGTTTTTAATATTTTTGTGTTAATATCAAAAAACTTTCTTTAGATGATAATAGCGCAACTGATCCTCTTCTGTAGTAGGTAACAACTTAGAAGTATACGATCATGTACCTATGTTTTATTACCAGCTCACGTACGGAAGAGACTATCACAATAAATCAAAGTATTTGTATAAGCTGCGCTAGCGCATGTCTGGTGCGAAGCAGCCATTTGTATGACAGGCGTTGAAGGCAATGGATCCTGTAAAAACTACTAGGACTGTGGCTTGTGACAATATTAAATTTAATGATTATTTAAAATTTTAATTTACATTTTAGTACTATGATAGGGATCATAGTACTAAAATGTATGGCAGCGGGTTACTAATCTCTGTTGCTGACTGTACTACTCGTAATGATTTGTAACCCTAAGCGGTATTGTATTACATAACATACCTACATAACCACTATAAATGATTTCCTTTATATTACTGAATGTTATCCTTATTTTTGGCACCATTCGTTTTTGGTTTGCCTTATTTACTAACTTCACATAATGTTCTTCAAAATTTGGCATGGTTTCTTAGGTTTAGTTAAATGTTTACTTCAGCTTAGTTTAGTAAGTAGTTTTATTCTATTTGTAGCTTGCCTTTAACTACCTATCTATTATCAATAAGACAGAATATTGTTATGAAATTAATTGCCTTTAGTGTCATGTTACATTATATCATGCTTTATTTAACTATTTTCCTTCAACATCGCGTTTACTTTTGCTTAGTTGTAAGATGTTACTACGTATGAGTTTCTCTACATTACTAATGGCTTTCCCTTATCAATTTTCTTAGAATTACTGTTTATTTCTTATTCTTTTACAATTATTTTAGCATGTTTTCTATACTGCCATAGACTTTTTTGATTCTTCATCATTTAAGTGCGGGCTTTTGTTGGTGGAGCAATTTCGGCTTCCTTCTTGACCTGATACGACACGACGTTTACTTCTTCCTTCACTTGATCCATTCTTCTTGGCCTGCCTTTTTTCCTCTTTCCTTCAATCTTCCCAGCTATGGTCTTGACGTAATCGTCGTGTCGTAAGCGGTGTCCAAACTACCTTCCCTGTTTTCTTACTGTGCTGTTATGTTAGATGCGCGTCAAAACCTCTGTAACAGTATCTTGCGACAGCATCTTCCTTGTACACGATCTAGTATTTCTATTAACCATTATTCACATTGCGTGCACAAGAGCAAGAACCCTATCCACCAATATCGAAACGTCGTTACTTGCTAGAGGCACGAGGCACATGTGTTCCTTTTGCCAGAAAAGAAGTCGCGTCTGAATAAAATTGAGCCGTGGGACACGTGGTTCGCTTCCCGCTCGGTTTTGCTCGCATTGTTATGCTTAGTTTTCTTTACTCTCATGTGCATTAAATTAACGGTAGTCGTTATTGCAACAAGAGATTCAAATGGGACAGTTTTTTTCATATAGCGTGGAAAGCAAATATACATATTTACGTCACCACGCATGCAGATTGTATCGTGACTGGGACGTCTACTTCCAGGTCAGGAGTATACGAGTATAATAATAAAAGTTTAGATCAAACGTTTGTCATTATCACCTTCGTTTTAGATTCGAGAGAAATTATTTATCTTATAGCCATAAAAAATTGTATTTACATTTCAGGAGACGACATCATTTTTCATAACTTCTTGTAAAAGTTAATAAAACCAAATTAGTTAAATTAACCCTCGTTGTTTCTTTATTAGTTACTTAGGTCACAGAGGTGCAGCATATATCCCTAAAAATTCAGGTGGTTGAATGGCTTCGAGAAAAGGATGGTACGGTTGTGCCTTTGTTTTGCTCGACTTATCCATGCCCCACATTTAGACTTAAATGTTACTTAGGAACCATCTTTTGCAGGAAGAAAAATTACTGATATTACACTGTGTTATTACGGATTATGCAATTACTTACATGATTGTACGTTACGTTAAAAATTTCAGTAGGTAGTATTGAAAAAGCTTCATTATTTTTATGATGTCCTTATTGTAAAAGGTTATCATCATTTCCAAGAAACAAACGTGTTATTAATATTTTATCGCGTCCTACTTGAACGCTTGACATTTTTACCCAACAATACTAAGTTCTAAAACTTAACTCCAAAGTCATTGTTAAAGCAATTTGGTCTTTAAACCTTTACCATTACGGTTGATATCTGTTTAAACAGAAGATTTAACACTGATCAGTGAGATCGAAGATTCGCACGCGCGTTGAAATTTAAATAGCGTAATAATATAGCTATGTTTTGTAGTTGCATAGCTTGTATTACTGTTTTAAACTGAATACATTTTTATGTATATAATATGTATATCTAGCAGTCCGCTGCGAACAGTAACCGCGTGACATTCTTCTTTTCTTTTCTACTCAGTGACTTTCTTCTTTCTATCTTTTAAATTCCGCTGAAGAGTAGTTTAAACCAACACAATTATAAAATTTGAATACAATTGTTTGGCATATTTGGTTCAACTACCTTTTCCTCGAATATCAGAAGGATAGGAACACAAACGTAAAGACAAATTTATTTTTACATATAAGTATAGATTATACGTATAGATAAAGATGCACAAAGAAACGGTAGATCGACTTAGGATGGGCTACTTAAAATGTTAAAATATTCGGTAATAATTTAGTTTAGCAACATAATCATTGCTGCAAACGCTTTATTTTATGCGACATAATCCAAATTAGTTTTAATACGAATCAGCCTTGAAATCTTGCGTCGTACGATTTGTAAGTCTATAATTACATTAGGAAATGACCCAATCACCTATTCAAGTCTAGAGAATCAGGTATGCGGGTCCCGTTGCCGTATCCTGGATATAAAAATGTTGTATATGTTACCAAAATACTGTGGCTGTTAAATCCTTTTAATGATCAACATCGCATTACTCTACGACTATCCAAGTCTAAAATAACATAAAAGTTGACGTTGTAATAGTACTTATGACATTTTTAAGTTGCGTAATAGTAGTTAGATGCGCGATTTTTTGCGCATGTCATTTAAACACGTTTCCGCTTGAGGCTATATTGTATACTACCACTTAGGGCCCTATCACACTTGCTATTTGCGGGTGAGCTGCGGGCGAGTTTCCATACAAAACCAGTCGCGGCGAACTCGCAACATTTGTATGGATTTCACAGCGTTACAAACGCCGTCATCACCAATCCCAATATTATGATGACATATTTCTAAAAATTACATAATTTTTGATCAAATAATGAAAAAAGTAAGTACCATTTTCGGATTTTACCAAAATAATGGGACACATTCTTAAAGAGAATCGTCGAAATTTCGGGATTGGTGATGACGGCGGTTGAAACGCTCTGAAATCCACCCATGGATCTTCGTTTCTAACTCGCCCGCAAATCGCAAGTGTAATAAGGCCCTTACACGTAGGTTTGTCGCGTTATTCACATTATTATTCCAGGGAACTTACCGGGATATACAGTATCCTAATTTTTAATCAAGGACTAATCTACTTGTCTGACAAATTTCATCTCAATCCATTTAATTATTACCGAGTTTGTAACAAACATTATAAACCTGCAAACATTTCCACCAACTTTTACATCTATAAATATTAGTGGATTTGGGTTCATGTGTGTACGTCCATAAAGATCCTTGTATTTCAAAGGATTTAATAATTTTGATACGGTAATTTGGCATAGAAACAGTTACAATGTATCATAGAATAAACAAATAACAGCTATGTTTAGTCTTGACCCTTCCTAGTATAGATAACAACGTGACAATACTACGCCCCTTCGTGTCAGCTTACATTACACCTACTATACCGGCCTCAATGCATAGATGACGGTTTTCACAGGGAATATACAGTATTTACGACCTTTCGATTAAAGAGGGCACTACACTACGTGTCACAACAGTATCGGGTTGCTACCCGGACAATGACTGTAATTTTACACGAAGTTTCGCTTAGTTTCAAAAGCTTTCATAGTAACAATTATCTAAGGTGTCCGAATATTCGTAAAGAAAATTAACAAACATTCGGACGCCTTAAATAATTCATACTATAGCAAAAAATACGAATATCCCGCGGTTTTGTTCACCTGACATTTTTTTGATTATCGTTTTGAGTTTCTGACATTTTTCTGGTAAGTAGCTAATTAGCTACATGGGTATAACTGAAGAGCTAGGAATGCTTAAAGCACAAATCATTAACTAGTTTGGACGGCTAGCAAGCAAATGTGGAGCAGAGACTACAATATTATATTATTTATATACATTCATATCATAAATTCTATGAATAAAAAACATAATAATATCGAAAATGATGCTGTTATGAAAATCTAGTTAGTAGTAGTGGTTTAGTATAAAACCACAGACGTGTTTTAAGGCATCTTATTATGTAGGTGTCAGTTGCATAAACTACTATTTAGTTCAAACTTAACCGCGAAAGCAATGAAATACTATGCCCGTATTACGTACCGTATAGATATGGCTTTGCGGGGGATCACTGACCCGCTTGGTGTAGGTTACTTTTAACCATGGTCAAGTGTAAGGGGATAAACCCATTTCGTATGAAATATTTTGGAATTCTGTCTTCGAGAAACATAGGTATTAAAAATTCTATATTAACAGTAATAATAAATATTTAAAAAAAAAAACAAAATATTAGTCCAATGACGCGATAGACTGTGTAATTTATTAAACTAACGCGTTTTATAAAATTAAAGAAAATAAACATCATTTTATATTCTTGTTTAATACATTGATAAATTGTTGATTTAAAAATCAACAATTTATCAATGTATTTAAAAATACAACATAACCTAATTCTGAAAAACAGCACACCGGAAAGCTGCTGCTCCTGCTTACATATTATTGCAGTTACGAATCATATTTTTTCATAATTATTGTATGTATGTCTATGTATATTAAACTTTATAAAACTTTACAATTATAATAAATAAACTAAACACTAAATTAACATTGTAAACTAAAACAATAAACACCTAGAGTAAAATGGTTTAAAATCAACCCTGATATCTAAATACATATAAAAAATATGGTCCTAAGACCCCATTTTTGCTGTCACAAAAAAGATGCATGTCCACAACAAATTTACGTACTCAATCCCCTCATTATTTTTACTCCAGATTTGTATACAAAGTTAACATTTTTCGATCTTTACTTCACTTCCGCTACAACATTCGTCATGAGACTATGACGTTGCCCGAAATAAATCATTGGTCACAGCGTGACTCAAGTAATTTGCAATGCAAAATACACAAATGTTCCAAGTTCGGGGCATTGGGCCAATCTTCATCTGCAAAATCAAAGCGTGACCAAGTTACGATTCATCATGATCATTTAAAAATATCAATTTTGTAAGTATTGCCATAATTTTGTTCGTTTTTATTGCTGTCATTGCTTCCAGTAAAATATAACATCGTAATACACGACATTTACCCAAAGCAGAAAACACGGGTTGTAGTTGTACATTAATAGTACATTGTGTATCTAGGGCGGTAAGTAAGGAATTACAAACGAGTGTTTGTTATAAGCCCGAGGTGAAACCGAGGGCTTTAATAACACAAGTTTGTAATTCCTTTACCGCCCGTGGCACACACAATGTTTTTCATCACACTTGTGAGGAAATCTTAATAAAATAACCTTACTTTTCGACCCAGTATGACAAGAAAATATTAAAACAGACAGTGACATTTGTCACATATGTCCATAGACAATGCGAACGTCAAGTCACGTTCGGAAACCATAGCGGTAACGGCCATTTTAGTTGATTTTATATTTGCGAAATACTGAAATACACTATTTAAACATTTAATTAATGTTACCAAAATATGTGTTTACATGTATTTGCAATAACAGTTATCATTAAATGAATATTTCAGTGATAAACGTTAAAAAAGTAAGTTAGCGTGTCCTTTGAACATGACAAATAAGAGTAAAACATAACCAGCGTTTCAAATTTAAAAAGAAAACCATTACGCCCTAGGGCGTAATAGGCCATTTACGGCCCGCAGAACCTACGTGTAATGACACCATTTTCGAGCAAGTGTGATGAAAAAATATACAGATAAGGAAAAAAACACCATAGATTAATTACTATTATAATCTCCTTGATATTAACTTACTAGGTTAATAGGGAATTCTATCAGAATTTTGAATTATTTTAATTCATTATTTTGTAACCAGCCAGCATTGACGTGCTTAAAACTTGCCAAAAAATAAACTTATTTTTTTATTGTTGCCAGCCAGTGTTTGGGAGCCCGGATATCGGCTTCACACTTTCCAGCGGCGGATATGTCGCGCGTCAGTTGCATACAAATCGGCCCACTAATCATTGCCCGCCTGGCGACACTGTCAAGGATGCTTCACACGACGCTGTTCTAACACGCGTAGGTCTTAAAATAGAAAATGGATACTAGCTTTTTCGCCACGGCTACGATATGGTGGTAAAATCGGTTATCGCATTAACCCTGCGGTTTATTATTAGAGAATAAATTATATAGATACCTTTAGTTTTTAAATGGTATAAAGTTTATAGATGTTTGGCATTCATAAGTAGATTTTCAAAGTCACGAGGGCAAATAACATCCTTAAGATGACAAAAAATATCTGAAGATACAATAGCTTAATTATTCCATGCGCCTTCCCTTCCCCTTCCCGGTTTTTTGTTGCTAGGCTAGGTCAGTTTTTTCGTTATCTTTAACTAAAATAACTTATAAACGGTAGTGCCATTAGTTAAAGTATCACCGTGACTTAGATAAGGGAACATAAGTGTCCTGATAGTGGTTTAATGGAGATGTTTAGCAGTAACATCACGTTTGTAAGGAACACGGAGATTAACAGGCGTCAGGTTTGGCGCTTCGTCACAGCTTCGTTGTTACCGGTGTTATGTTCTTAATGTTACGAGCACGATTTTGATGAGAACAATGGATCCTTCTGTCTTCTAAATATTATAGTTATTGCCAGGTGTCTAAATATAATGGATTATGCTCTAATTTCTTTGATAATACAGTTTGAGCCACTCCTCATACTGAACTCTAAGGTCGTTTAGGGACCTAAAGCGCTGCCATAGGTCTTATAACGGAATCTATGGGTACTTAATTATCCTGTATCCCGTGTAAAACCCTAGTTACGTTTGGTTACAGCATAATTTAATTGTATTTGTGTGTTATACCGACGAAATTGCAACTATGTGTGGACACGTTTACCAACTTGTATTTACAACTTGTTCCTATGAAGAAACTCGAGTGCATAAAACCTGTAACCAGTCAATAAAATGTAACCGTTCATGCTGCACATATTTGGAGGTTGTGTAACATAAAGTTCACATCACACGATCGTTTATTACTTCCTCCACACGATTAATTAGTACGAATTTAGATACCCCGTCAGTACTGCCAACATGACGGCATTAAAAATGCAGACCATATATTGTCGGATGTGGCGTTCGGTTTTTAAATGTTTTTAAACGTTGCTCAATTCGAATTCAAGGGTTTTGAGATGCCGGGAAGTGGACGTATGCCGTTAATTTAGGTGCTGGTTTTAACTTGGAAATATTTAAGTTATTGGGGACGATATTCTGTGTCTAAATATTTTTAAGTTATTTAGTGGGATATTTGACGCGAATATTTTAACGACACTTAATGACGTCTAGATATGCGTCTAATTACCTCAAATTAGTTAAACTAATACATATCCCATCAAAAACATTACATGAAAAAAATTGCAAATCTCGCAACGCAGTTCTTCTACAACAAAAGTGTTGAGATGTAATGTTAAACCAAGACAGTACCGGGGGGGTGTCCACAGAACTCGATTTCCACCGACTTGCCTATTATTTAACCGGGGAGGATTCTTTGTTTGAGAACTATAAAATGTGTTCCTCCGCGGTTTTGTATAGAAGAACTGCGTTGCATCTTTTTACATGTAATATTTACATATTTTTACACGAAGCCAAGTCGGTACGGGTTCCCATCATCACAGAGAACTGAAATTTCATATACCATAATATTTTAGTAGTTACAACTTTTTTGCATTACAAAAAAAATTTAAAAAAATCTTGCCCATACAACAAAAGTATTTTTTTATTTATTTTGTAATGCATACCCCTCAAATATTTTTTAACTACTCAAATATACTGGAATATAAAATTTCAGCTCTCTGTGATGATGGGAACGCGTGCCGACTTAGCTTCAAAGTTTGTATGGAGATTTACTTTCTGGGACACCCTTTTTTTTTTTTTTTTTTGACCTCGGGAAATGCATAAAACTGCATACCACTACGTAACCTAAGGCCATCGGGGATGACAGCCAGATGTTACGTATTGGTTATGTGGGGCTCTCCGCTCCTGAAGGGATTGGCCTACCCACTAAAACCCAGGGATGCTACCGACCTGTGCCTTCACGGTGATGCCGTGGGATCGCTATCAAGCCAGCACGACATCACCGGCACCTCCGCCCTAGGGCGGACCCTCTCCGAAAAAGGCACACTGTAGCATGGCCAGTGTGCCTTCCCTCACCAGCTCCCCCCCGACCAAATGGCCGTCCCTGGGACACCCTACTATATACCCCTGAAAATGCACGGTTCTAGCTTTAGCCAGTACAAAATTACGAAAGGCTGAAAATGGCCTGAATGGCTTCGAGAAAAGAATGGTCCTGCCGTGCCTTTGTTTTGCTCGACTTGGCTGGGGCACTGCCGTGCCCCCAGATATAGTACCTAAGTTTTTAGTTAAGTACTACCAATTTACAGAGACTAATTTATTTTTATCCTCAACTGTAAACTTTATCTTAAATTAAACTTACTCTATCAATCCCTCGTTCTTCTATTTTCATTCTTTCGAGGCATAATGCATCTTCATTATTTAATTCGCTTGCCACTCTTGCCAGCAATCCATTCCCGAGATCGACGGCGCATAGGCCCGCATGCGCACATGCGTGGACTGATGGACGCGCGCGTCGATGCAGTTTGCATTTCCCGTTCCATTCTATCTTCTACTTTCTCATTTAAACAATAAGGACCATTTTCCGCTGAACTTAATTGTTGATGGTGATGAGGGTCGATGCTATGCGATTTGCGATTTTATACCTTGAGTATAAGGGTGGAAATCCCTTGCTTTCTTTATTACAATGATAGATTTGAACGAGCAGTGTTTGTTATTTCATTTAGCTCGCATTCCGAGGAGTAATGGACTAGTGTTTTGCCCCGGCGTGCGTTTTGATTTGTCATGTTTGGTATTGGTGTTTGATTTGTGTTTCCAGCTGGTATTTTGCTTGTAATTATCGTGTTGCGTGGATGACGGATGCTGTAAACAAGGGAGTGAATGCGAAAGTTATTTCTAACACGATCGCCTGTGGTCAAGTCTAAGCATGCATGCTATTTTGAGTCGTAATTTCCAGATCATTCGAACATGTGTGGAGGTGAATTATATCGATGGCAAAAAGCGGAAATGTAGTAACCGCCAAAGGCAACCCTTGGCGGTTACTACATTTCTGCTTTTTGCCTTTGATATGTAGGTAGTTTAAACAAGCGTAAGCTTGGCCACCCACAAGTAAATAAAACATTTGGTATTTCGATTTGTTGGGGCATGAGTTCGATTTTCATAATTTGCTTGAATTTCAAAGTCGAGGTTGCTAACTTGCCAAAGGACTCAAGTCTGCAGGTTCTTACCCGACCTATCGCATAGTATCCCGTGTACCCTTATCCTAGGCTAAGACTACGTTTCCACGAGAGCTGTGCGAGTTAGCGGAGCGGTGTTAGGGCCGAGACAGACGGACAGCATTTGAACTGCAACCCAGCTGCAAAATGGCAGTTCAAGTGCAGTTCTGCTGCAGTTGGTGTAACTGCATCCAAACTGCAAACCGACTGTGCAGTCCGCTTGCATTTGCCGTGCAGTCCTGTCAACCGCACACCGACTGCAAGCTGGCTGCACGGTCGTAATGCAGTTACATTGGAGTTGGAACGACTGCAGCGGAACTGCATTATAACTGCAATGCCGCCTCTTGCATAACCCCGGTTATCTATTCACTTTACGAGTTCGACGATTTCGACGTCATAGCAAAAGAAGCAGCAATAATATTTCGTCAAATCTCATACTGAAATACGTGTGAACTCTATTCACTTCTACGAGTAACTGGCGGAGCGGATCATAAACACTGCAAACATTATGAGCCGTTCTATTGCAGTCGTATTGCAGTTGTCAACTGCAATACCACTGCATTACGACGGTGCAGCCAGCTTGCAGTCGGTGTGCGGTTGACAGGACTGCACGGCAAATGCAAGCGGACTGCACAGTCGGTTTGCAGTTTGGATGCAGTTACACCAACTGCAGCAGAACTGCACTTGAACTGCCATTTTGCAGCTGGGTTGCAGTTCAAATGCTGTCCGTCTGTCTCGGCCCTTAGAGCGCTGAGCGAGGCTAGGCACGTTGATTGGCGGATTTTCTCCTCGCACACCGCTCTGCTACCTCGCACAGCTCTCGTGGAAACGCAGCCTTATGGATAGCCTTAATATGCTAACATGGCCCTTCAGGTCCAATTCGATCGTGTTGAAATAAAATCTATACATAATGACAAAAAAATTGATTTATTTCAGGCTTTGCGCAAACAAGACGGCTTTTATTGGGTCGTACAAAAGTCCACAGGGAAGCGAGGATGATAATCAGTGATCGGCGCTGGGTGCAAAATTTTAACAAAACTTATAAAGATGACACAACCGAGGAAATAAGAATATTGTTGGCAGATCAGTGTTAAGATTTAGATATAGAGTTAGAACTCTATATCTAAATCTCGGATTTCCAATATGTACTTGGTATTAATATTTACATAGCTGTAAGCACTATATTATGTCCGCGTGGTAAGTTTTGCACCAATAATGCCGACCACGGATAAAAATTAACACTTCCTAAGCTGATTACTCGCAGTATTTACTCGGGAATGATCAAATCACATACATTAAAATTCTTAAGAAATTCAGAGTCGTAAAAATCGTTACAAGTTATCGCCTTTTCCATAAAAGTATATTTATGTTTATCAACGTCGAAAGTTTGTTTATCTTCATCGTTATGGGAACCTCCGTATCCGGGAGCTAATGGTCCGACCGGACCGATGGGCACTGGTCGGACCGGACCGGATCCCGCCGGATCCATAAAACGTACGTAGGTATCTTACCATCCCGAAATGCCGACCAATTAAACGTTAACGGAGTCTTTGTCACTCTCAATTTCAATAATAGTGATCTATTAACAACACTTACAAACATTTGTGGGTTTGCTATCTTCCTTGACATTAGTTATTCACTCTCATTTGCTCAAAGGTTAGCTGGAAGAGATCCCTTACAGGGATAAGTTCGCTTTTGTACATAGGTAACCATTGATCTTTGTACTGTTTCTGTGTAATTTTATGTGCAATAAAGTGTTTACATACATACATACCAGTGGCGTGACGTAAAAGATATCCTTGGGCAAGCCGGTGCAGATTTTGCGTACATTTTCCTTAAGAGCTGTAGAATAAGGTGTTCAAATGCCTGATATTAGGCAAGCCGGTAGGAATCGAGTTCTTTGGACGCCACGCTACTGATACATACTTACCATTAACATAAGCACTTTCCATTTATTACGTGTATTTTTGAGACGATACCTTTTTATTCCCGATTGTACTATTTTTTGTATCGCAAACTGAATGTCAAAACGTCAAGACCAAGAAGTGAAGTTAGTGGATTTCAGGCAATATAAGCATAGATCCTACGACCATCACGTCTATGATGGTCCTATCTATCAAGTGATAAAAATGCACTTTATGTAATGTTTTTATGATACGCCTATACTGAAACTACAATATAAAAATGCCCGATACATTTACTCGTATTTATGTGATACACATTGCCATTATACGTATGTATAAGGTATCTCTTAATTTGGAAGGACCTCACAGTGTTAACGTTGGCAATATCCACTGGGACCAATATTTGTCATCGGTTGTGTTAATCATAACGACTTTTATTATATTCTTTATTGTTTGAAACTCTCATACATTTATGACCCCAGTTTTTATTTATCTCCCATAAGTTGAACAAAATCCATATCATTATATACTAATTAATATCTATAGGAAGTAATAATTTGGAGTCTGTAGGTATTATGTAGTCCGGTATGCAAATATGTTACAAGATGTTACGTGGGAAGTCGTTTTGGTCTGGACCTAATATAGAAGGAACCGCAACGCGTATTTAGCGTGTAGTAAAATTGTTAACTTGTCATTTTGACAGTTAATACCTGGCTGTACTTTTACAGTAAATGTTGTGTGGAAATAAAAACATAAACACGTATTTAGTGGTAGTAATAAACGATAATTTGTCATATTAACAGTTTACTGATATTGCTGTGTTTATTTAATAGGTAATATATTAATATTTACTTATTCTAAAAGGGCGTAACTACAGTTCTACCGTAGAATAAACCATTACTTTAGTCTTATCGCGATCGAAAAAAAGTAAGCGATCTGACAGTATGCATTGACAATGTCAAATTGAAAATGATGACAGCTTATTTTTTCTGTGGCAAAAGGCACTGGCATTTTATCTATTGTGCCGTAGAACTGGTAAAATGAGAACATATTTTTTATTCATTTGTATTTTTTATATTAAGCGATATAAAAAAAATATAAAAACAGTGTAGTGTTCAGGAGACAGAATGCTTTCGAATCGTATATAATATACATTTTAAAGTGTTCTTAAAATGAAATGTTGTCAATTAAATATAATATGCAAATTAACACTTTTTCTAAAGTTACGTTTAACAGCTGAAAATAAAGCAAAGCAAATATAGTCATAATACAGTCAAAAAAAGAACCAAGCTTTGGTTTTTAAAGAGTGATACTAGTGTATATTGAATGTATGTGATAGGTACTTTAACAAAATAGGGTTACAACGATAAAACGATTTTAATGACTACGTTTTCCTATTATTGTATTATTTGACAATATACTTTAAGGAGAAGAATATGTTGTTCATTTTAGATAATATTGATGTACCTGCTCCTTAGGCAGTTTTGTATACGTAATTTCGCTAACATGTAATCAATCTTAAAAAATAATTGATAATAGTATCTATTTACACAATCTAATAGTAACGGATCTGTTAATTACATACATACAATAGATATCATATATCTTCTGTATAACAGTAACCTTTAACTGGGCCGGTAAAGTATGGGCTACAATTATATTCGTTGTAGACCGGAAATGTAAATCGTTTCGCAATTAGACGCTTAGAATAAGTACTACGTCCAAAATATGTATACATTTCGGAACTTATGTCTGTGGAATAAGACTCAAAATTGTACACATATCTTTAGACTTGACCACACAGGGCATGTACTTCCGAACGCTTCGCTCGAAGTCCCGCTCACTCAAATCTTCTAGAACAAGAGAGTGAGAGGGACGGCATAATATAAACATCGAATGAAGTCATTCGGAGTGTAAGCCCAGTTCCAAATATGATTCGATCATGGTGGTCCAATAATCGAAATACTTTTGGGCCACACTTAACAATTTAATTGAATTTCCTTCATTGAATGACCGTGTCGTTATAAAATACGCGCGTGAGCAATAAGAAGTGCACACTTTGTATGGAATTTTTATATCAGTGTTATTGACTATAGAATTCTTTATTTTGTAAATATTAAAAATTAACTTAAACAATAACACTATTAACTAAAACTATAAATTAAATACAAACCATAATTATTACGAATTTAGTAAATCTAAATAAAAAATTGACATAAAATTGACTATAATAAATCCAATAAGAGATATAGATGTGCTACAAGCCTCCTGGAAAAGCGTATAAAACGATAGAGCGATAGACTGAAAAGTTTGATCACTCGAGTGTGGCTTCGGTGGCGCTAATTGGCAAGCCACCCGTGTTGCTCCAGGGAGCCGTGCTTGAGCCGTGGACATGCGAGTTTGAGTCCCATCTGAGGCTTTATATTTTTTAATTTTCGCTTCACGGTTCGCCGTCACGTTTTCAGTATTGTGACATAAGTGTTGTTTCAATTCTCCCCTGTGTCAACAGCCTTAGTTTTAATTTACCCCTGTCTCAACAAACCCTTATTTCAAATCTCCCATGATTCAACTAACGTCGGTTTCCCCTTTCTGTATGTGGCCCGTGCTAGTTTTTGTTTGACAGTCGCGTCCGTAATCTGATTGATTGCGTCTGTAATTCGTATTCAATTGTAATTTGGCCTGTAATTTGGTGCTCGGACGACAATTAAATGTAATCACGACTGAGGTATGTTAATGTGCAGTAATGGGGAGATAAATTATGGTGTTGAGCTTCATCATTTCCTTTCTTATTGTGTGGAGGGAAATTCGTTAACAATCTTGTATCGATTGTGAACTAAGCAATAAGTTAAAAAGAAACGGACAAGTGCGAGTCGGACTCGCCCACCGAGGGTTCCGTACAAATCATTTTAATAAAGAACTTTAAACTTTTAGACCTTTTTTATGATTTAATTAGAAATGTATAGTTTTCAGATTTTTTCCTATAAATGCAGTATACGTCGGTATTACTTGCCAAATTTCAAAGTTCAACCAGAAGGTCAACCGGAAGGACCCTATAAATTTTGGTTTTCTTGAGAGTGTTGAAATACGTTTTTTGCGGCATAAATGGCCATATCTTTTTTTATGTTACGAGTAACTTAGAAGTTTGATTATTTCCCAGCTTCAAAGGATCGTAGACCTGAGTATATGGTTTTAAATTGGGTTTTAATTTCAACTCGATACCTCTACGCGTTCCAGAGATAACGTCTTGACTGAAGGACAGACAGACGGACGGACAGACACTTATGGCTGTCACGCCTTTGATGAAATGTTTGTAGTGCCGAAGTAGTTAGACATTTAGTTACGAGTGAAGCGACAATGTACTTAAGCATTGCGTGTGTAGTTAATGATGCTGACTGTACTTATTAGTTACATCTTTGTTCTTTTGTTAGCATTTAACGACTTGGCAAAGCCGCGTGCAGATGAACGGATGCGTAGGCGGCGCGCCACGCCCTCCGCCGGTGTACTGCGGCCTTTATACGCAGTTCAATCAAACGTTGCATTACTTGGTTTAAGTTAAATTTGCACTTGGTTTCTATGACGTCGCATATAAACGATGTGTAAACTGGCTAATCGGGATATAGGTTTGGAGTAATACGATTGTTTGTCGTGCTAGTGCTTGTGGATTATTGCTTAAATAAGTAAAAAGCTGTTATGACATTTTAGATTCATGTAAGGTTTATTTTGCTCGTTTCATACCTACTTATTCTGGGTTTCAACAGTTATTTTAATGTTTTTTCATAGGCCTTTGCATGTAAAAACTGGAACTTACAATTTAATAGCAATCCCCTATTATTTTACGATTGAAGTCAAGAGTAATCCCGTTCATATAAAAAATAGCCGAATCTAAAAAAAGACAGCAGCAAATACGTGACACCACAAACCCGTCACATAAACATGTGACGGGTTTGTGGTTAATTAGAGAAGAATGGCACCCGCGCGGGCGCAGGTACCCCGTTCTCAGAAGCGGGATGACCGCGCAGCCCCTATGCGCCCGCGCATATATGTATACGAGGGGCGGAGATAAGTGTTAATAGCGAAACACTTGCTTAAGAGGGCATTTTATTCACAAAAAACGTTTATGTATTTTTTCGTTTCGATTTGACTTTGGGTTTTTGTACTAAAAGTCGTTTATATTTGGTAATACCTAAATGAAAATGGTGCCCCATTTTCCACATGGACGGATAGTTATTTTATTCACCACGTATTCACGCTGATTTTGATTTGTCAATGTCAATATAAGATAATTTGATGTTTTTGTGTCCCTCTCTTCCATACCTCTGTACTGCTCCTCCCATGAAAAATAAATGATTGGGGAAAAAAATTATGACAGTGAAAATACATCAGGTTGTACCTACCTACTTTGTACACAAAGCGACAATTTACAGAGTTTTCAGGAAACTAAACTAAATTAGGCCTAATTCATGGGGGTTAAAGGTGATTTGGCGTACATTTTCCTTAAGAGCTCTAAGGTGGTCAAAAGCCTGATATTAGGCAAGCCGGTAGGAATCGAGTTGTTTGGACGCTATGCCACTGCAAAGCATTGAAAAAGTGTACGTATGTATATCTAAATATGTGTGCCTTACGTAGCAAAATAGGTACATTATTAAAATGTGAAGCTGAGTAAATAATTGTAAGGTACAGTATAACTAAAGGTGCAATTTAATAATACACCCGGGTGTACCTATATTTATAAATAACTGATATACAAGAACTAAACAACATATGACGCATATACCGCATATTTATACAATTGTAGGCCAACCATGATTAAACTACATTTTAATCATTATTTGCTTTGTAGCGGTTGGCATACTAGACACATGAGTACATATGTCTATTGTTCCTCTTTTATGTAGGTATTTGTGCTACATGTCCCAAATCCTCAGTGAAGTGGAACAAAACAGTAATGGCGGTTCTTGGTTCTATTGTCACAAGCAACTGCCTGTTTCCTTTCGTTAAGCTCAGGTCACGATGAAGACATATATAATATCAGTAAGTACTTTATCTGCACCCACAGTCCGAATTGGGTTCTCTGAATTTGTGTTTACATAAATAAGTATTGTTACGCACTGCAGTGCAACATCATTTTCTAAATCTAAGAGAAATACGCGCTTCAATGGTTATTTAACTCTATTCTAATCTCTATTCTATTTATTCATACGTATTTCCTCCCTTAAACGTCATTAAAACGTACAGAGCCCATTTTGTGAAATCCGAATGAAGGCATTTTTTAATTGCGTTTTTGTAAATATGCAATTAACAAGTAACAATACAATTAAAGGGCATTTCTCCAGAAATATGTCTGCGACTCATTCATCTGTCTCCATACATTTACTATGAAAAAGGGCCAGATGAATGAGGTGACCGCAGACATATTTCTGGAGAAATGCCCTAAACTGGTGTACTGTATCTAACTCCAGGCCAAGTGCGTAGTTTATCGATACTTGGCTTTTCACAACTAGCGAACAGTAAGTTACCGAGTTAAAGTGCTGCCTGCCATAGTTTCACTGTGTCTGCGCCGGCGCCGGATGCAAGGTCACTCGATCCCAAACATGTGCGAATTTCCAGCAGAATAGATCACTATTCATCCGGGGCAGAGTAGTAAACGTTTTATTATCACCATCGTAAAATTATACTTTTTATGATAATCGGAATAGAGCCAAGATGAAGCTCTGAGAATCGACTCGCGGTGCAATAAAAATTATTAACAGAAAAATTGTAGGCGTACCTAATTTTGAGATGTTAGCTGAATGTTTTTTTGTTAATTCTTAAAGATCCCTTAATACACACCTTTCATAAAGGAATCCGCAAATGAACACCATACCACCTTTCTTTAGACTTTCTCTCCATAAGCTTTTCATTAGGAATATAATAGGTATACGTCGACACCTGTGACGCCTTATAGATATAGAGAACCTATAAAATCTCTAAAAATAACGGGAATGTTTATTAAGAACCCAGTTATTATAAGAAACATCTCAAATTATTTTATTTCTAATATTTCATTTAAATTTCTTATCTATGAATTACCAGTGAAATACAATAACTTTTGTAATGATATTAACTGCTTTCATTTGGTAATCGTTTCATGTCGCTCATTATAACCACAAAATCTAGTATTTAACTCACTCCTTTGAGCTAATGGTTTACCAAAACCGCAAACCCTTTGTGTTCCACGAGTTTGCCAAATAAGTGCGGATTGCAAATCGCCATGGCAACGGGTGTTGCCGAAAAAGGTTTATGTGCGGTACAATCTTATGTTCTCTGGGTCGTTTTGGTTTTGTGGAGGTGCGGTATTCGCTTTCGATCGTAATGATGTGGGTGATCGGTGAGAGTAGTTCAAGGTAGCTGCCACCGCAGCGGCGGTGGTTACAAGATAGTTCACTCTAGCGAATACTGCTCTGAGATGACAATTTCCGAACGTATAAGATAATAATATTGGGGGGCAATCTTACACAAATCGACCTACTCTCAAATTAAGCAAATAACTAAATATTTTTACTAAAAAAAACCCGACCGCGGTGCACTTTAAAAGTGCATAAAATCCGCCATTTTGTTTATTTTAACGAACTTCATACCCAGTGACACTCGCGCCATCAAGACGAATCTAATGATGTATCATTTATCTAAATCGGTTGTGCCGTTGAGTAGTTACGAGCGGACACAGGAACGGACATACATACATACAGGTCAAACACATTACCCTCGGCTTCGCCGCAGTCGGGTAATAAAATTAAGCTTGTAATATGGGTATAAATAAATACTAGGATGTCGATACTCGGGCGTCAAATACCTGCGATCTGAGACATTCTTTGTTTTACCTCCCTAGGCAAGTAATGTACTATTATTGCACACCAAAAGAAAAATAAGTAGCTATTCTTTAATTACATAGAAAACCTATAAAAGTAAAAAAATAATGTATACCTATTTTTGATTCCAAAATAACTGTGACACTGGATGCCACGATAGATTCGACATCGTAGTCTGACTTACGTGCGTTAATATGATAGAATACTAGTTATATAATTAACAGTAAACATCTATGAACTGGCTGTTCGATTTGTTCGTCTTTGGCAGCGCCACTGTGTCCTGTTGGCGTCTTCGCTAAGTGCTTTATTTCTGTTCTACTTTCCTTGTACTTGCTATCTACCGGGAAAGTACACAGCAGCTCAATTCCACTCTAGTCCAGGTATAACATTCTCATTCTCTCTTCATTTGCATTCTCTCTGTCGTATGGTTATTAGTAAAACATGGAGGATGATGAGTCACTTGATCATCCATCTGGAAGGAGAGCGGCTTCGAGCTGGTTTGCCAACTGTGGTTCCAACTATGTTAATTTGATCAGTCATTAGTAGTTTTTCCTAATTATGTTATGTTGTTTGTTACAGACGGAGGCATGCTGAAGCACGTGGCGGTGTCCCCGCACCGCGCACGCGCAGACTCCGTGAGCCTGGCCTCGTCCGCGTCGTGCTGCAGCCTGGGCTCGCTGGAGCACCGGCACGACTCCGTCGGCGACCTCTCACACAGAACGGTGAGTTGTACTGAAGCACGTGTCCGCACCGCAGACTCCGTGAGCCTGGCCTTGTCCGCGTCGTGCTGCAGCCTGGGCTCGCTGGAGCACCGGCACGACTCCGTCGGCGACCTCTCGCACAGAACGGTGAGTTGTACTGAAGCACGTGTCCGCACCGCGCCGTAGACTCCGTGAGCCTGGCCTCGTCCGCGTCGAGCTGCAGCCTGGGCTCGCTGGAACACCGGCACGACTCCGTCGGCGACCTCTCGCACAGAACGGTGAGTTGTACTGAAGCACGTGTCCGCACCGCGCCGTAGACTCCGTGAGCCTGGCCTCGTCCGCGTCGAGCTGCAGCCTGGGCTCGCTGGAACACCGGCACGACTCCGTCGGCGACCTCTCGCACAGAACGGTGAGTTGTACTGAAGCACGTGTCCGCACCGCGCCGTAGACTCCGTGAGCCTGGCCTCGTCCGCGTCGTGCTGCAGCCTGGGCTCGCTGGAACACCGGCACGATTCCGTCGGCGACCTATCGCACAGAACGGTGAGTTATAATTTCCTTTTCCAAACTCAAAGCATTTATGCTGCAATTAGGCCACAGGGACACTTTTACGAGTCTGACTCTACCAGTGCTCCGGAAAGTGACATTTGAAGAAAAGAAACACAAGAAAATCTTCGTTTAGTCTTTAAAAAAAACTACTTACTGAAATTTAAAAATTCTGCTATTTATATTTTGTCATAATTTAGACCTCGACGGGATACCCTATTGGCAACCTTTCAGGAACTAAAAATGAAGAATTTCCCATGTAACCCTCTTATATTCCATTCGTAGTATAGAGGTATCTTGGTGTGTTTATTCTAATTATAGATAAGGTTTTATTCAATGGTATTCTACTTAAAAACTTGTTTGAATCGGTCAATCGATGTTGAAAGAAAACGTAATTAATAAAAATAATCAATTGTTTTACGTAAACCGTGGAAATTTTAAGGGCAAAGAGATTGCATCACTGTTCACTGCGCGGCAATGGGTGCCGCATAAAAACAATAGACAAGCCACGGTCGATCTTACTCAAATAATTGTTAAAAAACAATAGTTCCAAAAAAACCGGCTCAGCTGTCAATCATCTCCTAAAAAGTAGAGCTTGGGTCATGGTGTTTCATTGAAGAGGAAGCTACGTATTTAAGAATACTGTTGAAATTATGTACCATTAACATAGTCCTCAGTGAATACCTACTAAATTGTCGCGATTATTTTGTCCTAGAAGGTAACTTTGTCCGCAAATTGTCCGAGAGATGGCGTTGCTTACTTGCTGAAGGCATCGGTATTAACATTTTTCTTATGAAATTAAATGAAATAATTTATTTCTGCAAGTAGGCCTCAAGGGCTCTTTCACATGTCCGATTCTTTCTTTTGGCGCTTCGGCAAATTACATTCTGGTGAGAAGAAGCGCCGGTAGAAACTCATCAGTTTCTCTTTTCAAAATAAACATTGAGCATTACAATAATTGTGAAAATGCAATTTCAATAAGTAATACAATGCATGAAACAAGTGCTTAACTAATATACATTTCAATATACATAAACTATTTTTTAGAGACGTAAAGGGTCTCTAGGCGTCAAAACAAATAGAAAAATGGAAAATAAAGAGACATACACTAAAATTAATGGAGATTTAAGGGGTCTCCGTTGTCTTAGATTCTTGACCCCGAGTTGTAGAAGTTCAAGTTTACAATTTTATCATAGCAAAGAAGACAAAGATCGCGACATAATCTGACTCTGTAGACCTAGCACCTTTGGCAGCGACTTCGTTTGTCGCGCGACAAAGCATGTCCTGTCACTGTCACACTATACTGATTGGAAAAGATAGGTGGTATTTATCGCGCGACACAGTTGTGCTAGACTGCTAGAGGTAATAGTTTGCGATCTCTCCTCTTCAAATGTCACTCGTCGATGCGTTGGTGGATTCAGAGTTGCAAAAGTGCTACTTCGGCGTATGCGTAGAATAATTCTTTCTATTTCGTTGAATATCTTCCAAGTATTTAGCTGAGTTATGTCTAAAGTATACTAGTGATTCATATCATACGCCGTATTACACAAGTATGTGACGCAATCTCCAAGATATCAAAGAAAACATCGGCTAATTGACAATATGTTCCTTTTCTCATCATTAGAAAGGAAAGAGGGGACATTACTTGGAATAATGCAAGACCTCTGACTCAAGCAAATTATGTAAAAGAAAACTCCTCATTTCCTTGACTAGTTAACATTACGTGTTCCACTAATGTTTCTATAAACGTACATTTTATGAATGTATGAAGAAATGTGCCCATTACTTTCTCTCAATGTATGGATATTGGAACGAGTTATAGTAGAAAAGATCGCCTAAAGATGACCTTCCCTCATCCTTTTTACCCGACGGTGAAGCCCAAAAGGAGGGTTATGTGTTTTACCTGTATGTATGTATGTAAGTATGTATTATGTATGTATGTCCGTTCCTATATCTGCTCATAACTACTCAACGATACAACCGATTTTGATAAATGATACATCATTCATTAGATTCTTCCTGACAACGCGAGTGTCACTGGGTAAATAAAATTTGAAATAAAAAACAAAATGGTGGATTTTTTGCACTGCAGTTGGTTTTTTTATTCTTTATTATTTTATCAAGATTTTATATGCAATAGGAGGTTAATAGACACAGTAAGCTGGTGTCGATTGCCGTTATCATGGTAAGGGTTAGTGATCTGGCGCTTCCGTATAATGCAACATTTCCTATTTTTATATAGATTTTTTATTCAATCCGACTTATATGGAAAGGCACGTAATTTTATAGTAATCACGATGCCATAGGGGCTATGGGACCGTCGTTGGCAGATTTAGGGTAATCTCAATTTTTAGATTACATTTTTAAACGTGATTTACCGTGTCTCGCTCGATCTGGAAAAAAGTTGCCAACCACACCTTTTCGTTTTATTCATGATTTTACTATCGATTAGCATTTTTTTAAATTCCTACCTTAGTAGTAAAATGTAACTGTCAAATAAACTTTAAAGTAGCCTTGACAGTTCATTCAGTCGTACATACCCTGTATACTACACCAAAGCCATTATCCGTGACATTCAAAACAAAGCCCATTTTCACCGGGAATGGAAAAAAACGAAGAGTGTGAATGCCCTAAGCACATTCAAAGAATTGCGTTCGAAAATTAAGCGTGATATAAAGTTAGCCCACGACAATTATGCCACTAATGCATCTCGCACACTTTGTAGCAACCCTACTCAGTTCTGGCAATATGTAAACACATTGCGGAGCCGCGGAGGGATAGAACCTACGGTTACACGGGGCGATGTAGAGTATCGTGGAGCTGAAGCGGCCGGTGCATTTGCGGCCCACTTCCAATCTGTTTTCCTTCCCGACTTGCCAGCCCTCGACCCTCAACCGGCCAGCTCGGAGACCTCTGCCAACGCACGGCTAGTTGACATTAAACTAATAAGTGCTGTCACGATTAAAAAAGCTGTCAAACGATTAAAAGCCGGCACCTCTGCTGGCCCTGACGCGATTCCCGCCTACATTATTAAGGGATGCATAGATATGTTGGTAAAACCCATTACTTTTATTTTTAACTTAATCCTTAACACTGGGGAGTACCCGAGTATCTGGAAAGTATCCCGTGTCACTCCAATTCCCAAAAAGGGGTCAAAGCTAAAAGTGGAAAATTATCGTCCTATCGCTATATTATCGGCGTTGGCAAAGGTCTTTGAAATGGTTCTCCATGAATATCTTTTGCCCCAATGCATGCCATATGTCGTCAGCGAACAGCATGCCTTTCTGCCAAAAAGATCCGTGGCCACTAACTTGGTTGAACTTGTGGATATTCTCACACGCGAAATGGACAACCGCTGTCAAGTCGATATCGTCTACCTCGACTTCCAAAAAGCATTCGACAGAGTGGATAACGATGTACTGTTACTTAAACTGGGAAAAATGGGTTTTACTCCTCGTTTGTTAAAATTTTTCGCAAGTTATCTCAGGGATAGGGAACAGTTCGTCAAGTATGGACCGTATCTTTCTAAACCCTACCACACACGTTCTGGTATAAGTCAAGGGTCTAATTTAGGGCCGTTTCTCTTCTTGACACTCATAAACGACCTCCCTGAGGTAATCAATCGATCAAAGGTGTTGTTGTTTGCTGACGATGTAAAGTTGGTCATGCCCATTAAGTCCACTCACGACTGCGAGTCGCTACAAGACGATATCGACGCGGCATATAGATGGAGTTTGGAGAATAAGTTATTATTTAACATTGAAAAGTGCGAAGTAATGACTTTTTCTCGCTCTCCTTTGCCCCTCTGCTATGATTATTGCATAGCAGAGAAGGCTATGACCCGCGTCGAGGAAGTTCGAGATCTCGGAGTGGTGTTTGACCCGCACGTCACGTTTCGGCCGCACATACAAAGTGTCACCAGCAATGCGTACCGGAGACTGGGATTCGTGCTGCGCAACGCTGCCCCCCTGACTATTGCAGCGACGCGTGTGCTGTACGCGGCGCTTGTACGGAGTATTCTGGAGACGAACGCAGTGGTCTGGAGTCCACATGAGAAAAAATACATTCTTATGCTGGAACAAGTCCAAAAAAAATTTCTTCGTAATATGTATAGCAAAATACATACGTATTACCCTTTTATGTACCCGACACGATTTCTTCAGGGACACTTAGGGTACGACTCACTAGAGCTGCGTAGAAATCTGGGACTAATTTATTTCATTATTAAAATTTTAAGGTGTAAGGTAGATAGTATCGGCCTTTTGGAAAAATTCCTGAAACTCTCAGTACCTGATGAGTACTGCAGCAGGCGGCGGCGCCCGCCCCTGCTGGCCGCAGCGCACACGCGCACGCGCCTGCGCCTGCACTCCCCCGTTCTGCGCGCGACTGCGCTCATCAACTCCCTGCTCGCGGCACATTCTGAATGCGATTTGTTTGCGACAGGTATAGCGAGACTGATGATAGAATGGAAGAGAGTGCTAGAGAGAGAGCAAGATAGATATCTTGTAGCTGTAAGTTAGTTAGTAAGTTTCTGAGTCTGTGTAACGCTTTGGTTTGTGTCAACTGTAATGTTACATGTTTTATGATTCAATAAATAATAATAATAATAATAATTCAGTTCCTCATGGTTTCCATCACAACAACTGGATTTTGTTCAAAATGGGACCAATGTGAAAGTATACTACAATACAATCCAATATTCTTTATTGTGCACCAAAACAAAAGATTACAAAAACTTAAATCTAAAACAGCATAAATGGTAAACAACAGGCGATCTTATCGCTAATAAGCGATCTCTTCCAGAGAACCTACTAATATAATTTCAATTAAAAATAGATTTTTCCGAATTGATTAATAAAAACGACGGAGTTCTGTCTGTTGTAACAAACATTAAAAACAGAACCGACTACAGAACTTCTTTTTGTGAAGTCGGTTAAAAAGGAGGAGGGAAGGTGGATATTAGGCCGTATCTCAGACTATCAGATGATGGCAGCCTTGACCACGAGTTACCTTCGCCACAGGAAGCCTGTGTTGACTTTACGACCAATATTTTTGATAGTGCGTTATCGAATGTTTAAATTTAACATGTTTGGTGTAAATATTTGCTTCCTTCCCTTCTGACCTCGATGCAGTAATGTGTAATTTTAGTCACGAATTTGAATATTTTCGATTATTTTTGCCACAGGGGTTTGACATTATGCGTTTGATATAAGATGCACTTTATTACCATACCCACACTTCTCTACAGTTAATACTTATATACTGTAAACGAGTGCAAAATAAAATATCTAACAGCACAAAAGTGACTTAAGTAATTTTGAAGAAAAAAATTTAAGTATTGATTTTACCTAATACCTTTTATTGATATAACGATTAAGCCGCTTAAAACGTTCATAATCATAAGCTTATTATTGTCGCGTTTCTCATTCGATAAAGAAAAGTTGAACAAAGCAAAGCATACCTACGTATATATACCAGGTGTTGCATGTAACAGGATCAAATAATTAAAACTTAGATTCTACTCATCAAACAATAAAACTTTCGTTCAACAAGTTTAATAAATTATGTAATCTGTAGATTTTATCTTTTTCATACAAATTAAATAGTATTTTCAATGTACGTAACATCAGTCTAATTGACGTCGCTTGTCACGCTACTAACATAATTAACATCGCAATACATTGCGGCTTCAAATAAACTTTAAAGTGTACTAAAAACCAAAACATAAGTTATTTTTAAATGTGGCTGAACAAATGTTGTTCAGTCTGAGGAGTACAACCTTAGTTTTAATTATTTATTCCTAGTACAGGCAACACGTTGTATACTTGCGTATACATAACTTATTTTCTTATTAAATTTTGCGACACTGATGAAAATGTTACTTTTCATAAATGTAAAATTTCAGTTTCATAATATCCATGCATATATAAATACATACCTAGTAAACATTCAGCTGGACCCACGGACCCTCGCGTGTAGCTAATAACTAATTAGTTTTCTAATTTAATATAAACACAAATTAAGAAATCCTGGGAAGATCGTTGCATTGTGCGCATTATTTGCATGAAACCTCACAATAGTTATATTCCATTGTGCGCGGCAATAATTCACAAGATTGAGAACAATTGGGGAATATGGAGAAATACGACTATCTTTTAAATTGTGGTTTATGACGAAATCGTTGTGAGTTTCGGGCTTCTGTCGTCCGCCCACTTGGCATTATACAGGTTGAATTTTAAGTCGTGAATTGTCATTTTTTACCCGACGCAGCCCAAAGGAGGGTTATGTGTTTGACCTGTACGTATGTATGTCCGTTCCTGTGTCCCCTCGTAACTACTCAACGGCACATCCGATTTTGATAAATGACACATCATTAGATTCGTCTTGATGGTGCGAGTGTCACTGGGTATGAAGTTCGTTAAAATAAACAAAATGGCGGATTTTATGCAGTTTCAAAGTGCACCGCGGTCGGTTTTTTTTTAGTAAAAATGTGGTTATTTGGAGTCCTTTATTAGTAACTAACTTTCACTGGTACCTAGTAAAGACAATAATGTTTATTTTTTACTGTTTTAATTTGATTTATCTTAATTTGCCTAAAATGTTTGTTTCTTCCGACTAAGAAGTCAAAAAGGCCTGCTTTGTATCCATACACCACCATCTTCTTCTCAGTCGTCGCACTCTTTGCAGAGCGGTCGTGATCAATTGCTAGTATTACCACAGAATAAGTAATAGTACTTTAGTATTACTTAGTGCAGATATTGCTCGCTGTATGATGCTCCGCCATCTCTCTCGATGCTCTTGACTCATGCTGCAAAGGTTTAATATGGTTAGATATGGTAGACAAACGAAAGCATTCTTGCCTAAGCTAAAAAGGAGACGCTTTATTTGCGCAAGTTAATTAGTAGGATAAGTTTAGCAGTATATCTCATTGAGTTGTTGCCAAAATGATTGTGATTTTCGGGCTTTTGTCGCCCGCCTACATGGTATATTATAGATCTCATGATGTGTCGCCACTTATTTAATTTTTCCATTAGACGACTAGTCATGTCGCTTGAGTCAACAATCATCTTTTGTCTTCATTTGTACTGACGTTGTAAAAACTTCCGTTGAGACTTTGGGCTATCATTTGTCACACGATGATGACAGCCTTCCTAGTGTTTCTATCTAATTTAGGACATCCGTGGGCTACTTATTCTTTCCAAAATAAGTTTTTTTTTCGAAGTTGGTTTGGATATACGAAAGCGTTTAAGTTCATAGTATACACGGTGTAAAAAAATAGGACACGAAAAACTCTAAAATCCTTAAGATATTTTATTTAAAAAAATAAGAATAAATGCATTTGGACGTTTCGTAATAATTACTTCAAGGGAATCTGCATTCCCCATATATTTCGATTGATACCGCGCCAAAAATTGTATGTCGCAAGCTTCAGCAATCAAATATTTACCTAACTATAACTCTATGTGATATTACAAAATAGGAAACATAAATTAAGTTGCAATTCAAACTCGATCGATAATCAATTACACTAATGAAACTGATACTTCGGCAAACACTACAATAACGGGTGTCGACATTGCAAGTTTATCAAAGCATATTCGCTAATTAAGCGACACTGACATTTCTTTAATTTAAAACTAAAATACCCTAAGCCTATAGCAACGTGGTTGTAAAATCAGTCTTAATCTGTAGCGCCTTGGGGTTTAAATCGAATTGACGCGGTATTTGATAATATGCTTTATTGTTTAGAAGGAATAGTGATGGCCAACTAAGATAGAGATGATTTCTCGATTGTTCAGCTCGGTATGGTTTGGGAGCGACCATGTTTGACCAGAAGAGAACAGAACTAACTATGAATGAAACGCGTACAGCGTTAGTGCGTTTTGTCTTAGAACGGGAGCGTAATGCGCATGCGTGGAAAGCGAGTGACGTGCGTGGGAGCGTTACAAAATGATGGGGCTTGGACAGATGGGTCGAGCAAGTGTGTACACCAATAATTGACAACATTTCAAATTATATGAAGTGGGCTAAATCAAAAACCATTTCGGCAAATATGCTTCCCGTATGTAACGAGGCAGTTATTTTATTTTTTTACCCGTTAATTTCCAAGATAATCGCGAAAAACTGTAAACCGGAAATGTGACGTAGATAGTACGTACATAGACAATAGACCAAAGACAAAACTAAATCTATCATTTTTTTTATGTATCCGGTTGTCACACTCTGTCAAAAGTTTTCAAATGACATTGTCAGTTCTTACATTTCGGTGTTGACGACTATTCTTATTTTACGATATTACTCTCGCTCCACTTGAAATACTTGACGACTTGGCTTTTATAACGGACACTGCTGCTTCTTTTCACGCTTACATCGCAATAAAAACCTCAATAACTACACCTCCTCAACCTCAACAAAACAGAACCTCATACAAATGAAGACCTCAGATGGATTTGTGCAAGCATTTAGTACCAACTTGCCATGGGTTGATACTGCCATGATGTTAGAGTTCATACAAACGGACGATAAATATAATTTGGCTGGGATACGAGGTGCAAAAGCTGCCTTATCGTCTCGAACTTCGTATAGTGCCACTTCGTACCGTATAGATAGTTTCTACACCATATTGTGTGCCCTACATTGAACCCTGTTTTTGCTTTACATATACCTGTACCTGTATATGAAACTAATAACATTATCCTAAGAAATAAAACTGTAAGGCTTAGTGCGAGTATATTTATTTTCCAAATATATAAGTTTGTGGTTCCAAATTACAATGTGTTGTTTTGTCTTTTGTCGCTACCTTAACTAGTATGTTTTGGGTTGTCATAATAGGGCAGCACATTACGAGTACACCTCAGGATGCAGAAGATGGTGTAGGTTCATCATGAGAGGTTGACGGTGCTGCCTGGTTTGATTCTTTTAACGGTCTTCTTGTGAGTGATGCTGGAAGACGAGGTTTCAGTTTTGCATTGACATTCATGACTTTCCAATATCTATAGTTTTCCATGTCTTTCTCCAACTGTGAAATGACAAATAGGTATAATAAGCATAAGCCTGAACACCATGAGGGTGATTTCAATGCACACTGCAAGAATTTGTAAGTGCAAGTGCCAATAACTATTTAAGAAAGTCCTATAAATAAACAAGGTTATATTAGCTAGTTAAGTTAAATATCACAACACATGAGTACGTACTGTAAACTTTATCAGTAAATATAGTCCACTACCAATCTAATACAAAGGTGAGCTAGGTTAAGTATATTATTCGGTTGTACTTACACCGAGATGATTTTCACAGATGAATAACTTCCTTTTAGGAACACGATCTAGCCCCGCCGCTCGACACCATGCCTCAATTTGCCCAGCAGGGACACAAAAAAACTTTTTTTGTGGTGTCAGTCTTGTGTTATTAATACACGTTCTTATAAAACAGTTTTTAGTTTCTTTTGATGCCATGTTTTCGTTTTTACTTGTAATTTTATTGAAGAAAATTTGTGTTGACAATTATATGACAATGACGTAAACCTCAAATCAATCAACCGTCACGACCTATTTTTTTTTTGAAAGCAAGAGGCAAAGGAAAATCCGTACTCGTGACGTCATATGTCGTTTACGACCTTTCAAACATTCGCTATTTTTTCACTTAATATTTTTGAATGAAAAATTGCTTTTCTGGGAAAATAAAAAAACACGTATACCTTAGAATTTGATTTTTTTTCAATACATAACATAAAATAGCCCACTTGAAAAAATGAAATGTTGTCAATTTGTATTTTTAATGAAAACTCAATGGATTGTTTATATTTACGCGTCTTTTGTTAGCTTTAGAGTTAGGTAGATTTTATTTTGAGAAAAACGTCTAGCTTTCTTGTATGTATTTATTTATACACGTTCACAATTTTTTATAAATAATACTATCTAAAAGTGGGTTAATATTGCAATCGTTGTCTCTTCCACACAAAAACTTGCTTATTTCTGTAAACAACATAATACAAATATGCTTAATTATCAGATATTATCAGAAAAATACTATAAAAGGTGCACAATGTCGTGTATCTAAAAACAATAAAAAATAAAACAATTCTCAATTTTATACATTCGGTACCTACTAACAATTATTTCATCGCTGTATTTGCATATCATCACTAATCAAAACATTGAGTCTGCTCCCGAAACTACCAATTTAGACCCTATTTAATGACTATACGGTTAAAATTGGAACGCACTAGATATTGACTTTTAATGTGTTATAATTTTTTAGA
Source organism: Eudemis profundana (assembly GCA_947034925.1). Taxonomy (NCBI): domain Eukaryota; kingdom Metazoa; phylum Arthropoda; class Insecta; order Lepidoptera; family Tortricidae; genus Eudemis; species Eudemis profundana. The sequence goes on along the minus strand of OX344799.1, from coordinate 25,402,310 downwards.
TTAAAGGCGACGCCGGCGCATATGGCAATGCTGGGGGCGTCGTCTGACCTTCTTAACTTAAGTCGTAACTTATAGCCGCATGTGTATAATCTGTGTTAACCACTGTTCTTGCCTAATTTACTCATTTGGTTAGTTTGATCTAGTCATGTGGTATTTTTGGTACATGATTTAGCTAACATCCTGTGTGTGTTAGGTTTCGTTTTATTCATAATATTTCTCTATTAATAAATAGGGAATCAGGTAACTGGTTGTTATTAAACTTATGAAGACCTTTAAGTAAAACTGAACAATTTTTAGAGCCTTTCGACGTTTAAATTCGTTTGCTTAAGTTTAGATATGCAACTGTTAATGGGTTTTTGTTTCAATTTAGTTTTATTTGAGTTATTCTGTAAAAATCTAACAATTCACACAATATCACGGAAAAACTGCACATATTGTGCAGTGCAATCTATGATTAACCATCTAGCCTTCAGTGACTCATCCCGCGCTGCACTATTGCATGACTCCATCCAAACACTCAAAACACGACACTAATTACTCCTTAGTCATAGATAATAGAATATTCCTCGCGCTTAGACATGCGAGTTCATTTTCCCGCCACCAGATGTCGCTTTTTATAATTATAATTTTCCACAATGGCGCCCACGCCCCCGATTCTCGTTCTCATGGTTTCTTAGATGATTAGCAAATCACGCGATCGGAGCGGTATCGGCAATGTTAATGATGTGAATTATCCAGGCTAGGGTTTATGAAAAGGTTTTTGCTTAGTTTGCGGGGTACGTAACTAGGAAAGTTCCAGGAAAACGCTGGAAGAATGAGTCTACTATGTCAAACCATCAGATAGGGCCCACTACTGCATACCATCCGCGATTTGTATCGGAACTGCATTCCAGCTGCACACTGACTGCACGCCGACTGCACAGTTTCTATACAAGTTGCAGTTGGGTTGCAGTCCATCTGTGTCGGCCCTTACAGATGAGGATCATACGACTCATTGATCCCTGGCGCTTCGTTCCCACCGCTCCGACCCCCTCAAGGTGGTCCGGCCCAACCGACCTGGTTCAATCCCAGGCGCCCCGGCGGGTCCCACCTAGTCCGACTCTTTCAAGGTGGTCCGGGCCAGCGACCTGGTTCGATCCCAGGGAACGCCACCAGGTCCAATTTTCGCAACAGTCCGTAAGACTTGCAAGTATGTCAGGTTAAAAAAAAACCGACTCATTGATTGATACCTAAGTTACCTACCAGTTGTCAGTGCCGTAAATAGGGCGGTGCCACCGCTGCCCAGGCACAGGGCGTAGACTCTGGGGGCGCAAGAATGGCCAGACCAGGCAGGACCCTAGGGTACCTATAATATCTAAAAAAAAACAAGGGCGCAGTTATAGAAGCTCGCACAGGGCGCAGAAAAGGCTATTTACGGCACCGCCAGTTGTTGGCACTACTTCTAGTTTTGAAGAGAGTTTAATCATCATCATCGAAAACCTAGTCACAGTTTTCTGCTAGACGTATACCTACGCACTAGTAGGGTCCTGTCTTCGAGGATACAGTGGCAGAAGATACGTGCGAATGAGTCCATTTATGAGATGCTATGACTGATAGAACATTATTTTAATTGAATTACTCTGTCACAAACTCACGAATATATATTTGATTCTCCCTTCTAACCCCCCTTTAGACCCTTAAACTTTTACTAACAGTAACCTAAGACCTCTTTGCTTCCCACTGTCTTATTTTTCTACTAACTTAACATTTTAACGTACAAGTAAAAACAAAACGTTAATGATCGGTTAACTACGCTAAAGAGCACCAAAAGTCATAACACATCACTTTAATATCCTTACGTTAATCATACAAATTAACATTTGGTCCATTTTTTTATAGTAACTCTATTCTTCCCATGACCCTTATTACAAAAGCAGAAAGGCTACCAATACTCCGCCCGCGCGCGCTCCGCGTATATATTGCTCCGCCTGAAGTTTGAATACTTATTTCTATCGTTGCTTGGCAACGTCTTAATGTTGATGGTTCTTAAGTCAGTGACACTACGTTCAAAACTTCATTTGTTTTACATAATTTCGTTTCATTCCTTGACCCTTATTACAAAGATATAAAGACCTCGTCCTGCAATCGTAGCTTAGCAACGTCTGAATGTCGATGGTCTTAAGTCAAATGCATAGGGTTTAATTTTGTGTGATAAAGCATAAGTGATGTGCGATGCGCGGCGATTCCCACGACGTCGACAGCATGTGCATCCTGGACTGCATTGTTCGGTTTATTTTTGTAGATCGCCCATTGTTTGGGATGCGAAAATGCATCTGGGCCGAGATGTTAGAATAAATATACAAATTCGTTCACGATTTTTTGTTATTTTAAGCACGTTTCGAAGAGCACTCACACTTGTTTTTGAGGTTTTGTGCTCCGACGGAGATGCTTCTGGCATGTTTTTAGTTCTTACTTACTGTACAGATTTCCTCATTTCTGATTTGAATAGAAATACGCAGTGTTGTCCAGCCCCTCACAAGACAAGTCTGACGACCTGGTTTAGGTCGCCGAAAGTTGGTGAAGGCAAAATGCGTGTAACCGTGGTCACAGAATAAGCTTATAAAAAATTTAGTACGTACAGAAGTTTCTCTTTTTAACAAAACTGACCACCAGATGGCACGCACCGCATCCGACCGTCTCTCTCTATCGTACAGTCGAGTTCATCATTATCTGAGCAAAGATTGGACCAAAAACATCTGAACAAGACCCTATTGTCAGAAGCATAAGAACTAGATCAGATGTTTTTGATCCGTTCTTTGCTCAGATAATGATGAACTCGACTGTACAACACGTGCTCTATCTGGTCGCTGGCTAAGTCCCTCCGGAGGAGCAACATTTGGTACTAGCAGTCGTGCCGCGAAATCGCTCCTGTCGTGGTTGTAGAAGACTTTGGCGGGATCTATGCTCAACTGACGTCTAAGGGTTGAGATGATGATGATGTTGATGATGATTTGCTTACTATCTATGTATTTTTTTATAGTATTTGACGCCTTGAGACCCTTTACATCTCTAAATATGTAGTTTTAAGTTTTTATAATGTAATGGATCCGGAGATTATTATATCTCTTGGTAAAAAAAACTGTGCCCAGTTATTTGCTTGTTGCATTTTATTAATGTCATTTTAAGTAATTACGTCACAATTGTTGTAATGTAACAGAAACTGGTGAGTTTCTTCCGGCGCTTCTTCTCATCTTTTGATCATCTACCGAAGCGCCAAAAGAATTAGACATGTAAAAGAGCCCTTGAGGCCTACCTGCAGAAATAAATGAGTTTGAGTTTGATGATGGTGATCTTCATACTCATACTCAGTATTTATAGGTTGTGTGATAAACATAGTGGACATATGCCTTGCCTGCCCTAGGGTTTTCACCGATCTCTATGGCATAGAAAGCCCGGCGACACACGGACTTCCGGTATGCGCGCGCGTCCACTGATCATGCGCAATTATGCTATTATGGCTTCCGGTGACAAAGGCGCCATATTGTTAGATGTCCTTTCTCGATCCAACAGCAAGGACCTACCGGGCTGTCACAACTCGACTTCGCTGGTCACATGATAGGGCCGGCATAGACCTGTCACTATCGCACCATAGAAGAAAAAAAAGATTTCTGCAAGTAGGCCCTCAAGTCTCTTTTACATATCCGATTATATTCTTTCCTCTTCTTTTGGCGCTTCGGGTAATGACCTTCTGGTGACAAGAAGCCCGGAAGAAACTCACCAGTTTATCTTTTCAAACATCTTAAGTACTACAACAATATGACGTTAATACATGAGATTTCATTAATACATTACATTAAATATTTTATTAGAAGAGAAAGATTGAAAAATTATATGTCTCGGGCAGGATTCGAACCTGCATCTCATCGGCTATCCGGGCCAGACACAGGCGCGTTACCAACTATGCTCCCGAAACTCTGTCCAGGTCATCCAATTTTTCAACCAGTCCCTTCATTTGTGACGTTATCCTGGGAAACTGTGTTAATCTGTCGGTTGTGATAGTAAAAGCGAATGAAATAAGAACGATATCACTCAAAACTGGAATTACCAGCGTCCTCGCTCAATATGGTCTTAGAGCCCATGCAAATAACGAATAGTTGTCCTGCTTCTCTCCATCTGTCAGCCACCGCTCTGCTATGCAAATTGTACGCCGGCATTACTGTCAACGGTGATGGACGGGGCCCACGACTACCTTTATTTATAATGGCTCTAAACAAACAAATCTAACGGCACAAAACCACCCACGCTGTCGGTACTGCTGGCAACAAAGTAAAACACATGTTATTCACCATATTCCATTGAGTCAGGTGGAAAAATGTGTACTTATGTTGGCTGTAGGCTGTACATGAAACGATCTACGAGCAAAACAAAAGCTACCGTATCAAATGAGGCACTCGCTCACGCACAGGCGATCAACTCCCGCGCATACACAGTATGATATACGCAGTATAGTAACACAAACAGTAACCAAACAGGAGTACAATAAGCAATTTAGAACAATTAGTATTTTTTAATGATTATTGAAGATAGTAAATACAGCATTTATGCCACACCTGGCCAAAAAGTGACTTTTTCAGAAAAAGCCGCTTTCTGGCCAAGTCTAGATGATGTACACAACACGGGAGGTAATAAAGAAAGCCCTCGATCGCATATTTACGTCCCTCGCTTGCAGCTCGGGCCGCAAACTTCTGCAATTTCGGCCTTTCTTTGTATTACCACCCTAGTTGTGTAATGTACTATTTACACTTTATAAAATTGATTGAAATACTTTTATCTAGTACCTAAATTTCTATATACATAAAAAGAAAGTCGGGTTAGCTGTGGATTAGTTACACCCTTTATGAGTCCAGAACGGGTGGACTTATTTTTATAATTTTACATTTTTTCCGTTTGTCCCTGCTCCGAATAATAAAATAACTATTAAAACACAAATAAAATCTGAGGTGAAACGAATTTCACCGGGACAGCTAGTTAATACTTAATATAAGTATGCGTGCGTTACTCATTTTCATAATTTACCAAATGCAAGTCCATTTATTTAAGTTGTAACGCAGGATTTACACAGAATCCTCTTACTACTTTTTTTTACCCGATTGCGGCGAAGCCCAAAGGAGAGTCATGTGTTTGACCTGTATGTATGTATATATGTATGTATGTCCGTTCCTATGTCCGCTCGTAACTACTCAACGGCACAACCGATTATGATAAATGATACATAATTAAATTCGTCTTGATGGCGCAAGAGTCACTGGGTATGAAGTTCGTTAAAATAAACAAAATGGCGGATTTTATGCACTTTTAAAGTGCACCGCGGTCAGGTTTTTTTTAGTAAAAATATTTAGTTATTATTTATCAACTACCTACTCGTGAATTCATAAGACTTATTATAAACTAAATTGATGTGTTTTATATTTTACAGGTAAGTTTTAATAATCTACGTAAGGTGAAAAGAATCAAGTAAGGGCGTAAGTATGGCATACATTTTAATTAGAGAATTGACAATTTGACATAACTACCGACTTTTGTGTATAATATGAATGCCCTGTGTATGTTTTGTTTTGAGAATAATCAAACTGTGTACTGCTTTTATTAGTTAACTGTGGCAAGCCGACCGAAGATAACGAAATGTAATGATCTGGGCAATCCGATATTTGTCCATACATAACCGTTATACAACTTTATTAACGGCGCTTCGAAAGCACTTTCTACTGAAGACTTCAAATGTCAGAGCGATTTTAATTCTTACATCATTTTTCAAAAACTGTAATATCTGACAGTAATCTAAGTATCATACAGATTTTTTTGCATCAGTTGTCTTTCGTGTAGGTAGATATCACGAAACTTACAGGCTTTCAAGCCCAATTTCCTTGCTTTTGGAATAGAACCCTAACCCTCGTACACATCTATCGATTTACTAGGCAAATCATGATAAAACACTCCACACCTAGGACCTTAAAATAAATAGCCGGACAGAGCCTTCGCTAACAAAGAACTGAAGCACGTCTAGTCCGCCGGCTGTGTGCGTGCTGCTCGCAATAGGAAAAAACTAGTTGATGTGTGCGTGCGGCTCGTACAAGCAGCCGGCGGACTAGAAACGGCTTCAGTTCTCTGTTGGCGAGGCTCCGTCCGGCTATTTATTTTAAAGTCCTTGATCCACACCGATACATATTGTATTGTGCACAGGAAATACGATTATTAAAAAAAAACTGTATGACTTAAAAGCATGGAACATGTGCGTGATCAAATTATAGTTCGATTATTTACAAAATAGCGTTACCTACGTTCAAATCCTTGCAACTTAAATTATCTAGCTATCATGGTGGCTGCAGCATCCAATTTATATGCACGCATGGCATAATATTCGCATGCTGTTATTGAGGTCCGTGTAATATGCACTGCATGCGTTAAATTGGATTTTATATAAAATGTAAATGTATTATATACGTATGGGTCGTCATAGGCACTTAATGCCTTTTTCCGTTGAGGTGTGCGTATGCGCAAGGGACATGACATCACGCGCGGATGACGCGCGCTGACGCATGTATGTGGTGTTAGTCGGACAAGGGCCTTAGGATCCTGGAGCAAGTTCCATTTGCAAGTGTTATAGCTTAATGATAAATATTCGACGATTATTTTTACGTCACACCTGGCCATAAAGTGGCAATAACCGCCCGCTACGCGTGCGGAAAATCCCACTTCATGGCCTGGGGGAGACGGAAAATTTTGTACTTAGAGTCTGTGCGGAAAGAGAATAGGATTTAAATGGGAGGGAGCTGTAATGCTTTTCTACCGTATTTGCAAAAAAAAAGCCATACTGGTTAGTTCCGTTTTTCGCCACGCCTATTCTCTTTCCGCACAGACTCTACCAGGGTGGTAATAAAGAAAGCCTCAGATCTAATATTTCTCGTCCTTGCCTTCGGCTCGGGCGTCAAATACCTGCGATCTGAGACATTCTTTGTTTTACCGCCCTAAGTATATAATGTATAATGTACTATTGTAATATGTACTTCAATTGCATTGAATAATGAAAATTACATAGAATGCTATTTCATAAAATATTATGCCTGTTATTTTGGTAGAAAGTATAAAAATCTAGAAAAGAAGAGCGCAAAAAATAAACTGATAAAGGAACGAAATGAATGAAATAGGTACCTACTAAAAATGTATGATGCAGAGCTGACCCTCACCCCTCTATTCTTCAATGACAAGAATGACCTTAGAATTGCTAGCAATTGTATCCTGTCCTATGATCCACAAGATAGTTATGTAGGATACACGTATAATGACTAAGCGATCACGTTTCTGTGATTGTGCAGAACTTTGTTCTCTTGTTCAATCTATAAATTTCATGGAAAATCGAGTATACGCTTCTTCCGTATCAAAACGGGCATATTTTCATACGGAAACGAGAACCATGTTATGACCTTTTAACTACAATAGTAGGATGTGTCATACCTGAGTAAAGTCATCTGTTTTAAATTTACTTCGACCATCTGCTTATAATAACTAAGACGGAAGTCAGAAGCGTCACATTTAGAATAAATTCGATCCATGTGATATCTAGAATTAAAATTGAATTATTCATCGCAAAGGTTAAGGTTTTTCTAAGGTTCTTGTAATTTTTTGACACGATTGTATCATTTTGAAAAGGACGTCAAACAATATCTCGAATGGGTACTATTTATAGGGATGTAACGATACATAATTTTGCCGATACGATACCTACTGATACCGATTATTGTAGAAAATAATCGGCGGTACCGATACCGATATCTTAGCTAAATAATAAAGTATGAACTTCAGATATTTGTATGTCCTTATTACCTATACCTAAAACTTGGCTATATTTAACAGAGAGTCAACCTTGATAGTGTAAAGTAAAAATAAATGAATTGTCAACTCAAAATAAAAAAAATATTATGGACCAAAGATATAATTAACAGAGTAATTATCATTGCACAAGGTAATAGACCAATACATAAATTAAGCCAGTAATTGAAATTACTTTTTGCAGATATTTTCATACAGCAAATTCTTTTCGCGTTCTTCAAATATCGGTTGTATATAATCGGCGATACCGATATATCGGTAGCGGTATTGTTACATCCCTATTTATTTAGACCAATTTTGAGAACTGACCCAATGGATCTCAAACTCGGTGTCGATATCGAGATGTACAGTCTCGAGTTTGGTAGGTACATATGTTAGAATCTTTCAGTTATGTACATGTAGATTCCGTAATCTCAATCAATACACACACATTGATGATCTAATTACGCAATAGCGTAAAGCGTGTAACACATCAGTTATCTCCGAATGTAAACATCAGTACAATGGACGGATCCCGGATAGATCAAACAAACCGCACAACGCAGTTGCATCACTCGTTCTTAGAACGTCCCTGATATCGGTAGAAAAATAACTGCATTCATTGCTACATAGTAAATGCAGTAAGGAGTGCTTTTGATGCCCCAATTTGACGAGCATTGAAGTGCATGACGATATCTTTATTTATTCTGATTAAATAAGGAAGTTTATGAGCGACGTAAAGCGCTCCCGAGACGGTCAAACGGTTTGACTCAAACACGTAGACTATGGTTTGACTCAAACCATTTTGATCGTTTACAAAGGTGGTTTGAACGGTTTGTCAAACATATACGGGTTTGAAGCCCGTTTGATGAAATTTCATATTTTTGTTGTGTTTGACGCGCCGTTTGATCGTGTTCCGACGCATTTGAACAAACTCGGCTTAGTTTTGTGATGGATTTCGCAGTGTGACACAAGTCTAATCACGGCGGCGCACCGAACCAAACTGCGCAGTGCCGTTTGAAAACCGTTCTGACCGACGTCAAACGGTTTCATCAAACACGTAAGGTTTGAATCAAACCATTTGACCGTCTCGGGGGCGCTTTAAAAGTGAGCGATAATTTATAAATGTTCCGGCACGTGTACAATAGTACATTACTTATCTAGGCAGGTAAAACAAAGAATGTAAGGGCGATAAATATGCTTTGCACACCTCCTATTCAGAAAAGAGTATTTTGCTCCCTCTTAAGAGGGATCAAAGTGGTACTTTTCTGTTCAAGGACAACAGGGTATTTTTAGTTTGGACCCACTTAGAATATGCCATACCATAGACAGCTTTATTAGTATATTACACACAGAGGCGGTATAATGAGTGAGATCACAAGTGTTTACGGTCCGAGCCGCAGGCGAGGGCCATAAATATAACATGGAAGTTGTATTTTCGTCCCGTCTGTAAAAAATAATAATCTTTTTATAATATAATAATGGACTATATAAATTTAACAATTTTTAACATTTCATTTTAATAATAATGTGTAATTCTCTTTGAGTAACTATATATTTCGTTATTTTGGTAGGTAGCGTTTGTATTTGAATTTTCCTCATAGTCGGTGTGAAAAGCAGTATGTGTCACAAGGTAGCAAAATTATTTTCACCTCGGGCGTTAACACTTGAATCCCTCACTACGCTCCGGATTGTACTTTAGAATCCCTCGCTACGCTCGGGATTCTATTGTACAATCCTTCGCTTAGTTCAGGATTCAATGTACGTTCTCGCCGTAAACACATCATTTTGCTCCCTTGTGACACAATCTACTATTCTTTATAACCTTCGTGGTAAGTGCAAAATTTTACGTCTCCCTTAGGCCATGAAGGGGGACTTTCCGCATGCGCAGCGGGCGGTTATTGCCGCTTTATGGTCAGGTGTGACGTAAATGAAATACTTTAGTATCGTGCATTGATTCTATTCGTTAATGTTTGTTTTTTTCGGATTATGCAAGACTTGATTAAAATAAATACGCGTAAGGATACCTAAGTCATCCTATACATGTTGTCATACTTAGGTAGGTACGTAGTTGCGGTACTTATTAAATTGCGGGAAAAGGTACCATTTCATTGAGTTATTATGTTTCAGTTCATTGACCCTATTGACAGGGACAGCGTTCCATTCAATTGCAGTGATAGGTTAGGTTAGTCAAGTCATGTCTGTGGTTAAGGAAAAAAACGCTTGTAAGTACGTAGTTCTTAAGGAAACACCGGAGGCTCTAACCTGGTTAAAGCCGTTTCTTATTCTTTAACTGAACTGCAACCAGCGTTTATGATAGTTTATACTACTTCTTCTGGAATGGTTTTGGGTGTTTTCTCCTCTTCTTCTTAGTCTATCCCTCATGGCTGAGGATCGTGACCGAATGCAACTGCCCTCTATGCAGTCCGGTTCTTAGTTTTGTGTCATTATTTGAGCGTTTCACTCGCCTCACTTTCGTGGACACATTATTGTCGAAGTTCCCTCAGATTCTAGTCTCATATTGGGCTATTTGGTAGATATCCGGGACTACTAACAAATACCTTAAAATTACATTAAAATCTACTGGAATCACAACAATATCATGTGTCCACGAAAGTGAGGCGGGTAAAACGCTCGAATAATGACCCTTTGACTAGGCTTAATATTTTGGTTACACTTTTGAAGTATATATCTTATTTTGCTTGTCACAAAAAGCTTCCATCTTTCAAAATTGTGTAACTAACCTCTTTCATCATTATCACCGTTCCGTGGCAAGCTATTGTTGGTCATAGAACTCTCTCAATCGACCACCACTCAGCACGACCCTCAGCCACTTTCATCTACTCGTAGCTGTCACCAGCCACGCAGCCACTCCCACTCTGCGAATGTCATCGCTCCACCTTGCATTTAACTTTTACACACTAACTTCTTTACTTTATGTCTATTACTGTGTCGTGAACTCGGGTTTCTATGGACTAATGCACTCAACTACGAGTATGATTGAAACTATCGCCTATCCCTTTGTATACAGTAAGAATTACCTAAGGTATCGGAATGTTCCTAACGAGAATGAACAAACATTTGGATACCTTAGATAACTCTTACTATACAGGCCGTGCCAATTTTTGCTTTAGTCGTGCGAATAATTGAATATTTACTGCATCATATTACTATAACACTGTGTCAAATTAGGGTCAATTGCAGAAAAAATGTACCTTTTATTTATTTTGTCTGATCATGGTGTGTCTTATACCATTTTACTCAGAATCACGAGCACTTTTTGAATTGAAATTGAGATTTTATTTTTTCTCAGTTTCGTTACGATTTTCCCCTATATTTAGTTTGGGCGTAACGAAACTGAGAAATTCAAAATTTGTACGGAAAAGTTGGAACATTTTGTACTACTTTTTATATTTTATAAATGAAAAGTGCTCGTGATTCTGAGTAAAATGGTATAAGACACACCATAATCAGACAAAAAAAATAAAAGGTAAATTTTTCTGCAATTGACCCATTATAGTGTGCAACTGTATATATACGAGAGTGAGTTAGGAACATTAGATGTGTGCACTCGACTTGAGTTTACGGTCCGCGTTATGCTATACTGCACAGATTATAATAATTTCGAGGGCACGCGTTTGTAGTAAGCGAGCGATAACCTCTGCGCTAGCGGCGTTTGTTTGTTCACTATTGTTCCTATTAATGCTAGGGTTGAGCTAATTATCGACTACTCTTGAAGGGTCAGCACGATGCCGATATCACTCAATCTTTCTACCGAGTATGTCAGTTTGATAACGATACATCCTTGTTATAAACGCTAAGTAGCATGTTGCTGAGGCTTCAGCAGTAGGGTCACCTATACCGTTGCCCGCCACGTCACACTGAAATGTATACAGGTTCATGTTACATTAAACCACATATTTTCTAATTCTGAAGCTATAGATAACCTACAACAACGAGTCAATAAGATGATACAATATTGTAGTATGTGTGCTTCATCGGGAAACTAAATATCTTCTAAACACAGTAGTAGATGACCGATAACCTTTGTTACACTTCGGCATTGTGCGCTGTTATGTCTAGGGTACGCGATTGCCGATAGCGCGGTGACAATGGCAAATAACTTGGTGTTGAATAAAACATCGAGTGGTTAGTAAATCAACGGTAAAGGAACAATGGATTTTCAAAAGGTTACTTATTGTTTGTAGAAAAGTCGGTTTCGAATGCGTTGAATTCAATGTAACCTCCTGTTGAAGGCAGCTGTTTTGAACATGCTGAATTGATTTTATTTTAGTATACGTATTTTGTAGGGATGTATCTATATGTATGACACTCAAAATTTGTTTAAGTTTGTGTTATAAATACATTACCTATTTACAGGACATTTCGTTTCAAAAATGCACCCCGATCGATTTTTAAATATACTTTGTTTTCATATTGATAAGATATCTTCTCTTCACGAAAAGCTTAGCGTTTGTAATATTCCCTCGCAAAAGATTATAGCTATAGTTGTATAATGTATAGCCATATGCAAAGCGTATACACAGTAAAATTCATAGCCAAATGCGTAGTGTATATCGTTCCCATGTAGATCCTGAACTTATCGATAGTTTTATCGACTAGTCCCCACACCAGCCCGGATGGCGAAGGGCCCATCTCGCCCAATGGGCTCAATTGCCCCGGAAGTCCGCCGGAAATGCACTTGCTGCGTGACCGGGTTTGTCCCGGGGACTCGTCAAAGGGGACACTTTTGTCAAAGGGGTTTATCGGATATTAATAGAGTTCCGTTTTTAAATATAACTGTTATGGTCATGGTTGTTTGCGTTGCGCACCGGTTTGAGAATGGTCATTAAAAGTGATATGAGGGGAAGCGCTTTATTACAATAGCGAATGTTAATTTGTGTTGTTACCGTAAAATGTATGGAAGGTCAGTTTAAAAGTTCATGGTTAGTTTAGTTAGGTACGCTAAATGTTTGGTAGTATAGAAATTGTGTAATCTTCATGTTTGACATTGAATGATATGTTATGCACATTGCACTTGATACTTAGTTAACCTTGGCAATGGATTTATTTACTCAAATTGTATTTTTACCTTCCTTGTTTTGAATTACATATTAGACTCTTCAAACGCATTTCTTAAACGCCTATTTGGGAAACTGTAATACACAATACAACACTCTTTATGCTACTCCAGGCCATAAAGTGGCTTTTTCCGCACGCTGCGCGTACGGAAAAAGCCGCTTTCTGGCCAAGTGTAGACATAAAATGATGTACACAACACGGGAGGTAATAAAGAAAGCCCTCGATCGCATATTTACGTCCCTCGCTTGCAGCTCGGGCCGCAAACTTCTGCGATCTCGGCCTTTCTTTGTATTACCACCCTAGTTGTGTAATGTACTATTATTGCACACCGAAAAATTACAGAGATCCTTAAATAAACAATATACTAAAAACTTATGGTAGACACAGGCGGTCTTATCGCTAGGAAGCGATCTCCGGGTAGCGGAGATGACGCAAGAAACAGCAAGAAAGTAGGTGGTGCAAAACTGTGGTAATGTAAACTACACGGCTTAAGAGCATGGCTTTTTCGGGTACCTATTTTAGAGTCTGTGCGGAAAGAGAATAGGATTTAGATTTGGGGGCGCTGTAATGCTTTTCTACCGTATTTGCAAAAAAAATGCCATACTGGTTAGGTTAGTTCCGTTTTTCGCCACGCCTATTCTCTTTCCGCACAGACTCTATCTTCTTATAAGTCGTTCCCTCATTGCTGCGGTGCGGACTGTGGCTCCCCTGTCTGTCTCTTTGATGTCAGCACTATACTTGTACCTGTCGGTTGCTCTGCGGGGAGTGTTTTTCAAAGGAATATGAAGACATAACAAGTTGGTCAAATATCTGGCCCATCTTTCCTGCCACCATCAGTCTTTCCAAGTTGCCTGTTATGTAGGTTTATGTAAATAAGACCTATTTAAACTTACTAATCCAGCGCAAATTCCTCGGCGTAATGTATGCGGCCTCGCCGTTCTAGGAAACGTTCGGTTGCGCTTGCGCCACTCTGACACCGTTGACGTACGCCAGGTTGCCCAACCTTGGGGACACGGGGGACGGTAATACTGAGTTGGTATGGTATATATTGGAAATCCCGTAAGATCAATGATATCGGTCCGGTAAGAGTCAAACAAATAGTTGTGTAATCGGGCATTGCTGTGTTATGGCATAATTATGCACCATAGTTCAGCACTTACTTTATTTTTAGCATAGTTATGACCTTGTATGAAAGAGCGAATTCCTCCTAATACAAGTGCAATACTTAAAAGGAGGATTCCTCACCATTTTGTAAACACACTGTTAAAAATAAATAATTTGGAATTTTGAACAATAATTTTGACTCACAGGCTTTTTTAACCTCTGCGCTGAAGTATGGAATGCCATTTGTAATTATTTTTTATTTTTTTATTTATTAAGGATTACCAACAGATAGAACATACAAATAACAGCATCTTAGATTACTACATAGGTTACACAGAATGCCTATCCAATTATAGGTAACCACGGCTCACATTATAGAATTAAATTAGAATGATATATTATAAGGAAAAATACGTATAATTACAAGTATAATAAAATTTAAAACGATAAGTAATGTAAAATAATACGTAATATTCATGTATTATTGTAAATCTTAATACCAAAGTTTGTTATAAAAATGCTGAAACAGAAACTTAGATTTAGGTATGATAGTCTTAGAAGTAGGATATCCTTATTTAATTGCACATACCATGAATAAAATTGCCCTTGAGGCCAATTGTTTGTCGTTACCACGTCGTGACTTAATTAGTGTATCAATGAAACGGATCAATAATAGATCAATTGCGTCAATGATACTACAGAATCCGGCTCACTAGTCTCACTAATAATATATTCAATCAATTAGTAGGAATAGTAGGTATTATGGTGGGTTACTACCTACTATAAATCTTGTAAATGTGGGACTGTACCGTGCAGTAGCGTGGCGTCCAAAGAAGTCAATTCCTACTGGCTTGTCTAATATCAGGCATTTGTGCACCTTATTCTACAGCTCTTAAGGAAAATGTACGCCAAATCTGCACCGGCTTGCCCAAGGATATCTTTTACGCCACACCACTGGTATACCTTACCCAGTTTGAAGTGAGCTCTTCTACTTGAGACTACAATACCATTGAGTGGTTAACCACAAATTATAACAATGAGCTTGTAGTAAAAGAAGATAATAAACGCCTTGGAAGGTTAATATAGTTTTTCTACTTTATTTTTTTGGACAATAGACTACAAAATACACTAACAGAATAATGGCGATCATAACATTTGTTGCATTTCATTTCCATTTCAAACCTACCCGACAAGAAATAAGGTTGAAAATTCGATATACATAGGTACAGTGTACTTCTAACCTTTTTTTTGTAAGTATTTGGTTGGCGATTCGGAAACAAAAGTAGATAATAGCATTGTATAGATACAATGCTATTGTAAGTACAGGTAAGTGGATGAGCTCACTTCAAACTGGGTAAGGTATACCGTGTTACTGCACCCCGTCCGACGTCTAAATTATAACTGGGTGAAGTAACAAAAACCTTGTCCATTAGTCCGTCTCCCAACTATGATATACCTAGCTGATGTTTTGCAATTGATTGGAATAGTTCATAAAGCTTTAATATTGTCTTCGGTTTCCGCGATTATCACTCATAGTAATAAATCGCGTATATTATTATATCTAAATCGCGTATAGTAATATACGCGGTTTAATCCGTTTAAGTTGTTTCATAAAGCTTTGTTTTGCTGCTTTTTTATAGATATTCTATAGTTATCATCGTTTCTGTCGGCTTTTTTACAGTAGGTACAATACAATCATACTTTATTGCACACCAAAACAAAATTACATTGCAAACAGTGGTAAACAATAGGCATGTATTTTTATTAGTTATTACTTATACTAAAATGTCCTGTTACTTTATTCTACACAATACCTTATTCTACATAACGGTTCTATTATATTGACGTTTAACTATACAGCCGTTAATTACGATAGTCGACATGTTACATCAATTACTTAACTATTAGGTACTGCGTCAACAAATTACCTATTCGTTTAAATAAACGGTAAACCAGCCTTACTTGAACTAAACTCGGAAGCGAAGTTTGTCGGTACGGTAGCGCCTTTCTCGACGGCAGAGTTAAGTCGAGTGACGTCACTGGCGCGACCTTGCGCTAGGCCGCAGACCGCTTTGTTGATGCTAATTTATTACGTGTAGCTGACGTTACTTATTACGAGTGTCCGAGTACATACTTTGTCTTTTTGTGTGGTCTATATATCGATACCTGTAGACTCAAAGGACGTAAACGCCGTAAGTTCTAATGGGGCTTAGGCCCTTTGAGTCTAAAGGTATCGTTATAGGTTAACGCGGGCTTATTTTCCGCAACTCGACGACAAACATGCGCCTATTTTGCGTGATTTGTTGATGGCACTACTCTTGCCAACCCAACTCTACCAGAAAGCCTAGCAGACCCTAGACATTGCCGACGACATTTGGGAGCGACCTCGATGTTCCGAGGTGGTGTGCCCGGTACGGCCACCCCTGGGCATTCGAGAATTACGTCGGCGGCTGTCTCCTCCACCTCCATGCAGGCTCTGCACAGAAGGCTGATAGTAACACCTTTACGTAGTCTATTACTTTGTTAAGACGGGTCCAGACGAGTGTAACGTGTAATGTAATTTATCGTGTAATGAACGCGAATTCTGCGTGTGGACGGCAGTATTCCCCATGAATGTGGGAAATTACACGTAATCTTACATTGCACGTTACACTCTGGACCCGGCTTTAGACATTGCTTTTTCTGGACCCTATATAGATTACTTAACCACAGATCTTACAAGAGACTGGAGATAGCAGGGTCTGACTATTGGGGAATTGTGTTACGAGTAGGTTAGTTCTGTAGGTACCAGTGGCGTGGCGTAAAATATATCCTTGGGCAAGCCGGTGCAGATTTGGCGTGGCGTACCTACATTTTCCTTAAGAGCTGTACAATAAGTCAAATACCTGATATTAGGCAAGCCGGTAGGAATCGAGTTCTGGACACCACGCTACTGGTAGGTGCATAAATTAAATGGTGTTAAAAGGTTTTGCGTATGTTAAACAATAATCGTTGTTTGGTCCATATGGTTAACCGCAGTATAGGTATTATGCAATAATAATGCAATTTAATGAATCATAAAAGTATTTGCGCACGTTCACTTAAGTGCTTTATGATAAATTCTCGATCATGGATCCGTGTCTCAAGTTTTATAGTTTCATTGGTGGGTAATTATATAATAATTAATAAAATCGCATTTTTTTTCTCTTTGTCCAATAGGTACCCAATATTTTATTGGTTGAATTTTCGATAAACAAACTAGACGATGAAGAAATTAGACGATGGGCTAATCTAGACGAAAAAATTAAGAATCAAACGAACTTACCTTACGTGATGTTTGATTCCAATTATGTGAGTATCCCAACCGAAGACGATTACTATAGTTTACATGCAGCAGTACATGATATGGTGCTGTCCTTGTCACACATTTAGAGCTATAAATCTTAAAAAGCAAAACCATACTTCCATCTCTCTCCCGCCGGCATCGGCATACCCTCGCCTGCGCTTACCTGACCTCATTTTTTCAGAGTTAGATATTTTGTGTTGTAGACAAGTTTTTTATTTTTTATTTTATCCCTTGGGCTAGGGTGGGATGGGACGATGTAATCGTCTTCGGTTGGGATACTCACATAATTGGAATCAAACATCACGTAAGGTAAGTTCGTTTGATTCTTAATTATATTTCGTATCCCAACCGAAGACGATTACTATAGTTTACATGCAGATGTTCAGAGCATTGTTATGTTCAATATGTGAAAAATGAAAAGTAAAAAACTGGTAATTCCAATCATTATAATGCTGATTAGCTACGAAATTGAGAACAATATTCTGATGACCTAATTTAAAGTTCAATTTACATTTATCAGATTCTTAACTGTTTAATTTTAATGGCATAAATGCAATTAATCCTATTTAGCGAATGTCAGATATAGCATACGTAAAATTATTTTCATTTGATTCCAGGGTGTCTCTACAATATTACTTATTAAGATAGACATTGGAACGATCACTGCAACCTGCAGCCTTGCAAACAGTCTCCAGATTAACCCCGGCACGGTGCGCGGCAGATTTTCATGCTACCCGTGTACTGTGAGCGCTGAAAATACTTATGTCAATGCCATTGTCTCGTGATACCTTTTTAACCCAGTGTGCTAAGGTCTGAGATCCAACGTTTTTATAAGGCCTTCGTACAAAGAGGTATCCTTTAGTATGATGGCGTCTCAATTCATTTGTCCTACTAACATAAGTTCGAACTGCGAGTGCTGGGCAAATAAGGACTTTCGCGGATATAGGGTAATCTGTTGATTGGTTAACAAGCTCCAGGCCTCGAAGTATTAATTAAATTTGTAACCTTGATTATATTTAACATTCAGATGACTCCTGGAGGAGTATCATCTCATTAGCTATACTGTCCAGTACCAGTGCTAATGAAGGTGAAGCCATAATTACATCATTACTTATTGGCATATTATCTAATTTTATCAGTAGCCTGATCGTGTGCATCCTTTGTGCCGAAACAATGGCGATAAAAGTACAAGTTTTATATGATAAATCAGTTAATGAGACATCTTCATTTCGATAAATATTTAAAAAATGATTTAGAACTATATTTGTACGTGGATTTATATTTTGGGTTCGGAGGTTTAAGTTTGTAAGCCTTTAAGAAATCGATTAACCCAATCATTTGACGTAACATTCGTATTGCGATAAGGCTGATCTGTGTATGATCAAACAGCTATATCTTAAAATTTTATGGTCAAAAAGACATCATCAAAAAGACAAGACGGTGATGTGTTAACCAACACATCACCGTCATTAGCTTCATAAACATCGAGATTTCTCGTTTTTTACAGAGAAGCCCCCAGGATTTGAATTAATAAAGTTTTAAATTATTGCTTTAAAAGTATTTTTGCTAAAGAGGCCATCACTATATTTAGTGATTCATGTGGTAGGCCACGCTTTATTATCATATCCCTGATAATTTAGCTGCCACCAGGATAAGGCTGGCATGAAGCGGGAGGCGCGTTCTGAACGGAGAGACTAATAAAGATCCGTCGGAATCAATAAACGTTTTTTCAGGTACGACAAGACTAGACCACAAGGAGTACCATGCTTGTGATGGCCAGTAGGGTACTACAACGATACCTTTAGCTTTATCTGAAATGATTTTTCTAATACTTTGCTCACTAGGCTGAATGGGGGAAAGACATAAAAATTATATTTTCCCAACTAAAAGTAAAGGCATCGACTATTTCTGAATAAGGATCTAATTTCGAAGACGCATATCTACTGCAGTAGGCTGTAGTTCTGAGGGCTGTCAAAAAGGTCAAATGCCGGTGTACAGTACAGCTAACATATGAACAATCTGTGAAAATATATGACCAGAAATTTCCCATTCAGTGTCTATATTCATTTGGCTGGAGTCCTAGACTCCCGATCTGCTACTACATTATCGCAAGACTGTATGTATGATGTAAATACATAGATATTTTTTGACTCGCACAACTGCCAAATGTTTCTTGCATACTTATTTAAATGGGGATATTGTACTTCCCCATTCTGTTAATATAACATGGCAGGTGTGTTGTCTATTCTCAGTAAAACGTTGCAATCTTTTAGATTTGCTGTAAATATCTTCAGTCCATAAAATGCGGCTATAAGTTCTAGCGTGTTTATATGAATGAAGTGTCAGTTCACTGACTGTCCAGTTGCCACTAGCGTTTGGGCACCACAGGTCGCGCCCCAACCAGTTATAGATGCATTACTATACATTTCTAACAAGTAGTTATTCTTGCGGATCGGGGAGAATGTATCATTATTTATTAATCCGCCATGAAAAATGTGGACTTAAATATTTTTCTAGTTTCATTTGTTTGTTGTAATTTTCCGAATGATCCAGAGCTAAAATATTTCTCGTTCGAAGAATTTAGTATACCTACATCCTTCCGTAGTTGACGGCTGGACATACGGAGGGCAAAAATCTGATGAATTCAGCTAAATATCAAATTGTAACATTTGTGCGGTTCATCTAGTATCGCCTCCACCACGTGGTCGCGTAATGCCGCGTGTAGCCGGTCGGGCGGTGGCCGCGCGGCGCGTCTGTGCGACGGTCCCACGGCGGCCGGGGTGAGGTGCAGGGGGCGGCCGCGGCTCGGCCGCTGCTGCTACTCGTGGCGGCATCCCCCTCGAGTTTAAAGCACTCCGTTGTTGCTGTGCTTCTTTCTACTGATGGTTTGTAAGCAGGATTCACAACTGTCGATTTCATTTCTGAACCGGTTTCAATGATCGCCTTTGAAAACTTGATATGCTCTGTTAAGGCTGAATGGAAGAGATGTTCATCCATTTTTGGTATTTTTGACGGTATCTCTAATATTTTAATTAAGAGTGTTTAGGGCTGCGAACCGACGAGACTGAGATTCTCTATAATAGCTGTTGTACTTATATGAGCTTGCCGGCGTCACTCAGTGTTTATTATGTCTTGAGATGCTGTATTCTTAGATGACAGTGCCTAATTTAACACTTGTCCTATTGCACTGAGACTACCGAACAGCTGGCTCTGCTTACTTTGGCCGTAGAAGTCCTTTTACACATTGATTTCCAAAAGGGCTGCTTTGATCTCAAGATTTAGCATCGGAAACCTCATATTGGGGCAATTTTCAGGAGGCAAGTAACGTCTGATTAGTTCCAGGTGAAAGTTCTTAGCTAATCCATTTGCCAAAATGGGTGCCGACTTGGGTGCAATATCTTTATGTAGGTTTTTGCCGTATTTTTTGTTATTAGTTGGGTCCTCGCCCAGTAGTTCTAATATTTTCGGTTCCAATGACGGTATAGTCTCGCCACGCTATCAAGGGGTCCCGCTGTGGGGGTGGACACGGCAAGTGCCGCCAGGCGGCGTGGGCGCTTCGATCGTTACGGGCTCGGCCGGCGCGATCGGCGCGGGCGACATACTCGGCAGTAGTAGGTAGTTGTTGCTTCGCCCGGCTCGACCAACTCAGGGTCCGAGGCCTCCGTGTCCCCGTAATATGAAAGGCATGAAGAATGTTATTATGGTTTTTTTTTTTTTTTTTTTTTTTTTTTTTTTTTTTTTTTTTTTTTTTTATATATTTATATATAAAATGGAGCACATGTTGAATAGAACGTGTGTATCCTCTACACGGTTCATGTGGAGAATGAAGTCCTCGACACCGTTAAAATGGAACTGATGTTCTTGTATCCTCTACACGATTTACGTGGAGTATGAAATCCTCGACACTGTTAAAGTGGAGCAGATGTTCTGAATAGAACGTGTGTATCCTTTACGCGATTTACGTGGAGTATGAATTCCTCGACACTGTTAAAGTGGAGCAGATGTTCTGAATAGAACGTGTGTATCCTCTACACGATTTACGTGGAGTATGAAATCCTCGACACTGTTAAAGTGGAGCAGATGTTCTGAATAGAACGTGTGTATCCTCTACACGATTTACGTGGAGTATGAAATCCTCGACACTATTAAAGTGGAGCAGATGTTCTGAATGAAACGTATGTATTCTCTACACGATTTACGTGGAGTATAAAATCCTCGACACTATTAAAGTGGAGCAGATGTTCTGAATGAAACTTATGTATTCTCTACACGATTTACGTGGAGTATGAAATCCTCGACACTGTTAAAATGGAGTAGGTAGACGTAAACATTCGTATATAATAGTCCTCTACACGGCTCGCGTGGAGTATACAAATGTCAACATTTTGTAACGTGGATGATCAATATGATCACACTTGAAATCTTCAACACGATTTTCGTGGAGCTATACACGTGTAAATACATCTACATGTTTGTTTCTTTTTGCCAGGCAAGGTGATAGTCATTACACGAACCCTAAAATTTGCCAATTTTACTTGGCGTCATAACACTTTTATCACTATTGATGACGAACCCGAACGACTTAAAAAAGTCTTGTAGTTTTTACGTTTGTTAAGTAATTAATTGTATGATCTTACTAATAAAAAATCGTTTGCGATCATTTTCATCAACATATATCAGAAAATAGGCATCTTGTAGATCTATAGTTGCCATAACACACCTTGCAATACCTTACATAAAATGTACCTACATGTAAGCAATTAATAAATGAAATGAAATAAAGTAATCGGTACGTTACGGTAGTGCTAGCTACCGCAGTCATCCAACTTAAAGTGATGAACCGTAGTGAATTTGTTTAATTATTTTAAACTTACAATTAGTATGAAACGATGAGTTCCGTTAGGTTTAGGTACTGTGAAAATAGGTGAGACAAATTGTCCTTCACATGGCATACACAGTGATATGAAGTTAGTTAGATAAAAACTCAGCAAATCCGTTATACATCTTTCCTAATTATATAACTTTATACCTACACGTATCTTTACTTTTTATTCGTAAATATGTAAGTAACCAGGTTTAATGATTTTGTAGGTAAGATGCGTAAAGGAAATTTGAAAGTACCGTTATTGGCAGTGCCGTATTATCTAAAAACACTTTATAGTAACTAGTACTTTTGTTAAAATGATTACAAATTTACCTTCATAATCCTGGTTGTATTTTCGATCCCTTGGTCGCTTTCGTTTTCACTTCACTACACTATTTTTTAACGTTATATTTAAATTTCGTGCGACTCGGACAACACCAAAAAATGTAATGAGGTCAGGTAAGCGCAGGCGAGGGTATGCCGATGCCGGCGGGAGAGAGATGGAAGTATGGTTTTGCTTTTTAAGATTTATAGCTCTAAATGTGTGACAAGGACAGCACCATATCATGTACTGCTGCATGTAAACTATAGTAATCGTCTTCGGTTGGGATACGAAATATAACTCCACATAGTGAAGCCATTGAAGGATTTGGTTAACTTTTACGACAAATTTCATTATAATCCATTCAATTGCTAGCGCTTTATTCATACGAGTATTATGAGTAGGATGGGATCTTTCAGGGGGGCATCTTTAATATGTAAATATCATCTAAATGATTACACAAACGCCCTTAATAAACCTTTCTTGATCGAGTAAGCACTAAGCAGTAAGCAGTAGCGTCACGCAAGACGGCGAGTGCCCTAATTGACGTAGCTTCTGCGCGTGAGTCAGCAGCAAGTGCAGCATTTCCTAGTGCGAGTCATGCGTACGAACTTTGGAACTACTTGAAATTTCTTCATTAGTCTTGAGCAAGGTTTTTATAAATATCTGGCTAGTGTATTAGTTTGTAATTGATTAGCGTAGGTCGATCGATATGAGAAATGAACATCTGATTAAGTAATTTGTGTTTATAAGTAAGCATTACCCAACAGTGAAGAAAAAGAATACGTATATTTATGCGTTCTTGCAATATGGAACTCTATTGTGGGATACCTTTGATCGCATTTTGCAATAGAAATATCCAATACTTATGTCGCAATTAAAGGTAAAGGTAGACGTCTGAGTGCAGCGACTACAACCGGACAAACAATCCATAACCACGACCACTCTGTAAAAGAGTGCCGACTGAGAAGAGAAGACAGAGACGTCTGAGTGCTCGACACTGTCCCAGTAGTCGCCATTTTGAATGTTAAGTCATTAGCAATAGAGGTCATAGCAGGGTGTCTACTATTGGGCATTAGAGTGTCAAGCAATGAGACGTTAATTTTATACAGGTACAATAAGATTCCAATTTTCCTCACCAAACACGATTATTCCGTGGTTTTACCTGTTAGGTACACACATAGATAACATCATCGTTAATAGTAATTACCGAGGTAAATTACATATACTATTGTGGTCTAATTAGGTATTCACTAGAGGAAAACCAAGTCCGGTATCGGTAAATATAGAATCAGTAAATCCAACGTCCTTGTGATTTAAATGCGCATACTGTACCAGGAAATTGACATTTCACCAGAACTGTATCTACTCAAACATTCTAGGAATGTCGATGTACAATTGATTTAAGTAAATACTGGTGAGTATATAAGGAAAAGCGATAGATTTGGGCTATTGAATGGCGTCATCGGTTCTAATTGCATTGCATTGCATAGGTAATTTATCAAGTTTTGTTTTTGCCGACCATTTATAATAGTCAACAACATGCAAACTAGACGCCTATCAGACGTCGAATTTCGAAAAACCAGCCCATTACCTATAATAGTCTGAATTATATTTTTTTGTTATAGGATTCCGTACCTAAAGGGTGCCAACGGGACCCTATTATTAACAAGGAAAGTTAACCGACGACTGTCCGGCTCCGATTTGATATAATATGTTTGAGAAAGGTAGGGCACAAGCTCGAACAACTTATGGTCACTGACAACCATTGGTTGATGGCAGACGTCCGAGAGGTCGTAGTCCACTGAGATGGTCCAACTAGACCCGGTCATCACTGGACACCAAGTTGCATCATGCCCTCCACGACGCCAAATAGAGGGTTAAGGGGCGCATAACGGTTGGACGCGTAACCCTGCAAAGGAGAATCACGACCCGCCGTAATGAAGAATTCGACGCGAGGAGGAGGAACGAGTAGTCTAAAATAACAGACACATATTTTTTTAGCTGCCCAAAATACTGAAAAGATTTGTCCAAGGAAATTTTTGATAATTTGTATCTGTTATTTTAGACTATACTCTCTAACGTAGGGTAGACCGGGGACAACTGAAACAATTTATGTTTAATCGCCTGCAACATTTTTATTTTTATATTTAGAAAGGTGTGCAACTAATTTTTATTAAGGAAATTTATGTAGTTTTTAAATAAAATTAGTTTTAAAGGTCTATTGCCCATGATTATCTTATAGTAGGGAATTAAAGAGGAAGTGGGAGAGTGGTTCAATTGACCCCACATGAGTGTCAATTGAAACACTATGCGGGGTCATTTGAAACACCTTAATAAGTTTGTGAAAAATAAATAAAATGTATTATTTTTATCTTTATTATTGAGTGTCATGTTATACAAAGAGATCACCAAAAGATCACTATCGTAGTACCAAAATTACAAAATTTATCATCGTCTGAAGATCGCGATTAAAGAAACGGATGTAAAAAAAAAGCTACACGACTTCTAGTATTCTTTGTTGCGGTTACCTCTTACATTTAGCTTTATCATGGTAGTTTTAATACAACAATAAGATTTGCTTATATGGAATAGTGGTAAAAAACCATAAATGTGTCTCATACAAAATGGTTGTTTCAATTATAACCATGTTTCAATCATAACGAGAGTCTATAGGCCAACAAGATAGACGTACCTACGCCATATAAAATATAAAAACAAAACTTTAACCATAGCCGCATAAAATATATTTTCGAAATAACTACCATAATAATCAACTTGTTGCAGAATTAAAAAAAAAACATTATTTTACGTTTAACGAACGTAGAAACTTAGGTAGTTTATAGATAAAATATATTAATAACCCCTCCGCTGTGGGAAGGCCCCTCGGGTCTTAGCAAAAACTTCGGCGCATCTGTGGCATGGCCCGACGGGCTTTCTCCGTATGTGTTTATATTTATTGCTATATTTCAGAGAAACCCATATTTGTCTCTCTTTAACTCGTTAAATCGTCATGTGATTGAAGCAAGACGGCTAGCAAGCTAACATTTGAATGTGCAACGGTTGAAAAAAGTCGTAAATATTGGCAGTCAAAAACCGAAGCTGACGCGGGTGTGTTGTGGTGTTGTACGTTAATTACGATTAAAGTGAGACAATTTTTTGAAAAAAGAAGCGGAAATCTGATGCCATGTAAGTCATATTTTGTTTTTAAAAAGTTTGGGTGTGGTTTTTAACTATAATCTGTGTTAAAATTGTGAAAAAAACAACATGCCAACTAATAGCCTAAACTTTCATGCACGATTTTTTAGTCTTTTCTAATGTTTTACTATTTTGCAAAGCTATTAACATACGTCTTAGTTATCATGTGTTTTATTAAATGCATTTAAATAAGATTAAATCTCTTAAAAGTGATAAATAGCTCACAAAACAAATTAACGGTCGGTACAAGGCCCCTCGGGCTTCGTCACAGACACTTGGCGACGGCCCGCCGGGCCGCCCCACAGATAGCGCATTAACGCACGTTTGCATAACATGGATACACCATGGACTAACTACTGCCGAATGGACTAACCTTTATATTGCCAAATATGTTTTTAAATCGTGTTTTCAAGTTTGATGACACGTTTAGCTCAGTGGTCGTAACCCTGCTTACTGTGCGTCCTTCGTCACACATTTTGAAATCTCCCTTTAACTCAGCCATGGTCTGGGTATGTCCATATTAGTCTAACCATATATTTGTTACTTCGATTATATTTGTACTGTTTTAGATTAAGTTTTTACATGTTTTTTGTTCAATGAGAGAACTTATTATTGTTTTATATTAAAGCTTAGTTAATGAATATGCCGGGAAATTAAATTTCTCTGGGTTAAACTTGCTGGTTGCTGTGATTTTTCAATATTTCGGGAGCAGTCATTTTGCATGAAAAAAAAGGCCTTTTTTAAATCGTTTTTTACTTGATATCTACTGCACCTACAATAGTATTGCATTGGTGACGGCTAGTTCACGACTTTAATTCCTTGTTTAAACATGAATTTAATAACTAGGTGGTAGTATCCCGCCACAATGTATGTAATTCAAAACCCCCTTACAACACCATTTCTAGGGTTGACAGCATTTTGGTGAAGTTTTGAAATGGTGTTTATTGCAAATTTTTAGTCTAAAGCCTGCCATTTTATGACTGTATTATGTGTATTTTATATTGAATTACATAATGAAAGCACAAACGTAGCCAGAAATCTGTTTTTATTTATTTAAAATCAAAAAATATGGTAGAAATTTAGGTACCCCTATAATTAACTCATCTGTTCAGATATCACACCTCAATGTTGATATGGTATTTTACACTGGCAGTAAGGTAATTTAATAGAGAGCAGATTTATTTCAAATTATAAACTGTAACTCCGTAAAAAGCTGAGTAAAACGTAATTTTCCACCTGGATGTGCACTTTGAAGGCCTGTCTGTGGAGCAGGCCCCACGGGCTTCCACAGATGAGGGGGTACTGCCATATTTATTTGCCACAGTTGAGGGGATAATAGGTAATTGCTCGTAACTTATAAAATAATGAGATATTGGGGTAAGGCTGAAAAATTGGGCTTATGTAACATAAAAGTAACAAAAATATATGTTACTGAGTAACTTAAAAGTTACATAAAAGTATTCTTAAGGGATATTCACAATGTCTACAATACAAACACTTTTTGTACTAAGTGTTTATTTAAGAGATCAAATAGGTATATAAGGTCCTAATTTATTAGTTGCAGATATTTTTACAGCTGATAGTACTCGGTCTCTGGAGTATATTAAAGCATGAAACATTATAGCTTTTACGATGTTTTTTTGGAGAAAAAGGAAAAACAAATTTGCTACGTAATAACACCCTGTTAATGTGATTACTAAATGAAAACTCATTGAACAGATTCTAGTAGCTCTTTTACGTACCACTTAACTGTAACTGGCCACTTCACGTAGAT
Organism: Eudemis profundana; assembly: GCA_947034925.1. NCBI lineage: Eukaryota > Metazoa > Arthropoda > Insecta > Lepidoptera > Tortricidae > Eudemis > Eudemis profundana. The sequence goes on along the minus strand of OX344799.1, from coordinate 25,374,796 downwards.
AAATTAAATGACATTTGCAGTTTTCCCGCCGAACCGTTACGACATTTACGACAAAAAATTGTTGATATGACAGATAGTGTTATTGTGACATGTGATAATGCACATGATGATTTTTTTGAGACGAAATTATAATATTTTTTTTTGTTTTGTTAGGTAAATGAAATCAGAAAAGTTGTATGAAAAGATTTCTTAATTTTTATTTAAAGTTAATTATTTTAATGTAAAGTATAATGTGTTAAAATATCTGCAACATAATTAATAATATATTAGGACCTTATATACTTTGGTACATTTATGAACAAAGATGAATAAGTAATTAAAGGCTGATAGCCACACAAAAGCTGTCTTCACAAATAAAATTAAATCATAATTTTTACTTGTTATAAGCATTGTAATTATGTGAAATAAAATAAATAACCACATTTTTACTAAAAAAAACCCGACCGCGGTGCACTTTGTAACTGCATAAAATCCGCCATTTTGTTTATTTTACGAACTTCATACCCAGTGACACTCGCACCATCAAGACGAATCTAATGATGTGTCATTTATCAAAATCGGATGTGCCGTTGAGTAGTTACGAGCGGACACAGGAACGGACATACATACATACAGGTCAAACACATAACCCTCCTTTGGGCTTCGCCGCAGTCGGGTAAAACACGTTACTCTTCTTTGTGTTGCGCAGTTGGGTATAAAAATTAAAACAAACCAAATATTTTAAACTCAAAAACCCAACTGCAACAATTTGTAACTGAAAAGAAAGCGTGAACAAAGCTTTACTTTACTTTTATGTTACGTAACTTAAAAATAAATTAAAATGGTAACATAAGTAACTTAAAAGTAACATAAAAATTAACCTCTATTCACTTTGATTTGCATTATATGGAACAATAACAAACATATTAACTCGAACACGACACCTAGCTATAAACTAATATGAAGATTATATTAATAATGTATTACGTAATACAAAACAGAACAAATTTACCATGAAATCCACTCGTAACTTTTAAATTCCATAAAAAATCCTCGGCACAAGTTGAATCGACGCACTGAACTACCCACAAAATGGCCAACCAGTGAGAGGTATACCACAGACTAAAGAATAAATAGTTTTGCCATTATAATGAAATCAAATTCCGCAAATCAACTGCTAAAATAGCAAGATAGAACGGTTACTTAAATTAAGTAACTTAAAAGCTTCAATATGTTGACTTGTCTTATGTTACACGTAAATTATTATTTTAAATGGACAATGCTAATGTTAAAGCTCGAAAAACGTTGCATTAATATATGACAGTTATAAAAAAAACTCCAACATATCAGTATAATATCACAAAACTAAAAAACAAAAATTACAATCTTTCAGGAACATTTTTGGGACATTTTTATTTGTATGGAAATCGATGTAATTGCATAGAAGAAAAAAAAAATTGGAATACAAACACAGAGATTTACATTTGTTAGTTGACTAGAACTAGTAGAAAAAGTTTTGTATTTTGCACGGAAAATTAAAAAAGTAAAATTTTGTAATTACTTTTCGTAAAAACAATGCCGGACGCTTACAAGTCACGAAATCATCCCTTTTTTACGGCCTTACCCATTGATGTCAACGATTCGCCGGGTCAAAGGCAAAACCACCTATCTGCCAATCATTAGTTGTAGGAGGAGATAGTTGGTTTTTCCTTTGACCCGGTGAATTATATGTAAACCATAAATAACAGAAATAAAAACATTATCAGAGAAAGAGTTCTCAAAATCAGAACCCCATTTTATTTATTGTCGGTTACTTGTGGGGACGGTTAAAACATGGGGACGTTTGAAACGTTTCAATCGTCCACAAGCTCGTTGTTTCTATCGTCCCCAAAGCACATATTTAACTTCAAGGTCAAATATTAACCTATTAATAACACTCCATCACTGTTTAATGGCACTTAGAATATTCTTTAATTCACACTCAAAACACTTAATAACTTCAATTTGTCAAACTACACAAGAACACAAAATTATATGAAAATATATGAGAGCACAGATACTTACTTTTTTAGTCAAAATTTTTCAACGGCTCCCTGACATGGCCTCGCCAGTCGGGCGCTCGAGCGTTACTGGTTCAAACTTGTAAAATGGCCGCCCGCGTGGCGTGAGTATTGCCTCATCGGCGTAGGTATTGTGGTTTTCGAGAAATTTAACTTGTTTCATTCATAACGTGTTTCAATTGTCCCCGGTCTACCCTATGAGAAATAAAATTGTTAGTCAAAGATTTGTGTCGCCGTCGCCGTGCACCACAATTCGTCGCGTCCACTGACATTAACACGACCTATTGGTTCTAAGAACTCAAAGAACTTTATTCAATAGGTATTACACAGTTTTTACCGCCTCCTTACAACACGCTCAACTGTAAAAAGCTAAAAATCCGAGATATTTCTTTGGAAGTATCACCTTTTGGAGTTGCGGCAGTCACGCAAAAACCCATGTGCTTCTCAGAATGCATTATTACGGATTTGCTTGAAGATTTATTGCTGTTTTTTTAGTTAAATCGGTGGCGCCAGTGACTAAGATGTCATTGAGCCTTTTGATAAAAACCGGAGTGGATGGAATGACTACAATGAAAGAACCCGATGGTCCTTAGAATCTTATAAAAGAGAGTTAATCCTTAAAACGTGAATATTGATGGCTTTTAGTTATAATGACCGTATGTCGCCCCTGAATCGATATTAGAAGTCGTCGGCAACGTCAAGGGTCTGCTAGGCTTCCTGGTAGAGTTGGGTTGGCAAGAGTAGTGCCATCAACCCATCACGCAAAATAGGCGCATGGTTGTCGTCGAGTTGCGGAAAACAAGCCCGCGTAAACCTATAGAGTAGTTTTGTACAAATTACGAATTGTATGCGAAATTAAGTACCTACTGATGTAATCAAAGCGTGTACATTAAAAATCAGACTTTTGAGAGAGGTGTTCTTAAAAAAGGGTGATAGTGACGGGAAAAGACGAAAGCAAAAAACCCAGAGGTCGAAGCCCAAAGAGATGGTCCGACTAGATCTTCAAACAGCTGGAGCCCCATCCCCATCCCTTGTACCTATCAGCGCCGCCCTCCACCAGGCGACTGACCAGATCAGTTGGAGACAGACCACTGATCGCCTGAAAAAGAGTCGCGATCCTCAGTAATGGGGGGAACGATTAAGGAGAGAGGAGTTCTTAAAAAAAACTGTTCAGCGGAAGACTATGCTTTTTTGACGTGCGTATTCGTAAACGGAAGTAGACAAGTAATCATTATTTACTTAGGAGAACAAAATATAAATAAAACCATGCATGCATGAACAATCCTAAATAATTGTTGTTGTAGAGCGTGCTAGAGTCGAATATAGCGTAATATGCCAAAACCGAAAATGCTGATCAATGACTCTGTCAAGGGTATTTACCGATGAAGAAGAAAAGAGCCTGTAGCTAAATTAATAGCTCGATAATACACTAAAATAGTCACTGGTCAGTGTGCAACACAGAAAGCAACAGCAACACAAATATTTACAACAAAACCAGTCACTATAAATGGCCTATAGAATTTTTTGTGGGTTACAGAAGGTAAAGCTTCCGTACAACATTAAGTTAACTTCTCACTCATTTGAGCCACCATTAAATAACTCGTTTACAAGGCCAATTAGTTGTCTTTACACTGTTCGCATTAAAACAAATGAAAGCGACACTTCTATTTTATTACCCTAATACAAGACGCGGCTCAAAAAAGTTGCACGAAATATCGGACACAAACACTGGCCATAAAACTTAATTAGCAGTTTTATTGTAAAGGGATAAGGTTGATTTTTGGATGGCAGCAGGCAGTCTTTTTAATATACCATGATCAGTTTAGTGATGGTGATAATGAGACGCGAACTGTGTCATTGGGCAAGTGCTTCCTCTAGACCTGTGGTACCTATTAAGATCGCATTGAGAAAGCGTTCATCTTCACAAGATCTTGTTTTTAATAGTTTACTTGGTTTCACTTGTTTTGGTCGAAGGGAATTAGACCAATAGGACAGATTAATAATGATGTAAGATTGCTCATGTGTCTACTGATTTGTACTAGTTATAAATAGGTGATATGTATTACAACAGAAGGAAATAAACTTGTTTAACTATACAAATGTCAAAGTATAAGAAGTGTGTAACAAACAATGATTGAATGGTACAAATCAATGTGTTACAAATATACTGTGAACATATAATTTTATGACATGGTAGCTTATATGTAAGCATATTATTATTAAGAGCAATTAACACTACAAAATAACAGGGATATTTATTGGACTTGGCAGTAATAAAGACATTTAATTACAAAGTGATTCAGTTCTGACGTAGTTTTCTGCATTCAATTGATACTTACGAAGAAAAAAAAAAACAAAACCACATTGCCGTGTTTTATAATTGTAAACACTAGGCAGGATACTATTCCAGAAATGACTCAGGACATTACGCAAAAATTACGCAATGTGCATCGTTACACAGGGTTACAAAACATTGTTTTGTAACCCTGTTTTGAAAACAAGATAAATTCGAACACAATTTCGTTATCGAAAACAATCGATCAATCTATTTTGCAGTAATTTATATAATGTCAATACCCATGCACTTCCATTATGTAGTTAATATTGCCATGGTATTTGTTGGTCCACCTGAATATGTCGCGTTGCATTGTGTAAAGTACTTAATCCTATTAGTAGTCGAGGTACGGTGTAGTGTAAATCGTAGGTGGATAATGCTGGCGCCACGGCGTCAGCGATCCGCTTATCTTTTGTTAGTCAAGTTTATATTAATTCTTCGTAGGCAATGTCAATTCATCACTATGCTTCCGTGTTTTGTTTGCTGCATGTAAGACGACTGTAGCATTTATGGTTGCTTTATTAACTACGTTATTACCTACCTAAATATCCTTTTTTACACTGGACTACTAAAAACAGGGATAAATATTTTCAGGCCTACTCTTATAGATGATGGCTGTAGTCCTCACGCTAGCCCACTGCGGATTGAAGACTTCACCAGTGGCGTGGCGTCCAAACAACTTGATGCCTACCGGCTTGCCTAATATCAGGCTTTTGACCACCTTATTCTAGAGCTCTTAAGGAAAATGTACCTACGCCAAATCTGCACCGGTTTGCCCTAGGATATCTTTAACGCCACGCAGCTAGGCTTCACATAAACATTTGAATTTCATCTATTAGATTAGACTTGTGCCCAGCAGTGGGACGTATACAGGCTAATGATGATGATGATATTTAGGCCTTATGTATGTATGTATATGAATTATTCATAGGCAAACATTTGACTTCAGTCTCATTGGTATGGTAGGGTAGGACACGATGAAGTCGTTGCCGCAACATGCTTAGCTAGATAGTGCTTAATTACTCTCGATTTCAAGAAATCTGAGTTATTTATTTCCGAGAAAAAGCTCGCTGGGGAGGTACGAGTTAAAACTCTTGCTGTCTTTTGCAATTTTGTGCGTGTTTGTTAATTAGGATTAGGAAAGTATTCATGATTTCTAAATTCTAATTAATATCCAGGCCAGATTACATTTCATATAGGTAAATTTTTATGTCTATTGTCTACTAGCTGTTGTGTCCTTGTTTCTATTAGTTGTAAGTTTGTAACACATTCTCTGCCACATTACGCACGGCATCATAATTATTTTTAAAATATCTATTTGTACAGTTCAAAACTCTAAGAATAAATGCGACACATATTTAGCTATGACACCCTTGAGAGAATTCATTAGTGCACTAAACAGTTAGGCCCACGCAAATTGCCAAGGTTTAGTTAGACAGAGAGCACTAAAAAGTGCGGAATTTGGGCACCACAAAACTTGCAGAGGTAATACTCCCACGTGGTGTAAAACCTTCGTTTGGTCCAAGGAAAAAGTGCCTTTTGTATGTTTGTCCATTAAGTAATAGTTAGCAGAAAAGCAACTAGACAAGCAATTGTGTAACACACTCTAGCATCCGGTTTGATTTCAATAGCAGGTATTTTATATGAAGAGCTGTTAAAATTGCCAAAAGTTGTGTGTGCGACTACTTATAAGGTCACTTCACCAGTAACTTAAACAAGGAATCACTAAACTGAGCAATCATTTTCCATAGACACAACGTGACATTTCTTAAACGCTTATTCAGAGATACCTATAGGTAAGTATGACTTCAAATAATCTTATGCTATATCATTGTCTTATTTTTATACGTAAACAGATGATGTATTGTACTAAATAACATTTTGTTCGCCTAAGACTTTTACATGACGGAATCTAAGACCTTCAGAACATAGCATAGCTAAACCTTTCGTTCTGGGAATTTATGAACGCTATTTAATTTTATATTATGATTTATGAGAGTTATTTTATTTTTATATTATTTATACTATGCTATGCGTTGGTTACAATCACCTATAAAATAATCTGTAATGGGTATTTTTCCGGTGACTTCAGTGGCATAGGCTTCGATGGCATTATTCATATCGAAGTCCTGGGTGATTAGCATGATATTTTTAAGTATCTGGTACCAACCTGTCGAGGTTGCCTACCAAATACTAGACAATGTCGTGGAAATCTCCTAAGACTTCGATATTAATGCAAACGAAGTTGATGCCAGGGCTGGGAACCGGTATTTTACAAAAACCCCGAAGTAGCCAAAATGTTTTAAATCGTTTTATGCTTTTTATGTAGGGCTTATGTAAGACTTCGTATTTTTAGATTCTCCGTTTAAAAAATGAAATAATAAACCAAAGAACGAAAAGAACGGAAAAAATACCGGTATTTTTGTATGGAGAAGCTACCGGTATCCGACCTCTGGTTGATGCCACTGAATTCACAGGAGGAATGCATTAATACAACTCAGACTTAAAAATCTGTCCTTATAAGGAGCGATTGGCAAACAGGCTTGGTTTGGTTTGATGCGGCTTCACAGTGAATTTGAGCTTCCTAACGAGGCGCCACGGTCCAGCGCCGCATCCCGCCATTCCTGGGAGCCGGCCGACCGTGGCGTCCCGAGGGCATGCGGTGCCGGTCGCGCGGTGGACCGTGGAGATCAATGGAGGTTCGTATTCGAGTCGTGTTCTTAAAGGTTCTCGATACGACCAAAGGGCTATAGCTTGTATGTTAGTACATCGTATTGATCATTCCTTACGATATCTAGTTCAAAGTAGTAAAGTTCAATTGCTGTACCTCTAGCACAACAGTCAAACGCGATTCTTTGTCGCGCGACAAATGCTACCTATCTCTTTTCATTCAATTTATGTAGTGTGACAGTGACAGGTGATGCTCTGTGAAACGAAGTCGCGGCCAGTGCTAAACCGCCTGGTGTAATATGAAGATGTCAAGAAAGGTTTAGGTTATTTTATACATACAAATATTGTATAGCCAGTTCTTCTGCTTTGTTGCACTGTGAGAGTGTAATAGTATAATCTGAAACTCATAAAGAATTTTAATCATGCACTGTACCTACGTATTGGTGTTGCGTTGCCCTTTACAAACATCTTTATTTCATTAAACTTTGTGAGGTCAATTTGTATCATTTATATCTCCATTTAGGCCTTGCAGTTTCGGTCGATCGCTCGCAAATTGGCGCGCAAGCATATGTTTCTCGTTAATCTGCGCTTGCCCATACCGGGCGTCCGCACGTGTGGTTTCGAGATGTTGCTGCGATGCGCCGGAGTCGGCGTAGGCCGTTGATGCTGGTTTAAATGTATTTAGTATGCTCAGATGACTAAGCACAACTGTGAGAACATTGTTGTTGTTGTTTACGCTACGGCGTTTACGCCCTCTGAGTCTAAAGGTATCGATATTTGGATTTGTTACTAAGAACGATTTTATACCTCGTTCTATTTTAGATTTGCATCAAACCGCGGCTTCGTCTGCTTTATTCCCGTTATTACTATACTTTACAGGCAGGTAGGGTAAGGGAAGTTTTAAACAGTTCGTATTTAATGGAATGTTTAAAAGAAGCATAGACGCAATTATTCAGGTTGAATTTACATCAATTTTCATCTCAATTCATCCATGTGTTACCCCGTTATTTATGAACAAACAACTTTAAAAACTTTCACATTTATAATAGCAGTAGGATTAGGACCTAACGTTCAATTAAAACGGGTGTTATTACTATGCCTCAAAGTGCTAAGAACAGAGCAGTTTACCCTACATTAACATCAGAGGTAATAAATCTTCTTAAACACACAAGGCTCTTTAACTTACCGTGTATATACTAAAGAGCTCACAATACCTTTTGATGGCAAGCTTGTGTTCCCGTCGGCGTGGGCTGAGCGGGTTTAATACATATACCGCTTAACTTGGGATTGAACTACTTTCGGATCTTGTATCTTGTATGGTGATAAACATTGAACAATTACCGTTATTTGAGAATTTGAGATCTCGAGATCTGGTAATGTTGTTGTGAGGTGCGTATGTTTTATAATTAGGGCAAACTAGTAAAGGTAGAAAGCAAATATATTCACAACAAATTAATATTTTATTCTGTATACTAGTATACAGGAGAAAAGAGTGCAGATTATTAATTTGTGAACAGAATAGTAAGTCAGAATCATATCAGCACATTCGATTTAGATCTATTTTTCCGATTATCCAGTCTAGTTACATCGTTTGTAAATTAAAGTACTTGCATGTTTTTCACATACATATTGGGCATTCCATCTTTGAAAATTTGATTTTCGACTTATTAATTTAATTAGACGAAGCGTTGGCAGGCCTCCCACAAGGTAGACTGACGATCTAGTGAAAATCGCGGGAAACCGCTAGATGCGAGCAGCACAATACCGACAGGTGGTGGAGATCCTTGGAGAAGGCCTATGTCCAGCAGTGGACGTCTTCCGGCTGATATGATGATGACGATGAATTAATTTAATTACATTTGTTGACGTATAATTAAGCTTAACTTTGTCTGTCACTTTAAATTGTGATAAGAGTTTAAAGCTGTCGCAAGAGTAAGTAAAAATGCAGCGAGTTAAAATGATAAATGCTATAACTAATTAGAGCTATTATCCAAACGGCAATTGCAACGGGTGCTCAAGAAACCAAAATGGCGTCGCATTTTTAGCATATTTTGAATTTTTAACTATTACAGACTTAATCTGTAGTGTAACGTCATACATTTCAGTGGAAATAATCAGTCTCTGTTCAAATGTAACTGAGGAGTTATTTTATTTTACACTGTAGGTATAATGGAGTTATACAGATTTTGTAGTATGTACGAGTATGAGATAAGTGTTTACATCTTTCCTGCGGACGTCCCTAAGTGCGTAATTTTTTTGCTGGACCGAATTAATACTAGTCAACTTTAAACTAGACCTTTATCATGCACAACATAGTGATAATCTAGAAGAAAGAAGTATATTTCAAATTTGTTTGACCCAATGACTAGCCGCTATGTAGTATCCGAAACGAACCTTTTTATTCAAACTTCAACAGTGAATACTTACAGTGACTACTTTAAAATAGTTTTCAAACCAATAAAAAACCTCCTTACAGAATTATCTACAAAATCGGAGTCACTTAACACTCATCCCGTAAAACAAAGAGGCTTGTGATCAGTATAACGAGCTCTCAGGTTACTTCACAGCGCGCCCTTGTCCGACCCTTAATCAGTGTTGCGTTGGTATCATTTATTTTCCATGTAGCCAGTGTCAGATTGCATGCCTTGACTCAATGTTGCCGATATTTCGAACGACCTCACGCGCCACCTTTTGTTTATTAGCGATTCCATTTTTGAATTCTTCACTCCGATAACTGAATCGGTGATGGGCCGGTATATTGGATAAATTTTAATTGCCGCTTATTAAGTTTAATTTTATGAGTACCTACGACGGATACGTAATCAGCATTATGTTGGTATAATTTATTTCCATATAATGTCAGATAGCATACGCCTTGACTCGCCTGAGCTTGCTTGAGCTTCTCTCCCCCGTGCACAAATGTACAATACTGTTGGAGGGCCCATTCCAGGTGTCCTACAGTCTAGCATGTTATAAAAAAAAAGCCTTGACTCGACATTCCTGATATTTCGTAGGTATGCGACCTTACGCGTTAACTTTTGTTTATTAGCGATTCCTTTTTTGAATTTATTCAATGCTAATTTGTTTTTCTTTTACCATCAACGACTGAAAATATCGATTCTTTTTTTAAACGGTTTTATTTAGCTAATTTCGTTGTTTCATATATCACGACCGGTTTTTCAAATATTTTTTTACATTACTGAATTACTTAGAAGAAATTTAGTTTAGCACTTATTAACGTGTATAATGAAGAATATAAACCTTTATTCATAATACAGTTCGGCTATCATTGTCAGTGCCGTTATATGCAGGACAAAAGGTTTATTATGTTAATATCTGGCTTTATCGTAAGAAACTTTTAAACAGTTTATTAACTGACACAATGGCCGTCCATTCACACTTTTTTTAAATTTTGAGGCATCAATTGACACAGGGTCCGTTGTAGTACAATGTACAATGCGGTCGTGTTCCGCAGTCGCATGTTAAGGTCGTTGATAGGACGTCGTACATCCGGTGTATTGGCGGCCCAAGGTACAGGCAAGTCGCGGATTGACCTTATTTTAAAAAGGTCTATCCCTTACCGTCATTTTAAGGTCTATACATTGGCCCGCCAATACACTAACCAACCACAATCCACCTGTCTGTAAAAACTTTGATAATAAGCGTCGTGAAAAAGCGACGTGACCGAGAAATTTTAATACGGTATTGGTTTAATTCCCGGTTCTGTCACAATAACATTTTAAATTTCCCGGTGCTACACGCCCTATTCGTAAGATTTTGTTGGTCATTAATTGGCTATTTGAACAATTAAATTCAAACCGATTATTGTCAATGCGACCTTCTTTTCTGTTAAAAATAAAGGTGCTTTTAGTACTGAATAAAATCTAAATAAAACATGTGTGGACTGTTTTAGTCCGATGATAGGTAAAGCTTTTTGTATGTTATATTATATGTCTCCAAATAAATAACCTATTCCAAATAAATAAATTCTTAAGATATATGCATATCACCCCTCGTCTTCTCTGTCGTATCGCTCTTGGCAGAGCGGTCGTGGTCACACTGAGGCGTCCACATCGGTGGTAGAGGCGGACACAGCTTTCCGCACGATCTCCCGCCATCTCTCCCTGTTGGCAGACTGTCTGGCACAGTCAGATATGCGGTATATCACCCCATCTTCTCATAAAAGAGAATCGTTAAAGTTGCGTTTCCTCATCGCTTATAACTCGGGCCATTACAGCAATGTTATCAGATCTAATTTTAGTTCGTACATCAAACGCGTCCGAAACCAGAGACATGGCGTAAGGGCAGTCCGTCTAGTGCGTCACGCGTGACAGTTCAAGAAATCGTTGTTGTCAAGGCAATACATCGTTTTTAAATAGTTTGTTAACTGTATAACTGAGCTGAGCTGGTTATCTAAATAAATGTCACGGAACTGAGCTGGTTATCTAAATAAATGTTACACAAATCGCGCTAGTCCCAAACTAAGCAATGCTTGTACTATGGGTACTAGACGACGATATACATAGGTACTTATATAGATAAATACATACTTAAATAGATAAACATCCACGACTCAGGAACATATTGTACTTGCGCTCATCACACAAATATTACCCCTTACCAGGATTTGAACCCGGGACCTCTAGCTTCGTAGCGTACTAAAGTGTCGTCAAATTGGAAGCAAAAGGAAATTAATCTATGCATAACTGTGATTTATAAAAACGCTTAAAAGTGTGCTGTTACTGTTACAGAACTCTTAAGAGGAAACAGGAGGGCAGTTTTTCCATACAAACGTAGTCCCCTGTTTCCTCCCTGGATAATGCCAGTAGAGCAATAATTTTTTGTCCAAAAATCTATGGCTACTATTGATATGTTCCTATGTTTTCCTTTTTACGATAAATTGATTCTCAAAAGAGAGATATTAACCTTCAAAAACCTAAAAAAAATGCCAGATTTTCCGCTGTGTTCACACATCCAGAAAACAAATTTGACTAGATTATTAAAAAAAAGGAAAACATAGGAACACGTCCAAAGCCTTTCTTTAATGTTTAATGAAAAAATTTGTTAAATAGGTTAAGTTATGGGGAAGAAATCAGGGGACTACGAAACGTTGTTTTCATGAAATTTTAAAAGGTATTTTCGGTCCAAGCTGCAGTTGTCTCTATCGCGCTCTGCGCGGGAGAGGCGGGCAGTGCGGGACAGCGACACATTTTACAAATACCTAATTTTCAATTCTCTCCACCTTACTGTTTCCTCTTAAGGCCGAGTCACACCGGCTGCGTGTGCACGCACTGTACGCTGCAGCTCCTTGACTTTGAGCGTGACTAGCCGCCATTTTGAAAAACATTCATACCGTACAACGCGTACGCCACGCGCACGCAGACGTGTACGCAGCCGGTGTGGCTCGGCCTTTATTAATAAAACTAGTGTTAGTTCATTCGCGGTGAAAAAAGTGAAATGTCTCTTTTTCGCTCGACATAGGTGGGTAAAAAGTATCCTAAGTATTAACCGGGGTCATAATCTACCCGTACACCAAATTACATGGAAATCGGTTCAATAGTTTTTACGTGATGTGCGCACTAATAATTAAACAGAAACCTAAACAGGCAAACAAACGGACAAAATAGACACTAACCACATTTTTACTAAAAAAAACCCGACCGCGGTGCACTTTGAAACTGCAAAAAATCCGCCATTTTGTTTATTTTAACGAACTTGATACCCAGTGACACTCGCACCATCAAGACGAATATAATGATGTATCATTTATCAAAATCGGATGTGCCGTTGAGTAGTTACGAGCGGACACAGGAACGGACATACATAGATACATACATACATACAGGTCAAACACATAACCCTCCTTTGGGCTTCGCCGCAGTCGGGTAAATATTTATAACTATTTATTTACGTTCCTATACTTATTTTTAACACTCCCCAGTAACCTTTTTGGAAAGATCTTAAATGTTCAAACACAGTTTTTTTACGGTTTTATTATTTGTTAAGAAGACTGTCCCGATTTATGTACGTTCCTATATATATGCATCATAACATAAATGGCTGACATATACAAATGGTTGCAGATAATTTCTTTAGTTATTTAGCATTCCTCCGCGTCTTTAGTTACATTCAAATTTCTCGAGGACACCAAATTGTGTAAGAGCGCATGTTTTCTAGTAAAAGCAGCGAAAGCGGTGCGAATCCCAAACCAGACCACAATAGCGTCGGCAAGTAATTAAGAAAGTATTTAATTATCATTGTTTACTGCATAATCGATTTTAAGCTAAACTATAGATGTTACGGTTAGTGTAACATTGACCTGGGTTTACTTTTTTATTTTAATTACTTGAAATTTGTGGCCTACATTCATGCTTTGTTCGTGTTGATACCGAATCCAAATACACCAAGTATGACCTTGGTGTAGTTTTTTTGTAAAATTGCTTCATCAAATCAAATAAGTTGGAAGTAGACCCCACGGATTTCCGCAGCGCCAAAAGAATCAGACCTGTAATCTTTTACAGGTCTGGTGGAAAGAAGGCCGGAAGAAACTCACGAGTTTCTCTTTTCAAAACACATTTTTTTTATGCGCTGCGCGTACGGAAAAAGCCGCTTTCTGGCCAAGTGTAGACATAAAATGATGTACACAAAACGGGAGGTAATAAAGAAAGCCCTCGATCGCATATTTACGTCCCTCGCTTGCAGCTCGGGCCGCAAACTTCTGAACTCGGCCTTTCTTTGTATTAAGTACCACCCTAGTTTATTTAATGTACTATAACCGACATGTAACTATATAAAGAAGATAACTATTAAGCAAAACTACTTGTAATGTATAAATTGCGAAACCAACAATTAAATATCTTGAAAAAACATATGGAAGTTCTACTTTATTTAAATTATGTTCAGAAAATTAGGATTTCCCTATTCGATTCCTATAGGGAACGTGCGACGCTGCTGCCAACTGGTGCCGCCCATCTAAATGAAGTAGGTACCCTCTAATGTTGGGGCAACATTGACGGAAACGCCGTAATTTATTGCGATGAAGGTCGATTAACGTCAGTGTATAGCTACGACTTATTATATTTGACATTGACACTTACATATTGTCACTGACATTGACAGCTTGATTTGACAGGGGTGATAGTTTCCTTTATTGTCCACCTGTGTCTCTTTTGTCGTTTAGTGCTGCCACCTATTTTGTGTTTGTGCACGTTCCCTATATTATGGAACAATTTTAACAACTCTTAATTGAATAGATACCCATTAATATTGCCAGTATAATTTATGCATAAAAATGACGCAGATGATCTATTCCTACTAGAAAACCATTTTAGAACACCTTGCCCTTAACACCAGTACCATTAACCACCACTTTGTCATTATTACCATCCCTCACCGTCGCACTTAGCTTCAAGAATTAATTATGAGCATTACGCTCATTATGCTCAACATGCCGAGTCTGAGCAGCTGCTCGGTAATTGAGCACGTCGCCAATGAGCGAGGCAAACATAGCCCAGTCAACGAATTTAACCGTAATCTACTCCTAAATATCTATATTCACATTTATAAGCTAATTTGTTACTTCATAAAATAAGAATTGTAATTTATATAATTTTAACCTCAAAACCTAAACCATGTAATATATTATAATATTTTCAATAAATGAGTATGCGTATGAGTAACCGAACTCTGATAAGGGAGACTCTATATATATTTTAACCGACTTTCAAAAGAACGACGGTTCTCAATTCGTCTGTGTTTTTTTTGATTTTTACGCGATCACGCAAAGACAGCTGAACGGATTTGGAAAATTATTTTATTGTTTGAAAGAGTTACCTCCGAGGTGGTCCTATTGCAACTAAACCAAGATCTGATCATGGAATCTTGGAGAAATCAAGAGAACTCTTCAAATGTTATAGGCACACATATGTATAGCGGTTTGAGTATTGTGTCACTCGTGCATTTCTTAGCAAAAATGAAAGTACATTATATTCAATTTTTTATTAATTTTATGGTAAAATTCAATGCACGATTCTACACCCGCTAAGACATTCAATTTTGGCTGTATATTTATTTTATTTTAACGAGAGCTTTGTTCGCTGCATCAGGATTCTGGCATTGGACGCCCTACTTACTGACTATTATGGCATTTATGGCTAATGAAGTTCTAGCTCCTGTCCACAGGCAACCATGTATGAATGAGTAACCAGTTCTCAATAGATCGAATAGTCCCTTATTCCCTATAGCGCCGTTAGTATGAAAGCGACCTAATTAAAAACAATTTTTTTGTAACAGCTGTTTTAACTCGTTCATTCAAAAACAGTGCGCTATGATTGCTGATGGTGATCTCACCATTTTTACTTTTTTGCAAAGCGCAAATGCCAACACAGAAATAATCTAAAATATTCCTAGGCACCTAAGTAATGTTAGGAAGGGAGGATTATTGTATATATTTATAGTCTCTGTTGATTGGTCTAACATAATTGCCGTGGTTTGGTTGCTTGGTTAGTGGCCGGTCGCGGCGTGATGCACGCCTTAGCGACCCTTCGTTGACACACGAGACATTTCTTAAACATTACGAATGCATGGATTACGTATAAATCAACTTACACCCATATCATACTTTAGTAAGTCAAACTGTGTAAGATTGTGTCCAAATATTTATTAATTAGGATTTATTTATACGAGTAGCCACTAAATTAGATTCCATTAAATCCGAACTCTTTACGACTACCCCTCCCTAGCCCACCTGCTTGAAGTATACGCTGTACTTTACAGGCAGGTAGGGTAAAGGGTAGGGGTAGTTTTAAAGGGTTTAGATTTATTGGAATCTTTAAAAGACGTACAGTCTCCGATGATTCATTTTCCGCTGGTTGGATATTCTATATGGTTTTTTTTTACCTTGTATTATTATTTTTAATTGGTGTATTGCATTCTAAATAGAGATGTGGCGTTCCCGGGAATATTCCCCACTTGTATGGGGAATATTCCCGCGGTGGGAATATTCCCCATACAAACGGGTAATATTCCCGGGAATGGCACATCTCTAATTCTAAACCTTTTGAATCTGGTAACATCCTCAAAACAAAACTTCACCTAATGACCTACGTAAACGCTGAAACAAATCGATTAGAAGTATGTTTGTTTATTAAACCCCGTTATCTGGCGTCCAATGGCGTGTAATCAACATATCCACATTAGTGACGCACACGCATCGGTTCTACAAACGATTCCGAATCGATTATACGAACAATCGAGTAATAAAAGGATTATTGAGTCGAGTGTAAAGATAAATATTATATAAATACTTTTTTAAGGAGTTTAATTGATTCAAATTGTAGGAATGTAGTCTAATCACTACACTTTTATACTCAGATCTTTTAGGTATTTAAAAACAGGTAAAAAAACAACTAATCTATCAGCCAGTGGTCACCGATACAAAATATTACTTTTATTGGCTGAATGACTCAAGTCTCGTGGTTTTTATATATATGTAGCTATTCTAATCGAACATGCCTTTTTTGTAGCTGGCTGGCTTAAAATACTCGTGTCAAATATAACGTCTACTTTGAAATCCTGTCACGCGTCAATACCAACTATTTTAGGAGCCAGTTTGACAGCCCGTCATTTTTATGCCAGTTTATTTTTATGCTTTACCAATACTTTAGCCCCCTATGCGAATGAGGGCTGTTTGTGGATCTGTCTGGAGCAATTCTCTCTGACTCTTAAACAATTGAACTGAGTGTTCATATTTTTTTTAATTACTTAGAAGTAGAATATAGACGCTTAAGGCTAGACTCTGTACATTTTGTAGTCATAAGTTCGGTCGTAGCATGTACTGTGAGGTTTGTACCTATACAAACCTCACTGTCTGTGGCAGACTGGCAGCTTTTGGAACTAGTCATTTGAATTTAATAGAATACAGTCTGTCTCGCTCTAGTTGATAAAGAGATGTTTTAGTCTTAACTTTGCTCTAGAACCGAGCACTTGAAATAAACAGAAGTTATCAAAGTTTTTCCTTTTATCATTTCCTAGTCCACCTTCACAGTACACTTAAGATAAATTCCATAGTCAATTAGATATCATAAAAGTATAATTTATGTCAAGTATACATTTCTGCAAAATGACTATTTTATGGGAAGTGTTCTGCCGAAAACAATATTATGCCTATTGCATTATTGGGCCCACCTTATCATTAAATTTGCATTACACCATTACTTCTCTTTAGCATACATTGTAGGCTATACCAACCCATTGTAGGTTGTACCAAGCCTCGTTAGAATAAAATATACAGGAGTCTCTGAAGTTCTATGGAATTAAGCCCTTTCTAGTCCGTGCGGTAGATTACGTTAGGCCAATTCTGTCGATAAATAATCTGAATTGATACTGAACGTTCTGCAATATGATAGGATTTGTGAACGAAATCTTGGCTGGTTATGAAGAAACATAAATTAGCACTAATATCCCATTAGGGCTATTTCTGTCACTGCCTGATTCTATAAGATAAAGGGTGACATTGTATGTTTGATAGACTTATGGTAACATTAAATTTAATAAGCCTTTGAGCAATAAATTGGGCAGTTATATTCTATTGTTCTGGGTTTGAATTTAATCATCCTATTAAAGGAGTTGAAATATACGATACACTGACTGCGCTGGAATTACGTAATTTAAAGTAAAAGATTTTAAATAAAAAAAAAATAGATAAAGATATCCAACGTTTGGAATTATGTATCGACACTTCTTTATCTATGAGAGTAGTCTTGTGCCGAACAGCGGGACGCATAATATATATAGACGCAAGATATGTATATTATAGGATATTGATAGGCTGAGGATGAAGGTACCAATTTGTTTTTTTCTAAGGAAGATGAACTACCACAGGTGGACTTTATCAAAGTATAAAGAACCCATATAAACAAACCCATACCTGTGCTATTAGAATACATATAATAGAAAATATATTCCATAAACGGAAACAATGGCGACAAAAAGCGCTCAATAAAACTCAGTTTACAAAAACTGCCACCAGATGGCGCGCCGTGATTCCCGCTTCCTGCACCTGGTTCCGCACGTGCGCGGGCGCTTTTTTGCTGAACCCTCCTCCTCAATCAAAACGACGTATATCAGTAGGAATATAGCGTCACTTACGTCGTTTTACCACATGTTGCTCAACCCTTTACTCTTTCCTGTAAACGACTTAAGTAAGTTAAAAAACTCATAGCAGTTACGACCTCTCCTCTTGTCGTAGGATCTTGCGTCGGTCTGAAGTTCAACTGGACTGGAAGCCTATTTCATTTTTTACTTATTTTAGTAAAGCATATGGTTCCTGCGTTTATAGTAATGATATGCACGGCCACAGGTGATCTGGCAGCTGCTGGGTTTTGTTTTGCGCTTGTCAATTTGTTCTGCTCGACAAGACGGTGTCATAATGAGGTTATTGATACAGTTGCATTATCCTAGACAATGTGATGCAAATGCTAGACACTTACACAGTTTCAAAAGGAGTCTAAAAATGTTTTAACATACGAATAAAGCAATTTTTCCTGCTACTACCTGCCTGTTGCGATTGTGACGACATGCTGAAGAAATCCACAGTTTAGGAGGAAGTCATCCACATTTTACGTCACAAGATTTTCCAGATTTCTAGAGCCCTCCTTTCCCCTCACACTTTTTGCTTGCTTTTTCCTGAGGTGTTTCCGGAGCGCTATAACGTGGGGTGCTTCAAGAAGCGAGTTAACAACGCACTCAAAGTTCGACTACGCATAGGTGACTCTCTGGTGTTGCCGATATCCATGGGCGACGATGAATGCTTTCCATCAGGTGGCTCCTCTGTTTATTTACCACTTATTACATAAAAAATGTATATTTTAAGCATAGGCTGTGCCGTAGCTCCAGAGCCCATTGGCACTTAAGTTTTGCAATTCTTCCTTGATAATACTTATATTGAGATCAAGGACCTTAAAATAAATAGCCGGACGGAGCATCGCTAACAAAGAATTGAAGCATCAATAATCCGCCGGCTAACTTAATGCTGGTTGGTCAGGTCAATGTGTGCGCGCTGCGGGTAGTAGGAAAAAACTAGTTGATGTGTGCGTGCGGGCTCGTAAGTACAAGCAGCCGGCCGACTAAAAATGCTTCAGTTCTCTGTTGGCGACGCTCCGTCCGGCTATTTATTTTAAGGTCCTTGATTGAGATCGAGTGAAAATGATCGTTAAATTCGTATGATGTCATTGTGTCTGGTTTGACCTAGTACCTAAACCCGTGTATTACCCGACTCTAAATAAAGTCAATTACCCGTGTTTTCGGGTACCCAGGTTGCATTACCTACAATGAACTTGCCGGCATTACCGGCCGTGTTAAGTCAGATAAGCTAGCATGTGATGTTTTTTGCGTTTGCTTCAAGGCGCCATTAGATTTTATTTATTATCTATACATGCATAATTTTTATGAATTACTAGGTTTTTTTAACCCGGGTTCTGAGTCAAAATACTCGGGTTTTACCCGACTCTAAATAAAGGTACCCGGGTTACATTCCCTATTTTGACCAAAAGCTGTCACTGTTCTGTTATACGGCAGAGCTCAACAATTTTTAACTTACCCACTCAAACCGCATCTAATTCGGTTGCACCACTTGAGTACCAACCTCATAACAGCGTCTGCATCTATTTCGGATTCATTACCTAACAACTGTAACAACAGAGGTTTGTTCGGGGCCTTGTTTGTTTATCTGGTAGTAAAAAGTAGGAGAAATGGGATTGCGTCCTTACATGGATAGAGCTTATATTAAGTGGGTGGGAACAATTTATGGTTTTATGGGATACTGAAGGGTGGAACTGATATGGTAATCTCATTAGCTTAGCGATTGTCTTTTTCTTCGTATAGTAACATATAGGCAAGGTTCCTTCGATTTTTCAAAAATCTCATTATTAGATCCTGCCATGGTGATAATCGCCATCTTGGGGAAGTACCCTTTAAAACCAAATCTTCGAATAATCGGCCATCATACAAGAAAGAAAGGTTTTGACAAACGGAGTGAGTGAGTTTATGAAGTCTGTTAAAAAGTGGTCAAAGGGAAAATAACGGTGCAGCAATATCTTCGGATAGTATTTTATCCTTTAACCAAGAAAATAAGGTATGCGTAAGGACACTCAAAAGGGCAGAAAGATACTATAATTTCAGGTCAGGATGTCAGCGGCCGTTAAAAATCAGACAGGAAGCGAAGATGTCAACATATCAAGTATCTCCTAATCTCCTTACTATATTCTGGTTATCACAGTATAGTACATGCTTACCGACGCCTCACGACTATTTACTTAACTGTAACGAGTAATGACTTGTAATGGCTACTCCCCAACATTTGTCCGTGTTGACATAAGACTTCCGCACTGGTCAAACAAACCCAGGGTCAATAGCTCCCTGATTGGTCAAATAACCACGTTTAAACCACATCAAAAATTTAAGTTCATATCGATTTGAACGCTAAGTTCTGCCTCATAAAGTCTACTCTTAAGCTGATCAGATTATTGGTTCGTCTTTTGTTTTAACGGGTCCCTGCCTCTTTATTGGCGGGGTCTCGTCGCGTGCCATGGCGCCTCTGTCATTACCACCGACTTGGTAATGACAATAAGCTTGACGCTCTGTTTGCTCCGTAATTTTGGAAACCGATGGAACCATGCGCAGGTTTTCGACCCAAGAAGTACGCAACCTGTAAAGGAGTACGTTGTAGTTGCAGTATCAATTTGTAATAAAATTTTAACGTTTTCGGACTGATAAATAATGTATGTTATCTCTGTCAGTATGGCCGTTAAGGGACTGATATTTGTGTATCCTAAAAAAGATAAGAAAACTTTGCATAGTTATTACCACGGCAAAATTTGCGAAGGTGAATATTCAGTAAATTCATTAAAGTTCCATCCAACATGATTCCGTTTTTTAGCATGCTTTTTTCTCTGCCTTTTCCTGATAGTGTAAGGACTAGCTGCACATGAAACTACTTAATCAAGTACCTTTTTGTTACTTGTTTTTAGTAGTTCTATATGCAACTTGATCTAGAGCAGTGGTTCCTAACCTTTATTACCACATCACCCACAGGCCCCTCTAGATTTGTATCGTCACCCCTCCAAAAAATAGGCAATACAGACAAGTATATGAAAGTACTTAAAGAAAAACAACTTAATATGAGAACTCCCCCCCCCCCCTGAGAAAATTTATTTTTACCCCTAAAGAGGTAATTACCCCCAGGTTCGGAACCACTGATCTAGAGATATGTACTTAGGAAAATCAACGAGGCGAGGATAGGTACTGCAGGCGGAGTTACGGGTTGCTAAGGACCATCATGTCACTATACTAAGACAAAATGAACGAAAAGCATATCTATATTATGTAGGTACAATACTGAGGGTTCTGCAGGTATAATATACGTAGTAAGCTAGTAAGTAGGTATATCGGTAGACACAGGACGCCGACTAAATTGGGTGAACGAGGTGTGACGCGCGCGCAGGAAATTAGGAAATGGGAAGCACGGGCCTGTCACCTCGTTCAAAAGGTCTTATGTTTCTCCCATCTTCAGTATTCTTACGTTGTTTTACAGAGCCGGTATAGTTGTCGCCTCTTATTATAGGCCAAGAGTCGTAATTTGGACATCCGCCGCATTCCGATTAAAGGCGTTAAGATGATTTGTAACGCTTTTTCAAAGAAAACAGAGTTTTATCTTCAATTCGGTATTTTGGGCAGGTAGGGGCCCGGAAGCCTAATCTAATGTCATTATTCTTATAAATGATATCGCTTTGAGTTTATTTTTGTGCGATTAGTCAGTGTTTATGTAAATTGGTTTAAATGACTGAATTTAAAAAGGATGCAATTAGCCGTTTTATGGATATTTTAATGTTCACGGATGCGTCACTGAGAATTTATTTAAAATTGTTATTGTTGTGGGAACTTTACTCAATGCTATTCAATGTGTTTTTATCATCCATATCTGCAATAAAAAGTACTGAAATACTTTAAAACGCTTTTAAAAATTTCCAAGTTGAGTTATAACAAGACAATGCTTCTATAACAGGGTCGCACATTGAAAGAATGTTTGATCAGGTATCTGTTACCGTATTTTCTCCAAAAACTGCCCCATTTGATATGGACTTGACTGATTCGTTTCAATTCGTGACAGCCGCTACGATTTTAAAATTAGATCAAAATTACACGCCAACTAAATTCCATTATCCGACATTTAACCCCGTCTTAATCTTACACCACCTAAACAAGCTAAACGTAACCTTGAGCCCTTTACTATAAGGGACAGAAAAACTGCAGACCTAAAATTGCTGGTAACTGCTTTAAGCAATCACTGTGTTAGAGTGATCGCGACCTTGTGGAAAGGGAATAAGGACTAGGAGAGTAGTAGAGATAAAGTGGTTTGTAGGGCACTAGTGCAGGCTGCAGCGATGGTGGTCGATTTGACGCGCCCTCTGGTGACCCGTAGATTGTCCTTCCGCTGTTGAGTAACGCGATGAATGTTCTAGAGGACACTATTTTTTGTTTGTTTTCTATTTGTTTGTGTATCCGTATCCGGTGAAAATTCTTCACGAGTCTCATTTTCGAGTCAAGTTGCATTTCGGATTGAGCCACAAATGATAGTTTAACACGTTCACTGCGTTACGGGGCCTTCTGAACCCCGTACTATGCTGTCATTCAGTGCGGGGGCAAAAATTTGCGTTTACTCGCTGGTGCGGAGGCTGTATTTTTGATATTTTTATGTCTACAACAGAAATAATTATATATTTGTGTTTCTATTTTAAAGTATAATCTAGTGATATATGAAAATGTACGGGGTCATATGAACCCCGTTCCGATCACAGAACAAATATTGTCTTCTTGTGCGATACGGGGTTCAGAGAACCTCGTATAGATTTTAACTGACCTGTGGGGGATGATGTGCTCAATATCGCTAGTGCAGTCATTATCGCAACACCTGTTATCGGTAAATTAGAAATAATCCATGGATTCTCAATTGAAGTCTAATGATAATTTTACAAAATACTAATCCAGAGCCAAAGAATATAGATGTGGAACACGTTATATTTCAACTTGATGAAAAGAAAAAAATGTGTAAGCTATTATACCTATAAGTAGTCGCGAAGCAAATAATAAATTAAAAAAAGTAAAAATGATATGCAGTAAGTGTAAAAAAGCAATGTGTTTAAGTTGTTATAACTTAGAACTTTAAATTCGCCACAAATTCACAACATTTATGAATGTGCAATACTGTATCTAAAACTTTAAATTAATTTAAAATATCGTTTATATCATTCCCATCACTACCAATACATCGATATAGATAAAGTATGTGCGTTAAGGGGTTCACTAAGCCCCGTAGTTTTTGAAATTCAGTGCGATACGGGGCGAAAAGAACCCCGTGCTTTCTTTTTATTATAATTTTTTGAGCTTTCATCGTAACTGCGTGCGGAAAGAAAGTGAGATAGGATATTTCATACTTTGTAAATTAGTGCAAAAAAAATACGAAAAGATTGAAAATTCAGACTTTTATAGCAAATCAAACGGACTAGAGTGTACGGGGCACTTTTATACCCGTAACGCACAAAAGTGTAAACCGATACGGGGTCGATTAGGCCCCGTAACGCACTAAAATTCAGGACGGAGATTTAGGTCGCCGCAGTGAACGTGTTAATCCGTCCAGTAAAAGTGAACCGTAAACCCTGTTAACTATGATCCAAACTATTATCCACTCTCGTGTAGATAGTTGCACACCATTTTCAGTTATAGTTATATAAGGTGCTAATAAATTAGATACATAATATTTTTTATGCCACACCTGGCCATAAAGTGACTTTTTCCGCACGCTGTGCGTACGGAAAAAGCCGCTTTCTGGCCAAGTGTAGACATAAAATGATGTACACAACACGGGAGGTAATAAAGAAAGCCCTCGATCGCATATTTACGTCCCTCGCTTGCAGCTCGGGCCGCAAACATCTGCGATCTCGGCCTTTCTTTGTATTACCACCCTAGTTATGTAATGTACTATAGGACTGATAGTTCGACCCCAGGCACCCCCGGCACCCACCCAGCCCGAACAAACTCAGGGTGGTCCGGCTAGCGACCTGGTTCGACCCGAGGGAACGCCACGGCCGACCACCCGGGCCGACAATCGCTACGCCCCGTGTATGGGTTGCGAGTTTGTCAGTTTCTAAAAAAAAAAAAACGAAAAAGGACTGATAGTAGGTACTAAGCTTTCCTAGTTTATTTATGTATAAGTATAACAATAAACAAATTATGTATGTTTTTTGGAGAAAATTAGGGAAGTAAGTTTGCTACGTAAAACACCCTGTTACTGAGGTAAATAATAATCAGTGATTAAGACCTCTTTGATTATCTTATGGTTACTAATTTTTCAATATGAATTTCAGACCACCTAAGAGAAAACGACGTTCGACGTTAAATTAACAGTATTTATGAATAAGTTTGGGTAGAATTTAAATTTATTTATTTTGTACGGTAAATGAAATCCAAAAAGTTATATGAAAAGTTTTCTTAATTTCTGGTTAATGTTAATTATTACGTTATGTATCTTCTCTCAATATATCGGTAGCTAATTTGTTAGCACCTTATATAGTCAACTAGCGTTTACCCGCGGCGAATCTCTCTTACGCACTTTCCACATTTGCACGAATAAATTCTGTTAATCACAATCTTCATTGTGCATCTTAATACGCTCAGCTTAACGCAGGAAGAAACTAATAAACGCTTTCGCAAAAACTCATGTCGCCTTCCGCGCCAGAGCCTCTACGCAAAAGAGCGATTCTCAGTAGGAAATCCTCATTAGTTAAGGCCTTTTGCGCATGGAAAGTGTAGCAGCAAGATTATATTAACTGGAAGAAAGTACCGGTAAGACTTTCGTGAACTTGACTCGGAGGAAACGCAAAAACCGGGCGGACGCACCAACTTATCCCGCGAGGCGAATTCCTCGACCGTCACGCGAGTTAGCGGCAAACTTATTTTGGTGCGGCTAGAAAATGCGGGAGAAAAATAACGTCATTAGCAGCAGATGAATGCCGCAGCCATCTAAGCCAAAACCAGCGTAAATAGGTATGAGTTTCTTGTGTAGTTGTTACGTTTTTCTTTTGGGATTGTAGCGTTCGGTCACGGTGATTTGTCGACGACATTTTCGCATCCGTAATGCGGTTTCCGAGCCGTATTATGTCGCTCTGATAGTATCAAATCAACCGTAATTTACGCGGCGACTCGCGTGATATAATGATAATTGGCCACGGTTACATTGAAACATAATATTGCATGTTTAACTCTGAACCAGGACGATTGGAATCCAAGGAGGTCTTTGCCCAGTGGGTGATGCACAGTAACATACACAAATATGACTTAACTTGTAGTTGTGTTGTGAAAGGGGATAATGTTGTGTTTCGAAGCGTACAGGAAACACTTAATTTACTTAAAAGGGATGAAGGGGTTTGACGAGGGGGCTGAGACTGGAAGGAAACACGTATAGGGCTAATTAAAGTTCATGTTACGTTTAAGCCAACAATATTTTCGGTCACTTTTGTCGTGATGGTCATAAACTTGAAAAGATTGCGTAGAACCGTTAATGATTGTATCTCTTGCTTACTGTATTCACTCCACCCCATAAATACGAAGTTCTTTTAGTCGATTTGACACAATGTAGGCAATAAACTCTCTATAGATATCTTCACAAATGTAAAGTCAATCTAATAAAAACCCCAATAATTTATAGAAGCTTCCTTTCGCTCAATGAGCGTATCGAAATAATCTACTCACATCCTGTAATGCATCATTCTATTTACAAAAAGCACCCCAACAGTAACCTATCGCAAATCGACGCAAGCGGCGATAACCCCCGCGAACATACGCTTCTTTAAACTACGTTATAAAACGACATAAGTGCCGGTACATTTGTTGGAATGTAAGTTGTTTTTTAGTGAAATGGTAGAATAGGAAGCGTCGATCGCGTTACCTGTCGATTGTTGCGCAAACGCAGCGCTTCCTGCGTTTTGTGTCGGGTGTCCATCAGTTCCACAATACGGGCTGGAACATTATTTATTGCGAAATCAGGAAGTGTGAATCGTTATTGCCCTTTCATTTATTGGAAAGTTAAAACTTGAGTGTTGTTGATAAAACTGAAAAGGTCTTTGCTCAGCAGTAGGTCACTCGAATACGATAAAAAATAATCATGTATATAGCGTTGATATTGAGTGACTCTATGCAAGTTGTCGAATAACAATGCTCTTAAAAGCTGGAAAATATTTAGAAGCTCTATGGTGGGATTCGTTTAAAACTCATTCATAGCTATAATATCATAAACATATTTTAATCAGTTGGTGAATATTTTCTATAATTCTGTAATAGTCTCTCTTGAAAACATCTGGGGGCACGGCAGTGCCCCCGCCAAGTAGAGCAAAACAAAGGCACGGCCGTACCATCCTTTTCTCGAAGCCATTCAAGCCATTTTCAGCCTCCCGTAATTTTGTACTGGCTAAAGCTAGAACCCTGAAATTTCAGGGATATATAGGGCACAATAAGACTTTTATATATTCTCAATATCATTCAATTTGAAGGTGTAGTTTAAGCATGTTAAAGTTCCTTAGTTTTGTCACTGACTGACCGACTGATTCACTGACTGATGATCATCATAATTCTAAGGTACTTCTAGCAGACCTACAAGCTCCAAATTTTAAACAGTTAGTTTTTAGCCTATCAAATCCTAAAAAAAATTAAAAAAAATTGCAATTTCAGTTACAACTGCACACATAAGTTTGTAATCCTATACAAATACATGTGATTACAAAGTTAGTTTTGCAGTTCAAATTGAAAAGAATGGATTGGAATGTAGGTAATAAATAAAGGAAGACCACTTACATAAAGAAATGAGATCCCATCAAAAACATTACATGTAAAAAAACAACAACAACGCAGCAACGCAGCAACGCAGCAACGCAGTTCTCCTACAACAAAAAACTTTTGAGATGTAACGTTAAACCAAGTCAGTACCGGGGGAGTATCAACAGAACTCGATTTCCACCGACATTTACATGTAATGTTTTTGATGGAATGTAATTTTCTGAAGCATCGTTTACCATTTAATAAAATCCATCCATCTGCCGTGTACACACTGTACACGTAACCGTGCCTCGTCAATCCAACAAACCACACTCCATACTTACTGTAGGAAAGCCTTCTTCCTGTGACAGGTGGTCGTGTCAGCTTACGCTAATATTGTCATGTCAAAAGGACGTAAGTTTAATGGAGAAGCCCTTTAGTTAGGTAGTTTTGTGTTAAATGTGTAGCTAGGTTTATGTTAAAAAAATCGTAAGTAGAGGAAGAGCGTCACTAGTGTTATTTTGTGTGAAAAGATTTAGTATTGCTAAAAGACGTATGTGTACATCAAAGATAGATCAGTTGTGTCGATTTGAGAAGGCAAGTGCTAAGGGCTATATCGATAAGGTCGTAAGTTAATAAGGAAAGAGCGTCAGTTGTGTAGTTGTGGTTCTGTGGTTGTGGTAAGGGCTGCCGTCCGGAGGGCTCGAGGGCTCAGTTGCGCCCGCGCTGCCGCCCGAGCGACCGTCAGTCATGGCGTTGTGCAAGGAGTATAAGCCAGTGCCTGCGCCGCGCATGCGGCTGGCCTTCCATCCGCATAATATTCACGTGAGTTGGTTTTTGTGATTTATCCGGCAGTCATGTGAGTTTAGGTTTTAGTGAAAAAATTTTTTTTTTGATGAAACTGAATCTCCAGCAGAAACCACGTATTTTCGTGAATTTAACTGTCCGTTTTGTTTTACGCTTGGTTTATGTGTAAAAAATAAATGATAAGTATTCAAAAATAGGTAAAATTCTGCGGTGGTAATTATAGTATTTATGTTAATAAATGCGCAGGTGAGTAAAATAAATAAATAAAAGCTATTTAGATTTATTGGGATTAGCACCTTCAATAATAATTATTAAACACTATTTATAATAATTATTAAATATCTAAAAAAATGTTAATTTTTAAAATTGCAAAGATAAATATCAGTGTCCAATAAAAAATTACCCCTATCTATCTATATGCAATATACTGGATATCATATAGTATTTAAGTGCTTTAATCGCTCCTCTGATGAATTACATTAATTTACTTTAATAATTTGAAAATCAGTGGCTATATGTCTGCGGTCACCTTATTCCTCTGGCCCTTTTTCATACTAAATGTATGGAGACAGAGGAATAAGTCGCAGACATATTTCTGAAGAATAACCCTACATTTCAAACGTTTTAGTAAGGTAGTGAGCCTTCAAGTAGTGCAATATAAAAGGACATTGCTCGTGGCAATAATCCGGCGTGAGAACTAAGCTGCAGACGCCGAGTCTGCGCCCGCGCCGGTCGCGGAACCTGCTTTGCCGCAATCCTGGCATTCTCGTTGTGCAATCAGTCGCCGCTGGCAGGATTTTGGAGACTATCCATACTAGGGAATGCAATACCCGGTCAAATATGAAACCCGGGTATTACCCCACTCTAAATAAAGTCAGTTACCCGGGTTTCCGGGTTTCGGGTACCCGGGTTGCATTACCTACAATGAACTTGCCGGTTTTGCCGGCCGTGTTAAGTAAGATAAGCAAGCATGTGACGTTTTTTCGCGTTTGCTTTAAGACGGCCGACGTTTGATTTTATTTATTACCTTTAAAATAAAACGATACATTCATATTTTTATTAATTTCTAGGTTTTTTAACCCGGGTTTTGAGTGAAAATACCCGGCTTTTACCCGACCCTAAATAAAGTCGGTTATCCGATACCCGGGTTTTCGGTATAACAGTTCCGTGACTCCGTGACTAATGTAACTACTGACAGACGACGCCTTGCAGATAGCGGGATATAATTTGAAATGCATACAATTTTTAAAAGACCTAAATTTCCACTAAGGAGGTTTATTAGAAATTCAAATTTGGTTCTAAGGCTAAAATAAGGTAAACAAAGTAAACGGGGAATGAAACTTTGATAAAAAGGATGGAAATTTACGCGGGGCGCGGTCTAGTTTATAGTGCTTATTGTTTGTTTATAGTGTTAACTTGATAACCTTAGACAAAAGCTTTGAATTATATGTACGTCGATGTTTGTTAATGACGAATGAATAGTAAGAAAAACCAACCACATTAACCACAAATATGCAGCGTAGAATTCCATATTCAGGAGAAAATACCGCAAAACATATGTACACAAATCAACGTAATATGAGTTTTTGGGTGCAAAGGTCCTTCGAACCGGATATTTTGTTTTATTGCGCTTGTCTGCTTATATCATCATAACCAAAACACTATTAGAGTCTCAACTGAAATATACCTACAGCTATTTTATCTGCTAACCAACCGACCCTTTCACAAACACCTCATCTGGAATTTCTATGGTGCGGATAAGAATCTATCATCATCATATCAGCCGAAAGACGTCCACTGCTGGATATAGGCTTCCAAAGGATCTCCACCACTGTCGGCATTGTGCTGCTCGCATCCAGCGAATGAATCTGTGACAAATCTAATCGAATTTTCTCTTTGTCCACAGACCACAATAAAAGTGTACGCCCGCCGCCTCCGCCCCGACATCGAGTACAAGACGTTATCCGTGACCTGGGGCACCCGCGCTCAGGAGGTCGTCGCCACACTGCTCGGCAAGTTCCGGATGCGGCACCGGGACCCGCGGCTGTTCTACCTGAGCATGGAGGTGCGCGTGCGCGCCGCGGGGCTGCGCACCACGCTGGTGCTGGACGACGACGCGCGCCCGGCGGCGCTGCAGGCTTGCCATCCGAAAGGATACTCTAAGTAAGTAACATACTAGACGCTCCGTAATGTTGGGCGCAGACTGTCGCCACGCTGCTCGGCAAGTTCCGAATGCGGCAGGGGCTCGCGGCTGTTCTATCTGAGCCTGGAAGTGTGCGTGCGTGCAAAAGGATAGTCTAAGTTAGATTTGGTGAACACTTACCTAATAAGACCAGATGCGAGAGGTGCAGACATGGTGGCGCTTTTTGGGCGTTTCTTTTATGCGTATTGGCGTTCTGTGGCATATATTCAACAGTGGACGTCTTTCGATTGATGATGATGTTGATGATCTTGATCAAATCTGATTATATTGATAGTTTGATACGCTAAAGAGTTCTTGTAACGTACTGTACCTAATCCGGCTGGCACAAAAACTCAAATGAGTTTTCCGTCCAGAAAGACATGGCTCTGTTTAAAATAGTGACTTCCGCAGCTTAAGAGATGTCTCATTTGACCACACCACAATCACTGTATTTATGGTTTTGTAAACATTTAAACTGTCTATATTCTATTTTGTGTCATTGTTTACCGTTCCACATTTCTATGTGATTCTCAGAGGATTGGTCTAAATGTATGGTGACATTTATGATTTCGTTTGTTTACGTTCTATGGGAAAATTGCGGTTCACAATGAAGCTATTATTTTAAATTCATCACATGACAATTGATGATGGTGTTAAAAAACTCGGTCTAACGTTGAGCAAACCTATTTACTATTTGGAAAGATTTTGAAGTATCCTAGATAGATAGTCGGTAAATGTGTTTAAAATAGCCCTCACTCATATTAACAATCGCGAAATACATTTTACTATGTGCGACGAAAAAGGTGTTTTTATTATTGTAGTTTTTGTCTCATTATTATCATCATTTTGCGGATATTAGTCTACTAATGAGCTTCTCGTGGACTTTTCCTACTTTTTAGTCCATATATAGCACTAACGAACGATGGTTGTTTTCTATGCAGATAATGTGACGGGCAAAAGTCAATGAATCCCATTTTAGCTATTCCGAATACTGCCACATAAATAACCTCGAGTTTTCTCCTCGGACCACCGGCTAGCCGCTTAAAAAAGACTTTTGTCTTCCGCCGTCTATTTCCGTCGTCTAAAAAATAAAAAAGTCACGGTCTTCTAACTCTCAAAACTTACGAGCTCTTTTTCTTGAGTCATAAAGGTGATTTTTCTTTCATGATGCCACAAAAAGTTTGGGTTTTACTCGGACCATATGGACTGCGTCGTGTTGACACTCTGAATTACAGACGAACCAACTTAACTGGTAGTTAATTAAAGCTCTTATTATAATGCCAAAGGAGTTATAATTGCTTAAACCATTGCAGAGGTTATGAGGTTGGTGTAAGTTTTGTAAACACAATAGTGATGTTATTACTATATGTCGATAAAAGAGCCTTAGATCCTATAATAGACTTAGAAGGGTTGGTTTGTACATCGGATTAAAGTACTTATTTTAAGAGGATCATTAAAATAGACCACCTTATTGAAGCGTAGTAGCTACTTTAAGTCCACAAAAAACAAATGAGGGGCTTGTCATCTGTTTAATTTTAATGGTGTTTTGTAAGAGGAAGGGCTCATTTTAGATCTATTTAAAAGACAAAAAGTAATTATAAAGTGCGCTTAAGTTTTTTTACACAATACATAATTACTTGGCTATTTTTAATCTATGGTGTCAATTATCAACATAATCTTTCGTATAGCTTCACTATAATCAGCCGACAACCTTCCTAGATCAGATATTAAAGCGTATTATTCCTTGGAATGGGACGTACCTACTCTAATAAAGACGATCCTTCCTCCTATAAATGGTTAAAAATAAAATAAAATAAAAATAAAATAATTTATTTCTGGAAGTAGGCCCTCAAGGGCTCTTTTACATGTCTCATCTCTAATTCTTTTCTTTTGGCGCTTCGGGTAATTGACCTTCTGGTGAGAAGAAGCGCCGGAAGAAACTCACCAGTTTCTCTTTTTAACCAAAAAGTATTACAACAATATGGCGTTAATATAAGATTTCATTAATACATTACATTAAACTTAAAACTACATTTATAGAGATGTAAAGGGTCTCTCTATGCGTCCAACAAGGCAAATAAAATAAAATAAAATTACACTGATATGAGTTACACTGATATTATAAATTGTAAAGTGTCTCACAATGTCTGCTATTGTAATTTAGCAATTAACGCAAACGGAAAACTTAAAATCCGAGGCAACTCTGATAAATAAGAAAACTAATTTAATACTCATTTTGATCGTTCCAGGTTTTCACTGGAGATGCGTCCCGGCGGTCTGGTGAAGATCTACGACTCGGCCCTGATGTCCTCGTCTCAGTACAAGTGTCTGCTGACCAGCGAGCGCACCACGGCAGACGAGCTGCTCGCGATTCTGCTGCAGTGCTACAATTCTGCTGAAGGCGTCGAGCGGTTCTCTCTGTATGAGGTAATTCTGAAGCTTGTATGGTGGAATCAGAAAAGGCGCCTGATACTTCTAGTGCTAGTCGCTCGCCTGAGAAAACGTGTTGCTATTAAAAATTTACAGGCGCTTTTTAAAAGAGAGTAATTGACACAAAATTTACGTTATCACACTAATATTATAATTATAAATCAGAAAGTTTGTGAAGATGTTTGGATGTTTAGATATTTGGATGTTTATTACTAAAATAACGGGGTAACATTGAATGGATTGAGCTGAAATTTGGCATGCCAGTGGATCAAGTCCGGGAAAGTAACATAGGTTACTTTATATCCCGGTAAATAGTTCCCTTGAGACAGTAACAGGAACAACGCGGGCGAAGCCAGTGCTAGTCTCTAATAAAGTAAAGGAACGAATTCAGATATTTATATTAAAAAAAAATGATTTTCTTTTTCCAGGTTTGTCCCTCACAAGAGTATGAGCGCAAATTGCACCCCGACGACTTGCCCTTGCTGGTGCAGAGGGCGTGGCCTGCCGACAGCGATTGCCACTTCAGGGTGCGACGAAACCCTCGCGCCCCGCCCCTCCCACCCCGCACCATACCTCCGCCCGTCGAGGAACCAGAGGAGGAGCCCTCCCGGGCCCTCTCCGCCCTCTCCTTAGAGTCAGACAGTGACAACAGGAGATACAGCCCAGTCTACAAGTTCCCCAGCATCAGCTATTGCAAAGAAACGAAAAACGACTATCTCTACATCTGACTAGCTCTCACTCTCTTGCCGCGGTTCAAGACTAAGTGGAAACGGACAATGAGAAAACGACTCTTGTGCAGTGTAAATAATTAGTTTCGAAGTGTAAATAACTTGCTTATACCTCAGGACGATGTTTCTCAGGAGTGAAACCAAAGACGATACAATATGGCTTTGAAGCACGCGATATTGATCTGTATTCACAATGCAATAGAGACTAGGTACTGTTTAATCAATGGGGTCGAATAAAGTAACTTTTTCCATTTTCACTTACAATGTTATTGGGATTTGTTAAGGAAACTTATTGCTGTAAAAATAGTTTGTAACAATTTATTTTCTAGTCTTGTAGTATTTCACCTCGTACTAAAGCGTATCTTCTATCGTTACCAAAATTTGGACAGTAATGGAATTGGATATATAAATGTAAATTAAAACTTGTAAATAACTACATTAATATAATTTTAGCTAGTAGACACCAAAGAGGCAAGCGAAAATATATGAAATTAGAGTTATTTTCCTGTTATGTATTGTAATGTTTAATTTATTTTTGAGACGAGGACGCCGCGTGTCGACGAATTTACTTCAACGCCTGTAATAAAACGCAAAGTTTTTCATAAAACGTGGACTTTATTTATCCCCGAAACCTCCCCGAATACAATCTCGTATCAAAGAAAACAGCCACTCGATATAAAGTATTTTATTTACAAATGATTGCAACAATGAAGTACAGACGATGCAATATAATTACAGAGTATGTATGTTCAAAAAATGGGAAATGGATAATATCTAACGGTACTAAAATTATTTTATGTAAAATTTATACATTCCACGCGAGCTCCGTACTTTTCGAGTGCGACAGTGTTACTAGCCTAAATTACTCTCTCTGGCGCGTCACGCCCGCACCGCCCCCGCGCGCGAACCGTGCGGCGACCGCGCGGGCGGCGCGAACCGCGCGGACACAAAACATCAGTCGTCGTGCGACGCTCGCGAAAGCGTGTCACTAAAGCTCAGCGAATCGAAACAGCGTCCGGCCGCGCGGGCGCGGGCGCCGCCCGGGCCGCCCGGGTCGCGCGGCCGCGAATACGAAAAGGGAGACCCGCCCGCCCCGCGCCGCGCCCGCCGCCCCGGAAGAACGATAAAACAGTGAGGTAATCGAGGTCGTCAAGTAATCGTGCCTAACAATACCGGGTCTACAGTTACGTCTAGATTCTGTACAGGAAACGCCGAGGGGCCGCGGGCGGGCCGCACGGCG
Organism: Eudemis profundana; assembly: GCA_947034925.1. Taxonomy (NCBI): domain Eukaryota; kingdom Metazoa; phylum Arthropoda; class Insecta; order Lepidoptera; family Tortricidae; genus Eudemis; species Eudemis profundana. The sequence continues at coordinate 25,340,502 of OX344799.1, read as the reverse complement.
CCGGGTCCCGCCGCAAAACAACCGTTCTCAAAGAAAGCACCACGTCAGCTGTCGGCGGGGCGCCCCGCCCGCGGCGCGCGCTACACGGCGTTGAGCGCGCGCCGCGACGGGCCGTACTCGTCCGGCGGCTCGCGCTCGCGCCGCGGCCGCTCGTCCCGCGCGTAGCCCTCGCGCGCGTAGGGCTCGCGCCCGAACTCCCGCGCGTACTCGTCCCTAGCGTACGCGTCGCGCGTGTAGTCGTGGCCGTACGCCTCGCGGCCGTACGCCTCCGCGCCGTAGCCCTCGCCGTAGTCGCGCGCGTCCCGTCCGTCGCGCGCGTCCCTGCCGTCCCGCGGCTCCCGCCCGTCGCGCCCGTAGCGCGCGTACCGCTCGCGCGGGTCTCGCGGCTCCCGCGCGTCGCGGGGATCCCGCAGGTCCCGGGCGTCCCGCACGTCGCGAGGGTCCCGGAGGTCCCGCGTGTCCCGCGGGTCCCTCAGTTCGCGCGGGTCGCGCGGATCCCGCGGGTAATACTCCTCCTCTAGCCGCTCCGGTCGCGGTTGTCTAGACCTCCCGCCTGCAAAAAGTGCAAGATTAATACGTGATCGATGTCGTTGTCGATGAAAGGAGCCCGTTAGTCGAGACGTTTCCTTATTATCGAGCCATCTCAGCTTTAAAAGAGTGGTAGTCCGCGCTCCGTTATCGGGGAACCCGTCGAGCCGCGTCGGGATTTCCCATGCAAAACCACAATCGGGTAAGAAAACGTCTCGGCGCAAGGATCAATCCAACACACTGCAAACATCACACGGGCTGCGCCGGGGAGTCACGCTCGGGGCACGCGCACTTACGGCCCGCGGGCTACGACACAAGACTGAGAGACATCTGCATGATGGCTTCCCCGGACGTCCACACTTTGCCCGTGCACGGCATCACGACCTCGGCCGAGAGCGGCGGCGGCGGCTCGGCTGTGGAAAAGCACGCGGTCAAGCGACAGGCGAGGCGCTAACGACCGTGGAGTCGGCGAAGCGAGACCGGAGCTCTGTTAGAGATGGGTCCGATCCGAGTATCACTCACGCGGGGACTCGCCCCGACATCGAGCTTACGGCGATCCGATATCGAAGCCATCTGGTGCAGTCGAACGCGTCGATATCGGTCTTCCTGGCCGATATCGAGGTGTATCCGTTTGGCGAAACCTAAGCGGAACAGTTAGTAGAAGCGACACCCTCAATCGGCTAGTGAAGCGGGTTATGCCGCTATAAAGTGATTGGAACCTGGGTGGGGGCCATCGCCGATGTTTCTGCTATATTATATATCTGGAATATATGGTCTTCGGCTCGACGGTTAGTGCGCCTGTCCTGACGCTTGTACTGAAATGAACAGGGCTGTCAGTAGGCTAGGGGCAGTGCGAAGGGCGGTCGATACCATGGACTGTGGGATTAGCTATACAATTAACACAGGACAAGTAAATCTAACACTTAATGCATACATTGAAACTTAGAAACCGTCTGATAAAGATTCCTTTACGGGACAAGACACAACTGAAATTACCAAAAGATTCGTAAACGGTACACGGCTATAGTAGTGCAAACTATTTACAAACATACTCTTATATAAGATGCAATGGTCTAACTACGAGGTACCTTGTGTTTCGTGCACTCCTAATATCACACGAAGACAACGTGCCAGATTAGAGTATCACACGGTGACATTTAATCTTTAGTAGCGTATGTACAAATATCGAACTATCTTACTGAATGTAAGAAGAGATGAACACCACCGAACTAAAATAGTGTCTTAAATTTGGACATTTTAAGTTTAAATAAACTTTGAGGCTGTTCATGAAGACTAGAAGTCTCACAATGAGTCTTTCTGACGAAAACTTGACTAACGTAAGTTGAAAATCAGTTAGGTAGGGAGGGAGGGACGTTTAGTGAGACTTTTTGATTCAGCAAAATGCCATCGTGTGAACTTCTGGAGGCGTATTATCGTGGCGTTTATCGTCGTGAATAAGGCACCAATCTCTTTAGCACTTACAAACACGAAAAAGACACGGGCCTCTAGACATGTGTTTAATCGCCCTCAGGAACATTTCCCAACCTTTTTTACAATTTGGGAGCATTCACGGGCATATTTCGTCGAGTGATAACCAAAACGCATTAATTACCGAAAAAATCTCATAGGAAAATCAACCGTGTTGAAAGAGCAATAAGGTTGATTATCTCTGTGATTTTTGAGTGTATTTAGTCAGTTCTGGTTGTTACCTGACGATTTTCAAACAGCACATCTCTAGATTACATCCACGACCATAGACAGCCATCATAGCTGGTGAACAATTGCTGTATACCTACAGCATGCTTGTAACTTCTAATATTACAGACAGCTACGAATATATACTGGTTAGTGAGCAGGTTACCTCGATCCCGGTCGTAGCTATAAGAGTCCGCCCGGTCCCGGTGCCCTCCGGGGTGCGCGGGGGGATCAACAGAGGAAACACACGGTTACACACACACAACACATTTTTAGTTAAGTAAGGCCAGAGAAAAATGCTTTTGATGAAATGAAACATTTGTCGGTCATTCAAGGGTAAATCGTTAAGGAAACATGACATTTGATATGACAAACAAGGAATAGAATTAATAAAGGGTGAAGTATATTAGTATTTTGGATTTATCACATTGGGTGCGCTCTGTGGCAATGAATGCTCAGTAGATATCAAGTTGAACTAAAAGATACTGATAGGAAAGAAAATTAATAACACCGTTAAGTGAGGTACCTAGAAAAAGCTGTAATTGGTTAAACTGCAGAAACCACTAATTTTTGTAGGGCTACGTAAAATAGATATGTAGTAGTAGTCGTTTTAAGGTTACGTTTCCACCAGGGATGCGCAGCGAGGGATGTGTTTGTGGTCACCAATGGAAACAGCTCAGCGGAGCGAGGATAGGTAAATGAAGTGTGGCTGTCGCAGCCAACGGGTTTAATTAGCCATTTGGTTAACTGCCTAGCCTTTTCACTAAACGGCGCCATTTAGTTAAGTGTCTGGAGGCAGTTAACCAAATGGCAAATTAAGCTAGTTGGCGGCGAGATTCCCATTGGTTACCGCAAACACATCCCTCGCTACGCATCCCTGGTGGTAACGTAGCCTAAAAAGCCATAAGAAATGTTAATCTGTTACATATATCATTATCACGTTCACAGTCCCAATTTAAATTGTAAACCTTACGGCTTTGTAATAAGGCTTGCCGTGACCCATATGTGGGGTCATGGGACAGGGAACGTATTAATAACTAGGCAGCTATTTTATGACACAATAAATATTCAGGCTGTACGTACGACATCGACATTAAAAGACAATTAAACATAAACCGACTGCAAGAACGAAGTTCAAAAGTATTCAAAACCAATCTACTAAAGATGGATTTCGATTCAACAGAGGTAACGATAAGTATACAGGGCGATTTGAAATTCGACGTATTCCTTGAAAGGGGTTATTCTATAGCTTATTTGCAATGATTTAAGTCCAATCAACCAGGGGTCAAAACTCAATGGTTATCAAGTTATTTGAGTTTTAACTTTTTTTTTTAAGATCTAAACCTGTTAATTGTAAAAAAACTACTTAAATTAGGAATGAAAAAATCCAACATCTAATAGTCAATAAACGGCTGATTAAAATCCAAAAGACAACCAAAACCTTTTTAAAAATTTTACGAATAAAAGGATTTGAAGTCAAAAGTTTTTAGATTTTGTTCAAAATGTTGTAATTCTTCGAGTCATTACTTAAAAAACATTGTGACACTTCGCGTACAAATTACAAAACTTAAACTGTCTCATAATAAATAATAAACAAAATCACAATTAGCAGTTTTAGATCGAAAGGCGGCTTTAAAAAAAAAGTTAAAACTCAAATAACTTGATAACCATTGAGTTTTGACCCCTGGTTGATTGGACTTAAATCATTGCAAATAAGCTATAGAATAACCCCTTTCAAGGAATACGTCGAATTTCAAATCACCCTGTAGACAGTATTTTTTCCCCAAGTACAATATATTAAAAATTCTTCGATGCATCTGAATTCGCCAGTCGCGAAACTAACATGATAATTAACAGTTTGAATTCCGTTCTTCAGATCAGGTAATCCATTCAACACGCAAAGGATATTGACGACACTTTTATTTGATATGATCATCAATTTGCTTTTCCTGATACAATTGTAATATGGTTAATATATATGAGAAAGTTACTTAACTATATCTAATGATATGTCCAAATTCAACTATGATGCCATAATATCCCTTTATGACTGAACTTACAGAATTACCTATGCCAAATTGTAGCTCAATTACTAGCAAGTTTAAAACGCAACTCAGTTTCAAAATTTGTAAATAATTTTTCAATAACTTGCTGGTATTTAACTTTTAACTTGCGTGGTGCAAGTTAAATAAAAGGTTATATATACGAGTAAAAATCATTCCGATTGCCCAAAATAGCCATTTTGCTGTCTTAAAACAAAGTCTTTACACGCGTGTCGAATAGATTCTTCTGCATTCGGAATTTCAGCATTGTTATTCGACCGCGTATTGCAGTACTCACCAGGCTGCGCGTGGTGCGCCGACGCGTGCGCCGCGTGGTGCGCGGGGTGCGGCAGCGGCCGCGGCACTTGCGTCACTTCTGTTGGGTGCGTCGCTCGCCAGTATTGCTGGAAATTTTGATGTTTAATCAATTACAGTTTATTTGTATAAGATAAGTAGCGGATCCCCTTGTTTTAGCATACTTTTATTCGTCCGAACAGTCTATTTGTCCCCATTACGCATAATTGTTGTTTTACAGACACCATTGGCTTTTCAGAATAATTATAAAAGAAATCTAACCAAACCTAGTCTATTCTAAGTGTAATATTTTCCGTTTAAGAAACATTATGCGAAATAAAATTCGTGCTAACAATACTTTCGGACCAATAAAACGTATGCCAAATAGAAGAAACCCGATAAGTGACAGTACAAGTACAGTGATGTTAGATTCTGTACGATCAACTATGTTTAGCCCAACGGCATACAAAAATTTAAGAATGAATTCTAAGTAGACTTAACTCTATCATGCTTAATAATGTCCGAGGTGAAGTACAGATTAGTTGCCCTTTATGATGAATGAAATAAATAAATAAATAAATATCGGGGGACAATCTTACACAAATCGAGCTAGTCCCAAACTAAGCAATGCTTGTAATATGGGTATAATTATACTAGACGACGATATACATACTTATATAGATAAATACATACTTAAATAGATAGAAAACATCCATGACTCAGGAACAAATACTCGTGCTCATCACACAAATATTTGCCCTTACCAGGATTTGAACCCGGGACCTCTAGCTTCGTAGGCAGTGGCACTCCCACTAAGCTAAACGTGTCGTGAAATGAAATGACAAAGACAAGGTGGACTGAAGACCTGAATCGGCAGCACAGCAGTCATATCATTTACTATCCCATGGGATTATACCGGCAGTGGATATCTTTCGCCAGACTGACTACTTATTTTTTGGATCGTGGGATATATGTACGGTAAAGTCTAAAAATATGTACACGATTTTGGATCTTATTTCTCAATCGACTATAGCAATGATTTGTAGACTATCTGGCAGAGATCGGTTCTTCAGCAAAAATACCAACTGTTTGTTCTCTACCATTAATTTTTCTTATCATGCTTCTATTTAAGTTCTCTTTTAATTTTGATGAAGCCTTCCTAATTGATTGTGTATACGAGTAAATAATAGTTTACCTCTAAATAGTCGGCGATGTGTTCGCAAGCCTCCTCCAGCTGGTTCTCGTCGAGGATGACGTCGAACATGTCCGGCGGACACTGCGACAGCTTCTCTGCCGCCACCATCTGCACGGACAGGCTCTTGCTCTGGCCCTTGCCCCGGGACTTGATTAGCCGTTGTAACACCTGGAATTATATGTTGTAGAAGGTCAGGAACAGTTACTGGGACACAAGACAATAACAAGTACATATGAGTTCAGCTTGAAGTTAAAGCAGGAACTTCGAAGGGAAATAACTGATACAAAAAAATAACTGATTTCAAAGTAGTAGATTCAATTACGAGAATACTACAGGTAGGTACTATATATAGGTAATAAGACCCAATTCGCTATAGGTATACCTATAATATTTAAAGAGTTCTCTCGATTTTTCCAAGATCTCATCAAGATATCCTGACATGGCGACAATCCAGCCGCCTGGTAGGTATTCCTTTGCAAACAAACAATAGTTTCAATTGGAATCGGTCTAGCCGTTTTCGATTATTCGGCGAACATACACAAAATAAGTTACAGACGAACTGAGAACTTTCTCTATTTTTAAAGTCGAGATGAATTCATTTTTAGGGTTCCGTACCAAAACGGTAACAAAAGGAACCCTTATGGTGCGACTCTGTCTGTCTGTCTGTCCGTCTGTCACAGCAAGATATCTCAGGATCTACTGATGCTATCGATTTGAAACTTGGAAGTGTTAAAAGTTGCTTACTCGAGCCTATTGGATAGAAAAAAAATCTTATACCTTTTTTACTTTTTAGGGTTCCATACCAAAATGGTAAAAAAGGAACCCTTATGGTGCGACTCTGTCTGTCTATCCGTCTGTCACAGCAAGATATCTCAGGACCTACTGATGCTATCGACTTGAAATTTGGAAGAGTGTTAAGAGCTGCTAACCCGAGCTTATTGTATGTAAAAAAAATCTTGTGACTTTTTTACTTTTTTTTAAAAGGGGTCCGTAATGGGACTTTGAAAATTGAAAGTAGAGCTATTATATCGAGTGGGGTATCAAATAAAAGGGCTTGATTTGTAGATTAAAATGTTATTTTTAATTTTTTTCTTAATTAAGTAGTTTTTGAGAAATGACGAAAAACGTCAAAAAAATACCATCCCCCCCCTATTACATTCGAAGTTACTGAACAGAAAAATCTGTAATAATTACCAATCATTAATGTCATCCTAAATATTACAGGAAAAATAAAACGGTTTTCCTTAATTGCATCGTTTTTTAGAAATTTTCAAAAATCGTACACATACTTATTTGCTCATACTAAGCTAACCGCCATACAGTTTTTCTTGAACTATTCACGTACCTATCTACTTACGAGTTTGTACGGAACCCTCGGTGGGCGAGTCCAACTCGTTAACTAATAATTTGAGTTTGAGATGTTGAAACCATCAATGGACACCGGACTGTCAACATCTCCAGCATCTCCTTCTCCTGAGGATGCCTCGTAGAGTCGAAACATGTTCGAGTTCATATTTTTGGTGGTGGTTTGTTATACTCGTATTTATTCGCATGTTTATTTTATTTATGTTGTAGTCAGTATAACGGGCTACAGCTTGGCTTCGTTGGTGACACTCACCTTAGCAAAGCAATATTTTTGTTTTAATTAACATGTATTTCCGGAAAGTAACGCCTGATTCAATCAATTGTTTCATTTATGTCAAATTAATTCATTTCGGATTTGATCTCTTAAACTGGGTCAGTTTCTAATCAAATTAAAATCTCACCTTAGGACTAGAGATCTTCAGGTACACTATGGTGGGCGCGAGCGACGTCTTGGCGAGCTGCGAGGGGTGGTTGATTGTGTCGCAGTCTAGTACAACCAGTTGCAGCATCCGCGCCAAGTCGAATATCCTCTCGATCTCCGCCTGGAGGGACCAGCGGTTAGCAGGGCAGGGGGGGGGGGGGGGGGGGGGTCGTAGCTAGGCCAGGGACCGAGGGCCGTTGGAGAGACTAAGGTTTGTTAGACTTAGGTATTCAATTCTGATAAAAATTCTTGTCAAGGAGCCCACCACGTCCACGGGACGTGCAAATATTAGTTAATTTACTTGTAAAATTCTGTATTGACACGGGTGTTAGAGGCAACCGTTCCTCTATTTTGTTTGTTTGGATGCTCTTTGAAAGAGTGATTTTGGGAGTGGCTTGCGGGACGGATATTGAAACTACACTCAGATTTATTTTAGGATTGAAAGGCAACCAATGCTGTGGAGGCTATGCGTTGTACAAATTTCCAAGATGCCCTTTTGACTTAATACCGCACGCAAATTTTTCACCCACAAAAAAGCTAACCATTCAAATACGTGGTCATTGAGCAGCTTGCAAGTGGCTGCAAAATACAAAAAGTTTGATAAACTGAGCGTGTTTAAGTACTTAGTTAATAAAAGTGGTGATTAGAGTAGCGTTTAAATTTGAAAGAAATTTTCAACTGCAGCAAAATAAATTGGTTAACTGCAAGCTTAATGGAGAGATGTGCGTGTTAACAATCAATGTAATGTAAAATTTATCAACTGTAATGCAAAAAATGATATAAGAATATTTGTTGCAGTTTAAGTTATGCACCTTGAAAAATTGCGATTAATTTCGCTATGGAATTAGACCCTTGATTTGGACCCTGGACCCATCCTAGCTACGACAAAAATCACGAGTGACATGCGATTAGGTAACCAACGACAATCAAGCAGTAAAGTCATGTTAGGAATGGAAGTGTTGTGAGTCAATGCATTTTCAACCCAAGCATTACGTTACGCCGTGTCTGTACTCCGAGGTGGCCTCTTTTCTCGGACTTTCTTCGTCAAGTGTGTCATTAGATAGATTTAACTTCTACTTCAGTAGTTCTATGGAAATCCAATATCCCTCCTTTGTAATGGACGTCGTTGGTTGATAATGTCCAACGCGTCTGATTCTATTCAACAAGCTGTGGGTCGCTTTTTACATTTATTTGTGAAATAGGAAGAAATACATCGATATTGACTATTGTTTTGAGTAAAAGACCAGACAAACAGCCGGAATTTTACATGGATGCAGTGAAGTGGTGATGTGATCGTGTAGTGTAATATGAGTTATCTGCACAGGAAGAGGCATCCACCGCGAAGTACAGACCTTGCAGAGCAGTACTAGCGTTAATCTACGATGAGTACGACATAGCACAATCAGGCGCACCTGAACCTCGGCTAAACAATTCGATCTCGAATTTGACCTGTCCATGATCGGTTTCTTTGTCGGATTATTCAATAAGGAGCGTTTTGCCAGCGATATGTCCGCTGACACCCGGGTGATGATGATCCTGTAACATGAAGCGTGGAGTATCATTACCTGCACTTCGGCTAGACAGGTGGAACGCGAGTTGGACCGTTCCATGATAGCTCGTTTCGACGGGTTGTTGAGCAGCGAGCGCTTCGCTAGGGATATGTCTGCCATCACGCGAGTTATTATTATCCTGCAACGTTAATTTTGCTTACGTATTTTTACGGCCGAATCGTTAGTTCTGTTGCTACTTTACCAGTGCTCTAGTCTGCTAGTTTCGACTACGGAAGGAGCTAGCGAAAATCGACCAGGGTCAAAAATATCTAAAAGCTTCTTTCCAAGACTATACTAAAATTTCGTTCTACTAAAACTTTCCTCTATTGTAATAACAACACTATTAAAAAATTACGTACTAAACTATCTATCGTCAACATTACAGCTAAGTCTATTTTACATAACTGTAAATCTTATATACTAAAGTACCAAATTCAGTACGTTAAATTTCAGAGTTAACAAAGTATTTTATGGGTGAAAGTCATTATTGAATTAGCGAATCTCACTAGCAAATGCTTTGCTTACATCAGATCATTGCTATATATCATTATTATCATTGGTATATCATTGGAAAGGTCCTCACCTGCCCTCAAACTTCCTCTTCAAGAAGTCAAAGAGCGCTTTCTGCATCATGTCAGTGACCTCGTAGCCTTTGAGCGAGGGTCCGACCAGCACCACGGGTCGCATGGAAGGCACTACGTCGTACGGCGTGCAAGCCTCTTGTTTCTTGAAGAAGGGCTTCCGTTTCTCCTTGTTGGCGGGCAGGGCCCCAGCGCCGCGGCCTCGCCCCGCGGAGTCCGAGTCTTCGCCTATGGATTTGTGCTTGTAAGTACTTGAGTGTTGTGTTTACTATTGGCGATAGAGACATCAATTTATGATCATGAGAAATACCTACGCTGACCATTGTCTCGTCAGTTTATTCATAATCAAACCATGTAGGTAGGACGTTACAACTCCCGCAATACCTATTAAATTTTTAAGTAATAGTTTCACGTGGGCTAGATTACCGCAACTCGACTTAAGCAGTACAAGTATACTGTGAGATCCTTGATACATTACAGGCTCGATTTGATTGTACATCTGTTACATATACTTTCCTGATTTACCATTACTAACCAGTGTTGTCACCATCTCGAACGCATTAAGGTAACTATAGGAGTACCTGGGTAGTTCTCTGCGACTAAAAAGTCGCACCAATCGCATCATTACCATCGCCACATTATAGATGAGCTCCGTATAAACTATGGAGTCGTTTTTGGTTATCTTGTAGAAGTCGCGTGCCTCTGCTATTTTTATCATAATGATCCTGATTGCTTTTATAAAACCGCCAATAATAGTGGCGATGGTAATGACAAAAAAATCGCGGTATAAAATCGCAGAGAACTACCCACCTATCGATGTTTTTTCTCTCTTTGTTCATTAATTATCTCATATTAATATATTTTCGGTCTTGGCCGTGTAAAATACAATAAGTGGCATAAAACAACCTAATAAATGGCTTTTTGATTGTATCAGTCTTGCAGTACCTAGACTTAGTACTTTTTGAGACACATGTCTTGAAACATGAAATTTAGTATACTCGTCGTATGTGCCTCGAAATCAATAATATATTTATTGTAACTATGTACTTTATTTAAAATTTATTTATTTATTTATAATTTGTGACTTTATCTTAAACACGTATATAATTAGTCGTGAACTTACAAAGGATTTCAATATGCTCCAAACAAGTGTTTTGTGGGTAAATATTACGATAATTTTGCCAACTAAGACCACTTGGCAATTAAAATAAGTATGCATCTTCTGGGTGACTTCTTTTAGACCTTATCTCCAATTTTCATTCGGCGAGATCAATGTTAAACGCAATTCCATTATTCATGAAAAAGTAAGGGTATACCCACCCACACATTTGATCAACATTATCCAAAAGCGGTTGTTAAAGAATATGCATATTATTTTTATACTAGCAGTAACGGTATTTGTAAACACGTAAAAACAAAATACTTTATAAGTTCACTTTGGTACATCCAACACCCACAATTCCCAAACTAACATCTACTAAATCATGACAATGAATATAACCAATAGATACTGGAAAAGAATAAGACCTGTTCATAAAAGTATTAATTAATCTCCAAAATACTGTAAGAAAATAAAAGGTAAATAATTATCACATCAATCATATATGTAGGTTGGTATCATCACACAGGAAAATGGAATGAGGATGGCACGCAAAGGTGATAATAAAATTATTGATAAAATAAATATAATTAATAAAGAAAACATTAATTAAAATAAAGATTATAAATAAGAAGTTTAGAAGGCGAAATTAAGAGGGCTGGTGAAAATTGACGATATTTCCTGGTGTTCTGGTAATGGGTGAAAGTGAGCTTACCTCGATCAAACGAAGTGGCATCTGAAAACATGGCAAGAGTGAGTGCAACCGGTCGCCGTATCACAAGACACCCCCAGAACCCGAACGCGAAGACAAATCCACAATAGTAGAATTACACAACACAGTAAATTAAGTTTAGTATTTAAGGCATAACAGAAAGATTCGCTCGCCACAGTAAATTGAGTAGGTTTAGACCAATACTCAAGTATGTTTAAAGACTTGAGCTTAAACATACGGGGCTAAAAATAAACATACTAAAATGTTGAAAATAATGCAGAACGTCATTCAAAATATATGCAACAGGGTACAATATTAAACATAATACAAAATAGGGTCACTTTCAGGATCATGCATTAAAATCATCAGGACTCAGGGCAAACGAATCTAAACTCACATGTGCACATTTATATAAATTTGGAAGTTGCACATTGTCTTCACTTGGGTCAGCTAGGGTGTCGAGTAACACTTGGCACCACTCAGGAAATTCCAACAATTTCCACCCGAGTCAAGTATGGGCATGTGAGATGAAATGGTAGTACAAAGCAGTTATACATTCCATACATAATTATTAATATTTGTATAATTACGGGTCTATATATAAAGGAGAATTTTGATTCGCTACTGAACCACAAGTGACATTGGACGATGGACTAAATATAGAAAGAGATCTAATAGGTATAAAGGGTAATCTTCTATATCGGAGTATTTAATAAACAGTACAATGCAAATTTACATCTAAAGTATAAGGAAGAAAATATTACAGAAGACGTCAACGTTTTAGATGGAGAAATGCCACTTGCAATTTAGATTGAAGTCCTTTCCTTTACTCGATATTCACAGTACAGCCAATTACATCGAATCACGACTACACATTCACGATCGCCTAGCTTTTCTATTAGTAAGGTAATGTTACTTTTTAGTTATGTTATTGGAAAATTATTAATAATCACCATAGACACAGAGGCATTAGAAAGAGCCAGACGATCGGTTAAGAAGATACAAACAACTGCGTTGTACGTGACGCACCAGACAAAACGGAGTTTGATAATTACTTAACTAGTCATAAATATAAGTATATTAAAGAAGATACAGTCAATTTGCTTCTTGATAAACTAATTAATAGTAAAATTAAATATGGATCTTAGTTCCATTAATATGAAAGACTGTAAGACTTTAAAAGCCGACGATTAAGTAAAGCAAATTGATTGTATTCACACATCAAGAAGTAAAGTTAGTAAGAGCATGCGTTATCTGCATGTAGCTGAAATTTTGCTACAGATAGAATTATTTGGTTTGACTAAGTCACGTTTTGTCTGGTACATGATAAAAGTGGTCCGTGGACGGTCGAACCTTCTGCCGGAACGCCATTGATAACAAGTATCAGTAATTTGCTCAAGTTTCATTCAGTGGTAAACGGTTCATTATATTCCCCATCTTTCAGTTACTGTGACTCATGAGATTCAAATGCATATCTGTTTCGGTGTACCAAGAGTTGCTTGTGTGTAAACTAGTGGCATTTTATTTCTACATTACGAGAAATCTTATCTATTTCATTGAATTGTGTTGTGTTTGCTATAATGGTTTTAAGACGCTTTATACCAATTGTAACGGCAGGGATTCCATCTTAACAATTAACTCAGGTCATAATGTATCAGATATATATCAATTTAGTTTCTTTTTCGCTAATACAATACAACTGTGACCCGTTACTCTTTGTTGCGTGACAATACTTTAAAAAGTCAATAGAGTAAAAGTGACAGGTCATACGACAGCCGAAGTCGCGGCCAGTAGTCCTAGCCCGGCTGCCACTACCGTTCACAAGCAAGATCAGAAACTTGAGCAAATCTTCCGGGCGCCCCGGCAGCGTCACCATCAGACCATCAACGTCCTAACGTGAACGTACCGGGCGTGGGAGGGGTGCTACCTCGACTGGCGTCGGGGGCGAGGTTGGCAGCGGAGGCGGGGCGCGGGTACCGCCCCCGCTGGAGCCCTGCGCGCATCGTCTCCAGCTTCACGGGGGAGGGGATGAAGCCGATGTCGCAGCCCTCTTTCACGAGACGCCCGATCCACCAGTTGTTGTCGTACTTCTCCTGGAATTGAGATATAATCTTGTTTGAGACAACTCCCAAAAATTTTAAAGAATTATTATAGAGGATAAATATCATTCCGAAATGTGATTACATTAACACGAACGGTATTTTTCAGAGGTATGATAGAATTTATAATAAGGTTAGTGTAACCTTAAGTTAAGTTAGGTTAGAGATGAGCTAGACACCTTACGTTCAAATTAAACGACTGAAATAAAATAATAATAAAGAAATCAGCCAGCAAACGGGGCCCATTTAAAATTAATATTACCCTTAGAGTACGCGTAGACAGAGCGCGGTCTGTGGTTCCGAGTTCTGCGTATTGACCGCTCGAGAGTTCCAACACACACACGAGGCGTTCTAATTATTGCGTTCTATTTTATCCATGTCTTTGTACGTGCTATATGTTGCTAGAAAGTTCATCTTCCGAAGAAAAAGAATTGCTTTTGTAGAGCCTAGAAACTTCTAAAAAAAGAAGAAAATATTCGGTGCACCCAATTAACACAACACGATCAGAACAAGGCGGATTCAGTAGTATTCATGAATTACTTGGATTTTTTTAGTGTACTTGACTTAAATCATATAATAATCTCATTTCTCCAAGAAATTCAATCAGTTTTTCTTTATTTCCAACTACAGACATCGTGGTGAACACGGCGCTCTCTGTCTCGGTGGCAAAAGAACTCCAGAACGCGGCGTTCCAATTTGACCGCCGCGGTCTGACCGCCCGCTGTGTGCATTATCGTAATCAAATCAAATCAAATCAGTTTATTGCGTTACATGTTGTTATAAAGTTCTTAAATACTAATACAGCTTCAACATGAACCTTGTAAAGGCACAGCAACATTAATTACCTAATTAATTTATTTATAATTATTATGAGTGCTTCAATAATTCATATAGGGACTCAGTACATTCGAAAGAACGCAGAACTCTGAACGTGGAACTCGGAACTCCAGACCGCGCTCTGTCTGCGCCGGCCCTTAAGGATAAGATACACATGGTTCGCGTTCTGCTGAAGCGGTGCAACTGTATATTTATCTAGTGATCGGTTTTAAGACGTCGAATAATCATAATTTCTTAAGTAATTTTAATTTGTTATTGATGTGATCATGTTTTTGAATTCGAATTTAAAACAACACGGCTATTATTTTTAAACCAAATGTCATTAATGAAATTCAAAATGACCAAAGGAAGAACTTAAGAATAGAAAAGTTAACAAAAATCCAGAATTAAAGACAATTTCTGGATCAATGATTGGTAATAGTAGCAGGCAGTATCGAAATACGGCCCTTAACTGATACAAGTGAAAATAATATTTTCAATTTTCATTGTCGTCAAAATTTGTAAGAATCACAAATATAATCTTTTTCAAGTTTATCCGAGTTACATTTCTGAAAGCTGACACTACTCTCTTGTAACCACATTTAAAAACGCAAGCCAATACGGTGCAGAGCTGTAATAAGACACACCCTAATTATAGGACAGGCCACATCTAGAATTATCAGTACAGCACAGCCCTGTGCCACAACAAAAGTCGTGGTCAATCGATCGCCAGTGCGCTTTGAAGCCGGATAGACAAAGAAACACTAGACTTTTAGAATGCCGCTTGTATCCAAGTCTTTTAGTTTTGCAATTTCGCTACTGTTCGCGGGTATACAAGTAATGGCAATTTTGTATAGAATTGTTCCATTTAAGTATAGAATTTCAACGGCCATTTTTGACCACATTTCTTTCTTTCCCTATTAAGATGGTCATATAGTAAATACTAAGTTAACTCATACCTACCTTCCAGTTACATCATTTATCAAATGTTTTAGTCATAGGACGGCAGTAATACATACCTTGATGTGCAGGAAATCCCGCACCTCGAAGGAGATGGCACTGCCGTGGACAGGGGAGTCGTCGTCCGCCCCGGCATCGTAAGACACGTTGGTGCGCACGGCGAATGCGACCGGCTTCGACTGGAAACGACGACAAGCTTATTAAATCACTCTCCTTTTTTTTGGAAGCTGACAAACTCGCAACCCTTATGGGCATAGCGATTGTCGGACCGGGTGGTCGGCCGTGGCGTTCCCTGGGGTCGAACCAGGTCGCTAGTCGGACCACCCCGAGGGGTCGGACTGGGCCCAACCAGTCCGACCCCTCGGCACTTCATAAAGGCAATAACCACATTTTTACTTTTAAAAACCCGATCGCGGTGCACTTTAAAAGTGCATAAAATCCGCCATTTTGTACATTTTAACAAAGTACCCAGTGACACTTGCGCCATCAACTCGAACCTGATATAATCCGTATTGGTGACAAACAAAGACTGAGCTATGCTTGGTCTTGGTCGCGTCAAGCCGTCTCGGCAAGCAATAAAATTAAAATCATAGCAAGCGCAGCGAGCACATAAATGCTTGATTCAAGCATCAATATGCTTGGCACAAGCAAAAATCTACGTGCTCGTCGCCAAGCTGCTAGTGAGTCTCGGAACCGCTAAAGGTTAGGAGGGTAGAAATTTGTAGGGTATGTAGCGTGTAAAGATACCGCGTACCTTACCAATTTCCACCCCCCTTCCCTTACTAAGAGAAAAATTAGAGGGTCGACCCCAGGGGCCTCCGGCATCCACCCAGTCCGATCCACTCGGGGTGGTCCGGCTAGCGACCTGGTTCGACCCCAGGGAACGCCACGGCCGACCACCCGGTTAGACAATCGCTATGCCCAATAGGGTCGCGAGTTAGTCAGGAGTTAAAAAAAGAGGGTCGGTAGTGAGTTTTTCTCTTTATGGAGTGCACTGCTTGCTCCATATGGTATTAATTCTTAGGGGAAAGGTCTATTTGACAGTAGATGTCAAAATACTGAGGTGCGATGGTGGATTTTGACATATTTTCATTATTTGAAAATTAATTCCCAAAAGATTATGTATAAATGTTAGTTTGTATTAAAATTCTATAGGGTCTATAAAAATAAACTGGAAATATCTGTAAATTTTGCTTGAGTAATGTGGTTAGTAGTACTAGTAGTGACTCAGAAGTCACATTAACGAACAAAGACAAAACATTTATTTGATTGTTCCAAAGTAGCTGTTTGCCGTAATCATTTAGTCCATGAAATGACATTTTATCCGTAGAAGAGTCTAGCTATAAAAAGTTTATAATAAACATGGTCCCTGAAGAGAGAACTTTTGGCACACGATGCCAATCAATAAACAGACAGGAGCCAAATGAGGCTTAAACAAAAGACAGTAACTCATTCTTGTTTTTCCATAACTCCTTTGTCTACCAACAAATGCTTTTAGGCCATGCCGCATTATGTCGTCACCGTCGAAAATGACTTATATGGAGTAAAAGCCGTTGTCTGTAGGCTCTTTTGGAATAGGATGACAATGGTGTTATTGGACTAGTGCCAATTACTTGGAATCAATACCGGTCCAGCTGTAGGTTTGTTTGTGGAATGGCCACTTTGGACTTAATGGACTGTGGACTCAACGCCACTTTATTCCTTGTTCTGTAGCAGTCAAGATAATGAGGTTGAATCTTGTTATAGTGATTGTGAAGATTAACTTTTTTCTCAAATGTCGCGCGACTCGCGCGGGCCACATGACATGGTCGACTTGGAATTACGTATAAACTGTTTTCGTTCTTTGCTCTGTGTCTGACATCATTTGTAGGTAATTTTCTGTGCGTCTTCTGTACGTAGCACTATTCTTATTCTGTGCCGCAGGCCGGATAGGCCCTGCCGATTTCTTCCCGCGGGCCGGATTGGAAAAGCTCGCGGGTCGGATCCTGCCCGCAGGCCGTAGTTTGAAGACCCTTGAGGTTAAAGGTTAGTGGTAAGGCGTCCTACAGTTCGCTCCACAGTAGTTTGCCTATTTTAAGGAATTTGATTACTTTTTTCTACGTATTTTGAAGAAAAAGTAAGCCCAAATCTACACCCCCTTACTCTTAGTAAATTTATAATACTCGTATATGCATCTGCGTATTTCATATTTACTAAAAAGGTCCTACTCTCGCTACAGAGACACCTTGCCTTCGTCCGCTTACTCCGAAGGAAAGGAACTATCAGTGGTATAAACCCAAGCTTCGTCAAGCTGGGAAAGTCTGCGTTTCCTTCTCTCGCTACAACGTATTATTGCCGTCGTCCGCTTCCTCCGAAGGGAAGGACGTATCAGTGGTACATACCCGAGCCTTGTCGAGCTGGAAGAGTGCCTGCCACAAAAATATATCGAGATACAAGGAAATAGTTAGTTGATTTGTATGGCAAAGAAGCATGTAACGTTTTTCGCTTGGCGTTTCACGCCAAAAGTGCAATTTAGTGATGGAAAACATAAATTTTCCATTTCTTTGGTGGTATTTGAACAATTAGTTATACCTTTATTATCAGATCTTCAAATCTGCTAATAATATTGACGGAAACTGCAGTTAATGGTATTCAAAGTAGGTGGCCGCCACTTCTTTTTAGCACGCGAGTTACATACACTTTTTCCTTTTACCTCGATATATTTATGTGGTGCCTGCGCTTCCTTCTCTCGGCTTAGAGCCTCCTTGCCCTCGTCCGCTTCCTCCGAAGGGAAGGAAGTATCAGTGGTACATACCCGAGCCTTGTCGAGCTGGGAGAGTGCCTGCGCTTCCTTCTCTCGGCGCAGAGCCTCCTTGTCTTCGTCCAGCGACAGCTCCGACGAAGGCTGCGAATAGTTTGAATCCGCTGAGCCCTGGAATGGACAAACAATGCTACTTTAGTTGTTGGAACCGTGACCATTATTTACACATTAATTGGCTGGTTTTATTAGAGCTACTCTTAAGTGGAACTCTCATTTTAACTTAGAGGTTCCTTTTTTCTAGTGCAGTATGCCTAAAACAGAAAAGCGTAGCCCAAAAGTAGGTAACCTATGATTAATATTTTATTGTATTGGTAATTGGCGTTGGAGAATTAAATCAAAATCTTTAAAATTAAATAACCTCCAACCTAACTCGTGCATTTCATTCATTCAAATTTGACGGTTTCAGAGATAGCCACTTTTTTCCTTTAAAAAAATCGACAGCGGTGCAAAAAATACCGCGCATTAAAGTGCATAAATCCGCCATTTTTTTTTTAATTTTATTAGTAGATATATGAGTGACACTCGCGTCATCAAGACGGATCTAATGATGTATCATTAATTATGAAAATCGGGTGTATTGTTGAGTAGTTACAAGCGGACATAGGAACGGACACACATACCTACATACCGTAAACAGCTAATTAAGATCCTAAGACCATTAAGAAGCTATTTGGCACTAAGGAAATATAAGTCAAAAGTCCATTTATTTTTTTCCATGGCAATGGTAGACACATAGGTCCTTTTCTATTAGAGCCTAAGTGTAATGTAAAGTTGGTTAGTGGTCTCTTAATAAGGTTTTTATTAGTTTACGTCATTTTTCCTAATGGACTCGCAGGTCTTAAATAGCCCCGTTTTACGGTACATATATGCAGGTCAAACACATAACCCTCCTTTTGGCCTTCGCCGCATTCGGGTAAAAAATTGAACCAGCCAATGAAATGAAAATTTGACGAAACGTATGTCAATAAGACGGCAGGCTTTTATTTTGTACTATGCAAATACCCCTACGCCTTCAGTGAGATAATTTCACATTTTTCATAAGCTACACAATCCCTGCACTGAAGCAGCAACCGCATTGCATCATCTGCACGCTGAGTTTCAAATGTAGGCAAAACCATTACGAATATGATAGCTGGTAAAGTTGAAATTTCAATACCAAGTTGTGAAGAGGGCACTCAGAATCGCCTATGCGATTGGCACGGTGCCTATTTTTTTTTATAATATTCTTTGATTTTGTTTTTCGTTAGGGAGCTTTAGTATTTTCAGAAACTCATTAACCATGGCCGTAGTGTGAAACAAATCGCTGCTATCCCGCAACACCACCAAAAACCCTAATTTGAAAAGAAATATTTTTTTATCAAAAGTAGTAATAGTAGTAAATATGTACTACTTACTATTTACTACTTTGTACTTTTGAACGTGTGTCGGTATTTGCCGACATGGTGTCATGGGCATGAAATTCCGAAATTTTTAATATTGAAGTCCGTGACCATACGTTGGGTAACAATAACAGTGCAATATGTGGCGTTTCGCAGGTAAAGGTACCTTATGGACGTTGTCGCTTGCGTACCTTGATGTCTATAGGGAACGTGCACGAACTATAGGTGGCAGCACTAAACGACAAAAGAGACACGGGCGGACAATAAAGGAAACTATCACCCCTGTCAAATCACGCTGTCAATGTCAATGTAAGTGTCAAAGCTACGACTTACTATATTTGACCATATGTATAGTAAGTCGTACGATTAACGTCAGTGTATGACGTTAATCGTCCTTCATGACTTCATCGCGATAAATTAACGGAGTTTCCGTCAATGTTGCCCCAGCATGAGAGGGTACTCGATTTAGATTAGCGGCACCAGTTGGCAGCACCTTCGTCGTGCATGTTCCCTATAGTACCTACCTAACGAAGTCGGATACGTCGCAAGCGGCAACGTCTTCCTGCCAAATGCTTGTATAGTCGAATTTAGGACGGTATGATTTGTTATAATGAGTAAATTTCATTACAATTCTTCTTATTTAAAAATACCCGAATCCCCGAAAATACCCGAAATATGTCAATTACCCGAAGCGCCAAAAGAAAAGAATTAGAGATGAGACATGTAGTACAGACTGTGTTGAGGGCCTACTTACAGAAATAAATTATTTTATTTTATTTTAATAAAAATGTCATTAGACTTTTTTTATAAACTTGTCCCATCAAAAACATTACTCTCGCAACGCGGTATTTACCCGTAGAGGATTCTTTATTTGACTGCGCTGCGCGTACGGAAATAGCCGCTTTCTGGCCAACTGTAGACATAAAATGATGTATACAACACGGGAGGTAATGAAGCAAGCCCTCGATCCCATATTTACGTCTCTCGCTTGCAATTCGGGCCGCAAACTTCTGCGATCTCGGCCTTTCTTTGTATAATCACCCTAGTTATGCAATGTACTTTTATTTTAGTCATAACATATTATTAATATATATAATTACAGTATCTATGTTATGAAATTGAGCACAAGTCAACAATCGCAGGCTGTTGGCACGTGTTTAATAATTCGGCGCGTGCTGCGCGCGCCGCGCCGCTTTGCACCAATAATGCAGTTATAGTAACACCTTTTACACATTTGTGCCTCGCTCCGTAGGTAACAAGCTTCCGACTGCCCAAATATGGCCATTTTTACTGACCAATCGAACCAGGGATACAGACAAACCAAAAAATGACGATTTTTACACGTGACGTTCACAGATCACTAAGGTGTAATTTTGTGAGTTGTGAGCATTTCGGCAACTCATTTTTGCGTCGCCGTGTGAACCAAACAGGAGTTTTGTATGAACATGCAGCAGAATTACGCGACTAACAACTCAAAAAATTACCCTCGTCTGGCCCTTAGGGTACCTATTTTAAAAAACCAATTCTATACATAGAAACTAGTAATTACACGTCGTTTCCTAGAAACAGTTGCCAAATTAAGGGTTTTTCTTAGAATCTTGACCAGTAAACTGAGCCAGAAATGCCAGAATGCACGCATCCCTACTATCGCCGTTAAGACTTTTTCAACGTACCTACTGAAAATGAAAATCCACGATGAATTTCATTTCTTTTTGTGAATTGCTCAACAGTACGACAATGAGTGCTATCGGATGGCACAAAAGTAGGCACCCACAGTTTTTTTTGGAACAATAAGGAATATGCATGCCTTATTTTTTGGACGATGCGCCAAATAAATATAACGCACGAGCTGCAATAACAGTCTGTGTAATAAAAGTTAGTATGTCTTTGTAAATTTAAAGCCCTTTCCTGGTTATAATTTATTATTATTATATTATTTAATCAGGCAGGCAATTGGGACAACTGATAATGCCTGTATACAGTGAGATATTAACTTAGTGATGTGCTTGAGTGGAAATATGCTTGTCTAATCTGTTCTTAAATTGGTTGACATTAGATACCGAAACTACAGCTTCTGGTAGTTTGTTACAGGCTTTCACCAGTCTGTTGCTCAGAAAGTGTTTATGAGGGTTACTATGTGACCGACGAGAGTCCAGCTTTAAGTGATGACCTCTTAGACGGGAGTTGCTGTTGCGTGTGGAGTTTTTGTGAAAGTCTTTGATGTTGTGATGCCCGGTTAGAATTTTGTATGTTTCGATCAGATCTCCACGTTCCTTTCGATCCTTCAAATTAAGTAATAAATTTCTTCATATATTCAGTCTTTCTTCGTATAATTTGCCGAAGCCTTCATTCAATACAGTTCTAAACGTCATAAGACGCGTCGATGGCAATGTCAAATTGAACTAATCCCAGTTATTAGTCCACTGGGAAGGAACTCGATCTGCCCCGGCTCCGATAACGCAGTTACACTTGGACGTCCGAACGTGCTGTAATGTAACGCAAACTGAGAGCTTGAACTTACTGGAGCTGCTAACTTAGATAAAGCAAATTTATCCGTTTTACCTCCTTAAGCCCGTCACAAAACGAGCTACGTATATTACATTAATATACTCTAATGTAATATATTGTATGCCAATCAAAAATAGCAAGGTTTTAATGCGCCTCGATAAAATATGTATATTATAGCTCCGTGTGTGACGCCTTTTATGCTTATACTAGCTGTCCTAGCGATTTTCGTTTCGCCTCAGAATTTTAGATTTTTTAATAGTTATTCTGCTATTCAGGGCGGAGACAAACCAAACAAATCAACGATAATAAAAATCGGTCCACCCGTTCTCGAGTTATAAATGGTGTAACTAACCCGATTTTGTTTTATGGATATAGATAGATATAGATTTATATGTATTTTTTGAAAGCAAAGGTTGTTAAAGAAAACATGCATTTTTATAAAAAAGTAAGGTAAAAGGAAAGCGTTCTACAGAACGGCACTGGATCCACATAGGCCGTAAAAGTCTTCCTCGAATGAGGGTTTCGATGGTACAGGAAGGTAATATAGGTTATTAGTACGATATTCTCCAGAGTCTACCCCTTGTTCAAGAACCAAAGCCTTTAACGTCTCGACTATAAAGTATAGCTAGGAGAAAAGTTCTACACATACAGTAGGTAAACGCCAGCTGGCCTTTCTTTTATTAAATCCAGATGCGTCAAATGCACCATACTATTATATTATTAGTATGTATTTGTATATCGTCATCTAGTACCCATACATAGTACAAGCATTGCTTAGTTTGGGATTAGCTCGATTTGTGTAAGATTGTCCCCCGATATTTATTTATTTATTACAACCGGAATTTATAACGGAACATTTACTTCAAAGTCAAAGTGTTTTATTTGTGAAACAGGTAAATCTGAAAACTTACAGAGATGTAAGAAATAAAAGAAAAAGAAGAACCGTACATTTCGTAAGAGATGTCCGTCAAAAGAGATTGTCAATTTTAACATAGTTGCGGATTACAAAATGTATTAAATAAATAACTTTGATCAGATAGAGCTAAACCCACATACGTGCTTTTAAGTCAAACGCTCCACTGAAAGAATGCTGAACGTAAGAATGCTCCAGTATGCAATGCACTCACACAGACGCGCGATCGCGCGGTTGTGTGAATACGTCTAGGGCGCTTCTAAACGGCCGAATTTGGACTACTTGTCTTTCCTCATACTTTGCTAAGATTGCACCGCGGGCCGTTCTCGGGCCCCCTAAAATATTAGACTCATTGACGTACATAAAGGACAGGGCTAACGAGCGCGCAGACGGTTCCAACGCGTTGGTCCTATCAGTTTTAGGACCAACGCGGCAGTGGGACGCGCAGCGCAAAGCGCAGCCGCACGTTATAAAAATGCCTAATTGCGTGGTAAAAGCCTTCATTTACTGTTACGGGGAGTATAGACCCGGGTGGATTTTTGTCCGCGACATTTGTATGCCATACATTTAGTTTGCCATACAAATGTCGTGGCCGAAAATCGACTCACCCGAACTGTACGGATCGCCCTATCCTCACTTTTGAAATCATTGATTAGACTATTGCATTGACGTAGCTTATCAAAGGCTTAGGTAGGAGTCCTTACCAATGGTTTGTAGCTTGTCATTGGACGGTGCTCGGCAGCTGCATGCAGGTAACACACACAGATCATTCACACATGCCGACGTTGTGTTTGTTATACTAAAACATGTTGGAAGTAACGACTATGTGGTATATAAAGCAGGTTAAGGAAACTCATGCAAAAGGTAAATGGGCCACAATTCTTTTTTATGCTTAAAAAACGTCCCTTGCACATTTTAACGCATAGTTTCTAATTCGTTAGGATAATCTCGAAAATACATATTATTTTATAATTCAGAATAGCATTTGCTCACCCGATTGAAATCTTATATCGAAATATGCTATGAAAATAAAAAACTAATTTTTGGTAACGCAGTGGTAATTTGCGTAAGAAATGGGACTTTTTTGTAATAATGAACCCAGAATATTGAGAAAATTCATAATAAACATTGATGCTTGGTTGAGAAACAACGTAGAATTGCTAGGAAAATATTTAGCGACATCTCACTTTTAGGCACTAAGAAGAATTTTGGCCCAAATGTCCGAGTGCTCGGCACTGTCCCAGTAGGAACCATCTTGAAGATTAAGTCATTAGAAATAGGGAAAGGGCACAACGAAAGTGCTGCGAACTGTTGCCTTCAATCCAAATCTTATACTTTATTATTGCCACCTTAGCAGGAAATGCCGTTAATGGGTTATTCTTCAGAAATATGTCTGCGACTTATTCCTCTGTCTCCATACATTTAGTATGAAAAAGGGCCAGAGGAATGAGGTGGCCCCAGATATATTTCTGAAGAATAACCCTAATATTGCAATGATGGACAATGGGCTATACGACTAAAAAAAACTGTTTAGTCCGTCAGTTAGATTATTAAAAAATATTGCACACAAACCTTTTTCTTTTGTTTGACAAAAAAAAAACGACGAGGATAGAGTGCTTAGAAGTTTCGAGTGGGTACAATTATCACCTAGGAGTGACGTCACAAGCCCCCACTCCAGAAGTTTGATGATTATAACTATGTCGATTTTTAATATTTTGATAAACCAAAAAATACGTGTCCCATATTTTCCATAATCTAACTGACGGACTAAATAGAATTATATAGTTTTAACCCAGTCGTCATCCCTATCAACGTTATTGTGGGCACTGTGGGCACGACTAACTAGCGTCACGACACTAGTAATGGACAGGAACCAATTATATCGACATTTTTTTCCGTAAAATCTACATTTTAAGTAACTGATACAATTTTTTTAAACTATCAACAGATCATCCATCACTATGTTAAGATAACTGATGGTCATAGCTGGTAACGTCCTCGAATAGTCGGCTATATAAGCCATCAAATGTTTGCTGTCCATTACTGGGTACTACTGTGTCTAACGTTCCATGATTGGTGCCGTCACCCTATACTTGATATTGACATTTATAACCAGTATTTTTGAAGGCCTGATAATAAGTTTCCTTACTCTCGGCATAGTGTTTCTTTTGTGGATTTAGAGCTGCCACCTATTCTTGCACTTTCCCTATAGAGATCTCAGGGTGTCGAACATTGGGCATTAGGGTGTCGAGCACTAGGACGTTAATTAAAACAAATCAGTTTATTACGTTACATGGTGTACCTACCTTATACAGATTGCCTCTAATAATGGGGCTTTAAAAGAAAGGGTAATTTCTACTCTTTATGGCACACTTGGCCATAAAGTGCCTTTTTCCGCACGCTACGCGCACGAAAAAAGCCGCTTTCTGGCCAAATGTCGACATAAAATGCTGTACACAACACGGGGGGTAATAAAGAAAGCCCTCGATCGCATATTTACGTCCCTTGCCTACGACTCGGGCCGCTAACATCTACGATCTCGGCCTTTCTTTATATTACCACCCTGGTTGCGTAATGTACTATTAAGTTAATTTAAGTTATTTGAAGATATTGCAAAACAAAAGTATCTCAGTTTAGCGAAAAGAATCGAAATTTATATTTAAAGCCCCATTGTTAGAGCCAATATAGTAAGATCGTATGCGAATTTTATATATTGTACTTAAATATTTTTTCATCACACTTGCTCGAAAATGGTGTCATTACACGTAGGTTCTGCGGGCCGTAAATGACCTATTACGCCCTAGGGCGTAATGGTTTTCTTTTTAAATTTGAAACGATGGTTTTGTTTTACTCTTATTTGTCGTGTTCAAAGGAAATGCCAATTTACTTTTTTTACTTTTATCACTGAAATATTTATTTAAAGAGAACTGTTATTGCAAATACATATAAACACATATTTCTGTTACATTAATTTAATGTTTAAATAGTGTATTTCAGTATTTTGCAAATATAAAATCAACCGTTTTAGGTCTTTACCGTTATGGGTTCCGAACGTGTCTTGACTTTCGCATTATCTATGGATTGTCATTGTCAGTTTTACAATTTTATTTAGGTTAAGTAAGGTTATTTTAATTAGATTTCCTCACAAGTGTGATGAAAAACATTGTGTGTGCCACGGGCGGTAAAGGAATTACAAACTCGTGTTATTAAAGCCCTCGGCTTCGCCTCGGCCTTGTAACAAACACTCGTTTGTAATTCCTTCCTTACCGCCCTTGATACACAATGTACTAATGTAATTTAATTACAATAATGCCCAGTGATTACGGTTATTAAAAAAATATTTTGAAATATCATTAATCCAGATAGGACCTAAGAAAAGCTGTTGTCAATTATTTTCGGAAAAAAATACATAGCTATTCAAATGAATCAATCAGCTACGATAACTAGTAAACAAGAAGTATTAAAAAAAAACTAAAATAATTGAATAGAAAAAAATGTAAAATGAAGTCTAACTAGTCTACAGAGACAAGTGAAACTACAACTACCACCAAACTACACAAACACACGCTCACCTTAGCTACAGCTCAACATCAAACGCAAAAACAAAACGCAAATTCAAATTAAGAACGCCATCGGAAACTTTTTAATTCCATGAACCGGTGTCTTTCCAGCCAGCCATCTAGGCTCGGCTGATCAAGAGGTCTGACTGAGACTGGGCCGGCAGGGTTTCGGTTGGCGGGTCGAAGCCGTGACGTCATCGCCCCGCGCGCCCCCGCCCCTGAATATTTTACGCCCCCGTTTTGGGCCGGGTATTTTTCGGCGACATTTGTGCTTCGCGGCTATTTTGTTGCGAATGCAAGTTCTTGCCGCTCTGCGGTCGTTTTTATAAACGTTTCACGTTTTGTGTGGAAATCGGGGTCGATTTTAATTTGTAGTTTTTGTTGCGGTGATTTTTTGTTAGAAACGGTCATATCAGAATTGAGTTATTCCATTTAACTTAGTGGGAGTGATACCGCCTATGAAGCTAGAGGTCCCGGGTTCAAATCCTGGCAAGGGCAAATATTTGTGCACTACTTGTGTGATGAGCACGAGTAGGTATTTGTTCCTGAGACATTGATGTTTTTTATGTATTTAAGTACCTATGTACTTACATCGTCGTTCTACCCATCGTACAAGCATTGCTTAATTTGGGGCTAGCTCGATTTGTGTAAGATTGTCCCCCGATATTTATTTTATTAGATAGGTACTTATAACTGTGGATGAAACAAAACCTCAAAAATATTAATAATAACATCAAAACTTTATTTGTCTGCGTCTATTTTTAACTGCCCTTGAAGTCGGTTAACGATCCAAAAAACTTTTCTAAAAGTATATTTCACAAGCTACGTACTGTTATCACCCGCAAACCGCAACTGCAAAATGTTGTTAAAGTTTTAATATATGAATTATGAACACAACTTAAGAAATCAATTTCGCAAGTAGGTATGTTGTTCGACGTCGGATAGCACTAGAGCCAAAACTCAATTAATACGATACGAGGTGGCGTCGTTGAACGTTGCTATTTTTCAATTTTGAATCTTCTTAGACTGTCTCTAAGTTGATATAAGATTGATTATGCAGATATAAATGACGTCATTGGAACTAGTGACGTTAATCATAAGTAAACAATAGTAGATAACATAACTAGGGTGGTAATACAAAGAAAGGCCGAGTTCGCAGAAATTTGCGGCCCGAGCTGCTAGCGAGGGACGTGAATATGCTGTCGAGGGCTTTCTTTATTTCCTCCCGTGTTGTGTACATCATTTTATATCTACACTTGGCCAGAAAGGGGCTTTTTCCGTACGCGCAGCGTGCGGAAAAAGTTTTGTCCTAGTCGAAATCTTCAAAAGGTTTTTTTCTACACCCCAATTTCGACCGGGTTTTAAAAAAAAATTACAGAATCGTGAAGTATAACGCATGTGATTAAATTCAGTTGTGTGGAATTTATTTTGTGCAGAATCGCGAATAGGAAGAAACAACAATGACATTTAAACCTAATATAATCCGTTCAATCACGTTCATTAATTTGTGACGTTTCCTAGAAATATTACTTGATTACTCATGGATTAAGGCTGCTTAGTAACCTGTAAAGTGTAAACAATTCACAGTTGATAATTAAGGAAACGTGCAGCAACAAAAGGTGGCAAAACTAAAACGACAAAAGAGCCACTATGCGGACAGTAAACGAAACTTATTGCATATCACCTAAAACTCGAATCTCGTTCAGCAAAATGTATAGGGAACGTGCACAACGAAGGTGCCGCCAACTGGTGCCGCCAGTCCGAGTGTTGTACTCTATCATGCTGGGGCCACTCAAATTTTCATCCAAATCGGTCCAGCCGTTTAGGAGGAGTTAGGTGATAAACACACGTACATTATATCGTCACTACTTTTAATAAATATAACTAAATATTTTTACTAAAAAAAACCCGACCGCGGTGCACTTTGAAAGTGGATAAAATCCGCCACTTTGTTTATTTTAACGAACTTCATACCCAGTGACACTCGCGTCATCAAGACGAATCTAATGATGTATCATTTATCAAAATCGGTTGTGCCGTTGAGTAGTTACGAGCGGACACAGGAACGGACATACATACACACATACAGGTCAAATACATAACCCTCCTTTGGGCTTCGCCGCAGTCGGGTAAAAAAACTCGTATGTCATACTGACTTCAGGTAAAAACGCAGTGTGTATGAAGTTTGTATGTAACTTTGACGTTTTTCTGTATGACGTTTGAAGATACGAGTTTTATTCAAAGTAGTGACGATATACAGGTGTTGCCTGTACTAGGAGCAATAAATTAAAACGTAGATTGTACTCCTCAAACTGAACAACATTTGTTCAGCGATATTTAAAAATAACTTATGTTTTAATTTTTAGAACACTTTAAAGTTTATTTGAAGCCGCAATGTATTGCGATGTTTTTTATGTTTGTAGCGTGACAAGCGACGTCAATTAGACTGATGTTAACGTAGGTACATTGAAAATACTATTTAATTTGTATTCAAAATATAAAATCTAAAGATTACATAATTTTTAAAAGTGGTTGCACGAAAGTTTTATTGTTTGATGAGTAGAATCTACGTTTTAATTATTTGCTCCTGCAACACCCGGTATACCCTCAAGGTCAAAAATTACGGGTCAGTGAAATACCGCCATATTTCGTAAAATACTCCACGGTTGTGAAATTATTGAACCCCGTTTAGATGTTTAATTAATTTTAGACATTATCTGCAAAAATAACACTGAAAATATAGCATCAGGTTTAGATCGGACTCGTAAAAACCTGAAAAATAAAGACTTCAACGGAGTGAAATATTGCTAAAATCACCATTTTTGGATAATACAATTTTTATGATGGGTTAGCGGATATTGCTAATACAGCCAGGTATTATGAAGAATAGTAATACATACATATTATGTAAATGAAACAAGTGTCAAATATTCAAAAACACCTATTTCTATTTTTCGAATTACGGTCACCCGAAACTCTTGCTGTCTTGAGTGTATAAAGATAACCAGTACCTATGAGATTTTGTCAGGCTTCATAGGTTTCCGGCTGACCGCATAGTGCCTCTTTTGTCAATTTAGTAATGTCACCTATAGTTCCCCCCTTACCCTACCCTTACCCCCCTACCCAACTTACCCCCTTACCCCCGTAACCCTTGTAATATGTTTTTCATCACACTTGCTCGAAAATGGTGTCATTACACGTAGGTTTTGCGGGCCGTAAATGACCTATTACGCCCTAGGGCGTAATGGTTTTCTTTTTAAATTTGAAACGCTGGTTCTGTTTTACTCTTATTTGTCATGTTCAAAGAAAACGCCAACTTACTTTTTTAACTTTTATGACTGAAATATTTATTTAAAGAGATCTGTTATTGCAAATACATGTAAAGACATATTTCTGTAACATTAATTAAATGTTTAAATAAAATGTTTCAGTATTTTGCAAATATAAAATCAACCATTTAAAGTCTTTACCGCTATGGATTCCGAACGTGACTTGTCGTCTTGTTATATGACACTAATGTCACTGTCAGTTTTACAATTTTATTTAGGTTAAGTAAGGTTATTTTAATCAGATTTCCTCACAAGTGTGATGAAAAACATTGTGTGTGCTACGGGCGGTAAAGGAATTACAAACTCGTGTTATTAAAGCCCTCGGCTTCGCCTCGGCCTTGTAACAAACACTCGTTTGTAATTCCTTACTTACCGCCCTTGATACACAATGTACTATTTCTG
Source organism: Eudemis profundana (assembly GCA_947034925.1). NCBI lineage: Eukaryota > Metazoa > Arthropoda > Insecta > Lepidoptera > Tortricidae > Eudemis > Eudemis profundana. Next base: position 25,310,254 of record OX344799.1, on the reverse strand, counting down.
GTGTGCAATAAAGAATATTTGTATTTTATTGTTCCTACACGTTCCTACACCCCGGCTCTATATTAGGTTGTACACCCATAATTAATAGCCTGACTTGTGACCTATTTCCTGCTAAAAGCTGTGCACTTAACAGCCGGCATTTAGACCCGAGTTTACGAGATTTATAGTGGAAAAACTAGGTTATTTGAGTAAAAGTTCAGTAAAAGTCGTCGAGATTCTGTTGGTAGATTATAATTATAATCATGTATTGCACTGCCACGTCATAGGGCGTCCAGTGCTATACATATAATTAATTTAGTGGGTCATGGGTCATAGAAGACGTAGCTACCTAAAAAAATGCTTCATTTATTCCCAAAGTTATAGAATGGAAAGGAAGAAGGAACCAAATTTTTAGCTTTGAAGTTTTTCGTCCGTATCAAAACTTCAATCACATAAATAATGCAAGATATAAGTACATATACGAGTACGTGCAAACACTCCTCACGCTGTGATTAAAGTGATATAATAGTCGATATCAGTAATCAAAATTGCAGACATATTGTAGTGTCAAACAACGATATTGCGTTGCCACAATTTTAAACTTTACAGGTATGGATCATGGTTGAAATTCGTTTGTAATTCCCATCGATTTAATGCATTTCAGTCAGAATAGGCGTGCGGCGTGCGGAAGTTTGGCAGCGGCATTTGACTGCTCTATTTCACAGACTTGCAGTAATTCTTGAAGCCAATGCGTTGAACTACAAAGTAAATTGCTTGAGAATGAATGAATCATAAAAGTGGCCCTGCTATAGTAGCACCCAAGCATTACAAATGCGTGATATCAGAAGTGGGATTACGGAAAACCAGTTCCCTTGGTATACCCACATATAGACATAATATATATCCCCGTATATGTAGTGGGCTCTGCAATATCCTCAAATTGAACAACATTTGTTCAGAGACATTTCAAAATAACTTATGTCTTGATTCAAAGTAATAAAACAACGGAAATGTCAAAATTACTGTTGTGCAAACCTACCCACTTTAAAAAATTGCCTTGCCACTATTGCCTTGCCTTGCCTATTGTATGCCTTTTGGAAGCGCCACTAGTTTTTCTATAGTTAGGTTTTTAAGCCCTTCTGGCATGTGTGTGAACATCTTTACACATTAAGGCCCATCTGGCAACACTAATATTGAATTTGTATTTTTTAAAGTGGGTAGGTTTGCACAACAGTAATTTTGACAGAGGAAATTTATGATTTTCTTAGTCTACCCGCGACCACGAACACTGAAAAGGGTTACGAAACGTCGGGACTTAAAATGTAGTAATATACGCGATTTAATCCGTTTAAGTTGTTTTATTACTATGAGTGATAATCGCGGAAACCGAAGACAAAATTATGTCTTGATTATTAGCATACTTTGAAATTTATTTGAAGACGCACTGCGATTTTTCTATGTTTGTAGCGTGACAAGCGACGTCAATTAGACTATGTTATCATACATTGAAAATAATGTTTAATTCGTATGAAAAAGACAAAATATTAAGTCGACATAATTTTTAAAAGTTTTTGAACAAAAGTTTTATTGTTTGAGGAGTAGAATCTACGTTTTTATTATTTGCTCTTATTACAGGGCTCACGGTGTGCGTCCTGGGAGTGATATGATGAACACAAAAAAGTTACTATAGCCTGGCAACTTCGTTGGTGATACTCACATGTGTGCTTATTGTTATGTGCAGCCATAACTACTTACACAAATTACCGCCAACACGAACGGCTGCCTGCGGAGGCTGCCTCCGTCGGTCGCCGTTCGTGTTGGTTCGCGCGCGACACGTATTCACACAGATCCATTTTTACGCATTCTTAAAAGTTTGCTTGTAGTGCGTTCGTACACGGCGCGCACACATTCAAGCGCGCGGTGTAGCTTTTGTAGGAAGAAAAATTACTGTTATTAGGTATACTAAGACCGCGGTAGACTAACCAACAGACGGACAAACGGTAAACATTGCAACAGAATGATCGTAAACTGCGTCCGATATGATTTGTGGCCTTCATTTCATTTGCTTGTGTTTTGCTATAATTAGCGCATTCCTATCGCGCTTTTACTACAAGGCGATGGACAAAAACAAATCAGATTGGGATAGTGTAATTCCAAAACAGAGAGTAACGTAAGTTTCCAATTTTTCGCGTGTTTCTTTATTGATGGCGCAAATTCAGGTGTTAATATCTAGGGATTAAAATTATACTTATTTAGATTAAAATTAATACTTAAATTTACACCATAACAGTATTTTATGCAACAGTTGTATAAGTAGGCTCAAAAAATGCGTATGGCGCGAGTTGCGATACGAGCCGCCGCGGCGGCGAGTATCGCAAATAGAGACGCCATGGGCGTTTTTTGACTTAATTATACCACGTTGCATAAAATACTTTTTCTACGACTAGGTTTTAAAATATGAAATACAAAAGTAAACATAGCGAGCAAACAAGGCAAATTTTATATGACATATGACTGACAGTATGTGTCTATGGTAAACTTTTTTTAATTTGACGTATACTCGCTAGTGACACGCAGTGACGATATTAAAAATACTTTTTTTTATGTTAGCATCAATGAGTTTAGTTCGGAAAGCTTTTTTTTCTTAAAAACTGTAGGAATTTAATTAGGTGTGCATTTTTATCGTTAAGTTAGAATTGAGCACTTAATCCTTTACCGTCTTGAACCAGAGGCGTTTTACTATGTCCATTTATATTACTTTTAACCAAAAGGCATTTGACAAACTGAGTTTTAGATCAGTTACTGCATTTTACACTAATCTAGATTAATAAAAAAAATATAACCCAAACTCAAGGTTGCTTCAAGGTATGGGTAAGGCCCAGAAGCGTTTCAACTGTCCTTTCCGTTGTGCTACGAAATATTCATTTATACTTTGATTCATTGAGACTTTTTAGGAATATAGATAAAATACGAGTATTAGTGGATCTTCTTATTATCATTTTTTAATGCATTTTCTTACTGATTATTTGAATATTTAGTAGCAAAACGGAAAGAACGGTTGAAACGCTTCTGGAGCTTATGCCTTAATCACACGTACCGAGCAAACGGTAACTCGAGTAATGCCTTGATTACACGTACCGAGTACAGTAGCGAGACAGTGCTCGACCCAGTACGTTTCTTCCCGTACTGGGCCGAGCACACCGTTCTCACGAACCGAGCACTCGGCCGAGGGCACTGTACTCGGTACGTGTAATCAAGGCATTACTCGAATTCTGAAAAGTTTTCCCTTGCTACAATTTACGACCGCTTTAGCTTAGTTGGTAGTGACCCTGCCTACGAAGCAAGTGGTCCTGGGTTCGAATCCCGGTAAGGGCATTTATTTGTGTGATGAGCACGAATATTTGTTACTGAGTCATGGATGTTTTCTATGTATTTAAGTATTTGTATCTATTAAATATATCGTCGTCTAGTATCCATAACATAAGCCTTATTGAGCTTACTATGGGGCTAGTTCGATTTGTGTAAGATTGTCCACTAATATTTATTTATTTATTTAATTTCAGCTTTTCATCAGAGCACGGTTAGGTTTCTGCTTATCCGTCCCGTTTTGCTATAAAATAAAACCATTTCTTGGATAATATGGCTGTTTCTGTGTACTATTAAAAACGTTAGTTTCACCGTGAACTTGTCGTTTTCTTGTTGTGTCGAATGTTGACAAGTAGAAGTTTCCTACACGAAACTTTTAATTTTAGATAGGTACCTGTTGTAACTAAATTTACATTTAAGTGTTGGTAAACAAATGTAATTTTGTTTCGTTTGAATAAAATCAGTATTATTTACTAATTAGATTAATATTTAGAATCAGAAAATTAAGGTTTATAGAATTAGAATCCGTGGAAGCTAAAATTATGCTATAAGCACGACGCTTTTTTTTAGCCCAGTTGCTAAAAATTAGAGGCCTAAAATTCAATTCGCGCCAAAATACCATGATGAGCATCCAAGGAGATAACAACCCTCGATGTTGTACAGTCAGCGTCAATTAGTCTATCTTTGAAGGTTGTGACCACACGAAAAGTAGTACCTATAGCTTGGCATCTTCGTTGGTGACACTCACGTGTGTGCTTTTTGTTATGTGCAGCCGTAACTACTTACACAAGTTACCGCCAACACGAACGGCTGCCTGCTGAGGCTGCCTCCATCGGTCGCCGTTCGTGTTCGCGGTAACTTGTATAAGTAGTTACGGCTGCACATAACAAAAAGCACACATGTGAGTGTCACCAACGAAGTTGCCAAGCTAAGTGCTACTACGTACATAAGTTTCTCTTCCTAACAAAACTGACGTTTGGGTCCGACTACCGGACGGAACGCACCAAATCCAAGTGTCTCTCTCTATTAGGTACATAACACGTGCTCTTTCTGGTCGCTTGGCTAAGCCAAAAGTAAAAAAAATGGGAACCAGGATCGACTGCTCAATATTCAAAACATATATGCAAGTGCTTTGGAAACGCGCGCGTTCTGAAGAGAAAAAACGCCGTAAGTCAGTGGTACCCAACCTTTATTAACATATCACCCACATTCTCATTGAGATTTGTATTACCACCCCTCCAAAAAATACGTATTATAAGCTTATACTCGTAAGAAACTACTCAAATTAAAACGGCTTAATATATTCATGCATATTACCCCTGAGAAAACTTCGTTTTACCCCTGGAGCGGTAATTACCCCCAGGTTCGGAACCACTGCCGCAAGTACTAGATCTAAACTATAAAACAATATTTCGGATAGCGATTCACTGGAATTTGATTGTTTGGTTAACTCAACATACTGGACGCATGATGTAATTCTAATGGATCCGAACAAACACTCCATTCTGATTGGTCAATAAAAACGCTGCAATTAGCTTTATGTGAGCAATGTTTTGTTCGCGTAATAAAACTAGTAAATCCCTAGCGTATCTGAAACCAAAAAAATAGTTTCAAATGAATTTACGTAATGTTTTGTTGTGGTTTATCATTGTTTTTGTGCGCTGCTTCTAATACATTTCTTAATTTAATAACATATTATACTTACGTTAAGAATAAGTCTCTAATAAATTTCAACTGTTTTGTATTACTATCAGAAATGTTTTACGTGGTTGTCAGATTGGTATAAATTACTTCCAAGTAGGTCTAATTTTTATAATCACACTCATATAAAAAAAAGGACTATGTGACAAAGAAGATCTATATTTCAGGACAAATATTGTTTCACGCGCACTCAAATACGATGTTAGTAAACTAGTTTACACTGTCATTACATACACACAGTCACGCAATAGCCTGTAATGTACGTGTCATGGAAGTATTTCCGCATTACAGACAGCATATATTTCAAGCGGTTAGCAAAAACAGCACAAGTGTTTGCAAACATCGCGGACTTACGTTCTTCTGGCACCGACCTATACACAATTATCGACGCCTTATCAAGATTGTACACAATTATATTGAGTTACACAAATACAAAGCGTTAACATACCTGTAATTGCACGGGCAATATACGATTTTTGGAGAGGGTTACCTTATACACTAGTAAACAAAGGAAGCCACTGACACAATCACAGCACCAAACTAAACAGGGCACTCGTTCAGCAACGCATAGGCAACTCTGGCGTTGCAGATATCCATGAACGATGCTTTCCTTCAGGTGGTTTCGCCACAGATAAAAAAAAGAAAATAACCTGAGTAAACAACTTGTTGTATCCGTGTCCTTGGTTATAGATCATGTTGCGACATGGCGGCGCGTGGTGGCCGCTGCGGACCACCAGTGGGATCGCGTCGGGTTCCGTCGTGCCACGCGGCGCCCTCGGCGGCCGCGGCCGAACAACCGAGCGGACCCTCCCTCAGCGTGAATGGACTGCGCGCGCAACTCGGTTCATCAACCGTACGCGCCAAGATTAAACGATTACTGACTGACAACTGGGTCACCTTAGCGGTTCCTGTACGCAAATGTCATTAACAGTGCGTGGATCGGGAATGGGGTCGTATCCAAAACGCATTCAAAAGCCTAGGCTAAGGCACAGTTTTATTCGAAGCGGCCTACTACCAAATTTAACCTCTAGAATTGTGCTACGGGTGCGAAAAGATGGTACACAAAATACGAGTAACATCTATAAATAACAATGTAAGTATTTATATTTTCAAGTTTATTTCAGGCCAATCGGTGGCCTGTATAAAGTGTTAGTTTTACAAAATACTTAGGTTATCTACCTTACTTAGGTACCTTGATTTCAGATTTCAAATTGTGCTGTACCTGTCACGCGATTTCAGGGAAAACAATGTTGAAACAGAAAAGTAATAAAACGCATTGTTGTATTTGTAAACGTAGCAAGGTACTGAAATAAGTGAACTTAGTATAATATGAAGGGTACACGGAAAAAACATGTATAGTCACCTAAGTAACTTTTTGAGTTATAGCGGTTTGAAAGTGAGTGTATACTCTACTTTCCGAAAATCGTTTTTTCCTAATAGCGATTAATACCAGTCGCATATTTTACCACTTTTTATTTTCTCGTTAGCTTCCTTTCCTGAAAGTGTTTTTAACCAGTTGCATATTTTGCCAGTTTATTTATTTTTCAAAAGCATATTTTTCCAATACGTTTTTTAACCACTTGGACGATTTCTCACGGTATTATTTTTTCAATAGCATATTTTTCCGATAGGGTTTCTAACTATTCGCATAATTTACCACTATATTTCTTTTTCGATAGCTTATTTTCATGACAAGTGTTTTTGTCGCATCTGCGGAGGGCACTACAGAATGCAAAGAACATTTCTGCTTTTCAAGGGTAGTTTTGTTTATGTTTAAACGTATTGTGCTAGACGGTTTATTTTGTGACGTAAACACTATACAGCACATGATAGGGATTTCATTCGTCTTGTGGCTGAAACGTCAAAGACTACTATGAGATACCGGTAATGGGACTTTTGGGACAACAATATGGATAAAAATATTAGTGCCACTTGTCCCATGGGACTGCTGGGACATTCAGATCTAGGAATGTAAGGGGCAAACGCCTGACAGGTAGATAGATAGTCGTCGTCTAGTATCCATAACACAAGCCTTATTGAGCTTACTATGGGGCTAGTTCGATTTGTGTAAGATTGTCCCCTAATTTTTATATATTTATTTATTTTATTTATAAAACATTTATTTGTTCCACTATAACACACACAAAAATACAATAATTACAAAAAACCTAGGAAACAAAAAAACAGAAAGGTGAAACATGAAAGAAAAAAATAATGATATTATACACAAAAAAAATAAAACAGACAATGCACAAGGTAGCTTGTAAAATTGTACTCTGTGTGCCTTGCAGCAGTACAAAAAGGTTCCAGCTCAGTGATCAATATTGCTCATGACAACTGAGCAAAACACTCGTATTCGGCTGGACAAAAAGGTCATCCAAAAAAAAAAAAAATATATATATAGTGGGTCAAAAATGTCAAATACATACAAATAATTAGAATTATAGTGAGCTTCATCAGACTAACCAAATAAAAAAAATAGTATTATTTGTCACTTCTTTAGTATTATTTGTCAAGAACTTCATATGGTAAGAAAAGTCGAAAACAAAAATATCGATATCCATAAATGTCGATAAAAATTTTCGTCTACCTCTAGTACCTGTCAGGCGTTTGCCCCTTACATTCCTAGATCTGAATGTCCCAGCAGTCCCATGGGACAAGTGGCACTAATATTTTTATCCATATTGTTGTCCCAAAAGTCCCATTACCGTCATCACAGTAGGTATCTCATAGTAGTCTTTGACGTTTCAGCCACAAGACGAATAAAATCCCTATCATGTGCTGTGTAGTGTTTACGTCACAAAATAAACCGTCTAGCACAATACGTCTAAACATAAACAAAACTACCCTTGAAAAGCAGAAATGTTCTTTGCATTCTGTAGTGCCCTCCGCAGATGGGACAAAAACACTTGTCATGAAAATAAGCTATTGAAAAAGAAATATAGTGGTAAATTATGCGAATAGTTAGAAACCCTATCGGAAAAATATGCTATTGAAAAAATAATACCGTGAGAAATTGTCCAAGTGGTTAAAAAACGTATTGGAAAAATATGCTTTTGAAAAATAAATAAACTGGCAAAATATGCAACTGGTTAAAAACACTTTCGGGAAAGGAAGCTAACGAGAAAATAAAAAGTGGTAAAATATGCGACTGGTATTAATCGCTATTAGGAAAAAACGATTTTCGGAAAGTAGAGTATACACTCTTGAAAGTTAGTCACCGTGAACAATTACTATGGTAAACGATTCTTTAAAAGTGAAAAAAATCGTCATGATGTCCATCATATTGCCGATAATTCGCAGTCGAGCGTAGGTTTCCATCGATTGGAGCTCGATGATATCAACTAGCTAGTCATAAAGGTAGTTTTCCACTGGCCGGGCAAGACGAGACGAGACGAGGATTGAATTGAAATCTGTATGAAGTTTTCAATCCTCTCCTCGCGCATCGCCGCTCGCGCATCGCGCAACTTGATACAAATTTCAATTCAATCCTCGTTTCGTCTCGTCTCACCCTGCCGGTGAAAAACCACCTTAATAAACGAGGGAATGCAGTGAGGTTAGTTGCGTTACGGGATGTGTCCCTTCGCCCAAAAGGCTCAGGTCAACCATTACTGACTCTAATTCCTTGTCCAGCACAGGCATGTCCTTGACAATCCTGACATACAAAAGATTGACAAATCCATAATAGAACTAAGTCAATTTTGAATAAACGTCATTGTGTCGCAACCAAAGTCACTGTTATACGATGGAAAAACTTGACATTCCTTCGTGCGCAGAACTCCGACACAACAACATAGGTATACTTATACATTATTTTAAGATATCCACCTGTAATCAAGTGCTAAGTTAGATCATTGCGAGATCTACATTTTGAGATTAAAATCTAATTTCTAAAAAGGTGACTAAGACATGTTCTTTCCGTGTACAATTCATATTACCTTTTGATATATTAAAGAAAGGAAGATTTCGGTGGCAAATTTTGGAAACACTGGGACTCAGCCCACGAAGTCGGATAGTTAAGACAGCTCCCAGAGCTAGCACCTATTCAAGCACAAAAAAGCCATTTTTGGGTTGATCCTGGGACCGCTGACTTTACAAGTACAAACTGAAGTAGGCTTGGCGTTCCCAAATGCCGGGTGACGTCACCCTAAAAGCCTTTATCACTACGCTCTCTATATCCTCAAGTATGTGTAGGCGTAGACTGTGAGTCCGTTGCGAAAATACAGCGCCATACAATATACGAAATGACAAAAGTAGGTCAAAGGTGCGAGCGGATCTTTGCGGATCGTTTATGGGATGCATTTCAAATCAGCCGATGTTTAGGTACCTAGGTACGGATAACCGGTTTTTAGTAAGTATTTGCTTTTATTTATTCTCGATAATCATTATTTCAGATTTATATTTCCATTGGTGTCAAATTATTGATACAATGTTTAAAAACATCACACACAATAAAAAAAAATCCGGTCCAGGTCAAATTTATTGCTTTCAGAATTCTAAAAAAAACAATTAATTGTTTTTATTTTCCATTTTTCATGGATCATATATGATGTTCCGCGGGTAAAGGTACCTTATGGATATTGTCGCTTACGTCCTTCTATCTTGATGTCCTGTAGTAATGGACTCGGATACGACGCAAGCGACAATATCCATAAAGTACCTTTAGCCGCGGAACGTCATATTATATATAATGCACAGCCACCTCTATGGAACGGGCGTACCTAAGTTAAGGCGGGGATGTTCGAAGACGACAAGCAATTCGAGCTCCCCGCCCCCCTTAGACGAACAAGCGGCGCGATCCCGTTCGAAATGAACTTTTCGTGACCCCAACCTGTGTAAATGTGTCAACTTATGCCGCAGCGAAATTGTAACAGTAGGTCTACTACCTTACGTACTCTCTGGTTAAGTTTATATCAGGTAGATATACCTATCTATGACATCGAAACACTTAAAATAAAAGGATCATCGTAATGTTAGAAAAGAAAGCGGTTGTTTTTCTAATAGGTACCTAACGTTTAGTTAATAAATAAACTTAAACTAAACATGATAATATTATCACTGCCGGTTACAGTTGGGAGATATTGTAGATTTATTATTTACTTATAAATAAATTAGACCAACAGGCATCGTGTCGTACAATGTGAAAGGTAGGTACATATTTCATCTGGGGGCACGGCAGTGCCCCCGCCAAGTCGAGCAAAACAAAGGCACGGCACGGCCATACCATCCTTTTCTCGAAGCCATTCAAGCTAATTTCAGCCTCCTGTAATTTTGTACTGGCTAAAGCTACAATCCTGAAATTTCAGGGATATATACACAATAAGACATATATATTCTCAATATCATTCAAATTGAACGTGTAGTTTAAGAACTATTGCATGTCAAAGTTCCTTAGTTTTGTCACTGACTGACTGACTGATTCACTGATTCACTGACTGATGATCATCATAATTCTAAAGTACTTCTAGCAGACTCACAGGCTCCAAATTTTAAACATAGTTAGTTTTTAACCGACTTCCAAAAAAAGGACGGTTCTCTATTCGTCTGTTTTTTTTTTGTGTGTTTGTTCACCGATTACTTGAAGACGGCTGGACCGATTTGGAAAATTCTTTTTTTGTTTGAAAGGGTAGAGTTCCGAGGTGGTCCCATTGCAACCAAATCAGGATCTGATGATGGAATCTTGGAGAAATCGAAGGAACTCTTCAAATATTATAGGCACACATATAGCGATTTCGGTATTTTTCGTAATTTTTTCTCGTCCATGTCTTATTAGCAACAAGTTTCTAGTGTTAGCCGACTTCAAAACAAAGAGTAAATTTATATCTAGGTTTCTTCCCCGATTACTTGAAGACGGCTGAACCTATTCTTTTTTGTGTTAAAGGGTTTATACCTCCGAGGTGGTCCTATTGCAACCAAATCAGAATCTGATGATGGGATCTTGGAGAAATCGAGGGAACTCTTCAAATATCATAGGCACACATATAGGGATCAAACTTTGACTTTGACTCTGACTCTGATTCTGACTCTGACTCTGACTCTGACTCGGACTCGGACTCGGACTCGGACTCGGACTCGGGCTCGGACTCGGACTCGGACTCGGTCTCGGACTCGGACTCGGACTCGGACTCGGACTCGGACTCGGTCTCGGACTCGGTCTCGGACTCGGACTCGGTCTCGGACTCGGACTCGGACTCGGACTCTGACTGACTTTGACTTTGACTTCAACTTTGACTTTGACTTCAACTTTGACTTCGACTTTGACATATTCGATTGTCTGTAAAGTCGGTTTACTGACGATAGTTGAACGTGACAACGTCATAAGGTACTAACCCTAAACTTACCCTATGAAACGGAAAACTCAGCAGTGTCTCTTGTCATACAATAGTGATTTTGACAGCCGTATCTTAAGGAATAAGGCCTAATTTACTAACAGTTTTTGGAAGTCGGTTTTTATTTTTTGTTTTAAAAATTTACTTTATTTTTAAATTTTTAGTAGCGTTGGAAAAATATTGTTTTAACCAAATAGACTTCAGTCTATTTAGTTAAAAGAAAAATTTTCAGAATCGGTCTAGCCGTTTTCAAGTAATCGGGGAACAAACCTACATAAAAATTGCTCTTTGTTTTGAAGTCGGTTAAAACTGGAAACTTATTTCTAATAAGAAATGCACGAGAAACAAAGAAAAATACCAAAATCCCTATATGTGTGCCTATGATATTTGAAGAGTTCCCTCGATTTCTCCAAGATCCCATCATCAGATCCTGATTTGGTTGCAATGGAATCACCTCAAAAGTATACTTGCCGTTTCAAACAAAAAAATAATTTTCCAAATCGGCCCAGTCGTTTTTAAGTAATCGGGGAAAAAACCTACATAAACAATTGTTCCTTTTTTGAAGTCGGTCAATACTAAAAACTTATTGCTTATAAGAAATGGACGAGAAACTACGAAAAATACCGAAATCGCTATATGTGTGCCTCTAATATTTGAAGAGTTCCCTCGGTTTCTCCAAGATCCCATCATCAGATCCTGATTTGGTTGCAATGGGACCACCTCGAAAGTATACCCTTTCAAACAAAAAAAGAGTTTTCCCAAATCGGTCTAGCAGTCTTCGAGTAATCGCGTAACAAACATACAAAAAAAAACATACAGACGAATAGAGAACCGTCCTTCTTTTGGAAGTCGGTTAAAAATAAAACAAATGTGTGCAATGGTATACAGTTGAAGAAGCTTATGTTTTGCACAAGACTAAAATTTACTAATCATGATGAAGAAATAATAGTGATAAGTTAAATAACCTATCATTTTAATATTCAGCTAATCATTCGATATCAAAGGCGTTGGATTACTGTTAGAGTGTATACGCTGTGATTCTAGCGTGACGTTTATTTTGTCCGTTGAGTGAGGAGAGCTGTCACGAACTCGAAAGCGACACAGGTCCGGCCTCGGACACGCCCGGCGGGCATCTGAAGCCACAGCGCGTGGGCTACTTTGTTATATAGTACTGAGCTACTAAAAAATAAGTAATTTAAAAAAAACTGAACCGCACAGGTCCCGGTAAAATGTCATTATCTATCGATTGACATGTTTTTTAGTGATATAAATGTGATAGAACTCGAGTAAAACTGGAAAAACTGCTAAAAAATTACCTGTTTTCGTGACGAATTATGATCGAGCGAAGTTGAAAGTATCGTGTTTTGAACCGCACAGAAACACAGAAGCACTCTTGAACTATAATATATTTCTTTTTCGATCCAAAAATATGAATATTTCGTTACTTAATTTTGATTCTCCCGGAGGTCGATTTCGGAAATCCTGCCCTTAACACGCTCGCCGGCGGTGACGGGTATCACCGTAAAGTGTGAACCACGCTATATGACGGTATAGCTAATGCAGTATTTATTCGCCATTCAGGAAGTGGGATTTTCCGCACGCGTAGCGTGCGGTAATTGCCACTGTATGGCCAGGTGTGACGTATAAAATAAATAAGATACGTTGCCTTGTCTTGTACGCACAATTGTCTTGATTTGGCTTCTTATCCTGGTTTAAGATCACTAAGCCAATGCCACAGTGCTGGTGTCTAGACCAACCCGGCAGGCGGGACGAACTCGGTCGGATAACCGATGCACTTGTGACTCCTTTGACCCAATTTCCCGACCGACTCGGAAATCGGGCGGCGGCTGATTTGGGTAACCTTTAGTTCTAAAATGTCGCATCAACCGAGATTTGTATGAGTTAATGATGCTTGTTAGAGCCTTATCATACTTGCAATTTGCAAGCGAGCTGCGGGGGAGTTTCCATACAAAACCAGTCGCAGCGAACATGCGGCGAGTTCGTCGCGACCTATATGCGCCCGAATATGAAACGCTGTAAAAACACTGAATATTGGCCTATAAACCACATCCTACCAATATTATAATTGTGTAAGTTATATCCCAGTAAGGAGTTGCTAGTTAAATTAAAATAAAAGTATAAGTAGCTTATAAATAAAGAACCCCAGGTCTTCGGTTAAAGGTCTCTGCTCACTACACCGTATCATACCATGAGTCTTGGTATGATACGGTGGGTGTAGTGGTGATACGTTCATAGAGTACGGTCATGGTCGGGCGATATTCCGAGCGTTCTGACCGCGCGGTTTGACAATCATTATTGTCCGACGATTATTTACTATAACCACCTATAACGAAAGGACAAATCGTGACAATTTTGATAAAACTAGACTTAACCTCGGGACTGTTTTTCGGTTTCATAAAAAGTTAACTCTAGGCATCGTTTTTTTGAACAATATTTACTGAGGCAATAATGACGAAAAAAAAAACGCTGAATATTGGCCCGGTCCATGAACGTATCAGACACGGTATGACAAATGCCGATCGGTGACGGAACGTGCTAGTGGGCACAGTCTCATACTTTTCAATACAAAGAATATCTATTTTGCCTAAAACGTTCATAGTACTCGTACGGTCATGGTATGATGGTGTAATGAGCAGAGACCTTCAAGTGGTGCCCAGGAAGCTAGCAGCGTTGGCCCTTTAAATGAGGGCTTATCTTTTCATAAACTTTCCTACACTGTGTGCGTAGCGTCGCAGACTAGACGGGCACTCGTGCTCGGTATCGGATATTGATACGATGACGTCACGCCGTAACGACCCTCGTTAAAATAATTGCGCCTACACCGACAATGCGGCGCCGATGCCATTACAGGGTCTAAGCTAGATACATAGGATATAATAGATTTCAGTGGCGTGGCGTAGAATATATCCTTGGACAAGCCGGTGCAAATTTGGTGTACATTTTCCTTAAGAGCTGTAGAATAAGGTGCTCAAATGCTTGATATTAGGCAAGCCGGTTGGAAACGAGTTCTTTGGACGCCACACTACTGATAGATTTAGATGGAATATAATCAAAATTGAAGATGGTTTTGTTAAAGTGCACACAAATTTAATGGATGCTGGCTAGCATTGCTTAGTTTGGGACTAGCTGGGTGTGTAATGATCGATATAAAAATATTTAATATATTTTCTATCGATATATCAACATTTGATATAATTTCAAAGGGTATAATCACTCATTGTGTATAATAAACGTTTGGTATAATTTTAAAATATATACATTTATTTCGTATATTTAACGTTCGGTATAACGCTTATTTCTTATAACGATTATATGGTATAACGCTCATTTTATATACAAATCATAATATATAACAATCAAGAGGTATAATAGGTATATAAATCTTTATTACCATTTATATATTTGAAATTGTAACGCCTGTGACCTAAACCTAACCTAACCTACTTTTTGATAGCAGTTCGTTTTTGTTGGGGGACGCAGTTCGAACCCTAACCTAACCTAACCTAACCTAATTGAACTTATGGTTTGAGTTTTTTTTAATGCGGGGGGCTTCGCCCCCCCGTCCCCCCTTTTTCTTCTGTGCCCTTATAATTTACTAACCTAACCTACTTTTTGATAGCAGTTCGTTTTTGTTGGGGGACGCAGTTCAAACCTAACCTAACCTACTTTTTGATAGCAGTTCGTTTTTGTTGGGGGACGCAGTTCGAACCCTAACCTAACCTAACCTAACCTAATTGAACTTATGGTTTGAGTTTTTTTTAATGCGGGGGGCTTCGCCCCCCGAGCCCCCCTTGTGGGGGGCTTCGCCCCCCCGTCCCCCCTTTTTCTTCTGTGCCCTTATAATTTACTAACCTAACCTACTTTTTGATAGCAGTTCGTTTTTGTTGGGGGACGCAGTTCAAACCTAACCTAACCTACTTTTTGATAGCCATTCGTTTTGGTAGGGGACGCAGTTCTAACCTAACCTACTTTTTGATAGCAGTTCGTTTTTGTTGGGAGACGCAGTTCAAACCTAACCTAACCTACTTTTTGATACATTATATCAATAATGGTTATGCCAATTGTATTTTATATGAAAATAACGTTATACCATAAGTTCATTATAGGAAATAAGCATTATACTTAAAGAATGCTATATTAAATGTTATTCTATCAAATGATCATTATAAGAAATAATTATTATGTCATATGTAAATATATTAAGTGTTGTTATATGATTTAATAATTATATCAAATGAGCGTTATTGCGACTAATATTATACCAAAAATTTTTATAGCCATCGTTACGCACCCCTGTAATTGGCTGTGCGTGTTAACATTTAGTTCTGTGTATTATGTATTCCTAGTCAAGACTATTGATGTCCCAGGTACATAATAGTACATTACACAACTAGGATGGTAATACAAAGAAAGGCCGAGATCGCAGGAGTTTGCGGCCCGAGCTGCAAGCGAGGGACGTAAATAAGCGATCGAGTGCTTTCTTTATTACCTCCCGTGTTGTGTACATAATTTTTTGTCTACACTTGGCCAGAAGGCGGCTTTTTCCGTACGCGCAGGGTGCGGAAAAAGCCACGTTATGGCCAGGTGTGGCATAAAGGAAAAAAAGATCGATGATAATAAAAACGTAACAAATACACACACAATCATGTATTTGGATGTAAAATTAAGTGCACATACATATAATAGCAATTACTTAGCAAAAACTGGAATAAGAGTGATGCAAATGTAATACGTAGGTAGAAAAGAATATTTAGATGTAAACACCGGCTACCAACTTAATTATCTTAAGAGAACCTAAAAAACTATTGACATTTCAATATCTTCCAAAAATAGGAAAGCAAGAAGCCAAAAATAGAAGCCATTCCGTCGCCGCCAGGTCAAACCGTGCAAATAATAACATTCTAAATTAGGGCCATCTACTAACCCTCGACTTAGCTGGATCTGGGTCAGCTCTAGATTACCAGCATGCCCTATAGCTTGTCGTCAGTTCGCGGTCAATTATGTTAGAGGACACTGCGAGCCATGTCTGGTCGATTTACGATATTGCGGCCCTACTATGTCAGAAAGAACGAAAAGCCAGGCACCATAGTTCCGTGCTTGAGAAGCATAACACTGCAAGTAGAGTCTGAGCGTAAAGAGAATAGGATTTAGATTTGGGGGCGCTGTAATGCTTTTGCACCGTATTTGCCATACTGGTTATGTTAGTTCCGTTTTTCGCCCCGCCTATTCTCTTTCCGCACAGACTCTAAGTATGGATAACAATAGGACTTACAGTGTTACGCCTCTCAGGTACGGAGTTTAGTATTCTGACTGACAGAATGGTACATTACACAACTAGGGTGGTAATACAACGAAAGGCCGAGATCGCAGATGTTCGCGGCCCGAGCTACAAGCAAGGGACGTAATTATGCGATCGAGGGCTTTCTTTATTACCTCCCGTGTTGTGTACATAATTTTATGTCTATACTTGGCCAGAAAGCGGCTTTTGCCGTACGCGCCGCGTGCGGAAAAAGCCACTTTATGTACAGAGTGTGGCATAAAGATTTGAATTATAACTACCCATAAGGAACCCATAAGAAACTGAAGTAGGTATATGGTACAAGAAAACCGGTGTGTTCCTCCCGAGACTGAAAATGATGACCTCAATTGACCTCAGACATGCTGACGTCACAAGCTTGATATACTGCCATTTTGTGCCGGTATGCTGCCGTTACTTCACTGCATTTGCTTCTAAAGAATAGGAATGTTAAGCAGTGGTCAGTTTTCTTTCCACCTGAATAAACAAAGGGCGGTAAAACAAAGACTGTCTTAGATCGCAGGTATTTGACGCCCGAGCCGAAGGCAAGGGCTATAAATATGCGATCTGAGGCTTTTTTGATTAGTTTATTACCTCCCGTGGTAAGAACAAAATTTTCTCCCCAGGCCATGAAGTGAGATTTTCCGCACGCCTAGCGGGCGGTTTGCCACTTTATGGCCAGGTGTGACGTAAAACCGCGGACGAGTAAGCGAGTAAAATTCGGGCGACTAGCAAGCAATACATTGCGAATCTGGAAAGGTCGACCGATCCCACTGTAACTCGTCAGCCCGCAATGAACTGTTACTCGCCCAATTTTACTCGTTTACTCACCGGCGGCAAAACAAGTGCCTAAGCTATAGTATACCGATATTGAATAGTTTAACCGGCCCTACATTTAGGGTTGCCAGATGGTCGGGAATTGGCGGGCTTCTCCCGATTTTTTGTATGTCCTCCCGACTCCTGACAAAGATGAAAATCTCCCGACGAACGACTTCATTTTAAAACTTAGTCCGATCCACTCAAGGTGGTCCTCTCCCGACCAAAGTCTCAAAATCCCGACATTTTGTTTCCTGCTGACGATAATAAGGGTAATTCAATCTGGCAACCCTACCTACATTGCATTGTGATTGATAGCTTACAAAATACACGTCCAAAAATAACTATGGGCGAGTTAGGGCGCGGACCCATGTCCAACGTGAAACGGCACCGCGCTCGCCATACAGTTTCTATCGTCACCGCTTACGGCGCCGTGCCGTGGACATGTGCCCAGAGCCTTATGTGTGTGCGATTGTTTACGCGCCGCAGTCAATGAGTGCTGACTTTGACGTGTGCCGCGGCCGTCAGTGGGGTCGGGGTGGCACTATTGACGAAACTGGCGGATTGGCCACCCTTTGTCGTCATTTATTTTTCAACTAGCATTTACCCGCGGCTTCGCTCGCGTCATTCCCGTTATCATCATTACTTACCTAGGGCGGTAAAACAAAGAATGTCTCAGATCGCAGGTATTTGACGCCCGAGCTGAAGGCAATTGCGATAAATATGCGATCTGAGGCTTTCTTTATTACCGCCCGTGGTAAGTACTAGTACACTACACAATTGTTCGAATTTCGAGTGGCGTTGGGATTGCATGAACTGATTCCGCCATCTCCATTTCATCATTATGGGACTAGGCGTGGACTTGGGTTTCACCCTTACTGTCGATATACCAACGACTCGCACAAAGCGCTTTGCTTCCACTTTCCTTATTAGGACAGCTAAGGAGTGGAACTCTCTTCCAGCAGACCTCTTCCCGGGAAATATTACTTGGATCTCTTCCAGTCGAGAGTGAATAGGCACTATCTAGGTAAGCATGCTCCATAATCGACTTCATCTTCACTTACCAACAGGTGAGATCAAAGTGAAATGCTTACCGAATAAAAAAAATCGTACATAAAAAGACCACTTACGGCCTGCGATGACGTAAGCCATATTGCGGATTCTACAGGCTGATTTCTGGGTCGTGGAGCAAGAAAAGAAGGCTTACCTAGTACAATATTCAACGATGAACTTAATGATGTTAATTATTAATTTCTTATCACCAATATTTGTAATTATTTTTCAGATTATAAGTTAAAAAACATTTTTTCCTAAAATATGGTCGGTCACCCTATTCAATGTCACATCTCGTCGCTTTCCATACTGCGTATGTCAAAAGTCGTAGGGTCACCATGATTTACTTAGTTTAAAATAAATTTTACTTGAAAATAAGAAAATTTTAATTAAAGCTGTTTTGATCAAATGCTATCATAAGATAATATTGACCAGTTATAAAGTCAGAAAAACTGGTCCGGGATCTTACCCAGAAATCACCCTGTATACTGCCATACATAGAAATATTCCCATTAAGAAGCCTTGTTTTATTAAAGAGGGTCGGCGCCATACTGACGTCTTAAGCATGAATACCAAAAGGCCGTAAACGTCTAGATGTTCCGTACACTCCTACTACTTTTATGTAACTGCCTGCTATGGTGAGTCAGCCTCTCAAGGCCAGTGGGATAGCTGGATGTCATACACGTGGGCATGTGAGATATTAAATCTGAAAATATAGTGTATCAGCATTTGCTGCGGCTTCGCCTGCGTTAGGCATCGTCCTAATAGAACGCGAATGCGCGATTGTCAGTTAGGACACCTATTCGAGTTTAATATGTCGTTAAAAAGTGTGAGTTAAAAAGCCGCTTTCTGGCCATGTGTAGACATAAAATGATGTACACAACACGGGAGGTAATAAAGAAAGCCCTCGATCGCATATTTACGTCTCGTCGGGCCGCAAACTTCTGCGATCTCGACCTTTCTTTGTATTACAACCCTAGTTGTGTAATGTACTATTCATTGTAACACAATAAGGCATTGGTCCCACCGCCGGCGAGTAAGCGAGTAAAGTTGGGCGAGTAACAGTTCATTGTGGGCTGAACAGGCACAGTGTGATCAAGCGACCTTTCCAGATCCGCAATGTAATGCTACTCGCCCAACTTTACTCGCTAACTTGCCGGCCGTGGGACCAGTGTCATCTATACCTACCTTGTCTCATAATTTTTTAGAAATTTCTACAAAAAACACATTCTGTAAGTTTAACTACAGAATCCCTTTTAAACACATGAGCTATCTATATTTATACTTCTGTAATTGCGTTACATTCATAGTTATTATATTACACGCCGAGCCTTCGTTCGTAGCGCTACGAGGCTACGGCGTAGCGACTAGCGCTACGGCGTAGCGCTGGGAAATGCCGCAGTGGCAATGCCCTCGGCTGCATGGCGTGGAAGGGCGCGGGACGGACACGGCCCTTTATATTGAGAAAGGGACATTTATAGGGTACAATCGGAATAGTACATTACATAACTAGGGTGGTAATACAAAGAAAGGCCGAGATCGCAGAAGTTTGCGACCCGAGCTCCAAGCGAGGGACGTAAATATGCGATCGAGGGCTTTATTTATTACCTCCCGTGTTGTGTACATCATTTGATGTCTACATTTGGCCAGAAAGCGGCTTTTTCCGTACACACAGCGTGCGGAAAAAGCCACTTTATGGCCAGGTGTGGCATAAAAAAAGAAACTGATAATGTAGATATGCTGAGCTTAGGTGAACTCAACAAAACATAATAAGTAGCGCTGAGAGGCCAACCAATTCCAAGTCAATTAAAAGAAATTCGTTTACTGTAACTGGATGTTACGATAAATTACTGCCATTGGCCGAAATAATGTCAGTTTTCAAAAGCTCCAATCAAAACACGCTATCATTTCTACAACATCGGTGAGAATAATGCCCTTGCGATGATATTTAAATTGCCCGATAAAACGAACAATAATGACCATAGTTATGCAGAAAGCGACTATGACTGAATAACTAAATATTTTTACTAAAAAAAACCCGACCGCGGTGCTCTTTAAAAGTGCATAATATCCGCCATTTTGTTTATTTTAACGAACTTCATACCCAGTGACACTCGCGCCATCAAGACAAATCCAATGATGTATCATTTATCAAAATCGGTTGTGCCGTTGAGTAGTTACGAGCGGACACAGGAACGGACATACATACATACATACAGGTCAAACACATTACCCTCCTTTGGGCTTCGCCGCAGTCGGGTAAAAACTGTAGGCATAAACTAATATAATCCAAGTATACAAAAATTGTCTCTGGTCTCTTTCTGCACAACAACGGTAAATCCACACCACAGATTAACAAAAATGTAAAAAAATCAAGTCACGGTCGTCTGTACGAAAACTTTATAAATTGTAAAAAACTGTATAAAACACATATGATTCTGTATAACTGTGGCGCTGTCAGTTACTGAAGCCTAATGGCAAAAACATTTGTGTAGTCTATACACTTACTTTAGATGGAATCATAAACGCGTTGGAGGGGCGTTCAGTTGATTTACTGTATTAGTTTATGATGTATCGCAATAAGTTATAGTATGGTATACCAGTTGCAATACTGTCTGTCGAATAGATTCTGTTTAGTTTTAAAATATTTCTGCTCGTTTCTTCAACTGCAAGTCTTAAAGAATAAAGGAGTTCTGAACCAGCTACAATATCATACTACAAACACATAAAAATAAAACAAGGAAAAATCCTACGGAAGCTGCAAAGAACTCGACTCAACTATGGTCCGAAGACGACCCTCTGTGTTTTAATAATAAATTCTCCCAAACTTTACACGCTTCCCCTAACACAGCCACGCAAGCAAAAACCAACCTTACTGACAAGCAATAAGGCCCACCCGACCGCACAAACATCAGCCACACTAAACATATTTAAAATTAAACCTATGCCAATAGAAAAGCAACTGTAACAAGGAAACAATAAAAGTCATAACAGTTGCGCTTGTAAATTTGTAATAGACATGCGGTAAACGCAAACTCTCTCCACTACGCCATTCAAGAACCGACTTTATGGGGCTAGTTTTAGAGTTGTTTTCACGTTGTAGTGTTTTGACAGGAGCACGCATGCGCGGGGCTGGATCGATGGCCGCTGACCTAGTTGTAGCAGACGGCTCCGGGTGAAAGCGGCGAGTGTCGCCGACACAAATACTCGCGTGACCTCACTACACCCCGGTCACGGCGATCTTAATACCACTCGAAAATGACTCTTAACACCGTTGAATAAGACCGTTCATTCACGCATCGATGTAAAAAGACTGATGCAGCTGTCTGTTCTTCTAAACTCGACCTTAACTTTAATTGACAAAGTTCACTTTTAAATAACCGTGAAATTGGAGATAGTCCGTTTGGGTCGCGACTGCTAGCGTCTTTCAGCGGTCCTGTACTAGCGTATGCAAGGATAGTTTGAGCGCGAAAGATGTTTGCTTTAATTTTAGGGAGGACATCGTTAAGGCCTTTTGCATGTAGACAAAGGTTAAAAGGTACCTCAAGATTTTATCCTGCGCAACATTGCCTCGGCTTTTGTACCGGGACAATGGACAGCAATTTTCCATTCCTTTAGTCCGTTGCAATGGCAAAAAAAAATAAGGTGTTATAATTATAACACACCACCAAAAGCTTCACAGTCCAAATTCGGATTCCTCATAAACAATTACAATACAATACAATCATACTTTATTGCACACCAAAAGAAAATTACAATTCAGAGATATGCAAAGATAACTGACACGAGACTTCCTGAAGGCGAGATTTTTCGTAAAGTACAACTCGTATGTTACGAGCCGAGATGAAACGTGGTTAAATAATGACATAGGAAATTCAATCTTAAGGTTGAACGTTTCAGAGAATTTTCATACAAATTTCAGTCCCGTTTTTCTCCGGCCGTGACCACTTTCTGTATTTGAAACATTATAAGTTCGATAGTACTTTTCCTTCTGATTCCGCCAATGAGAAAAAAATACCGAAAAAATAAATCCATTTGAAAACTAATAAAATTTTGATCAAACCGTTGTTTGTGTGAGTGTAGAGTATCGTGTCGGTGTAAACAAAAGGGCGGCATTTATCGACAACAGCTGATTCTAGGTGTCAAAAGAATGCCTAGATTGTATAAAACCTACTCCTAAAACTTCTGGCCGCTAAGCTAATAAAAATTAAAACATAAAGTGCTGTCAGTCTGTGTCGAAGTTTATCTCCATCAACAAATTTCATTTGTAACCGTTTTTATCGAATAGATAAAAATTGTACAAATACTTGAGTTAATTTTTGCTATGGATATAAATACGTGCTCTTATTCTTAGTAAAAAATATTGGATTTTTCGATGCAGTGCATTAGTTTTAAAAGCTAAAAGAGTTTGCTATCATTGACCATAAGTATATCGTTTGAAGAAAACCTTTTTAGTTATTGCACTCCCATGCTCGATTAAAAAAATATGTTGCCTACAGTCACATTTATATTTGAAGTTGTCAAATTTTTTCATACAATAGCAAAGATTTTCCTTGTTATTAATTTTATTATTTGAATAGAAAACGGTTAATTATATATTTCCTTGATCAACATTTTGCATATTACTTGGGTGGTAAGCTTGCCTGATGTGAAGTAGTCACCGGAGCGTACTGCCATTTTACTAAAAATTATGAAAACAAACGTACGCACACTCGACACCAGATAGATTACCCAAGTAAATCTTAATTTGCGTCATCATCAGAAGTTCGTTGCCATCACCCCTGCTATGAAAAGCTATAGCTCTACATGGAGATGTTCGGCTGGAATCAGCCAGACTGGAGATGGCCTACCTAGTGCGTTCAAGAATTAAGAAGCGATATGAGGCAGCTGAAAGGCTTGCCTTTGTATTCTACCAGTCTATGAATAATATTCTATCGAACCCGTGAATCAACCTTTTTTTTTACAGCGCAATAATAACAGATCCTAAATGTATGACAGAGTAGATAAGTACCTAGAACTAAAAAGTTATAATAAAACAATACGATATAAAATATGTTTTTTTCTTGGCTCGTAAGTAAGTATACTATAAAAGTATACTAACTTAGGTCAATATACTAGTTACATGTAAGTTGCACAACTAACTATTCATATGAGAGAGGTCAAATTACAAAGAAAGAAGTAATAAACATGTGCAGATAATCAAAAAATCAGAAATATAACAATATATTGGATACCTAACAATATGAAACTAAAACTTTCATATTTCAACATCTTCTGAAACTACGTCAAAATCTTTATCAAATGGATTAAAATGGCGCCAAAATAATATGTAAACAAACATGACCTGTCATACTGTCATAATAATAATTATTGACAGTCACTGACACTAATGACTGTCAACGGGTACGCGTGTGTGCGAGAATGTGGAAAATTGCGATAATTTTAAAGAAATCTGATTTATTGTTCACAAGAAGACTGTTGAGCTGAAATTGGTTGCGATTTAAGCTCACCATTTTTTACTGGTTCTGCCAATACATAGAAATAGTAAATATTTAGTTGGGTTTAGCTAAAAATAATAAAAACACTACGCAAACGACGTACAACGCCACCTGAGCGGCTAAAATTGGTAACTTTCCGTAACGAATCCCCTTAATTTCTAACAGTTAAGGTTTATGTTCGCAAATAGCTGGCCCCGGCTAACTGATTTACATACAGTATGGGAAACACTGCCGTTTTCCACGGGCCCACAACTGTCAGTAGTTTTTATTTACGACCGGTATGGGTTTAAATGCAATTCCACGGGAGCCGTTGGGTTGTATAAATTTTGCTGTGCCGTATTTTTTAGTTAGTCTTCGTTTAGGGCCTTATCACATTTGCGGGGATTGCCGGCTCTTTTGAGTTTTGTATGTAACTTCGCTCCTAACTCGCCCGCTAATCGCAAGTTTTTTTTTTGAAGCCTGACTAACTCGCAATCCTAGTGGGCGTAGCGATAGTATGACCGGGTGGACGGCCGTGGCGTTCCCTGGGGTCGAACCTGGTCGCTAGCCGGACCACCCCGAGTGAATCGGACTGGAATCGCGAGTGTGATAGATAAGGCACTTAGACACAGACACAGTAGGTACAATAGCAGTAATTTTTCTTCCAACGAAAGGTACATCGCGCGCTTGAATGTGTGCGCGCCGTGTACGAACGCACTAGCACTACAAGCAAAGATTTAAGAATGCGCGAGAATGCTCTAGTATGGATCGCACTCACACAGACGCGCGATCGTGCGTCTGTGTGAATACGTGTCGCGCGCTCCTAAACGCCCGAAGTTGGACTACTTGTTTCTCTTCATTGTTTGGTTTAGAGATCGTGTTATCCGATTTTGTTGTACCTAAGCCTTCATCATCATCAGCCTATATACGTCCCACTGCTGGGCACAGGTCTACTCTCATACACGAAAGTGAATGGGTTGTAGTCCCCACGCTAGCCCATTGCGGATTATGAACTTCATATACACCTTTGAAATTCTTCGCGGATGTATGCAGGTTTCCTCACGATGTTTTCCCTTCACCGAAAAGCTAATGGTATCCCGAACGATGGGCCAATATAGCCACCAAATGGATTCCGCGATGGCTACAGGAGCAGAGGCAGACCGAGAAGGAGATGGCGTGATGACCTGGACTCATTTCAAGTCGGGTGGCAGGAGCATGCATTAAACCGAGACGAGTGGCTGAAAAAAGGGGAGGCCTTTGCCCAGCAATGGTAATAGTAAATATCTAATAATAATGAGTACATAAGTTCCGAATTATACGAGCTAGGATTCCAACCCACGACATCCGCTTGAAAGGCGCATGTCCGAACCGCTCGGCTACAATAGCTTTTCTTTTATTTTTATACAATCAGGGTGGCAAACAAGCATACGGTCTGCCTTATGGTAAGCAGTCACCACAGCCTATGGAGGCTTGCAACAACAGGGGCATTACGTGCGTGTTGCCGACCCTTACATAGTTACGAGGCTGGCGACCCCTTTTCACGCCGAGGTATTTATGTATAGTGCTTTTCTCAAATAGCAATTAAATAAATTAAAAACACCCCAAAAATCAAACTTTATTTTTTAGAGATACTAAAAGCAAAGTAGACAAAAAATTGAATTACAGAATGAAAAAAAATTATATTTAGATGAAATATTTTAAATGTGTATTCGTGTAGTTAAATTTGCAATTTAAAATTATGGGGAATTGTTTATAGTGTGTTATTTGTTATATTTTCATGTCAATTTTATATAAATACAACTGCAAAATATAGCAAACATCGTTTATTGTTTTTTTAATGGCTGAACGCCGTGATGCTGTGTCACAAATAAATGTGGAATGGAAATTAAAAAAAAAACGTCTTGCAGGCCTAGGTCGGCAATGTTGTATGAAATTTCATTAAAGTTCTCTCGTCTAGCCGCACCGAAAACTAGGTACTTCGTGGCCTGTTATAATAATATATAAGGCACGTAATGTCAATAATGCCTTATGGCATTAAGTTCGCCTTTTGTACGATAAGTTTTCTTTTGTGCAATAAAGTTTAAATAAATAAATAAATAATATTTCATTGCATGTTGGAGGAAATGTTAATTACTACACCCCTTGAGTCATAATTATGAATGGAAAAACCTACGCAGATTTTGTGTAGTTTGGAAAGTTTCCCATATAGCGGGGATAAAAACTCCCATGTCATTTAGTCAAATCGATTATTCCAGTCCAAAAACACATATCCTAGTACGAGTTTCACAGCGAGATACGCCTTTTTGGGGTTAGGAGTGTAGTTAGTGTAGGTATTATTTTATGCCTCTGACCTCATAATTATGTAGATAAATGTGGTCGTGGGAGGCTGCCGGCAGTTATGTGGGTGTCTCGTGGCCCTAAAATGAAAATGAAAATGAAAATGATTTATTATTGATAACAATAGTTACAAGTCTGTATACATCGTTGTATAAAATATCTATTTGTATTTAATTATTTAATTGTGCTATTGATTAAAATTTTAATATACATTATATTATATTTAGTTATTAATTACAAAACAATTGTTGATGTCTGCAAAATAATCTATAAAGTGAGTGGCAAATTAAAGAATTCGTTATAATCATAAAAATTATTTACATAAAGCCATTCTTTCAGTCGGGATTTAAAAACAGCGGTGGATGCTGCATTAGTAACCGTTTCAGGCAGGCGGTTGTACACCGAAGGCCCCAAGCTATAAACAGATTTCCCGGTTTTGGTCAGTTTGTGAGGAGCCGCGACTAGCCTGTTGGCATGTTTGTTACTGCGTAAGGGATATCGGGTGTTAGTTCCTTTACGGTTAAATGATTCCAGGTTTTCGTGCATGAACACTGCCACCTGGTATATCAGTAGGCACGGTAGGGGTAGGATCTGGAGCTCTGAGAACAATTCTCTGGCCGGGGCGTCTTTAGGCTTACCTGCCATCGCTCGAACTGCCCTTTTCTGCATAGAGAATACGCGGTATCCGTCCGCAGCCCGAGCCCACAGCTCCACCCCATACGTCAAGACTGAGTGCACCGTCGCGAAGTAGCATTCTCGCACGGCGGACCTTTCGGCAGTACGCGCTAGCCGGCGCAGAGCGAAACACGCACTCCCAAGGCGGCCGCACATCGCATCGATATGCGTCTCCCACGTGAGCGCGCTGTCGAGGTGGAAGCCGAGCAAGCGTGTGCAGGACACTTGCTGTATAGGGGCATCGCCCGCACACACTTGCAGGGACTCGCTGGCGTGGCCATTCAGTTTGAAGGGGATGAAACAAGTCTTTTCTTTGTTTAACGCCAACCCGTTTGCTTGAAACCAATCGTGAAGTTGCTGAACTACATTATTTAAGGCGTTTTCCAGTTCCTGCTTAGTAGACGTACTGACTACGGCTGTGACATCGTCGGCGTACATAAATATATTTGCGCCGTGTATTGCCTCCGGTAGGTCATTAAGGAGTATACTAAACAAGGTGTTGGAGAGGCAGGATCCTTGAGGTACGCCCATGAGGCTTTGGCGTTCCGAGGATACGACCCTGCCGCCGTCTCCGACGACTACTTGAGCTCTGTGGGTCATGAAGGAGAGTATTAGCTTTAGCGCCGGGCCGCGGACACCGTAGTGCGCAAGTTTGTCAGCGACGAGCCCGTGGTCCGCAGTGTCGAAGGCGCGCGATAGGTCGCAGCAGACGACGGCTACGTGACGCCCCGCCTCGCGCGCCTGCAGCACGCAATATACCACTTCGCGCACGAGGTCGGTGGTGGACCGACCCTGGCGATAGGCATACTGATGGGGTGACAGCGCGTTTCTCGGGCTCCAAAACGATATGAGCCTTTTGTTTAGCCCTACTTCGAAACATTTGCTAGGGCCGGGGACCAGCGCGATAGGGCGGTAGGATTTTAGATCGGATTTTTTACCTTTTCCTTTATAAAGAGGGCATATTTTAACCTTTTTTAAGCATACTGGGTAAATTCCTACTTTCATACAACTGTTAAACAGGTGTGATAAGACAAAGCAGATTATCGGGCTGGCATGTTTGAGCAGGTTAGCGGATAGACCGTAGACGTCCGTGCTATTCTTTGGGGCTATTGTTGTTGTACAGATTTTTATAATTTCATCCGGTGTGAAATTATTCAGCCTAAGTGAACAGTCGCTGAACGCAGTGCGGCCCGACAGAGTGGCAAGACAGCGCGAACGGTCGGCGGCGGGCGCGCCGCACGCGGCGGCCGCCGTCACGAACTCGTTATTGAGCGCGTCCACCAGCTGCTGTTTGGATTGGAACGGGCAACCGTCGCCGTCTACGAGCAGGTCCGTGAAGTCGACGCGCTCGCGCGGTGCTCTTGCTAATTCGGTGTTGATGGCTCGCCACATTGCTTTGCTTTTATTTGGGTTATTGTGTATTAGAGAATTAAAAAAGTTGGTCCGTTTGATTCGAAGTTTTTGATTATAAGTTTTTAACGTGTTTTTTGATGCGATATTCAGATTATTATTTTCTGGGTAAGATTTACTGAGGTTAATTAGGTCGAATGTTAATAATTTTAGGTCAATCAGTTCCGCATCTACCCACGGGTTGTTTTTAGGATGTCTGGTGATGTTTTTAAAAGGTATGTGGACATCGAGTAGGGAGCTCAGGATGCTGACAAACTTCCACGCGAATTGCTCACAATCCCCATGGTAGTCATCCACAATCGCTTGCCAATCTATAGATTCGAGCGCCGTGACAAATGACATCTTATTTTTGTTGCTATAGACGCGCTTCGTTATCAGTACGGGAGCCATCTGGCGAGTCGGACGCGGCACGAGTAGGCGCTGCGCCGCATGATCGCTGAGGTTGCTGTTTACGCAGGTGGCGGACACACGGTCGTCGCGGATGTTTGTGTATGCGTGATCGATCAGAGTGGCGCTTACGGTACGCCCTAATAGTGCGGGACAGAGATGGCGCGACATCTCGTGGGCAGTGGCCGCAATCAAGAGTGCTTGGGCGGCAGGGTAGGGGGCCAATGACGGCGGTTAAGACTTAAACATGAGTTGCAAAAGTTGGTACTGCTTATATGTTATTCCCTACGCGATTTGACTTCGGTTTGCAGGAAAAATATGAGAAAAACTGATCGTTGTTACTTATTATGTACTGCAGTACAGTGCTCTGACTGATAATAATTAAAGTGATGCTGTAATTTATTAGAAAGTAAATGAAAGGGAGGTATTAACCGTTGTTTTTTTGTATAGATAATAGATTTTAATCCCTCCTACATTTTTGTTATATTGTCAATGGTAATTTTATTCGCGTAAACAAGAAACCCAAGAAACGTAGATTATATTATGCCACACCTGGCCATAAAGTGACTTTTTCCGCACGCTGCGGCCAAGTGTAGACATAAAATGATGTACACAACACGGGAGGTAATAAAGAAAGCCCTCGATCGCATATATCGCTTTCAGCTCGGGCAGCAAACTTCTGCGATCTCTGCCTTTCTTTGTATTACCACCCTAGTTGTGTAATGTACTTTATGTACTATTGATTTTTAATGTTCTAAATTAAATAAATAACAATTAAAATCGTATTTTTTATGTTATGGAAAAGGCAAACGAGCACACAGGTCACCTGATGGTAAGTGACTTCTGAGGCCCACGGACATTTGCAATCTTAATATTACAAATGCGTAGCCAGCCCTGAGGACTAAGATAGAATGCCTCCATGCTAGTAATTTCACCGGCTCTTACCCCCACACCGACACTGGTCTTTAGCGGCAGGTCAGTGGGTATTGGGTAAGATGGTGGTAGCGATTATTATGTTTATTTTGCACTCTCGGCGAAAGTGTTGACTCAAAAATAAGTACCCTTGTAAGGCATGCAATACCGTAAAACGGGGTGAGTTGGCTGGAAATCGAAGTTCAAACCTGGATAAAAGTTTATTTTTATATGTGGCACATTGATTTATATACAAAAAAAGTGTTCCGGAGGTAAGAATTTCAGTTTGTCAATGATAGTTTGTTGCTTCATTGCATAGTTTCAACGAAAAATTCATAATAGTAGGCAAAGCCAGCTCACCCCGTAGTTGGGGTGAGAAGGCCTAGCAATTTTATATTTTGACAATATAGCCTCGTTTTCTATGTTAAAACCATTATAAATAAAGAGAATATAACTTAAGTTTTTCTGTTTCCAATAAGCCATGTAAGATATATAAACGATATCCGAAAGGTGGATGAACACTTACTTTGGTAAACATCACTTAAAAACAAAGTTTTTTCAACTAAAAATCCGCCGATTTCGAGCATCAATTTTGACAGTGAATTTGTGTTTCAAAATTGTATGATTTGGCAGCTTAATGTTGCGAAAAGAAGAAAAAATATGTCTAAAAATATAATCAAATTACTTTGAGAGCAACCTAAGCCCAAAAATTAAAGTAACTACTCAAAAATGAAATTCTGGATTCGCAAGCCAACTCCCCCGCGAAGCCTACTCACCCCATTCTACGGTACCGGTTTTACTTGTATGGGCCAATACCGAAAATCCGGTATTATCCATACAAATAAAACCGGTATTGCATGCCCTATACCCTTGCAACCTATATCGCTCTCAGTGCCACCCCACCCACAAGTTTCCTGACTGGCAAGGCCTTCAGAGGGCTATCTCTCGTCACTCAAGTGTGTACTCTATGAACTTGAGCCAAGGTCCAAAACTGCTTGAGGGTTGTTCAGATATTTCAGCATCACAAACTTTCTTGATATTTTTCGTGATCTTAGGCTCATTAGGGTGAGGCGCGGCGGTTGGCGGGCGCCTGCCTATCGGACGATCTTGGTTCGATAACACAGACTTATCAATAGACGAAGTAAATGGTGAAATGTATGAGAGCTGAGCGTGTCTAATTTTAACCTATGCTCTGACTATCATCTTGTAACGTAATGCCTACCGTAAGGTCGCGGTACTTTTGCCCAGGGGGGTAACTTTGGCCATAGGGATTAACTCGATTCAGGTCTTTTTATTGCATTTAAATTACGGCGCACTGCCATGTGGTTGGTTTTAGCTGACCGTTCATGTTTTTACATTCAGGGACAATGAATTCGGGTCATTTTCTATAAAAAATTATATAGAAAATGACCCGAATTCATTGTCCGTGAGTGTATGTTTATTACCAGACCTTATAGATTTGATATATGTGATTTGATTTACAAGGTGGGCAATAGTACATTACACAACTAGGGTGGTAATACAAAGAAAGGCCGAGATCGCAGAAGTTTGCGGCCCGAGCTGTAAGCGATTTAATATAAAACGAAAATTAGTATACAATTATTGCACGTGGTAAGCTCATACATAAAACACGACACATTTTTCCTTCGGCGGCGTTTCTTGGTAAAACAATCAGTTTTAACCACTTCAAGGCGTTCCGAGAACCTGAAGGTGTTTTCACGAGTTCCGAACAACATGCAACTCGTGTGGGAATTAAAATACCGAGAAATTTATTTTCTGTGAATTCACGCTCCCGGTGCGAGAAAAATAAACTTGCAGTTTCCGAGTTTTTGAGAGTAAATTGCAACGTGAGTGCAGTGTCTTAGAGACGTACAAAGGAACGTAATATATAGCCTTTGCCATACGTTCCCCTCTTCCAAGAAATAAGACCGAATGCTGGTTTCACGAAGCTATAATTTTACAAGCTTAACGGCGCTGCTGCAGATTCAGCAGAATGCCTCATACAGCGCAAATATGCAGCCATAGGCAGTGGCTACATAATTTGAACCGTTTGGGGTTCAAACGCTGGGGCCGTGGGGACCCAGTGTGATGGCGCTGTATAAGCAAATAGCGAATAGGCTCCGCGAAGTATCGGGTGACCAGAAGGCTGGCTCCTTCCTAGCACAAAGGATCAGCATTGCCATTCAGTGTGGCAATGCTGCCAGCCTTCTGGGCACCCTACCGCCAGGTAGAGACCTGGCGGAATTATTTTATATTTAGAAGTAGGTTAGAGTTATTGCTAGTATATTTTTCGTGTGTTTAATAGGATAGTAAGAAGTTCTATTATTAAACATGAGACAAAAATGGTTGTTAATTTAAAAAAAAAGCTCAACTATATAGTGGCCCTGTGAAAAATTGCCAAAAACGAAAATTTCCAAGATTTCACAAAGTCGAGAATTGCGGCCGTCCGGCAGGATGTCTCTTCTCTTATACGAAAGCATTTTTGCCTAAGCTGAAGCAGAGACACTTCGTTCATTCGGTTAACTAGCAATATTGGTCCAACCAAACAGTTTTGTTGTTGTTTTAGACTTGTAAAATTGTATCAAAAGCGGGCCACAAAATTGACAGCGTGTTGTTTCATTACATTAGGTATGTGTAAGTAGCGTGGAGACACACGATTTTTATGTAGGTGTGCTGTGTGTGTGTTAAGTTTCCTTACTTATATTTTAGTCTGACATTTATGGCATTGCTTGGTTTGGGACTAGGTAATTTCTTTAGAACTGTCCCCTAATATTATAATGATACTTATTGTCATTAGCAGTTATACTATGGCCACATAAAAATTACAAATAAATTGATAAATGCATAGCGAAAACAGTCTTGAATCCAAGCAACAATGCACACATTATTATGTAATTAGAAATTACAGTACAATAAAGAATAGTGTATGCAAATAGCTTGGCATTGACTGCGCCTGCACGCCGGTCGCCGATGATTAGTCGCTTACAGCGTGACACGTCTCCTTGTCACCTCTTGTTAGTCACTCTTTAACCGATTTCAAAAAGAGGAGCGAGTTCTCCGTTCGCCGGACCGTCGCCTGCTAAAAAGAAGTGGCGGCGACCTACTTTGCATACCGTTAACTTCAGTTGCTGTCAATATTATTGTCAGATTTGAAAATCTGTTAATGTTGTTTTTAGGGTTCCGTACCAAAATGGTAAAAAAGGAACCCTTATGGTGCGACTCTGTCTGTCTGTCTGTCTGTCTGTCCGTCTGTCACAGCCAGATATCTCAGGAACTACTGATGCTATCGATTTGAAATTTGGAATAGATACTGTTAAAAGTAGCTAACCCGAGCCTATTGGACATAAAGTATATCTTGTACCTTTTTTACTTTTTTTTTAAAAGGCTCCGTAATGGGACTTTGAAAATTGAAAGTAGGGCTATTATATTGAGCGGGGTATCAAATGAAAGGGCTTAATTTGTAGATAAAAACACCATTTTTATTTTTTTTCTTAATTAAGTAGTTTTTGATTTATACATTTTTATGTACCATTCCCCCCCTATTATCTCCGAAGTTACTGATCAGAAAAATGTGTCATAATTACTAATTATCAATATCAACCTGAACATTACAGGAAAAATAGAACGGTCTTCCTAACTTTAATACTTTTTTAGAAATTTACATAAACTTAATCCATCCATTAATCCATCTAGCGGAGAGTAGCAAAACTAAGCGATGGCCTGTTTCACGCTAGGGGATTTAACGATGTTATAATTGAACAACAATTAGTTCGTAAACAGCTAATAATAAATAAATTCTAACATTTAAATACTATGTCACGTTTGCAAAGTTGAAAAATTGTAAATAATTATTTTACCAAGCTTATACATAGATGGCGTTGTAAATTCGGGGAACAGCTTTTTGTATGGAGAATGACAGTCCTCTTGATTTAATGGTCCTTGCTATTAAATAGAATCATTACACGTCAGGTTCTAAATATTACAGGAAAAATATAACTGTTTTAACTTGCAATGTTTTTTAGAAATTTGCAAAAATCATAACATATACTTATTTGTTTCTTCTAAACAAATCGATATACAGTTTTTCTTGAACTATTCGCGTATCTACTTATGAGTTTGTACGGAACCCTCGGTGCGCGAGTCCGACTCGCACTTGACCGGTTTTTTATTTATTTTATAAGTGGCAAACGAGCAGACGAGCTGCCTGATGAAAAGCAGTCAACGTCGCCCATGGATAACTGCAACACCAGGGGTGTTACCTATACGTTGCCGATTTTTAAGAGCCCTGTTTACTCGTTTCTTGAAGTACCCCATGGCATAGCGCGCTGGGACACCTAGTGTGGGAGTTCATTCCACATCCTGCCGGTTTTTGGCAAAAAAGACCGTGATGCCCGCTTGTTCTTGGGATGCCAAGCATCTAAAAAGTGTGGATGTACCTTAGTCCTGAGGCGGGAAGTACGATGATAGAAATGTGACGGAGGCACGAGCCCGAAAAGTTCCTCAGAACACTCCCTAACCGTGGTAAGGTAGAACAATCACAGAGTGTCAACGTCTCTCCTGAGGCTAAGTGGTTCCAAACGTATGTTAAGTTAGATTATGTATGTTACGGGATCGTTGACAATAACGAACTGCCCGGCGTTGAATCGAGTCCAAAGGGAGAAGCTGGTAATGGGGTGCTCCAGCCCAGAGATGAGAGCAATACTCCATATCGATACCTTTAGACTCAAAGGGCGTAAACACCATTAGAACCGGCGGCGTTTACACCCTTTGAGTCTAAAGGTATCGATATGTGGTCGCACCTGGGCTTTTATATAGTAAAAAAGTACTGCTTAGCCTTGTTGAGCACCCTGAGTTTTTAGAAGCCAGTTTGGCTTTGCTCTCCAGATGGCCCCGGAATTGTACTTCGCTCGTAATGTCGACTCCGAGGATCCCAATACTTTTGGAAAAGGTAAGGGCAGTGTTCTGGAAACTTGGCGCTAAAACAAATGGCGTTTTCTTAGTGGAAAACGCGCAGACTTGTGTCTTACTGGGGTATGGTGTAATTAATTGTTCATATACCACCAAATGAAATGAAAAATGTATGTTTTCCATCTCTAAATTACACATTTGGCATCAAAAGCCAAGCAAAAAACGTTACACGCTTGGTTGCCATATAAATCGATGAACTGTTTCCTTCTTTCTCGATATCGTCGACCGTAGGCTGAATTACGGTAAGGGACAGGCAAAACAATGTCCCTTACGCTAATTCAGCCTACGGTCGACGATATATTTCTGTGCTTGCGACCCTATAGAGCGTATGGTTTTACGTCTTAGCTGTCATAGTATTTTGATTGAACTTCCAAAATACATAAAAACACGTCAACTTAAACCTGTAACGGTTACCTTTTCATGATTAATCGCGATCGAGTGACGTCGACACGGTAAGCCCGAGCACGCCATACCAGCCGAAAATTCAATGGTTTTCTTTTTTCGTTCAGGAAATAATGATGATTATGATTTTGTATCAATATACAAAAATCTCTATGTATGTAATATACAAAAACATTGAAAAATTTAACGTGACCTAGTAGTCAAGGCCGGAATCAAACCAGCGTCTTAGTCTTGCTGTGACAACGTGCTAACAGCTACCATCTTTATCACCATTTCAGCCATAAGACCAACTGCTGCACACAAGCCTCCTCAATAGATTTCCACATGAGCCGGATAGAGGCGACCCACATTCAGCGAGTCCCTGCAACCCTAACCAGATCATCCGACCACCTTGCAGGTGGCCGTCCCACGCTGCGCTTGCCAGTACGTGGTCTGCACTCAAGAACCTTTCTGCCCCAATGGCAATCGGTTCTTCGAGCTATCTGCTCTGCCCATGGCCACATCAGTTTGCTTACCCGGTTTGCTATATCGGTGACCTTGGTTCGTCTACAAATCTCCTCATTTCTGATTCGATATCGCCGAGAGATCCCGAGCATAGCCCTTTTCATCGCTCGCTGAGTGACTCTGAGCTTCCTTAAGAGACCCATAGTTAGAAACCACGTCTTGGCTCCGTAGGCAATACGCACTGGTTGAAGACTTTCGTCTTCAAGCACTGAGGTATCTGGGACGAGAAGACACTTTGCAGTTTCCCAAACGCGACACTTGACCACAATCACGGCATTCCCATGTATTTGTAACAACGTTCACTCAAGATGGACAAGCTAACGGAGACTGTGAGCTTTTTTAACCGACTTTCAGAAGAAGGACGGTTCTCAATTCTTCTGTATGCTTTTTAGGGTTCCGTACCAAAATGGTAAAAAAGGAACCCTTATGGTGCGACTCTCTCTGTCTGTCCGTCTGTCACAGCAAGATATCTCAGGATCTACTGATGCTATCGACTGGAAATTTAGAATAGTGTTAAAAACCGCTAACCCGAGCCTATTGGACGGAAAAAAAATCTTATGCCTTTTTTACTTTTGACGTGACAACGTCTTATAATTCGATAGAGCCGGCTGCACGCACGACAAAACATGACGTATGCGGCGTTACCTCGCTCTGAGGCGTTCCATTGTCAATTGTTTATTTTTTTATGACGTTGTCACGTTCAACTATCGTCAGTAAACCGACTTTACAGACATTTGACGTGACAACGTCTTATAATTCGATAGAGCCGGCTGCACGCACGACAAAACATGCCGTATGCGGCGTTACCTCGCTCTGAGGCGTTCCGTTGTCAATTGTTTATTTTTTTATGACGTTGTCACGTTCAACTATCGTCAGTAAACCGACTTTACAGACAACCGATTTTTTTTTAAAGGAGTCCGTAATGGGACTTTGAAAATTGAAAGTAGGGCTATTATATCGAGTGGGATATCAAATGAAAGGGCTTGATTTGTAGATTAAAACGCCGTTTTTATTTTTTTCTTAAATAAGTAGTTTTTGATTTATGATGTAAAACGTAAAAAAAAATACCATTCCCCCTATTATCTTCGAAGTTACTGAACAGAAAAATCTGTAATAATTACCAATTATTAATGTCATCCTAAATATTACAGGAAAAATATAACGGTTTTCCTAACTTGCACTGTTTTTATATGTTTGTTACACGATTAAGAGTCCCGTATTAAACAATTTAAAAACAGTCTAATTCAGTCCTTTTCCAAGTCAGTTAACATACCCTACCACACGAGCCATTACTAATGTACAGCAACAGCGCTGGGCGGTTTTTAATTGTTTTCCCGGAATTACCCGGCGTCGCGTGCCGCGTCACTTCCGGCGAGCGCCGCCATTGGCTGAGCGCACCGCTTCCGGTTTCGTGTCGTAAGACAACCCACTGTAACCTTAACCAACATATATTAAGCATAAACGGGACTCAATCACGTTAAAAATTTGTTTACAGGTAGGAGTGATGGCCTTCGAATGATTATTGTCATTTGATTTTGAACTTTCAAGAACAGAAAATAGAGTTGAATGTTCCATGAGTTATTTTTGGTCTTTTAGGATTTGATTCTGCAAATGGTATCTTTTATTGTCCACTTGACAACATACATTACATATTATATTTAGGATGCATAAGACTGCTCAGCAATTTGATGTATTGATCATTATTTTAGATCATTAGCCTAACAAATAAATAACTGGTACTGTTTGATACACTTACGGTCAGTGAATTCGGGTAATTTTCTATGAACAATTATAGACGAATTCATTGTCAACAATTGTTTACATTACAATTTTATATGGTTGTGGGTTGTGGCCACATTTAATAAGCTGTAAAGGGTCGATTTCCAGTTTTTTTTTCATTTTATTTCGTTAGTTAAGGACGACAACTTTTGACTAAGGGCTCTGAAACATAAACACGATACGATATCCCGTCGTGCTACGACACGGCATCGTGTCAAGATGCGACGTAGTATCGTGGAAAATTATGTTTTAATTTTTAATCTTACAACACTGACATAAATATGTTTTTTGGTTGAATGTTTTCCACGAGACGACGACGTCGCATCGTGAAACGATGCCGTGTCGTAGCACAACTAGGGAATGCAATCCCGATCCCGCGGGATCCCGATCTCGCGAGATCCCGTGTAATTTTTCGGGATCAATCCCGACGCATAATATGACGGGATCCCGATCGGGATTGACGGGATTGGCCGGCAGTCGTCAGCGACGCTACACACGTCCACTCGGAGCGCAAGCGGCATCTAAAAGTCCCTTTACACGTGTATCCACGAGCTTAGACAGATTAGTCTGTCATAAAAAAGGAAATAGATTTATTTGAGTGTGGAGGAACAAGGGGGAGATTTTTGCAGTTTGCATATAATTGCTTCGCCACGCTGTTGCCAACCAGTGTTGAGTCGGAGAGGGCATTCTCAGCAGCTGGGTTGGGTACATTGCAACGGATGTAAGATGCCGTTTAGCAGATAACACTCTTAATATCCTTTTTTTTTAAGAAGTCACCTTCAAATTCACCTGTAATACTCCCTAATTCCTTATTGTTTTGATTCTTATTACAGTTATACGTATTGTTTTGATTACGTTTGTTAATTTCCAAGGAAAACTGATGATGATTTAATTAATAATATTAAAGAATAAAGGTTTTTGTTTTCTGTCTATTAATATGTTATTTTAATTAACGTCACCATCACAAACATGCCGTTATTATCGTTTTAATTCAATCGAATTTTACTTTTTTTTAATCTAGTCGGGATCCCGAAAATTCCGGGATCCCGCGGGATTGATATTTCTAATCCCGCGGGATCTCGAATTTGCAATCCCGAGTCGGGATTGCATTCACTAAGCACAACGCAATATCGTGTCGTGTTTATAATCGTGAGTTAATAAGAGCCCTAAATCTTGTGAGCCTCGATGCCGTCTTTCGTTTATAATAAAAATTAACTGAGATCACTACCGCTTACTGCTTATTTACTAGAACACGAATGAAAAAGGTCGAAATGCTTTGAAATCGACCCTAAAATTCTGACACAGGAATACAGTACAAAACAACAAAACATTGGATCATAAATCGGTGTTAATTATTGTTAATTACGACAAGATTCACCTACTTTTGTCAGAGTTAGTTGGGTAATGAAACAAGCTAATCTTTATCTGATCTGTTATGATTAATACTGTGAACGTCTGGTAACATAATCGGTTCCCAAATTCGAATAGCATTTTGTATTTGACAAACATAATATTGTTATAAGTGTAAATTATACACTTATAACGGGTTAGTCTCATCTCGTCTAAAAAAGCAGCTGGTCTAAGCAGTTAACTGGTCTAAAAAGCAAATGGTCTAATTAGCAACTCGTCTAAAAAGCAACCGGTCTAAGTAGCAACTTGTCTAAAACGCACCTAGCAGCTGGTCTAAAACGCAACTGGTCTAAAGCGCTACCCGCCAATAATGCAACTGGTCTATAACGTTCTTTGTCTAAATCTCATACCGTCAAAAATGTATGTCTTCTAAACTCAAATTAGTCAGCACTGATTTGTATCAATCATAATATTTTTATTATAATTTAAATTTTAAATATTCAACAACATCATCAACATATATATCAATACAATCATCTCCTTTACTACAAAGATATGTGTCCACTTTTTCACCTTATTGTTATTGCATTGAGATAAATTCAAAAGTGGATACT
Source organism: Eudemis profundana (assembly GCA_947034925.1). Classification (NCBI taxonomy): domain Eukaryota; kingdom Metazoa; phylum Arthropoda; class Insecta; order Lepidoptera; family Tortricidae; genus Eudemis; species Eudemis profundana. The sequence goes on along the minus strand of OX344799.1, from coordinate 25,270,878 downwards.
TATTTTCGTAGTCTACATAGGTAGGTTAGCCTACCTATTGGCGCTTGCGTTAAATTATTTACCCGCAGCCCACTTCTATGTACAGCCGGCTGCAAAAGTCCATAGACAGATCGAAATCATATTCCTGTGAAGGGCACCCTTGGCGCCCTTGGCGCCACTATCTACCAGTTTAATATACAAATTGCATGTTGCTGGTTCAATAAGATTTCACTAGATGGCGTTGAAAACAACAAAAATCACCACTACTTGGTCCAGGATCCATATTTAAATTATAATTAAAATGTAACCATTTCACATAACAATATTCAGCACGAAGGCAGGAAAACATCACATAATAGAATGAAGTTGTCATTAACAAACACGGTATCTATAATCTAAAGTGGCCAGTGTGTTTCCTATGTAAAGGAGTTTGAATAATTATTGTTTCCACTTGCAGGCCAATCGGTAATCGGTCAGTAATAAAAATTGTTTAAATTTTTTTTTATAGAAACTTATTTATTACCTTTCCGTACATGACATATGCATTTTCACGAGTAAGCACAAGTCATTGTTCTACTTTATTCTGGTAAGACCTTTAGACCAGTTCCTTTTTAGCCCACTTGGTAATTAGACCAGCTGATTTTTAGACCACTAGCTACTTAGACCAACCGCGTTTTAGACCACTTGCTAATTAGACCATCTGTGCGTTAGATCAGTTGCTACTTAGACCAGTTGTTTTTTAGACGAGTTGCTAATGAGACCGTTTGCTTTTTAGACCAGTTACTGCTTAGACCAGCTGCTTTTTTAGACGAGATGAGACTAACCCCTTATAACAATGTCATTTACAAAACTACCGTGACACTCAATCATCCTACTAATAATTATTATAGATGTGAAAGCTTACCAAGATGTTTGGAAGTTTGTTTAGATATTTGGATGTTTTTATTTTACTAAATAACGGGGTAACATCTGGATAGATTGAGATGAAATTTGGCATGCAAGTAGACCAAGTCCTGGATTGAAACATGTTGGGAGTGTTTACAGTTCCCTTGGGACACGGATGAAGCCGCGGGTAAATGCTAGTATTGAATAAAAAACAGATTACACACGTAGCTGAAAACTTCTAGACATCTTACACAATTCGACCTAGTCCCAAACTAAGCAAAGCTTGTGCTATGGGTACTAGACGACGATATACATACTTATATAGATAAATATAGGTAGAAATTAATGAGTGAGTAAATAAACACAAGGCTACAGTTTAAACAAACTTTTTGGTCTATCTTGCAATTCACTGTTGAACCTGCTATCGGTACGAAAAAAGAACAGTAATTTAAAATCCCGCTGTCATTACATGACAGTGGTGTTGTGTGCGTGGCCTCAACTCTCGTGAAATTACCTATACATACTTAAATAGATAGAAAATATCGATGACTGGGGAACAAATACTCGTGTTCATCACACAAAATATTTGCCCTTACCAGGATTTGAACCCGGGACCTCTAGCTTCGTAGGCGATGTCACTCCCACTAAGCTAAACGTCTCGTGTAAATAATAATCATATCATAAAACGTGGGCACACGTTTGTGTTAGTGTCAGATTTGACACAACAATTCATGATCCGTCAAACTATTGACTTAGTGAAATATGGGTCAGAATATCTAATATGACTTTCATGTACTATCGCAATAGTTTATCAGGTAATTCAGCTGAAATTGCACAAATGGTTTTTAAATTTAATGCTACTTACCACGCACCTAATGCATTGCTGAACTTGAAAGTGACAGCGCTGTCATACATGTCTCGCGAATAGCGTGGACTACAAAAGCCAATTTCCTTTGCTAATTAAATGATAATACACATTAATGCAATGCCCTCCACATTTAAGAACACCTCAACAACTGTATGACCTTTGAATTATACCGAAATTATATTATCTAAATCAGTGTGTTAAACTGTGATTATCTCTTATTCGCTATCCTGACTCACCCGTCGTCTCCCGAGCTTGTATCGGCGCTGGCGCCTGAGGCGGTCCATCGTCATAACCACTCACTCATATCACAAATCACACACGTTAAGGTTAATCACTAATTGTGCATTATAGTGTTTTTGGTAGTAAAGCGACGGGACTTGCGCGGGCGCTTGCGCTATAAATACTGCGGCGCGGACGCGGGAGCAATACGTGGATCATTGGTAGGCCGGAGGGCGACCGTGCCAAGTCGCAAATGCCTTATGCGCAGTTGCATTTGATACACTATAAGCCCTTGGTTAATTGGTGAGTACTTATTGCTGTATTGAAAGTCTTAAGTACGTTTTAGTTCCATCTGCGGTATCGTATCGCCGCCGTAGGTACTAAAAAATTATGGTCGTAAATGTTTCATACTAAATCGCGTTTTTTTCTGAAATCTTGTACCTTTGTATTTTGCTTGATGTTGCAGAAGAGCCATCCATCATCATCATCATAGTGCCCTTTACAAGTTTACAGTACTTAAGTTTATTTTATGACATTCCTGAAGAGTTGACGGTAACGAAAGAAAACGTTTCTCAAAAACGCTCCTGTTTCTCTATCAAGTTTTGGCTAAACAACCGGTAAATACATATAAACAAAAAAATATACATATATACCTAAATATTGTAGACTACGTGCTATATTGTGGGTAGTCAAAGAACCACCGATCGTTGGAGTGACAAGTGTTCATAAACTTTTTCGATTTGGCACAGAACAATAGCCACAATCACAATAATAACATTAGTAACTACGCTCAATCGATCTCTGTCACTTACGACATTACGATCCTCAAATCAGCTAGAATTAAATTTAAATTAGAAGAATTACACACCGTTCACGACTGCAAAATGACGTAACATCCATCGCCTTCAGCGATAATTTCACGAATCGCTACCGGCTTTCTGCATACCAGCCAGCAACTTTATCTTTACATTTATACTATCTCTTATTGTAACGAAATACAGTCGAAGTTGGTTTAAATAGCTGCATATGGTTAGTCGTCGGGTCTTCAAAAATATTTTTGCATTCAGGCTAGCTCTTTCTACGCGGTACTAAGGTTGAAATTTGCGTGTCTGATAGCTTTATTGAGTTAGGTTTCGGAGATTAGTGCGGCCAACAGTTCCGGCTGCTGTGACATTGGTCTGGGCATCTGGGGAGTGTCCTATTAGTCTCCGACGTGTGGACACATGTCTTTGGGAGATTTACATGTTTTTCAGAGACTCAGTGTCAAGAGTCAAGTGCACGGACAAGACGGAAGTATGGTAACACCTTAGAGCAACACGGAAGGGAGTCACAATAGCGCATTTTTCTAATACTTCCCCTCTGCTTCTATGAGAGGGGGATGATCGACGCAGCGCTCACTTATTTTTACACACGCATACCTAAAACAACGCTCTATAACTACGAAACTAACACTTAACAAATTTAACAACACATTGACCAATTCACATTCACAAAGATACATTTTGCATTGAAATAGTGTAACGACGTGACGCACAACATTGATAAGTATAGCAGAACTCCATGGCAACGAGTGCGTGCGTGTTTGTCAACTAGAAAACAAACTTAAAATAATGTAATTCCAGATTTTTGTATTTTTTTATGGTTTAAAGGAAGTATAACGGTAATGCGATTCTAAATACATTACATGTGAAAGGAAACACCAAGCACCAACTCTTTGTATGTTTGATGTGTTAGATGTTCTTTTGCAGTGAAATATGGAACAATTCTGCATATTCACGGAGATCTCTTCAGGTGAATTATTATATTTAATTGACGACTAATCCAATTGCAACTAGGTTTCTATAACGAATACGATCACTGGCTCAAATTGCTTGGCAGAGGGGAAATACTAACTAAGGCCACTCCCTACGAAATCGGCGATGCTCTAAGGTAAGGGTAACACCTATTTTTGTTCAGCAGTAGAGGTGTGCGCCGCGCCGGCGCGCCGCCGCCGCCGGCTTTTTTGGCCACGTCGCCGCCGCCGATTTCTGATCGGCGTGAAATCGGCGTGAATAAAAAACTTATTGCAAAAGCAGATTTTCGTACCATATATTAAAACTAACCTTACTTAACACTTTGTTCTAGCAGTTCATAGCATATACTCTGTTGAAATCAAGGTTCATCCCATTTTTGGATAACGTTTTTTCTTATTATCCTCTCGTAGGATTTCAAAAGACGGCAGAGGCTAGTTAAAATGGTCTAGATCATCATTATCATCTCAATCCGGAGACATTCATTGATGAACATAGGTCTGCCCTAAACAATTCCGAACGAACAGTCGCAATGCACACGTTTTCTCTTAATCGAATGCCGACGAACTTAAACATGTCCTCAGATCATTTTGTGGAGGCCAACCCACGCTCCATCTTCCTTCAGATTCGTGGTCTTCATTTGGGAACCTTTCTATCCCATCGGTCTTTGTTGCTCGAGCTATATGCCCAGCCCATTACCACCTCATCTTGCTAGAGTTATGTCACCTAAGTAGGTTCTTTGGAAACGGAACGAAACGGATTTACTAATTACTAATTTGGTCTAGCTCTCTCTATGGAACGTTGAGCGACTCGACCCTATTTATGAAGGTGAAAGACTATACGTCTACTGGATATCTCGTCACTAGTCAAAAACTATTCTTGAGACATTGAGACACGGTGACAGAGAAGAACTGGAGTGTATGTTTCAGCTACATATGTGTATTCGTAGTTCTCGTCCTAGACAACTTCAAGGTTAACTGCCCCAAGAGCGACTGGGGTATCAGGGAGTTCGACATAACTTTCGTCTTATAAACACAGCGGTCGTTGAGCATATTTTTCGCGCCCTGTAGGGCCTATACCATCACGACGATGTCATTAGCTAATCGAAGGTAGTCGTTAGCGACGTTGATTCTAAATCAGTTCTAGTTCAAAAGCTTCAAGACATCCTCCAAAGCTGTGCTCCTGTAACCCTCTCCTTCCTTCGGAGAGGGGCACAACTCCAGATCAACCAAAAGTGGTCAATATTGACCATACGGGACACAAACCAACCAAAAAAAAAAACCAAAGCTATGGTAATCAGTTTCTAAGAAAAGACGTCTTACAGGTTCTTGGAGTAGAATTTATCTCATACTTTGGTTCATGTTCTTTCTCTGTAAACTCATAATCTTTTAAATTAGAGAATACAGATGATGATGAGATGAATACAGATTGCGGTATCTCAATTAAACTCCTATAATTAATTAATTAGGATTTATTTGAACCAGAGCTGAACACATGTGACAATGGCTAATATAAAAGAGAGAGATCATCAAGGCGGGAAAGAGAGAGGTGAACGCCTAAGCTGCGTTCAATATACCACAGCTGTGTAGGTTTCATGAGCATTTAACCCCTGAGCATTGACTCTGGCTCCACCATATCAAGAAACGAAGTTTTGATATTGAAATCTTCAACACAATATATGACAATGAATGCACATTGTTTTTTGATAAAGATGTATCTGTGGTTTCATTTAATATCATAGAAACGTAGTTTTTTTCTTTTTTAGGGTTCCGTAGCCAAAATAGCAAAAACGGAACCCTTATAGTTTTTAATAAATCTATCAGTTCTGCCAAACATTCTGGACCAAATACTTGAGTTATAACAGCAGTAGCCTTAGTTCGGCCCATTTCTAAGCCTTTGGGAATATTTGAGTCCAGGAAGATATTGGGCATCAGAGGAACTAAAGTGTCCATCAAAGTGAATGGCAAGTTATTTGTAGCTGGTAAGTAGTCCAGCCAGTTTGAACTCTGCCCTTTTTAATCATTTTGTTCGCTGGTTTATTAACCAGGTTTACTATACTTTTGTGACAGCGGTGGTTTGCTTATGTCTGCTGCTACCTATATATGTTTTTCCAGTACAGAACCGTATTAGAGATTCGGCCTTGAGGTACCTTGACCACGCGCTCTTATGGAATTACATGGAAGCTTCCGAAAGATGACAGTTAAGTCCCAGAGATCGAAAAAACAAGCCTTTTTGTGGTACCTAATCTAATTTTGGTCTATTGCGTAGTCTAACACGTTTGGGTAACGTTGGAAAAACTTAAGTTCATCCTCGCGACGCTTTAGATCCTGCAACTATAGGCGTTTGGCCAGTGAACTTCTCTCATACAGGCAGTGATGACCTGTGTGAACCTAAGTATCTCCATAGAAATGAGGAAATCCGTAGAAGCACTATTTAATTGATGTAGCTCCGAATAACCAAGTGGCCATACCATATAGCTCGAATAAATAATGTCTGATAAGGCCTAAAACCTCTCGAATAGACCGAAGATGTACCATGTAGAACCAAGATGTAGCATGGGTCACCTTCCCTCAGTGGATGGCTTTGGCATCGTAACGTTATGATCGCTAGTGCCAAAAAGGCAAAAAACGCAAATTTTAACCATTTTATTTCGATTTTTTTGTAAAAATATATGTTTATGGCATTAAATCAGAGTTTAGGGTGATGTACGGCGATATTTTAAATAACTGTGTCCTTGAATTACGGTTTTTTGATGTGTGAAATCATGTTTCAATCACGCCGATTTCACGCCGAAAATACGCCGCCGCCGCCGATTTTTTGTCAAACGCCGCCGCCGACAATTTTTTGATCGGCGCACATGTCTATTCAGCAGCAGATGTCGCTTTAGTATTTGGAGTATAGGTTATCTTAATCTGTAACTTTATGTTATTTCATCTTATTCCACCATTAAAATTACCCCAAGAACAGTGGCAACGTCCTGATAGTAAAAACAAACCTGTTTGCTTTCGTTGCGTTTGGGTACACCCGTGGTGGTGAATTGTTTTGCTGAGGCAAACCTACCCCCAAGAAGTCCGATAGTTATGACAACTCCGGGAACTAACACCAGATCAAGCTCAAAAAAATAAAAATAAAACGTTTGGGTAAAACAGTAACCTACTGAGTCTATGTATACTATATAGTAGAAAATGTTAAATTGGTACTATATAGAACTATAGATTAGATGGTTAATTTTACCAAATATCGCATACCTCTGCAGCTAAAGTTCTGCAAACAAAATAATTTGTATTACAAGGCCTTCTAGCGCCATCTCTTACATTTGAATCGTACTACAACCAAATCAAGTCCCCTAAGCGCGCTAGTTGAGTTAGACCGAAGTTGTTAGCAAAAAACTTTTCTTATATATCGCTAGGTGGCGCTTTAATTAAGCAGCTAGTTTAGTTCATAACATTTTATATAGATGGCGCGACTGGTATGTGTTAGCAAATGTTACTGGTTTTGAACAAATTTTGAACAGAAGGAAGTTTAGATAGGTAATTTACGTTCTTATACTTTTTATGCAGTATTTATATCGTCGAATCCGTAATAAATTATTTACAATGTTACAAATTTCTATAGAGCTAAGTATGTTAATAGTTTGAAATTCAAAATATTATTAGACAAAACTGACAAATGTGACTAGGAACAACAATTGTCAGGTTGTCGAAACAAACGTTATTGTAGAAATATCTGTAACTGTACTAATAAAAAATTAATCTCCCAGTAAATTGTCACCTGTCGTCTGTCACCTGTCAGCTTTGAGAAATAGTCACCAATTACCTGTTGAAAAAGAAAAAAAAGAGTTGTAATTCGAGCATTTTGAAAAAAAACCAATGGCGAAAACATCCCGAGTTTATTATTACAATATAATTTAGCGATTTTGTGTAAATTGAAAAACAATTCGATGCATTTAGTAGAGTGGGTTGTTTATGCTGTTTGTGGCTCAAATCGTAGGGGACGGCCATAAATATGCGACACCTGGCCATAAAGTGGCTTTTACCGCACGCTACGCGTACGGAAAAAGCCGCTTTCTGGCCTAGTGTAGAAATAAAATTATTTTCACAACATGGGAGGTAATAAAGAATCCTAGTTGTGTAATGTACTATTATCTATCTATGGATCCGGAGATTATATACGTCTCTCGGTAAAAGGTAAAAAAACTGTGCCCAGTTATTTGCTTGTTGCATTTTATAAATGTCATCTCATCTTATGTAATAATGTCACAATTGTTGTAATGTTGTTTTTAAAAGAGAAACTGGTGAGTTTCTTCAGGCGCTTCTTCTCACCAGAAGGTCATCTACCGAAGCGCCAAAAGAAAATAATCAGACATGTAAAAGAGCCCTTGAGGCCTACTTACAGAAATAAATGAGTTTGAGTTTGAGTTTTCTACATACACAGATAATTATAAATCCTCAATGATGTGTAAGAACGACCACCATTGCATCGTTACGGATTTGGCCGACTAGATTTCAAATCATAGTAGATTTTCATAATAGTATCGATTTCGGTGTTATTATGATTTTTCATACACTATTATAACACCGGTACAGATAACACATTGGCTACATTACTGTTTGTAATAACAGTGGTCATTATATACGGTTTCTGAACGAGGAGAGGATTTATGATATGGCTGTAGCTAAATTATTTTTATTTAAAGTTTATTAGCATCACAATCGATTGGCATCGAAAAACCTCAATCCCACTGACACATCAACAACAAATTAAACAAAATCTTCATTCCACATTCAATGAATGGACACCCATAAAATCACCTCTTACTCATCGCCGTTTAATTTGGCAGGGTTCCAAGTAGTGTTTTCGGGTGTTTGTAGTTTGTACCGAGTCGCGTTAGGATCCGGCCACGACGTCGGCGACACGCGACAGCGACAAGCGCAGCGATAAGCGGCGGCCAAAGGTGGGAGCGAGAGGCCACGTTCCGCTCTCCGAGCCTCCAGCAACGAGCGGCGACCATAGGGAACGTGCACAACGAAAGTGCTGCCAATTGATGCTGCCAATCCGCATCTTGTAGGTACTCTATCATGCTGGGGCTACATATACAGGGTGGGAAAAATCTATGGGCCCATTTTACTGAAAGGAGACATTCCTTTATTTTTAAAAAGAGACAAAATTGCATTTAAAGATTTTTTCTGTATTGAAAAACGACCGACTAGAATCACCCTTAATAATTTAATTTCATTTCATTATTTGCTTACTACAGTCAAGGAATTTAATTTCCAACCCACCTAAGATACTGTCATCATAAGAGCTAGCTAGAGTACGTTACTTTGAACATATCACACGCATTGTTTTGTGTCAGTAACTAGGTAACAGATTAACAACGCTTGAAATGGTGAACTGAAATTTGGAACGTCAAGGCACTACCAAAAACGGACGACAACCGCGGAATCGAAATTCGAAGATAGTCCATCTTTCTCGCTCTTGCAATATTGGAATAAAAGGAACGCAGATAACGAAATTTAGACTATCGACGTTTGCGGTAGACTTTTCGGAGAAGGACTTTTTAAATTTTTCTCTATTGACACTGACACCAACTGACACGTATTCGTAATTAGATGAGCAAATTACTTCGCAAAGAGGTTATCTGTAATGTGCAGTGACAAATAATACGTATAAACATTAAATACTATTACTGAAATAGAAATTTCGACCTTAATGAATCGTGAATGCTTAACAACATTTCAATGAAACGGGTAGGAAATTAAATTCCTTGACTGTACACTGTACATGCTGTGTACTTTGCTGGACAGGGTCCGAGGGCCCCTGAGCTTGGGGCCATGGTGCATGTCATCGACTAGCCCGTCGGTAGCTACGTTACTGCGCCAGGAGTGACTCGCTCCACGATTTCGCCACGCGGCTTCTAGAACCAAGTTTTGCTCCACTGTGGCTTAGCCAGCGACCAGAAAGAGCACGCGTTATGCAATAGAGACGGTCGGATCCGATGCGTTCCGTGCGGTGGTCGGACTCGAACGTCAGTTTTGTTAGAAAGAGAAACTTCTGTACGTAGTACTATTATTTATTCTGTGCATCCGGTAGCTATGTCACTGCGTGTTACGGACGCCTTTAAGAAAAACCTTTTTAGTCTCTTTTAAAACACTATTCTATCAAAAAAGGTATTGTCAATGTCATTACAAAATATATGTGTCAAACTACGAACTGAATGTTTATAAATTGAAGAGCCTTTAGTAAAAAATCAAATTCTTCTTCTTCCTCGTTTTGTCATGTTTGAGGACCGCGACTACATGAGGTCGTTGCTTGATGCACCGAAACTCTCCACTCCACACGGTTTTCTGCCTTCCTGATCGACGCCTGTAGAATTCCCTGACATGCTTCCTTTACGACATCGGCCCATACGCTCAAAAAAAAAAACTAATTCAAACACTGTGATACCGTGAGCAATAGTAAGCGTCGGTGTCACTGCGCCTATCGCCGATGTCGTGGCCGGCCGGTTAGGACAGTGTCGCTTGCGCAATCCCCACTATTCCGAGCTAATATAAAACTTACATTAAAATAGAACCGACTACAATAAGTGGTCTATTATTGGAGGAAAACAGTAACTGTATCGCGTCGAGACGTCGCGTTAAAACGCATGATGGTTAACGAGAATGCATTCGGAAAGGGAGAAATATTATCTTTACTTTCTTAAGAAGTAGGTAAGATTAAGGCCCCGTTTGGACGGGGCGAGAGCACGTATGCGATTTTCATTTAATTGCGGCGATTAATCGATCAACTGTACTCATCGTACCTGGGTAGCCCGTAATGTAATCAAACTTGCATACGAGTTCTCGCTAAATGGAGCCTAACTGGATTTGAAATGTTTTTAATAGAGACTATGGAAAAATTTTGATTGCAAACACTTGGCCGATATTACCAATATATTTCAATTAATATATGTGGCTGTCCATCAGAAAAGGGTCCTTATGGCGTTGGATATGTGTTAGTAAGGACCTTTTTCTGTTGGACATACGATAAACATTGTATGACCAACAGAAAAAAGAAAAAGGTGGAAAGGAGAAAGGTGGTTGTGAATATTAAAAAATGTATATATTCATGAATGGATAATAATTAACTTTTCTTAATTATTATCCATTCAGGAATATATACATATATTTATTACTACTACCCAATTCAAAAATGATTTTCGAAATTGGTTCAGTAATAATCGTAATAAAAATGCACCCAGTGAATTCAAACCCGTCCATTTTCATATGAATGTCAGTTAAAAAAAATATATCAAACTCATGTCTCATGTCAATAGGATGTTATTACACTACAACAGTCCTCAATTTAATGGTAGCTATAATTATGCCATGTAGTTTCCAAAATAAAAAAGTCTCAGAATAAAATCAGTATGAGTTAATATTAAATGCCAAAACTACATGACAAAATGGCGCCCAACATGGGGCCAAAGAGAATCACCAAATAGGCTCTACGACTAAAAATAAAAAAAAACTGTTTAGTCCGTCAGTTAGATTTTTAAAAAATATTGTAGACGTGTTTTCTCTTTTGTTTCACAAACAAAAAATGACGAGGATACAGTGCTTAGAAGTTTCGAGTGACGTCACTCTTTGGTACAATTTTCACCTAGGAGCGACGTCACAGGCCCCCACTCCGGAAGTTTGTTGATCTACTCGTATACATTATGCTGCATGAGATTCGACCTTAGGTATCAGTGGCGTGGTGTCAAATATATTCTTAGTAAAGCGAGAGCAGATTTGGATTACTTTTTCTTCAGGAGTAGTAGATACTCCGGTCATATGCATTAAAATGGGCAAGCCGGTGGGAATCGGGTTCTATGGACGCCACGCCACTGTTAGGTACCCACCTAAGGTCGAATCTCTTACCAACCGTTATATAAACCAAAGTAAAATCAAAGTACACTCACGAACAATGAATTCGGGTACCTAATTTTCTATGACGAATTATATAGAAAATGCTCCGAATTCATTGTCCGTGAGTGTATCTTTGCGTCTTATGTGGGCTGTTATGGTATTAAAGCTGGAAGCCACTTCGGTAGCAAGTGTCACCGTCTAATAGGGTGAACGAACCAGCTATTTCAGACGTCGTTACATACAAACGGACAGATTCGGCCCGTCTTAGGCGACTGTCGCTTTCAGTCCAATTCACTACACACATAGCAATATGGAGATACTATTTGTACTTTATTACGGAACTAGTTATCATCGCTTTTCATTGCACTGTCCCGAAATCTAAATTTTAAAGTACGGTATTTTGAAGCTGTTCGGATGTTAGTTTAAGACGCTGTCAACAGCAAAATGCCCTTGAGGATTCAGGATTTTGGCCCATCCCCTAGCCCCGCCTAATTGCTCCCAGCGCTATTCACAAGTGAGCGGCGAGAAGCGTAACTGTTTGCATTCGGCTTGCGATCGCGATCGAAATAAACACGCCTGCCGGTAGATGGCGTTAAACTCCTGTAGGTTTCCCAATTTTCCCATAGAGCGCAGAATAAAATAGACAGGGCGTCGTTAAAATAATATAGTTGGTTTTTAATTTATTTTCATAATTAAAGCGTGAACAGATAGAATGAAATTTGGATATGTAATACGTAAATAAGTAATGAAAACTTTCAAACACATTTAATGAATTTTGGATATGTAATATAAGTAGTTAAGATTTATTAGAAAAAAATACAGTATTTTTGTAAGTAGTAATACGATTATATTGAATTAAAATATACAACACTTCCTTTATGTTTTTCTTGATGACCTGCAATGTAAGGTCATCGAGAAAAACATAAAGGTAAGGTAAGGTTTACAAATAAATCAATCGATTTTCGATTTGACAGTATAAGGTATTTATACTTAGTATCCATAACCTGGTATCCCATCAAAAAAATTCTGTAAAAAACTAGCCAAGTCTCGATGGAGCTGCTTGTTTATCTCTAAAAAGTAATGAAATCTAGACAAAATCGTGTCAAGTTTAAGGTACCTTACTGCGATTTCTTTATTATTATACTTAATGTTGTGTGACTTGGCCGTTGAACATTCTTTATTCGTTATAGTAGGTACAAGTCAACAAAGAAACTTTGTAATCGCATGTATTTGTATAGGATTACAAACTTATGTGTGCAGTTGCAATATTTGGAGGTTCTTTAGGACTTGATAGGCTAAAAACTAACTATGTTTAAAATTTCAGCTCTCTGAGTTTATGGGAAGTACTAGTTCTATTCTGATGATCATGTCATGAGTCAGTGAGTGTCTGTCGTAAATGCGAAACTTTGCTTTCGCTTAACTTCGGAACTAAATGACCTACAGACTTGAAATTTTGGATTTTAAGTATGTGATTATAACTTACTGGATGACGAAAATTTCTGCGTTCTGGTCTTATCTAGAGGTTCTCAAATAGGGGCCTGAAAATGCGGCGAAATGGTTCCAGTAAAGGATGGTACGGCAGTGTTTGCTTCGCGCTCGACTTGGCGGGGCCACTGCCGTGCCCCCAGATATGTACCATGCAACTCCGAGTACCTTTAGTAGCTAATGATAATGTATGTTACGTAGGTAATTAAATTAAATGAGATTGAATATAATATACAATGGAAAGTAAATTTTTGGTCAGCCGTTATTAAAATTGATCCGCAAAAAAAAATAAGCAGTTAAATCATTTGGGCAGCATACAAAGATTTGGCTGGCAATAAATAAAATCGGGCGGCAACTCTTGTTCAGCCAACAGTTTAAAAACGGTTAACATTTTAACCAATATTAATCTGCTTTTTTTATCATTTGGCTGCCTAATAAACAGTCGAGCTGCAAAATAATTACTTGGGTAGCAAGATTTTACAATTGGTCAGCAGAGAGCGAGTATAAAGACGGAAACAAGTTATTATTTGACAATTGTTAGGTATAAATAAATAGATAAAATACATATTCTGGGGACAATCTTTGACGTATCTTAGTCAAAGATGCGTAATTTTGAGTTTAACACATTTTTGGTTGATTGGCCAGCAGTAACGTGGTGTCCAAAGAACTCGATTCCAACCGGTTTGCCTAATATCAGGCATTTGAGCACCTTATTCTACAGCTCTTAAGGAAACTGTACGCCAAACCCGCACCGGCTTGCCCCAGGAAATCTTTTACGCCACGCCACTGTTGGCCAGATACAGCTAGGTAGTAGGGACATAAGCGGGTGGAAATCTAGTGAAGAAACCTTGACAAGAGGATGTAAGTACCTAATAAAGTATAAATAAAAAAAAGTTGAAATAGGTACACACGTCTCAAATGTGTCTGTTTTGAATTCTCTGTTACCAAAAAAATCATCATATCAGCCGAAAGGCCGACATAGGCTTTCCCCAAGGATCTCCAACACTATCAGCATTGTGCTGCTCGCATCCAGCGGTTTCCCGCGATGTTCACCAGATCGTCGGTGCACCTTGTCGGAGGCCTGCCAACGCTTCGTCTTCCAGTACGTGGTCGCCACTCCAGAACTTTAACGCCCCAACGGCCATCAGTTCTGCGAGCAATGTGCCCCGCCCATTGCCACTTAAGATTTGTAATCCATGCAATACTAAGAAAATGCTTGGATCAAATTTTTTTTTAGCGATATGATCGCCTGTTACTTTTATCAGTTCATAATCTCGCTACAATAGGCTACTTGATGACAGTTCAAATCAGCTTCTTTTTATGAAGTGTCAAAACGCTCCGAAAGTATGCAGTTTAGTATGAAATACTATCTTGTAACGTGCTTGTGACGTCATGCTCAACATGGTGCCTTATTTTTAGTTTTCGTCATTGTAAAATCGTTGATGGCACGAAAATAAGTTTGAATGATTTTATCCGGGCTGTTTTGGAAGCGTAATTTGCTGGTTAGAGTTAATGAATTTATTTTGATTGTTGTCAAATACCCTATTGTGTTAATCTGTATTTTGAGGTGGATTATAGAGTGCCCATTTGTATTGTATTTTAAAGCCTGTGAAAAACATTGCATGACATTTATATCGTACTCCTTCCCACGGAACATTAAAAAGCCGAAACAACAGATTCGGAAGTAGGCAGATAATTTGCGTGGGGCAAGACAACACTTGGTATTAGGGCGCGGGGACGTCGGCGCCTCGCGTGCGCCCTTAATTGCTTGCTAGTGCCATGTTTTACGCATTATACGGACTTGAGGAAGTGCAGCCAACGGGCGAGTCCGCTCGCTCCATTACTTGACCTAATACTGCAAGTGGTTGAGTTAAGACTTCGCGCGTAATCCTTCAACAGAGAAATGGGAATCTGTTCTAGCATTTTAGGTTCGTGTATCTGTATTATAATAGAGTTGAGGAGGCGCAACTGCAGGCAAGCCCACTCGCTTACGCCTATTTGACAGTACTTTGAGGCTACTCGCTTGATTTACAACTTGACTAGTAAGTCACGCGGCTTCACAAGTCAAAATTGGTTTAACTTCAGCCGCAATTCGACAAGTGTGTGTTTTCATAGTATGTTGGTGAGAGGGCGTGCTGGCCGGTAGTGAAACTAATTTGATGGAAACAATATTCTAGTCTAGCTAAAGCTACTCTAGAAAACTAAGAACTCGAAACCTCTGTCATGAGTGATCGAAATGTCCTCACGAAGGAGAAACGGAACTGTACTGTTATTAGAACTTACTTAACTGAGAGCCGTTGCTCTGACCCCAGGTTTCTGCTTCTGAACTTTATCATCTTGCTGTTTCGGTAGGTAGGTAATTTTCCCTCATGATGATGAGGCGTTTGCAAAGCTTGGCACGCAAGATTGTGTTTAGGAGGAATTGCATCTCGCCACGACAACTTTCTCAACATGCTATTCCAGTAACTGTCCCTATCTCAAGACAGCCCGCAATGCGCGAGGCGCTCTTGATATTTGAACCGCAGGATTATGTGATGCAGAAGTCTCACTCCGATAAGTCTCTCGCTCCAACATGTCTTTCAACTTGCTGTTCCAGTAACTGTCCCTATCCAAAGACAGCCCGACAATGCGTGAGCCGCTCGCCAAGTTTGGCACGCAGGATTGTGTGAAGCAGATACTGCGTCTCGCCCCGATTGAATGATAGGGCAATTAACTTCCTGACGTACTAGTTTTTAGGGTTCTTTCGGGGTGGGGGCATTCGTGTTTCGCACCGTAGTGGGGGGACTGTACAATTTGAAGTACCTTTCCGAGGCATGAAAAAGGGTCATGCATGGGTTGTGTGGAGAGGGTTGGCAGGGCATATTCGACACGCTCTAAAGGAAGTCTTAATGTCATCATTGTTGTTATTTAATATTTTTTTTAAAAGAGAAACTGGTGAGTTTCTTCTGGCGCTTCTTCTCACCAGAAGGTCACTACCCGAAGCGCCAAAAGAAAAGAATAGAATCGCACTTGTAAAAGAGCCCTTCAGAGACCTACTTACAGAAATAAATTATTTTATTTTAAAGTCTAACATATCATTAATTTATCACGATTTTCTTGCCTTTTCGAGGATATAAAATAGTCTCGAGTCCAACCGTGCGAGCACCTCATGGCTATGATCCTTTAGAAAGAGAAAGAAGGAGGAAGAAAAAAATGAAACAGGAGGTAAATGGAAAGAAAACTACTTAGTGGAATCAATACAATCAATAAAAACGGTCGCTTACATAATTCCAAGTCAGATTCAGGTCATTTGTGGGGAAAGGAATATGATAGAGATTGAATTGCCATATGGTTGTGGTACGTGTTGAATAGAGGTGTGTAGAGCCGTTAGCGGCTGAAAAATGCGATATTTTGTTTCATAACTGGCATGTGAAGTTTTGTTGTTGAATTTATGAGTTTTGATGAAGGGGCAAAGAAAGTTCGCAGTTTGGTACTCTCTTTTTGTGACACGACTCGACTGTAACCGTCAAAAACACCTTACTATTTTATTGCTAACAAATCCCATACAGTTTAATATTATAACTGGGAAAGTTTGTGAAGATTTTTGGAGGTTTCGATGTTGGCATTGTAGTATGATGAATTAACAGTAACTCTTTGTTACTGTTTACAACATGTGACGCACGGATTAGGGTTATAGCAAGCAGTGAGTGGCGCGGGGTCCAAAGGACGCGATTCCTACCGGCTTGCGTAATATCATGCATTTGACCACCTTATTCTACAGCTCTTAAGGCAAATGTACGCCAAATCTGCACCGACTTGCCCAAGGATATCTTTTACGCCACGCCACTGATAGCAAGTAAGCTTTATAAATAAATAAATAATAATAAATAAATATTAGGGGACAATCTTACACAAATCTAACTAGCCCAATAGTAAGCTCAATAAGGCTTGTGTTATGGATACTAGACGACGATATATTTTATAGATACAAATACTTAAATACATAGAAAACATGACTCAGGAGCAAATATTCGTGCTCATCACACAAATAAATGCCCTTGCCGGGATTCGAACCCAGGACCTCTTGTTTCGTAGGCAGGGTCACTACCAACTAAGCTAAAGCGGTCGTCTTTATATAGATCGTTAGATCTAGTAAAGCAAGTTATTGCTTTAAGACGCGTCTTCGTCTTGTACTTGATCTTGCTCTTACTACACAATATAACGACTATCATCATGAAGAAGTATTACTTCAAACCCCCATAGGTCACATCTCAACCTGTCTATTATGTCCGGTTGTGATGCTTGGATATATGTTTGTAACTAAATGAAGCAGTAACAACTGAATGGATTGATACTAAATTTGGCATGCAATTAGACCAAGTCTTGGAACATAGGATACTTTATATCCCGCTAAACAGTTAACTTGGAATACTAACGGGAATACATAATAATAATAATAAATAAATAATAAATATTAGGGGACATCTTACACAAATCGAACTAGCCCCATAGTAAGCTCAATAAGGCTTGTGTTATACATGCGATACGAAGCCGCAGGAAACGATTCATTGATTGGTGTTTTCTAAGAGTAGTAAGTTTTCTTCTTAAAAATAGAGGGCCGATCACATTGTGTGTCTGGGTATAACCGATTGTGCAGGGTCAAAATCTAATTTAATAATCTAATGTTATTATGACAATGAACAATGTAGTTATTATGACATTTAAATGTTTTATGCATGTTTATAGACCTTTCCAACGTTTCTTAATACCATATTTCATCTAGCACTGAAGCATTATAACGTACTGAAATTGTTACTAGTTTATTTTACGCAATCGTGTACAAATGCCCTAATATAAATGCTAACTTTTTCGTTTATACCCAAGTACTTTTAAAGTAATTCGTATACTTACAAAACATACATTAGAGGCCGTAAAAATAGCGATTACATTTCTCCACAACACGAGCGGCGATCACGCAAAACGAAAACTTACAAATGTTTGAACGCAAGTGCTTTATCGATCGACCGAACTGTAACAAGTTAAGAACATTGATGGCTAGCAATTATTCAAAGGGAAATAATATATTTAAAACGCCGTAACCGACAAGCTTTTTCTATTAAAATTCATCGTTGTTACTTGGCGAGCGCCTCCTACTGGTACTAAAAGTCGCGAACCACCGCGCTTTCAAGAGTTTTCACGCAAAGCGCGATTTCCACCGTTTGTTTCGCATATTCTTTACTTTTAAACGTCGTAAAGAAGCGTTCAGTGGATGCGTGTTGTTGCGTGTTGTCTTTTGGGGAAGTTTTAACACGAAGACAGGTGTTGGATTTACGCGTCGGCGATTACATTGCGAGTAACGGGCGGACACCTCCAGTTTATGTGTTTATGCGCGGGGAGTCCTGAAAACGCCTGTTTACGGCCTGAAGTCGAGGGCGCGTATATTGTTTATTTCTTTTATTGAATAGTCGCTTTATAAACGGGTGATACACGCGATATAGCTACAGTTTGCAGCAGAAATAGTAAAATAAATGACACGCGACCCTATTGACAAGAGAATAAGGCTTAAGGAAAATTCCATGAAACATCTACTTTTTCTCGCTTACGTAACGCTATGGTAGCTACCCTAATAAACACTCTCAATCTTAAAGCTAAGTTATGATATTACCGATATTCAGTTTCCTAATTTTACATGTCACTATAAAACTTTAATTCTACGGAGACAAACAGGCAGACAAAAACTATTTTTAAATAAACTTTCAGATTATATTTATGTAGTACTAGCATTTACCTGAGGCTTCGCCCACGTTATATCCATAAATATCATAAGGGAACTCTTTACCGGGATATAAAGTATTATTTTTATTAAATGTGTTTTTGTTTTTATTTTCTATTAAATGTGTGTATTTATTTTCTATTAAATGTGTCTTTTTGTGTTTGTTTTCTATGTATTTAAGTATTTGTATCTATTAAATATATCGTCGTCTAGTATCCATAACACAAGCCTTATTGAGCTTACTATGGGGCTAGTTCGATTTGTGTAAGATTGTCCCCTAATATTTATTTATTTATTTATATGTTTCAATCCTGGACCAGGTCTACTTGCATGCCAAATTTCATCTCAATCCATCCAGTTACCCCGTTATTTAGTGACAAACATCCAAACATCTTCACAAAGTCTTACATTAACAATATTAGCAGGATAGAATTACTATAAGTTCATAACACCAAATTATATTTAAAGCACTAGAATTTTGTATAGTAAAAAACCACAATTTTTATCTACTCACTCTAATTTACAAACCCGTTACGAAGGTTCGTTCATAAATTTTGCATCGTACATGTGATTGAGTAGTACATAGATTACGTCAGATAATTAAACATATCTTATCTTGTGTGCCCTACATTATTAATGAACATTATCAGGAGTGAGAGTTATTATCCGAGCTTTCATAAAAAATGCTTCATGAATTATTCAGTCACTACACGGGTCGATTTCAGGCGTTTATCCAGCGTTTTTTTTTGTTCATTAATGATCCTCGATTTTACCATGAAAGACTGCCGAGTAACGACAAATATTGACAAAATCATGTAAATGTAGCCTCCATACCGTATCATTATCATATTTTTCTACTCCTGTACTGTTATCTGTCTTTTACTTGGTCAGGAACACTAATATAAGAACATACATAATATGAGTTCAGAGAAGTCTATACTCTATTCCCCATAACAGCACTAGTGTCGTTATAGTCACTTTACGTTATTGCTAGCATCCACAGACTTCTAAATCTAGGTTAAACTTAGGTCAAGGATTAAGCGCTCAATTCTAACTTCACGATAAAAATTCACAACTACCAACTTAACAAACAATTAAATTCCTACGATTCATAAGAAAAACAAAACTTTCCGAATTAAATTAATTGATGCCAACATAAAAAAAAAAGTATTTTAATTATCGTCACATCGTGTCACCAGCCATATCAAAAAAAAGTTTACCATAGACACAACTGTCATGCCGGCTGTACACACTCGGAGAGACCGGACGAGACACGCGTGACGTCCATGTATTTTATATTTTAACCTAGTCGTAGAAAAAGTATTGTATGCAACGTTGTATAATTAAGTCAAAAAACGCTCATTGCGTCTCTATTTGCGATACTCGCCGCATTCGCGGCTCGTATCGCAACTCACGCAATTCGCATTTTTTGAACCTTCTTATACAACTGTTGCATAAAATACTATAGTATATTACACAACTAGGGTGGTAATACAAACACAACGTAAATATGCGATCGAGGGCTTTCTTTATTACCTCCCGTGTTGTTTACAGCATTTTATGTCTATATTTGCCCAGAAAGCGGCTTTTTCCGTTCGCGTAGCGTGCGGAAAAAGGCAACTTGATGGCCAAGTGTGGCATAAATAAATTTAAGAGACTTGCTCTTGTCGGTGGAGTAACCGCTATTCCGTTCTCTTTTCTGCTACCATCTTGAGCTCCTGATACGATGTAACACTAATTTTCTGTTTAGCTTGATCCATAAACGCACGCCTCGGTCTTCCTCTGCCTCCGTCTATCGTTCAGAAAATAAGTTATCTGTAATCACCATTACTTGCTGCTATATTTACTGGAACACGAATGGAAAAAACCGCCGCGGTCGAAATGTTCAGAGTTCGACCCATACAGGGTTCTTCTTTGATAAAATTTTGGAAACATATCAAACATGATAGTGACTTGGCCTTTATATATCATGTCAAACTTATCTGTGCGTTTGTTTGTCTGCTTGAAGGATCAATGCCTGAAGGAAGTTTCAATGTCACTATGTAAAATGAAATCATACATTTATTATGTATATGTTTTTGACATCTAATTGGGACCTTCAACCTAATTACCAAGCATGGCAATACGTTATTTGTTAAAATTATATAAGATCCTGTTAAAATAAGCAAATTAAGGAAATGTATTGAAGTTTTGAGTATGATACCTAAAGTGTAGGTAATATGTTTTTTCTACTCCTGTACTGTTATCTGTCTTTTACTTGGTCACGAACACTAATATAAGAACATACATAATATGAGTTCAGAGAAGTCTATACTCTATTCCCCATAACAGCACTAGTGTCGTTATAGTCACTTTACGTTATTGCTAGCAGCCACAGACTTCTTAATCTAGGTTAAACTTAGGTGAAGGATTAAGCGCTTAGTTTTAACTTTACGGTAAAAATGCACAACTACCAACTTAACAAACAATTAAATTCCTACGGTTTTTAAGAAAAACAAAACTTTCCGAACTAAATTCATTAATGCCAACATAAAAAAAGTATTTTTAATTTAAGTATATTTTAAATTTAAAAAAAAAAAGTTTACCATAGACACATACTGTCAGTCAAACGTCATATTTGCCTTGTTTCCAGGTTATGATTAATTTTGTATTTTATAATTTAAAACCTAGTCGTAGAAAAAGTATTGTATGCAACGTTGTATAATTAAGTCAAAAAACGCTCATTGCGTCTCTATTTGCGATACTCGCCGCCTTCGCGGCTCGTATTGCAAGTCACGCAATTCGCATTTTTTGAACCCACTTATACAACTGTTGCATAAAATACTATTATGAGCCTTCAAGTCGTATAAAACCTATAGCGTGTGCACTACTTTACTATTAAATACCTACTAGAAAATCATGCAGAAACTAAGCTTAGGTATATGTAAATTTAATGTGTTTTGAGTTTATCGCGATAAGACAAACCGAAAGACAGATGCGGTCGAGATATAGATAATCTCCCGCCACGGTACCGTCTCTAAACCCGTACATAAAAACTAAATCTACACAACACATAAAACTAAAACCTAATGAATACGGAAACGGTTTGTCGCACGTCCCGTCTCCAAAAACGCACTCCAGAGGTGAACGCACTCTCATTAAAGGGCTTCTGATTTCTGACAACAACGCTATCCATTGCTGCCCAGGCTTCAAATTTCTAAGTTCGCTGTAAACCCAGTTAGCAGTGTATGGTGAAGTTATATTTACACACGGCAGTGTCAAGTTACACGGCGATGGCCCTTCTTTTTTGTCAAATTGTAGCTGAAATAAAACGGGTGCGTAATAAAAATACCGCGTATGTCTGTCGGTACGTGTGTGTGTGTTATTGCGGATGGAAATAGCCATGGGATGTGGCATGGGAATGCTGTGGCCATGGCGAATACCTACTTGTTGGAATATAGCCATAGCACGAACGAAATGTTTACTACTGCATTTGTGATATTTAACACAGATTTTTTCAGTTTTTAACTTAATTTTCATCACACTTGCTCGAAAATGGTGTCATTACATGTAGGTTCTGCGGGCCGTAAATGACCTATTACGCCCTAGGGCGTAATGGTTTTCTTTTTAAATTTGAAACGCTGGTTCTGTTTTACTCTTATTTGTCATGTTCAAAGGAAACGCCAACTTACTTTTTTATCTTTTATCACTGAAATATTTATTTAAAGATAACTGTTATTGCAAATACATGTAAACACATATTTCGGTAAGATTAATTAAATGTTTAAATAGTGTATTTCAGTATTATGCAAATATAAAATCAACTAAAATGCTCGTTTTAGGTCTTTACCGCTATGGTTTCCGAACGTGACTTAACATTGGCGTTGTCTATATGACATATGTCACTAATGTCACTTTCTGTTTTAATATTTTCTTGTCATACTAGGTCAATTAGTAAGGTTATATTATTAAAATTTCCTCTCCTCACAAGTGTGATGAAAAACATTGTGTGTGCCACGGGCGGTAAGGGAATTACAAACTCGTGTTATTAAAGCCCTCGGTTTCACCTCGGGCTTATAACAAACACTCGTTTATAATTCCTTACTTACCGCCCTAGATACACAATGTACTTTTGTAATTTTCTTTCTTGTATTGTGATTACTAAATAAAATAAACACAGATTCTTAAGTTCTACTTGCAAGATTTCCTATTTTAATTATGAAGATTTATTCTTAAGCAACAGCTACTTTATCAGGTAATGATTTATCGTCATCATCATCAGCCTCTATACGTCCCATTGCTAGGCACAGGCCTACTCTCGAACTCTATATCTCTGCTTTATGGGCACTAAAAAAACAGAGAAACATAGCAAGAGACTCCTTGCGCTTTGTAACTTTCTAATGCTAAACATACCAGAATTAAGTAACAGCTTATAACTTTTAAATAGCTGCTTTCTTTATTAAATATCTTATTAACTTTTTTGTAAAAAGTTAACGTGAATAATTAGCCAAAAACATTGTAGGTGGGTGGATTTTAGAGCGTTTCAACCGCCGTCATCACTAATCCCGATATTATGAATCCATCTTTTCAAAAATTACACAATATTTGATCAAAACATGAAGAAAGTACCTAAGTACTATATTCGGATTTTATCAAAATAATGTCATACATTCTTAAAGTGAACGGTTGAAATTTCGGGATTGGTGATGACGGCGGTTGAAACACTGTGAAATCCACTCAGGTACGCTGTATTGTACGTCAATGAGGCCAGTAACGTTTGCTAACTTCAAAAAATAACATAAAAACCTGGCCGACAATCAAAAAACTAGACGTTCAATAATTACAAACTAGTATTACATACGATAACCAAGATTCAATCAACATCTCGCGTTAATATAGGAAACAATTAATATAATAATCCGCCCACAGTTCAGCCGAGGTCGCCGCTCGCGGCTCCATAAAACTATACTAACTCGGTGCAGGCTATATGTGAGTATGGAAATCGAATTATTTATCTAACCAGTTACAATTCGACGGGATGATTCGCACGATTAAACTGCAAAAAGACTCCAACTGTATCATCCGCATTCAATAACCTAACCGCGCAAAATAGGCGCGTAAAACGTCGAGTTGGGGTAAAGTCTAAAAGAATACAAATTAAATTTTAAAACGGCTTGAAAATCGTTGGCACTGTTGTATCGATCCATGGTACCCCCCATTTATTAACTATCAAGTAAAATATCAGCATTAATTAGATCAAAAACGTATGCGATTTAGCTGGCTAGTAAAACTACGATGCGATTAACAGCTATTCATACATAGGTACATTGTACATACTGAAAGCATGCATAATAGTACATTACATAACTAGGGTGGTAATACAAATAAAGGCCGAGATCGCAGAAGTTTGCGGCCCGAGCTGCAAGCGAGGGACGTAAATATGCGATCGAGGGCTATCTTTATTACCTCCCTTGTTGTGTACATCATTTTATGTCTACACTTGGCCAGAAAGCCGCTTTTTCCGTACGCGCAGCGTGCAGAAAAAGCCACTTTATGGCCAGGTGTGGCATAAACATAATTATAGTAAAATTGTATTGTTTTAAAATTGTTTCAAAAGTAATAAAGGTTGGTATCTCTTTTTATTTTATGAAATTGTATGATATGCATGTGTCAATAGACCCCGCTCTTACACAATAGTTAAGGATTGTTTAAACATGTTAAGCATGAAATAATACATTATATGCTTGTTGCAGGGGGTTAAAATGTGAAGTAACGATCGCGTTAAAGTTTAGACGTGACGTGATACATTTTAAGAATCAGTACACAGGAAATTATAGTGTATGAACTATCAATTTGGGTTTTTAATACGGGTGTGATTGGTTTTTATTATTTGGCGAATTGCGAAGTTTGGCGGAGGCGGCGATGGCCGAGGCGAATTGTCGGCTAGTCTGCATGCGGTGTAACTTGTAAGTGGTAAATCCGAGTACTAATATTAAAATTTGAAGACGATATCAATAAACGATAGATGTGGGATAAGAATAAATAACAAAATTCTACTAATATTATAAATATGAAAGTTTGTGAAGATGTTTGGAGGTTTGGATGTTTGCTACTAAAATAAAATAATAGTACATTACACAACTAGGGTGGTAATACAAAGAAAGGCCGAGATCGCAGAAGTTTGCGGCCCGAGCTGCAAGCGAGGGACGTAAATATGCGATCGAGGGCTTTCTTTATTACCTCCCGTGTTGTGTACATCATTTTATGTCTACACCTGGCCAGAAAGCGGCTTTTTCCGTACGCGCAGCGTGCGGAAAAAGCCACTTTATGGCCAGGTGTGGCATAAAATAATTTATTTCTGCAATTAGGTCCTCAAGGGCTCTTTAACATCTGATTCTATTCTTTTCTTTTCTTTTCTTATGGCGTTTCGGGTGAGAAGAAGCGCCGGAAGAAACTCACCAGTTTCTCTTTATAGTCATATTATAAGTATTATGACTGCAATATGACGTTAATACATGAGCTACTAAATAATGAGGTAACACTAACAAGTTAAAATAAAAAGATGTACAAGTAGACCAAATCCTGGATTGAAACATGCATTTCGGTAAGGAAAATAACTGGAATAACGCAAGCGCAGCCGCGGGTAAAACCTAGCTCGGAATATTATTTAATATATGTGCAATACCACGTACTTATCCAAAACATTTTGTAGATAAAGGGTTAAGACTAAATATTACAAAAAAATAATTTTTAACTCGTCAGTCGTCGTTTATAAGATACAAGTATTAAATTATTTCTACACATTTTCAATAACACATAACCCTCCACGTGGGCTTCACCGCAGTCAGGTAAAAATTAAAATAGAATCAATAACTACATATTATGAGTTCTGTTACAATTGGATTTAGGAAGTCCCCAGCGTAACAATATTTCTGATGTTTTATCTAGAAGTACATTTTTGTTCAATTACGAATACCCATAAAATAAAAATTAAATAATTTTTTTCTGCAAGTAGGCCCTGAAGGGCTCTTTTACATGTGGCCTCTAAATAGGGTTGAAATAAGCAGTTTTTTGCATGAAAGCTTAACAAGCTGTAACTTGGAAACGGTGATAGATAGTAACTTAGTTTATTTGGAGGAAATATTGTGCTAAGGCTTAACAATGCCATATTAGAAGGAAAGTCCCTCGTTCCGTTCCAACCGGTATTAATAGACCGTATCTATCGTAATATTCATCTAGCTCTCAACCCATAC
The DNA here is from genome assembly GCA_947034925.1 of Eudemis profundana. Classification (NCBI taxonomy): domain Eukaryota; kingdom Metazoa; phylum Arthropoda; class Insecta; order Lepidoptera; family Tortricidae; genus Eudemis; species Eudemis profundana. The sequence continues at coordinate 25,244,779 of OX344799.1, read as the reverse complement.
GTTACGTCTAGGAGTGTTCGTTGATGTACCGTTCGCTTCTTAATTGCGCCTTATTCCGAATGGAACGAGGCTGCAGCCATTTTGTTTATATGCTTGATTACAGCGTAATAGAACCAAACTGGAATATATCGCAAAAAGTGTACGTTGTAAAAGACTTATAATTGGTTAGGAATAGCGAGATCAATAAAGAATATCTATTTACATGTAAAATTCACGTAGCAATCAACGGTTTAGTAGTAAGTATGGCATAATAAAATTAAAAAGCAAACAGAATCGTTGAAAGTCGGGTTATTGGCAATGTGCCTAGTGCAGAATGTTTATGAAAATCAACGTCTTTCACAGGTTAATTTTATGAAATAAAGGCCCTTCAGTAAATATCCACAGAATAATATTGAACTACCTATAGTTTGATTAGTTACTTAATTTTACTATACGAGTCAGGCGAAAACCGAATCTGGAAGTGTACTTGTTTACTAGACTTACCAAACACTATTTTAGGCTTTGCTACTGCCTATCAAACTTTGCCCTCGCGGAACGACTCAGCCAGTGACCAGAAAGTGCATGCGTTATGCGATAGAAAGAGACTGTCCGATCCGATGCATTCCGTCCGGTGGTCGGACCCGAGTGTCAGTTTTTTTAGAGAGAGAGAGAGAGATTTCTGTGCTTATTACTATTATTTATTCTGTGTGTTAGGACAGCGGTTATGCTTTTATAAAAAAATGAAGTTGCACAAAAACCATGCAAGAAAGGTTAGGAACGGGCCATGAAAGCCACACATACCAAAATTGGTATTCACGCATACCAAAATTACGGGCAAAGTAAATGGACTAAAAAGTAGTCCAACTTCATATATATTATTATTATTATTTTAATTCATTAACATCTATTAATCTAGCTTAATTAATCTAATATTTGTACACGTGCTTGCATGTTGAATACAAGGACATTTTATACTGTAAAACTTTTAAACTGTATTCTGACAAATAAAATTTTTCTGATTTCTGATTTCGGGGCGGTTTAGGAGCGCGCGACAGTATTCACACAGATGCGCGATGGTCAGACGTGCGTGTGAGTGTGATCCATACTGGAGATTCTCACGCATTCTTAAAACTTTGCTTGTAGTGCTTTCGCGTATACGGCGCGCATACATTCAAGCGCGCGATGTACCATTTGTAAGAAGAAAAATTACTGCTATTATACTGAGTTGCGGGGGAGCATCCAGTAATCTTAAAAAAATGTGCGAATTCCCAGCCGTCTCCGAAACCCATCTGTACCGGTAATGTAATCCGTATTGCGCGCGAGTGCGCTATTAATACGCGCACATTTCTTATAATTCGCGTTTGTCACGGCGCCGGCGCCGGACATACCGCCATCTTTGATCTATGCTCACTTGTTATTTTAAGTGTGTTATTCACACGTACATTTAATGTTCAGTCGAGGTTGTCATACGCAAATTTAGATTCTAGTCTCTTCCAATGATAGTTACTTGTGATTTTTAACCGACGTCAAACAATAAAAATGATTTTGGGTATGTGTGTTACTCGATATCCGACAGTTGCGAATCAGATTTTATGAAAGCCCTTATATTCGACTCATTTAAATAAAACTCCGCTCACTTCTTCACCAGCCTATACAGGGTGAATTTTAAATCGTGAATCGTAACCACGTTTACCGGTAAAGCTACTTAAGACTAATACAGAGCACTAGTGTTAATTACAATTAAAGACCCGCTTAATTAATTATGAACAAAATGGTGGAGGCGCTTATACCATTAATCGTTACAAAACTAAATAATTTTATGAGTAAATACGATTTAAATAGGTACTTATGTTGACAATGTCGACGATGTTGACATTATTGACAATACGTGCCAAAATTCTATCCAGCCAACTTCAATATTAGGAGGTTGGATATCTAATGTTGAAATTTTCATGACAAGTACGAAACATGAATGTAGGGTGACCACGAGATTTTAAAAATTAGGATAAATCAAAAAAAGTGGACAAAATAAAAACATACTTAATTTAGGTTTAAAAGCATTGTAAGTTATTGTTAACTATGTATAGACTACAAAAAAATTATTACGATTCACGATTTAAAATTCACCCTGTATACGCCCCTCTGCTGGATTTGTGCGCAGTCGGTCCTACTCTCATAGACGAGAGTGAATGGGTTGTAGTCCACACGATAGCCCACTGCGGATTGGGGACTTTGACCTTTACTAACTATACTTTGACCTTTGAATTTCTTCTGGTAAATATTGAATAACATTTGGTAAGTACATAAGTTCCGAAAAACTTATTGGTACGAGCCAAGATTCGAACTCATGACCTCTGCTTGAAAGGCGAGGGAGTCATTATGTATCTGTTGCATAAACTACTATTATTAATAACCAGATTTTTACTAAAAAAAACCCGACCGCGGTGCACTTTGAAACTGCATACAATCCGCCATTTTGTTTATTTTAACGAACTTCATACCCAGTGACACTCGCACCATCAAGACGAATCTAATGATGTATCATTTATCAAAATCGGATGTGCCGTTGAGTAGTTACGAGCGGACACAGGAACGGACATACATAGATACATACATACATACAGGTCAAACACATAACCCTCCTTTGGGCTTCGCCGCAGTCGGGTAAAAATATATCAAAGAAACATGATGGTATGCGGGTTTTATCACTCGATCGTCATAGCTGTAAAGTTTATGCATCGAGGTGAGATACATGTAAGATACGTGTAATGTGAGTTTAGGTTAAAAACCTATTGAACCAGAATGATACAGGAGTCAAAATAGATGGCAAAATTGAAGGCACTTGCTGGGTGCTCCGGTGGACCGGTGGGGTTTAGACACTGGGCCGGAAATCCAGAGGCCGGTTCGATTCCTGGTCTGGACCATGGGTGAGCGCCATTTAATTTTTCTATAAACTTTGATTTGTTGTATCTATATACGAGTAGGTATGTACTTTTATTAAAGTAGGCACATATTGTAAAAATACTGTCACCCAAACAGCTTCTTACACAACAGTAGTATTGAAATGAAATGAAATGAAATGAAATGAAATGAAATGAAATGAAATGAAATGAAATGAAATGAAATAATTTATTTCTGTAAGTAGGCCTCAAGGGCTCTTTCACATGTCTGATTCTTTCTTTTGGCGCTTCGGCAAATGACATTCTGGTGAGAAGAAGCGCCGGAAGAAACTCACCAGTTTCTCTTTTAAAATAAACATTGAGCATTACAATAATTGTGAAAATGCAATTTCAATAAGTGTATTACTTACTAATCAAACAAGTGCTTAACTAATAGCTATACATTTCAATAAACATAAAACTAAATTTTTCAGAGATGTAAAGGGTCTCTAGGGGTCAAAACAAGATAAATTAAAAAGAAATATGGGAAATAGAGAGACATACACTAAAATTAATGGAGATGTAAGGGGTCTCCGTCGTCAAAACATGTTTAGGAGGTGTAAAGGATCTCCAAACGTCAAAATACAAAATGGGAAACGAGAAATAAACTACTAAACTATCATTAAATTTACATGCTTTACAAAATTCTAATTGTACAAACCATATTCCAACATTTCGATTGATTGCTTGTTCTAAGAAATAACGGTTAGATATCAAATATCATCGTGAAGCTAATAAAAAGACGCTAGCGTCAAAAACGACTTTTTAAATATGAACTTGTTAAAATCTCTATGTCGCTACTTAATAACGCCACAGTAAATATAGAAGCAGTAAATCAGTTCTCTAATTACAAGCGGAGTCTCGCGAGTAACGTTACAAACAAACAGCGGTCATCATTCTCCATCATCAACATCTTGGAAAACTTGAAAAAATTAAATAGTAAGGCGACGTAATTTTATTCACTTTTTATTAGAAACTAGTGGACCCACTCGCGACGTCGTTCGCGGAGGTGAAATAAGGTAAATGCAATGATTTCAAAAGTAAGGATGGGCCCATCCGAACAGTTCGGAACTATTTTCCCCGTAACAATAACCACATTTTTACTAAAAAAAACCCGACCGCGGTGCACTTTGAAACTGCCATTTTGTTTATTTTAACGAACTTCATACCCAGTGACACTCGCACCATCAAGACGAATCTAATGATGTATCATTTATCAAAATCGGATGTGCCGTTGAGTAGTTACGAGCGGACACAGGAACGGACATAGGGGAGACCGGGTATGGCAGTCTCGCGGGTTGGTTATCACAGCGGCCATAAAATAATACTAAACGAGGGAATAAGTGCATCGATTGGTGAAGTACGGAAAGATGTACAGCTCTTGCGATCTTTTAGCACCGATCGATGTACTTAATGTTTCGTTTAGTATTATTTTATAGCCGCTGTGACAACCAACCCGCGAGACAACCATACCCGGTCTCCCCTACATACATACATACAGGTCAAACACATAACCCTCCTTTGGGCTTCGCCGCAGTCGGGTAAAAATACAGCTATAAAGATTAAAGACCAGCTGCGCAGTGCACGCGCCGCGTGTCGCACTGGGTTTACTGCGGATGTGGGAGCGACACACGCTCGTGCAAAGTACTGTTCGTGCAAAGTGTGATTGGGCGAAGGACGATTGTGCGACACTACATTTGTGCGAACTGCTCTTTATACGAATTAAATTTAGGCGATGCACGACTATGCGACATGTCGCAATGAGAGCTATTCTCAATTTTTTTTTGTACATTTGGATCACGTCTTCGATTCAGGTAAAAATTACTACTAAATTTTATCTAAATCCAAGGCGTCATCTAAATGTACAAAAAAATTGAGAATAGCTGATGATGTACATAACAACAAGAGGTTAAAATACGTTCCCACCTATTTACAAGTCTTTCAATTCGAAATATTCAATTGCTTAGTCAAAACGTCAAAATCGCAAAATTAAACGGTCGGACTCTAGTATTACCGTACAGTACCTGATACGTCGCACAATTTAATTTCGCACAAAGAACTGTCGAACATTAGTATTGTCGTAATGTATATACGCCGCACAATTTGAATTCACAGATACATACTGACGTACACAAGTAATGTCGAACAGTAATACGTCGCTAACTCTAACTTCGCATATAAATACTGTCGTACATTTGTAATATCGATCTGTCATACGTCGCATATTAACATTTCGTAGGATTGACCTGTCGTTCAATAGAGATGTCGCACAATCGTACATCGCACATTCGGGGTCGCACTTCAGTCACTGCCGGCTGGTACTGATTTGGCGGTATTTTTACCGCGAAAGCGGTGGAACCGTCTGCGCGCTCGCTTATCCCTGTCCTTTGTATACGTCAATCGGTAAATGCCTCTTTTTGTTTCGGCTTAGGCGGATATAAGTATACATTGACGGTTTATCAGTTAGGTATTTGTTTATTCTTTTGCCATATTGGCATTGTATACAGGGTGAATTTTAAATCGTGAATCGTGATAATTTTTTTGTAGTCTATACATAGTTAACAATAACTTACAATGCTTTTAAATCTAAATTAAGTATGTTTTTATTTTGTCCAGTTTTAATTTGATTTATCCTAATTTTTAAAATCTCGTGGTCACCCTACATTCATGTTTCGTACTTGTCATGAAAATTTCAACATTAGATATCCAACCTCCTAATATTGAAGTTGGCTGGATAGAATTTTGACACGTATTGTCAATAATGTCAAAATCGTCGACATTGTCAACAAAAGTACCTAATTAAATCGTATTTACTTATAAAATAATTCAGTTTTATTACGATTAATGGTATAAGCGCCTCCACCATTTTGTTCATAATTAATTAAGCGGGTCTTTAATTTTAATTAACACTAGTGCTCTGTATTAGTCTAAAGTAGCTTTACCGGTAAACGTGGTTACGATTCACGATTTAAAATTCACTCTGTATAATGATTATTTCATAATAAAATTGGGCACATGATCCTAGGTATATCAAAGTATAGGTGACATGTGATATTTAGGTTGGGATGTAAGATGAGTGACGAACCGCTATCGGTGAAAATTAATGAATTACTTTGCTGATTTCTTTTATATAATTATTTATTTTTATGGAACTTTGTTACTCGTAAATTATTATTATTAATGTTTTGACGATCATAAATTATGAAATCATGTAAATTGACATGTGTAAGTTATAAATTTTATAATGTATTTTATATTGTGAAATAAATAAATCTATCTATTTATAAAATATTCTATTGTATTAACTGGGGTCCTAATCTACCTTTATAGTACCAAATTTCGTGAAAATCGGTCTGGTAGTTTTTACAGACTAACAGACAAATAATCCAAAAAGATTTTTACGTTCTATTACTTATTTTTAACACTTCTCAGTTACTTTTTTGAAAAAATCCTTGATCTACAAACAAACACACTTTTTCTACGATTTTAATATATAAATTAGTTATGTGCACAATTACCTACTATTTGACTTTGTGTCACCTGTTTACCAACTAAGATTCAGCCTTAACATTCCATTAGTGAAAACGTCTGTTTTCCGCCGAGGCCTCGGTGACAGAACACGGGATTTCGCCTAAGCTGATCGACGAGAGACGCAGCACGTAGGCACCGCGGATAAACCACATACTAGGAGCCTACTTAAAATAGGCCTTTACAGCTATTCTCACGAAGTATGTCTGCGGTCACCTAATTTCCGCGACGCTGTTTTTATACTAAATGTATGGAGACGCGGTAATTAGACGCAGTCATACTTCGTGAAAATGGCCGTTTACACTAATTGAAAAAAGAGAAAATACTGAAAGTTTAAGCCGTTCCTTTTATTCAGATGATGGAAGCTAGATTTTTCCGTGGCAGCTTCGTGTGAAATAAATACATTTTGTCTGTAATTTAAAATTTGACTTAAACCGTTGCTGTAAAAATATTATACCACCGTAAAGTAAATCATTATTGAGGTGAAATATTATATAAGTCTTTCGGAGGTAGGACATGGCGTACTATAACTTAAATTTAAGACTTTTTTGTATGAATCACAACGAAATAGCCACGCAATAAACATTTTGATTGGACAAAAAAGTATGTTTTTCTTTCGATGTGCAATAAAGTATGATTGTATTGTACTGTATTGTAAGTAACGTGATTGTTGCTGAAATATAGGAATTACAAAACTGAATATACTTGAATAAACTCACGTCAAGTAATACTTGATTTAGGCGTTATTTTACGGAATTTTATATACTACACATATTTACTTATCATATATTTTGCCAATCCACATTCTATTTGCGGAATAGTAAAATAAATTTTAGCTATTATTTTCAATTAACTAAAATAATTTCCAACATGGCGGCGGATTTCTCAGTTATTGATAAATCGTGCAATAAACGAACTGGAATGACATCATTTGCACGGCGGGAACATTCGAATTACACTCCGTCTAATTCGAGCGCACTTATACGGATTATTTGGTCGGTGGTGGTTCAAAATAAAAGATATCTGCCAAGATTTGAGCACATCCTTGAATAGGGCGTAACTGACGCGATTTTACTCTACACTGAGCCGTTTTGAAATAGAATATGCAAGGTATTGTCGTAATTTTAATGTTGTTTGCGTAAGTACGTTTGTTCGCTGCGATGAGATATTGATATAAAACAGATTGCTGTTTATTTTCGGTACATTTTAAGACCTATAAATTAAGACATAAATATACTAAATAATAGTTGACGATTTAAAAATGAGAAAAGTAGTTTAACAAACATATTCGGTGTAAGAGGCAACGACCATTCTGACAAACCTTTTTAATTACCTAACAAATTATTAAGCTCTTCGATTATCATGTAACTATTGATGGTTATGAATAGTATAATAGGTTAACGCGGGCTTATTTTCCGCAACTCGACGGCAAACATGCGCCCATTTTGCGTGATGGGTTGATGGCACTACTCTTGCCAACCCAACTCTACCATAGAATAGTATAATATATATTATTGTATTAAAGTACTACTAATACAAACTAATACTAATTATGGAAGTACAATATACAGATATATAACAAAAGGAAACTACGAGTACTTATACTTATTGCTATCACGTGTTACAAATCATACCTAGCTCTGGGTGGCATGCATTCTTCTACTCTTAATAGCATTATGAAAATAAAGTCTAATCCACTATAAGCTTATTGCCAATAAAAAAACAAAATAAAACAGCCCGATGAATCAAACGAATCGGTATCAATGGCAACAGCATCGAATAGAAATAGGCTGGATGTCTGAATAGGAAAATTGTATTTGGACATGACGTGTGTTTTTAATAATTATACTTAGACGTAGTTTAGGGAAAAGGGTCCAACCCACACGAACCAATTTTAGAATTATTATAGAATTTACTTAAATTCTTAAACAAAAGGTTGACATTTTACTGATGACTTTTTATGGGTTGTATCCTTTTCCCTAAACTACGTCAACTTAGTGAGGTAATAGTACATTACACAACTAGGGTGGTAATACAAAGGAAGGCCGAGATCGCAGAAGTTTGCGGCCCGAGCTGCAAGCGCGGGACGTAAATATGCGATCGAGGGCTTTCTTTATTATCTCCCGTGTTGCGTACATCATTTTATGTCTACACTTGGCCAGAAAGCGGCTTTTTCCGTACGCGCAGCGTGCGGAAAAAGCCACTTTATGGCCAGGTGTGGCATAAAATTCATTCTTCAACAGGAGTGGTTTCGCGATTTCGTCGCGTGGCTATTAGCCCCAAATTCAGTTTAGACTGCGACCAGAAAGAGTAAAAATATTTTTACAAAAAAAACCCGACCGCGGTGCACTTTAAAAGTGTATAAAATCCCATTTTGTTTATTTTAACAAACTTCATACCCAGTGACACTCGCGCCATCAAGACGAATCTAATGATGTATCATTTATCAAAATCGGTTGTGCCGTTGAGTAGTTACGAGCGGTCATAAGAACGGACATACATACATACAGCTCAAACACATAACCCTCCTTTGGGTTTCGCCGCAGTCGGGTAAATATAGCAAGCAAGCGGGGGTGATCACAGTTATTTTTTATTATAAATGATAGACGGTATTGAGGCTACACATGATTTACCTAATCAAAAGACGTCGTCACTCAATAGTCCTTCGCGGTAAAAATCAAGTGACACTAATTATATAAACAACGCTGGAAAACGCCTGAAAATGACCCTTTTGCACGTAGGTCTTGAGCGCTCTTTTCAGGTCTTACTGGCGCTTTGGAAAATAACCTTCTCGTGAAAAGAAATACCGCAAGAAACTCACGCTATTAGCTTGTAACGTAACAATCCGAGTCAGGGCTTCGATTAAATATAATATCTTACGTTAGGGCCGTTTAGTAGCGGAGAAGAAAAGTAAAAAGTAAATATATCGCTCAACGGGCGCGTGAATAATCTCAGCAGATAAAAGTTTACCGAGATAGACGCGGAGCAGGGAAGGCGTAGGGCTGCGGTTTGCTGGATGCGGTATCTTGGATGTGAACGAAGGACCATTAAAACAAGAGGACTGTCATTCTCCATACTTTGGATCGTAACCCGACCGCTAGGGGATTTCCGGGCAAAAACTAGATGGCGCTAAAAAACTAAACATTTAACGATGTTATAATTGAACAAAGAAACATAGTATAGTAACAATTAGTTCGTAAACAGCTAATAATAAATAAATTCTAACATTTAAATTCTGTGTCACGTTTGCAAAGTTGAATAATTGTAAATAATATAATTCTTTTACCAAGCTTCTACATAGATGGCGTTGTAAATTCGGGGAACAGCTTTTTGTATGGAGAATGGCAGTCCTCTTCTTTTAATGGTCCTTGATGTGAACGGTACAATAGGTAATAGAGGGCTTCATATTAAATAGGGTACCTATTTGACAACAATTCAAATAAATTAATTAAATCTAACCGTCAAATTACGTTTCCAAAACTGCCCGGGCACAATCAATTAAACTCATTTTACTGCCATCAGCGATTTTAAAATGAAAAAGTCCTTACTATAAATAAGTAAACTGCATACTTTGTGAGTGTTTTGACACTTCATAAAAAGAAGCTAATTTGAACTGTCATCAAATAACCTATTTAGTTGGGACTGAAATACTATGCTTAAGTACTGAAGTTCGATAAAGATTTTAGCTACTGAAAAGTTAGTCAGACTCATAATAACTGTAAATTCAATTGTAAAATAATAAATCTGTTTGTTTTTTTCCCATAAAAAAACAAGAATTCCCACGCTCGTGTTGAAGCCTATTGTTTTGAAGCGAGCGTGGGAATTCCCACCGTCACAGCCACAGCACGGAAACTTCGCAGAGTACAATACGTTCTCGCATAGAGTCTGTGCGGAAAGAGAATAGGCGTGGCGAAAAACGGAACTAACCTAACCAGTATGGCCACAGAACAGAAAATACGGCACATATGGTAGAAAAGCATTACAGCGCCCCCCAAAATTAATCCTATTCTCTTTCCGCACAGACTCTAGTTTTCGCTAGCGGCGTTCGGCCAGCATCAACGGCGTTTGCGTACTGTCACGATAATTATATTGTGAAACTGTGACGTTTTGGTTGCCGGCGACCGGATTGGCTACGCCCACCGCGCGGGAGGCCAAAATCGAGTGAAGTGTGCCTGCCTGTATTAACCGAGAGGGAGGAAGATTAAGCGGCGCTTATTAACTACACTTTCCATTCCCAGTGTTATGCCTCCTCCAACGCTTTATGCATCCCGGGCACCGCGAGTGCATCCACCTACGCCCAGTATTATTTCGGTTGGCGACGGTTTCCACATACTAGTGAAATATGCGCGCCATTGCCCGCGCACAATTTATAAAGATTACCGGGATGTTTGTCGTATTCCCGCGCGGCTGAACAATCACGTATTTAGCCTGTTACACTCGGATGCTTTTAATAATCTTATCCTTCATTTGGAACTAGGTACATATTATTATTTCGTGGGTTCACTCGTTGACCTGACGTCATTGTGGTTATGAACAGATCATTTTTAATGTATCACTTCTAAATCTTATATACACTCACAGACAATGAATTCGGGTCATTTTCTATAAACAATTATATAGAAAATGACCCGAATTCATTGTCCGTGAGTGTATGTTATTTATATGTCGCCGCCAACTAGCTTAATTAGCCATTTAGGTAACTGCCTAGCCTTTTCATTTAAATTTTAGGTTAGGTTTGTTAGTTAGCCTGTGTCCCTCAGAGCAGAAATAGAAGCCCCACGTAGCGGGGCTTCGTCGACCTGCTGGTGGGTCATAATTTAGCGAAAATGCTAAGCATTTAACCAAATGGCTGGTTAAACCAGTTGGCTGCGACATATATACTTACAACGAGTACAAAAAATCATTACTAAACTTAGGTTGAAGAATTGTTTCATTTCGTAGAATGAATGCCCGAGGAGTCACGTTATTACCATTTATTACTAAGAACTACCATATGTAGTATCTAATTACTGTAAAATCTTATGAAATTACAGCTCATTTAACTCAAACAGCTCAAATAACTCTAGATGATCAACCAGTTAAGAAAACTTGGATGTATGGAACGTTCATAAATTTTGGCTGTATTCACTAGGATTCAATAAGAGTCTTGATGTATTTTCATTGTTACCAAGCTCAGGTCTATAAAACACAGGTCTATTCAGTTGAGTTCATGACTATTGTCATTTAAAGCATCCAGTTGACGTGTATTTTATTTATTTTACATCAAAAAATATTTTGCCAAACATCACTCGAAATTTCCAAAATTCAAGCTGAAGTCGCGTTTATTCCTTTTGTATGAAACGCTATTAAAACAATTGTTAGCCCTGCCACCGTCCAAAACTCATACCTACACTCATACAATATCCTTCTATCTGTGAGTTAAAAATCATAGCCTCTATGGAAAACGTTTCAAATCGTCCAAATCCTCTAAAAATAAAGTTTGCATGCAAGCCATCAAGAGAACGTTCCATACATTTCCTCAATATGAGCTATAAACACGTGTCCCATCCAAAACGCCGACCTGTTCGTGTCGAGAAAAAAAACGCGATGCCACGTGCTTCCCTCGACGGAAGCGTATCCCCCCCTCCCTGTCTATGGCTATTTCCACGCGACAGAAGAGACACTTCACTTGTACACTTACTGAATTGTATGTGTGACTCCGGCGCAGAGTTGTGAATGAGCAGAGGTGGCACTCGGAAAATTGCGAGGTTATGAAGTTTTTTTTTATCGTATTGGACAGTAAAAGACGTTTATTTTGAGAGCCTTGTAAGTAAAAAAAAATATAACGTAATTTTAAAATCAATATAACATAGCTTAATTTGGATTAAACAAAAAATGCGGTAATCTTTTATGAAACTAAAGTAAATCTATGCCAAAAACAAAGATCTTATAAGGATCATTACAAAATTTTGCTTCCAAACTTATTACGAAATAATATCTAGTAAAATTATCCGTCAAGGTAGCGTTCTTGTTAGGTACTACAACAGTAAATAAGGCAGTATCAAGTGGCGTCATTCAGTTCCATCATCGAAAGCCAAGTCGAAACGAAGGTCAAGTTTTAAACATTATTTGATTTGATTGTAACATTGAGCTTGACTTTCGGCTTTTCAGGAATAATAAAAGCTTAGAAAACAAGACATATCTACTCGTTGCCTAAGCCCGGCGACGTGCGGCATGCGCCGGAGTGGCTCGCGGCGCATCCGGCGCGCGCCGCGAACGAAAACAACCCGCGCACGCGCTCCACGCGTCATATACGTAATAAATTAATAATGAATTAAAATATATAAATAGTTTTTTATCATGTTATATTTAAAGGTTCTCGTCAGTGTCCGCGACGGCGCCATTAATTTGCCAAGAAAGTCGTACTTCGTGCTGTCAACATTTTTCTGGGAATCATGACGTAGAGTTGTAGAAAGATGAGTAGTCAATTCTTTAACAGTACGCATATAACAGTGCAGTTGTCTAAAACCAAAAGGCAACAACGTGACCGAACCTGTGATGGCGTTGGTCTGGTGCGGACAATAATACTGTCATTATTAAATTACACACATCCTGATATTTCTGGACAAGTTATATTTCCGGTCCATAATTATCATAGGTACTGCAAATGTCTGGCTTAAACAAGCAGAATAAAGCTTATTCAGATGCAGTGTTGCAGCATACAAAGTTCATTATTTGCAAAACATATTATTTTATACATCAAATTTAGTGATAAAAACGCAACAACCGATAGTGACTTATCCCAGTTGCGATTTGCGGGCGAGCTGCGGGCAAGTTTCCATACAAAGCCAGTCGCGACGAACTCGCGGCGATTTAGCGACATTTGTATGGAACTTCGCTTCTAACCCGCCCGCAAATCGTAAGTATGATAAAATAAAGACGCGATCATCAAATTGTGCAACAGTTTAATATTACTTACCCTTACTCATCAATTCCAAGAAAATACTCATTAAATTTGAATTCGACCGAAGAATATAACGAAGGTGAACCAGTAAAGTAAGATCGTAAAAGCAACATTTGCCTGGCAACTTAAGACATTATAATTATGTATTACACACCGGCACTTGTTCGTACTTGCACATGATAATCTCCGGGTTACTCATCGGAGTGAGCAATGGTTTTGGTATTTGTAAGCAATATTGGAGGCCAAACGTAGACCTACATCAAACTTAATAAGACAACAAAAGTATGTACCTATTTAATTTAATTTTCAAAGGTAAATTCCACGAGCGCTTGACTGATATGGGCTTTTTTATTTAAAGTGCGTTCTTACGAGTAACTGACAGTCAGCAGGTCGTCACAGAACTGACGATTAGTGTCAAACTCCATACATTTCGTCACGGACTGACAGGTTAGACCAAGGACTTTAAAATAAATAGCCGGACGGAGCATCGCTACAAAGAATTGAAGCATCAATAATCCGCCGGCTAACTGAATGCTGGTTGGTCAGGTCAATGTGTGCGCGCTGCGGGTAGTAGGAAAAAACTAGTTGATGTGTGCGTGCGGGCTCGTAAGTACAAGCAGCCGGCCGACTAAAAATGCTTCAGTTCTCTGTTGGTGACGCTCCGTCCGGCTATTTATTTTAAGGTCCTTGGGTTAGACGGTATTTGAACATAGCTTAAGTTTCACCTAACCGTAGATTTTAAAATAAAAATGCCCATATGCAGCATTCTATCTCTTATTATAAGTACCTGCAAAGGGTAAGAGCAACAGAAAATAAGTTATTAGTTTTAGACGGTTGCGGAGAAACTGGTATGGTGTTAACTATATTTTTAGTATTTTCATTCTGATAATGGGTTTTCGGGAAATAAAAATTAATTACGCAAGATAACGTAGGTTTATTTATTATTCTATGTCGTTTCGCTCAGTCTTTGTATCAAAAACTTAAATATAGGTTTTAAGACATAGAAGTCCGATTATGGCAATATCCGAGAAAAAGTTCCAGTGGCAGACGTTCTATTGAATTAACCTGACCCACGCCACCAAAACACCATCAAAGTTCCCGGAAGAAACGGAAAAAGCTAAGAGAGATGTTGATTTATTTTAGGCACTCCAGTCATAGACACAAGATAGTCATGCCGAATATTATTAGAGAAAAGAGGTACAATTGTTGACAGACTAGCTGGTATGATTGTTGAAGTATGAGAGAATAATTTTGAGTTGCAGATTTGATGTTCTCGTGGAATGTGTCAAAGCGCCCAAAGCAAATTGTGTTTACTTATTGTATGTTTTTCGAAGTGTTTGTTTAATTTATTAACTATAGTAAATAAAATCACGTGTATTTATAAAGAGAGTATATTATTCACAAAGTCGTGGGACACCTACTAAAGTACCTACAGGTTATGGGCCCAGCACGCTTCCACAAGGTGATCAATCGCAATAAGGCCGGCAGCAGCAGCAGAGGCGGCAGAAACTGCCAAGGTGGGATAGTACAACAGTGGTCTCGGCGCCGAATATAATTTTGTTCCATTTAGCGTCGAGACCCTTGGTGCGAGTCTCTTCAAGCAGTTGTCGAAGAGACTCACAGAAACCACGAGAGACCGAAGACCTGGCAGCTTCCTCGCTCAACGCATCAGCCTCACAATCCAGCGATCATCAGCATCCACCATGCCGCAGGGGCCATTTTTAGATTTATTTTAGTTTTAGTTTGTAGTATATTTAATTTTAAAATAGTTTTAGTGACTTTGTATTGTTATTATTTTGAAATACATGTTGCAATATATCATGCAATAAGTCATACGTACAAATCTGACGTATCAAGATTTTTGGCTCTTTGTCAGGATTGCGGCTGGACTTGGAAATTGTCAGGATTTTCTAAAAACCTAAGAGGGGTTTTTAAAAAAAAACTTAAAGAGCGGAAACGAAGTGTACGGACTTTTAGGGTGATGTCAGGGTTTTTGTCAGGACATCATATGGCAACCCGAACCGAATAAGACACTAATCAACATGTCTGCTAGGCGACTCATCGGGGACACGGAATCACGTCGTCATTAATTTTTTTAGCCTCTTACTTGACTTTATTTTTGACATTCGTGTGTGGTCCAAAGTATTAATTAGTAAGTCAAAAGTTAAATGATTCAGTTACTATTAATATAACAAACTAATTAGTTTACCTCTTTGCCAAATGCTAAAACGTTAGTCTATGGTTTTGAAATAAATAGGTATGTGTAAACTCGTACACACGATGTACGTTTTTATGTAAATAAAGTAAGCTTGAACCATGTTGTTTCATTGTAAACCATCATTAAATCTAGTCTACATTATTGTAGAAACACTGAAATTGAGTATTGTAAAATAGAATACCAACTAAAGCTGGCAGCAGCAGCTATTTGATGTTCGTAAGAATTACGGACAAATGGTATCTATAATTTATAACCAAGTAATAAGATTTTAACTATCTAATTGATACGACTTTTAAAAGGTATTTAAATGTACAGATTCGATGTTGCAATTTAATAATTATGAGTAGTGTACTACTTCATTTTTACGTCCGACGTTTTGTCACCCTTTTCAGTGTAGTCTAAAATGAAGTAATATACGCGATTTAATCCGTTTAAGTTATTTTATTCCAATTATTTACTTGCAAAAACTGGGTCGAATGGAAATAAAGGAGAGACCTGTGCCCAGCTGTGGGACACAAATAGGAAAGTAAGAAAATATATATTTTCTCCAAAAACAGTCAGCAATGAAAAAATCAAAGTAAGTAATTGTTTAATTGCGCCTGCTAATGATGTAAAGCCATACAGCACAGCGCCCACGTACATTCCGGCGGCCGGTGCGCGCGCGCAACCTGTTTAATTAAAATAAATTATCTCGCCGGCCGCGACAGCCACGCGGCTCTAATCAGGTGGAAGCGACGACTGCTTTTATGTACGTGGTTCCGTGGACTATATTTTGGTATTGTCGACATGACTTGGTTGCATTGCAAGCAAAGTTTTGATGTCGTCACCATGATTTTTCATCGTGGTCTTCGTATAATTTCGATTGAATTCTATGAAGGTGAAATGTATAGATTAACCTGTTTTATATTTAAACTTGTAAAAATGAAATAAATCTTAACATTAAATGTATTTAAAAGAAATAACTGAAATATGCTGTTTTGAGCTCTTTTTATTTATTTCTTGTATGTTTATATACTTATACAATGTGTATCTTTGGTTTGGGAATGTTTGTAGCCACGTCACGTCAAAACAATTGACCAAATTTTAACCATAATATGTCATACTAAACCGACTACTTTTTAAGATTATAGCATATCATGTTCTCTCCGGCTGCAATAGAACAAAAAGGAGGGTTATGATTGTTTTCTCTCTTCGGCAAAATCAAACGTAAAATCGACGTAACAGGGTCATAATTATGCTCTTAGGTTTGATATTTACATTGTTATAATGATGTAAATTAAAATAACTTAATAAAACCTGCGCTTTTGTTGCACTATATGAGTAAATGCACTATCTGGCCTGAAGTAAGTAAATAATATCTACCTTTAAGACGCTCTGAGTCCCTTCCAAGACCTGTCGCAGAGACTCAGAGACACAACGAGGTACCGAAGAGCTGGCAGCTTCCTCGCTCAGCGTATCAGTCTCACAATCCAGCGAGGAAATGCTGTCAGCATCTTTGGTACCTTGCCACAGGAGCCACTTTTAGATTTATTTTAGCTTTAATCTAGTTTTAGTTTATAGTATATTTAATTTTTATTTAGTTTTAGCTACTCTGTACTGCTTTTATTTTTATCAATAAACTATTATACTTTGAAGGTTCTTCCAATAAATTACCAACAGAACCCCAATGATGTTTGTCTCTGTACATTAGTTTTTTACCGTAACTTGAAATAGAAGATACCTGCACATTATGGAGACGATGTTCGACAATTTTGGAATTCTGTTACGGCGGCCATGTTGTTCGCCGCGAAAACCCGTCGCCGACAATGCCGCTTATTGGCTAATTTATTGTAATTGTTATTTACCTACTTCACCATTAAATGTTAGATGGCACTACAGCGGTACATGGTAATGTGAAAGTTTGTGAAGATGTTTGGATGTTTGCAGGTTTGGAGGTTTGGATGTTTGTTACTAAATTAATGGTAACAACTGAATGGATTGAGCTGATCGGCATGCAAGTAGACCAAGTCACAGATTAGAGAATATAAACAGATATTTCAGTGTCGCGCGTTTCCATACAAAAAACAAGAATTGTCACGCTCGTGTCGAAGCCTATTGTTTTGACGCGAGCGTGGGAATTCCCACCGCCACAGCCACAGCACGGAAACTTCGCATAGTAAAATACGTTTGCATAGTTTTCGTAGCCACGTTCGGCCGGCATCAACGGCGTTTGCGTACTGTCACGATAATTATATTGTGAAACTGTGACGTTTTGGTTGCCGGCGACCGGATCGGCTACGCCCACCGCGCGGGAGGCCAAAATCGAGTGAAGTGCACCTGACCAAGTCCTGGATTGAAACATAGGACTTTATATTCCGGTAAAGAATTCCTTTGGGATGATAACGGGACCAACGCGGGCGCAGCCGCGGGCAATTGCTAGTAAAATATAAGTTAAATTAGGTGAGTTGTTATAGATAAGCTACTAATTTGTAATTTAATCCAAAATGACTGAAAGGTTTTTTGAGGATTTACTACTAATATAATAAATGCGAAAGTAATTCTGCCTGTTTGTTACCTTTTCGCACTTAAATCAATGAACCGATTTAGACTAAATTTAGTATGAAGTTATATTGAGAGCCTAGAAAGGTAATATGATAGTTTTGATTCCGGAAATCATGCCTAATAAGGGTGGAAAGAAGGGTGGAATTTGCATGAGTAAACAATCGTTTCTCAAGTATAAGTTTTAGTTTAATTTTTAGTTTTAATTCGATTTATTGTTATTTATAATTATGGGATTATAACATTTGTTTTATAATAAATAATTTACGTCCTTTTGTTGAGAAGCGCAGTTTATCGGCAATAACTCAAAAACGGTTAATTCCATCTTGTTGAAAATAATTTTCGTTGAAAGTATTAATTAAGCGTTACCTTCGTGATTTTTTTCATATTTTTCGGAGGCACGGTTTAGAAAATAGAGGGGGGGGGACACAATTTACACAACTTTCGGAGCGATTATTTCCAAATACATTCACTTAATCAAAAACATTACTTAGGAACCTTATAGTGTTTTTTTAAGAGCTGTCGAACTATGTACCACACGTTGATATTTGCTGAAAAAAAAAATTTACTGTCTTTAACATGTATGGAGTGCCCCCCCTAAAAATATTTATTTTAATTATTTATATATACCAAACTAAGTAGCGGCTCATAAAACACACCTATATTCCAAATTTCATCAATATCCATCATGTAGTTTCTGAGTAAAATGCCTGTGACATACGGACAGACAGACAGACAGACAGACAGACGGACGGACATGACGAAACTATAAGGGTTCCGTTTTTGCCATTTTGGCTACGGAACCCTAAAAATGGATAGTAACTGAAATCGTAAGCAAACGAAGTCATACAACCGTTTTTAAATATAAACGGAAATTGTGCAATATTGAATGACATTTGTAAAAATATTGCTTTGCTAATCCGCGATATGATAACATGTTAGTCAATTAGTGCTGGCCCATCATGGCGGCTACCTCAGTCCAGCAGCAGACGCCGAACTGTCAACAGTCCAGCCTCTCCCGCACTCTAAAAAAAAATTGGTTGCTCCTAACAAGATTGTGATAGTTATAATCAAGCATCTTGATTCCATACGAGCCTAACAAGACGTTAGATGCATCAACTAAGATGATATTGATTGTTTATCATAGTTCAATTAACCATGTTCTGATTTGATTCAACAAACATTGGTGTATAAGGTTACTAATTAAACATGATCGAATCATACAAAGAAGAAAATAATGATAGAAACAAGGAATATGTTTGTTAAAATTATCAAGATTCTAGATTGTTGTTTTAATCACCAATGAACTTGCTGTTTTAATTAATCGGCTTTCGTTGATATGTTTAATATCTTGTTTGTTTTATTCAAGTTAACGCCAACAAAGAGAAAATCTCTCTTGGTAGGCTCTGATTTTTTAGAGTGCGGGGCATTCCACGAAAACGTCTACTTTGTCGGGTACGTGACGGCTATGGCAGTTAACTAACTTAAAAAAATAAAAAGTCCTAAATGATAGTATCAATTCAGTAACCAAGTCATAAAATATTGACATACCAAAAATGTACTTCCTAACTTTGTTAAAAGTATGGCATCACGTACCCGACATTCTGGTGGAATGCCCCTCCCGAGGATGCCTCGTAGAGAGGCGACACACGCGTTGAGTTTTGTATATTTGGTTGTGGTTTGTTATATTTATTTGCATGTTTTTTATTTTGCATGTGAATGCATGAAAAAACGCAAGTAATTGTACTCGTAACGGGCTACTAACTAATTGACTAACACGTTATCATATCGCTGATTAGCAAAACAACATTTTCGTTTTAATTAACATGGATTTCCATAAAGTAAGACTAAGACCTGATTCAATCGATTATTTGTGTTTGAGTGTCTAATACTATATAGATCATCGGTTCCGAACCTGGGGGTAATTACCCGTCTAGGGGTAAAATTTAGTTTTCTGAGGGGCTCATATTAAGTCGTTTTTCTTTGAGAACTTTCATATACGTGTATCACCTATTTTTTGGAGGGGTCGTTACCAAATGTACAAATCTAGAATGGGCCTGTGCTGTGGGTGAAGAGGCTATAAAAGTTAGGAACCACTGCTATAGATCTACGTTGTAATTTCATAATGAATTAGCAATTATAATACGTCGAATGAAATAGGTGCTTCAAGGTAATCAAAACTGTATCAAAGTAGGTGTGTCCAGCTTGATTAGGTAATCATAAAAATGCATACTGATCGCCCATTATGGTGGGATTGCGTGCAAATCCTAGCATTAATCTAAATTCATAACGAATCCGAACCAACTATTAATTACATTGATATTCACGACCATTAACTTAAATTAGACGACACATATAATGTATGTAAAGTGGTCAATAAACATATATACGTAGTGCAGACCCGTAAACTAATTAACAACTCCACTATCAATCTTGTCTTCAATATAACTTGAACCGTGTAATTCGCGCCGTGAGTTCGCTGCTACTTAGTTTTGTATGAAAACGCCCGCAGCTCGCCCACAAATCCGAAGTGTGATAAGAGGCCCTAAGTGATGAGCGGACCTTATTTTGGCCCCCAAATAATACAAATTAAGTAAGTAGTTCTAATTATGTAAGTACCTCTTGTAATGTGTTTTTCTGGTGTGCAATAAAGTATAATTGTATTGTGTTGGTGCTCGTGAGGAATCCAAAAGTTTTTAACCACGCATTTCTGAGATCAGTTGTAAAAAATGTTAAGTACATAACGTATAATGCACGCAAGAAAAAATTTACGAGGATTTTTTTGATTGATTTTTGTACGTAAAATAATTTTCTTTACTGTCGAATTTTACATTTTGGGTTCCTCACGAGCACTTTCGAGAAACGCCACTCTACATACTACATCTACAAAAAATATCATCGTATCAAGAAAAAAAAATTTTTTGCCGGTCTTCACATTATGTTGTACACTTTGTATAAGTAATAGTAGTATTATATTATAGACTCACCGACTTCAATTGTTGAGCCATTTAGGGTTCACATTACAATAGTCGTGTCATAGATTGTGTATTACACGACAAAATTAGACTGAAGCTATTTAGGCTTAACAGTTAAAGTCCTCCTACCCCCGATTACGAATTGTTGTTAGCAGTTCACATGTCAAATTATGTTGATGACGAGTTTGCCGGTGAACGCGTGAATGTACTGCAGAGGTATGTATCGATAAATAACAGTAAAGTTCGGAAACTCGTCCGATTAGTGCCTTTTATGTTATCTTTGTTATACTGAATACATATAAATGACATTTCGACACAATTAGGCGGTTGAAGCGTAAACAAATTAAACATGAATCTATTTAAATACCTACCATGAGAATCACGATTTTTTTTATAGTACTCATATACATATAAATAAGATATTGCTAAGTTTGAATGTGGTCGAAACAGAGTGTAATCTCAAACTCGAGTTTGACTCTGAGTCACATAGCATAGCACACTTTGCAGTCTACGAAGTTAGTGGTTAGGTACTGAACATATTTTTTTAACAACATGGATATAGTTTTATGTGGATATTATAATATTTAGGTGTAGTGAATACCCGAATACATCATTATTTTGGTGGACCAAGCGAGAACTCTACTAGCTATTCCGGTAGCGACTATTTAAAACAAGACAACGTGATACTCGACAAACATTTCCAGTGAGGTCATTCAGAACTCTCCCGTCAATCTCACCTCCAATATAACTCTACCCGTGAACTAGTAATAACAGCATGAGTGGCTCACTCCGAGATTTCGCCGCGCTGCCGTGTCATGGCAAAACACTGTAACTATGTATGGATTTCATATACCAGATACAGCGTTTTGTCATGACACGGCAGCGTGCGGCTACTACTCGTAGTACCAAATTTTCCCCACCGCAGGGGCTTAGCCAGCGACCAGGAAGAGCACGCGTTATGCGATAGAGATTTTTTTTTTGGAAGCTGACAAACTCGGAACTCTTATGGGCATAGCGATTGTCGGACCGGGTGGTCGACCGTGGCGTTCCCTGGGGTCGAACCAGGTCGCTAGCCGGACCACCCCGAGGGGTAAACGATAGAGAGAGACGGTTGGATTCGGTGCGTTTCATCCGGAGGTCGGACCCGAACTTCCATTTTGATAGAAAGAGAGACTTCTGTACGTAGTACTATTACGTATTCTGTGATAGCAGTTCGTAGACTAAGAAAATCCAGCACTTTTATAGGGAACGTGCACGACGAAAGTTCTGCCAACTGGTGCCGCCAATCTAAATCATATACCCTCTTATGCTGGGGCCACATTGACGAAAACGCCGTTAATAACGTTAATTTATCGCGTTGAAGGACGATTAACGTCAGTGTAGCTACGACTTACTATATTTGACATTGACACTTACATATTATCATTGACATTGACAGCTTGATTTGATAGGGGCAATAGTTTCCTTTATTGTCCGCCCGTGTCTCTTTTGTCGTTTAGTGCTGCCACCTATAGTTTGTGCACGTTCCCTGTCACAAGTGTGACAAGCTACTCTTTGTCGCGCGACAAATACAACCTACTTATCTCTAGTCACTCGATATAATGTGACAGTGACAGACAGGGCATGCTTTGTCGCGCTACAAGCAAAGTCGCGACGAGTTGTGGTAGACAGTCCGGTGAATCGGGACATATTTAACACCCAATTATGAATTACTACTAGTTTAGTAACGGATCAAATTATATTGGGGAGTAAATTGACGACCAATTTCTGAATTATACTAAGGATTAAAAGGACTTGTAAGTGCGTCTCCGCTCGAAATAGTCGGCGTAACATGTCATTTAGATGTGTTACGGTCGCCTTAACATCCAAGATCCAAATATAGCCCAGTCAATGAATGGTAGCATGCATAAACAATGTCACACATCTGTACACGTTATGTACATACATAATAGAACCGGGCAAATTTAATGATAATTCTGTCCACTTATACAAAATGACGTCCTAAGTGAATAGCGAATGCAATACCCGGTCAAAAATGAAACCCGTGTATTACCCGACTCTAAATAAAGTCAGTTACCCGAGTGTTCGGGTTTTCGGGTACCCGGGTTGCATTACCTACAATGAACATGCCGGCATTGCCGGCCGTGTTAAGTAAGATAAGATAAGCGAGCATGTGATGTTTTCGCGCTAAGCCCCTCTGGAAGGGCGCAATTTGGCACTACCTACTAGCCGCCCAACGAAATAGCGGAGGCAGGGCATTTCTTTGGTGATTTCCGTGGTATTGACTTCTGTGGCATCATTACTGTCAAAGTCCTGAGAGATTTGCATGACATTTTAAAATATCTGATAGAAGTCGAGGTTGTCTACGAAATACTCGAAAATGTCGTGCAAAGCTTCCAAAATGATGTCACCGAAGACAATGTCACGGAAATCACCGGAGAAATACCCTCAAACTGTACGATCTAATCTTATTTGTTCCTCTCTCCGCTTTGTTACTGTCCTTAGTCACACAAAAAAGATAAACATTGGTTGTTACGTCTTTAAAAATATGTGATTCCAGTAGTCCGGGTCTCTACAGAAACAAAAAAAAATACTCAAATTCACTATAATGTGTAAAAGGGCCATTTTTCGAGGATCTTATTCCTCTGTCCAAAAATATTGGCGAATTCCCTGTAGGACCCGCCTGAGCCTTGAAGTTGAGACTCGAAGAATCGCCCAAAAACGACAAAATAAAATAACAGCGCATAGAAGCGGCACTTCCATACTAGTGCAGGCACATATTTCGATTTAGCTGGTTAATGGTTAGGGTTGTCACACATGTAAATGCAAGCATGCTCATTTCAAATGCAGGGTCCACTGCAATATTCATGTCCAAAATTATAATATTGTAATCCCCAGTAAATACGTCATTCAGAAATGCTTAAATCGTGCATTTAAAATTGCAGTAACTTTGGACATTTTTCATTACTGCAGTAGATCCAAAAATAAAATTACGATGCTATAACAAAACTCACAAATTATAAATAAATATGGGTGTCATACTTTCTGGCGGAGACATGGTATCGTACCGAATTCAAAATAGAATCAAAAAAATGTACGAAAAATTTACTAAATGGTACGTTAATTAAAAAAAAATTGTACTACACATACTTACGAGAAAACAACGATCAATCTGTCACGGTACGATACCATGTCTCCGCCAGAAAGTATGACACAAATAGCAAAAGGAATACTATTTTTTAACACTCGCGCTCATAGGAAAGGCAATGCTCAATGTTAATATTCTAACAAAATCTAAAATAGTCACACGATTTTTCAGACTTTTAGACCCCCCCCCCCCCTCCCCCATGTCACACTTTTTCCTAGCATATTTCATCTTTTTAATATAGGCTGTCACATTTGGCTAGACCCGCCCCCTCCCCTTATGGGTGTGAGGTATTATATGGATGACCCCTAAGTAAAACTCGCCAATTTAGGGCTATTCTTCAGAAATATGTCTGCGACTCATTCATCTGACTCCATACATTTAGTATGAAAAAGGGCCAGATGAATGAGGTCTGCGGTCACCTCATTCATCTGGCCCTTTTTCATAATAAATGTATACATACATATACATATTTCTGAAGAAATGCCCTTTAAATATTTTCACACGAATAATTAGGGCTATACTTCTTCTTCTTAGAGAATACCTAAAAATACACATATTCATTGCAATGTTCAAGAAAGAAAAAGTAAAAAAAAAAACAATTGCGCAGGATTTTTGTTTCACGGGAAAGAAGCGATGGCATGATGATGACCACAGACTTAGAGTAAATAGATGTCATTAAAAAAAACGACGACGAAGCGAATTTTAGAAAATCAAAACTAATCAAGCTAATTGCAAAAAATAACTAATGGTTTGGCTAATTTTCATATAATCCTTAAATTTCGGATTATAAAAGTAAAGATTATTTAATTACATATTTAATTCTACCACATTTTCATCAAATAGAATTAGCCTTGTCAAGAATGGCCGAATAGTTATATAATTTATGAACGTATTACTTGGGTGCAATTATTTACTCTAAATGTTACGCATTCACTCTAAATGTTAAGCATTTACTCTAAATGTTAGGTATTCACTCTAAATCTGTGACGACGACACTATGCCACTTACCTTAGACGATATAAGCGTCAATGTGGGCGAGGATTCCTGTGAAACAAACGATAAGTGTCCTGCTTTAATTGCTTTTTTGAAACAAAAAAGATATCATCTTCGATAACATGATGCGCTCATTTGTTTTTCTTTTTTGCAAATCTCAAAACTTACAAATCACTAGATGGATCGGTTGTATAATTTTAAAGTAAGAATACATTTTTGTCCATGTCTTGCTGCGTGATACTGCCATTATCAACCAAGGATGTTATCTTCCTCTGGTTCTAAAATGACCAGTGATCATTATACTTTTACCTGATGGTTGCTTACTTGATAAAATGAGGCACTAAAATATAATTTTGTTGATAGGGTCGAACAAAATTTGAAGATTTCAGTCATAAAACTTCTTAGAGTAAATAATTATTTCGTAATAAATAATTTGGTAATATAGTCGGTGAATATTTTTGAAGAAACGTTTCGATAATATACAAACACGTTTCCGAATAACGTAAATACTGACGAAAATTTAGGCAGCCATTATTGAATTACAAATTATTATATTTTTTTGAGAATATAGCAGAAGAGCGTAACTTGTTATCGTAGATGAATCGGGGCTGTCATATAAATTAGGGAGTTAAAAACCAATTTAGAAATGCACGGGACATACATATATAACTCGACAGTAAATTATAAGTCATTCAGATTTGGCTCCATTCAAAAAATAAACTTTTCGACCAAAAAATAACTGTAGCTTATCATATAAAATAGAATATAACAAGTGAATCTATAAAATACAGCAAAATTCGTCTTCGATTGAGAATCGTCATTCAACATTGGATTTCGAGTCTCAAGCGGTTTCGAACATCGATACGAAAATTAAATTTCCCAGGGATTCGACCCGAGATGTCTTTGCATATAAATGTTTTCATAGAGTCACTGTTTTGCATTCTAATAAGTAAAAGTGCAATGTGCATCTAACTCATACAAGCGTAAATCTGTCAACACAAGTCAAACTACAAGCGATAATATCAAATACACTCGCAAAGTATTCGTACCCTTGGTAAAATAAAGCCGCATCTGCAAAATGACGACTTTTCAGGGGAAACGTTTAAATCTTTTTGTTTCGTATAATTTACAGCATTTGTGTAACATTCGCGTAATAAAAGCACTTTTGACGTAAAGTCACATACGGCTTTATTTTACCAAGGGTACGTATTTAAAAGTCAAGCCAAACCACTAGCTAAGTAGTAGGTAATAATCACTGTCACGTCACCACACGTAAATAAAACTTTACTACCTAAGTGTATTATTATATCGTCTTCCGAATAACAAGAACATGCTAAAATGCATGCATGCTATGTTGGTATAAGTATAATACTTCTTTGCTGGATATTAACGATAAATAAAAATAAATTGGCATGTCGTAAAACTCGTAAATCATAATAGTACCTATGCCATGTTAGGAAAATTATTTGCAATATCTGTAAAATATACGTAAATATAGCTTATCGCTGAACTAGATAGAGGAAAGCAAAATAGCTATTTTGTTATTACTACTCACTAGTTTAATTAACATTTTCGTATAGAAGCATACATGCTGTTAAAAACATAAAGTAACAAAATAAACTACTATACTAATCTGCTATTACTCAGCTACATATATGAGTCACGCAAACTAGCAAAATTCCGTTTCCCAGAAGAAAAGCGAAAGCTCGCGCCGACAGGAAAATGTCGCATTATTCACAGATAGCATCTTTTTGCATCCATATTTATTGACCCGGGTACGATTCCTCAGAAATATCCAGACGAAACCGCTCAATTATATCGATGAACAAAAAAACATAATTTAACTAACGATCAAAACATTGCGGCGGGCGTAATTATACCAGAAACGGATATTAAAAACAAAGTGTTTATTACAGTACTCGATACCTAAACGTATTTAAATAATGACTCCAAACAAAGCGCCGCAAAAAACCTTCAATGCTAGCAAAAACAAAAAACGGAATCGCATGCGAGAGCTGACCGGCAAAAAACCACTCTTCCTTTCTTAAATTATCCTGTCACGCTCACCTATAAAATGCAATTGGTTTTAAAAATTCAAACTTAAAATTGGAACTCGTTAGAATAACGTATCGTAAACTATAGGCGCTGTGTCAAGCGAAATTCAACCTTATTTCTTTCATGTAACTTTTAATAGAAGTGTAATAACAAGGTGGTGGGTTGTTGGGTGTCAGGTTGCGCGGACAATAGACGCACGCGCATGTACCTGCGCGCAAGGTGACCCGCATGAAGGGCACGAGACTGCCCTTGCGCACCCTACTCCCCCCGCCCGCGGATTTCTTGCATTCGCTTGCGTTGTCCGACACGCCATTACTGAAATGACCAGTCGTAGGGCTGCGGTGGTGTGTGTTTACTTTGGATATTTATCGATAAAGGTTTATAATTCGCAAGATCGTTTTGACGTTTTAACATAATAGAACGCCAGACAACACGACAGCTTCTTTATGAATAATCTAAAACGAAAATGGACTTAAATCATTGGTTTAAATTAAGGAAAACAAAAATCGCAGCCGTTGTATAAATAATGCGGTCAAAACCTATAATGTCAGAGAGTTAAAAAGAATGGAAATCACTTAGCTGATAAGAGCATAGTCCTAAATTAAAAGTTGAAAGAATTATCAAACAAAGTAGGTAGGTACTTACGTAGTGAACATTTTTTTAGTTGTACTCGTTGACGTCAAGACTATTAAACGTTACTGATTAATGATTTACAACCACTACATCTTAAGTCGTCATTATGAAGTACACATTTAATTAAATGAAACCTTGAAAGGCATCATATCTGTTAATTAGAGATGAGCGTTCTTGCGCGCGATGATGTGTCATAATCGCCGCAATATCATTGAATGACATTAACTTGGATTACATAAAATTGTAATTTGTTACGAAATCATTGAAACTCTAATAAAAAATCATGTTAATGCGTATTACGAATGTGTGATAATGTCATTTGAAACGTTGATTATTTCGCTTCTCACGAATTTAATTTTTGACACTTCTAAATAAGTGAAGTTGAGTTAATTAACCAGACATATTACGGGTGTCATTTTAAGAGATATATCGTATGATAAATTGGCAATTGAAGCATAACGCTCAAGTTTTAATCAGGTAGTAAATAATCCTAACAGAGTTTGTTTATTGCTTTCCAATCCATATTATATATAAAGGCTCTATTAACTTATACTATTAGATAGATAACAAATTATTTTAATTGACGGTTCTCATACTAAGCACACGTTAGTGCAGATATCCAAATACTTAAGTGTCCTATGAGTTAGCAAATAAGTAATTGATTATATTTTCGAGCGTAACCTGAATCGTGCTGAAAATTATCGATATGGCGTATCGTGAGTTCCACATCCCTATAGCTGTCAAAATTCGCGAGCATCTGACAGCAGGGCTCGAAGCGACAGGTGCTGGTCCGACCTAACACGAATCATACCGAAATTAGGACGGCAAAAAGCTAATTATTGAGTTCGGTGCAGGCGGCAAGTCGATACGTAAGCGGTGCAATTTTGCGCTCAGCGTTCCGTTTGTTTGTATCAAATGTTCTGCTCGTGTTGGAACAGAAACAGCTGAAAACCGTACTAAAAGGTTTATGAAAGGAAATGGGGAAAAATGCGATATTTGTGATTAAAGTAACAACAATTTTATGTAATACCTACTATTATTATTTCTTAAATCAGGTCAAAGTACAATAAGTAGTACATTACACAACTAGGGTGGTAAAACAAAGAAAGGCCGAGATCGCAGATGTTTGCTGCCAGAGCTACAAGCGAGGGACGTAAATTTATACGATCGAGGGCTTCTTTTATTACCTCCCGTGTTGTGTACACCATTTTATGTCTACACTTGGCCATAAAGTGGCTTTTTCCGTACGCGTAGCGTGCGGGAAAGGCCACTTTATGGCCAGGTGTGACATAAATACTTTATTGCACAAAATACAGTACAGGGTTGCGGGATAAAGTTTCCCTTCCCTTTAAAGGATCCCTTCCCTTCCAGTTAATCTTTAAGTTATTATAAAAATAAGGTCAAAGCACAAATCTTTTTTTTACTGTAGTAACTAAAATTCACAATGAAATTTGACTTAAGTTTCCTGATACATCTTAAACATTTTTAGGTCATCGATGTCTGTCTCTGACGATCTTCGTCGAATCCTTAATTTTTTTAAAAACTTAAATAATGATACACAGTAAAATACAGTGATTTTAGCGGTAGGTAAGTGGGCACCTCTACGTTCTGCTATAAGATTATTAAAAACATCCTTAGTCGTTGAGTATCTACAGTCGAAAAGAGCAGCAATCATAAATACCACTACTCGAATTTAAAATAAAACCGAAAGTAAGCCGGTTGGGTGTATAATTCGAGTAATTTCGGCGGAAATGCCCGTGACTCACGGGACTTCGAGCAATTCGCGGGAACTTGGACAGAACTATGTATCGTGAGAGGATAATGCCAATTTTAACGTACAGTCCAGAAGGGGATCACTTCGCGATTTCGCCGCGCGACTACCTACCTTCTAGTATTAAAATTTGTCCCTCCGGAGGGGCTTAGACAGCGACCAGAAAGAGCACGCGTTATGCGGTAGAGAGAGACGATCGGATGTAGTGCGCTCCGTCTGGTGGTCGGTCTCGAACGTAAGTTTTGTTAGAAAGAGAACATTTTGCACGTAGTATTACTTATTCTGTAGCACAGTCAAGTTCCGTTCCGTTCCGGTGACTCATCCAGCCAGCAGTTCTGCTGTAAGGACGCGGAGGCGTTGAGCACACAAGAGAGAGAGGGAGGGGCGACGAGGCTCATCGCGATTGCTCAGACGGGCACCCAGGCATGATACCAATAGTCGTTCAGAGATGTATAGGAACACTTAACAGGCCCTGGCTGGATCTACGGGTTCCGCGGCGGGGGGCTTTAGGTTAGGTTTTATTCTGTGGCACAGTCAAGTGTAAAAATATGGGTGCATACCAGTAGCGTGTCGTTAAAGAAATCTTTGGGCAAGCCGGAGCAGCTTTGGCTTGGATTTTCTTTAAGAGCACCAGAATTAACTGCAGAACTGCCTAATATTGGGAAAGCCGATGGGAATCGAGTTCTATGGACGCCACGCCACTGATGTAACTAGAGGTCGGATACCGGTATTTTCTCCCAACAAAAATACCGGTATTTTTTCCGTTCCTTTGTTTATTATTATAATTTTTTTAATCGGACAATCTAATAATACGGGTTTTTGTAAAATACCGATTCCGAGCTCGAGTATACATCAGTGCTTAGAAGTTTCGAGTGACGTCACTCTTTGGTACTATTTTCACCTAGGAGTGACGTCACACCGGAAGTTTGATGATCTATATCTTTGTCGATTTTTAACAATTTGATAAACCAAAAAATACTGACGGACTAAATAGAATGTTATAGTTTTAAACCAGTGGTCATTCCTATTAAGAACAGTCACAAGTGACGTGACATTCCCGTATGGTAAATGTATAATATTTAAGAGAAAATGCCAATTTAACCCCGCTTCACCGTCCAAAGAAATCCTCACCTAAGCAGAAGTAAAGTGTGCTATAATAGTAAGAAGCGCTTATAGCACCGCACACAAACACTCCCCGCCCTGCGGCATACATAACGGGCGGGGCCGGACGCGACCCAGATCCGCCTTCAATCACTGCCTGAAAGAGTGCCGAGGCTGATTCATGAGATACTTCACGTTTAGCGCCAGCAATGGGGATGTTGACTAATGTTCGATTTTACAACATAATATATCACATGGATTGGAAAATACTAAATTATCATAACACAGAAGAAAGAAAAAAGAACGGCAGGCTTGGGCGGGCGTGCGTGCGTACGTGCGTGCGTGCGTGCGTGAGTGCGTGCGTGCTTGCGTGCGTGCGTGCGTGCGTGCGTGCGTGCGTGCGTGCGTGCGTGCGTGTGTGTGTGCGTGCGTGTGTGTGTGTGAGTGAGACTTTGCATCTCTCTGCTTCTTCTACTGTCTATACATACAGGTTGGTGCATACTGCATCATTCTGTCATCGGCAGGCGGTTCTAAGATAATATGACATTTTTTAGTACGTGTGCCATCAATTTTCTTCGAGACTGGTGATCTAGTGTTGCAAATGTGTAAAGGCGGCGGTAACCACTTTCCATCAAGTGTGTTTGCCAGACTGTTTGCAACTAAAGAGGATCGAACTGCGCGCTAAGGACAACACATAACTTTCGCTTTCCAGCTGGGTTAGCACAGCCGGCCGCGACCTGAGCTTGACACACGGAGCATGACCTGTCACTTACGCTCTGTATTAAATAGAAAGGGATAGAGAAGAGTATATGTCATGCGACAAAAGGCGAGCGGTGCTTTTTTTTTTAAACCTGACTAACTCGCAACCCTAGTGGGCGTAGCGATAATATGATCGGGTGGTCGGCCGTGGCGTTCCCTGGGGTCGAACCAGGTCGCCTTGTCCCGGTCCACCTCGATAGGGTCGGACTAGGTGGGGGCCTGAACGCCTGGAGTCGAACTAGGTCGTTTGGCCAGGGCCACCTTGACTTTTCGCTGATTGCTCAGAGTGCGCAGGGCGAGCGGCGCCGTTATGCTAGTGGTACAAGTTATCCATGCTTCTTCCTAAAACAGCGACTTCCATAGGCGTAGGGTAGGGGCGCTTGGGCCATGGCCACCCCTGAATGATCTAGTGCCTTGCCTACACCAGGATGTTAGGTTATCGATTCAAAATCCTAGGATTTTTATCTAAATAATGGCTAAAGGATGACTGGAAGAGCTCGCTCTTTAGCGATATGACCGCCTATTGTCTACCACCGTTTTTATATAAGTTTGCATTGTAATTTTTCTTTTGGTGTGCAATAAAGTATAATAATGATTATAGTGTATCCTATAATGGTATCTCAAGAGTTAAGCCCCATTAACCCTCTTGAAATAACCATACTGAATACGCACTTGTGACTCTTTTGGTGTTGCAGGTGTCTATGGGCGACGGTGATTGCTTACTATCAGGCAACCCGTCTGCTCGTTTGCCCCCTATTTCATAAAAAAAATACGCCAATGGCGACTTCAGAATTAAAAAAACCAATTCTTGTTTGTTAGTGTTATGATATTAAGGATTAAGTTATAGTAAATCTTGCCGTAATTTTTTAAAAGTAGGTAGTGTTTGAGCACTCTCAATTAGTTGCTTTATACAAGTGCTGTGAACAGTTGTTGTTAAGTTGCAAACGTGTATAATCTATTGTGTGCTTATTAGTTTTGATGTCGTTAGTTTGTAATTTGTTACTGTTCCTATAATAATAAAATAAAATAAAAATAAAATAAAAATATTCCACGCAGTTCAGAATGCGCAACGGCAGGTGCGCGGGCGCGGATAAATCACTTTTTGCCGACAACGGACTAATCGCCGACGCGTTCATTAAAACTTGTATTATAATATTTGCAATTGACATTCATAATTGTATGTCATTCAAACCTTGTTTTGGTATTTGTTTTTATTCATTTTTAAGATGAGCTTATTAATGTAGACAACACAATGTCAGAAGTGGTTCACTCCGCGATTTCGCCGCGCGGCTACTAGTACCAAATTTTGATCCTCCGGAGGGGCTTAGCCAGCGACCAGAAAGAGCACGCGTTATGAGATAGAGAGAGACGGTTGGATTCAGTACGTTCCGTCCGGTGATCGAACCCAAACGTCAGTTTTGTTAGAAAAAGAGACTTCTGTATGTAGTACTATTACTAATTCTGCCGTCCTATATCTAAAACTGGACTAACCTCTATGGAGTTGTATAGGGGTTAGTCCAGTTTTAGATATCGGACGGCAGAATTCTGTGGTATTTCCTGCAATATTCTATTGGCAAAATAAGTGCTTCATGGGTTTATGTGTTCTTTTTTTTTTTTTGAAACTGACAAACTCGCAACCCATCTGGGCGTAGCGATTGTCGGACCGGGTGGTTGGCCGTGGCGTTCCCTGCGGTCGAACCAGGTCGCTAGCCAGACCACCCTGAGTTGGGTCGGACTGGGTGGGTGCCGGGGGTGCCTGGGGTCGAACCAGGTCACCTACTCCCGGTCCATCTCGATAAGATCGGGCTAGGTGGGGGCTGAACGCCTGGAGTCGAACCAGGTCGTTTGGCCATGTGTTCTTAATATGTCCATGACAAGGATTTCCCACAAAATAAATGAAAGAAAAAAGAAATCAATGGACAGTCCATCCGGTTGTTCATTCGTCGTCATTTTAATTTATTGGTTCCTCTTTCACGCAACAACGCGCAACGGACGTTTTTTCCGTATTTTTTCATAAACAAATCGTAATAGTATTTTTATTATTTGCATAAACATAGAATGTTGCTTTGCTTAACCCCCGAAATTGCCAAATATTTAATACTAGCATTTTCCCGCGGCTTCGCCCGCGTTGTTCCCGTTATTGTCCCAAAGGAACTCTTTACCGAGATATAAAGTATCCTATGTTTCAAACCAGGACTTGATCTACTTGCATGCCAAATTTCAGCTTGATCCATCCAGTTGTTATCCCGTTATTAGGTAACAAACATCCAAACATCCAAATATCCAAACATCCAAACATCTTCACAAACTTTCGCATTTATAATATTAGTGGGATTTTATGCTTTTTATGTAGGGTTCAGTGGCGTGGCGCCCAAAGAACTCGATTCCTACGGGCTTTCCTAATATCAGGCATTGAGCACCTTATTCTACAGCTCTTTAGGAAAATGTACGCCAAATCTGCAGCGGCTTGCCCAAGGACATCTTTTACGCCACGCCACTGGTAGGGCTCAGTTATGTATTAAGTAATGATTTTGTATTATAAGATTGACCGATTAAATTTTTTTTCTTTATTATTACAAGCATTTTACTATTGCAGATGCAGGTCGATTCTACATCAAATATATTACATTATATTTTCAGGAATGTTCCTCGTTTCATTCCACCCGGTATACCTACTAAATAATCATAAAAGTGTATTCTGCTTCTTCTTCGTGTGAAGGGATCAAAAATATTAATCTAAATTTTTCTTTGCCAGTACTTCGCCACCTCTATCCCTCGGGGTGAAGCTTTTAGCCGTCATTCTCACGAAGTATGTCTGCGGTCACCTAACTACCGCGACGCTGTTTTCATACTAAATGTATGGAGACGCGGTAATTAGACGCAGTCATACTTCGTGAGAATGGCCGTTAGCAGATCTTCCGCGGGTGATCAAAAATTGCTAAGTATGCCACTCATGCTATAAAATTGTATTATAAACATAAGACATCCCAATAGAAATACACTAGTTACGATCTATAAACGAACTATAAAACGCAGTGCTACCAACGCACGCCAAAATTACCCCGGTGTTTAAAAGCCCACAAAGCATTCGAGGCCCACCCCTTACCCCTCCGAGTGGCAGTTAATCGTAAAAGTTACCCTATTAAACGTTTACAGCCTTCTAAAACTTTACGTAGTGTTAGTGCGACACCCACACACCACCACAAGGTCGTAAGACAATCCGTAATTCCATGTAAATATGGTATTCTGGTTTTGGAGGGTAGGGTAGTAAA
The DNA here is from genome assembly GCA_947034925.1 of Eudemis profundana. NCBI lineage: Eukaryota > Metazoa > Arthropoda > Insecta > Lepidoptera > Tortricidae > Eudemis > Eudemis profundana. Next base: position 25,209,927 of record OX344799.1, on the reverse strand, counting down.
AAACGTGGTATAAAATAAAGCATACGGACGAATATTTGGGAGTTACCGCGTTTTGGGATAATAATATGTGGAACTGAGTTATTGTTTTGGTTGGGTTACGGAGAAGCCATTCGGTGTTTAAGAAACGACTGAATTGTGATAGCGGCACGAATTTTGAAGGCGCAAGGTATGAGGTGTAGCATACCTTATTAAACTATAGAGGTTCGTTTTTGCTTCGCCTTATTCCAATAAAAAGTCTTTATGTTTTAACCGGGGTTTTAATCTACCCGTACACTAAATTTCATGAAAATCGGTCCGATGGTTTTTGGCTGATACACGAACAAACAAACAGATAAAGGATTGATGCGAATTTGAAAACCTCTAGCTGCATATAGACTAGGTACACGGGTCCTGGCGGCATAATATCACACACTGAGACAGATTCTTTTACATGGGTTTCATTCAGAAATATGTTTGCGTACATTTAGTATGAAACTATTCTATATAACTATTCCTCTGTCTCCATACATTTAGTATGAAAAAGGGCCAGAGGAATAAGGTGACTGCAGACATATTTCTGAAGAGTAATCCACATTTCAAACAGCCATTTCCATCTTTACTATGCAGCACTACACTACTGCATCTATGAAATTACTCCCACTATCAGAATTGTAGCGCACTACAAGTTATAAACTATATCTTAACAACATAATATTCTTATCGTAGAATACATGATGCATTCATTTTTTACGACCGCTTTAGCTTAGTTGGTAGTGACCCTGCCTACGAAGCAAGAGGTCCTGGGTTCGAATCCCGGTAAGGGCATTTATTTGTGTGATGAGCACGAATATTTGTTCCTGAGTCATGGATGTTTTCTATGTATTTAAGTATTTGTATCTATTAAATATATCGTCGTCTAGTATCCATAACACAAGCCTTATTGAGCTTACTATGGGGCTAGTTCGATTTGTGTAAGATTGTCCCCTAATATTTATTTATTATTTATATTTATTTTCTCTTATTAGAATAGTAGACTAACTTTACTGCAAGCTATCAGTTTATTAAGTATACTATACCTTTTTTATTCGTTGTTTAGTTTATCCTTAATAATTGTGCCTAGTTGCCTACTATTGTAAATAAGCCGTTTACCACGTTTATCTCAACACGTCTAATAATAGTCTAGATAGTACAGAAAATATACTTATATCTTAGCGATATCTTTTTCCCGTGCGAAACTTAACTCATCCACATTCATGGTGCAACGTTGCTGTTCTTGACAGAATAGTGGTGGTCACGAAGCGCGCCTCTACGCCAGTTGACTCCGACTAGGGCATGCAATACTGGTATTGTTTGTATGCCAAATACCGAGATTTCGGTATTGGCCCATACTTGCATGCCCTATCTCTGACCTTTTCCTTCTTAAGGCAAGTGTTTGGTTTGTTAAGGCTTTTGTCTGGTCAGACCAGCACATAAGAGAACTTCGTCTTGAACCTGATAGGCCATTTAAAGATCAGTGCGCATAGTATCCATGGCTTCATTAATGCTTACCTACAGTCAAAAGCAATCCTAATAAAAAAGCCCCGCGGTTATTGAAGACAGTTATAAATTCAATTCGTAATCTCGATCAAACAGGTACTCATCTCGCCAATTAACTCTCAAGCCATTCGGACCCATAAAAACCAGGTAAATAACACTAATTAAACGATACCGAAATTCTGGTACCGCCGTACACTTATCTAAACTCAGGCGTTTATTTTTATTAGCGGGACCCTTAAAATTGTTAAGGATTGGTGTTACAACTGGCAAGCCGAATAACGAAAAAGGTCGTACGGTGTTTTGATGTTGACATGTTATACGTCGTTTCGAGGAGATAGGGTTATATCGGGAGCGAAGAAAGGTTCTAAGTTGTTGAGCGGTGCAGTTGTTATACGTTGTTGTGATAGGGTTAAGTCGGGAGACGAAGTAGGCTGCACGCTGTGCAGTTGAGGTATTTATACGTCGTATTGGATGTGGAAGGGTTAAATCGGGAGCCAAGGCCGCCCGGTCGGCAATGTGACCCATTGCGCTACATTTGTTACGTGAATTTTTGACTTGGCTATTGTTATATAAGCTCCGTTGTTTATTCAAGCGACAGCGCCGCGACATGCGGGCCGCAAAAACTGTTATGGTTGGCAAAAACAGATTGATAGAATAATGTGATTGGTTAATTTGTATTACTTCTGCTTCGCCTGAAAGAATAACGCTAACAAGGACTCTTAACTGTATAGTTAGATTTGATGAAAACTTTGCTAGGTGATGGCACCAATCATGGACATGTTTAGCACAGTAGTACCCAGTAATGGACAGCAAAGATTCAATGGCTTATAGCCGATCATTCATGGACTTACCAGTTATCCAGTTATGACCATCAGTTATCTAAAGATAGTGTTAATAGCTTAAAAATGTCTGTTAAAAAAATGGCCATAATTGGTTCTTGGCCATTACTGGTGCCGTCACCTTATTGCCATGATTTATTTAATAGTAGTTTATGCAACTGATACATAATTAAGCCTTAAAATACTACGACACTAGGACGTTTACCTCACTCAATTTATTTTTATTGCCTTAGACTGGCATATGGAGAGACGGCCCACCTGATGGAAAGTGGTCACCGCTGCATATTCAATCAAATATGATATCAATTTCTATCAGTCTTAACAACACCAATTCAAAACATCATACCTTACCTTCTACCTGCACGTCACACACGAGTTAAAAATCAAAGCTGTATCAAGAAATAAAACGTCACGAAACAAACCCCTAGAATAAATATAATCCCCATTAGTGCACTTCGCGAACGACCCCCTATTTGCTCCGTCTCGCTTGCACTCCGACAAAAAACTAGTACCTACGCGAGACGCGCAATCCGTTGCATTCCATACCCTGTATTAAACAAAATTAACAATCCACTTATTCACACCAAAAGGAACTCTATTGGAATGCAGTAAGACTCAAATGAGACGCATTGCTGAAGCAACTTTTTTTCACGGCAAGTGCGAAGGGTCCGGGCAATTCGGCTAGCCCTGATACCCGTAAATAACAATAACAAGTCGGTTTGGATTTCGAACGCATTGAGCGATTATGTATGACACACGATTTAGAACGCTTTTGAGTTTTAAAATTGGAATGCTGTTTTCTTTTTCAGGAGTTATATTATCAGGTGTGGCCAGCATTCAATTTGTTAAGCTCTCTTTAACAATATTAATCTGACGTGTATGAAGGTTGAAATGAATAGTTTTAATGATGAATCATTCTCTTTTTTCACCGATTAGACCAAGATATTGTTAGAAGTATCGCATTTGCACAACAACACTTATTGCACATAAATTAGTTTTTTAATGTTGTAGATAAAATGGAAAATTTAATAGGCATAGAAATAATTGTCAAACAGTAAACATTATGAGTATAAAGAATAATCAGATGGTAATCTCCCATCGAACATTTTCGGAGACACAAATCCATTACGATAATTAGGTAATTTATTTACTCGAACAAAAATAATGTCAACATAAACTGATCTTACCTTGTTTCGACAATTTCAAACGAGATCTTCACTGTACCGTTAATAGATAAAAATGTAGAAATATCGAAACTAGATAGAGATGCGCCAAACGGTCGGTGACACATTCGGTAAAGCTTTCGGTCAAAATAAATAAAAAAGTATTAAATAAATAAATTATTTAGATGGTGACGGAAATTAAGTAATTAGTTTATTAATTTAATGGAAATAGAAGATCTCTCAACTATAATATACTTGACAAGCAAGTAGAATCAACTGGTTGGGATAAATGAAGCCAATTTCGAATGAATTTAATGTGCGTGTATTCAAATTCATGCATTCGGCGATTTCGGCGAAGTGCATCTTTACGCAAACCACCAAATTTGCTTACACATCCACAACTACTTGAATAGGTCGCCCTCATTTGCCCTAAGTTAATTTTACATAATTCTATCCTTTGCCATATTGTTCATTTGCTATAAACTTCTCAGAAATGTTATAGCAGAAACTTAAATTAACTAGTATGATAATTTTAACAACAATATAAAAAGTGTATTTGTTTTTAGAAAAAACGACTTTCGGGCAAATGTAAATAATGACTAATAAAATTAGGGCAAACGAAATGATGATTGACTGGAACTCCAATTCGGCGAAATATCGACATTCAAGTGCCGGATTTCGTTATTTTCGGCGAATCCACCAGGGCATCTCTAGCTAGCAGTAGATTTGCGCGGGCGCACATATCCATAACTACTTGAACTCTACTCGGCTAATGGTCGGTATTTGCATAAAAACGCGATAATATCTACAATTGCCGTCACCGACTGCGTGGAAATTTACATGACGCCCATTTTTGAGATAATAACGTAAGCTCTTCCTCGAAATTGATGCGATTGAAAATGGCCGCTTATTCTAATAAGCTTTTTTATAATAAGTACCTACAGTCACCGACTATTTCGTCGACCCGAAAACCCGGTACCCGGGACTTTATTTAGAATCGGGTAAAACCCGGGTTAAAAACCTAGTAATTCATAAAAATATGCATGTATCGTTATATTTTAAAGATAATAAATAAAATCTAACGTCGGCCGCCTTAAAGCAAACGCAAAAAAACATTACACGCTTGCTTATCTTACTTAACACAGGCATTCGTAGGTTATGCAACCCGGGTACCCGAAAACCCGAATTAAACCCGGGGTAACTGACTTTTTTCTAAAGTCGAGTAATTACCCGGGTTTCAATGGAGTAAGGGTTAGGTAAAGTAATACCTATCCCTCGATGAAACGCGACGCGGCGAGTAAAAATATCTTACACAACTCTATTTCTATGCAACTAGGTTGTGCCAGATTCAATACGTGGCCCGTTTTATGATTGCTAGATGCCACTGCCTTCTTCTTTTTAATGCTAGAACCTCCAGGTCCCCTAAAAGCACGTTTTGTGTGTGGTTTAAGATGTAAATTGCATGTCAGTATATTTTTACGGATTACTTAAACCATTTATCAAACCAGCAGCGACGATCTTGAAAAATCTATTTGTCAAGTTGTACTAAAAATCGTCTATGGCTAGATGACGACACATTCGATTATACATTTGAGATAAGCGGGTAAAATATGCATATCCAAGTATACATTACGCTCTGAATCACTGCGTAGTTTCCGAGATTCTGGTTACCGGCCATTGATTGAGCAACCATTGGTTTTACCGTATCGGTAGGTAATTGTGTATATGAATTAATGTAATGTGTGTGGCTTGTGTAATAATGTGTGTAGATTCCTGGTAACTATAGCTTGGCAACTTCGTTGGTGACACTCACCTGTGTGCTTTTTGCTATGTGCAGCCGTAACTAATTACACAAGTTACCGCCAACACGAACGGCGACCGACGGAGGCAGCCTCCGGAGGCCCCCGTTCGTGCACATAGCAAAAAGCACACAGGTGAGTGTCACCAACGAAGTTACCAAGTTATAAGTATGCTGCATTTGTGTTCATTATACTCGTAGATACGACAAATGGGTTTAGTTTTTGTGAATCTATTTTATTATAGAGCAAGGATAAAATGAAACAAACAATTAAACAAGTTGCGTCCCTCCCGCAATGACCCATGTTGACGTGATGTGTGTGTTCTTCGATGGTGAGACGTTGCGTGTGTGTTATTGGAACAACACTGGCGTAGTGACGTTCCATCTCGGAAAGAACGTACTTTGTAATATTTACCCGACTGCGGCGAAGCCCAAAGGGTTCGTGTTTGACCTGTATGTATGTCCGTTCCTATGTCCGCTCGTAACTACTCAACGGTACAACCGATTTTGATAAATGATATATCATTAGATTCGTATTGATGGCCCGAGTGTCACTGGTTCGTGAAAATAAACAAAATAGCGGATTTTATGCACTTTTAAAATGCACCGCGGTCGGGTTTTCTTTAGTCATTATATTGTAGGTACCACGTTACAGAACTGGTTGTAACAGTGCGTTTAGTTATGCTTTTAATAACTGTCGAATGTAACTCATTTTTATACACCCATCTTGCTTAAAGAGATATCCCGTTGCACAAATGTTCTTTAGGTTTGATGCTTCGAGTCACATTAAAATAATAACAAAGTTTCCGATTAGGACATAACCTAATCAGAAACCTTATTTTTTTTTTTCTGTTCTTATTTTCTAAGAGAGAATAATAAAATCGTTTGTTTTTAAGTCTATCTAGCAGTCAACAGTTGTGAAGTAGCATAACGAAACTGAGATTTTATTTTTTCTCAGTTTCGTTACGATTTTCCCCTATATTAATTTAGGCGTAACGAAACTGAGAAATTCAAAATTTGTACGGATATAAGACACACCATGATCAGACAAAAAAAGTAAAAGGTACATTTTTTCTGTAATTGACCCATAAGTTATTGCATATTTATTAGACTAATTAGACTCGTGTATATTTTTAAGATTAGCCCGCTGAGATAGACGCAAGAAAACGACGCAATTACTATTACAAGTACGATAACCTTAGAAGAAACCGTAAGTGCATTATGGTTACTACAATCCGACCTCTGTATTGCGACATCCATACGACATGTGATACGAACCTCTTCAAAACTTGATTTAATCTCGCATTAAAAAAAAAACAAATTTAAATATCTAAACTGCGCGACATGAACTAATGTCACTGGCCACGCACTATTAAAAAGAAAAGTACAGTTAACCACATTAGGCATGTCTTCTTTACATAATTAGAAGTTTCTAAGAACGAAATAATTGGTTGTTAATGCGAAACGTTTTATGTTTTCGTATAAATCTGTGCTCGTCGCTTCCGGTGGTTTATTAATTTCGTTTTAATTAAAAATAGTATCTTTATCGAGCTAGCTGGATTAGCATACCGGCCGTGCAATATCGAGCTTACCAGCACTTTACATAAGCGGACTAGTCCGTACCAAATTAGACCAGTTTTTATTTTATTGTTTTATCCTAGATTCGTACGCTTTCTTTATTACTTTTATATATCTTTGTATTTTTATAACATATTACTGAACTATTAAACTTTGGCCGTAGCAATAATTTATTAAAATAATAATAAATTCACAAGCCATAAAAACGCATCCCTCAAAACGATTTAACCTAACCTAAAATTGTAACAAAAAGTGTTGTAACTCGAAAAGGTTTTTTCTGCCGGGAGCAATGGCGGCCGCATAGACAATAGCGGCCATTATGGCGGACAGTGCGCTCATTACCGGGTTTTTGCGTTTGGATTTGGAGCAGGCATTGTTCGGGCGCGTCTACCTGTGCCTGTGTGCCTGTCGTTTTAGATCGACCGTTAAAATCGAATGTGTGAGTTACTATAACCTTCACGTATCTGTTTACGTCAATAATTTTAATTATTAGACTGTTGGGTTACTTCATACGGTTAGGTGGTATTGAGAGGTTCCTTTTAATTTTATTTTAAGTATAAAAATCAAGCCTATCAGTTTTCAAAATAAAAGCCAATTTTCTATTTTATTAATTAGTGAAAAGCGGAACTTCTTTTCAATTTTACGATTACGATACTTTCATCCAAATTATACATCAGAAATCGACTACCTATAATGGCATCAGCAAGTGAGTATTAAACAAAAAAATACCTAAAGTACTTAAAACTGACACAAAAACAACAATGGCCCAGCATCCAAGATAACCCTAAAGCATTTACAACCATTATAATACGTCGCGTTAAAAAATAATGCCGCATTAAATCCTCTCACACACACATGCAGTGTAATAAGATAAATTCCATATATAAATTCGGTTGGGTCGAGTTTTTTGGGTGTCAATTAAAAATTACCGCCCGGCAGGTACTCGACAATGCTGACCCATCACCGACCCACGGAAAAACGGATCAACTATTTAATAATTTTAAACGCACTTGATACCTTTCGCCTTGGGACAGTACTATCGTAAGGTTTCTGTCTCTGTCTAGTTGCATTTGGAACTTGTTCGATTAGAGAAACAATCGATCGTTTTCAACTCTCGTTTTGTAATATTATTAATGCTGGAGGCTTTAATATGGTAATATTATTTTGTGGAAAGTTTTAGATAGCTTATCATCAGATTATACACATAATCTGTCTATTAGAGAGATAGCAAGTCAATATAAGAACGATAAAAATGTAAAATTGAACTTATTTATATGATTATAAAACTATTTTTAACGGGTTCTCTCAATTATTTTATTCTAGTTTTTCTTAATTAGCCGAATTTTAATATTTGATACAGTTGCGTTTTATATTGTAATTAACGACTAAAGTCCTAATATAGCTCTGGACTTAATTTAAAATTTTTGAATTTTTCAAGCCACAAAAATATTTCTTAATTGAAATCGGCCGTGTTAAGCCGACGTGTTCCCAAAGTCATACATCTCGGATCCCGCGGGTACCTGCATACGAAGGCAATTAGCGTTGGTACCTGCGTCTGCGCATGTGTGCGTGCGTGTGTGTGCGTGACACTTGCGCAAACACTTGCGTCCCCACAGATAAATCCTCTAATGGAATTCTGTTTTGGAGTTACAACGTTTTTCGAAGCATTAAATTACTTTACTTATGTCGTTTATTACAACAAAGCAAGATTCACTTTTTCTTTCATTGTTTTATTTTATTATAGAACTTAAACTTTAATTTTATTATAGTTATAATTTATAATTGTAGCTCCACTCCAGTCGCTAGAGGATTTGCAGTACGTAAAAGAATTCAATTCAATTCAAATTCAAATTCTTTATTTCGGACACACAATCCATAGTGTGTTAGTAAAACTTAGTCTAGTGTTAGTATGAAATTAAATTATATTATTTTTAATATTATATTATAATTACTGCCAAAATGTCAATGAAATTACTTAATATTAAAAATTAAAGGCCTGTCACCCATGTGTACACAATTCCAGTGCCTCACCCCTGGGCAATCAAACTTCAGCAGTACGGCGCTCAGGAGGCTGTTGACACTGCCTCGCACTCTGCTTATCAGCGAGGCCACACGTTTCCGCACTATAGTCGTAAAGCCATCCGTTCTAGCCTCTAGAAACATGCCTGAAGCACTGCACCAGCGGGGCAGTCCCAACAGCATCCTGAACGCGTTATTATATTGAACGCGTATCCTGTTCATCGAATTAAGTGCACCAATATCTTTCAAATCACCACCTCCATACAATTCCATTCAAACGTTAACGTATAACACAACAAACGCAAATCTGTAAAGCCTGTCAAATTGACCAAAAGGAAAGTGCTCACAGCATGAGCATTGAGCATGAAAGCAAAAAATGGACCGGCAAAGATCGCAAAAACTGCAAAACAGGAGCTTTGCCGCCGTCAGTACGGTAAGCAAAGAAAGTCGACCACCTTTGAACTGTAATACCAGTTAATATGGTCGAAAAGTGGTAAACTTTTGTGGTGTACTGTACTGAGACATGTGGCCGGCCCGTAATGGGCAATTAAAATGTCTGAACAATTTTTTGACCGCCATGATTTTTGAGGACACTCGAGACAGTTATTAAAACTAAACCTTCGCTTACAACTTAAATTTATTACTAATTAGAAGTGCTGCAACGAATACGAATATCAAAATGTGTATTCGTAATATTAAAAAGACATTCGTAAGGTATTTCTTATAACCTTTGACTTTTTACTACTCTCGTGGTTAGCGAGTGACTTACTTTATAGTTTCATACAATCCGTTATCGCGATATTGACGGCGTTTCCCGTTAATGTGGCCCCAGCATGATAGAGTACAAGATTCAGATTGCCGGCACCATTTGGCGGCACCTTCGTTGTGCACGTTCCCTATATTTCTGCAAATAAAATATGTATTGTCATTCTTTTTCTTAATTGGCATTAGTAATTAAGTGTATAAAATGCACTTCTTATGTAATTCATCATAATTCTTCTTGACTTTCATTGACTTTATAATTATTCGTATTCGTAAAAGTCCTCGTATTCAGCGAGTAATGAAAGTACTATTCGTTTTCGTAAAGGACTATTCGTTGCATTGCTATTGGAAAGCAAAGGCCCGCCGTAATCTACACCACCCGCGGCGAATGCATCTACGCTCAATCCACCGTTGCAATTACCGCCCTCATCCCAAACTTACGAACTCAAATAACAGGGCGCCATCGCAGATTTACGAGCGCATTCTAAGAACGAGCAGGTAAAAAACTTACTTGTTTTCATATTCGCGTGCAGTCATGATTCATTTATATTATAAAGTAATCGACGTGATTCAGGCTAGACGCGAAAAAAATGTTAGACTCAAATTGTCGAAGGCCGTACGCTGGCGGCAATTAAAAATAATTAGGGAACAAGATGCCGGCTTCTCGGAAGGACCAGTACATTTACATACGGCTAAGTATACTGAACACGATTAGGGGCACTAGTGATTGAAAAGGGCAACCGGCCAGTATTAATTTCGGCTTATTTGGAGCTTTAAACAGTTTATTTATCCTTTTAAGAGGGGTTTGAAAATTTGAAACAGTTTCGATCGAGACTATAACTGAAGTGTCAAGTGAAAGAAGTACCTTTATGATAGTTGTGTGTGTGTGTTTAAAACGGTGGGGAGGTTAAGATTTATTGCGTGTAATGGAAGAGCAAACAAACGCGTATCAGCTTGATTTTTTGCAATTTAGAGTGATGTTCGACACAAAAATTATTTAAAAAAAAACAACTAGATTTACACGTTCGCGGGCGGTACCCAAATTATGGAATGTATCTAGATCTAGAATGATAGCAAAATTGCGCCATATGATCTTATAGAATGACAGCGGCAAGCGCCGTACTGCGCGTGTGTGTTGACTTACAACTCTTAAGAAAAATGTACGCCAAATCTACACCGGCTTGCCCAAAGATATCTTTTACGCTACGCCACTGGTACCTACCTATAGTATTTGAAGAGTTCTCTCAACTCTTCATGGATCCCTTTCATCAGACTTGGATTTAGAAACAAATGCACGAGTTATTATGAAAAATACTCTCATTGCTATAACAGAAAGAAGTGGCTCTCTCCGCAATTTCGTCTGGTGGGTAGGCCTCAAAAGTTGCCGAACACATTTGTATCGTGGCGTAGTACTAAAGTGTCCAGCTACTTTTGAGGCTGACTGTACCAAATTTTGCCCCTCCGGGGCGTTATGCGATAGAGGGACGGTTGGATTCGGTGCATTCCGTCCGGTGATCGGATCCGAACGTCAGTTTTGTTGGAAAGAGAGACTTCTGTACGTAGTACTATTATTTATTCTGTGACTATACATGTTCCTTTAATATTTCAGGAGTTCCCTGGGCCCCTCAGGGATCCTATAATCAGCTGTACCTACTTCTATCACAACTGTGACACGCGTCTCTTTGTCTAGCGACAAATGCTATACCCATCTCTTTCCACGCAATATAGTGTGACAGTTACAGGTGATGCTCGCGCGTGAATCGAAGTCACGGCCAGTTATGCTAGGCAGCCGGGATTTTGAAAAAAAAATCTAATCTCAAAGTAACACTTTCAATTAAAAAAATCAAATCGGTTCATAAACGAAGTTCTAAGGTAACAAACATAAAAAAAAATACGACAGAAAACGTCTTCTTGTGAAGTTGGTTAAAAATTACGCAACCTAACCGTAACCAGATATTAAAAAAAGGTAACAAACTATTCGTTCCACGTATTCTTACTTCCTTTTTCGTTTGCGCGGCAAAATGGGCCATTTCTTTTTATTTCCCAGCCGTGAGTCAGTTGGGCAGTAGGTCGGAGTCGGGAGCTGCATTCAGACTGCATTCTCTTTATTTCAAACTGGTCGCTAGTGTTACCATATATCAGGATTTTTCCTGAGATTTCAGGATTTTAGGACTCATGACAGAATTATCGCCGGAATTTGAAAAGCTCGAGTATAATCGATTTTTCAATAAAATCCATACATTTTGTTGTTAAAAGTTACAATCAACATAAACAAAAACAAGTAAAAAAACCTTCAGATGTTATCGTGAAGGAAGAACATAGTGTGTTCATTTTTATTCTAACAAATAACTGTGTCCCTTCCCTATCGGTTGGTTGACGAATGCTTATAAGGATGTAAGGTAAATGAGATTCGAGATAAAATCTCGGGCTTTTTTGTCAAAATCGTTCTTTTTGTCTTCGGACTTTTCAAGTTTTCACCTGGTAACCCTATTCGCAGTGGGATTCATTCACGGTAGGCTTTATATGCGCTGAATTTTCCTCTTCCCCCCTTCCATTTCCAAACGCCGTAACTTCACCTAACTGCTGCACAAATCCGAACTTTACCTTTTAGATCATAAGGCGTACTTTTTGAAATGAGGTTGTGTAATTAAGATCTCCCACATGTAGGTAAATCGTAGTAGGTTTCTTGGTAAAATAATGACTCGCTGCAAATTGGATTGCGTGAAAGTATATCAAAGAAACGTGGGAATTTGACGCGCAATTCTTTAACATATTACGCACTTAAAGTATTAATCATCTTTTGTCTTAAACTTTAAAACTATGACTCATTCCAGCATGCAATCAGTTGAAACCTAGATTTCTCTTAAGATTTAAAAACAAACCGGAATGTAATAAGTACCTATGGAAATTGAAACTGTACACGTATTTACTTATGAGAAATCGCTCTTTAGCGATAAGACCGCCTATTGTTTACCATTGTCTTAATATAAGTTTGAATTGTAATGTTCTTTTGTGCAATACAGTAATATTGTATTGTAGTAGTGACCTGTGATGTTTTAAGCACGAAATAACTTTGGCACCTGACAAAAGGGAGGATTTCTAATTTTGCCTTCAGAACAGTAATCTTAATGATATTGTCAAACAATTCAAATCACCTTTTGCTTGAAACAACACATGTCTAGAACTATCTGCTTTGAGAATTTCAGGTTACGACACAAAGACAAAACAAAACTACATACAGACACCGAGAAAAATAAGGAGTCGAGTCGCCCTACCGAAAATCAAATTTGCGACAACGACTTTGATCTGACCACCTTTACAGCTCTTTGCAAATACGAGTGAACTAGAGCACTCTCTTGTCCCAATATTTGGCACCATCGCCATTCGCCACAGTATAGGTAATAGCAGTAATTTGTCTTCCTAAAAAATATACATCGCGCGCATGAATGTGTGCGCCGCGCACTACAAGCAAAGTTTTAAAAATGCGTAAGATTGCTCCAGTATGGATCGCACTTACACAGACGTGCTACCGCGTATCGCGTCGTGTCGCGCGCTCCTACAGGCCGAGCGAGTCACACCGGCTGCGTGTGCACGCACTGTACGCTGCAGTTCCTTGACTTTGAGCGTGACTAGCCGCCATTTTGAAAAACATTCATACTGTACAACGCGCACGCCACGCGCACGCAGACGTGTACGCAGCCTGTCTGGCTCGGCCTTAAACGGCCGAAGTTGGACTACCTTGTTCGTCTTTATCACTTTGCCATCGCTCACTGTTTTTCCGTATCAAAATCAGAAGCACCAACATTTGTCCAAACGACGAGCCAACATCACATTAGTAACTTATCCAACAAGCAAAACAAAAGAGCCTCTCGCTCCACCGACAAGAACAAAACAATGCTATTTGTTGCACCATGATCAAAGCCTGTTTATCCATCGATTTGTTTGCACAAGTTTGCACAGGTTTGCACATGAAAGACGTCTGAGAAGCTTTGATCTAGTCTAGACCTGTGTGCATGGATGCACGCTATAATTGTGTGTCGATGAGCAACGAGTGTAGCCAAGGGTGAAGGATTTATCGATGATGTGGCTATAACTAATATTATCGTAAGCATTTGAGATATAAGGGTCGTATTAATAAACTGAGTGAGTTGCCTGCCACATCTTAGTAAGGTTTTTATTGAATTGACTTGAACGGATTTTTCATTGGTTGCGGCGCTCAAAATCGTATGTGTTCTCTTTTTGCGAGGGACTATAATTTTTCATTATTGCTAAGCCCTCAAACACCCTGAAGCTAAGGCCAGATATGAGTTCTGATCTCAAACGCACTGGCTCAAGGTACACCAATGGCCCGATGACTAACTCCCGTGGTGTTGAGGTTTTGCTGAGGCATGCCTACCGCCAAGAAGTCCGATAGTTGTAAGTGTTGTAACAACTCTAAGAGCAACCATTTGTTTAAGCACAAAAAAATACACCAATGGCTCGGCACTGAAAGTGTTAAACCTTGATGGTTTTTTATAGCCAATAACTTGACTATTAGTTTGTATATTTACTATATAATTCTACTTGTGTGACAACTTTACTTTCCTGTGGTGCCGATGATTTATTATATGTACTAGCTTATGCCCGCAACTTCGTCTGCGGTGTAAATTATAATTAGGCAATTAATCTTAATAGGCAATAAATAGTTTCTGATATTTGTATATAAATTTTGGGCCAAAAACTGCACACTGCACATTTACCGCGAAAATTAATTCTTTAGTCCATTTAAGGATTATTTCCAAAAAATTAAATGCACTTAATTAACCACTTGTTACTAACACAAAAAAAAAACAATCTACTAATATCTATATGTTACGCATGGAGTTAGAAACCTTTTACTTTAAAAATTGTACAGTCTCTAAACAAACTTTCAACCCCTACCTATTCAACCGGTTTTCGAGATAAATTTTAATGAACGATGAAATCATTTGAGTTCTATTCAGTTTAATCAGTTTTAGATACCCTACTTTAAAAATCATTTGGTCCCTTTATAAAGTTTTAGCCCCCATTTGACCCTTTTTGGTGATGAAATTCAAAAAACGGTTTAACTTTTTTTCTGTGCCCTTATTGAAGGATCTATGTACTAAGTATCAGATTTCCTACTTCAAAAATCCTTTGGACCCTATACAGAGTTTTGAACCCCCATTTAAACCCCTTTGGGGATAAATTTCAAAAAACTGCATTCACTTTTCTTTTCTCTTTTGGATGAGTTCAAGATCTACTACAAAAATCGTTTAGTCCTTTTACAAAGTTTCAACCCCTGTTTGATCCCTTTTTAGGCATGAAAAAACTGTAAAACCACATTTCTTTGTTCTTATTAGGGAGTCTATGTACGGTGTCTCAGATCGCAAACTTAATCTTTTGGTCCGTATACAAAGTTTCAACCCCTATTTAAACCCCTTTGGGGATGAATTTCAAAAAACAGCAATCACTTTTCTTTACTCTTATGGATGAGTCTATGTAAGAAGTTTAAGATCTACTACAAATACCGTTTGGTCACCATACAAAGTTTCAACCTCCGTTTGACCCCTTCTTAGGGATGAATTTCGAAAAACGGTAAAACCACTTTACTTTATTCTTACTGAGGAGTCTATGTACGATGTCTCAGAGCTCCAACTTCAAAAATCGATTGGTCCCAATACAAAGTTTCAACCCCCATTTAACCCCTTTCAGGGATGAATTTCGAAAAACCGTGAATCGACTTTCCTGTACTCATATTAAGGAAATAGACCATGTGCGAAGTCTCAGATCTCCAACTTTAAAAATCGATTGGTCCCTATACAAAGTTTCAACCCCCATTTAAACACCTTCGGAGATGAATTCCAAAAAAACAGCAATCACTTTTCTTTACTCTTATGGATGAGTCTATGTACGAAGTTCAAGATCTACTACAAAAATCGTTTGGTCCCTATACAAAATTTCAACCACCGTTTGACCCCATTTTAGGGATGAATTTCGAAAAACGGTAAAATCATTTATTTTACTCTTATTGAAGAGTATATGTACGACTCAGAGCTCCAACTTCAAAAATAGTTCGGTCGCTGTACAAGGATTCAACCCCCATTTAAACCCCTTTGGGGATGAATCCAAAAACAGCAATCACTATTCTTTACTCTTGTGGATGAGTCAATGTAAGATGTTTAAGATCTACTACAAATACCGTTTGGTCCGAATACAAAGTTTCAACCCCCTTTGACCCCTTTTTAGGGATGAATTTCGTAAAACGGTAAAACTATTTTTCTTTTATTCTTATTGAGGAGTCCATGTACGATATCTCAGAGCTCCTACTTCAAAATCCGTTTGGTCCCCGTACAAAGATTCAACCCCTATTAAACCTCTTTTGGGGATGAATTTCGAAAAACCGTGAAATTACTCCCCTGTACTTATGTTGCGGAAACTATGTACGATGTCTCAGAGCTCCAACTTCAAAAATCGTTTCAACCCCCATTTAACCCCTGTTGGGGATGAATTTCCAAAAACGGTAAAATACTTTCTTCGACCTTTATTGAAGAGTCTCAGATCTGTAACTTAAAAATAATTTGGTCCCTATACAATATTTCAACCCCTGTTTAACCTCTTTTAGGGATGAATTTCGAAAAAGGGAAAAATATCTTTTGTCTATTCATATTCAAGGGTGGATGAATTTCGAAAAACGGTAAAACCACTTTTCTTTATTCTTATTGAGGAGTCTATGTACGATGTCTCAGAGCTCCAACTTCAAAAATCGATTGGTCCCTATACAAAGTTTCAACCCCCATTTAACCCCTTTCGGGGATGAATTACGAAAAACCGTGAAATGACCTTCCTGTATTCATATTGAAGGGTCTATGTGCGAACTCTCAGATCTCCAACTTCAAAAATCATTTGGTGCCTATACAAAGTTTCAACCCCCGTTTAACCCCTTTTAGGGATGAATTTTGAAAAACGGTGAAATTACTTTTTTCATATTATATTGAAAAGTCTATGTACGAAGTTTCAGATCTCCTACTTTAAGAATCGTGTGGTCCCCATATAAACTTTCAACCCCCACTTAACCCCCTTCGGGGATGAATTTCGAAAAACCGTGAATCGACTTTCCTGTACTCATATTGAAGGGTCTATGTGCGAACTCTCAGATCTCCAACTTTAAAAATCGTTTGGTCCCTTTACAAAGTTTCAACCCCCATTTAACCCCTTTCGGGGATGAATTTCAAAAAACCGTGAAATTACTTTCCTGTACTCATATTGAAAGGTCTATGTCCGAAGTCTCAGATCTCCAACTTCAAAAATCGTTTGCCTATACAAAGTTTCAACCCCCGTTTAACCCCTTTTAGGGATGAATTTTGAAAAACGGTGAAATTACTTTTTTCATATTATATTGAAAAGTCTATGTACGAAGTTTCAGATCTCCTACTTTAAGAATCGTGTGGTCCCCATATAAACTTTCAACCCCCACTTA
Organism: Eudemis profundana; assembly: GCA_947034925.1. Taxonomy (NCBI): domain Eukaryota; kingdom Metazoa; phylum Arthropoda; class Insecta; order Lepidoptera; family Tortricidae; genus Eudemis; species Eudemis profundana. The sequence continues at coordinate 25,192,776 of OX344799.1, read as the reverse complement.
ACCCCCTTCGGGGATGAATTTCAAAAAACCGCGAAATTACTTTCCTGTACTCATATTGAAGGGTCTATGTGCTAAGTCTCAGATCTTTAACTTTAAAAATCATTAGGTACCTATACTAAGTTTCAACCCCCGTTTAACCCCTTTTAGGGATGAATTTCAAAAAACGGTGAAATTACTTTTTTCAACTTATATTGAAGAGTCTATGTTCGAAGTTTCAGATCTCCTACTTTAAAAATCGTGTGGTCTCAATTTAAACTTTCAATCCCCGTTTTACCCCTTTTAGGGATGAATTTCGAAAAAGGGTGAAATTACTTTACTTCACTCATATTGAAGGATCTATGTACGAACTCTCAGATCCCCAACTTCAAAAATCATTAGGTACCTATACAAAGTTTCAACCCCCGTTTAACCCCTTTTAGGGATGAATTTCGAAAAACGGTGAAATTACTTTTTTCAACTTATATTGAAGAGTCTATGTTCGAAGTCTCAGATCTCCTACTTTAAAAATCGTGTGATCTCAATTTAAACTTTCAACCCCCATTTAACCCCTTTCGGGGATGAATTTCGAAAAACTGTAAAATTGCTTTCCTGTACTCATATTGAAGGGTCTATGTCCGAAGTCTCAGATCTCCAACTTTAAAAATAGTTTGGTCCCTATACAAAGTTTCAACCCTTGTTTAACCCCTTTTAGGGATGAATTTCGAAAAACGGTGAAATTACTTTTTTCAACTTATATTGAAGAGTCTATGTTCGAAGTCTCAGATCTTCAACTTTAAAAATCGTGTGGTCCCCATATAAACTTTCAACCCCCATTTAACCCCCTTTGGGGATGAATTTCGAAAAATCCCTTCTTATCCCTTACTTGCGTTATACAACCACCCTACTGTGAAAATTTCAAGTTCCTAGCTTCAGTAGTTTCGCCTGTGCGTTGATGAGCCAGTAAGTCAGTCAGTCAGTCAGTCAGTCAGTCAGGACATCTTCTTTTATATATATAGATTATGTTAGGTAATAATAATTCGGTTATAATATTTTACCTTTGTATGTTGTAAATATTACGTATATTATTTGGTGGTACTGCTATGCAAGAAACTACACAATTGTATATGTTGCCTATCTGAGAAAGGAAATACAATGATGCGCACAGTTCACTTCATTTCAAAAGCCATACAGTAACTATAATGCCATTACACCGACTGGCGTAATCTGCACTTTTTTTACCAAACATTGCGACTCACAACATACGCATTACGGACAGTATCCTTACTTCATACGAACAAACAGACAAGCCGTATGGTCGCACCGTTTCTGGTTTTTAGTCTATCTAAGAAAGTGCGGTCAGAGACCACGTTTAAATCCCTATTCTATCTCGTTTTCAGAAAATATAGACAGCGAAATACTCGTACCAAAAGTAAACATAAGAACTGTACCTTTGTGAGAAGCAACTTGGAATGTATTGTACTAATTGAGTACAGGTATTTTACAAGCTATAATTAATCTAGAATTATAATAACAATAAGAACTACATACACACATTCTGAAGGAACGCTGCAAGAGCAATAATCAAGTGAAATGCTGACATTTTCAAGACTGACGTCCGAAAGTAAAATACTGTAGGTATCTTAGTTGCGTCAGCCCATTTGTTTTTTACGCGATGCCTAAGCGCTTTAGCGGCTACCCGGCTGTGAAGCGACTAATTCGCTGCGCCGGCGTCGCTCAAGCAGAGTTGACATTAATTCGTATTCGTACGCACATTGATCCTTGCATTGATAGCTCGTAAAGCTTTTTGTAAATACGACTACTGTATATGTGTAGACTAAATCATTGCATTGTATACAGATAAAATAATTTTTAAGTATTTGTACTGAATATATGTATCAGTGGCGTGGCGTAAAAGATATCCTAGGGCAAGCCGGTGTAGATTTGGCGTACATTTTCCTTAAGAGCAGTAGAAAAAGGTGCTCAAATGTCTGATATTAGGCAAGCCGGTAGGAATCGAGTTATTTGGACGCCACGCCACTGATATCTATGTATGTATGTAAACACTTTATTGCTCATAAAAACATACAGAAGCTGTACAAATATTAATGGTTATATCTAAAGGCGAACTTATCTAACTTTTGAGCAAATGAGAAAGAACCACTAATACCACAGAAGATAGACAAACTAACAAACTTAAATCATTTACTTACACAAGAAAAATAAGGAGGGCAAGTTTTGAATACGCATAATAACCTTTAACATAAATACATTAGTAATAATACACATTAGATATAATCAAACTACATATATGGGTACCCGATGTTTCAGGAAAACCCTGAATTTGCTTTATAAAACAATCTCAACTGCTCAATCTCATTTATATTAAAAAGATGTTAAACGGCAGCTGAAAATATTTCTACCATTTTATCATAGGGGAAGCTGGAAAGAAGTGTTTTTCTGGACCGCAGAAAATACCTATTCATTCATTTCAAAAAACCGTAACAAAGACTGTGCGCGCATAACGCAAACATTACCGGACTGATTTCCATGAAATTTGATGTATGTAGTATATTACAGGCCAGTAAAGTAAGAAATAGCTTCGCCTCGGCCGACAATTACATGTGATCTAAGGCTTTCTTATTTACTGGCCAAGGTGTACCTATATACTATTTTTCTATTCGACGGAGCGGGAAAGCGGAAACTTCGTTTAGCGCAGCGGCCCGAAAGTTGACGCTTTCCGGCCGGAGGACAGAAATAGTACATTGTGTAGTGTATCAAGGGCGGTAAGTAAGGAATTACAAACGAATGTTTGTTACAAGGCCGAGGCGAAGCCGAGGGCTTTAATAACACGAGTTTGTAATGTCTCGTTTCGCTCGCTCAGTCAACCAGGATATTTAATAAAGGTGACATTTTTATATGTAGATTGTACAGACCCGAACTTCGCCCAGGTTTCACATTAATGTTTCTAGTGTTGTGCTTAGTTCAGTGACCGCATCGTCGAGTGTTGCTAGCTGCCTAGACATTCACCTCTGCAAAACTAGTGTTGCCGTAAAAATTCACAAATTTTAATGCGTTTCGCGACATTTAAAATGCTTATTCCGTCGACGCTGGTAAGTCGTTTGTACTTTCAAATTGAGTGCGTTCACCGTCTGTTTACATTTGGGAGTCAAAATGATTTGCTAGTTCAGCGGTCAAGGGTTCACGTATTTTTTTTTAGTTTGTTTATTGACCCAACTGGCTCTTCATTTCTATCCTTATTCTTATTCACACTATACTTTCTTGTTGGTTCTGCCTAGGGTTTGCAGTACCGGTTTTATTTTATGATAGAACCGGGAATACCCGGTACTGCCATAATACAATTTCCCGGTTCTGCCCTGGTTTTATAGCGCTTATACTAGAGCTGAATGGTCATCTCACGAAAACTAACTCGGCCTTCGTTTTGATTGTTAACGTTATGATTTATATTATAAAGTGTGTGTGTCATATTGTGGAGATAAAAAATACTGAAGTGATTTTCGAGGCAGGTCTTTCACATTTTTACAAAAAATATAAGGTTGGAAATAAAACGAAATTTAGGCTACGACACCTTTTCTAAGAATAACCAGGAAAGCCTGTATTCATAAACTCCTAGAGTCTGTGCGGAAAGAGAATAGGCGTGGCGAAAAACGGAAGTAACCTAACCAGTATGGCATTTTTTTTTGCACATACGGTAGAAAAGCATTACAGCGCCCCGAAGTCTAAATCCTATTCTCTTTCCGCACAGACCCTTCTAAATATTATCTGTGCTGCTAGGAATCGCACTCCACAAAACCTCATGGTACAGTCGAGTTCATTTACATCGACACACTTACTGGAACAAAAATATCTGAACACGACCCTATTGTCAGGAGCATAAAAGCATGTTCAGATATTTTTGTTCTCTTATATGTGTACATGTAAATGAACTCGACTGTACAATAAAACAAGGTATAATCATATAATGTAATGTTGCCAGTGTATATGAGCTTCAGTATACTATAACGCAGTCAAGTTCAGATGACGTTATCAACATCCACAAGAAGAACATACCTTATTTTTTGTATTACGCTTATAATATCCTGTAACCAAAATCATACCCCTGTTATGTGTTCCTCACACGTATTTACCGATTATTTCCGAGAACACACTCTCCAACATGCCTTCGAAAAAATTGCCCGAAACGAGTTTTACGTCGTAACGTGACAAAAATGTAATGCCGGCCATGTTTGTTTAGGATGTGGTGCCAATAGTTAGGGTATTTGTTTACTCTAATTATATGCCCTTGTATTACTTATTATTACACCTTTGGACTTACTACGTTATGTCAACCGCTATTAGTACGAGTTTGTTAAACTTATTACACGAAGTAGAATACTGAACGCCACAATTAGGTGAACTAAATAGTTTATGCCACACCTGGCCATAAAGTGGCTTTTTCCGCACGCTGCGCGTACGGAAAAAGCCGTTTTCTGGCCAAGAGTAGACATAAAATGATGTACACAACACGGGAGGTAATAAAGAAAGCCCTCGATCGCATATTTACGTCCCTCGCTGGCAGCTCGGGCCGCAAACTTCGCGATCTCGGCCTTTCTTTATATTACCACCCTAGTTGTGTAATGTACTATTTTGAGCGAACTGGGGTAGGGCGCCGTGACGAAGTACTAAACTTATCAACGCGCCACGGGCTGAAAAAGATTGGGAACCCCTGGTATAGGGTATTGTTGATTACGATAGGTATCATAACGTAATTATTAGAAAAGCTTCAGCACTGGTTGAATTTATGGTTACACGAGTATAATCCTAGAGTATAACTATTGAAAGCGATAGCGATCGCAATTTCAATAACGTAACCAAAGCACCTAAGATATCATCATAAGGCGACAGAAAAAAAAATCCAACGATATCAAGGCGTAAAGAAATAGCGGGTAAATGCTACTTTTTCCGACTCAGGTAGGGTTTGAATTTGTAATGTAGTTTTTATTCGCGACCGAGCGAAGCGAGGTTCAACGTAAGAAGGACATAAAATGTATATGAATTGTGATAGACATACGATCTTTTCGAATGCTGCAGACATATAGAAGTTGGTCTAATTGTTGCGCCCGCGGCTGCAGATTATTATAGCTGAGCCTTTCATTCATACAGTATAAAACCACGCAATAAATGCGCTTAACTAAATCTAAAATAAACCTTAAAATCATTGACGTAAGACCTGCTATGAAGGTTTAAGTCGATTGGTTTCATTAACCTTGTGTATTTGTGCAAAATTTACCTAAATTATTTAATTTTGGTCCAAAATGGCCGCGAAATCAAATCGTGCTCAATACTTAAGCCAATATATGCAACCGGTCGTGTAGGGTAATTATTTTATAGTATAATTACAATGTCAAAGGTTACTGAGTCTGCTCGTTTGGGGCTAGCGTTGCGTTTGGAATCGTATTAAAATAAGTATTTTGCATGTATCGTTATTAAGACTTACGTTATTCAACTTCTTATGGAATGAGGCACGCATTAATATCTTTGCCGGACTTACGCTATAGGGATAATGAGTGGTGTCAGATGTTTTTGTATGTTCCATTTCATCATTATATTATCAACATTAAAAAGTATATTATAAGTGTATTTACTTCTATTTTTTTAATCTTTTGACATCGTTACATTTATCCTCATTTATTATTTTTGCTTTTATCGATCACGGCGTGAATACTTATAATTTCGTCTGTACAAATTTATACTGTTAGGCTGCGTTTCCACCGGAGCTAAGCTATGTAGCTAAGCGGTGTGCGAGGAAAAAATCCACCAATCAACGTGCCTAGCCTTGCTCAGCGCAGCCCGGCATTAGAGGATTTTTTCCTCGCACACCGCTTAGCTACATAGCTTAGCTCCGGTGGAAACGCAGCCTTATTTTGGTAGTGAAATAAATGATCTATCGATCTATAAAGCCCAATATAAGTACCCAGCCCCGTCGCTTTTGAAAACTTATACAAAATTGTCTACCTATCATCATCGAAATGAAATTAAATGAAATACCTAATTTATTCCTGCAAGTAGGTCTCAAGGGCTCTTTCACATGTCTGATTCTTTTGGCGCTTCGGCAAATGACATCAGCCTATATACGTCCCACTGCCACATGCCTACTCTTATAGATGAGAGTGAATGGGCTGTAGTCCCTACGCTAGCCCACTGCGGATTGGACATCCATCACATACACATTTATATTTAACACCATTGTACCTACCTACTGTATTCTTAGCAAATAAATATTTTTGATTTGATTTGAGTTTCTTCGCTGATGTATGCAGGTTTCTACCTTCAATCAGGTTGATACTATCAAGGACCATTAAAACAAGAGGACTGCCATTCTCCATAGTTTGGATCGTGCCCCGACCGCAAGGGGATATCCAGGCAAAAACTAGATGGCACTAAAAAACTAAACATTTAACGATGTTATAATTGAACAAAGAAACATAGTACAGTAACAATTAGTTCGTAAACAGCTAATAATAAATAAATTCTAACATTCAAATACTGTGTCACGCTTGCAAAAATGAATAATTGTAAATAATATAATTCTTATACCAAGCTTATACATAGATGGCGTTGTAAATATCGGGGAACAGCTTTTTGTATGGAGAATGACAGTCATGTTTTAATGGTCAACATTTATGTCATAACTGAGACTTAAGTCGCAGGCTAATCAAATAACCGCATAAAACTAACAAGATCGCATTCAAACAGGTCAAGTTACGCTAACTACGCAGTCTAACAAGTGTCGGGTATAAATGGAGATGCAGGAACCCTCGTGCTCGAGAGCGCCACTGAGCCGACCCAGTTCCGCACAAAGCCTGCCCTAACTACAGCTTAGCTGGCGTTCCGCGGTGACCCTGTTTTCTTACGAGCATTTGCGATATTTGTGTCGCTCGCGCTAAGGGCCTTATCACACTGGGGTGAATCAGCTTTTCTTTGCTTTATGCAAAGATTGCCCTTTCTCCTTATTTGTTCACCTTTTGCATGTTTTAACATGATTTAAATGAAACAAGATCTTACATATAGAGATAGATTAAGGTAAAAATTAAAATAAAACTAGTTTTCAATAAATAAATAGGGTGACCCAGCGGACGAACCCTTATTTTCATACAAAAGTGAAGGACAGCTATGTCCCCTGGGTCACTGCTTATAAACAAGTTATAATAAAGAAATTATAATAAGAAGTAGCTTTATTATCTGTCTTTTAAATGAGCATACACCTTATTCAAAAAATATCTGAATAAAGATTTCCTTTCAATTTTAGTCGGAGAAGGTGAAATTTTGTTGACAAAGAAAAGTTGATTCACCCACTGGCGATTTGCGAGCGAGTGAGAAGCGAAGTTCCATACAAAATGTCGCTGGATTAGTCATATAGCAAGAGTAGCAAATCCTACGGGCCCCGCGCGTCATGTCATTTCCTCACGTATAAAATTACCGGTCAGTCGGTATTTAAGCATTATCTAAGACCAACCAAGCACCTCTTTGAAGAAATGCTAGAGCCCCGCGCTGGCTTAATCCGGCACTGAAACTCACCCGCAAATCACAAATGTGGTAAGGCCCTTAAACATTTCATTTAAAATGTACATACATCAGCGGTTGTAAATACTGAAACATTTTGCGTTTTGTTAGTAATGTACCACTAAATAACATCTTAGATAGTGTTTAATAGAATAGACAAAAATAAAAACAGTACAAAGTAACTAAAACTAGATTTAAATAAAAAGGTATGGTAGCGAAGGTGCTTGCATAATTTCTTCACTGGATTGTGAGGCAATTATCTAGATTCATTCCCCAATATCGATCCCCAATTTTTGTACTAAGAATTAGAAGACGGTAAATAGATTTTCCGTTTTGACTGAGAATATTTTTTTTTGAAATCTGACCAATGATTGCTAGTCATTTTTCAATTTATGTAACTATATCAAGATCAAACGTTTTCTAATAAACTCTGAATCACTTATTAAAGTCCCTTGCACTTAATGACCCATGCAACTCAACAACAGGTTAACATAACATTACTCCATTGCTATAAAAGGACGTATATTTATTCAAAAGACACATCATCTTAGACGTAACCGTGACAGGGAATCGATCGACAAAAAATCGCACTGTCCAACAAGCGTGAAAGAAAGACAGATGTCGTACAGTTTTCTTTGCAGATACGTCGTTATAGCGTCACAGTAAGTATGTAATGTGTGGTACACGTGCATGCGATCGCAGCGAGCGACGTATTCTCACGTCCGGCGACATTCGCACAAAGCGCACGTGATTTATCGCACGACCCTGGATCGCCCCCGCCCTTCGACACGGCACTGCCGGTGCGGACGACGCTTTAGCCCCGGGTCAGGCTTTTCAGATGCTTTTATCCGACCAAGCAAAACGTTGATACTTGTGGGAAGCCAGGCGTAGTTCTCTGAGTAGACTGTTTGTGCAGGACCGATTCCAGTGCAGAATTGCACTTGATGTTCTAGCTGTTATCTTCTCAAGCCTTTTTCACTTGGGTTGTTGAGGTGAATTTATAAGCTGTTACTGAAATATGCACAATGGTAGGTCTCTGACCTCTTAGTTTTGAATAAGAAATAATTATATCATTGGTAATAAAGGGTTAGTTACACTCCAACTCCCATTTCTTTTCTTATCAGTATAGATTACCCATAACCTCAAATTGTGGACAGGACAAATTACATTATCGATATCCCTTTTTATATTAGCTCGTATTTTTTCTTATAAAATATTTTTTCTTCTTGACTTCGTTTTCTATGTAAAAGGGATGAATTTCAAGATAAACCTCTCATTTTCACACTATCTACAGCTTAGTTTTGAATAGCTTGGAAGCTATACCGCTTGAAATATCCAATTCCTAAATTTTCTTTATTGTAAATAAACAACTATACCTTTATAAACACTTTTAAACCTCTTTAAGAAATAAAAAAATAGCAAAGCGTCGAATCAGCGCACATTTCCGAGAGCGCGACCCACCCCCGCGTTCATCGTTGATTCACGCAAAAAACAAACGCAATAACATACTTCACATTTCCTGGTCCACACACAGGCCAAAATCAACCTTAAAGTGTGTTTGGAAGGTTCGTATTCACTTGACATGAGCACTGTTTTCTTAATCGTGACTGCTGTTGCACTGATCATTTCGTCAATATTATATTTTGATGGAAATTAAGTGTTAAGATAAGCGTAGACATTCTACACGATTATCTTTAAGGAGATGGTACGAGGTTTAGTGTACGTTTTATGTTTTCGCGATGAGGTTTAGTGATTTTTGAGAATGTTTGGGTAAGTGTCGATACATAAATATTAATGTCGCTATAGTCAAGTTTCTAAACTAGGAAGTTATTTTACATAGTAATGACACTATAATTTCTCGCTTGTGCATTCGATTTGTTTTTTCAGAAGTAAAAACTATTAGAGTGCGATTACGTTAACATTGCAGAGCGGAACATGGCAGCACCTCCGTTTAAAAGTGAATTGAATGTCTCAGAAAATGTGAGTTTTAAATGGAGGTGTTGCCATGTCCCGCTCTGCAAAGAAGTTATCGTAGTCTCACTCTACGCTACACAAAATCTTACTTTTTTGAGCTCTTCTTCATGGAGATAACTGCTGTCGAACAAATGAACTTTTAAAGTGACAGACAGTTCATGAGTAGATAAAGACTAAAAAGTTTCTGGTCAAGATCCTTATTAATCAAAGGAAGGTGCCAAAGTTAACGGTACCACCTCACAAAAACAATCTCACGAAACACTTACCGCAAGTATTAATTTATGACGCTTTCTACTTAAACTCCATAAACCCGCCGTATATTTGAAATTAAAGAAATTATAGTTATAAATTACAATCAAACTGTCACATGTTGTCGTTACGCAAACACCTAGAAAGCTATGCTAATACGCACATACACACTTGATTCTATGAACCAACTTACATGTTCACTTCGCGACACATATAACCTAACCTGCACCTTATCGCCATTGGAATACCGGTTAAAATAAAACAGTTTTTTTGGTCAGCTGCAGATGAAGACTCGTCATCTTCTTTTGGGTAAATCACCGAATGCGCCATTTACATAAAATCAATTCGATATCTGCGTCAGTGCGACCGGTGTCGGTAATTTGTGTGCTTCAAAATGTCTGGTAACAGTTTACTTTTTCTAGTCCACTTTATATCTGTTAAATGCTGGTTTATCTTTAAATACGTTACCAAAACAAATATAATTTATTACACACCAGAAAAATACATTACAGGAGGTACATTACATAATTAAAAACAATTTCAAAAGGCAGATAACAAGTCTTATCACTAAAAAGCGTTAACAAACGTTACATCAAATGTTCCATTTCATCGACATATTTAACCGAAATTCGAAACTTAACCAAACTAATGGTCATCGTAATATGACGTTTAAAAATTTAAATTTTTTACTATACTATTTTCCAAATACTCGTAGTATAGGGTTCATGGTCAGTGAAGACTAAGAAATTCACAAACTTGCAGGCTGTGAAAAGAGTTTTTTTCTGTGAAATTGGAACACTACAGGACGCTCTTGCTTGGGTAGTTTTATGAAGTTGCGTTATATCATGGGATTTTTCAGGAAGTAAGAAAACCAACCGTAACCACACAAAGACTCGTCAATATGGTGTCATCAAAACTATTTACTATCCAAAAGTATAAATTAATCTAGCAACATAATACTTGACACGGCAATCGCGATCCCACCCGAGATCGTAACCCGATATTGTGCACACGACGAACAAAAACCATACAATAAAAGGTCATATATTCCTTTAAAAATCCTACAACCATACATCCATATCGATATCAACGGAGAGACCAACGCCAGACAATACACTATGTTTTTATCTAAAAGGATTTCGCTGTGTGCTTCATATCTAATAATATTCCATAGACAAAAACGTTTTTTTAATAAAAAAAAAGGTTAAAAGCATTACTCGCAGTACCTGACTCGGACACAAAAAATATGATTAATGAAGGTCAATATTAAATAATCTGAAGCAGGTAAAGTGGCGATTTTTTAACCGTCGCCGGGTATTGTGCGTGCGTCGCGCATGGCGTAATTATAAATCGGCCGTTTAATACCTGCGCGTGATTCACATGTTTGAATCACGATATCCTTGTCCGTTGTGCAATGTGGCGTACTTTTTACTTGCGATTTGTTGGTCCACGTCAGATGATTAGTGTGAGAATGAACAGAGATATTCGCAAAAACTAGTTGTGATCAATGTGTGACATAATTTTTCATTTTCAAAGTGTACGAAATGGAAATAAAACAGTAGAAGTTAAGTAAGATCTTCTTATAAAAATAACTGGCATTTAGAAAAAAAAAATGTTATGTTTAGGCTTCGCTTCGGTAAAAAAAAAAGCTTTACAGTAACAGTACATCGTACACTGACAGTAGCGATCTACTACAGCCAAATATGTCAGTCCTAAGGCTTAGGATTATTTTCTTTCGGCACTAAATATGCAAAATGATAACTACAATTTGTGATAAAAGTACCTAGTCTCACCATTTATTTGTAGGCACACAAAAGTACAGCAGGTTTAAAAACTGTCCCACACCAACATTACCCGGTGCTTTCATTATGTCCTTTCAACGCGCAACGGTCAGACAAAACGAAGGAAACATGCTATAGTAATATTATTGAATATTGATACTACAACGATGTCGAACCAAGGTAGGTATCTATTTCTAGTTAAAGTAAAGTGTACAAAGTTGACACTCGACTATTTGTTTGTAGTTGTCCGACGAGTTTCACTATTACACGGTATATTTGATAGGTACTATAAAGATTTACAATTCCCAAATCAATCGTATAGTTAGCACGGTCTTCACAAACGCTGGTGCATTCAAACTCAGCATAATTGGCGAGCTTATCATTACATAAACCAACTACGAAAAGATACTAACTACAACCAACATTTAAAAACAAATTTTAACTCTATCTTAACTGCTATATGACTCAAATTTGAAGCTCCTACCGCTAGATTAGTATCTTTATCGATAAGTTCGGAATAGCTGTTTTGACACCTAGGCATACGTATGGCAATAAGATATTTATTGAATAAAACGTTAAATTACTTTGGAATAATACGACTGTAAAACGTTTCCTGCGACCGCTAATAGTTAATACGCAAGTAGTCTCAAAGTCTCAATAACGGTAGAATTATCAAACATTTATAGATGACACAGAATGTGTTATGTGCCAAACTAATTTTAGGTATAACATTTGAAAACACCTAATTACGAGACTAAAGGTCTTTCTACTAAATTTTATTATACATCGCGCTATACATTTTCGCATGTGAATTTAGCTACTATGCAGTAGGTTTGAGCTAACTTCACATATGTAAAATTACGTGATGCGAGTCAATTCGCATGTTTGCGTCTGTGAAGTTAGCTAGAGTCTGTGCGGAAAGAGAATAGGATTTAGATTGGGGGGCGCTGTAATGCTTTTCTACCGTATGTGCCGTATTTTCTGTTCTGTGGCCATACTGGTTAGGTTAGTTCCGTTTTTCGCCACGCCTATTCTCTTTCCGCACAGACTCTACAGTAGGCTTGAGCGTAACTTCACACTTCACAGATGCAAAGTAACGTGCGTGGCGCGTAAGTTTGCGCCTGTGAAGTTAGCTACTAAGTAGGCTTGCACCTAACTTCACAGACGCTCTATAACATTATTCGGTTTCGCGCTAACCACCAAATCTTTAAGCACCCTAAGTGGTAAACAGCCATCGTCATCGATATGTCGGCATTAGCCAGGGGCAAGGGGCAGGGGGCAAAGAGGTCGGTAACTCGATCCGGCAGATGGCACGCTCCTTGCACTTCCGAAAACTGGGCAAAAAAACGTGGTGTCTTACGGTTGAGGCAAAAAGTATGGAGCAATCGAAGAGCCACGCAGGGTTCCTACAGAATCAATGATTTAGAATTTAGAAATAAATATACATATTAACGTAGAGTTTAAAAATTGCAATTAATATAAGTATGAATTGCTAATTTAGGTATTGTATTTATTGTTGTTGCAAGTTGCGACATTGCTGATATTTAAAAAAAAATCCACGCCTATGGATTAGATAAGTGAAATACGACGAACTAATACCGATTACTTTAGGAACTAACTTTTATGAAACTGCCACACTTTCGTTAAAAATATTAGTCAGTATTTAAGATATCCTTAATACGTCATTCAAAGATAAAATGTATCTGAAATTTCCCAGTACTAAGACATACGAATGTCATTATTATGAATCACTGCGACCCGCAAGCTCTCACTACAATACTTTTAGAGAAACAAATACCTATGAAACTACGAGTCTATGGTCCCCTTTTAGACGAGGGGGCGTTTCTCCAGAAATATGTCTGCGGTCACCTCATTCATCTGGCCCTTTTTCATACTAAATGTATGGAGACAGATGAATGAGTCGCAGACATATTTCTGAAGAAATGCCCGAGGCGAGAATTCGCATGCGAGTTTTATAATACTACATTGCGGGCTAGCTATACTCTGTAACTTTAGGTACTTAAAAAAAGGTAAACAAAAAAACCACGTGACTAGGGTCGTTCAGCCAGTGGTATTGTGCCACAGATACAAAACATTTCATTGATTGGCTGAACGACCCGAATCACGTGGTTTTTTTGTTTACCTTTTTTTTGGTAGAACATAAGCAACACTGTATTATAATTATCATCTTATGTAACTATGTTCTTGCAATAAACTGATTGATTGATTGATTGATTGATTGATAAGTACCTAAAAGTACAGAGTATAGGTACGATGAGTTCAGTCGATCGATCAAACGTCGGGGCTCTTTATAATGAGAAGAATTGTATTGAGGTAAATACGCAATAATTGTTGGCAAATCCATTTGAGGTCACTAATATACATAGGTATTTACTATTTGATATATTATATCGCATCAAAAAGCTTAAACCGCACACCAACCTCACGGAAATCACACTACGAAAATACAAACACACAGTCAGATACCTACGGTGAGTTAACTACGTTTTTCATTTAGACAATTCTTAGTGTAAACTAGCATTTCTTCGCCCGCGTTGTTCCTGTTACTGTCCCAAACGAACTCTTTACCGGGATATAAAGTATCCTATGTTTCAACCCAGGACTTGGCCTACTTGTTTGCCAAATTTCAGCTCAATCCATCCAGATGTTACTCCGTTATTTAGTAACAAACATCCAAACTTCTAAACATCCAAACATCTTCCTTCACTCTGTCATACATTTCAATACGAATTATCTGGCTACGACAGTTGGCGACGTCGCTATGGCGTCCGCTGAGGCAGGGTACTAAAAGTAGAACATGCGTTGTTAAGTGAACCATCCCCACCGAACCCTAGCCCGCGGCACTTGACGCACATTTGGCACATCCGTATTAACTGCAATGTCGCACATCTGCACAACAAAAACACTGTGTCTAATGAACTTACTGCAGTTATGTTGTTTTTATACCATTAAATAGGCGACGTTGCCAACTGTGCAAAGAATACTCGCCTAATAAGAAAGACAGAATTTCAATTTAAGTAGGTATAAATTTCATCATCCACTAAACTTTAAATTTCTTCACTTAATAAATAAACGTCATCCTTCTCTAATAAACTGGAGTGAAGAGTCCAGAGATTTTTTTTATAACTTAAGTACACTATATAATACTATAAATTCGGGTCATTTTCTAAATAATTATTCATAGAAAATGACTCGAATTCATTGTCCGTGAGTGTATGTGTTCATCTGCTGGGCAACGGCCTCCCCTCTTCTCTGCCACTTGTCCCTATTCAGCGCATCGTCCCACCACTCTATGCAAAATCCAAACTACTATTTTAAATAATTTATAAAAGTCACTCTGTCTGTCTATTACCTTTCCACGCGTACGCATGTTTGAGACACTGAGAAGGACTTACCGTTAAGGCTGGCCTGAGTAGACTTATATTCTTTACTTGAGAAATTCACCAATCATCATGCCTCGCTCAGCGCGACCCGGCATTGGTGGATTTTTCCTCGCACACCGCTCCGCTACCTTGCACTGCTCTGGTGGAAATGGGCTAAACCCCTCTTCAGTGATAGTCTGCATTGGGAATCAAACATTTCTCAAGTAAAGAATATGTATAAGTCTACTCAGGCAAAGTAGGTACCGGGAAAAAGCAAGTATGCAAATAGACCAGGGGTTCCCAAAGTGTGCGCCGCGGCGCCCTGGTGCGCCTTAGAATGTAAAGAGGGGCGCCGTGAGTTGATCCTCTATCATAATCTAAAACCACAAATATTTGCAGGTACCTATAAATAAAGCAACAATACCTATTTTGAGCGAACTAGGGTAGGGCGCCGTGACGAAGTACTAAACTTGTAAGTGCGCCACGGGCTGAAATAGATTGGGAACCCCTGAAATAGACAGTAGTCAGTTATTATAATATAAAATGTCGAATGCATGTGTATGTCAAGTGGTCAGACAACGGAAACTACGAAAATTTGGACACATTTTACTGCCCAAATGAAATGTAAAATGCACATAAAAACTTACCAACATTAAATTAAATGTCGCTATCATAGCCGAAGGCAATCTTTAAACTACGAACATAACGTTTCGGTATGACACCCGTGACCCCGGCCGAAGGAAGCCTATCGTTAAACCGAGAAAGAGGACATTTAGAAAAAATAGACACATCTTAAAATAAATCTATCGCTTGCCTTAATTAAAATCATTTTATATGCAATCCGAATAAATTAAACCAAATCGTAACCAATAAACCACGCTTGAAATGAAAACATACGTGCAGACATCTCGTGCTTTTAAAAATTACTTTATGTTTAGATATTCAACGGTACCTATGTCTAAACATAAAGTAATTTTGTCGGTAGGCTATCATTTAAAACGAGCTATCCAAAAATTTTACTTCGGCCATGTTCGATATTATGCATAATATATACAAATATTTTTAATTACATGTTCCAAGAAAAGGATAAATCTTCAATGGAGCAATCTCACAAACGTAATTGATTTTCATCAAAGCAATAAAATAATCGTTTATTTCGGACCATTGCATCCATATATGGTTAGTAAGCAACTAAAGAAACTTAAATAACTATGTTAGTACCTACACTAAGATGAAGAGATGACCAGTACCTGGTTAGGGCACTGTCCCATCTCTCCGCCACAACCTTCAGGAGTCCGGCTGGTGACGGTTGTCGCGCACTCTGCGGAGCGCCGCGGCGCAGCGTTTGCGCAGCGTCGCGTGGGAACCGTCCACGTGCGCGGCGTCGTGCGGAATAATTGTACGACCTATGCTATACAGCATGTCAACATCTATAATCTATTCAACATCTCTAATCTATGTTACTCAACTGGAGTTTTTTATACCTGGATCCCAGTATCAAAGTATAAGGAAAGAAAAGTAAGCACACTCCGGCCCTTTAGGAGCGCGCGATAGCTATTCAAGGTCGAGGCGCAGGGCTGCCATCCGTGGGGTGCTAGACAGGAAACCTCCCAGAGTGTCTGGATTCTTCTCATTCTTCTTGATCCGGTTGATCCGCAGGAAAGGGAAGCGTCTTGGCCGGTGCACCCCGGGAGCAACGGCAAGTGATTTCTTAGGGGCCCCTAATTGATCACTTGCCGATGCTGCGAATGAGCCTGTCAGGGGGGGTTGGGGGGTCCCGCACCGGGTTTCCTCTGTTAGAGGACTCTCCAGGTGCGGCACGCGAGGGCGGAGCGTCGGGCACGGGCAGCATCCCTCCGACGTCTCCTTTTGGGGGGCACTGCGGGCAGGCACCAGACGGGTGACCTGTGCCGCTGCGTGGTGGCGGTGGACTAGTCCTCTGCGTCCCGAGAACTCAGCCTTGCAGGCTGCCGCTACCTCATGTGCTGGGTGCGGGAGGCGGAGGACTGGCCCACCGCGGTCCGTAAGGACAGGCGGGAGTGTCTGCGGGGTATGGGCGTTTGTCCTCCCGTGGACGGCTGCGGGGCAGGGGCGTTTGTCCTCCCGTGGCGGCGAGGGAGGGACTGACACCGGATACACATGCGGACCCTGTGTGTCTGGTGTTGGTTCCTGGCTTCCCTGGGGGACGGCCCGGTTGGCCGGAGGGAAGCAGGTGGGGAAGGCACACTGGCCATGCTACAGTGTGCCTTTTACGGAGAGGGTCCGCCCTAGGGCGGAGGTGCTGGTGATGTCGTGGTGGCTTGATAGCGATCCCACGGCATCACCGTGAAGGCACAGGTTGGTAGCATCCCTGGGTTTTAGTGGGTAGGCCAATCCCTTTAGGAGCGGAGAGCCCCACATAACCAATACGTAACATCTGGCTGTCACCCCCGATGGCCTTAGGTTACGTAGTGGTATGCAGTTTTATGCATTTCCCGGGGTCAAAAAAAAAAGGGCTGCCATCCGTCGGTTTATTCGCATCCGAACACACTGCAGTATACAAGTTTACGATACATTTCGCAGGAGCGAGCACTACAAGCAAACAATTGCGTACTTGACTGTAACTGAAAATTGTAAAAATTATATAAGATCCTGTTAAAATAAGCATAATAAGGAAATATGTTCAAGTTTTGAATTTGATACCTTACGTGTAACTTTTTTTATGAGCCTCCAAAGTTGGGTGGGAAAGTCCATTTTAAAAGTATAAACTTATATTAATATCATTAAATAACCCATAAAATTTATAGTAACTTTTTAACCGACTTCCAAAAGAAGGACGGTTCTCAATTCGTCTGTATGTTTTTTTTATTTTTTTTTTGTGTGTTTGTTCACCGATTACTTGAAGACGGCTGGACCGATTTGGAAAATTATTTTTTTGTTTGAAAGGGTAGACTTCCGAGGTGGTCCCATTGTAACCAAATTAGGATCTGATGATGGAGTCTTGGAGAAATCGAGGGAACTCTTCAAATATTATAGGCACACATATAGCGATTTCAGTATTTTTCGTAATTTCTCGTCCATCTCTTATTAGCAACGAGTTTCTAGTGTTAACCGACTTCAAAACAAAGGGTAAATTTGTATCTAGGTTTCTTCCCCGATTACTTGAAGATGGTTGAACCTATTTGGAAAATTCTTTTTTTGTTTTAAAGGGTATACCTCCGAGGTAGTCCCATTGCAACCAAATCAGGATCTGATGATGGGATCTTGGAGAAATCGAGGGAACTCTTCAAATGTCATAGGCACACATATAGCGATTTTGGTATTTTTCTTAGTTTCTCGTCCATTTCTTAGTAGCAACAAGTTTTTAGTGTTAACCGACTTCAAAACAAAGAGCAATTTTTACGTAGGTTTGTTCCCCGATTACTTGAAAACGGCTAGATCGATTTGGATTTTTTTTCTTTTAACTAAATAGACTTAAGTCTATTTGGTCAAAACAATATTTTTCCAGCGCCACTAAAAATTAAAAAATAAAGTAAATTTTTAAAACAAAAAATAAAAACCGACTTCCAAAAACTTAAACTAAAAACCAAAAAATAATATGTTAATTACCCCAAAGAAATGGATAATCAACGATTCATCGATATTTGTAGTTTCCCTTTATTTGACTTTGTCTATTGTGATATACATTGACAAAAAAAAATTCTACACTAGTTATGAACATATTTAACTATATTTTTGTGTGAAATACTGGCAACCCAATGAGTGAGTAATTGGCAGAAAAACATTTTTGAGTTGTGGAAACACTTTTAGCTGTCAGTCTAAAGTCAAAATGGCTGAACGATGGACGCAGGCGCCGCTTCGCAAGGTATTTAATCATATTTTTCATGTTTTTAACAATGTCTATATTTAAAAAATGGATGCATCATGCTCATGGATATATGTTTAGTTGTGTGGTATATTTTTTTTATCGATTAGCTTGCATTTGCCCCGTCTGTGCCTGTTTAATTTCGTATGTTTATCACAATATACAATGCCAAGTGTACGGCCAACGACCTAAATGTGCGTATGTATACTGTGATAAACATTGCCAATTAACCAATTAATTTTGTTTTGGGTTAATTTTGTTTTTTTTTGCTTGTTAACAGCATGGGGTTCAAACTAGATCTGCAAAAATATTGGCCCTTATTCCTAACGAAAATTCTCCTTCCGAGACGAGTGATCATTCCAATGATGAAATAGATACTGACTATCTTAAGATGCTTTCTTCGCCTGAATGCTCGTCTGCAACGCCTTCTCTTGACTCTTCATACGAACGCATGAATCTGCTTTGTAGCTCTGATGATGATGGTGATGGTAATAATAATAACGTTGACAAAATTAACCAAACAGAAAACGATAACGAGACAAATAATTTAGAGGAAATTGCCCCTTTAACCCCAATTATCCGAGAAGTTTGCTAAATTATGCTTTGTAACGGGGAAGAACCCCAGAAATTGTTTTTTAAACTTCCATACAAAATAGTGTACGATTGTTTTGATATCTAGTCTACTATGAACTGGTTTGTTGTATAAGTGTAATAAAGAATACACATATTTGTTATTTTTTTATTTAAAATCCTTTTTACCCCATATCTAACTTTGTCTATCTCGATATACATTACCCAATAGGCATAACTCTTCACTTATTTGGCATTGTATATAGTGATATATATTGGTTTTCAGGAAAACTGAAAACATTAGATTTTTTTAAATATTTTTTTCCTAACATATTTTTGACCCTAAATCATAGAAAAGTTGTCATACTATGTAATTTGCAATTTTTTTATCCTTGCCAAATAAAGGGTTAACCTGTTGTTTTTGAAGTCGGTGCCAGCTAAGGAGCTCAGCATTGGCAGGCACCGACTTCAAAAACAACAGGTTAAAAACTACAAATATCTGTATATGTATATATGAATCGTTGATTATCCATTTCTTTGGGGTAATTAACATATTATTTTTTGGTTTTTAGTTTAAGTTTTTGGATGTCGGTTTTTATTTTTTGTTTTAAAAATTTACTTTATGTTATTAGACCGTTACGATAAACGCAAGTTTTAACATAGTTGCAGAACAAAGTTATTGATTTCCCCAAACAACGTATGAGCAGTGACGTCACTGTATAACGGGCTTCAGTAGGGAGCGTTTCGGCACGTATTTGGGAAAGTCTAAAAATGTGATTTTAACATTGTAGTATCTCGGTGAGTTTTTGTTATATTGAAGTGATTTTTTCACTAATATTTCTATTATTGAGAGGTGTTTCTATAACATATGACAGAAAAAAAGTTGTCAAGTAGCCAATTAGCATTGCTACGGTAAAAGTTAGCTTGTATGTAGTGATCCGTGCACGGTGCACACACATGCAAGCGGCGCGATTTACCTATTGCCAGAAGAAAAACTACTATTATACGGCACAGTATTGTTTCTACTAAAAATCTCGTATTGGTAACCCTACACTACAAGCACGAGACAAACGCGGCGATTCTCGACGCAACCCCGGCCCGCACGTGTCCCGCTCACTGCGACGCTGTTATACCGCTAATGCGGTCGTAATGCCCAAGTGTTTCCGCTACAAGAACTGGTATAGATGGAATCAGCATATAAATTAAACGTAATTTGGCCAGTAATGTCCTCGACGAAATTGGAAAGTGCAATAATGGGAGCGTCTACTACCGCGATACGTGGCCATCTCGAATTGCCTGATGAATTGAGAAATTTGGTTTTAATGGCGAATAATAAAATTAATGAAAGGTGTGGGAGCAAGACGTGGAATTTGAATGTGTATTAAACTTGTTAATGTTTACAAGCCAATACCGTAAGTTTAAATATCGTTATTAAATGAAACCCTAGTGATTCTTCCATTTATATGAAAGCAGTCTCGAAAAAGTTACCATCCCTGTTCTCAACATATAGTATAATATTTAGGTATATAAAATGGGAGGTGAAGAACTACATATATAGGGAAGATTGTAACGATTATCAATTTTTTGTATCAGTAATCTAAACTAGTAGTGTCCTTCGACACTAAAATTAAAGTACTAGAGTCTGTGCGGAAAGAGAATAGGATTAATTTTGGGGGGGCGCTGTAATGCTTTTCTACCGTATGTGCCGTATTTTCTGTTCTGTGGCCATACTGGTTAGGTTAGTTCCGTTTTTCGCCACGCCTATTCTCTTTCCGGACAGACTCTAGTAGTAGGCCCCGAATAGTGACCTCGCGATTAATTGATAATGATAACTTGGGTACCGTTTCTCTTCCTCAACCTGTCAGGGAAAAATCACGGGAACGGTAAGTACTCGTATTATCGTCAGACAAATAAAAATGCAAACAGAACGCCGACGCGCGCCCCTTGTCGACTCATAGACCTCACTAGCAAGACTGATTACTAAATAACACAAGGCATTTCATTATTTATAACAAGACGGCATTTAATTCAGTCCTTTCACGGTCCAGATTTTAGTATAAGTAATAAATGTAATAATTATACTGGTTATTCTAATATTATGACAAATGCGTGTACGCCTGCAAAGGTAGATGTTGGTGAAACTAAGTGTTATTATATTATCCATCTGTAATGTAACCTAAATATCAATACGCAATAAATTTCATTCATTCATTCATTCCACTTTTCAGTGGTGAACACACTTCCAAAACGTCGAGTTAAATAATAAATATTGGGAGACAACCTTGCACAAATCGAGCTAGTCCCAAACTAAGCAATGCTTGTACTATGGGTGCTATAGCTTGGCAACTTCGTTGGTGACACTCACCTGTGTGCTTTTTGTTATGTGCAGCCGTAACTACTTACACAAGTTACCGCCAACATGAACAGCGACCGACGGAGGCAGCCCCCGCAGGCAGCCGTTCGTGTGTAACAAAAAGCACACAGGTGAGTGTCACCAACGAAGTTGCCAAGCTATAGACGACGATATACAATACATACTTATATTGTTAAACACATACTTAAATAGATAGAAGACATTTAAGACTCAGGAACAAATACTCGTGCTCATCACACAAATATTTGCCCTTACCAGGATTTGAACCCGGGACCTCTAGCTTCGTAGGCGATGTCACTCCCACTAAGCTAAACGTGTCGTCAATTAATACAGGGTGCGAGGGACTATACCGACATACTTTAGCCATGAATTCCTGGTGGTGTGACGAGTAAAAAAAGTTATATGATGTATAGTCGAAAAACGCTTACTTTCAGAGATATTCATTATTTTTAAATGAAAACTCCTAAGTGTGTAACAAGCCCTAATAAATGTGACTAAGATAGTTTTACTAATTTTTTTAAATCCTTTAACTAAATAGCAATTAACCTTCGCGGTATTTGATGGTAAGCGACTACGAGGTAAAAAATTGTCCTTTCGTTTCCATTTTAGCTTTTTTTTTTCTTTTTGATAACTTTCCCTCCAGTAAGGACATGTTTATAACGAGGGGCTGAATTTACTAATTTACTTTGTTCCATAAGACTATTAACGGAAAATGACAATATTTGACCCATGTTGATATAACATTATTTACTCGTAACACCACCAGGAATTCATGGCTAATGTATGTCGGTATAGTCCCTCCCACCCTGTATAAATGTATCATGTTATTACGCAATACCCGTATTGTTTTTATACTCCTCGCACCGAATCATGATCCCTATGGCAGTTCACTCTTTCCACTTGTATTTGCACACTTGATTCCGAAAATGATAAACAAAACTTATTTATTTCATATTATAATTACTGAAATTTGATTTTATATGTAAATGTAATAATGCCTACAAACCGTTTAAAAATGACAACGACGCCATTACAAAAGTATGGAGAAAGAACTGTCATAGGGATCATGATTCGGCGCGAGGAGTATAAAATAGTGAATAATTCAATAAGAGAAGGCAAGTAATATAGACTAGGCACATTAGTAAATACATTGACTGAGGCAACAGTCCCGATAAACTTCTAGATTACAAAACTTGTGGTGCATATTTAACGCTTCCTTGTGCAAATTTAAATTGGTTTTGTTCAAAACTTGCAGCTTGCATAGTGCAGGCTGCGATATTGCTTGCCATGCTGCGTCTTTCTCACGCTTCATCGGCAATACGAGAGGGAGAGACACGACAGTATGACATTAATGAAAGTTTGCACGCTTTGAATGTATTTTTAAAATTGAGGAGTGATTTTTCAAACGAGCTTGTTTTTTCGCAACATGTTTTAAAAATACTTACGTCTGCACGTAACTTGGATAATTATCCAAATGGTTTTTTTTTTTACTTTACATCCTGTATGTATATATGTGAAAATTCTTTCGTTTCTTCGGACAATCCGAAATAAGTCCAGTCGGGCATTTACTGAAACAGGGCTTTACGTTGTACAAATATATATGTCGTGTCAATGATATTGCGATTTTTACGGGTACTCGACTGTAACAAATTTCAGTTACTGTTAAATACTCGTACCCAATTGTTACTGAAAATTGCTACCGACACATCGAGATAAACCCCTAATAATGTACTGATGAAAATTGCGATTAGTTTCAAAATTAAATATTCTCGCTTTATATTAAACATACCACATATTTTCCTGAATAATCTAAAAAAAATACTTAAAAATGAGCCTCTTGAGAATTTTCTGCAACTTGTACAATGGTGGGTCGGCATCGTGAAGCTATGTCGCAATGTTATCAATTTCCACACAACGGAACTTTCTACAAATTTCCCTAATTTGCCTACAAGTACGTTGACGGACAACCGCGCGGGCGCAGCCATTGATCTCGGACTCCCATAAATCACACGCGGCGATTAATTTATGGCCACCCGTTAAAATATCAGCGTCCTATAAACTAACGTAACGGGTCTACCTTATTTCGTATAAAACTAAATGGTATAAAATCAAAACGTATAAATTCAAAACGTATAAAATCACTTCGTATAATCATTCATTTCGGTTAAAATTCATTTTGTATAACATTTAAAAGCTCTAAATACGAAATCTCTATTTTTCAATATGTCTAACATTCAAAATGTATAAAATCATTACGCATAACATTTAAGATGTATAAAATTATTACGCATAATATTCATTTTGTATAACAATTACTTGATCGCATATTTAAAACGTAGAACATTCAAAATATCTAATCATCACAATGTATACAAAACAGTCAGTCGGGCTCCGCAACTGCTCCGCCGCTGCGGGAAGAGCAGCCCCTTCGCCCTTGCGTATCAAAGCATATACAGGCTGCTCAATATACAGGGCATATACAGGGTGTCACTGTTTTATAAACAGGGTGTAACTG
This sequence comes from Eudemis profundana, assembly GCA_947034925.1. Lineage (NCBI taxonomy): Eukaryota > Metazoa > Arthropoda > Insecta > Lepidoptera > Tortricidae > Eudemis > Eudemis profundana. The sequence goes on along the minus strand of OX344799.1, from coordinate 25,168,547 downwards.
TGATAGATACAGGGTGTCACTGTGATAGGTACAGGGTGTCACTGTGTTATATACAGGGTGTCACTGTGTTATATACAGGGTGTCACTGTGATAGATACAGGATGTCACTGTGATATATACAGGGTGTCACTGTGATATATACTGGGTGTCACTGTGATATATACATAGTGTCACTATGTTATATACAGGCTGTCACTGTAATGTATACAGGATGTTACTGTGATAGATACAGGATGTCCTCGATAACCTACCTTTTTTGGGAGCCGTTTCGTTTTAAGGGTCATAAAAAAAAAATAACCCCAACCTACCTATTTTTGGGAGCCGTTTCGTTTTTAGGGTCATCAAAAAAAATAACCCTTACCTACCTATTTTTGGGAGCCGTTTCGTTTTTAGGGTCATCAAAAAAAATAACCCTATCCTACCTATTTTGGGAGCCGTTTTGTTTTTAGGGTCATCAAAAAAAAATAACCCTAACCTACCTATTTTTGGGAGCGGTTTCGTTTTTAGGGTCATCAAAAAAAAATAACCCTAACCTACCTATTTTGGGAGCCGTTTTGTTTTTAGGGTCATCAAAAAAAAATAACCCTAACCTACCTATTTTGGGAGCCGTTTTGTTTTTAGGGTCATCAAAAAAAATAACCCTAACCTACCTATTTTTGGGAGCGGTTTCGTTTTTAGGGTCATAAAAAAAATAACCCTAACCTACCTATTTTTGGAGCCGTTTCGTTTTTAGGGTCATCAAAAAAAAATAACCCTAACCTACCTATTTTGGGAGCCGTTTTGTTTTTAGGGTCATCAAAAAAAAATAACCCTAACCTACTTATTTTTGGGAGCGGTTTCGTTTTTAGGGTCATAAAAAAAAATAACCCTAACCTACCTATTTTTGGAGCCGTTTCGTTTTTAGGGTCATCAAAAAAAAATAACCCTAACCTACCTATTTTTTGGGAGCCGTTTCGTTTTTAGGGTCATCAAAACAAATAACCCTATCCTACCTATTTTTGGGAGCCGTTTCGTTTTTAAGGCCATTAAAAAAATAACCCTAACCTACCAATTTTTGAGAGCCGTTTCGTTTTTAGGGTCATCAAAAGAAAATAACCCTAACCTACCTATTTTTGGGAGTTGTTTCGTTTTTAGGGCCATTAAAAAAATAACCCTAACCTACCTATTTTTGGGAGCCGTTTCGTTTTTAGGGTCATCAAAAAAAATAACCCTAACCTACCTATTTTTGGAGCCGTTTCGTTTTTAGGGTCATCAAAAAAAAATAACCCTAACCTACCTATTTTTGGGAGCGGTTTCTTTTTTAGGGTCATCAAAAAAAAATAACCCTAACCTACCTATTTTGGGAGCCGTTTTATTTTTAGGGTCATCAAAAAAAAATAACCCTAACCTACCTATTTTGGGAGCCGTTTTGTTTTTAGGGTCATCAAAAAAAAATAACCCTAACCTACCTATTTTTGGGAGCGGTTTCGTTTTTAGGGTCATCAAAAAAAAATAACCCTAACCTACCTATTTTGGGAGCCGTTTTGTTTTTAGGGTCATCAAAAAAAAATAACCCTAACCTACCTATTTTGGGAGCCGTTTTGTTTTTAGGGTCATCAAAAAAAAATAACCCTAACCTACCTATTTTTGGGAGCGGTTTCGTTTTTAGGGTCATAAAAAAAAATAACCCTAACCTACCTATTTTTGGAGCCGTTTCGTTTTTAGGGTCATCAAAAAAAAATAACCCTAACCTACCTATTTTGGGAGCCGTTTTTTTTTTAGGGTCATCAAAAAAAAATAACCCTAACCTACCTATTTTTGGGAGCGGTTTCGTTTTTAGGGTCATAAAAAAAAATAACCCTAACCTACCTATTTTTGGAGCCGTTTCGTTTTTAGGGTCATCAAAAAAAAATAACCCTAACCTACCTATTTTTTGGGAGCCGTTTCGTTTTTAGGGTCATCAAAACAAATAACCCTATCCTACCTATTTTTGGGAGCCGTTTCGTTTTTAAGGCCATTAAAAAAAATAACCCTAACCTACCAATTTTTGAGAGCCGTTTCGTTTTTAGGGTCATCAAAAGAAAATAACCCTAAGCTACCTATTTTTGGGAGTTGTTTCGTTTTTAGGGCCATTAAAAAAATAACCCTAACCTACCTATTTTTGGGAGCCGTTTCGTTTTTAGGGTCATCAAAAAAAATAACCCTAACCTACCTATTTTGGGAGCCGTTTTGTTTTTAGGGTGATCAAAAAAAATAACCCTAACCTACTTATTTTTGGGAGCCGTTTCGTTTTTAGGGCCATCAAAAAAAATAACCCTAACCTACCTATTTTTGGGAGCCGTTTCGTTTTTAGGGTCATCAAAAAAAAATAACCCTAACCTACCTATTTTGGGAGCCGTTTCGTTTTTAGGGTCATCAAAAAAAATAACCCTCACCTACCTATTTTTGGGAGCCGTTTCGTTTTTAGGGTCATCAAAAAAAGTAACCCTAACTTCCTATTTTTGGGAGCTGTTTCGTTTTTAGGGTCATTCATAAACAGCAGTATTATTTGGAAAAGCTTATTGCTTAAAAATGTGAACTTGGAAAAATATATATGACTAGATTATGACTAAGCTGCGATATATTTTGAAATATATTGTACACCAAATATTACTTAAAATACATTACAGTGACACCCTGTATATAACACAGTGACACTCTGTATATATCACAGTGACATCCTGTATCTATCACAGTGACACCCTGTATCTATCACAGTGACACCCTGTATATAACACAATTGCACCCTGTTTATATCACAATTACATTCTATATATATAACAGTGACACCCTGTATACATTACAGTGACACCTTGTAGTTAACACAGTGACACTCTGTATATATCACAGTGACATCCTGTATCTATCACAGTTACACCCTGTATATCTCAATTAAACTGCTTACAGACATGTTTTCTCTACTGACAATGACATCCTTTATCTATCACAGTGACACCCTGTATATAACACAATGGCACCCTGTATATATCACAATGACATTTTGTATATATCACAGTGACATCCTGAATACATTACAGTGAAACCTGGGCCTCATATTTCAATAATATTAAGGGTTTACAAAAATTAGAGCTTTTAACAGTTATACCCCGTGAATGTTATACCTTATAATACTTATAACAAATAACGTTTCGAGCAAATGAATGTTATACCTTATAATACTTATAACAAATAACGTTTCGATCAAATGAATGTTATATCATACGAAATTATACAAGATGACTTTAGAGCATTTGAATTTTATACGAAATGTAATTATACACTTTAATTTTTATGCCATCTGAATTTATACGAAATGAATCATTATCCGAAATGAATTTCGACGAAGTGATTTTATACGGATTGTTTTTATACCAAATAAGGGGATACCTAACGTAACATATACTTAAACAACTATGACAACCTCTTATCGGACAAGAAACCATACTCAACTTTATACCCTATCTATGCACTCGGTTGCTCTAAGTATGCACCTAATTTGTAAGCAGCATGTCAACAACCAGGTGCATACTTAAGTAACTGTAAGTATTTTATAAGGTCTGATTTTGTTTGGATTCATCAATGAGATGCGATTATTTGGTTTACTTGCTATGTCACTTGTGGTAAGGTGGAAATTTGTGTAGCATAAGCAATGAGGTTTTCTAAATTTTATTTTGTGGTTATCCGAGACAATAAATTGGAAAGTTGGAGGTTCTATTAATGAAGGTGCGCCCGCGCAATTAGTCTTGTCGTGTGTCTTACTCTTACGTAAATGTATATTTGTCTGTGTGTCATGTGTACTTGTTATCTCTGTGTAACAGTATATGAGTTAGAAGTTTATACGAATACATGAGTATTGAAGGCTATTCGAGTACAAGGAAAAATCATGTAACTTTGATTGTAATCCAGTCGGGCATCCCTGTCTACCGGAAAACCAGTGCCAGCTCTAGAGTTGGCATTATGCTGAGGTGGAACCTTTGTATTTTCTTTTTCTATGTCTCTCTTATTCTATGTCATAAATAAATGTATTTTCGTGCTTTCTTTGCATAGTACATATGCTTTATCACTTTATCAGACCAACATTTTATCCATAAGGCCACTGCATAACATAAATATCAGTCACAACAGAATTCCCATATTTCAGAAAATGTGCAAAAATATTTCTCATTTCAGATACCCTTTGTATTCTACTGATGAAATTTCAAAGTACTTTTGTTTTGGGGCTTAATTATTTCCGTAAAGTGAACACTACGAGTAACCTAACACACTATGAACAAACTACGGAACACTTTGTAAAATTAAGATCAAGTCTCGAATACCCGTTGAAAATCTACGGAAAAACTTCCTATACTAACTATCGCCAAGGCAGAAAGGCAAGCTGCTACTTTTGTTATTGCAAATTTTACTAGTAACATGTGCGAGTATTCACAATAATGTAGAAAAGTGACCACGTCGCTGCTCAACCAAATGTATGTAGAAAACGTGACACCAACAACATACAAGCATATAAGAACCTACGCCGCGTCAAGCTTCGGTGTGGTCGATTCTTGATTTAGAAGAAACCACAGATATCTTCACCACGGATCCCCAAAATCACTACAGTACCAATAAACAACAACGAGCATTAAGCAACAAGCACAGGCAAACCCAGAGCGGTATTGATTGTAATTGTAACCACTTCTAACCGGTTCTAACTGATGTTAACCGGATCACGATCGTAAATTAAGATGTCCCGAACGTTACCGGTGAAATGCGGTTGATAGATATGGTTTTATCGCTTTGTTTATTGGTTCATTATAAAGGTATAAAGCTGGCCTGATGACCTAAGATCACGTGTTATGCATATGCAAAATGTCTGTTTTGTTATTTGAATTCTAAGCGTGTGAAATATGTTGATTTTTCTGTGCTAAAATCATAGTTTATATGCGCTAAGTTTCGTGAAATTAGTACAAAAATATAATTTATGCCACACCTGGCCATAAAGTGGCATTTTCCGCACGCTGTGCGTACGGAAAAAGCCGCTTTCTGGCCAAGTGTAGACATAAAATGATGTACCTACACAACGCGGGAGGTAATAAAGAAAGGCCGAGATCGCAGAAGTTTGTGATGTTTAAATATGCAATTGAGGGTATTACCACCCTAGTTGTGTAATGTACTATAATGTTTATATTCAGTTTAAGAATGTGCATATTGTATGGTGCTACTTCACTTGTAGTTACTATCAGATTAATCAAATAAAAGTGATGTGATAAAGGATAAAAGTTAAACGTCGCCAATTATGACAATTTAACATCCTTTTGTCACAGAATAAGTACGTTTCTAACAAAGTGATGTTCGGATCCGACCACCGGACGGAACGCACCGGATCCGACCATCTCTCTTTATCGCATAACCCGTGCCCTTTCTGGTCGCTGGCAAAGCCACTCCGGAGGGCCAACATTTGGTAAGCATTTCTCCAGAAATATGTCTGCGACTCATTCATCTGTCTCCATACATTTAGTATGAAAAAGGGCCAGATGAATGAGCTCACCGCAGACATATTTCTGAAGAACTGCCCTCCTGCATTTGTCCAAAATAAAAATGTCGAGTGGTAAAGAGTGTTCTTTAATATAGATTTTCCCTGTAATGTTTTGTGAGGTGTAAAAGTTTAATTACATCGCATTGAAAATACCAAGATGACTGCTAAATAAGAACTGTTAAAATAATCATCTATGGTTAAAAAACACCCAAATAAATGGATCCGTGAAACCACAAGAAGAATCTAATGCAAAATTACACTCAACATTTTATCTCAGCACTCTAAAACGGCACCAACATTGCCCCAAACGTGTTTACCGGCTTTAATTGGACAGCTATAAAATAAACTCTAATTTCTGATCAACAAGTTTAGTATATCGCTGTTAAACCCACATTCTAACGAAGAAAGTTTCCCATAAGACACTCGGCAATCACTATATGGAAGAATGTAGTAAGTGTTTATGGAATTGAAACTAAATACTCCATTTTCCGTTAAGGAGATGGTTGGAACCAGTGGCGGACATTACGACAAATTCTTCTCTATTTGTAACACGACTATCGCTAAATTGAATATGTATTTCAAATTCTTATCGGTGATATTCGATACCCGGAATTGCTATGAGTATTTTATTTTATTGACGTAAACGTCAAATGCATTAAAATGTCAAAATTATAGAGCTACAAATGCACAGGGGTCTCGGCTCCGAATACATTTTTATGCCATTCGGCGTCGAGACCCTGGGGTCCCAGCGCACAAGCACTTTTCAAGGATCTCTCCAAAAGGCTGGTCGACTGCACCGGTGACCGAAATGCTGGCAGCTTCCTCGCGCAGCGAATAAGCATCGCCATTAGGGATGTAACGAATATCGGTTTTTGAACATTCGCGAATGCGAATGCGAATACGAATAATCAACGTTGATATTCGCGAATGCGAATGCGAATATTGGTTATAAAATGTTATAATACTTAGTCAATAGTTTTCAATTACAATTAATTTAAATTTAATTCAGTCTTGCAATAAAATAAGTAATTTTCGTTAAAATAAGTAACGTTCGTAAGTAAGTTCGTTAGCTAAAGATAATGATTACGCATGTGGTGGAAAAATTGGAACCGGTGGTTAAAAATAAATATCTTATTTTCATTATATTTCGGTACTTATCTAACAGAGTTTTTAATTACTCATTGATAGTTTCAAAATCCGACTCGGACTTGGCCGTATTTTTTTCTTTTCCATGAAATTTAGGCTCTAAATTGCACCAAAAATATTCGCAATATATTCGCATCGAATTTTGCGAATACGACTGTGAATATTCGCGAATACGAATGCGAATACGAATATTCGTTACATCACTAATCGCCATAAATCGGGGAGACGCTGCCAGCATATTCTCGTACTCAGCGCGGCCCGGCATTGGTGGATTATTTCCTCGCACACCGCTTATCTACCTCGTACAGCTCCGGCGGAAACGCAGCCTTAACGCTGCTGCGGTTGGCTCTTACATGATGTGTGTGCGGATGATAGCAATAGCGATATCAATACCATCCGTCATGAACTCTGCGTGTTCACACAGGTTAAAATCATTTAAAACAGTATGGTCATGAATTATTAATTCCTATTTACTGCCCGAGTCTCGGCGATAAAATCACTTAGTGACATTTAATTAAATTTACTTCTAAACATAATTTATGTGAGGCGAATAGGAGCATTGTCTCAAATTTGTAACAAAGTAAGGCAATAGGTATATTAGACGCATCCGGATCAATGATAATCCGGTTTTTTGAAGCGTTTTTATGGGTTTCGCGCCCATAGAATCGCCGAGACAATACCTACTTATTTGGTTTTGAGTGTACATTATTTTCGCGATTTTTGAAAACTTTTTTTTCGGTTCTTATCCTAGTAAAAATATTAATGTGGCACTTTGCGGTGATGTTTGGATGTCTAAAGGTTTACTCTGTAGGTTCGTTTTTAGGGTTCCGTACCAAAATGGTAAAAAAGGAACCCTTATGGTGCGACTCTGTCTGTCTGTCTGTCTGTCTGTCTGTCTGTCTGTCTGTCCGTCTGTCACAGCCAGATATCTCAGGAACTGCTGATGCTATCGATTTGAATTTTGGAATACTGTTAAAAGTAGCTAACCCGAGCTTATTGGACATAAAAAATATCTTGTACCTTTTTTACTTTTTTTTTGAAAGGCTCCGTAATGGGACTTTTAAAATTGAAAGTAGGGCTATTATATTGAGCGGGGTATCAAATGAAAGGGCTTAATTTGTAGATTAAAACACCATTTTTTTTTTTTTCTTAATTAAGTAGTTTTTGATTTATACATTTTTATGTACCATTCCCCCCCTATTATCTCCGAAGTTACTGATCAGAAAAATGTGTCATAATTACTAATTATCAATATCAACCTGAACATTACAGGAAAAATAGAACGGTCTTCCTAACTTTAATACTTTTTTAGAAATTTACATAAACTTAATCCATCCATTAATCCATCTAGCGGAGAGTAGCAAAACTAAGCGATGGCCTGTTTCACGCTAGGGGATTTAACGATGTTATAACTGAACAACAATTAGTTCGTAAACAGCTAATAATAAATAAATTCTAACATTTAAATACTATGTCACGTTTGCAAAGTTGAAAAATTGTAAATAATTATTTTACCAAGCTTATACATAGATGGCGTTGTAAATTCGGGGAACAGCTTTTCGTATGGAGAATGACAGTCCTCTTGATTTCATCGTCCTTGCTATTAAATAGAATCATTACACGTCATTGACGTCAGGTTCTAAATATTACAGGAAAAATATAACTGTTTTAACTTGCAATGTTTTTTTTGATTTGCAAAAATCATAACATATATTTATTTGCTTCTTCTAAACAAATCAACATACAGTTTTTCTTGAACTATTCGCGTATCTACTTATGAGTTTGTACGGAACCCTCGGTGCGCGAGTCCGACTCGCACTTGACCGGTTTTTTTAGTTCATGACGCGGTAACTTGACATACAGATAGACCGAAACATGGAATACCTAGTTTATATTCCGTTAAAGAGTTCCCGCGGGACAATATAACGTGAATAACGTGGAAAAAACAATATACAACTAGGGTGGCAAACAAGCATACGACAAGCAGTTACCGTAGCATATGGATGCTTGCAACACCAAGGGAATTACGTGCGTGTTGCCGACCCTTTAAAAACCTATTCACTCCCCTCTTCAAGAACTCCATACTGTAGCCTTCCGGGAAAACTGCGGTAGACAGCTCATTCCACATTCGGATTGTGCGCGGTAGGAAACTTCTTTGGATCCGCACGGTGCGCGACCATTTTGGTTCCAACGTGTGTGAATGAATACCCTGCCGATGGCGAGTGGTGCGGTGGTAGAAGGTGGCCATAGGTGTCATGTCTAGTTCTATTGTGGTATTCCTATAATGTTCATGATTAAAATACCCGGATTCGACTTCCGTGGTACTTTAAGCCTTGCGGTTAAAGTGTGAGATGAGAGAGTTATTTATGTGGTTAACTCTGATATTATTGTGGAACTCTTGACAGCCCAGATACCATATTTCACCTTATAATGTGCCGAAATGACTTGTGTTCAATTTAAAATATCCAGCAGTGGGCATATAGGCTGATGACGATGATGATAACAAGAATACAAGTCCGGCAATTGGTCGTGTCGCAACCTCATCTCGTATTCATACAATAAACCGAATAACGAGCGAAACGGCTCTCACGGCGAAACGGGACATCTATGCAGCTGTGCGACAACTCGAGATGTAACCAATTGGTCTAAAAATTAACTGAGCTATAGGTACTAAGTTTCAAAAAGTGAATGTAAATGTGTGTAAATAACTAGTCACCTATTCAAATTATGGATAATCACTTTAAATTATACTTAAATTGGAGGGTATATCGACGACCAATAGTTATAACACAAATCGACTTAGCTTGAAACTTAAGCAATCTTTGTCATTGTCCCGTGTGACTCGTACTAGCTATGTGTTTGATTATCTGTTTGAACTAATATTTTGTGATGGCCGGTAAGGTGCAAACACAAAAATATATGAAGGTAGAACGAAAAAGTGTACGGACCTCCCGTGCTAATAAGAAGTGGCGGCGATCTTCTTGGCACGCCTTTAACTTCAGTTGCCGACAATATTATTAACAGATTTGAAAATCTGATAATCGTATAAATAATTGAAAATGTATGTTTTTCCGTCAGTAAATGACACTTTTGGTGTCAAACGCCAAGCAAAAACCGTTACACGCTTGTTTCCCATACAAAGCGACGAACTATTTCCTCTTATCTCGATATATTTCTGTGGGTGCAAAGCCACTCGCCGATCTAAACCCCTTGAAAGTGACACTACGAGTAGGTACCTCTATAGTTAAGAGGAAACAGGAGGGCAGTTTTTCCATACAAACGTAGTCCCCTGTTTCCTCCCTGGATAATGCCAGTAGAGCAATAATTTTTTGTCCAAAAATCTATGGCTACTATTGATATGTTCCTATGTTTTCCTTTTTACGATAAATTGATTCTCAAAAGAGATACTAACCTTCAAAAACCTAAAAAAAATGCCAGATTTTCCGCTGTGTTCACACATCCAGAAAACAAATTTGACTAGATTATTAAAAAAAAGGAAAACATAGGAACACGGCCAAAGCCTTTCTTTAATATTTAATGAAAAAAATAGTTAAATAGGTTAAGTTTTAGGGAAGAAATCAGGGGACTACGAAACGTTGTTTTCATGAAATTTTAAAAGGTATTTTCGGTCCAAGCTGCAGTTGTCTCTATCGCGCTCTGCGCGGGAGAGGCGAGCAGTGCGGGACAGCGACACATTTTACAAATACCTAATTTTCAATTCTCTCCACCTTACTCTTTCCTCTTAAAGTATAAAGACGAACAAGTAGTCCAACTTCGGCCGTTTAGGAGCGCACGACACGTATTCACACAGACGCGCAATAGCACGTTTGTGTGAGTGCGATCCATACTGGAGCATTATTACGCATTCTTAAAACTTTGCTTGTAGTGCGTTCGTACACGGCGCGCACACATTCAAGCGCGCGGTGTACCTTTTGTAAGAAGAAGTACCCGGAGCGGCCAATCAGCGACCCCGCTAAACAGATCGTATCGGCACAAGCGCACTCCTCGGCCATTATGCCCCAATAAACTGTTTACGACCCCACATACTATGATAATAGACTGTTACTTTCAAATAAAAATTGTTTACCGTGAGATCCCTGAGCCACCGAATAAGTGTTTTGGTTTTATGTATGGGTTTTAGGGATCGGTGGACAGGCAGGCTAGCACCACCGCGACTTCGCTTAGTAGGTAAGTAAGTAAGTTAGTAAGTAAGTTATTTATTTGCTATTTGCCCCGCGGCAGAGCACAGGCTGCCCACTTTTGCATTAGGTACATGGAAGTGGATAAGGGTACATTTTTGCCGCACGACTTAGAATCGTGCTATACAGTTGTGTTAGAGGTGCTCTATAGACCATCAAATATACTTACTACTTAGTTGCACTAAGTTTGCATATGGTATCGATATCTAAAGAAGACTCTTGACAAAAAAATTGTTTCTCTACTTTCTTTCGCCGTGCCTAAATGTATAAGACGTGCAAAATCCAAAACCACTAAATATAGAGTCTGATGCCTTAAAAAACTTATAAAAAATGTTAACTTTAGAAAATGCCAATAAACTATGTTTTTCCTTGAAGAATATACACAAATAAGCCTTCGAACCAAAATTATCGGTACAAATTTAGGACAATCATTGGCAATATATGATGAATCGGGGCATGTAAAAATATCTGACCCCGCTTCATTCCTTTAGAAATAACGTCGTGTCAGATATTTATCGTACTGCCGAAAACTGCAAAATTTATTCTCCTTTATTAACTAGTGCAGGAAATCTACGGAACCCTCAAGATTAATTATGTACAGAACCATGTATAATGATTACTCCATATCGAGAAAAATCCGGCCGATCGTAGAACTTTAATCGTCCAACTAATTAACCAACTGCCGTACCTGAATATAAAACATTGTTCATAAAAATTCTAACTCGTTAAACCTACAATAAACCTCTCATGCCTGCCGTAAAGATCCCATAAATCGGGTATTAATATGGGGAAAACAAAATACTAATGTCTGGTTAGTGTTGGGAAGTTTTTTTATAGATGATGTTAAAAAGTTTGCGCGTTTTAAGTTGAACGGATGGTTGTTTGTCACGATTAACGGCAGTTAAACAGAAAGCTATTAAGACTGTTTTATTTTTAGATGACATAAAAATATGTTTAAAAATGCTTGTTTAGTACTCAAACGTTAAACTAATCTGCAAATATTTGAGACCTTGGTTAAAACTAGACTAATAAATAAGTATTACTCGTATTTATGGCTTTTGTAAAGAAATTTATCATAATACACGATCTAATTAGAGAAAAAAAATGCATACTAAATCTGTTAGCGGTACGCAATAGAAATAACTATAGAAAGAATTTTTAAATTGAGCCCGACAGAGCTACCAACATAAATTCACACCACAGAGAAGACAACAGAAGAATGAATTGCATAACTCACCGTATAGAGCTACCAACTTAAAAATATTGACGGTCACAGAGTGAAAATAACAGAATGAAGGAATCCCGAATTCAAACAGTGGTACCCACAGAGTAGAAATAACTGAAGAATGAATTCCCAAAATTAACAGAATGTAAATACCAACGTAAGGAAATTATTTACCGCGTCATCGCGTGTGGTCCAATTAAAATGGTCTTTGGTAATTTATGTCCTCGGACAAGTCCTTAATCTGTGTCGAGTTGAGATTGACCAACCAGCGTACATTACCTACTTGTTGGTAGTAAGGTTTTATGAAATACTGTGTTTTAATTACGTATTAAGGCTTTATTATTTAAAATGTCCTTTTAACTAGCGGTTAACAGGTCGTCACTGACGATTAGTGTCAAACTCCATATATTTCGTCACCAACTGACAAGTTAGACAGTATTTAAACATAGCTTAAGTTTCGCCTAACCGTATTAATTTAACTGAAACATCTGCCCAGCTGTTTTTACAGCTCGGATTTGGATAAAACGAATACCATTGCATTGCACTCATTTATTAAACAAAAATTTAAAATATTATCCAAAGTTGAATAACACTTAAATGCTATTACAATAGCGTGATATAAAATACAGTCAGTCATTGAGAATCGTTTCTTCATAGCTAAGTGTACCTACACAGAGTAAGAACATTCGGTCAAAATCAAATTTGCTTGCCAATTTGCTTTGTGTCATAAAATACCAAAACCTATACCAAAACCATATTCCTACCCGTAATAATTATCCGCTTTCTAGCCATCGACCATAAACGCCGCCTTGATTTACGACGACTGTCATCGTAATTACAAGCGAAAATTCCAAATTAACTCTCAAAAAAACAAATTGCAATTACCAACAAAAAATCATAGACATAAATCATGGTAACAAAAGCAGCGAAGTTGCTGCGGCCGCTAATTGGGCGTCACCATAAACCGCCGCCATGTTGGAATACAAAAGTCAATTCCATCGACAAAGAGTAGAAAAAACTAACGGCCCCGTAACACAATCCCGTACCGCGAAAGAACATAAAAATCGTTTGGCTATTAGATTCCGCGGGCGTTCGTAATAACGTACGACATTTTTATTTTGAAAGCGTCACACATGGTGTAGATATATGTGTCACAGTATCTTAACTTCAGAAATCGTATAATATGGAAAATATGTATTGCCTTTGCCTAGACAACTATAAACGCCATTTTTAATCTTTGAGGTTTCGTTACACGCTGTTAAATCAACGCAATTCCAATGATTTTAAATAGATGTTTGTGGTAGGAGTTTGGTACGATGTATCTCCATAAATTCCTGAGCAAAAACCTCTAAGCGGTATCATAACCAAAGTACATGCATGACATGTGTACGTAACAATGTACTCGTAAATATTTGTTTGGAATGCAAACGAATGCCTTAGTTATAATGTTCAATTTAATTATTTTAACTACTTTTTTGTTTGATTGTTTTTTCAAGTACACTCACGTCGCATATAATTATAACAACTACTTAACAATACAATAAACATTTAAAAGAACTTCGTTGATTTACTTTTGCATTCTAAATAATAAGTTCATTTAAAAAACCGCATTGAGGTAACCCACCCACACCTCTGAAACTCAAAATACTGCTGATACTATAGCTGTGTCTTGCGCGGGCGCACACGGACGCAGGTATAAACAAATGTGCTAAGTAAAAAATATTATTATGGTATAATGCGCCATAAAACACGGCGCGCCGCGAGCGGCCGGTTCTCAAACTCGTAGCGCGTAGCGCGTAGAGGCTTCGTAGCCGCTGACGTCATCGCTACGAACATATTGCATAACGACACTGTTGTGCCTGTGCCTCTGTTTGATGTTACCGAAATGATCTACAGCGACAGTATTTGCGAATCAATTGATACGATCAGAGACATTTTATTTGTGAAATGTGGAATAAATCACCAACTGTGTGTGTGTGTGTGTAAAAAAAATGTCATAGGTAATTAAATATGTAATTTAGTTTTAGATACTTGTACACTATCGTATTAGGTGAAGCCTGTAAAGATAGCAGTATGTTTTAAATAAATAAATAAACACTTACAATAAATCTAATTTCAACATTGGAAATATTCTTTGGTGGCATTTATATTTGCAGAATTGTATAATGTGGAGTCAGTGCCCTAAATAGATTAAATAACAAATATAATTTTGAAACTGGCACATGTTATACCGGGTGTGGCCTGTAATACGAGCAAAAACTTAAACCGTAGATTCTATTCCTCAAATAATAAAACTTTTTCATACAAAGTAATTAGTAGTTTCAATGTACATCAAAATCCGTCTAATTGGCATTGCTTGTCAATCTTGTCACCCTACAGACGTATTCAATTTCGCAATAAAAATAAAATAAAAAATAAAAATCGTTTATTTCAGGCAATACATTGCGTGTTCGGATAAACTTTAAAGTGTGCTAAAAGTCAAAACACAAGTTATTTTTAAAAGTCGCTGAATAGAAGTTGTCTAGTTTGAGGAGTAGAATCTACGGTTTAATTTTTTGCTCGTATTACAGGCCACACCCGGTATATAGTACGTAATACTTATTCATATTTGTAGGACTATCTTCCCAAAATACTGTTTGCCTAGTTAGGAATAAAAAACAAATAAAACCAAACTTTGAGAGCCACACGAAGATGGTACTTTAACATAAACAATGTTAGTGATTTCTATTAAAACCATTCGGCATTTCGATTTACGAATTATATTAGAATAACGTCTGGGAACGGGTATCTGCGCAATGTGCAATAAATAACCGAGCCGGACAGACGCGCGCGCATATCAAGCTCAACTTTACGACTCAAGAAATAGAGTCCACATTTCAATGTGCCGAATTATTCGATTTGGTAACTATAGGTAATAAAAATTGTTAGAATTTGGTAAGAGGTATGCATCATCAAAGTATGTCTCATACAATCTAGTTTATTATTGTTTATTTATTTAAAGTATATGTAAGTAGGTGTTGTAGTTTCCGCTAGCTACGTACTTTTTCGGGGTCACCCGTGATTCGTGCGATACGGATCATTGGGAGCTTTCTTTTTTATGTGAACGATTGTTATGTTGATATTTTAGCTTAGAAAGTTAATAAATGAACTAGAAATAAGCGAATTCGCTCGCGGTTGACCGTAAGATGGCGCTATTCACTTTTACATTGCGATTTTTTCTCGTTATACTGACCCCTGACACAGGAAGTTGATTTTACTATTTTTAAATACTCGTATGTAGTATACAATTCTAATGATAACCCTGGTAACCCTGAAATACACTTTGTACACTTCATAAAAATATTTACAATCTATAAAAATACATCCCTTTGAAAAACGATGGTACTTTTGATGAATTTTCAGCACTAGGTACTCACCAAACTAAAGTACTCGATTTTTCTCCAAAGAGTTGTATAGGTCATATCGAAGTAAGTAGGGGTTGAACGGTATAGAAATAAACACATATATTATTTCATGCATTTTTAACGCACACACATGCTTTACAAATAAATTTCGGAATCTCCTTGTTACCCATAAAGTTATAAGTCATAATGTATTGTTAGTCATAATTATAGAAAGTCATAAAGTATTTGTTTCTCTAAAACGGTAATATTTTTAGGATATTTTAAGATGTTAGCATGAAAAAAAAGGTTAGCTTACATTTGTTTTATAACAATTCTAAAAACTTAACGGTTTCGTAGAAAATAGATTGTAAGACTTTTGATAATTATGACTGACAAAACAGTATGACTTTTAAAAGTAATGGGAGACAATATAGACCCATGAATTTCACGTTTATAACTATCGTAATTGGTACAAAATAACACACATGCTACACTATCTACATTTCTATCATGCAGTGCTTCTATCAAAGCGTTGAAGGTATTAAGTGTTGAGACAAAATATCTTATTTTATTCTTAGGAATCTTAGGTACCTAATAAGACTAATCAATGTCCCTATAAGAAATATATTTATTACATATGAAACTGATACATAAATATACTCCGATGATTTAACCATTAGATGTTATGCCGTGTCATATACAGTCAACAACATAAATATCTATACAGATGAAGTGACATTTTTTTCTAAAATGACAATTATGTCAGGGGCGTACGAGTTTACAGATATTTTTGTCACCTTGGTAATGTATATGTCGTATCGTGATAAAATAACAACGTTACATTAGCCAAAAATATCTCATTATTGGCTTGGATAAAGTCGCAGAGAGGGCGCTAGTTATGATTGACTATCAAGTATTAGATCCTTTTTGAGTAATGCAGGCAGTTTAGATTAAAAGGAGGAAATATGACGTTGACGGATGAATAGGCTAGATGACTAAAAAAAACTGTTTAGTCCGTCTGTTACATTATGAAAAAATATTGTACACGTATCTTTTGTTTTGTTTGACAAACAAAAACTGACGAGGATAGAGTGCTTAGAAGTTTCGAGTGACGTCACTCCTAAGTACAAATTGTACTCAAGAGTGACGTCACAAGCCCCCACTCCAGAAGTTTGATGATCTATAACTTTGTCGATTTTTAATATTTTGATACACCAAAAAATACGTGTCCCATATTTTTCCATAATCTAACTGACGGACTAAATAGAATTACATATTTTTAACCCAGTCATCATCCCTATTGTCAGTCTTCTTTGGAAAATGTAAGCGATAGTGCTCATCTCTGGGAAATTATCGTGTAACTTCGTTTATTATCAACGCGACATTTAGATTGTGTAAAGAAAGACATGAAGAGCAATATACCAGTACTCAAACTGGTGCGGATACTGGGTTATTGGATAATTATTGGACCATACCACTAAGGTGACCAAAGGTGACCCGGAACCCCAAGGTATGATTGTAGGCCTTCCTCGTCATATATAATATAAAAAAAACTGCAAGTAGGCCCTCAAGGGCTCTTTTACATGTCTGATTCATTTTTTTCTTTTAGCGCTTCGGGTAATAAACCTTCTGGTGAGAAGAAGCGCTGGAAGAAACTCACCAGTTTCTCTTTTCAAAAATATTAAGTATTACAATGATTATGATATATTACTGCAGTTACTTATTTATCTTGACAAATCATAAACTAGCAGACTCCTAGTTAGATATTTGGGTGACTGAATATTTATACAACAAGAGTATTGCATTTGCATTATTCTTTAGCAGCAATATTCCGGATCAAACTGCCGACAACTCGATAGAATACGTTACAAACTGTCGACCTTTGTCAATGTCGGCGAAAACTTAGCGACACATCTAACTGTAACCTTGCTCAGTATCTACTTTACAACAGTACCCCTTCAACAAATCGAATTCACTGGCGTGGCATCGTCTTGTTTACTTCGGCCCTTAGCAATGGCTCGAAGTTTGTTTTACTCAATATCTGAACCTGGTTGTGTTTGCTGTAAAGCTTGGCAATTTACGGCAAGCGACGCATTTCCGTACGTGCTTCGTGTACTAGTCAACTTTGTCAATTGCAATAGACTAATCGAAAGTTAATTTCGTGTCCAAAACGCCAAAAAATTTAGACCAATCTGTACTGACATAGCTTCGATAGCATTTTATCTATGAAAAAGAATTATGTGCGTTAACACTTTCGCGCGAGCATCAATCAATTAAGCGTTGTTAAGCCTATATATTCGACGTCTATAGAGTTGCTCGCGCGAAAGTGTTAAGATACTGATCGTAAAGTCAAATATATTGTAACCTGTTAAAAATAAACATGGTGTACCCCAGGGGAGTATTCTTGGACCTCTACTGTTTATGAGCAGAAATGAACTGTTAACATTTCCAAACGTTAATTTCGTAGGCCAAGATGCTGGATTAACCAAATTTTCAACAGCATAGGTTAATTGACTTATTTTGACATACGATTTTAAACAGTTGCTATGAAACTAAAGGAGTTAAACGCAATGTGATTATAATATTTGAAATGCTCCGACACCTTAAGCCCTCGCCTTGCTCAATACTTTCCTGAAAGAGATCCATATACCGACGAGCTTACTGACAAATGGCCGATGCTCATTAGACAATATTGATATGTTTTTAAATACCTAGTTATTTAGTGTTGGTGCTTGCCAAGCTTATGTTAAGAAATTATATTTTATTTTTCTGTAATGTTTAATGATCACAATGTTCGTTTTAGTGACTTATAACATTTATTGTGTTATTTCATATTCATTGTATGACTGGCATTGTGGGAGCTTTGGGTTTTCCTGTATACTCACAATGTACTATTGAAATTGAAATAATAATTGAATAGGTACTTTCAAAAAATACTTCCGTCGTATTGCATCAATTTATAGCCAATAGCGAAATAGTCTTCTAATACCTATATCAAGTAATTCATCTCGATCAACCCGACATTCGTAGTACTATTTTGTCTCAACACGTTTATTCAAGAAGGGTGACACAGGGTGTGTAGAATTAAACTGTTGTTAAATGCGTAAAGCAAATATGGCCGCCAGTACCTAACTCCTAAAAACATCTAATTTATTTACAAAATAAATGAGTTGTCAAAGAATTAAAAAAAAATACTCTAAGGGATTCTCTATTCAACCGAACGAAAAAGTGTTCCCTATATAAATTTATTCTCTGAATAATTTGATATTTTCTAATTATTAAAATAAAAACTTATTGTGAAATTTTCAGAGTCCAAATATACTTTCTGTAGTCTATTTTTTTATATATTTGTACATCAAAACCATACCTTATAAATTTTCTACGGTTTCCAATTTGGACTGTCTGTAATCGGGATCTAAATACATTTCCATAGAATCAGTACGGCTAGCACAAGTCGGTCGCGACATATCTCGTGCGCAACGCATCATGCTCTTATCTCTAACGCAGCGCATTGTACGCGCGTTGTCATTGTCTAGGGCTGCCATCTGTCCGGGTTTCCGGATTTGTCCTAGTTAAGAGAGCGTCCGGGGTCTGCTACTCGGCGCTCGGGCGAAAAAAAAACTGCGTTTCTGTTGAGCTCAAAATCCGGGGAGTTACGCTTTTTGTCCTAGGTGTCAAATTTTGGAGATGGCAGCCCTATCATTGTCTGATATATGCTGTACGGAGTGTGATCTGAGTGGCGGCCGACTTAGAATCTTGTCTCATCTGTCGACGAATAATCAGCTAAAGTCGGTTATGAAAAATTAAACCCAATAAGACCAATAGTCTTCATCGAGCTGAGCTAAGACCACGTCTTGGTCGCTCTGACCACTTTTTTGACCAGCTTTGCGCGTCGATAGATGTCGCACCGTTATGCTAGCTGTACAGGGGCCGGCCATCAAGCTCAATAAGTTTGAATACGAACCCAGCCGATGTTGAGGTTGGGCTGCAGCCGGCAGTTGAGGTCCGGGTCCGACTGGGCGCCGCTGCGGCCCAGCGAGTCCGACGTGCTGGAGCCCGAGGCGCGCTGCCCGCGCGCGCCGCCGCCGCCCTGCACCACCACCAGCGTCAGCCGCCGGCCATGATCACACACTTCGACTGTTTAAGACTTGCCAGACTTCGACTACCTAAAACCTACCCAGACTATACTTCGACTGCTTGAAACCTGCTACCCTTTCATTAGACTTCGACGATATTGAGTTGAAGACTTGCTTTATCTCAAAAAATGCACTTTGATCATCTGAAATCTCTTGCTCTCCTAGCTAATAAACTGTTTACAACTTGCTCAATAATTTTTTACATGTAAACCTCGAATGCCTAACATATATTGTTAAACTAATGCTGGTTAATACATTTTGAATTCTTATAACGGTGGAAACTTTAACTGTCTAAAACCTGTACTGCACTATGACTTCCCCAATTATATCACCAACCTAAATCTTATTGTTAAACCGTTACCTTTACTCACAGATCGACTACTTATACGTTTAGACTTCTAGACTGCCTAAAACCTGCTACAACTTTACTTCCCAAAACTTGAAATAACCCACTCATATAAAGTATACATACAAAATGGTATCCCATACATGGTGGAGATAATGGTTTTGGTATTTAATTTGGACCAGGTCTATCTTAAAGCAAGTGTAGGGGTAGGCTGTTGGTAAGTAAATATTTTCTTTTCTTCTCAAATTTTCGTAAGTTTACTCATGATGGTACCTAGGGTGTAAACTAGTTTAGGGCAAGGACTGTCTGAAATCTCGTTTAGGGGTAACATTATTGTAGACTGAGGTTTTCTGAAGGTTTCAAAAAATAAAAATAAATATTCTCCACTAAACTTGGGTAAAAACGGAGGTATATCCCGATGCAGATCCTGTGGAACAAGGGTCTCTGTTGACAGTGGCAGAGGTGAAACACAAAATGAGGACAGTACGAGTGAAGTTTAGAAGAGCTATGTCAAGAATGCAGGTCTAAGGTGGTTACTACAAGTGTTTATCGTATGTACACTTCATATAATAGAAGAATAAAGTGCTAGTATTTCTATCAACCTCTAGGACTAAAACTTTGACAGAAATACTAGCTAAAGTCAATCGGGACAGATCGAAGTGCGTTTTGTCTTGTCTAGATTTTAAATAAAATGAATAGCTTTATATCGAAACCAGTCAAGTTTAAAACGCATCCAATATATCCAAATAACCAAAATATTTCCGATAAACGACAAAACTACTATATAGAACGGACACTTCTTCAAGGACACGCTTAGTTCCGCCATATTGAAAAATAAATAGCACCATTGTGGTATCATGGCACCACTATCCATGCAAAAGAGTGACGTTTATATAGGAAAGTAGTTCCAATTTCAGCCACATATTTCTTGTAATCTGCTTGGTTTTTTTCAAAGGAGTGCCCTTCTACGAATAGTGTTATTTTTATCGGAGCAACCCTGCGTGTCAGTGCCTAAGACAAAGCATCGAAATGTGTGATCATGTAGCGTCTAAAAAAGCAACTATATCTATCAGTAACTAGTAATATCTAATCATTCTGAAGCTGCAAGAACTCGTGGGGTCAAATTATATATTGGCCTCTTCTGAAAACTTATTGCAACTCTGATCTTGGTGTAATTTAGGTATGTCTGAGTCAGATTAGGCTTGTTTTAGTACTAGCCTACAGCTGATGCTAATTTAGTTCACACGACGCTAGATTTACTAATTTCTTCGTTTACTAATACTAGCTTGCTACTGCTTTAGCTTGAAATACTAGCCATATCTGACTCGATCACTATTTCTCTTTTACTAAATCAAAAGCCCTTAAGTATTGCAGCCACGAGTATTTGCAAGAAATATGAAAAAAGTAAATGTTAAGCCAAGAAAAACGAAGTAAGAAATACAGATAGATTTTATAATATGGTAACATTTACTTCTTCAATACATGAAATAAACAGTTTCAGTCCACTACAGCCATCCTGAAGATACACAAAGTGACCGATTTTAGAATTTTTCATAGACTGTTATCTGTAAAGAAACCTTAGTGAAGATAAAAGTTTTGTACAGAAGATGATTATTGATGAACCTGTTAATTCTTATACAGTAGTACTTAAATTGGCCGTGTTTTCTTTTATAACCTTTACTTTATTATAGTCGTTCAGATTCTGTACATAACCTAAACATTTTGAAAATTACAAAATTCCTAGCCCGTCTCAAATGTAGACCTTGATGTGACATTTAACAAAACTGCCTATATTCTTCAATATCGTCTGGTTCTAACTGTAAAATAATTGTAATTTCTAGCTCATACCGAGCATAAAGCACATCACATATTGTCCACTTGGCTATGTTGCGTAAAAGTGACAGAAACAAGTATTTATGGGCATAGAATCGCCCACACGGCGCATACATCGGTTCACTTCACAAACTGTTATACGTTCAGTACCTCCGAGCAAAACATCGTTTGTACCCATTAAATACAACAGATATACGTCCAAATGCTTCTGAGATGCTGCATAAACGCTGAATTAGGAGCATGGCCGTAGAAGGTGAATAAATTTCTAATAAATATATGAGCATCTGTCTTTAACCAGACTGTATTCATTTTTAGCTGTCTAACTGATGACTTTAAGTAGTCAGCGCTTTTGAGGTTGTAGCCAAGGCCAATCAGATGTCGCGATCAAGTCCGCTTGTTGCTCCATCCGAATGAGAGACAGAGAATGTAATGAACCCTGATCAAGGAAATGTTACTACCGCAACGGGGGAATCACAACCCTCAATAATGAGGAATACGACGCGAGGAGGAGGAACCATTGAGTGCAACTACTACTTGCTGCTTGCTGGTTTTCAAATAAACCTTTGTTCCACAAGATATCATCACATCTAAAGTTGATACATATAGCTTCCTTGTCATCTACAAAGCGAGTTATTTTAAAAATATTTAACTACGTCAGTCAATAATCTCCCTCCCTCTTCTGAAAATCAGTGTCTTCAACATCAATCTTGGCACACGTTGAGTAACCTTTTCGGTATATCAAAATCGGTTGTTAGGTTCATGGTGTCAGAAGATACCACCAATACGCCATATCTAGGGACCGTACTTTTGGTGCCGATCACAGGCAAATGACGTCAACCTACATACAGGCTGATCTAGTTAAGGTTTTACATTGATTTACCGTTACCGTTAATTACCCGTATCGTTTAAGTTGTGAATTAATTATATCGTCGACCGTAGGCTGAATTACCGTAAGGGACAGGCAAAACAATGTCCCTTACCGTAATTCAGCCCACGGTCGACGATATTCTTTACTTTCATTGACACCACCGACTATAAATAATGAAAGTAGTAATAAAATTAGTTCATATCTTTTACGATACCGGTAATTTCTGGTAACGATAAATCAATCTAAAAGCTAAAGTGAATCATGCTGTACGTAGCTTGACGTCATTTTTGCGTTATCGGCACCAAACGTACGCTCCCTGGGTATACCCAGCGATATATAGCATCATAATGATCGGTCGCGAACAGGTTGATTTCAAGTGTTTTTTTTATACAACTAGGGTGGCAAACAAGCGTACGGCCTGCCTGATGGTAAGCAGTTACCGCAGCCTATGGACGCTTGCACCACCAGGGGCATTACGTGCGAGTTGCCGGCCCTTTAAGATGTTAGCGTGTTGCGATTGCCTTCGCCGTACATACGACCACATCTCTGACGAATCGATCGCAACAATATGCCGACTGGTAAGTTGCAAGGTGCGGTTATATACACCTATCAATATTTCATATCCTACTAAGGCTGCGTTTGCACCAGGGATGCGTAGCGAGGGATGTGATTGTGGTTAACAATTTAAGCAGCTCACCGGAGCGGATAGGTAAATGAAGTGTTTCCATTGGTTAGCACTTAGCACAAACACATCCCTCGCTACGCGTCCCTGGTAGAAACGCAGCCTAATTGTATAATTCCGTTTCTGTGAAGATGTTTGGCATCTGGATGTTTTGATGTTTGTTATCAAATAACGCAGTATTAAATGGACCTTAGCAAACAACTAGGTCAATTTCTGGATTGTAACATAGGATAGTTTATATCCCGATATAGAGTTCTCTTGGGATAAAAACGGGAATGACACGGGCAAAGCCGTGGTTTAATACCGTCCTTAATATTAATAAGTATCGCGTTTCCCGAGCATAACTATTCGGAGAATAGACTGCATTGAGCGAAAACAAGATATAATTTAAATAAGTAACATTACTGGACTAGAGGAATATAATATTAAGGAGAAACTAAACGACATGATGGCGGAAACGACACATCACAGTTAGCGCTCAAACCTGTATTAATAACGCACGTACACTCAGCTACGAATATTATTTAGGAACTACCGTCAAAGTATAAAGACGGAGAAGTAGTTATAGCTTGGCAACTTCGTTCGTGACACTCACTTATATGTTTTTTGTTATGTGCAGCCGTAACTACTGACACAAGTTACCGCCAACACGAACGACGGCTGACGGAAGCAGCCTCCGGAGGCCCCCGTTCGCTTTGGCGGTAACTTGTGTCAGTAGTTACGGCTGCACATAACAAAAAGCACACATGTGAGTGTCACCAACGAAGTTGCCAAGCTATAGTCAAAATTAGGTCGTTTAGGAGCGCGCGATATGTATTCAAGGTCGGGGCATAGACAGTGCGTTTCGTACTGGAGCATTCTTACGCATTCTTAAAACTTTGCTTGTAGTTAAGGCTGCCATCCATCCGGGTTTCCCCCGGATTTGTCCTAGCTTAGAGAGCTCGGGGAAAGTCCGGGCGGGGGATCATTTGTAGTCCGGGTCTTGCGGCCCGGTGTCAAATTTTGGAGATGGCAGCCCTACTTGTAGTGCGTTCGTTTACGGCACGCACACATACAAGTGCGCGATGAACCTTTTGTAGGTAGAGAAATTACTGCTATTATACTGTGCTACCGTGAGGTTCAAATGTATTGAGATAAAATAAAAACATCACTTGTTCAACAAGTGTTAGAGGAGCTATGGTCGCGAATACTCAGGCAGAGCGCCAGACGCGGGCAAAACATGACGAGAGGTCTTCAACTCTTCACTACGTTAGTGCTCTGCTACGAATAAGTTGTATTACCTTTCACAAAACAAACGAAGGGCTCAGATCACAAACCATGTATTAAAGTAGACCCAACAAATGCTTCTACTTCGCGTGCCATGACTTTTGCGCTTTGCGCAAATTACCTCATAGTTGCACTCGGGCCGTTCAAACTGTCAAACGCAAAAATCTGACACGAAACGTTCTCGTACAAATCGAGGAAATTTTTCCTTCTATCTCAATATATTTATGTGGCTCATATATACCATTTATTAGGGTAATTCCGGGGTAGTTGGCCAAAAGAGAGAGATGGCCCATTGAAAAAAATCATGGAACCGTCGACTTGGTGTTGCTAGTTACTATTTTATTAGCTTCGCGCCGTCCGTAGATGCTACGGTATGACCAAATATTTTGCGAAACATAAACCAAAAGCATCTAAAATCATTTTTACGGCCATCACTCCCGGACACTCCGGGAAAGATGGCCAACTGTATGTAAATTGTTCGTTTTGGCCATCACACCCGGGCACCTCGGGAGAGATGGCCAATTGTGATAAAAAAGTAATATTTTTCAAAGTTGAACTCATTATATTTTTTAATTTTTTTGTCGAATAGATATATCAAAGTTGGTTGCTTAAAATTTATTAAAAAAAATAGACTTTCATAATATTGTGTCAGGTTTATTTACAAAAGCATTTTAAAAAAACTATGGCCAACTACCCCAGACTTACCCTATTCATAGCAAACTTTGTGTTCAGTTTGATTCGCAATCACGGTTACGCACCATTTATTTATACACATTATTTATCTCATAAAGAAAAACAATGCATTAACGTATCTGTGCTAACAAATGTCCAAGAGAGACACTCAAGATTACTTCTACGTAGCTATTTAATGTATTTGACTGTACCTAAATTATAAAAAACGGGCCATGCCCACGTTGGACGCTATTATCGTTCCATACTCATAAGATTCATTACACACTTATTGGATAGAGTGAATAAAACCATTTTTGTGTATTAGCTAGGGATGGAAATGGGACTCGA
This sequence comes from Eudemis profundana, assembly GCA_947034925.1. NCBI lineage: Eukaryota > Metazoa > Arthropoda > Insecta > Lepidoptera > Tortricidae > Eudemis > Eudemis profundana. The sequence goes on along the minus strand of OX344799.1, from coordinate 25,142,910 downwards.
TTTATCGATGTTAAAAATATCGACAGTCTCAAATTTTTGGTCGGCTCTTTCGGTTACCTATTTAACGGGTGATGAAAAAAAAGTTAATAATCAATATGTTAGAAGCAATATTATGGTTTAGAATCAGATGCCGCATTAGATATCTACATATCTAATGCGGCTTGTTTTACCTACAAAGAATGGAACAAAGAAATATATGAAGTCCAAGTATTCTTATAAGTCTGCAGCCAGTGTCTTTACCCATGCATCTCCCGAAAAAGTAAATAACAAAGTACTTTTTTAATAAAGCGAAATATTAATAAGGTTTAGTAAAAACAATTTTAAATCATAAGCAATTTATCTAGCTTATTTATTTCTAATGAGTTCAAGTTTATAAGTTGGTATAATGAATATTCAGAAGAATCTTTGTTTCGATAGAGTCATGCAAAACTTATTTAACTGCTTAACTTTACAAATTATTGTAATAAAATTCGCCAATATCACAAACTTATTAAAATTTCAACGAGCCACTGACCGCGTATAGAATGTCTACATTAAAATCTACCTACTTTCAAACGTCTATTAACAAATACCAATCTAAATACTAGCTAATTTGCCTTTCATTTAACATTTAATTAAATTCGAAACAGATGAACGCGATAAGATCGTATCAGTTGTTCGGTAATGTATCGACAAATTCACATCACTAGTGGAACCAGTTCGCGTGTTAATTGCGGTACCGAATCGGTATCGGGGCGATTTGAATATCGGTTATTTATGGCCGCGACATCATTGAGTACATCTCTACTTGTGGTAATCCTGCTAATGTATGCGCGTACACTTTGACCAATTTATCTACGTCGCCTTACTTGATTCTTAAGTCTTGTTGATAAGGTTAGTTTTAGCTTGTTCTTTGTCGGAGATAAAGTAGTATGGCGTACGTGGCCATTATAAGTCTTGGGTTTACCTACTTGCGTAAATACGAATAGTGTTCGGATTGGGAAACCGGTTGTGTTTGCTGGAAATTCTGATATTACAATTAAATATTTTATAAGCTATACGAACTCAATTCTAACTTGTATTTATTTAATGACGAAATCGATATCTAACCATTATCTGCAGTATCTGTCAAATATCTGACAAAATACTACACTTAAGAAGATACACCAGCAATCTCCTCTCAATCTCTCCTCTCGTCTATTCCTCATACAAAACCATACGAATTCACTATCTACATTTAAATCTGACAATCTCTGTCCATTAATTGGGACAACATGTTTTATAGCTAGCACGCCGTATCAGTGCTGTTACACCCTTCGGAGTTTCCTTTGGATTTGTTGAATTAGTATTCAGTTTAATAAAAGTTCTTAAAATGGTAACTCAGGCATATATCAGGTCAGGTTTTTTTCTATCTTCTATGAATGAATTTAAAAAACACTATGAATGTATTGCAAATGTTTGGTATTCTTAAATTTATTAGCACTGCACCGTTCTTTACTGGGGGAAATTAAGCGATTCTGCGAAAAAATACTTCAACAAAACTCGCCACGAATTGCTCTTAATATACATAATAATGGTGCCCATCACTATGTCTCATAGAACACGGCCGAAATGTTTAACACCCAGTTCATAAACGCTGCAAACTAACAACCCATATAATCTTACTTAGAAAAACCATTGGAAATGCAACTATACTCCACACTATTAAAGCTCAAATTTGAACAAACTTCAAATCAAAATCCGATGTTAGGGAAGTAACCAGATGATATCACTCCTCGAACTGCAAAGAACATAAAATAATAACATATGCTGCAATTTTAAACCTAATCAAAGGGCATTAAGGCTTCATTTTCATTGAGTCTTTTTTGCGACTTAATGCATTTTAGTTAAGGAGGGTAGATGTCGTTGGACATGGATCTGGCTCAGATGGATCGGCTAGTTTGCATAATGAACTCTATCGATACACATGCATACATTTTAAATACATGAAACACACACAAGCAATGCCATACGTACTGAAAATTCTCACTCAATTAAGGCTGTTTTGAAAAAATCTGCAAGTACCAAGATTTAATGCGTTTGGCGCTATAAAAAAAATTGGGATCAGTCCACCTTTGTACAAATACCTTTATTTTGCAACTCTGTACTGCACTTTCCCTTATTTTGTGCAATAAAGTATTTACATAAATACATACAATATTTTAATCTAAAATTAGCTAGATATTTACTTAGATACCCAACTGAAAAATTTAAACGGAACATAAAGTCAGACTTTTCACCTCCGCCATTTCAATGGCAAATAAAAAAACACTCCAGCAGGCTTCTGTATGATTGTACGTTTTGTCGTGCGATAAATAAATGACAAAGCATCCGTCACTCTCAAACTTGTACTATCAGTAGACTTATGATGCTATGCTTTGTCACGCGATATATAAGTGATAAAGCATCCGTCACTCTCACACAGTATTTGTTAGAACGTGACGGATGCTTTATCATTTATTTATCGCGTGACAAAGCGTAGCATCATAACCCTACAGAACGTGATGGGTGCTTTATCATTTGCTTATCGCGCGACAAAGCGTGCCATCATATGCCTACAGGTACCACGGATGATGACAAAAGTTTGATCACCAGTTCTAGCAGTTCTATCCATTTAGACGAGGCGAGAACTCCTATGCGAGTTTCATTTCATTGCGGTGTTTAATCGATCAAATGAACTCATTGTACCCAGGAAGCCCGCAATGTAATAAAACTCGTTTACGAGTTCTTGCCTCGTCTAGATGGGGCCTTAGAGTTGTTAGACAAAAGATCTTCCTCTGCGTATACATACCCTTCCAACACACAGCACAGGCTGCTTCATTGATCCTTCTTTTCTGAAGCCACAGCCAAAAACATCAGGAAATTCCAAACATTTAACGAAAGCCGTTCCATTATTCTAAGCTTCAACTTACGAAAAACTGCTTAGATCCTCAACAGTCGTATCAGTGTCCGTTGCAATTAAATAAATTAATAATTTATAAGATTCCATAACGTATCATTTAGACAGTACCGCTCTGCATGTGTGCTATCGAACTATACCCGTTTCGACGTAGGCGATTGTGTCTATGGCCATGCAGTTAATTTTGTTGACGTTTATGGTTTCTCCAAGCGAGTTCTCACTATACACCTTGTATTAAACAACGTCGTATGCGCATTGGGAAGCTCAAGTATTAACACCCTTTTAAACCGGCGTGGTAGCGTACAGTTAAGCCTGTTACAATGGTTTCGAGAACGCCGTCGTAAAATCGGTTCACGTTTCACTAGACCGATAATGTTCCTAGGTCATAAAAGAGGCTAATTATAGCGGGCATCGCTTCGAGTTGTTAACGATGAGAATTTTAGCAATATATTACAGGTGAATTAGTTTTAACAAACTGTATTACTTGGTGCTTCACCTTCTACAACATGGCGGTCACAACCATTCTGACAAGAGTGTGATGCCGACGAAAAAAAAACAAACCTAAATTACAGATTTAAAAACCCCCGACCTTTTCATTTCAAATTAAAATATCTCATTAATGGCTGAACCAATTTTGATGAAACCTAACCTACATTCAAATAAAAAAAACTGCATCCAAATCGGTTCAGTCGTTTAAAAGCTACATTGCCACAGACCGAGACACAGACACGCATAGCGGTCAAACTTATAGCACCCCTCTTTGCGTCGGGGGTTAAAACCTACTAACTCATCTTCACACAGCTTGCAACTGGAGCCGGAACCCATAGCTCTCTGTGCCTTACTCCAAAGGAAGGTAAAGAAGCAAGGTACCATTTCTGTCTGATTCTCCAAAATGGTCGTTCATAATACTAACTAAACGCGAAAGAAATAAATAAAAAAAAACCGCTCTAGTGCCAACGCGGCAAAAATTCCAAGTTCTGTGTTCATCCCAAATCCCAAACAGGAATTTCGCGATTTCCCGTCAAAATACCTGCTAGTCGCTACAGTTTTTTCTTCAGTACTGAGTGCTAGCGCCACTGTGTTAGTATTTATTCCGAGGGGCCGATTTTGACCCTCAGTTACGCTTCCATACTAATTATATTTCGATGTTGCCAATACATCAAGTGATTTTATTCTTTCAACGAATCAGCACCTAAAAATTCCCAATAAATGAAATAACCTCATAATAAACTCATTAAAATATGAAGTTCTTAGATTAAAATCTACACATCCAACTGACTGGCGTTTTATGAACATTAAAATAAAAAACGGTACACCGTTCTAATCTCTCGCCAACTTCGCCTACGCAAACAAAATAGAAACGTTCCTTATTTAAAAATAAAAAGGCTACTTTTTCGGCCAGTATCATTGGTAAAGTTTTTTATAATTATTTACGCCTGGCACAATGCAACGAATCATGACTCTGAAGATAAATGAAATAAACCTTTTTAGAAAAAACGCGGTGCGTTGTGACGTCCAATTTGGGGTGGATCCGGGGTGCATAAAAACGAAAGTGCATCCAGAGTGTGACCATGAAACAGGTTGATTTGGATGCGGTTTTCAGGGATTTAGGACTTTTGTAAATAGTGTAACAAAGGCCGTAGCAGGATAAGGGAAGAAAAAATGCCCTTGAATGATTAAGAGCTGTTTATTTTTTCTATAGTTGCTTTCATTTAGTTGAATAGTTGTGCAAAGTTTGGTTGAAAAATTCCCAGTGGTTCAGCCGGGAAAAAATAAAAACAAAATTTATGAAATTTCACGTATCTCTAAAACTATAAATCTTTATCATAATATCTTTAATTTATTTTGGTAAATTGATAGGTATGTATGCCTTAAAAGAAAATTGAGTCTCTATCTTTGCAATTTCTGTAAAAAACACGTAAGTCAAAATTTCAAAAAAAAGTTTTTTTGATACCTGAAGGAGTGACCACTCTAAGTGACATTTCTAAAAAAGCCTTATTTAACGATCTGTCAGTCATATAAGTTTGACGGTTAAAATCGAAAAGCAACAGTGTCAAAATTAAAAAACTATGTTGGTCGGATTCTGTTACATTTTATTCTTATACTATTCTAATCTAATACAGCCAAAGAACTTAAAAATAAATCTTCTTTGTAAGAAATTAAAAATAAATCAATTATTGACATTCCCATTAATATTGGCTTGAAAATATACAGGGTGGTTTTCGATAATCTGTACATATGAAAAGGGGTGAAATTTCGGCCAATTTTATCGGTAAAACTGATTTTAATTTTTGTTTGTGGTCATTCGTTTTTTTTTTACAGATTTTTAAACTTTCAGTGAAATTTTCGGCAGTACATCTGTTTGCCACGGTATAACTTTTGAACTAATTGCTTAAAATTGTAAGAAAAAATTGCAGGGTCATGGCAATAGACACGTTATTTAGTAGCAATAACAATAAACCACCGACTTGAAGAAAAACTCGTCAAAAAAAATTATAATTGTGAAAAACGGCTGCAAAACTTCAGTTTTTTTTACGGAAAACACCGTTTTTCTCGAAAGTTTGCGAATATTGTGACCATTTTTTCATGCTTATCTTCGTTTAGCACTTAATTGTGATCTTACAAACATTTTTTTCTTACAGCTTTGAACAATAAGATCAAAAGTTATACTGCGTCAAACAGATGTACTGCCCAAAATTTCATAGCAAACTGTAAAAATCTGTAAAAAATTTTTTTTTGCCCAGAAACAAAAATTAGTCATTTTTACCGATAAAATTAAATGGAATTTCACCCCTTTTAATATGTACAGATTATCGAAAACCAGCCTGTATTTGTATTAATTGTCGCCTTTTAACTTATAAAACCTTTTTTTTTTCAAATAGGTAATCATCATTATTTCTAATTAAGCCTTACTTATCGTTTCACCAGATATATTCATTCGTAGGTAGGGTGTTGTTCACACATTGCCGCAATTGTGTACTACCTATCGCACGCAAGATATTTATCAAAAATTATTCAGCCTGCCGAAATTCTTAGTGGACCTTTTTTGAGAAACGGTATTAGTGTTACCGTTAATGAAGATAGCGATAGTGATTAAAATAAGAAGTAAAAGACATTTTTAAGTTGATACATATACGAGTAAATGCCATAAATTTATTTTATTTTTAGTTCTTAACAAAGAATATTTATGTTTAAGTTCTTTGGCTGTATTAGAATTGTATAAGAATAAAATGTAACAGAATCCGACCAACATAGTTTTTTAATTTTGACACTGTTGCTTTTCGATTTTAACCGTCAAACTTATATGACTGACAGATCGTTAAATAAGGCTTTTTTAGAAATGTCACTTAGAGTGGTCACTCCTTCAGGTATCAAAAAAACTTTTTTTTGAAATTTTGACTTACGTGTTTTTTACAGAAATTGCAAAGATAGAGACTCAATTTTCTTTTAAGGCATACATAATATTTAATTAACCAAAATGAATTAAAGATATTATGATAAAGATTTATAGTTTTAGAGATACGTCAAATTTCATAAATTTTGTTTTTATTTTTTCCCGGCTGAACCACTGGGAATTTTTCAACCAAACTTTGCACAATTATACAACTAAATGAAAGCAACTATAAAAAAAATAAACAGCTCTTAATCATTAAAGGGCATTTTTGCCTCCCTTATCCTGCTACGGCCTTTTACATAAATCTTATACATTTTCAATAGCACGTTTTTTCTCCTTATAAGTTAAATAGGCCTTGCCAAATTGTCATAATTTTCTAAATTTTCTTGTTAAAGTTAGAAAATGGACTCTAATTTGAATTATTTTAGGATTCATTAATTTTTCAAGAGCATCAATGTGCTTTTTAAAAAAAAACGTGATTAAGAACGAAAGTAATGAGATGATGATCAAACTTCATTTTCTACAGACAATAAATTGAATTACAGAATGAATCATTTTGAATTTCCTTTCCAAAAACTGTTTCAGTATACATTTTTACCGCGAATATTTAGATGAAATATTTTAAATGTGTATAAATGGGGTTACCAGCCTCGTAACTATTTATATGTTCTCGGCCGGCAACCCCTTACTTCCCGGCCTCTGTAGTAATGTACTATTGTGTTTGCAGACTGCACTGCAACTTGCAGTGCAAGGCCGTGCAGAACCTGCCAAGTTCAGAAATCAGAAAATTTTATTTGTCAAAATTCAGAATACAGTTTAAAAGGTTTTACAGTATAAAATGTCTTTGTATTCAACATGCAAGCACGTGTACAAATATTTGATTATTAAGCTAGATTTATAGATGTTATTGAATCCTAAGTTCTACAAAGTAACCAAAAATGCTATTCTAGTGAGGTAAAATCTTCTGGGTATTTGTGGCCAGGCGAGTAACATCTTCCTAGAATAATCGTAAATATACCCCATTACAGGGATCGGAAACCGTTCCGAGTAGAATACCGGTTTTGTTCATTGACCCGAGAACGGAAAGGTTCTGGTTTTTGTTTGTGATCACCGGTTAAAGAACCGTTCTTTTGCGATAACGTTTTTTACTAAGTTCCGTTTCTGTGGAACGAAATTAAACGTTTTTCTCGTTGCGTAACAAGATAGAACGAGTTGCTATTTCTAATTTTACCTTGAGTTTGCCTGCGGGATATTTTGTTTTTCGGTATGCTGCGCACAATGATTTTGTATTTTTTGCTTTTGTGCGTTGCTTAGGTTGTTGTGTTGTTTTGTAACGGATTCATTCGGAATATTCGGATTATAAAAGTAGTTTCGGACAATTAACCATTTTTCGTAGATAATTTAGTTAGCAAGTGTCTAGCGCGATGTATTTGGTATATGGTATACATATAACGAGATTAATTACACTCACGGTCAATTAATTCGGGTCATTTTCTAAGGACAATTATAATAGGAAATGACCAGAATTCATTGTTCGTGAGTGTATTTAATTATTTGTAGGTATAATTTTAATTTATATTACCGAGTGAAAAACAAGCATTCTGTCGACCTGATAGAACAAATTAACGTTCAAACTGTTCAAAGCAAAAGATTACACATGGGTGGTCAGTCTGGGGACTAAGATGTAGTGTCTGATGCACTGTTATACCTAATACATACTTATATTTAATTTGGATAAATTTAATGATTAGAGGCAGGTACATTTGTTTCGTCTTGACGAGTACTCTGTACCGAAATAATATCCAGGGTCTGATGATGGAGCCGGAAGGTCGGCATGGGAATTCCGTAATAAAACGTCGGAACCCCATCGTGTCTGGGCTCATTTGTTTTGTCTTGACGAGTACTCTAAACCGAAATGATATCCAGGGTCTGATGATGGAGCCGGAAGGTGGCCATGGGAACTCCGTAATAAAACGTCAGAACCCCATCGTGTTTGGGCTCATTTGTTTTGTCTTGACGAGTACTCTGAACCGAAATGATATCCAGGGTCTGATGATGGAGCCGGAAGGTGGGCAAGGGAACTCCGTAATAAAGCGTCGGAACCCCATCGTGTTTGGGCTCATTTGTTTTGTCTTGGCGAATACTCTGAACCGAAATGATATCCAGGGTCTGATGATGGAGCCGGAACGTGGGCATGGGAACTCCGTAATAAAGCGTCGGAACCCCATCGTGTTTGGGCTCATTTGTTCTGTCTTGACGAATACTCTGAACCGAAATGATATCCAGAGTCTAATGATGGAGCCGGAAGGTGGGCATGGGAACTCCGTAATTAAACGTCGGAACCCCATCGTGTTTGGGCTCATTTGTTTTGTCTTGACGAGTACTTTGAACGGAAATGATGTCCAGGGTCTGATGATGGAGCCTGCAGCTGGCCATGGGAACTTCGTAATTCAACGTCGGAACCCTATCGTGTTTGGGCTCAGTTCTTTCGTCTTGACGAGTATTCTGTACCGGAATGATATCCAGGGTCTGATGATGGAGCCGGAAGGTGGCCATGGGAACTCCGTAATAAAATGTCGCAACTCCATCGTGTTTGGGCTCCATCATCAGACCCTGGATATCATCTCACTAGTACATCTCATCTCACGAGTACTCGTCAAGACAAAACAAATGAGCCCAAACACGAAGGGGTTCCGACATTTTATTACGGAGTTCCCATGGCCACCTTCCGGCTCCATCATCAGACCCTGGATATCATTTCACTTTAGAGTACTCGTCAAGACAAAACAAATGAGCCCAAACACGATGGGGTTCCGACGTTTAATTACGGAGTTCCCATGCCCACCTTCCGGCTCCATCATCAGACCCTGGATATCATTTCGGTTCAGAGTATTCGTCAAGACAAAACAAATGAGCCCAAACACGATGGGGTTCCGACGCTTTATTACGGAGTTCCCATGCCCACCTTCCGGCTCCATCATCAGACCCTGGATATCATTTCGGTTCAGAGTATTCGTCAAGACAAAACAAATGAGCCCAAACACGATGGGGTTCCGACGCTTTATTACGGAGTTCCCATGCCCACCTTCCGGCTCCATCATCAGACCCTGGATATCATTTCGGTTCAGAGTATTCGTCAAGACAAAACAAATGAGCCCAAACACGATGGGGTTCCGACGCTTTATTACGGAGTTCCCATGCCCACCTTCCGGCTCCATCATCAGACCCTGGATATCATTTCGGTTCAGAGTACTCGTCAAGACAAAACAAATGAGCCCAAACACGATGGGGTTCAAATTCAAATTCAAATTCATTTATTTCGTCATACATAGGTAAGATAAGGTGACAGTTGTGGTAAGATATAGTACAGCTATGATGTGCCTTTTGGCGTACGAAAGTTTGGCAAGTCGAAATTACAAGTATAAATTAACTACTTTATATTAATCAAATATATGAAATTTATGTGTACAACCTGATTGACAATATAAAAAAATATAATAACACTTTAATTTAATAATATGTCAAGGATAATTGAAAATAATTTAAAATGAAGCTAACGGTTCCGACGTTTTATTACGGAGTTCCCATGCCCACCTTCCGGCTCCATCATCAGACCCTGGATATCATTCTGGTTCCGAGTACTCGTCAAGACAAAATAAATGAGCTCAAACACGATGGGGTTCCGTCGTTTTATTACGGAGTTCCCATGGCCACATTCCGGCTCCATCATCAGACCCTAGATATCATTTCAATTCAGAGTACTCGTCAAGACAAAACAAATGAGCCCAAACACGATGGGGTTCCGACGTTTTATTACGGAGTTCCCATGCCCACCTTCCGGCTCTATCATCAGACCCTGGATATCATTCTGGTTCAGAGTACTCGTCAAGACAAAATAAATGAGCTCAAACACGATGGGGTTCCGACGTTTTATTACGGAGTTCCCATGGCCACATTCCGGCTCCATCATCAGAACCTGGATATTATTTCGGTTCAGAGTACTCGTCAAGACGAAATAAATGTACTTGCCTCTAATCATTAAATTTATCCAAATTAAATATAAGTATGTATTAGGTAGGTATACCAGTGCATCAGACACTACATCTTTGTCCCTAGACTGACTTTTGCTTTGAAGAGTTTGAACGTTAATTAAACAAAAATATCAATAACGCGGTAATAATATAAGTAACGCCTGACTCAATCAATCAGTTTGATTGAACGTTTTTTTTTTTTTGACAGTGACTTCTTTATTGAAAGAAAGTACAGTAAACTAACAAATACATAGAAGATAAAATTTAAATTTCCTAAAACTAAATAAACCTAAAAACTAAATTAAACTACCTAAATTAAAATACCTAAAATACAATAAAAATATTGTAAAAAGAAGAAAGTTATTTGTATTATTTAATTTTGCATTCAGTTTGTTCTGTCAGGTAGACAGAATGCTTGTTTGTCACTCGGTAGTATAGAAATACCTGCAAATAATTAATCTAGTTAAAAAATTACTATGTATCATCTTTAAAAACTTAATATCACAAAACAAACAATATTATAATAAAAAGCGCGCGCGCTTCAACACTCAGAATTTAAACTTTCCCGACAAAAATTGAAAATAAATACATCGCGCTATGCGACGCGCTACAAAACACAGAATTTGACCTTGTAAATGCCGGCGCACATCGTCACCACCCCTGCGAGCCCCTCGGCGAGCGCGGCTCGTCGAGAATACCGGTTTTTATTCTCATCAGGAACGTTATCATTTCGTTCTTCATCACTTAGCGATCACCGAAATATTCCGTTCCGTTCCATCAAAATACCGGTTGTAGCACGAACGAAGTAAAATAACGGTATTTCAACGAAATAAAACGGTAATTCGATACCGGTTCCGATCCCTGCCCCATTATACCATTTCCAATTCTTAGTCGATCGGCCGTATCCGAAGTATGGAAGATCCAGTAACGAGATATGATATTGTTTTTTGTGCGGGCCTATACCGCGCCGGCATGGCACACGTCGCCGTACTTTCTTAATCTCACGCTAAGTGTGTGTGCGTATATAAAATAATACGAGATATTGCTGACGTACTCCATAAATAATTGTTGTAGTCGATAATTCCGACACTTTGAATTAAAAGGTTATGAACTTAAAAGGAATGTTTTACTTTAATACGAGTTGATTATTCATTACTGACTAATGACGAGTTGAAAAATCTTACAATCGTTAAAATTAAGTTGCAGGATGAACTCTTTGTAAAATATTGGTTTTTCGCGAGCTAGATTTCCACAACTCCACGTCTCATATTGCGCCTATTTTGTGCGATAAAAATGTAAAATGTTGTAAAATAGCGTCCTAAAATATTTTTAACCTCCATAACTTCGACAGCAAACAAATTTAAAAAACGCAACCCTCCACCCTGTGTTTACCTGCATAACCCACGTATGCACGCATGTGTGCATAGAACATTATCCAATGCTAGTTTTGCGTGTGTATGAATGCAATATTTGTACGACCGCTTGTTCGTATGTGTGACGAGTCAGGTGGATTCTTACCTTACTCTTTTCTTGAAACGACGTAATGTTATAGGAACTCCTATGAAGGTAAGCCCTTTTAGAATGAGACGATAGTGTTGCCATGTCACGGTAATGTTGCCATATCGATAATTTATGGGGCAGCGAGGGTACGTGAGAATTCGCGGCAGGTTTTAGTAAGGTGGTGAAATGTTTTTTTAGGATTTAAGATTTTAGCTACTCAGAGGTGTAAAGGTTCGTTTTAGCAAATAATAGAAACGTTGGAAATCTGTAAATTAAATTATTATTTGTTAGTTTTAGTCAAATAGCTTTCGTATATAATTATATACGTGCAACAGAAAATTAATATATTTTGGGGTCGTAATGTTTTAAATTAGCTCAACTTGTTTATTTTACATTATTTCAATTTAAAATTAGAGTAGTTTTCCAGATTGACATTATCGTATTTATTTAAATAAATTTCTTCTTCACTTTGATCTTTGATTTATTTACCCCCCTACGCATAAAGAGGGGTATTATAAGTTTGACGCCAATGTCTTCTGTCTGTCTGAGGCATCGTAACTCTCGAACGGATGGGCCGATTTCGATGTGTTTTTTTTACGTGAAAGCAGGTTTCTTTGCGGGTGTTCTCAGCTATGTTCGGTAAAAATCGACCCAGCAGTGTGAAGATTACTTATCAGATTTTTCCAAAATAATGTAAGGCATTTTTGGACTAAAATTGAATTTTAGTACAAAAATTACATTTAAAAAGCATGAAATAAAACTAAAATTAAAGCTTTTAAATCCCCCGACTAAAAAAACTCTGAAAAGTAAAAAATAATATATAAAACAGAAAATCCAACTTATCTTAAAACAAAAGGCCAATAGATAGGTACCAGTAGCGTGGCGTCCAAAGAACTCGATTCCTACCGGCTTGCCTAATATCAAGCATTTGAGCACCTTATTCTACAGCGCTTAAGGAAAATGTACGCTAAATCTGCACCGGCTTGCCCAAGGATATCTTTTACACCACACCACTGGTAGGTACATATAATTTTTTTCACACCTCCTATTCAGAAAAAAGTATTTTGATCCCTCATAAGAGGGATCAAAGTGATACTTTTCTGTTCAAGGACAACAGGGTATTTTTAGTTTGAACCTACTTAGAATATGCCATACACAGACAGCTTTATTAATATATTACACAAAGAGGGCGGTACAATAAGGAATGACCCAGATCACAGGTGTTAGCGGTCCGAGCCGCAGGCGAGGGCCATAAATATAATATGGAAGTGGTAAATTCGTCCCGTCCGTAAAAAATAATACACGTCTTATAAAATAATAAGAGACTATAAATTTAACAATTTAACATTTCATTTTATTAAAAATGTGTGATGCTCTTTGATTAACTATATATTTCGTTATTTTGGTAGGTATCGTTTGTATTTAAATTTTCCTCATAGTCGGTGTGAAAAGCAGTATGTGTCACAAGGTAGCAAAATTATTTTCACCTCGGGCGTTAACACTTGAATCCCTCACTACGCTCCGGATTCTACTTTAGAATCCCATGAATGAATTCAATGTACGCCCTCGCCGTAAATATATCATTTTGCTCCCTTGTGACACAATCTACTATTACTTTTCAGTTTTTTTTGTGTTATTTGCTTCTCTGCCACCCACTGTACAATACTTTTTGCAAATAATATCGGCTTTAAGCAGCCCTGATTTTAGTTTTAAGCCATGTTTAGTGAAGATGGTTTGATACGTTGATGTCGGAGGCCGGGGTAGCGATACGGCGGGGTGACGCGGAAAGAATGTTAATGCGTCCGTTTTATTTGCGCTTGCGCAGGGCTGAGATCAATAAAAATTACTGTCAATAAAATACTTTAGAGGTAAGATTTTTAGTGCCAACTATACCCATTTTTATATAATCGCAAACTACACGTCAAAACGAGTCAAATAAGCCAAACACAAAGGTTGATCTTATGTAATTTAGATGATCCTTCCGTTATTCGTTATAATAATATTGCATTGTCAACCGATTTACATAATATGCACGCTTAACATGAAACATCATCAAATTACATTACCATCATAATTAATCACAATCGACAACCCTACTCCGGGTACTTGCAGGTACTCTTATCGCGCCATCTTTCCACTCCGTATTATATTTCCCTGCCAACTTCTATCACACTGCGGCAGCGTCAAATACCACTCTTAACTTCGTACTCATAAGGTGCTTGTCGAATTTAATTATAAATTTGTTTATGGGCTGTCGGAGCCGCGTCTTTGTCGCCATGTGACGTTTCATTAGAGCTTCGAGATTAACTTATTTAGCTGTGGTTTTTTAGGGCTGCGCTTTGGCGGTCGCTAGTGAACCGATCGAATTGAAATAAACAGGTTGATACGATTATGTCGTTGAAGCTAAATAATATAATTATAGTGCCACAAATATTACTTCAGCAAAAACAGTGAAAGAGGGATTGTACTGTGCAGTAGTGCTTCAAGACTGCAACGCATTAGCATTATTTTGCAATTGCTAATATTTTTTTAATATCATAAATAAATATTATAGGTACTAATATTAAAACTGACGGGGAGAGAGGCGTTGTGATTGGAGAATGAGAAAGCGTTTATTGTTATTGAAATTGCATCATGATTCTTGATGTGTATTTTTTGTAATTTCTAGTAGGTACCCAGGGCCGCGCCGCCCCTGTGTGCGAAGACTGCGAAGTGTGCAGCGCACACAGGCGCCAAGGCAATAGAGGCGCCAGAAGTCGAAACACGACTACAATAAAGAGGTGCTTCATCTACCCAACTATCCATCCGGTAGATATATTTTACCATGAGAACCTATTTTTCAGATCCTTCAAATTACTTTAGTTTACGGAGAGTGCTATATTAAATTTGGACGAGTTTAAAAAAAAAGTATGTAGTAAGTATACGATAAGGGTTTCAGAATTTAATACAGTATTCTAAATAGGCATTTCAGATATTCATTGTATACTCAAACAAAAGAAGACAAAACGCAGTGGCCTGTCTTCCTTTGTATATGTAAATGATAACCGAGAGAAAACGTCAGGTGTTCTACAGCCCGTCTACCCGTCGCAGGCTGCGCAAGAGTGTAAATCAGCGCGTGTTCGCGCACCTGCTGTTGCTAAAAATAGCCAGCCATGTTTTAGTGAATCTAAATTATATAGAATTTAGATTTAGAACTAACACACACATTTAGAAATAAGAAAGATACTTATTCAATGCTAGATGACACGTGATTTTGAAAATTTTTATTTTCATCACCTTTTTCAACCCTTTAAAGGTTTAATTTCGAAAATACCATTCGTCGTGGTCACACTAAGGGGTTCACGTCAGTGGTAGAGGCGGACACAGTTTACCGCAAGATTTCCCGACATCCCTAAGGCACATAGTTTCAAACATCTCACTATTTGCAGTGGTTTAGGCTGTACGTTGTCTGTCAGTGCCGTGGTCCCAGAACTGATTTAAAGTTATAGGATTATTGGAATTAAAATCATGCTTTCCGATTTTCAGTACACTTGATATTATTATATCACCATCTCTATGTACGTATTTTTATTCCTTAAGCAGCTTAAGATAGAAACAAGACTCTCAACGATATTCTTTCAAAGAATCTTGACCTACTTTGGAAATATGGCGAGAAGAGCTCCACAGAATTTAGAAAAACTTCCGGTGGTAGGAAAAAATGAGGGAAAAAGACCACGCGGACGATCTCCCATTCGATGAACGGGCCAAGTGAGGACTATAACTGGTCTTCCTATCACAGCTGTCTTGAGAAAAGCCGAGCCGAAGACAGGAACGGATGGCGAAAGATAGTGAAGACCTCAGTGAAGGTCTTTCAAACTGAACACGACCTTCAGTAATGAAGAATACGACGAAAAATTTATTTAGCAAAGTAACGATTATTTTACTCATGACAGTATCGTTGTTGCAGGTATCCTGGCTGCGCGGGAGTGCAGTGCATAAATCAGCGCGTGCGCACCTGCCGCGGCGCCCGCGCCGGTAATAATAACAATTATCGCGTGCAGAGGTGACCCCGGGGTTGCCAGCGCCGCCGACGGGAGCCACATTGTTTATGAGGATAGCTACAGATAAACATAAATGTTGGAGCATGATGAAAAGTAACTTGATTTTCACTTCTAAATGGTTAATTACGACACGAATCTCTAGGTTTTCCATATAAATAACCACATTTTAATTTAAAAAAAACCCGACCGTGGTGCATTTTGAAAAATCAACATCCGCCATTCATCAGTCATTCATGAAATCCGCCATTTTGTTTATTTTAACGAACTTCATACGCAGTGACACTCGCACCATCAAGACGAATCTAATGATGTATCATTTATCAAAATCGGATGTGCTGTTGAGTAGTTACGAGCGGACATAGGAACGGACATACATACATACTTACATACATACAGGTCAAACACATAACCCTCCTTTGGGCTTCGCCGCAGTCGGGTAAAAAAGGGAGTCATCTTTCACTTGCACCGCATGAATTATGTTTTTAATGTGTTTTATTTCAGAGAACTCTCAGTTTTTTTCTGACCGTATACCCATTTTGGATGGCGTCCTGACACCGGTCAAAGGCACGACCCACTCCCGCGCAGCCTCACTGCACTCCATACTGGAGCAGTGGTGAGCATTGTTAAATCTTTGCTCGTAGTGCGTTCGTACACGGCGCGCACACATTCAAGCGCACGATGTACGTTTAGTAGGAAGAAAAATTACTGTATCTGTGTAGTAACCCGCGTTCTGTACGATTATTTCAGCTAATCGTACCCATTATACCCCGCAAGAGGATCCCCTTGTTTTAGCATAATTTTATTTGTCCGAATACTCTTTACGCATAATTGTTATTTTACGTATACCATAGACTTTTCAGCATAATTATAAAAGAAACCTAACCTAACCTATTCTAAGTGACGTACGTAAAAAAATCCAAAATATTTTCCGTTAAGGCTGGAGAAAAATTATGCGAAATAAAATTCTGGCTAGCAATACTTTCGGATTAATAAAACGTATGCCGAAATAAAAGAACATCCCGCAAGAACAAAACATGGCGTCCTTGCAACCCGCTCCCGAGCATCCTTTGCGCATCTGTCGTGTCCGTAAACCTTTTTTTTTAAAGCCTGACAAACTTGCAAATCTTACTGACTGTAGCAAAAATCGTACCAGCGTAGCAAAAATCGGACCAGCTCCGTACCCCACATTCTGTATGCCTATTTCAGCAATCCGTACCCATTATATACCCTGCAAGAACAAAACATGGCGTCCTGGCAACCCGCTCCCGCGCATGCCAAGGCCGCGCCGCTCAAGGGCACGACCCACTCCCGCGCAGCCTTCGCGCATCTGCCCTATGCGTACCCCACATTCTGTACGCTACATTATTCTTAAATATTAAGTGTCCGAATTTGAATTTTGACGGCAATTT
Source organism: Eudemis profundana (assembly GCA_947034925.1). NCBI lineage: Eukaryota > Metazoa > Arthropoda > Insecta > Lepidoptera > Tortricidae > Eudemis > Eudemis profundana. The sequence continues at coordinate 25,125,619 of OX344799.1, read as the reverse complement.
ATGGTTAAGAGGGTTAAAAATGATTCATTTTCTAAAACGTTGCTGTTATTTTTTGTTTCAGTTTTACAATACGTTCTTATAAATTTATATAAAGCTTGAATATTTGTGCTACTCGTATATTTGTGGGTAGTAAGGTGCATTAGATTGGGGTACTTAATTAAACGTGGGGTAGTTTTGAAAATGAGGAATTTCTACTTAACCTTGCAAGATTTTTAAGGTGTGCAATTAATGAAGCACTATAATAGTGTTAGCATGTTACAGTAAATATATTTTGCGTCGATTACGAGAAATCCTTAAATTTCGGAACTATCCCATGTTCGAATTTACTCCATTCTTTTATTTTCAAAATAGTATTTTAACATTATTCTCTTCTAACATGTACATCTGATATGAAATTTGGTTTAAAGTAGTAAGTCTACTAAAATAACAATATTTCAGTATCTATGTATCTGCGTATTTAGGTATTATAGGTACTCGTATTTATGGCTATGGGGCCACAGGGCTCGTGATTATGGAAGAACTCGGTGTATATAATTTAAGGGCATAGATTGGGTGAGCGTATCGCTAATGTATCCGGAACAAGCGCATGACTAAGTGCAGTAATAATAGCCCGTAATGCACCAGATTAAACTTGCAGGCGATACGCTTGCCATGTATGTTATGCTATCAAAGATTGGTTAGGAACATTTGTCGACTTACCAAGTGATTGTAATTGATTAATATCGTACCCTTATTGCAAAAGCCTATATCTGCATTTACTAGATACGCTTGTCAAGGATTATGTGCTACAAAAATTATGAACATATCTATATATGTTGTTTATGTTTTTCCTGTATCTATTACAGGAAATCAAAGTACACAGAAAAACTAAATGGCACTCGCCTGTGTACAGACCGAGAATCGAACCCGGTACCTCTGGATTTCCGGCCCAGTGACTCAACCATTCGTCCACCGTACACCCAGAAAACCCCTTCAATTCTGCCATGTACCTTGACTTCCGCATCTTTCTGTTTTTAATAGGAATTAACCTAAAACTCGCATTAAAAATAATATGTTTCTATAAATAAAAATGTTTCTTTCATATATAAAAAATTATGAAGTTTAGTTGTTACATAATTTAACTGTAATATTTTATTTAATTATATACAACAAAATGCCATGCAAATGGACAATAAATTCGGGTCATTTTCTATGAACAATTTCTATGAACAACTATGAACAATACAGAAAATGACCTGAATTCATTGTCCGTGAGTGTGGTTGGTTTGCAGTGTTTTTTTTTTATAAAGTCAGCCAATCCAAAGATATTTGCGATACTTGGGAGTTTGTAATTTGCCTTATAAGTGTATGTTTGGTGTGTACAACCCGTCCCTGCAGCCGTCGTACCGCTTTTTGAATAAAACATGGCGGATCGCAGCCATACCCTGTTATTGCCGACATAATTCTTGCATTTCCGATCTAGCTATAATGTTTATATTTCCAACTATAAAGATTAAACTAAAATGTAAAGATTTATTTACATATGATAAGAATCTGATAAACATTAAACCGAGGCGAGTGGCTGAAAAAAGGGGAGGCCTTTGCACAACAGTGGGACACAAAATCAAGCTAGGAAAAAACCTGATACCTAGAGATAAGTGGTATGAAGAAGAGAGACCTACACCACAATAACAATACAAAAGGTACATCGCGCGCTTGAATGTGTGCGCGCCGTGTACGAACGCACTACGAGCAAAGAAATAACAATGCATAAGAATGCTCCAGTATGGATCGCACTCACACAGGCGTGCTATGGCGCGTCTGTTTGAATACGCTACTGAGGTCAATCGCAGCTCAGTTATAAGATAGTAAAATGGTTTTGTCACACCTATTATTTTATTATGACTTTGCCCATTGAAATGCCAGGCTATGTCGTCTCTATAAAAGCCCATCCACGCACCTCATAAAAAACCCAAACAAAGTGCGTTCCCGATTCAAATCCAGAACCGGCTCACGCACGATCCCGTTGCGTAGCGGGCCGCTACGCGTGCGTAAACTTACGGTGAAAGCATTTCGCCAGTGCTACGACACGCTACAAATGCTACGCCGTAGCACAATAATAATATTGCCAAGTTCTGCTATTTGAATAAACCTAGGTATATTAAAGTTAGTTTTTATTTCCGAACACAGATGGCGCTATAGACAATCAGTGGAACTGTAAAATAAAATTAAGAAGTTCGATTCAACTGAATTCGTCCGAAAATAAAGTAGCCGGGTGTAGTTTATTGGAACATAACTCTATTTTATAAACAGTACTCATTAAAGCAAGTCGCATCGGGCTCGGGTTTAATTAACATCAAAGGTTCAAGTTAAATGTATCGTGCTGTAATTATTAGCGAAGGGATGCGCCCGTCGGACCGAAATAACTCAGTAAAAATAATAAACCACTTGCACTAATGACACGTCCCGTCCCTCTCTAGCTTATAATTGTAGAGGGAGACGAAATTGCAAGCTTACATTATTCATTAGTGCAAAACGAACAAAAATTATATAAGCAAAATTAAATTACTTTGTCGCTTTGAAATCGATCCACGTTCCTGCCAATTTGTTCAGCATCCATTGCGCGCTTTGTTAACTTAACTGGCTAGACATTACTGTCTGGAATCGGCAATGTATAGCTTACATATGAAGATATGGTATTACAAATCGAGTTAGCGGGATTCTGTGGTAGCGACAGAAAGGGCGAGGTTATTTCGAGTGCGGCCGCCGAATCAGGCGTTATTTATTCAAGTAAAGTGTAAGGACGAAAGGATACAGTCTTGTATTTATTTTGGAACGGATTTAATTTCAGTTTACCCGGCGCTCGGATCGTTTTGAAGGGTTCAATCTGGATCGCGTTAGTTAAATGTGTGATTCATCTGATACCTAACTTTGTTAAAATTATGATGTCTTCACTCTTCAGGAGTATTTATCCTCCAGTACCGTCAGTACCTACTAACGACACTGGAGGATAAAGGAACGGCGAAGACATTGTCAATAGCTAGGTAGTAAGCAAGATGCAAAAACGTGTTACTTTGATTTGATGTGCATGAAGAGAAAATAATCTTGTTGGTAATTTTACGTCGCTTGCCCGGGTAGATTTCAGAGCGCACTTGATAGTCCTTCGCAGTAAACATCGAGGAACACTAATGAAATAAAAAAGCGCTGGAAAAACGCCTGAAGTCGACCCGCGGCGCCGACTGAAGACAATGCGCCTAAGTGCATTATTGCACGTCATCTGATTTGAACCCAAAATATATTGAATTAAAAGTATTTGAGGCATTATAATCTTAGTCCTTGAGATAGCAATGCATTTCAAACATTTCACTTTAAAGGTTGCTTGTGTTATATGCAGTTTAGCTTTGTTATGAATCCAATTATTGCCTTATTCAAGAAATGTGACTTAGATAATTATTATGTTTAGAGAAACCTAGCTTTTAATATAAGCACTTAAGACATTGCCACACCCTTGTGACTACCCTAGTAATTGTACAGCGGATCTCACACTGTAGCGCGAATCGCGGCGACACGCGACTCAGCGATTTTCAACTTTGTATGTAGAATCATCGATTTGTATATAGAAAAATCGCGGGGTGGTGCACACTGGCGCGTAAATCGCGGCGACTCGCAACTACTATGCCCAGCTACACGGAAAAAATCGCGGCGACGGGCGATTTCAGGGTGTTCTTCGCCTACGTAAAATATTTGTAACAGCTTAATGTAAACATGGCACTGCAATAAATAAATATGATATATGAACTTGGCTGGTTGCTTATTTGTCACTTGGTCGTACAACATTTTAATTATATGATACCCTTTGTCATGCCTCATTGGATCCCAAATTTTCTCAAGTTCGTGTCAGCTATGCGCAAGAGCACTATCTCAACTGTCACAATAAAAGCCTCATTGTCCGAAAAGCCCAGTAAAGCGTTACATCGACACTAGATGTGGGCAGCGGCCATAAAGTTTATAGTGAGGTCGTCGACCGGCGCCCGCGCCGTGCCGATTTGATAGTTCAGCAATTCTTATCTCGGCAATTAGCTCTTAACTTAGCACTCATTAAACCAGTTAGCTGTGGACATGATTAACAAGTGTCTTAGCGCTTTTTTTTTTTTAGAATCTGACAAACTCGCAACCCATGCATGGGCGCAGCGATTTTCGGACCGGGTGGTCGGCCGTGGCGTTCCCTGGGGTCGAACCAGGTCGCTAGCCGGACCACCCTGGGTTTGGTCGGACTGGGTGTTTTAGCGCCATAGATACAAGGTTTTTATACGTTCAGTGCAGTGGTGGACTAAGTACGGCCCGCGGGAGGGTTTGATCCGGCCCGCGGACGGTCCTTCGAAATAAGTACAGTCTGTTCCGTATAGGAATAGACGGAAGAAAAAAAGGTTCTTTATAGTGCCCGTTTTAGTCTGACGGTCAATAAATGACATCTCTAAAGTGAATGCTCAAAAATAGAATATTGAAGATATCAAAACTTGCGTCTAATTTATTCACCAATGCTTTTTCCTACATTTTACCTCAGAATTTCTAAATAATAAAAAAGAACTAGTCCTATTTGCTGTAAAAATAAAGAAAGTGTCCTTATAAAATACCCAAAAAGCTAGAGATAAAGGGCTTATTATTATTACACTTGGCTAAATTGAATTTTGTTAACATTTTACATTAAATAAATATCAAGTATTATAAATGTATACAAAATGCTTAGAATCCCTGCTTCTGTGCCCTCTAGAGCGGTGGTGGGCAAAGTACGGCCCGCGGGCCATCTCCGGCCCGCGGGAGGGTTTAATCCGGCCCGCCGGCGGTCCTTCGAATTATAGTAGTACTTATATGGCCCCTGATAAAACAAAATTCTTTTAGTTCTGGCCCTCCTCTGAATTTTTTTATATTTTCTGGCCCGCTATGAAAAAAAAAACTTTGCCACCACTGCTCTAGAGTCTATTGTTATCCGGTATGAACTATAGCAGCGGTCGGCAACCGCTTACAAGCCAAGGGCCACATAAGGCTAAGGAAATTGACGCGGGCCGCATTTTGTTAATAATTTGTGATTTTATACTATTTGGAATATAGCGACCGCAATACAGACCGGAATATAGGGCTGCAAGTGAGTGGTTCATGCACCGCATGCGGCCCGCGGGCCGCAGTTTGCAGGCCGCTGAACTATAGTATGGAACGCTTAGAGCAACACGGAAGGGAGTCGCCATAGTGCATGACGCGTTTTTTAAACGACACACATTTTGGTGCTATATGACGAGAAAGCGGTGAGAAAACATCGAAACTGTGAAATATAGTAAAACTAATGGATATAATTCACGTGTGGTCCGCCATATACATTTACAATATTGTAAACTTATGAGCTGCTCTTAATACTATTAGTGTGTCAGAAGTTTCCCACAAATCATAAAACATGTCACATGGAAACACGTTTGAGCATAGCTAAATAAATCTGTATACAATTATACAAATATGTCGTATTACACTGATACATATAGCAAAACTCACAGAAATATATCGAGGTAAAAGGAAAAAGTGTATGTACCCCGTGTGCAAAAAGAAGTGGCGGCGACCTACTTTGGACGCCGTTAACTTCAGTTGCCGTCAATAATATAATCAGATTAGAAAATCTGATAATAATGGTATACTTAATCGTATAAATACCACCAAATGAAATGGAAAATTTATGTATTTCATCACTAAATTACAAATATACTTAAGTACCTACCTACTCATTTCTCATTAAAAAGACCAAAAACATCACCGACCACCGGCCTAAGACCGAATTTGTTCTAGTTATCTTCAAAGTCGGCGACGCCTGTTCTGCATTTGAATTGTTCCAAATGAACCTAAGACATCAACCACTCTTAATATTTCAAGGCTGACATTAACAAAATTACAAAAGAAGTTGTCGGTGACTGTACATATGATGGTAAGTGGATTACTGGAAGCATACTTTTATATTAAATCTCGATGCACAGACATTTGCGGGTTATTCTTCAGAAATATGTCTGCGACTTATTCCTCTGTCTCCATACATTTAGTATGAAAAAGAGCCAGAGGAATAAGGTGACCGCAGACATATTTCTGAAGAATGACCCTTGCGTTTTCAGGAGCAGACTAAGGCCCCATTTGGACGAGGCGAGAACTCGTATGCGAGTTTGATTACATTGCGGGCTACCCAAGTACAGGTAAATTAATCGCCGTAGTGAAATAAAAATCGCATACGAGATCTCGCCCCGTCTAAATGGGCGTCTAAGTCCAAATAAACAAATAAAAACCAACAGAGGTTTTTCGAAGTGTAATAAAATACGTACTTAAAATTGTGTGGTCACTTGTACTTGCTCGCCTAATCACAACATACGGAGCCTCTATGCGCGCACGCATAAGGGCATTACACGTTACTAGCATTATTTATAGCCCGTAAATCTCGCCGACTCATTAGCCGCGTGTGGGCACCTTTATGGCGCGACTTAACCCTTTAGTGGGTAACGGCAAGATATTTGCCGTCATACGACTCAGATATTTTTTTTTTTTTCTCAATGAACGTGTTGTTAGTTAATATAACTTTTGGTTCGCATAAGAGAATATACTCGTACCAATTTACGAAAAAAAGAATAGCAGATAAACGTTATTCCAACCCATGTTAAATGATGATTCTTAGGCCTGAACTTAGATTTTTAACTATTCCTTACAATTGAACAAAAATGTTTGTAAATAAAATTTTGTTTGCTGGATTTATCCGATAGTCACAATTCTCTACTTTCAGAGACAAGATTGGCGATATAAAGTTTAAAGAAAAAAAATCCGTTATTTGATAATTTAAAAAAATGAAGACGGCAATATATTTGCCACTATCGGTTAAGTGTCTGCTGTTTATTAAAGGAAAGGGTGGGTTAGGCTACAATTGTTATTGATTTATATATGGAGCAATAGCTTAATTCAATACTTAAAATTTGCCTTTTACCTTTATTGCTGAATTAGCCGTGTTAGTTAGAAATGACAACGGAAGTAAAAGGTCGGGCAGCTACGGGACCCTGACTATAAGCATGGCCCGATATGCTCTTGCCTGGTTATTTATTTGAAAGAATTCAGTTTTAAGTTAAATAAAGGTTTTAATTATTTCTTATCATCTATTGGTTTTTAATTTATTTATTTTAGATACGTCGTGCCCCGCACCCGTAGTTCCCCCGGCAAACTGACATGACGGTCTTGTCACTTAATGCCCTTGGCTGATAGCGGCAAACATATTGCCGTCTTATAATTCGGAAACCCTGCAATAATATTATACATTTCTCTTTCTCAAAAATCATAAAAAAAATCATTCATGTTGTGCGTATCGTTAAAGTTTTCGATTCATTGCTTTAAAAAAATAATGGTCAAAGGGTTAAAAGGTGTTTACTTCTTTACCGCCGCTTCAATGGGTTACTGAGTGACAATGGTTTCGTTCATTGGTCTTGTGTCGTTAAATTAACTGAGAAATTACTAAATTTAATTGGTTTTAAATAAAGACAGTTGTGTGGAAATATAGCCTCAGATTCACGAAAATGTACCTCTATTGTTAGTACACACACAACGCCTGATTATTCGACAGAGAGTAGTGGTGACAACTGAGCATTTTTACAATTGGACTTATATTACCTTGTCATTTTGACACACTGGATATTCTGACACTTGGGCCAACATACCCCGGAAGCTCGGTATACGGTAGTTTTTCTCCGAACAAAAGGTACATCGGGAGCGCGCATGTGTGCGCGCCGTGTACGGATGCACCACAGGCAAGCATTTGGGACTGCGCGCGACTGCCATAGGTTTTTTTTGTAGAAGGCATAAGGTTGTGTTTTCACCAGAGTTGTGCGAGGTAGCGGAGCGGTGTGCGAGGAAATCCACCAATCAACGTGCCAAGCCTCAATCAGCGCGGCCCGGCATTGGTGGATTTTTTCCTCGGACACCGCTCCGCTACCTCACACAGCTCTGGTGGAAACGCAGCCTAAGAGTACACATTACACTGTTGTATTGTGAGGTTAGTCTTGAAGACTTTGGAACCTAACAGGCTCGCAAAGCCTGAACTCTCAAAAATCCGAAACTATTCACATAATACTCGAGCTTCCAAGATTAAGCCTTGAGCAAGAGTGCAAGTCTTGAACTTCGAGTATCATGGTAAATATCCCGGTGTGAATAGTATTTATTATGTGAATGAACATGTTAGCTTAAAATCATATAAAAAAATGGAGGTGTTTCCACATTAAAAGTACAAAAACCGAAATACTTCCAATAAATATATTCCAGGTTACATACTTACAGTATAAAGGTAAGGCAGATATTAATGAAAGCATCTAAGAACTCGCCAACACAATCGTCGATTCACGCAAATCCTCTTTCCACAATTTCGACGAAATACTTTTTACTACCGCGATGTTCAAATGTGAGAATGCACCATCCTAAACACGCTGCCATCCAAACAGATTTGGTGACTCATTAATTTAAGAAAAGTTTGCCAACTAAGACATAATGCTTAATTAAAATTCAACAATTCACGTTCGTTTGTCTAAGTTGCAAAATGTTTTTGCTCACCCGTTTAAAGAGGCAGGCTCAAAATCTAAATGCGTGATTTTGTTTTTATTTTGAATTGCTCTCTTGACATTGTATTACATTACAGTGGCGTGGTGTGAAATATATTCTTAGTAAAGCCGGAGCAGATTTGGATAACTTTTTCTTCAGGAGTAGTAGCAAATAATTTTATTAAAGAACTAGATAAAGAAGAATATGTTTCTTTATAACCTAGTTTTAGTGTAGTTTTGTTTAATTTTAACGTACCTAGTGTTTAGTTAGTGTTGTACATAATTACGTCGCTCAATCCCAAAATACCAGATTCTCGATTGATTAGATTCCTGTCTTACCACATTCCCGTTACACTAGAGAATAAAATCGTAAGTTACTCAAGTATCTTAATGATTTTTTTGGCTGTATTATTTTGGGAGTCTGGTATACGGAGAATCTGGTATTTTAGGAATGCGGTATTTTGGGAATGAGTGATTACGTTGTATATGGTAAACTGAATAAAGCTTAATTTGAGCAATTGCAATTCATGCAATAGCATGCAATTCTTGGCATTTTCTAGTGCACTAAAAAAAATAGTTTCCTAAGTCTATAGACCCGCTAATAAAAATAAAAATCTATTAATAGATTTAACTATCTACAGGACGTTCATCTTATACAATAAATATTTTTACTAAAAAAAACCCGACCGCGGTGTACTTTAAAAGTGCATAAAATCCGCCCTTTTGGGCCCTATTATTTTTATTTATTTTTATACCCAGTGACACTCGCGCCATCAAGACGAATCTAATGATGTATCATTTATCAAAATAGGTTGTGCCGTTGAGTAGTTACGAGCGGACATAGGAACGGACATACATACATACATACAAGTCAAATACATAACCCTCCTTTGGGCTTCGCCGCAGTCGGATAAAAACTACTGCCGCTACATCCTCTTGTATGCAATCACATAGGTAAATCTTTGTCATTAAACTATGTTAGAAATCCTTTATAGAATACTTAGCTCTATTCCCAGGAAAGCCAGGCGAGCATTCCGTAGCAAAATTACAGTAAATCAAACAAACTTAACTAATCCGCATAGCATTACTAATAACAGTAAAACATTTGAACCGCCGCTAAAAAACAATCGGCGTTGTTTCGGTCGCCATTTTAGGATTTAATTGACTTGAAAAATGTCCGGAATAATGTCTATGGGTGAATAAAACTGGCAATCTCGTATCTCGCTTAACCATGCCATTAGATTTCGGGCGTTGTGTACTGTACCATAAGTTCGAATTTGGAACAAATATCTGATTGTTACATGAGGTTATCGTTGTGGTCTAGTGTCGTATTCTGCTATGCTATTAAATTAAAAAGGCCACCTATGCTTCTGTAACTGATGCGAAGTTAAGCTCTTTTACATTTGGCTTGATGGGTGCTATGAGTGTCGCCGAGCACACTGTCTCGTTTCCGCGTCGAATTGTTTCGGGAAATGCCGCGCCTGCGCATACAGGGGTTTCAGAGGAGACAGCGGTTTAGTATTAATTTATTATCAGACGACTTTTCAAAATTTTTGACCATACGGGACACAGACATATAAAAAATACAAAACAAGGAGTGTCATTTATTTTATTATTGTGATAGGACGATCAATGGACGAGCGTTATTATTATAAATCAAACAACGCCATGACAGCCATAGACAAACTCTTTATTTTTCGCCATACTTAGGTGCATACCTATGTATGCATATACACAACACCTCTCCATCAAGACTGGCATTATCAATCAATTTTAATTAATCAATTACTACAAAACCAATAATCTAGAACTAATTAATGTTACCAAAAATAACAGTTTTTAACCATTAAATTTAATCATCACTCAGAATCCCAGTATTTCACTCCACTCACTTTCAGGTGGTATAACAATAGGTGGATCAATTTCCTGCGATGGCTCTCTAACCCATCTCTCATGGGCCAACCCTCTCATGGGATCTTGTGTTGGCTCCGAGTGGGAATCTTGATCCACACTCTTATCTCTCCTTGTCCTCATTTGATCCACATGTCGCTGTTGCACCAATCCATCTTCAGTCTTTACTTCATACACGGTTGCGCCTCTTTGCTTTATAACTATCCCTTTCATCCATTTCTCCACGTTGTTATTATATTTTCTTATGTAAACGGTTTGCCCAGTAGAGAACTGCCTCAGCTTGTTATTTGGTACTTGAGGGATTTTTTTATTGCATGCTGTTTCTGGATGCAGTGTTGATAGTGCAGTTCGAAATTTTCTATTATTCAACATTTCTGCTGGAGTTTTGCCCGTCACTGTACTTGGTGTAGTCCGCAGGTGGTATAGAAGTTTCGCAAGTCTCTCTGGCCATGATAGGTCACTGTGTCGCTTAATTTTGTTTTTTATAGTCTGCACAGTCCGCTCGGCCTGGCCATTGGAACAAGGATGATATGGTGGTGATGTCAAATGTTTTATAGCATTTTTCTTTAAGAAGGTCTCAAATTCCTCCGAGACAAAGGCTGTACCATTATCTGAGACAATTAAGTCTGGAAGTCCTTGTGTAGCAAAAATCTTCCTTAAGCAATGTATAACCTGTGAGCTAGACATGTTAGGAATCATTTCAACTTCTGGCCATTTAGAGTATGCATCGATAACGATAAGAAATGTCTTATTTAAGAATGGTCCGGCGAAATCGATGTGTAGGCGCTGCCATGCTCTCTCTGGAGTTGGCCATTCTCGCAGCGTGGCAGGAGGATTGTTGCGTGTCAGTTGACAGCTTTCACACTCTTCGACTATATCAGTAATGTCACCGTCCATGCCTGGCCAATATACATAGGTTCGTGCGTAGGCTTTCGATTGCACCATGCCAGCATGCGGTGCATGTACCGCTTTCAAAACTTGACTTTTCAATTTTTCCGGTATGATCACCCTGTTAGAATATAATAAGCAATCTTTGCTAATTGAAATGGCATCTTTTCTTCGTAGATAGGGCTCCAATGCCTTGTCATTGGCTTCTGCTGGCCAGCCGTGCAGCACGAAAAACATAACTTTTTGCAAAAGCTCATCCTTTTTTGTCTCCCGGACTATGTCTTCTACAGAAACTGTCCATCCCTCTGGTGTTTCCTCTAGTAGTAATACTTCTGGCAGTGGAGCTTCAGTCTTCAGTGGCTCTGGGCTGCACCACCTACTTAATCCATCAGCATTCTGAATCTCCTGGCCTGGTCTATACACAATGTCATAATTGTAGCTAGCCAATATTAATGACCAACGTAGCAGTCGTGGGGAAATCTGGTCTGGGATTGGCTTCCTAGGGTTCAGGAGCCCGATCAATGGTTTATGATCAGTGATTATTGTAAACCTTACACCAATGAGGTACTCACGAAATTTTTTTAAGGCAAATATTATGGCCAAGGCCTCCTTGTCCAACTGACTATATTTCCTCTCATGTGGCTGCATGGTGCGTGATGCCATTGCAATAGGTTTTTCTTGTCCCTCTTCCAGGATATGGCTGATTACTGCCCCGACACCATACTCTGAAGCATCACAAGTAAGTCTTACTTCTTTATTCTTGTCAAATTGTATCAATGTGAGATCTGATGTTAACAGCTGTTTGGCCTTCTGAAATGCTTGCTCCTCCAGATCTCACCATTTCCAAGTCACATTCTTTTTTAAAAGTTGGTGCAGAGGTTCTAGTGTATCTGATCTAGAGCTATAGAACCTCTCATAGAAGTTAATCAATCCTAAGAATGCTCTTAATTCTTTCTGGTCTGATGGACTTGGCTTTTCTTGGATTTCCTTTATCTTCTTTGGGCATGGATGTATACCATTGGCATCTAATATATATCCGAGGAATGTCACAGATGGTACTCCAAAGTGACATTTGTTTATATTCAGTGTAAATCCCAGTTCCTCAATTCGTTGGAGTACCTTGTCCAGCCTGGTTGCATGCTCAGCCTCATTTACTCCTGTCACAACAATATCATCTAGCAAGATTGCCACACCCTCCATATCAGCAAATTGGCTTGACATCAGCCTCTGGAATATACCTGGCGCTGAACTGACTCCGAACGGCAACCTGTTTACTTTCATTAGACCCAGCGGTGTATTCCATGTCAGTATCTCTGCAGTATCCTTGTCAACCAATAACTGTGTATATGCTTGTTTCAGATCCAGCTTTGAGAATATCTGTCCTCCTGCTAGTAACTGAAATGCTTCTGATGATGTTGGTAACGGATAAACATCACAGTTGATTGAAATATTTACTGTTGAACGGTAGTCGCCACAGATTCGAAGCGTCCCATCTTCTTTTCTAACTATACGTAGCGGTGTAGCCCAGTCAGAATAGCGCACTGGAGTCAATACTCCCAATGTCTCAAGTCGCCTCAGCTCTGTTTTGACTTCATCCCGTAACGCATAGGGAATGGGTCTACATTTCAAAAATCTCGGTTGGGCTTGCGGCTTCAACATTAATTTTACTGGTGGTCCAGTATAACATCCCAGCTGATCACTAAAAACTTTAGGATGTTTGAACTGTAATGCTTCAGCGCTCTGGTCTGTCCAACAAAGTCCCTGTACTATGATGCCTAGGGTCTCAAACCAATCTCTTCCTAATATGTTGGGGCCTCTACCCTCTGCAACTAATATGGGCAATATATGTTTAGACCCTTTGTATTGGACTGATACATCAACAGACCCCTTTAATTTTATGGGCTGGCGTGTCCATGTAATCAAATTAATTTTTGCTTGTTGTAGCTCAGTTTTCTGGTGCAGCTTCATCCAGGTATCATTCGATATTATCGTTCTCGCAGCGCCTGAGTCGACTTCAAATTGAACCTCCATCTCATTCAACTTGACTGAGGTTAAAATTTTGTCCGAAGGTTGGTGCAACTGTGATTTAGATTGCACCTGCAATATCTCATTCATGTTCGAAAAATCCTCCTCAGGATAGTCTTCCTGTTCTTGCACTTCTACCAGATTTATTCTTTTCTTCCGATTCCAGCAGACAGCCACTGTATGACCAACACGCTTGCAGTAGTTACAGTTTGCTTTAGCAAATTTACAACCCCTCGGGTTGTGGTTCGCCCCGCAGTGGCGACAGGCGGTCTCGCGCTTCCGCGAGCCGACGTTCACGTTGTTCGTGTCCATAGGTTCGGTCTCCAGAGGCGTTGGGGTCTCCGGGTACAACGCGAGTACTGTTTGCTCGTAGTTGACGCATCGTAGCAACGCTTGGTTATATGTCAAATTTTCCGTTTTTAACAGCTCTCGCCGCAAGCGCACATCTCTCACCCCCAACACCAGTCTGTCACGTAATTGTCTTTCGAGGTCGACGAAGTTGCAATGCACTGCTAATGATTTTATGGCCGAAACAAAGGTTTGAACTGATTCGCCTTTTTGTTGACACCGCGCATGAAATTTTCCCGCTTCGAGAATTTCACTTTTTTCTGGAGCGTAAAAACTGTCCAACACTGCCAAAATGTCTTTGAAATTCACATCAATCAGTTTTTTCGGTGCCACTAAAGAACTTAGAAACGCATAAGTTTCTTTCCCGCACTGTGATAGAAAAATCGCACGCGCACTTTCTAGGTTATCTTGCACTCCTAATGCTTGTAACGCAAATAACATCTGTTCTTTGTACACAGTCCAATTGTCTTTTGCTTGATCAAACGGTCCGGGAAGCAACAAATTAGCACTTGAAGCCATTTTTACAGTTAAAACAATTTTATTTTCCTTCAGTCGCCAATATTATAAATCAAACAACGCCATGACAGCCATAGACAAACTCTTTATTTTTCGCCATACTTAGGTGCATACCTATGTATGCATATACACAACAGTTATATACAGGGTGTCCCTAAAACCAACTTTTATACGATCAGGGCTGATAAACCAGCTCATAAGAACCTAGATTAAGCAAATTTGACCTCAGTAAAAATCTCTTAGTTTTCGAGATATTGACGTTTTTGTAAAACTCGTGCTAAGTGATACCCTGACTCGGTGTTTTGAGTGTCATTGCTAAAATATCAAGTATTTTACAAATCTGTATTTTGCTATGTGTGGCCAAATAACTATGCTATTGAACGTATTTTCTATTTTTGCTAATTTATTCATGCTGTGGACACAGTACAATAACAAAAAAAAATTATTCGATTTTTTTCAAATTTCACCTCTGACTTCGAACTAGCGTGGTGAAAAAAAAATGTACCAACATATCCAGGCACTCAACGTAAAAAAATTGCGCATTTATTGTAGTTTCTAAAATGGTATAAAATTTACTAAACACTGTAATAATTTTTGAAATAATGATATTTTGTTACAAAATTAATTGCCTGCCGCCTTCATCTCATACGATCCGGTTGAACTAAGTTTGCACCTGGCGTGCTTGACATCACATACAAATTAGGTGCAAACTTCACGTAATCGTCAATATCTCGAAAACTAAGAAATTTTTATGAGGTCGATTTTACTCAGTCTCGTTTTTTATGAGCTGGTTTATCAGCCCTGTTCGCCATTTTGTAAAAGTCGCGAATTTTGATAGCCTGGATCAGTCTTTCGAATGTCATGACTTCAAATTTCAGTATTTTCTTAATCTGCTTTTTGTTAAACATTACTTAATAATTATGCTATCATACCTTTTCTGTTCGAAATTCAAATTCTGGTACGAAATTTAACCAATGGAATATTGTAGTATAACCTCCTTTTGAATTAAAATGCTATTATCTTAAAAACTACGGTGTCTAGTGTGTAAAATCTTACTATTTTAAACTACATTATTTTTTTTTATTTTAGCATGGTAAATTTGTTTTAAGTATTACGCGATTCAAATCCGAGGTCATATTTTGAATCACGTAAAATCTAATTTATTTTGATAAGGTATGATAGCATAATTATTAAGTAATGTTTAAAACAAAAAGCAGATTAAGAAAATACTGAAATTTGAAGTCATGACTTTCGAAAGACTGATCCAGGCTATCAAAATTCGCGACTTTTACAAAATGGCGAACAGGGCTGATAAACCAGCTCATAAAAAACGAGACTGAGTAAAATCGACCTCATAAAAATTTCTTAGTTTTCGAGATATTGACGATTACGTGAAGTTTGCACCTAATTTGTATGTGATGTCAAGCACGCCAGGTGCAAACTTAGTTCAACCGGATCGTATGAGATGAAGGCGGCAGGCAATTAATTTTGTAACAAAATATCATTATTTCAAAAATTATTACAGTGTTTAGTAAATTTTATACCATTTTAGAAACTACAATAAATGCGCAATTTTTTTACGTTGAGTGCCTGGATATGTTGGTACATTTTTTTTTCACCACGCTAGTTCGAAGTCAGAGGTGAAATTTGAAAAAAATCGAATAATTTTTTTTTGTTATTGTACTGTGTCCACAGCATGAATAAATTAGCAAAAATAGAAAATACGTTCAATAGCATAGTTATTTGGCCACACATAGCAAAATACAGATTTGTAAAATACTTGATATTTTAGCAATGACACTCAAAACACCGAGTCAGGGTATCACTTAGCACGAGTTTTACAAAAACGTCAATATCTCGAAAACTAAGAGATTTTTACTGAGGTCAAATTTGCTTAATCTAGGTTCTTATGAGCTGGTTTATCAGCCCTGATCGTATAAAAGTTGGTTTTAGGGACACCCTGTATATGTGAATGATTAGGAAGCACTAAAGTCCTTTAGTGCTTCCGAATATATTTTGAAGCAAATTTAAGGACATGACAAGCAACAGGAAAAAAAGGATAAATCATTTGTTAACTACCTATAACTACACTACCATCTTAAAGTGCGTTATGAAAATTTCCCTATGCTTGTATAATTTTTCCATTGATTACTAGTGTATTAAAGGTACGAATTTAGAGTAAAACCAAGCAATAACCAAAATATGTACTCGTATCAACCCTAAAGAATTCCCTGGCGCAAGGCACGATGTAGCTTCCGAGAAATTATTCGAAAGACAATGTTCTAGATAAATTCAGTATCCCCACGCGAGCACAACAAAACAACCTCTAACCTTAGGCCCGACGGCGAACAATAGTCAACTTTTTATCGAAACTAACTGGCCGGAATGTAGGGAGTACCGCATAATGAGGCCGGCAAATTTATTACATAGCCAACCATTCCGAGAAGCGCGGATTGTTCGCGGCGGCATGCGTCGCTAAAAACAAAATAGCCTTGTCCTCTCGCTTGGTCAGTGTTGCCAGCCGAGCTAGCACAACTAGCCGCAAATTCGCTTGTCGCGCGACAGAGCATAGCATGACCTGTCAACAAAGAGTCGCGTGTCACAGTTGTGCTAGAGGTACTTACAGGTGTAACTTACTCTTAATCGGGACTATAATTTAGCCGCCGGGCCTTGAGGTCCCTGCGAGGGGCCATAGAGCCTTAACATACTAGCGAATTGCGAGCGAGTTGCGAGAGTGTTATCATACAGATTTCGATCGACTAGTTTTGTATGACAACACGCTCAGAAATCGCCAGTGTGATAAGTCCCTTATCTTAGCCAGCGACCAGAAAGAGCACGCATTATGCGATAGAGAGAGACGGTTGGATGGATCCGGTGCGTTGCGTCCAGTGGTCGGACCCAAACGACATTTTTGTTAGAGAGAGAGACATTTGTAAGTAGTACTATTATTACTTATTCTGTGCTACAGGTCGGCCTGGTCATAGTAGCATTTGCCAGCTGGGTGCTTGCCTGTGTGGACCACTATAAGCCGCATAGTGGCCATAGCAGGGCACGGAACCGGTATTTTGCAAAAACCCTGAAATAACCCGATATTTTGAATTATTTTATGCTTTTATGCAGGGCTCAGTGGCGTGGCGTCCAAAGAACTCTATTCCTACCGGCTTGCCTAATATCAGGCATTTGACCACCTTACTCTTCAGCTCTTAACGAAAATGTATGGCAAATCTGCATCGGCTTGCCCAAGGATATTTTTTACGCCACGCCACTGGTAAGGCTCAATCATGTATTTAAGTAATGAGTTCGTATTATTACATTGTCCGATTAAAAAATTAAATAATAAACCAAAGAACGAAAAGAACGGCAAAAATACCGGTATTTTAGCATGAAAAAGTACCGGTATCCGAGCCCTGGGGCATAGTATCCATACCATAGATTTGCATTGCCTTTCAGACACAGTTCGACTTTGCAGCGTTGATCGGGAATAAA
Source organism: Eudemis profundana (assembly GCA_947034925.1). Lineage (NCBI taxonomy): Eukaryota > Metazoa > Arthropoda > Insecta > Lepidoptera > Tortricidae > Eudemis > Eudemis profundana. The sequence goes on along the minus strand of OX344799.1, from coordinate 25,107,872 downwards.
AAATCGGGACGAAAGTGTCCAATACGAAACCTCCTTTTTCTACTAAACAGAAAAAGTAACTTTGTATGTAAAGCTATTATAAAGTAAAATTTGTTACCTACCTAACCTTGGATATCAGGACAATATTAGCATCCCGATGACAGACTCCTAAATATCTGAACTACCACCCAATCCGGGACATCTGGCAACACTACTCGATACTGCGTTATGAGAAACTGGAGTAAAAGAGAGAAGCTGAAATCTTAAGGTTGGTATGGGATTGCTGGGCTCCCGCGCACAGTTATACTAATCTTAGACACAAAAGACCATAAGCTTCATGCTTTTACTACTAAGATCTGTCTTTTTGCATCGCAGGATTAGGGTATTCTTACGTAACAGAGAGCCGCTGATGGGAGATAAGTGGATTTTATAGGGTCATTATCTGTTTGGGATGCGTCGGATAAATAAGCAAGGGTTAGAACTGAAAGATGTTAAAGTACGTTTGGTTTAAGTAAAACATTATTCGTTGTTTATTAGTAGACGAGCCCCGTAATGTTTAAGTTTGAAAAATCAATCAACAATGAAGTCTTTTTTAGAAATATGTAGTGGTATAAATTTGACAGTAAAGAATTATAGTAATGTAGCGTCAAACTTACATTTGGTCAAACCGAAGCAAAAGTTTGAGTGCTTTTACTTCAAGGACAGTAACTAGGTTAAGATTCTCAAATTATTTGAAATAGGCAAGTCGGTGAGAATCGGATTCTATGGACACCACGCCACCGCTACCTATTTGGGTTGGAAACTATAAATTAGTAGCCAACTCCGATGATTACTAGTCATTAATATCCCTAACAGAAGGCTTAATTTAAATAAAACCATTAATATTCAATCCCAAAACTCATTCACCATATTTAGCCATTCACGTCTCCATTCACTCATTCTCATTCAATGACCGGATCACTATGCGCAATGAGCGATGGACTTCAGACTTCTTCTAAAAGGTTGTAAGTATGTTTGAGTTTAGTATACACTTGTGTCGTACTGTGGAACGATATCAGTGGGTCAGCGGTGCGCCCACGCAGCCACGCCCACCGGCACTCCCCGCTATAATGAGATATTAATATGAACATATAATGGTTTCTAAGTACAAGGAGCTGAGTCCTAGGCTTATGATACTGGGCTTTGTCTTTGTCGAGTGATAAATAAATGATAAAGCACCACTCTCACACGCACACACATTATTTGTCATAACGTGTTATGTATCGTTTATATAAATAATAAAACATTTGTCGCACAACAAAGCCTACCTACCATCAGTACCATCATACGCCTTCAGGGAACATTTCGAATAGTTTTCATCACACTTGCTCAAAAATGGTGTCATTACACGTAGGTTCTGCGGGCCGTCAATGACCTATTACGCCCTAAGGCGTAATGGTTTTCTTTTTAAATTTGAAACGCTGGTTCTATTTTACTCTTATTTGTCATGGTCAAAGGAAACGCCAACTTACTTTTTTAACTTTTATCACTGAAATATTTATTTAAAGATAACTATTATTTTATTGCAAATACATGAAAACACATATTTCGGTAACATTAATTAATTAAATGTTTAAATAGTGTAGTATTTTGCAAATATAAAATCAACTAAAGTGGCCGTTTTAGGTCTTTATCGCTATGGTTTCCGAACCTGACTTGACATTCGCATTATCTATGGACATATGTCACTAATGTCACTTTCTGTTTTAATATTTTCTTGTCATACTGGGTCGATTAGTAAGGTTATATTATTAAGATTTCCTCACAAGTGTGTTGAAAAACATTGTGTGTGCCACGGGCGGTAAAGGAATTACAAACTCGTGCTATTAAAACCCTCGGTTTCACCTCGGGCTTATTAACAAACACTCGTTTGTAGTTCCTTACTTATCGCCCTAGATACACAATGTACTATTTGCAATCTGAGACTTTGGCGTTGAGGCCCTTCGTCCGTAGGGTCACTAAGCGGTTGAACGATGTCACGGGGGGTGAGAGCGCTAGCAGCTTCCATAGTTCAGCGGTTTAGCGGGGAAATGCTGCTAGCGGGTGGATTTCATCGACTTAAATTTCACCATACAAAAAATTGGTTTCTAAAAAAACGCATGGAAATGCATATTATTCTATCATAAATGGTTAAGGAGACTTTGATTATTAATACCTGTATAATTAGCCAATCATTTGATGCATAGTTTCGGAGTTATGAGCTCCTAAAAATTAAAACTTGTTATGGTGATGACGATGAAGCTATGGTAATGATTTTATGAGGTATGGTGATGATGTTATGTTTAGGGTAATGACGATTTATAGGTAATAGGATAAAAAAAACAGCCGGTAAGCAAATAAACAAACATTTATGGATTTCAATTCAACACTACTTAAATTAAATTAAAATACACAAAGTCTAAGTACAATAATATCTGGCTAGTCAAGTAAGCCGCCCGCGTCATTCCTGGCGCAAAGGTGTCCAACACACTTGCCGCATTACCGCGTTGAATCGCGATGGACAACCTTTGCACCAAGAATGACCCGGAACGAGGGTCAAGACCCCTCTCACGCAAACGCCGCTCAATCTTTGCGACAAAGGCCTTAGCGTCAGACCCCCAACACCCGGTCGTCTCTACCGCGGACGGGACATACATATAATCCGTAAGTACCGAATACTTATCGCGCTTTCTACAAGCCGCCACCTCAACGGCTGCTCCTGCAGACCTGGTGGTACGAGCAAGATGCGAGGCAGCAAAAGTGCTGACGCATGTAGCGTCCCACAGTAGGCACTTACCTCTCTACCAGGGTACCAAGGTCATTCCATCAGGTCTCTTGCTATCCGTCCGGCTAACACCGAGAGGCTCCAATAAACACGGAACATTTGCCGATACCAACGCCCTCCGGTTGATATCGTTGAGGGCATGGTGGTGAGGAAATCTCCCAGCACAACGACAACAACTCAAGGCATGGTGACCTTTACCCTCAACCATGGTGCCGCAGATGCATAAATGAGGTTCACAAACATCGCAGCCCAGGCGGAGAGCTACAGCTACCCTTAACGAGTCGTTTTCAAGGAGGGTACCCAGGTGTAGAGAGGGAAGCGCTTGCAGCCATGCCCCGGACTCGGGCCTCGTTACAGCGTTCAGTCCATAACCCGCTTCACCCCTACGTCATCCCATGCCCGCTGACGTTCCAGTTTTTTCCGGTAGGACCGAACCTGGGTTGAGAGCCGTCCAAGCTGCCTGGGCTTCAGACGCGTACGGAATGGCTGCCTTGCCAACACCCAGCGCGAAAATTTCGGAAACGAGTTTTTTGACTCCGCCAGCCGATGCTAAAAAAGCCGGCAGACTCACATCCCGTGCGCGCCGTACGCCCAGTCCACCGTTTCGGATAGGGAGAGAAGCTTGGTCCCACTGGCCCGCACTCAGAGACACATTGAGCAGACACTCCACTGATTCCTTCAAAACAGAATCGAAGGGGTCAATATGCTCGGGGCACAGCCAAGTAGGCACAGTGCGCAAGACTAACGGAGCACATACGCAGTATGAAAAAACTGGAGAGCATTCTTCAGTGGCGGAACATTCGCTAAATTCGGATACAACGCACTATATCAGTTTTGATAAGGTTTCCGTATTAGCGAGAGAAAAGTTGTTTATCCCTCGCAAAGTTCGTGAGGCCATCGAGATTAGTCGTCGCCCGAATTTCAATCGGGATAGTGGATGGTCAGTTCCCCATAGTTGGAAGACAGTTTTACGTAGTGCACCCGTGGTTAATGGTGACGCGCCCTTAGAATTTGATGTGGTCAGTGTTGTCTGCAACCGTACGGTTGATATTGACAATGTGGGTAGTTCTTCGCCTATTCCCCCTGCACCCGCGCAGGCGCGAAGACTACGGGTGGGTTACCAGAGCGGCGGCCGGTAGTCTTCGCTGCGCCGCTGCCGCAATTTCTACTGTAGAAGGGCGTCGAGATCACCCGAAACATGTCGAGTGAATTTCGACAACTGATGGCGTGGTAGGTACAAGGTATTAATTAAACAAATGCTTAATTTATATTGAAACTATGACAGGAAAATGTATTATAAAGTCTAATTTTATGCCGTCCTTTGACAGAGAACTACGCGATATCCGTTAGGTACATTGTTTGGAGAACATTTACTTATATGACAGTGTTAACAACATTGATATAACTTGATAAATAAAAAGAATCGTCATCACCATACATACGGGATCATCACCATACATGGTGTAAGCACCGGTGATGACGGATATGGTGATGACGATATGCATTCTTATTGTAGATAATTCTAGAACGCCTAATATTATTTGAATGGACGGTGCCAGATCAGTATCTCCATTTCATGTCACATATTTGTAGAGAAATAATTTTAAAATTATACAAGTACTTACTTTAAATAATTCGCAATATGGTAATGACTGGAATTCGTGACAATTGACTTCCTCGCATGCACTTTTGTCGTTAATTTTGCTCAGTGCGCGCATGTAGCAACATGCACTCTCTGTCGTGATTGGAACTGAACTAAGGAAGCAGGAGAGGGTATACGCACTGTATTTCACCGTTCTTAGACAAAACTGTGTTAACTTTGACACTACATTTAGGGTGATGACGAAAAATCGTACTAAAAGTTTAAATATTTTTATTTATACTTAGTTGTTGAAAGAATAATTCTATATTTTTGTATATATAAGAATACAGTATGAAGAGATTATAAATAAATAAAAAATCGGATTCGTACGTTGCGTATTTGAAATTTTTCACAAGAAACATGAAGGTTTGAATTTTTTTGCTACATGGTAATGATTTTTGACATATGTTTTGTTGTATTATAAAAAAACTATTAAACTGTCGGTGAATATTATTGAAGCGCCATTTAGATAAAAGTACTAGTCAACAAATGTAAAAGTTTCGATACTCTAACCTTAGTACTTTTTTTTATAAAGACCGACATGTACCGCTACGCTGATATTTGAAATCCACCGTAGCATTCGCGGCACAATACCACCGAGGCCCATTTTAGAACTAGATTTTTACTATTAGGTAGTAGATTTAATTGTTTTTATTTTAAGAACGTATGTTAAAAACTGCAAATAAACTATTGCAGTTTTTAACATAGGTTCTGACAAATATCAATAAGATTATTTTGGAAGTCTGACACACTACGCCGACATTAATTAATTTCGACATGACCATGGTAAAAAGTGGTGGTCTTTTGTCGACGTAGTGCTGCCACCTGCAGTTCCTACACGTCCTTATATGAGCTTCAATAAGCTCATACGTACCTTATAAAATAGCTACATTATCCTGATGTACCTAGGTAAGTTCGCTCTTGGAAAGAAAATACCTTGCCATATTGTATCATGTCACCACATCATTATTTTAAGTAATTTTCTATAAGTTCCTATTTCTAATAGAAAGGATCAGCTTATGTAATATCCAAGTACATTTACTGCCTCCAACAAACATCATTACCTATATTATCAGCCATTATTGTAATTTTGTTTCTTCTGTGAATTCTTTTCGGTATTTCCATATAATAAATCCGCAGGATAATCCATTGACCTCAATTAACGATTTTGTTCATGACTAACTCAAACGTATAAGCGATTAATTATCTGTGATTGTTTTTCTAAGAACGGCGGGTTTGGGCATGGCCGAGTGTCGACGCCATATCTGTGGCAATTTAAAAAGTATTGAACCTATACCGCTTTCCGTGAACAAAAGGTACTAAAGAGGGCTTAGAAATTATGAAATGTGATCTATTCTATATTCAGATATTGAGCTAACAATATACACTAGAAAACTATCATAATGTACATTATTAAAAGATTATTAAAAAACGGTAGAAGGTATGCTATTAGACCACAATACTCATTGATAAGCAAAAAGAATAAACAATATGAAGACACCAATTAAAATATAAATTAAATAGCCTGAATTGAGCTATTTCCTTTCACAAGTTCTTTCGTAGACTCAAAAATATGAATGAGTTTGGTCCATACCACGTTTTAGATCTGTGCTGCTGATGGGTTATTTAGGCAATTGTGGATTTGCGTTTACGTGGAATTTTAATAGTTTCGAGCCGGAAAGGTGACTATAGCTTAAGGCCATGTTAGATGAGTAATTGTTTTAATAGGTATCTTATATTACTACACACTGACCACACTACGGTGGGACCTGTGCTGTGGTCAAAGCAGAAATAAAAATGAACCCGAAAATTTTCCGTTTTTTTTTATTACTTAGTAGTATGGAATGGCCCTTGCCACTCCCACGGTCTTCTTTGGTATAGAAATTCTGTACTTCATAGAAGACTTATATTTTGATAAGCACATCGTAGCCACGAGGCGAATCATTTTTTTTTTTGATGTCCCTTTTATGATATGAACAAGAAAAACACGTCCTGAAAATTCATAAAATAGTAACAACGCCAGACTGCTAGGTAGGTACTACATGGAGTTCAACGCCAGACTGTTAGGTACTATTTATGGAGTTGAGAAAAAACCTCCACAGTAGCCACTACACGTAAATAAAATCGATATAATTTATCAACAAACTTTAACAAACTATTATTATTATCCTATATTAATTGTCTATCAGTGGCGTGGCGTCCAAAAAACTCGATTCCTACCGGCTTGCCTAATATCAGGCAGGCATTTGAGCACCTTATTCTACAGCTCTTATGGAAAATGTATGCCAAATCTGCACCGGCTTGCCCAAGGATATATCTTTTCGTGACGCCACTGTTTTCTATTATTTATCATGTTCAGATGTTGAAAGAAATATTGATACGATTTACGCCAAGCTGTGAAAACCATCTAAGAATCTACATAGATGGGAGTTAACCCCGTCTCTGGCTCCTAATTCGGACAATAAAAGCTGTCGAGCCATTAACACCGCGTGGGTGGCGCTGTCCTCTAATTGTACACTTTTTGTCTATTAATTGTGAGGTGTAAGGTGTAGGTGTAATAAAAGCAGATTTGCGATTAATTGGGGATACAAAAAACGTAAGATTTAATGATAAGGTGTTCAAGTAAATATATACTGATTTTTCAAGCACACAACCTTGTGATAATGGCTAAAGAAACATAACAGTTAACCCTACCTCTTGAGTTCCCATTGGACTAATACAACTTATAGACCTACCTGGTTGTTATAAATGACCATCAATTTGGACATATCGAGCGTAAATCCTCAAAAAATCTTTGTCGATAGTCGTTCGACGATCACTGTTTGTTAACATTTCCCATTCATTCCAAATCCCATAGATGTCGTAATTGTTCGATACCTTTAAAGGAAAAATATATTCAACAACAAATAATCAAAAGAGTACAAGAAAAAAACCTCTGTAATCGATATGCGTTTGCGCACGATTCGCGTAGTTAAATGAGATCCGTGTAGTACAAGAGACCACAAACAACGACCTCCCCTCATCCTTTTTCATCACGATTTTTTTTTATTCAACACAAGGACACCATATAATTTCAGTCAACTATAACTATATTATTCTAAAAAAAATTTTTTTCTGGATTAGCGTTTTATTTTCGACGACACGTTTAGCTCGGTGGGAGTGCCATCGCCTACGAAGCTAGAGGTCCCGGGTTCAAATCCTGGTAAAGGCAAATATTTGTGTGATTGATGAGCACGAGTATTTGTTCCTGAGTCATTGATGTTTTCTATCTATTTAAGTATGTATTTATCTATATAAGTATGTATATCTTCGTCTACTACCCATAGTACAAGCATTGCTTAGTTTGGGACTAGCTCGATTTGTGTAAGATTGTCCCCCGATATTTATTTACTTACTTATTTATTCTAAAAAAAAAACATTTCTTATTAGTGGCCATCATCTCGCGTTATTCTTATTTTCACCTCTTGTGTATAATATAGATTGCATTCAGAGAAAGGACGAGGAAAATTATGTTAACCGGTACCTTAGACTAGTGCATTATGTCCTGACAGACGTGATTGCGATCGCGTGTTGACCACAATTTCGAGACAACGCGGACGGCGCGTGCGCTGCCCAATTATTCTGTACGCTCATCGGATACGGGACGTGTGGTCACTATTACAAGACCAGTCTAACTGTTCGATCAAATGTATAGGACCTTATCCCAACTAGCCGACAGGTTATTTTCCGTTCTGATTTAACCATTGCCTTACTGCGCCAAGATTCTAACTCTGCAATTCAAATTGATTAAGTACAATTACTTTGTTGACTTAAACAAGTTTTTATTTTCGTGACGCGTAGCGTGTTTGTTTTTTGAGCTTGATTGGGATTTAGGCGAGCTTATAATTTTTGTTGTAATTGAGCCCACGCGCGTATCGGTAGGTAAATTAAACTGACTTACCTAATGTGAGTTTGACCTTAAATTGTACTTTTTATACTGTCTGGCTATCTGTCTAATAACATTAGTGGTACATAATAAACTTACTATCCACGCAAATGTTGCACTTCAAAATTTTGCTGTTGCTACCAAAATAGAGATGTCGTTTATAATCAGATAGGTTAATAAATAATATAGAAAGAATAGAATTACTCTTTAATAAGCAGACATCAGACATTTTGTAGCATTTTAGTAGATACATGCATCATGACATGAAAGAGTGTTATAGAAGAAATAAATTACAATTAAAATAATTAATTAGAGTATTAACAATATTAACTCTGATAAGTAGTTTAAAAAGAAATTGATTGCTCCTATAGAGCTCTACTACTCGTATGATGCCTGCACTGAAAATGCTACCAAATTTACAATGCTTAGTAATAAGTGCATGTAAGCACTATATTTCATAGATATTTAGATTATTTTTGCACGCAAATTATGAACCCGTTTATCAAGTCATAATAGATAAAGCTTCCGTTACTTCCACATTCAGCAATGTACAAGAAACAAATGTTTTACCAATGACAATAAACGCGCCCATTATTAGCCCGCTGGTGTTACTTTAATGCAGATTTGATTATAATTAGAGAAGTGACGTTCCCGGGAAAATTATATATTCGTAGAAACAGTTCCATCTCGGGAACATTCCTGAACGGCACAAATTACAATTGTCAATAGTTTTAATTATCATAGTCTTCGGCGCGCAGCTAAATAGCTGCAATAATCATATTACCCTCAAACTAGTCACTTAAATGCAGTTTACCTGTAATTGTAATTGACCCACGCGGGTGTTACCTAACTGTGCAGTTACCTGGTGACGGTGAGAGCGATGGTGGCGCGGTGGGTCGCGGGGCTCGGGCGGGCGCGCCACGCTCATGCCTCAGCGCCGCCCCGCATGCCCGCCGCGGCCCGGGCGCCGCGCTGTGGGCAGGTCAATGTTGATTACACTGGCAAAGGTAAACTTGGATTACAAATTCTTGGGGTAGGTGAGGTAAACTGCTCGTTCGTGCGTACGTGAAAAATCCCTATTATAGAGGCTAAATTTAGGCTGATATTGATTTAAATTATTCACATGGCCAGCTATTTTGACGCCTAGAGACCCTTTACATCTCTAAAAATGTAGTTTTAAGTTTTGTAATGTAATGGATCCGGAGATTATATACGTCTCTCGGTAAAATGTAAAAAAAACTGTGCCCAGTTATTTGCTTGTTGCATTTTATAAATATTGTCATCTTATGTAATAATGTCACAATTGTTGTAATGTTGTTTTTAAAAGAGAAACTGGTGAGTTTCTTCAGGCGCTTCTTCTCACCAGAAGGTCATCTACCGAAGCGCCAAAAGAAAAGAATCAGACATGTAAAAGAGCCCTTGAGGCCTACTTACAGAAATAAATGAGTTTGAGTTTGAGTTTGATTATACTTTTGACAATAACACATGCATGTTATATTTGTCTCATAATAATGTTCTTGGGTATATCACCCGGAAACCTTGGAATAAGTCTAGAACAAGTATTTAGTATTCAAAGGTAAATATCGGCGTCGGAGGTAAAATTTAAATAAGGTAAGGTAAATTTACCTGATCCTATAAAATATCGAATGTTAATTTAAGTTATGTTATGAAGAATGTATTTTTGGACCTTCAGCCTGTTTTAGATTCCCTCAAAATAATATGAGTAGGTATCGATTGTGTTTATTTTTAATTTTAGCACTATGGTTGACCCGTCTTATGCCTGATTAACGACGTGCCTAGGTGTGGTCTCAGTTTTCAAACAAATTTAGCATTCATGAAAGAGATGGCTATAGGTTTGTCACTAACAAGAAAAAGGTATTGTAAATACGTAGATTTTTTTATTTGTTTTAATTTTAAGAATTTTACGAAACGTCGGGACGTAAAAATGAAGTAAATATACGCGATTTAATCCGTTAAATTTGTTTCATTACAATGAGTGATTTTTGTATAAATTATATTAAAGTTTTTGTTTTTATTGTATGTAGATTAAGTTGTAAACGCGATTTCTGCTTGAATTTTGGCAATTTATTTAGAGCGATGTTTGATACAACATTTCTCAAAGAAAATTACTTGAAATACAGGACAACTCCAAAGTAACATCGGAATGAACATCAAGTGTCGTTTTAACTCACAGAGAAAATAACCTAAAGCAAACGTTTCAAACGTTATGGCTTCTTAAAATGAAAACTGCCAATAGAACGATTACAATAATTCGGCACTTATCCTTATAAATTAAACTTTCACGCTACATAGAAAGCGCACATTAGTAGATACTTCATACAAATACTTGTAATATATCCGAGGTGTCACACGGGCATCGAACCCAGGGCAGAGGTTAACAGCTGAGTTGGTCTTCGAAAGTTGTCATTCCACTTCGCGATACCATCGCTTTGTCGCCTCTGATTACCAGGTCAAACATTTCCGAATAAAAATGAAGCTATTTCAACAAATAAAAACACTTCACATCTCAAAAAGAATTAATCTTGAATTTTAACCTTTACTACCTAGAGATAAAGTTCAAATTACAAGTATAAGTCGAGGATTGTACGCGATCGTGTATAAGTTAGAAACTTTGTTTCCACATTTTGGACCCTTGTGAGCATAACAGGGCCTGTTTAGCGCCTGTCGACGATTCGGATGTAAATTTTAACGTTCTCCGTAAACGTTTGGACGATTTTATAATAAAATAAAGATTGGTACTGGTTTGCGGTTCAAGTTATTTGCTACGTCACCGCAGGGTCGCGTCAACGGTCGACATTGAGAAATGGAGATATGTTTGGCTTGTATTTTTATATCTAACATTCGATGGTGTTAAAGATATTATTTTTAGTAACTTAAACATAATGAAGTGTAAGATAATATGGTGATGTAGAAATTCTTGAATGCCATTTAAAATGATATCTGTAATAGGTACGTTATTAGTAGTATCAAGTACGGTCCAAGTACAATCAAGTTCTTATGTTTCTGAGCAAATATTAAATAAAAAAATATCTGAACGCGCTAAACAATGAATGTATCTAACACTACTAGTGTAAGGGTAAATGTGACTAACAACTATGGACTGTAAGTCTGAAATAAACGATTTTTTTTAATTTTTTTTAGGCCGTTAACAATAAAGTAGTATTCACATATTTTTTATCAAATTTTTGTTTAAAAGTATAAAAAGTTGACTGTACAATCAACTCCAGAGTGCCATACGTGTGTGAAGGAATGAATAATTGACACTAATTATGTATTTAAGAAACCTGCGTGTGCTGATTATAATAATAAACTACTATAAATGTAATTTTAAGTATAGATTCAGCCTTAGCAAGTGTGTACTTGTGTAGGTAGGTACTTCACCGGATATAACATCCCATTGAACTGAACATGATAAACTATGAAGAATATATCTGGATGCATCACTATTTGGCAGACTCGACTATAAGCAAACAGTTCTATTGGCTGTCTCTAATTATTGTTGCCATATTGCTATTTTCAGAGGTGTAAGGAAAAAACTATTCAGCAATAGAGGCCAATAGACTTCATCTTAGTGTCAAAAACTAAGTGTATTTATTCAAGTTAATCTGTTTTAATACGGAGCTACTTACCTGTTAGCTAATTGTATTTCTTAACCGACTTCAAAAAAGAGGAGGCATTTTATGTTTTGTAACGAAGCCATCGTTAACTGACCACCCAGAGACTTCAACACGTTGCAATAAATTTTATATTTACAGTAAACAGTGTGTTCGATTGTATGATCCCCGATCATTATTTCTGGTTCCCTGAAATTATTCTTTTTGTTTTTTTTTATACAACTAGGGTGGCAAACACGCTTGCGCACGGCCTGCCTTTAAAAGGGTATGCCTCCCAGGTGGTTTGTCATCAGGTAAGGAGCTGATGGTAGGATCTCTAATAAATCGGTAGAACCTTCAAATATTATAGGCATACTTACGGATTTGGGTAATTTTTAATTCTTGAAATCGGTTAGTTAACATTTTTTATGCATGCAATAATGAGATGCATTGGGGTAATTGGGAACATGAGGTAAACCCGATATTTAAAAATTTGTCATAATCCACGCAACATACGTTGAGTCTGTGCGGAAAGAGAATAGGATTTAGATTGGGGGGCGCTGTAATGCTTTTCTAACGTATGTGCCGTAGTTTCTGTTCTGTGGCCATACTGGTTAGGTTAGTTCCGTTTTTCAGCACGCCTATTCTCTTTCCGCACAGACTCTAACATGCTAACACTACTCTTGGCATGCCAATAGTGCTTCAACTAATTGAAAACCTTAAAAATCTTGCATAGTTTAGTAGAAATTCGTAATTTTCAAAATTACCCCAATGGACTACAATTAAGTGATATTCTACTAATCATGCAACCAAAACAAACGAAGACGAAGTCGAGATACGCTACAAAGGGTTGCCACCTTTTTATTGTCATGATAACGTATTTCACGCCTGGTGGTACAAAAATAAAAAGTACACAGCATAAAAATAAAGTATTTTTTTATTAATTTTTAAAAATCTCTTTATATCTTTCTTTTAACAGTTTTTTTTTTTGTCGGGCTGAAAGATATTGATTGCGTCCAACTTCCAAGCATGAGCGCATGCAGCAAATTTAAAAAGCATTTTTTTTGTTTGGACTAAAGCAAAGGGGGGCAGCAACCGACAATTAATGTTTTTTCATCCGAGTGATGTCATTATGGCACCTATTTTTTATGACCGTTTCGTACAGAATACGTTAAAATAAGCATGTTTTGCTACTGATGCTCAAGATATTGGACCCAGAAATTCGAAGCAATCAGTTAAAATAAAAATAAGATACCAAAACCCGAATTGGAGCACCCCACTATCCAGGTGGTCATGTCCGCCCTACCCCTAGAGTATGGTAGGGGAGACCGGGTATGGTTGTCTCGCGGGTTGGTTGTCACAGCGGCCTTAAAATAATACTAAACGAAACATTAAGTACATCGATCGGTGCCAAAAGATCGCAAGAGCTGTACATCCTTCCGTACTTCACCAATCGATGCACTTATTCGTTCGTTTAGTATTGCCTGTGCTTTGATACGCAAGGGCGATGGGGCTGCTTTTCCCGCAGCGCCGCAGCGGTTGCAGAATCTGACTCACTCGAGCCCAAAAGATGTTTGTTTTTGTATATTCTACTCGTACACGATACATAAATATTTTTATTTACAATTGTTTTATTGACATCATTTTTACACCATCGGGAAGTCTCTGAGCCTTTGAAAATTAACTAACTGGATCCCTCTATCTCGCTAATTACTTATCCTAGAGATGAAGTGTACCTATATAACAAAATATGCTTATTTTAACGTTTCCCACATGCTACAATTAAATAAAAGACTGCACATTGCATTTTGTCGTTTTTTTCTATGTATTTCATGATTTTTATATTTACTTCACATTTCGCAAAAATGTTGGATCCGTTTTATTAATTTACGTTTTTTCGGCGTGTTAGTAGCACTAGCACTCGCATCAGTCACTTTCCATTTTAAAGTATTGGTAAACTGTTAGTTATTAGCAAAAATCACTAAAAGCACACAAACAGAATACTCAAAACTTTTTACAATCGGCCCTTGTCCAACCGCCAAAACAGCCAAATTAAACCGCCAATGAAAACTTCATTAAGACATCTGTCTATGTCAAATGTCAACTTGCTAAGTGCAAATGTTGCGTTAAGGAACATTCTCAAATGTATTTTTCTGTTCAATACTTCTAAATTTGTATAATTACTTAAAAAAATACCGTTCAAAATTTAGATTCGTAAAATAAAGTATTTTCGAGTACTTTATGTGTTTCGTAAAGTATAACGTACGCGCAGCTAAAATAGAGTACAATACTTTATATTAAAGTACGGGTGGCAACCCTGTATGCATGCAATTTCAGTTCAAGATAAGCAACGTCTTGGCAGGAGCACATTGCATTACGATATGCGAGTCCAAAAAATACAATGCGCAAGATGCACGTAAAGATTGCGTTATTTTTATTAAAATTCTAGAATTTCGAAATAAGTCATTAGTGCTTATAAATAAAGAAAAGCAGAGAATGTTTTTTTTTGAAGCCTGGCTAACTTGCAACCCTAGTGGGCGTAGCAATTATATGACCGGGTGGGCCGTGGTGTTCCCTGGGGTCGAACCAGGTCGCTAGCCGGACCACCCCGTGTGAATCGGACTGGGTGGGTAGGTATAGCAGAGAATGGAGGCCTAGACGCAGTTAAGTTATATAGGGAACGTGCACAACGAAGGTGCTGCCAACTGGTGCCGCCAAACCAAATTTTGTCTATCATGCTGGGTCCACATTAACTGGAAACGCCGTTATCTGATATTTTTGCAGGCGTAATAAGTTTCTTTTACCGTCCGCATAATGTATATTTTGTTGATTTTAGTGCTGCCACCTGCTCCTTCACGTTCCCTTTAGAACAAATCTCTCTCAGAATCTCTTTTCTGTCTCTCCAGATTAAAAGTGGTTTCACGAGAGTTGAGGCCTCGCACACAACAACACTGTCATGTAATGAAAGCGGGATTTTGAAATTACTGTCCTTTTTTCGTACCGATGGCAGGTTCAACAGTGAATTGCAAGATAGACCAAAAAGTTTGATTATTTACTCACTCATTAATTTCATTCATTCACTTTTTTTGCAATTAGTACTTCATGTAGCTGTGTGTGTAATCATTCACCTCAACTCTCGTGAAATTACCTATACCTGTCAACATGACTGTGATCGCCTCGGTAGAATTAAAATCATGTTGCGAGGACTCACTGATGATTTTCCACACCACGGCACGCTATAAGGATTTTATCTCACGGTGTACCACATTATGATTATTGAGGTTTGATTTCAACTTTCAATTTCATTAATCGGCATGAAATATTAACAACATGACGTTGACATTTTATTTTATTTCAGGAAAGTGGCCAGTAGTGATAGTGAAAGAGTTTTCATATTTGAAAAGGCTTTAATTAATCACTGTAGTATCGATACCAGTAAGCTTATGATGCTATGCTTTGTCGCGCGATAAATAAATGATAACGCATCCGACACTCACACACTATTTGTCAGAACGTGACGGATGCTTTATCATTTATTTAACGGGCGACAAAGCGTAGCATCATACGCCTACAGATATGTTTACGTAACAAAATCATCTCCCTATGCTCGCCATAAAGTGAGATAGATTGTATGCAATTATTGTAGTAATGATATTTTCTATGATAATTATTTTCTGCCTTTTTAGGGTTCCGTACCCAAAGGGTGACAACGAAACCCTATTATTAAGACTCCGGTGTCCGTCTGTCACAGGGCTGTATATTTTGAACCGTTTTAGGTAGAGACTTGACATTTTCCCAAAATGTGTGTTTATATTGCCGCTATAACAACAAATAATACAAACAAAATAAAGTTAAAAATAAAAATGGGTCCTCGTCCTCAATCCTCATACAATAAACGAGTTTTTTGGCGTCTTTTAGCTTGATGGTGGCACGGAACCCTTCGTGTGCGAATCCGAATCGCACTTGGCCGGGTTTTTTTTTAATTTTGTTCTAATTAGAAAAGACTACATGAATACCTAAAGTAGAAATGTCGTTTACACATTGTCCTTGGCCTCGCAGTCGCACCTTTCCCAAGTTTGATTTTATAGATCTGATTGAAGACATTCCAATTTAATTTTAAATCTTAATCCTAGAGAATTATTTGTCACATGTCCACAAAAGTGCATTCAACTCAACCTGAAAAGCCATCTATCACTGTCCTTCTCTAATTCACGAACTCGAATTTCAAATTTCCTACCATTTTCAAACTAGTTCGATTTTCAGACGCGCGCCGTCCCGCTCGCTCCTGTTTATGGCTGACCTCGAAATTGTCACATTGATAGGCCATCTCGCACCCTCGCCAGTTAGCGATGAGCCGTTGATGACCAAGTCTGCACCTTGTGTTTATGAGGTTAGAGTTTAATTTTAAATATGCAGGGGTCTGGTTAGGGTGGTAGATAGTGCGACTGCAGCGCCGCGCGCAGGCTTTCTTGGAAATTGGTCAAGGTCACCGCGCCTCGATCACCGTTAAAGCAAAAATCGCTGCAAATTGACTGCTGAAGTAGCTTTTATGACTTTTAGTGCACCTCTATGCGGGTTATAATCTTAAACTCCTGTCCCAACGTCTAAACTTTAAAAATTCGGTTTACGCTTCGTATTTACTCGGTATAAAGCTCGTTATTTGTAATCTGCTTTATAAATTAATCCTTGGTAATTGTGGTACTTAAACAATCATAACTACCGACTATTTGTAATGAAATAAACAATAAGTAAGCCAGTTGAAAAACTTTTTAAGTTTCGTAATCTAAGCACATTAATCTAGCACGAATACAGGCAAGTGCCTGAACGAACGCCTGTTTTAATGCCTAGTTAATTAACACCTGTTAAGCTGCCCATTAGCCACATGAACCATTAAAATGTAAGAAAAACACATGACGCAAAGCAGACGAACAGCGCATGCGCCGTGGAACCTCCCTGTAATTCTATTAAAACATTTTCTCAAAATTACAGCATTTCCACGATTATTGCTTTCCAATTCTAAAGCCTGACTCTAAAAACAGTAAGAAAAAAAATCTCATGCTTTAACAGGTGAAACTAAGAGAAAAATCTGACAGATGCCTCAACACACTGAAAGTTATTGATATTTCGTGCTACTAAAGTAAAACAGCCCCAAAAAAAGGAGTAGAGGGTCAAATTGAGGTCTCCGGACCCAATTGCACCCTCAAAAGCAACAAAACACGACCAATCCATTCAAAAACTAAAGGGACTCTATTCTAAACACAACCCTCTAAAATACTTACACTACACACAAATATCCACGTTAAAAACAGTTCTCACGTACAATAGCCACTGGCAAATATCACCGCACTGAACGTCTCATCACACCACCGATGCACTTTCCTACAGATTTCCACGGTTTTCAGCCAAGCCTGAAGGCTGCAGGGCCGTCGCGCGCTGACATTTGTCATGTGCGGCCGAGATCGGGGCGGATCGGGCGTGCTCGGACGCGCTCGGGTGTGCTCGGGGCTGCTCGGGCGCGCTCGGGCGCGCGGTCGGGTATTGATCGGGCGCGGTCGGCGCCCGGCCGCCGGTCGCCGGTGGCGCCCCCGTCGGCGCTAATGAGACCTGATGGCTGTCCATTATTTAGCAGGCTCCATCCAAGAGTGTGCGGTACGCGAAATTAATGGCGATTTTATTGATTTATTGCGGCGAAATTAAAGATTGATTGGAGTTCCTTGAGGAGGCTTTGGCATGCGTTCCCTTTATGGCCGCACGTGGCTGCGGCATATGGATCATATGCATGTATACCTATGTCTTGGTGAAACTGTCTCATTGCCGACGAAACTTTAAGAATCGTCACTGTAAGAATTATTAAGCGCACTTTTCAAAGACAAGAACATTGTATACTTAGTAAGTTTCTTTCCGCAACAAAATATTCTCAACAGAAATAATTCAGTTAGTGCGTAAATCGTATTTCCAGACAGAATTACAGAGATTTATTATTGAGTGAGGGGCGCTAATCTCGCCCGCTTTATTGCAGATGCCAATAACCTCCATCAATTACGTTTCTACTTTTTCCAACCATTCTACACTGTTTTAAAGGAACTTTTACTAATATATAAGATACATAAAAAAAAGTTTAATACATTCGATGTCCATTTATCTGAGGTAGTTAATAACTAACAGGACAAAATGCTCAAAAATATTGGACAAGAAGCTTGTAAAGCTGACGTGTCAGTTTTTTCTACCTGTCAGTTTTATTAGCAATGTGTAACCTCAGTCAGTCGTTGTTTTAGTACCTTGTAATTTTTAGCTTGATGCTTACATTAAAACTGGCATTATTACGATTATGATAAAAAAAACTAATAACGATTAAATAAAGTAGGTATCAACCCAAGTTTTATTAGTTTTTGATATAAACCTCTCTCTCTCTCCTCCATTTCTGATGATTTTTATAAAAAAAATGTTAACATTGTTCTAAATCAAGTATGATTCTTAATCCAACGTCATAATTACAACTTATTAATTGATGATTTGTTCAAATTTGATCAAATCAATGAACTTTGACCACAAAGTAAATTTGCCAATTGGTCAACACCGTCTCAGCCATCCCAAAGGGCCGCCATCGCCGATCGACTGGGCAGATCGAGTGCACTTGTTTTTCACTGTCTGCGGGGCTAATTGCGCAATTTTTCATTCGCGGCCCTTCCCCCTTGCCCCCCTACCCCTCCCATTGCCCCCCACTCGGCCATTTCGAGCGCTAACTTCACCAAACGGGTATACGGTTTCTTTTTAATTTGGACTTTACTTTAATAGTGGTAAGGTGGAATTTGGTGTGGTGTTGTTTTGTGAAATAGGAGATTGATAGATTAAGGAAGGCGATTTGATAGAATAGGGCTCTTGGAGCATAAATATTAACGCCGTACTTAGTGTTTTGTTTTACGGTACAAGCTTCCTTCGAGGAAGTGGAGGTTGCACTACAGAGTGGATTTTGTAAGTGCTTTTATACAGCCTTTCTACCTTATATAAATGTTTCCATGTAAATGGAATGGACAAAACTAAAGCAGTGCAATAATAATAAGATGAAAACGATGAAAGAAGTAAACGATGTTTGACACAACATTTTTTAATGAGAAATAAATGAAATACCTACATGACTCCTGCTGTTATAACCAAAACAATTCAGAACTCGAATTTGGTGTGGTGTTGTTTTGTGAAATAGGAGATTGATAGATTAAGGAAGGCGATTTGATAGAATAGGGCTCTTGGAGCATAAATATTAACGCCGTACTTAGTGTTTTGTTTTACGGTACAAGCTTCCTTCGAGGAAGTGGAGGTTGCACTACAGAGTGGATTTTGTAAGTGCTTTTATACAGCCTTTCTACCTTATATAAATGTTTCCATGTAAATGGAATGGACAAAACTAAAGCAGTGCAATAATAATAAGATGAAAACGATGAAAGAAGTAAACGATGTTTGACACAACATTTTTTAATGAGAAATAGATGAAATACCTACATGACTCCTGCTGTTATAACCAAAACAATTCAGAACTCGATGGTGATCATCATCATCAGCCTATATACCTACATCCCACTGATGGGCACAGGCCTACTCTTATAGATCAGAGTAAACTCGACGGTATCGTTGAAAAATCTAGACTCGTCTGGAATCATACAAATATTTTTACTAAAGAAAACCCGACCGCGGTACATTTTAAAAGTGCATAAAATTTTGGTTTTTTTTAACGAACTTCATACCCAGTGACACTCGCGCCATCAAGACGAATCTAATGTTGTATCATTTATCAAAATCGATTGTGCCGTTGAGTAGTTAGGTACGAGCGGTCATAGGAACGGACATACATATATATGTATATATATATATATACAGATCAAACACATGACCCTCCTTTGGGCTTCGCCACAGTCGGGTAAAAATCAAGACTCGTCTTGAATCATACAAAAAATAGCCTAAATCGATGAGCGAGCTGTGTAACAGTTTATATCCCTCATGGCTCTCAAACTGGAAGTATACCTAATCGCTCAGCGTATAAGCAGTGTATAAGCTCTTATATAACTTGTGTGCTTCGAGGGTGACCTCCCCGCGACACCATCACACAAGGTCCGCAACCCGATTTTCCTCAGGCTCCGAATATCCTGGATTAACTTCACTTTGACATGGTCGGGCTCAGCTAAGTAAGCCTAGCCAAGAAGACTACGACAAGGGTAGTCTTCTTGGCTAGGCTAGGGGTAGCGAACCGATAACTAAAACTCCCAGTAGCTCGATCACACACTCTATAAGTACTGATTAAACCGCTTCATTCCCGCTGGTCCGTTGCTCACTTTGAGCAATCAGTGAAAAGATTGAAAAGTCAGCGAATCTGCTTGCAGATTTGGAAGCCCACCTGGCTAAGAGTCAGTAAGGACATGTAGGTCAAGACAGGTTCAAAAAAAAATTGTGTGCTTCTTGGGAAAATTATTAATCATAAGTCAAAGTACCAGAAGTACCTACCAGTATTCCCATCATACTTTTTCTAAACATGCCGGCAAGTCACAAAGACCGGCATCATCGCGATAAAGCTGAATGACGATAAACATGTCTGTCGGCGTCGGAATAAACAATCGCTACCAATCAGACGCGTCGAGAGCTGCTCCCGCGCAGCCTCCCGTTCATTCATAACTGCGGTCAAAATATTATAACCAGTATTTTGATTTTATAAAAACGTTGCACAAAAATTGCAAAGCGTTTATGCATGCCCATTCCCATAGTATACTCGTAGCAACAATGTATGTAAATGTTCTTTTTGAAACGTAATAACGACGTATTAACTTGACTATTTTATTGCAATATTACATGGAGCTGATCTGATGATGGAGCCGAAAGGTTCCTGTAAGTTTAGGTTTATTTGATTCATTATGACATGCAATTTGCGATTATAAAAAAAAATGTTGCAACTACAATAAAAACCTGGTCTCAGAAATAAGTGTTTTGACAGAAACCTGTTTTCGGCTATATTGAGGGGCAATTATTATTATCATTTATGCCACACCTGGCCATAAAGTGGCTTTTTCCTTAAGCTGCGCGTACGAAAAAAGCCGCTTTCTGGCCAACTGTAGACATAAAATGATGTACACAATACGGGAGGTAATAAAGAAAGCCCTCGATCGCATATTTACGTCCCTCGCTTGCAGCTCGGGCCGCAAACTTCTGCGATCTCGGCCTTTCTTTGTATTACCACCCTAGCTGTGTAATGTACTATTTCGACGTTTATATCAAGCCGACATACTGTCATTATAGTAAAGAGTTGTCAATTCAATCATTCATAAAACTGAGATATGTTTCCGGTGCACCCGAGCAGTAGCTAATGAAACTGATAGAATTAAGATAATTAAGCGCAACTCCTTGATTATTCTAATAGAAATATAATTGCCGTTTATGCGATTGTAAGAGATTGTGTTCCCACAGTTTCTTATGTTGGTACTCAATCGTTTATTGGCTTTAACGATCGATCGATGAATCTGTAATCAGGATAAGATCATTTTGAAAGTAACCCCCGATGTTACTCAGGCCTGATAGTCATTTGATGGCAATTTAACTGCAGTTAACTGATTTTATTGATGAGATTGATCTACCTATTAAATATTAAAAATTTAAGATTAATATTTTCCAGCAAAAAGAGTATCTATAAATATACTTAATTGATTGATTGATTAATACAGTCTTCAGTTTTTGCGATTATCACTCATTAAATATTTATAGGCGTAAAATAAAGGGATAAAATTACATATAAAAAATAAATATCAGGGGACCATCTTACACAAATAGAATTAGCCCCATAGTAAGCTCAATAAGGCTTGTGTTATGGATACTAGACGACGATATATTTAATAGATATAAATACTTAAATACATAGAAAACATCCTTGACTCAGGAACAAATATTCGTGCTCATCACACAAATAAATGCCCTTACCGGGATTCGAACCCAGGACCTCCTGCTTCGTAGGCAGGGTCACAACCAACTAAGCTAAAGTGGTAGCAAATAATAATTAATTTGGTGAACTCCGCTGATCCCGCTCTATCCGCGACCACGTACTTTGTAAATGTTTACGAAACTGGGTGTAAAATTAAATACGATTAAATGCGTTTAAATTATTTCATGATGCATGTAAAAAAGCAATTCGTTAATAACAGTAATCACGTCTACCGCCGCCGTGATTACAATTTCAAATTCCTCCACCCCATAATAACAAGCGGATCATCCAAATTAAACGTAAACTCTAATAAACCCGCCATTTAAATAATATCACGACGTCAATTAGGCGTCCTAGCTCCGCCCTGAAACTATATCCGACCACTTAGCAAATAAAACATCGCGCGGACCCTTGCGCGAAAAGACGCCTTGCCCTCCTTAAAGCCGGTAACTTACGACGTTTTTTAGAAGAAGGATAGAGCAAGACCCTTGCAATAACTCGCTAGATGCCGTGCCGGGGGGGCATTACCGAAGACAACGGTAGGTGCGGCCGCGGCCCGAGCCTATTGACCGCGGTTTACGCGTAAACACCGCTGCGTACCACGACACCACTCCGGAACTCGTCTCAACCACACGCAACACTACCCGCCCTATACATTGACGCGTCAACAAAAGCGCAACCAACTTAAACTCAAAGGAACCTAGCAATGGTTGAGGAGGTGTAAAATCTATGGTCGTTCAACTCCAGCCGCAAGCTAACCTCCAGATGAGTGCGTACAAATCACGTTTTGCGCGAATCAATACTTAAGTTCAGGCGATCGCCCCCTGTTTATTGCAGGGGGGGTTAGTTGCCCCCCCCCCGGCCCACCTGACCATCACTAATCAGCTCATCCCGCAGACACCTCGAGTAATTGTAAGCAGTTTATTGCGACGTCGTTTGATCTATCTCGGTACTGGTTTAGGTATAGGAATAGTTTTCGGCAATGCAACTCGACGTATGGCAAGTATGCCCTTATTTTGCGTGATAGTATGTACCTAGTAGTACTTATACAGTGTTCGCTTTGAGGGTATTGCTATATATTGCTGTATTTAAGCGGTTGCGTTAATATGAAACTTTTGTTATGTTATGGATTTTTGTGGAGAATGTTTTGGAGTTGGATAATTTGCGTTTAAAAGGATGGCTATGCGAATAGTTTTAAATGTAATCGAAATATGCGGAGTATTTGAACGTTTCATTTTGTTTATTCGTATGATATAATACATTTTCGTGAATAAAAGGGTATTTTACGTAAAAAACCTTCATAATTCGGTAACAATACAAATTAGTTGGGATGTTGTATTGAAACTAATAAAAAATGAGTGACAGGCAATGCTTATTGCTTATAATAACCTAAAATTCATATTTTAAGAAATGCACGAGTTTGTCACTTTAACATTTGTATTATGTAAAAAAGGCCCAAAAATAGGAAACTCTTAAAAAATTACAACTAGCCGTTCACTTTTATTTTACTTATAGAAAATGCAGAAAACTTCGACAAGAAACTGTCTTACTACATATGGCTATGCAAAACGTATAATATGCTCACCGCCGAGGTTCGCCTAAGTACCACCACAGTACCACCCTATCACTAGATATCTAAATAAATTACCTACTACGATATTAAGTTACAAAACATCATAACGATTAAGATGGTCGAACATAAACTTGTATGTAAATAGGTACAAAAATTGTATTTTAAAAGAACACTTAGAACAACTTATTTTTCCCTTCGCAGTATTCTCTTCGTTTGCGTTATGACCTACTAAATGCCCCAGTTCCATATCTAGATTACAGCGCGAATGATTGTTGTAGCTTCGCTGCTTAAAGGGCTCGTTTATTCCGTACTGTCCCGAGATAACAATGAAGCGTGAAGCTTTGCCAACCGTCAACTAAATTACTACCTTTTAAATTTTCACGAGACTATCATAATCTTCAATCAGTTGCCAGATGGGTCATTCTTGAAAATTATCATTCTCCTGTGCACAGATATTGGTGAGTATTCAGATTTGGTTATTATGTAGTTCCAGCCAAGCATTACGGACTATAGCTTGGCAACTTCGTTGGTGACACTTACATGCGTGCGTTTTGTTATGTGCAGCCGTAACTACTTACACAAGTTACCGCCAACACGAACGGCTGCCTGCGGAGGCTGCCTCCGTCGGTCACCGTTCGTGTTGGCGGTAAGTTGTCAAAGTTGTTGCCAAACTTTCCCATTTATAAAATTAGTATTTAAAGTATTTCATATTACTGAAAAAGATAGAATGGGTGACGAAAATTCAACCGAATAACAAATCGCATTCGATTACTGCTACCCACTCATCGTAAGACTAAGCTCAGCAAACGTTATACCACCTCACCCAAAACACTTCAATAAAAAACGCCGTACCATAAAAGTCAGGTCAATTGACAAATAAAACGCTGTACCACAACCTGTAACGCACCCCACACCACAGCTCCAAATAGTCGCATGTCGCTATGAATATCTTTAGCTACCGCTTTCTTTAATTGTACTAGGCAAGCTACACAAATGGTTATGTATTCCATGGTAGCTTACTAATAAGCGAAACGGGGCTGGCGCCTAGGCTGATTTACGGGCTATCAGATAGGCCTGCCCTTAGACCTCTCCAGCTAGAAACAAAACGACATAATTATCTTCGACACCCTAACACTTATACACCCTTTTGATTTGACATAGCAGTGTACACTTTCTTTGTAACGTTCATATTTTCTTCAACATTGTAATGAAATGTGAACGTTATTTCACGCGTAGTAGGATTGACTTCTAAATGGCACAAGCGAGTAGGATCCGAGTTTCAGTAGGGAATTGTTTTGCGTAGCACGGTAGCACATTGTTTTTTTGGTTAGCTCATATCTTCTTTTGAAGCCGATTTCAAAAATCAACTCTATCTTTTAAACAGTAAGGTTGGTTATAAAATAGTAAAAATTAAAGGATCAGAAATTGCGTAAGTAAGCGTTGATTTGGTAGAGTCCAGTGCGCACAGATCTGACCTCGAAGAAACAGCTGTTAAGGTATTACTGGGCGAAGGTTCTGCTATAGGGTCTTAAGGGGGATCTAGATTACGTTCCTAGATCTGGCTTGGCAGCTTTATTCCTCTTGAAAAAAAAATGCGAAACGCAACAAACGTTCAAAGTATAACTCTACGTTTTTCATTAATAAAATTGTGACTGATATACCGTTCCGGGAAACGTTGCAATAGTCATACATCTTCGGGATTGTTCCCTATTACTAATTGTGATATTCATCCACGGCCTTCGGACAAAAAAAAACCTTCTAGTAAAGATATCCATGTAAGCAAATGTCAAGACTAGAAAAGACGTTGGAATTTAAAACTGTATAGCAATTTTTAATTTTTGGCGCGTCTGAAAATAACTAACGTACCGTCAAACCCTCCAACTTTGCATATTTTATTTCCTAGAAATATATCTGGAATATTTCTCGATATATTAGATAAAGGACTATTTTCTTCCTAGTCAAAGATTGGGCGGTAAGCAAAGTTTGACGGTAACTTTTTTTCCATTTGGATTGACAAAATCCTGGTATGATTAACATTTAGCAAACTATAGTTTACAAATTAACATAAGTTATATAGCCAGGAGTACCCAAATATTTTTTCATCACACTTGCTCGAAAATGGTGTCATTACACGTAGGTTTTGCGGGCCGTAAATGACCTATTACGCCCTAGGGCGTAATGGTTTTCTTTTTAAATTTGAAACGCTGGTTCTGTTTTACTCTTATTTGTCATGTTCAAAGAAAACGCCAACTTACTTTTTTAACTTTTATTACTGAAATATTTATTTAAAGAGAACTGTTATTGCAAATACATGTAAACACATATTTCTGTAACATTAATTAAATGTTTAAATAGTGTATTTCAGTATTTTGCAAATATAAAATCAACCATTTTAAGTCTTTACCGCTATGGTTTCCGAACGTGACTTGTCGTCTCGATATATGTCACTAATGTCACTGTCAGTTTTACAATTTTATTTAGGTTAAGTAAGGTTATTTTAATCAGATTTCCTCACAAGTGCGATGAAAAACATTGTGTGTGCCACGGGCGGTAAGGGAATTACCGCCCTTGATACACAATGTACTATTAATTACCCCCAGAGGGACGACGACAACCAACGGTACCCTAAAAATGTGAAATTAATTTCGTTTCTCGATTACGTATAATAATTGCAATAGGACGGCAATTACCATGTTGGAGCAATCACGCGGAATGGTGCCCTTTCACAAAAAGCCTTATTTTAGTACAAAATGTATGACGGTTACGCCGTTTCGCCCAAATATGTCAAAATGGTAGCGTGCCGTGGTAATTGTGCGTCTAACTCCAGAATGTATAATTTGGTTGGTTACCCCTGTCTGTCACTTGGCTTGAAGGTTCGGCTGTTTAACAATTTTGAAACTAAGTTTCTGGTTGCGTACCCCTGCAAATACTGTTGAAAAAGAAGTAAAAATGCAAAGAGAATTAACAACCAGAAATATTACCCCATATTACAGAGGATCTGTACGTGTACGTGATCGAGTTTTTGAAAAGAGAAACTGGTGACTTACTTCCGGAGCTTCTTCTCGACAGAAGATCATTTACCGAAGTGCCAAATGAAAATAATCAGACATGTAAAAGAGCTCTTGAGGCCTACTTGCAGAAATAAATGAGTTTGAGTTTGAATCAGCAATAAATTAAAGTAACAGACGTAGCTGGCAGAGTTAGGAAGTAAAAGTGGCAATGAGCTGGACATAAAGTAGCTCTAAGGACCGATGGCCGATAGGATGTAGAATAGAATGGTTGGATGGATGGGTGTTGTATGGTGTTCTCGAATGGAGGACTCATACTACGAAATCTGTATGGCTCATAATTTCAATCTGGTAAGATTTTAAGGTTTATTTTATTTCGCGGAGACCTTAAGTAATTCCAACTATTTCTCATATTAATGTCAGCCGATTACCGTTTCCTGATTTCTTTAAACCTCGCCGCAGAACCCTGCATGTGTCGGTGCGTGCCGCGCGCTACATGCCCTTTGCTTCCGTGAGGAAATTACCCGAATTACCCTCCACGCACCGTAATGGCGTACGTACATCGATCACTAGTTACACGCGCTTTGAGTTTATACTGTAATACAGTTACACTATGTTAGTATCTATACCTATACCTACGTGTACAGTCGCGAAATAAAAAACGGTTCGTCAATTTTCAATTATAAAAGATTTTGTAGGAAATTACCTGACTTACCCGCCGTCCTCCTCCATGCACCGTATACGTACAATAGATCACTAGTCACACGCGCTTTTAGTTTATATGGTTCCACTACGTACCTATACATATACAAGATAGAAGAAGGTTTGGAGGAAATTACCCCCACGTGCCGTAATGCGTACGTGCATCGACCACTACCTAGTTACACGCGTTATTAGTTTGCACGGCCATATATCGCAACGCAACACACTGTATCTACATTTACCAGGTAGAAGGAGATTTGGAGGAAATAACCCGAATCACCCCTCTCCTCCATGCACCGTAATTGCGATCGTAGATCGATCACTAGTTAGTTACACGCGTTTATAGAGTTACACTGCTTACCTTATCTGCTTGCCTTAGTGGCGTGGCGTCCAAACAGCTCGATTCCTACCGGCTTGCCTAATATCAGGCTTTTGACCACCTTATTCTAGAGCTCTTAAGGAAAATGTACGCCAA
This sequence comes from Eudemis profundana, assembly GCA_947034925.1. Classification (NCBI taxonomy): domain Eukaryota; kingdom Metazoa; phylum Arthropoda; class Insecta; order Lepidoptera; family Tortricidae; genus Eudemis; species Eudemis profundana. The sequence goes on along the minus strand of OX344799.1, from coordinate 25,080,196 downwards.
ATCTGCACCGGCTTGCCCTAGGATATCTAGGATATCTTTTACGCCACGCCACCGCTGCTTACCCATATATTGTACAAGACTGAAGGTCTTTACTCTGTAGGAAGATACTCTTCACGGTACTCCTCAGTAAAATATTCTTCACGCACCGTTACCGCGTACGGACGTAATCTATCACTAGTTACACAGGTTTTTAATTTATACGGTTAAATTTTGTACCTATGCAACACAAGATAGAGAATGGTATAAAGCACACACAAACACGGAATTCACTGAAGATATTATTATATCCGAAAATGCCAAATATAAAAGGAAAGTATCCGAATTGAAACAGCACAGTGGCTTGTGCCCAACACTAGGACGTATATAGGCTGGTGATGATAATCATGATGACCCTTCGATTGTATAGACGCATTTTTATTCAGCAATTGTACTAAGATTACTTGCTTATACGTGGTTGCACTGTGGCATTATAATATGGGGTAAGTTCGTTCTAATTTCACTTTGCTTCAGAAGTATCTGACGTTTCGCCACTGCGATGTAGTAACATTTTATACAAATTGGTTAAAAAAATGCAAGAATTATAAATTAGCAAATCAATAAATGCTTTTTTTTATAATAAATAAACTACACTATAATTGTTATCCTTCATCAATTGCTCAAAAGCCGTGCAAAATTAAGCTATTTTTCTGACCGCATCTACCTACTAGCGAAAAATGTATTAACTATCTTTAGATTTCTAAACCGCTTAAGCCTTTTCAGATTTGCCAGAGACCACAAACCGGGAGATATAATTTTGAAGGCTTATTTACGACTATTGATACAAATTGTCGTGTTTACGCACTCGGGCCAAACAGCAGTAAAACAATCCGAGTTTTATTGGTGCTATCTCGCGGAGATCACTGCAGATTACCATTCAATTTCTACACACTTCGAGCAAATTGGTACACCCGTCAAAAATAAGTTAAGTAGTTCTCAAGACAACAGTTAATATAGGCCGGTTCTGAACCCGTGAGCCCAGTATTTCGTTGCATGTTTGAGAAAATATACTTTATGCCACACCTACCATAATGTGGCTTTTACCGCACGCCTTTTTTCGTACGCGTAATAAAATGATGTAAACAACATCACCTCGCTTGCAGCTCGGGCCGCAAACATCTGCGATCTCGGTATTTCTTTATATTACCACCTAAGTTGTGTAATGTACTATTTTAAGTGATAACGTACCAGTGGCGTAGCGCCCAAAGAACTCGATTCCTACCGGCTTGCCTAATATTAGGCATGAGCACCTTATTCTACAGCTCTTAAGGAACATGTATGGCAAATCTGCACCGGCTTGCTCAAAGATATCTTTTACGCCACGCCACTGTAACGTACTAACTGATTGTTACTATTCAGTAATCGTCTCGGGCTCTACCGCCTTTAAGAATCGAACAGCAAATTCGGCATGTTCAGCTCACCCCTTTAATTTAACCACTTAATCGCGACGAGTGGTGGCGATGGCACCGGCGAGTGAGTCATAACCGCGGGCCGCTGATTCAACATACACTCGTACAGGTATTCCACGTATAGTATATATGCTGTGTCTGGTAGTATTCAGGTATGATACAATAAGGATGTAACTGCGTAAGTACATGTGGTACTTGATTTAACCATAATGTTAACTGGTGCGTGTGGCGCAGTTTTCTTTACTTAGCGTACGATTTAGTACATTTTTCGTACATTTTTACTGATTCATAAGAAAGTCAAAAACTCGACGGCAACATGGTAAAATAGATAGCGCCCGCCAGAAAGTATCCTTCCTAGCGGTGACAGATTAATCGTTGTTTTCTTGTAAGTATATATAGTACAATGTTTTTTAATTAACGTACAATTTAGTACATTTTTCGTACATTTTTTATGCTATTTTGAATTCGGTACAATCCCATGTCTCCGCCAGAAAGTATGACACGTTTGGACTACGTCTTACCGCTCCTGGCGTCCACGCGCGTGGAATAAGTCCCTCCGGAGTATTACGTCAAAGTCGTAAAATGTCCAGGTGTCCAGATCGTAAAATAACCAAGTAGGAAAATGTCAAGTTGGTAAAATAACCAGGTAGTAGAATGTCAAGATCGTAAAATAATAAGGTAGCAAAATGTCAAGATCGTAAAATAACCAGGTAGCAGAATGTCAAAATCGTAAAATAACCAGTGTCACGGTGCGAATCTTGATTTCTTACTTCAGGAAGTTGCGACTAGATGGCGTTAGTCAAGCTATTAGTTTTCGATTTATTTATTTTCTAAAAGAGAATTGAGAAAAAAAATAAAAATCGTTTCTTATAATTATAGCATTTTTGCAATGAATTAAGTCAGAACTATTGGAATACTTTGAATAGGTGCTGTTATATTGCGTTGCTGTAGTTATATTGTTTAATTATAAAGAGGAACAAAAATAAAATCCAGTTCTAAAGTTGTTAATTCGTTTAAAAAGGCAGCAGGCGCGTCAATAACTTATTAATGCCTGGCCCACGATAAAAAATCGTACACATATTGTTGAATAACTTTTTTCTGCCGGTTGATACATAAAAAAAATACATAATTATTTAGAATAATGAGATTAAATTCTCTATTTTAAAATTAGTTTGGTCTCTGTACGCGAAAGTTCGGAAAGCGGGTCAAAAACGCCCAATGACCTTTACCCTCAGCCTTTTTCCGAACCGTTTTTACATAATAATGAAGGCAATTGCATTATAAGCACGATGGTATAGGGTATAGGGTTGCCTACCAAAAACCCGGCAAGGCCTAGGGTTGCCGCGATTTGAAAATTATTGCGTTACATTTTTTGTAATTTTGACCAACTTCTATTGTTCGGACGTTACTATAGAACAAAATCATCCTAATACGTTGTCCTAATCATTTACGTATTAGGGTGATTTTGTTCTATGGCAGGAATAACGGCCGAACAATAAAAGTTGGTCAAAATGATAAAAATCTCACGTAATAATTTTCAAATAGCGGCAAACCATGCCGGGTTTTTGTAACGCAATGGGTGGCAACCCTAGCGAATTGTGTTTGTTGTTGCATGCTCTTCCTTGCAGTGTAAGACTCAGCATTTTACGACTTAGACATTTCACGATTTGGACCACCCGAGACTTGGACATTAGTAAAGACTTGACATTTTACGACTTAGACATTTCACGATTTGGACCGTCGGAGACTTAGACGTGGCACGACTTAGACGTTGTAAGATATGGACTTCTTACGATCTGGACGCAATTTCGAGACTGGACATTTTACGACTTTGACGTAACACTCCGGAGGGGAATAAGTGAACCACGATATATTGTGATTGCGAAGGTAATGGCCAATATGTCAGCAATATACTTACGTATGTATAAGATGTTGGTCCACGTGTCCATGTACATACACAGGATGTTGAGTCACGGTGGGAACATGCGTGGAGTAAGAATATAACAAGGTGACTATTAAAATTATTGAATAGACCAAAAATCAATTATGCAGTTCTAATCAAAGTATATGATTTTTTTATGCCACACCTGGCCAAGTGTAGACATACAATGAAGCCCTCGATCGCTACTTTGTTTTACCACCCTAGTTATGTAATGTACAGTCGAGTTCATCATTATCTGAGCAAAGATTGGACCAAAAATATCTGAAAATGACCCTATTGTCAGAAGCATAAGAACTAGATCAGATATTTTTGATCCGTTCTTTGCTCAGAATGATGATCTTTCGATTAAAAAATCCTATATTGTAAAATTATTCTATTAAATATTAACAGTCGACCTAAATATCCTTGATGCAATTTTTATCAGAGCACCTTGTAGGAAATATAATATTCACGTAACATATTTTTCACGCCCTGAAACGTCAAAACATATTTTTTCCGAAATTTCATTTAGGTACCTAATACTGCTTTTTTCCAAGCGCTAATTTTGGCCGACTCGGTCATAGTTGGTATAGTAAAAAACATAAACAGAATTATGTCTTAATAAATATTAACGCAACATAGATTTGGAAAAAAACTAAGGACTAGGTATGATGCCTTCTAAAAAAAATACATCTGAATGATATGAAGTACACCTCATTCCATCGTTAGCTCTTTCAGTGCAGACATGAAGTCAAAAACAATTATAAATATGTATATCTAAAGATGGTCGATCTGGGATCGTTCTTTTTCGAAGTCACTCGAAACATAAATCATGACGAGCACGGCCGATCACACCCGAACCCCCCCGATCTGTAACTGTACACTATCGTATTTTTCCAACACACCTCCTAAGTCAGGGAGAACAAGTCAGCTTCATTACAGCCATTGCTCCCTCCCCCACTCCCCCTCCGGTGCGTCACGTACGGGGAGGGGGTGTGAACTAAGTGAACTTCTATTTCGTACAAAACTATTTATACCGCTGCCGGAAATAGAGGGATGTATCCTTCGAGTTGCGTGTGTGTGGGTGTCGGAAAATGGACGTAATTATACAGCGAAGACGGTTCATCTGTGATTCGTTATTGGAGATGGTTTCAATTTTCAGAGTTGATTTATTAAGAGGATTTATTGCAGCGCTTTGGAAACGTTGATTATATTTAATGACACTATACAACGTTCAGTAAACAGGCGACATCATTTTGTAGGTGCATGCATCTAAATTCATTTTACCATTAATCCCACTAATATTATAATATAAATGCGAAAGTTTGTGAAGATGTTTGGATGTTTGGATGTTTGTTACCTAATAACGGGATAGCAACTGGATGGATCAAGCTGAAATTTGGCATGCAAGTAGACCAAGTCCTGGATTGAAACATAGGATACTTTATATCCCGCTAAAGAGTTCCATGAAGAGAATACGGCCAGTTCTCAAAGTCAGAGATCGTATGCATGTATGTAGGGTGTCCCTTATTTTAAAACTCCTATTATGAAAACGCATAACAGTGATTGAGCATTCCGCTTAAATGGTATAATAATAAAAACGCATACAAGGTAATTTGCATACCGATTGATTTGGCATACCTGAAATTCGCATAATATTGTTAGGTATACTGAACGCATAAAGTTGCGTTCGGTATTAAACAAGCGTTTTTGAATACCAACTCCAAGTTTATACCCTTTGTTCTCAGAATCCCAACTTATTGGGGTTTTCTTACTACTAGTAGTAAATGCTGGCTAAACTGACCTGCTACCAAAAATGTAGGGTAGGTTAGGTTAGAACTGCGACGTTTACAGAAACGAATTGCTTCCAGAAAAGTAGGTTAGGTAAGGTTTGAACTGCGACCCCAACAGAAACGAACTGCTACCGGAAATGTAGGTTTGGTTAGGTTTAAACTACGACCCCAACATAAACGAACTGCTACTGGAAATATAGGTTAGGTTAGGTTTCAACTGCAACCCCAACAGAAAATAAAATTCGAACCTCCGATTAGACCTTTAAAAATTATACCTACTTTTTGATATTTATAAAAACTAATTTAATACTTAGTAATTGTTATGCGTATTAGTATTAATAGTATGCGAATTAAAATATGCGTTTTAAAATATACAATTAATATTATGCGAATATACAATTATGCGTAACAACGGTATGCGTTGTCAAAATAGGAAGATTTACTGTATGCGTTTTAATATATACCCATGTTTGTAACATGCATACGATCTCTGACTTTGAGAACTGGCTTTGCTCGGTCGCTAAACTTTTATGCGATATTTCCGGTCCGTCGTAAAAGCTCTAAGTAAAACATCCACACTACATTTATTCAGTGCCTTCAAATGGATAATGAACATTTAGAACATATTAGGTTAGGTTTGGTTTCTTTTATAGTTATTCTGAAAAGTTAATATTATCTGTAAAATAACAATTATGCGTAAATAGTATTCGGGCAAATAGAACATTCGGACAAATAAAATTATGCCTAAAATAGGCGACCCGAATCACAAATATATAAACTCTGCTCAACTCTAACTCAACCAACGTGTAATTCTGTCATACGAATAAATAAACAAAGAAAAGAAGTAGAAAAGCCGCGGTAAATTCAAAAACAACTAAAGTCAATATTCCATTCGTTCCAAGACTCGCAAAACTAAGCCCGTCACATTTTGTCAATTTTAATATGGCCCTAATAAAGTGCTTGCAAGGAGACATTTGTCACCGCCGACAGTCTCCGTGACGGACGGGGCCCCGGGGCAGGGGGCCCGGGGGCCGGGGGCCGCCCCCCGGAGATTATTGCGCAGTAATGTATTGTGGGGTCACTAGTGCTCGCGGGTTAATGCTCGGATTTAGGATGCCTAAAGTGCCCTTAAGTAGTTTTATGGACATGTGATAGCTAATTAATGGGCCGGAGGAGACACGAGCTTTGAGCATTTAGGACACCAGAGCCCCTTAGCGCATTTTTCGATGTTTTAATTCCAAATACTCACGATACAGGAATGTGTGGTGAATTTAGGAGATAAATAGGGATTAAAACAAAAATGTTGCTTTGCTAATTCGCGATAAGCAAAGTAATACTTTTGTTTTAATTAACATGGATTTCCGCAAAGTAACGCCTGATTCAATCAATTAGATAAATGGGGATTTAACATGAAATTTTTTTACACTACATGGTCTTGCTCTTGACTCCGATCATGTTCGATGGAGCGAGCGCACCCAGTAGATGTCTATGCACTTTGGTTCTGTAGGCTTATGATGCTACAATTTGTCACGTGATAAATAAATGATAATATTGATTATATTTACGGCTGTTGTTGTCCTGAATACCATTAAAATAAAAAAAATAAAATAAAATAAAGCGTTTGTCACGTTCTGACAAATAGTGTGTGAGAGTGACGGATGCTTTATCATTTATTTATCGCGTGACAAAGCGTAGCATCATAAGCTTACTGAAAGTTACTGAGTTTAAATTTGTCGCAAAAACCGACGCTGGCAGGGAGTTCCATACTTTAGCTGTTCGCATATCAAATGCAGAAACTTTGGGTAAAAACTGGATAAAGCTATGACGTGTGGATGACAGGACTTAGCCCAGCTACATCAAGACTTTTGCTAAACTAGCTAAAGCATGACTTACCAGGAAATCAAGCTTACATTTGACGACCGCTTTAGCTTAGTTGGTAGTGACTACCTAACTCCACTCATCTCACTCAGCCACTCGACGTAGCATTTTTTGCTCCTCTAAAGAAAGAATGGAAATCAATATTATTACAATATAAGTTTGCCAACCCCGCACAAACTACTTTAAATAAAAAACACTTTCCAAAGCTTTTGGACAAATTAATGCAAAACATCAAAATTAAGGAAAAGGATATCATAAAAAGTGGTTTCCAAGCCACGGGCATCTATCCTATTAATGCAAGAAGTGTTTTAAAGAAGATCCCTGAATATTTTGACGAACTGGAATACGGTGTGGAGTCAGTTTTGATAGATTACCTAAAAGAAACTAGGAGTCCTAAACCTATGGAGCTAAAAAGGGCTAAAAAGTTGCAAACAGAACCAGGAAAATCAGTAACTTCTGAAGATATTTTAGTCAAAAATACTAGCCAAAATATGAGACGAAACAATAAACCGGAAAATGAACCCAATGAAGAAAGACTGATGATAACCGATACAGATCAAGAAAATAAAAGTAACATGCCCCGACTGAAAAATAAAGTTACTAAAAAAATTGCAAAGAAAAAGCCCAATGAGTCTATAAATAAAAATATGATTAAAATTGATAACACTTTACTGAGAGACACTGTGGTATATACACCGGAAATAAAGATGCAGGAGGATATCGCTACGAAAAAAGCAACCCAAATGTTAATCCTAGATGAGGCAACCGGCGAATTAAAACATGATAAAGGCCTCGGTAGAAAGAGATTAACATCAGAGGAAACATGTCATCCGATATTGTACAATCCAAACAGTCTAATCGAGTCATGTATCTTATCTATAAATAACTTGTTACGTGTAACAGCGCATGGCTTTAGTACAGATAAATTACATGTATTACAAAAAACATTGAAGAGAGGTGACCCCCAAAATATGCCTTTCTGCGTGACTAGTAATATTCATTTGCCTAAGATCTTACAGCCTTACACGGCAAATAATGTGCCAGCAAGTACGTCGAAAGTAATAATTACATCAAATCAAAAACTTGATTTAAAAAATCTTCCCAATTGTATAAAAAACAAGAAAAAAGTTAATGTGACTGAGGATACAGTAGTATCTAATGCACTTCAGATGAAATTAGTGACTAAAAAAAGCAAAAACGTACCTCCTATTAAAACTGAAACAAAAAAAAGGAAGATTCAAGAGCTTAAAAAGAAAAATACCAAAAAAATTATAGAATCTAGCTCTGGCGACGATTTCTCTGACGAATTTAGTGTGGCAGATACCGATACTTCGGATTATGACACATTTGAAAATTATGTTACCGAGCTTTTAAGTAAAGTAGATGCAGATGAAAAGGAAAATCTGGATCCTATAATACCTTTTGGAATAAGTGAAATTGATTATTTTCAGACATCGGAATTAAAACAGCACGATTGGATTATTGCTAAATTCACAACGAAAAGGAGTGTAAAGCACTATGTGGGACAAATATTGCATATAAAGAACTCAATCCCCACTGTAAAATTTTTGAGAAAAGTGAAAAATACGAAAGGAGATAAATTAATATTTACCTATCCAAATGTTGAGGACGTTAGTGAAATTACCCATGCAGATGACGTAATTTTAGTATTACCGCAACCAACAATATCCAGACGCGGCCAAGTAATGTTTGATGCTGATTTGGGTAATTTCAACTTACAATAATTTTTATTAATTAATTTTGCGTACAGATAATTTTAGCTTTTGTCGCAGATGATTTATTTTCTTATTGATTTAGCTTGGTAGGGCTATTTAAACCGACAGCGCGTCACCTCCAAAAAAGCATTTGTCCCCCTCGGACAAGTATGTTCGAGCTAACACTTGTTTACTAAAAATATAAATACGAGTAGTATTATTTTTTAAAGTATTAAGAATAACCAAAAATGACTGAGGCATACCTACTGTAAGATGTGACTTTTAAATTTTATATTGATCTCTAAAATAATCTCATATTTTTGTTAACTACATACATAACTAGGAAATTGATTAAATTTATGTGTATGTTATGTTCTTTGTTCAGTTTATGTGTAACGTAAGTGATTTACGATTTAAGTAACAGGGTTTATTAATACTAAGTGTTAATGTTTTGTTTGAGATACCAGTCTGTTCTGATAACTTAGAATGCTCGAGTAACATTGACTAGCCTTATCAATAGTATTAAACTAAATACTAAGTCTAACTGCTTGGCAGAAAAGGGATATAATATTATACAATATTCAACTTAATAGTATTAAAATTTGATTAATTATACCCGAGCATTCACAGTTATTTTAGTTAGTAATTATTGTTAGTTTTTATATGACTGTGTGTGTTACCAAATTATAAATCGTAAACGGAGTACAAAAAATATATTGATTTTAGGCCACTATTGAGGATTAGGTACTCAAAAATACTTTCTCACAAACAATTTCCGTTTTTTTGACACAGTTCAATTTTGGCCTCGTATTAAACTTCCTTAATAAGGGTATTATTTTATTCCTATGTTAATTATTATCAGCGGATCTCGATAATTTGTGAAACTTTTTTTATAAAATAAAAAAAAAAATTATGTGTGCATTAATAGTCTTTTATTTGTCAATATACCCTTTACCGATGGTGCTCAATATAAGTAAATTAAGAAATATCTTCTCTTCTTCTTCTTGGGGTGCCATTTTTTACACAAATCTCGGCACAATTCAATGAGGGTATTTAGAAATCAGAAATCCACCAGCTGGCAGCAGGGTGGCGAAAGGTCTATTTGGCAGTAGATGTCAAAATCGGGTGGTGTGATTGGTGGATCTTGACGCCTACTGTCAAAAAGACCTTTCGCCACCCTGCTGCCAGCTGGTGGGTTTATGATTTCTAAACACCCTCATTACCAAGTAATTAATTTGCTACGTTTCTAGTAACTAATAAATCTACATATTAAACTCATATCCCTACCTTCTTGTTTAGTCGTAGTCGGATAAAAGAAAAATTGACAGCCCTAGCATAGTTAGGTTTTAGTATGAAGGATTCCCAATTTTTTTTTGCGACTTTGCCCACTTTAGTTTGAATGAGAAATATTATACTTAAAGGACTTATAATACGCCAAAACTACGCCATGTCTATTCTAGAATATAGTCTTTAAGTGTCATGATCATAAGGTCGAAAACCCCAAAGGTAAGAAAATTTATGCAAAAGTGGGCAATCTCGAAATTATTTAATATTTTTGGCCCGCTTGTTTGAGAGTCATTTTCAACACAATGAAACGTATTCTTGCATTAGCTTGCTTACTCACACAAAGAAAAGTAGGCAAAGTTGTAAATGCCACAGATAAGTTAGCCAATATGAAGTAATAAAATAAAAAAATATATAAAAGATCGTTAAAAGCGGGCAAAGTTGTACGGTTCTACGGTAAGTGTCAATGTCAAATATGATAAGTCGTAGCTACACTGACATTAATCGTCCTTCATCGCAATAAATTAACGGCGTTTCCGTCAACCCCAGCATGCCCCAGCATGAGCGGGTACTTGATTTAGATTGACGGCACCAGTTGGCAGCACCGTCGTCGCGTACGTTCCCTATTCGCTTGTATATTTTCGTGTAGGTTCGGATGACCATTTTCAATTATTTTCTAAAGGTTCAAAACCCGGCCTCTGCCGAATTTTGAGTTCCATCCCGATTTCAGAGATACTTAAAAACTTATGTCTAAAAGGCTTAAAACTAAAGGTCTTTAAACTAAGGTTACATACTCACCCACTCGCTGGCTTCTTCTTCGCATCACCACAGTCTGGGGTCTATGCTCCGTCAAAAGTCAAATTTTGCAGTTAGAAACTAATGGGCGTAGCGAGGTACGGGCAGGGGGGGGGGACCATTTAGAAGTACTCTCCAACACCCATTAATATTGTAACTACACACCATTCAACTTACATTTTTTTTGTATTTCATGGGGAAGACCAACGCAGACACAGGTCACTGATGGTAAGTGACTTCTGAGGCCCATGGACATTTGCAATCTTAATACCTATTACAAATGTCTTGCCAACCCTGACGACTATAAGAAAACTTAACATACCCTCACTTTCAGTGCCAAGCTCCCAAATTTTCATACAAAATGAACCCGATAATTCTTAGCACAGAATGTGTTTAAAGAGAAACCATAGATACCTATAGTGTAACCAACGCTCCTTACAACATTACAACCAATCGCACCCCCGCTAACGCAGCGCGCCGCACACAGCGCACGAATGTACAACTATCATTACCCACTATTGATTCCTAATCCGCACTTCCGCCCGCTTGACGGATCGCCGGCCGCGTTCGGCCTTTGTTTTGCAATGTTTTAACGCCCTCTGGAAATGGCGCTGTTTGGAAAACGAATCGGGAAACTGCTCTTCGCGATGAATTTTGGGTAAAGAGAGGTGGGAAAAGTTTTAAAAGTAGATTAACGCTAGTAATACTTTCCACAGAGTTAATAGAGCCAGTTGTAAAAGAATCCCTAGGAGTAGGTACATTTGCAGAATTGGGGTTTGTTACTCTACAGATTTTTTAACTTTTTGGATTAGTGTTTAAATTTAATGCATTTTGTTTGGACAGGACATGCTATCATACAGAACACTAACTGCTAGACAATCCATGGCCTAGACCAGAGTCTTAATTTTTTTATTACTAATAATCTATGATCAACGCATAGACAAGTACAGCATTGTTAAACACTAAGAAAGGCTTCCTAACAACAGTAACGTTTTCTGTAAGGGGAGTTAAATAGGGGATGAAAATTTTAGTTGTAATAAAACGCTAATAAATAGTATTTTGAATTTATTGTCTGTTTATTTGTGTGTGTCGGCTTATTTGTGCTGCGAGGCCTGCGAGCATCACGCAAAAACTACTGGACCGATTTTCATGTTAATTATTGTAGGTAGGTAAGTTAACTGCTCAAAGTTAAAGAATAGCTAAGAAACAGTTTGTTACTAGTAACTGGAATTATATTTTTACGGATAACTGAAAAACAACAATAAATGAAAGAAAAAATAAAAATAAGGGAACGTGCGTCTCGACGCACGGAATAAAATGAGACAAATCGACTTACTTGTTTTTAACTTTGAACAGCCAAGGTTAATTATGACCTCGTTTAAAATATAGGATACTTTTTACCCGACTATGGCGAAGTATAAAAGATATATTAGTGAACAACGTTGCGGCAATATTCTCTACTTTAAAATGAAACTATTTTAACTTACTAAGTTTTAAGGCTGGAGACATTTATTTAATGAACAAAAGGATAAAATATAAAAACAGTAACTAGAAGATAAAACTAAATTAAAATCAAATATACTATATTGACTACTATAAACGAAAACTAAATACTCATCTAAATTAAATCCCGGCCCGACAGTCCCGACAAACCTGGTCCAAAAGTGCCGAATATGCCAGCCGCATTGTCCCGATGTATGACCAAAGTTTATAATGTATTTACTTGTCATACCAGCATGGTTTTGGGTTATTCTTCAGAAATATGTCTGTGACTTATTCCTCTGTCTCCATACATTTAGTATGAAAAAGGGCCAGAGGAATAAGGTGACCGCAGACATATTTCTGAAGAATAACCCTCTTCCCAAAAGACATCCCCAACAAACAGTAGCGCGTTTTCCTATGCCACTGATTCCCAGCGACCTGAACCATCATCGCCTATGGACATTTTCCTTTTTGTTTCACCCAATATTTGGTAGCGAGACTGTGACGGGCGCGTCCGTCAGAGGTTTATCTTGTCGTGGGCATTTTTATGAACGCGCCCGGGGCGGCCGGCGCTGTCAGGATAAGGCCATTTCTCTTCAGATTTTGAGGATTTTAGTGTTTGTCCAGATTTATCGATAGCTTTTACAAACAAACAAACAAATACTACTTATCTGACTTCTTAACTAAACTTAGAAGTTTGATTTTTTCACAGCTTCAAAGGATCGTAGACTTGAGTAAATGGTTTTAATTTCAACTTGATACTTCCACGCGTCCCCGAGATAAAGGGTATTGATGGACGGACGGACTGACGGACAACAAAGTACTCTTATAAGGGTTCCGTTTTTAGGGTTCCGTAGCCAAAATGGCAAAAACGGAACCCTTATAGTTTCGTCATGTCCGTCCGTCCGTCCGTCCGTCCATCCGTCCGTATGTCACAGGCATTTTACTCAAAAACTACACAATGGATATTGATGAAATTTGGAATATAGGTGTCTTGTATGAGCCGCTACTTAGTTTGGTAGTTAAATAACTAAAATAATTATTTTCAGGGGGGGCACTCCATACATGTTACAGAACCTAAAAAAATTTTTTTTCAGAAAATATCAACGTGTGCTACATAGTTCGACAGCTCTTTCAAAAACATTTTAAGGTTCTTAAGTAATGTTTTTGATTAAGTGAATACCTTTGGAAATAATCGCTCCGAAAGTTGTGAAAATTGTGTCCTCTATCTTCTAAACCGTGTGTCCGAAAAATACAAAAAAAATAGCCAAGATAACGCTTAATGAATACTTTCAACGAAAATTATTTTCAACAAGATCGGATTAACCGTTTTTGAGTTATTGCCGATAAACTGCGCTTCTCAACAAAAGGACGTAATTGCTATGAAGATACGCTCTTTTGTTGTTGTAAGTTTTTACATCGTATTCTTTACCTTATAGTTATTTCCCTTATAGTTACGGCTATGGAACCCTACACTGAGCATGGTCCGACATGCTCTTGGCCAGTTATTTCCTTTTGAGGTACAGAACCCTAAAAAACAAATGAATAGGTACCAACTATTTTAAATTATTTATTTCATTTCATTATCTCAATCTATCAACTTTTATTTTGATCTCTGTTAATACATTTTATTATACAAAAATGTTTCAGTTTTTATTTGTATGTTTTTTTACGTAATGCTTAAGTACTCTTGAACTTTATTGCACACCAAAAAAAGAAACTATACATAGGTAACATACTAGTCCACGCATACTAGTACAGACCAGTCCGATGCGTGATGCATAATTATAATGAATTAATTATACTATTTATTTTTTAGTGTGTAATAAAGTAAGTATGTTATTGATACTAATTACTAATTAATTATATATTATTCAAAACGATTTTTAATGACAATTTAATGCAAAATTAATATAAAACAGAGGTAAAGATTATTCAATAAATCAAATCAACAAGCTCAAAAACCAGCCCATAATTACAAATAAAACAGTGGAATTGGGAATCTCTTCTTTTTTTAAGATCTTCTTTATAAACCCCCTACGCCTAAGTAGTCGACACAATACTAAACATCTGTTTATTTAGCTCGCACATCGCTTAATCTCTTATCAGCCAATAAAAATGTTAATCATCTGAATATATTAATCCCAGTCTCAGCGCGTGAAAAATCGAATAGTTAATGAAATCCCTAAGACGCAGACTGATAACCCCTCCACCACAATATCAAAAGGCAGTAAATACATATGGTTCTTATAGACAGTTATGTCGTATTCGTTCGGCTGGTATGGCAGCTTGGTCTGACACCTTTGGAACTGTTTAATAACGAGTGCTGTAGACATCGGCTGGCTTATTGTAAAATTGTACAATTTTGTTAAGGCAATCACACAGAGCGATTTCCGTTGTCTTATTGTATTGAAGATTGACTTTGGAGCTGTTTAATATCGAGTGCTGAGTGGTGCTATCCGGGCCATTCTCATTTTTTGCACACAGTCACTACTGTCGTGGTTTAAATAAATAAATAAGTATTAGGGGACAATCTTACAAATCGAACTAGTCCCAAAGTAAGCTCAATAAGGCTTGTGTTATGGATACTAGACGACGATATATTTAATAGGTTTTAATTGCTCTTTCTAATCGTCTGACCTAGCCGTCATATTATCATGAATTCTTTCAATCATATGGATTAAATGAATTCATGACAGCATTTTTTTTGATCAATTAGAAATAGGAAAAAGGCCCACGGTAGTGACTGTGTGCACAAAAATGAGAATGGCCCATCCATACATCGGCTGTCTCATTGTAAAATTGTACAATTTTGTTAAGGCAATTACACAGTGAGATGTCCGTTATCTCATTGTATTGAAGGTTATTCTATGATTGAGCATTGTTGATGTTTATAAAAATATGCAATAATGTGCAACTTAACTGCTATGTTCCAGATTTCATTCATATTTTTACTATCAGTATGTACCGGAAAAAAGACTTTGCGGGACTGATGCGGATTTCATATAACCCCCCAATATTTGGCATACATGCAAATTTAAAAAACTAATATCTTTTTATATTATACTACTTCTTAAACTATGTACGCTGTTCTTCTACTGCGCGCTGATAAATTTTCCACGACTAAACTATACTTTTAAATCAAAACTTTAATCACTTTTAAGAGCTGCTAATCTTCCTTTATAGGTAGTTTGCTTGTGAAATTATGTGTAACGGGTCTAAATATAGTTATTACGATTTCAATATAATTATAAGATTTATAATGCAATTACTGTTAAGTGATTGTTTACACTTTCAAGTAGGTATTATGCACCTATAGGTACATAATATCCAACTAAACATGGTTACAGGGTTTATGATTTCAGTCGTTCGCATTTAAATTAGACATGCAAATATCGTAAAAATATACGTGTATAGGACGGGGAAGGTTGCGCTCGACACCCTCGCCTCGCGGACAGCCGACAGGCCACCTCCGGTATTGAATTGAACAGACTTCGACAGACACCCCGACTACATTTACATTTAGCTGTGCTTCTAACTAATATTCCAAAAAGTATAGAACTCACGCAACGTTCGAAAATAAGACGATTAATAAAACATGCGCGCTTTGGATTCACGCGTATCTACAATTTAAAGTGTTTTAAATTCGCAATGACGAGTGCGTTGTCGTAGCGCGTGCCGTCCGGTGGTCCGGCGTCCGGCGTCCGGCGTCCGGCCGTGGGCGGCCGCGGTGGGCGTGCAGGCTGCACCGCCCCCCGCCCGCACCGCTCGCGCCTCACCCCCGCGCGCCCCACGCTGTTTATTCTCAGCCCGACTGGCGGGGCGACAGTCGCCCGCGTGACGCTATCCGAGACGCACGCGCGCGTCCACACCGGACACGGTCCGACACAGCGGTGCATTCGAACCGGACATTACGAAAAAAAGTAATTGTGATCATATATTATACTTTGCGTTTAAATTCGGAATTTTGTTTAGCAGTGTAAGGGTGCAGGGTCGCGTGGAAATGCATTTTCCGGGTGCAAGGCGCAGGCGGGCGGCGGCGGGGCGCGCGGGGAGGGGAGGGTGCATGCGATGATGGACATCGTATTGATTTCTATCTGCCCGCGCCTCCCCTATTGTGGTGCACGGATCGATCGTTGCACCGGCCGATCCTCGCCCGGGTGCTAATGTGCTAATCGTCTTACGTCACGGATGCATGTAACGTGAGTTATTCTGGACGCGCAATTGTGGAAACAATAATTACTTATTAATCGTTTATTTAATTATTGGGCTTAATTTGTGTTATAGATTTGCCTATTAAAAATGATTTAACTTGATGTCGGACAATTGGTTACATGTTTGTTTTGTTTCAATTAAGGATGTTGTCACAGATGTTGTAAAAAAAACATTAATGCGCACTTCAAAATACTCGTCAACAAGTTTTTTTCTAAAATACCTATCATTTATATGTGTTGTGAAATATTCGACATCCGATAATTTTATCGCGACAGAAATAGATAAAAATAACAATAAACTTCCGTTTCCGTGAATGAACCGTCCGCCGCCCTCGCCCCCGCCGTAACTCAGACACGCGAACACACATACCTACACCCCGCCACCGGAAAATGCCGGAAAACAATCACCCTTAAAACCCGAAGCACCGCACATATCACCAGTTTCCGTTTTCGATGCACAAATATTGCGACATTACATTAAAGACAATTTTTTACAAGATATTTGGCACCGGACCAGCGGAATAGTCCGCATTTACAAACAGTTCTATATATTACAAAACAACGCTTGTAAAAAAATGTTTATTTTTTAATCGAAAACGAAAACTATCGATATCAGCCAGTGCTAACGTTGCAACCTTTTTCAGCGTCAAAATAAAAAACAAAACAGAAACGCTAGTTAAGAAAACTCAAGCTTTAAAAGAAAAGAAGCAATATATTTTCAAATTCAAAGAAGGAACATTGCACGGAGCATAGAAGGAACTAGAGAAGGCCAATAGAAAAGGCAGCAGCGCAGTTGTTTGGATTTGTTTGGAGCCAGGGGGGACGGAAGGTGTGAAAGTGGCGGCGCTGTTAGCGCGCGCGGAATGCGCGGGAGTGGAGTTTAGCGCGCGAGCACGCCCCGACTCCGCCGTGCCGCCCTCCGAACTGCCGGCCATGGCGACCGAAACTGGTGAGTACAATACTTCATAAACTGCATGTTTTTTTGTTTATTTATGGTAAACATAAAACTACTATCTCCTCCAAAATTAATGAGGCTAATTTCCTAGAAAATCAACAACTGAAGTAAACTTAACATACCTATCTATTTAAAGCTTGATCTATAGTAATTTTGACTATAGTCATTGCGTGAATATAAGCTTCATTTAGATCTTGTATCGGAAAAATAATGTAGCTATTTTAATAACAAATATGCTTAAAAGACTACAGCTCTTCACTGAAACTAATACTCCTTTAAAATGAACTTTTAAACCTGCATCCTCTTATTATATAATCATCAAAAAAAAATCTCTATTGGTCACAATAGTTAAGTGGCATAGCTTATTAGAAGGTATTATGACCGCCATTTATTTCCCCGATTGAGTAATAAAGCTAAAAAAACATAAAAAGTGTAATTAGCGGAACTGTAGGAAGAATGTGTTTCCCGCACGGCGAAACCGGAAGTGCTACGAGCACTACGTAGCGCCGGGAAGAGCTTCCGGTAAGCTCGCGGCGAGAGCTTACACGCCAGCCTCAATGCTTTTTATAACGGAAATTAAAATAACCTATAGAATTTTATGGTACGGAGGTTCTGCCAGTCTTTTCACTTTTTTCAATTCATTTGTTGATCTCAATTTTCCTTTTTGCGAAAAATGTCTTGACATTGGCATGATACATTCTACTCTATGCATTTAGTATTTATGTTAAATATACCAACAGTTAAGAGCATAACCATCTATTTAAGTTTAAACATGCCAAATGCCGCAGTACTTAAATCAAAAGTAACTCTCCGTGTACAAAGCCATTATTAATCACTTTTACTAATACTCGATTACAACTCCCAAAAAGTACATATTTAAGTACCCTCCCCGCAGACAAATGCAACATTTATGCAGCCCCAAAACAAACGCAAATTAAAAAAAAGTTTATTCAAATGTCGAATCCGAACGACCCCGCTCCGCCATACTCAATTGTTTACTAACAGAATGTATACGTTCGTCATACGCACGGGACATGAGTTCGTTGATATTCACCCCCCAAAAGGGGGGCTCCCACCCCGCGCCAGGATAGCCCCCCTCGGGGGATCGCCACAGCTCTCGTTTAATGACGTTTCTGTCTTTTATTCCACTTTTATGGGGTGTGATTTTGTTTTTCGGGCACATTTTCACTTTTGCAGGAAATTTGTTGTTTTTATGATGTTTCGTGTTTCGAATGTTTCGATTCCCGACTAGTCCGCGACAAATAAAAGTAGGGTCGTTTTAAACGTCGAGGCACCGTTTCCTTTAGTAGTAATAACAACATTTATATCCTAACTTTGGGCAAAACGTATAATATTTTTACTTAGAAACAGGACACGCAAAAATACTTAACACGCCCTTATTGCTTTAACACTAGAGTGGTATCAAATATTTACGCAAGCTACTTTTGATCATGTATTTGCTGGTCGTGGTCGATAATTGTAAATAATTTTTTTTTTAAATTAGGTATCAAATAGGCTAATCGATATTAAATTTACGTAACATCAAAAAGTGTCAAAACACTAAGATTTAAACCGAAAACTTAACTTTTAAATCCTTACATTACAATATTTACCACATACGAACTATTCATACGGATAGTGATATAGGTTTATTTTTTGGGAAAAAACATTCATTTAAAGAAAGAAAATATATACATACATTTATTATAGCAAATGTCCACATTTTTCCTAACGTTTATACAACAATCAGTTAAGCAGGAAGAAAATAAATTTAACGCATAATTTTAAATACAAATATACATTGCCGACGGAAATCACGTAACCTAGGAAGGCGCATGACATCATACAATTCATTTCATTCATAAAATGTTCAATTATGTATTTCAATAAGTAAATATTTATACCTAGCACATTTCTAAGTAACGCGCGTTCCGTTGACGCAACATACTACGTAAAAGTGCTATTATACGCAGATCGAAATTAAAAACAAATTTTTTTTGCCTATTTTAACCAAAACCAAACTATTTTTTATTTCTATTCAGTAACTACACTATATCTTAATATTGGCCAGTATTAATATCAAGTGAAATGTTTTGTATTCAAAATTACGTCGAGAACGCTATATGTGTTATTCGAAGCAAAAAAGCTTCCAGTGTTTTAAAATTTCGTAAACAACAGAATAGTATATTTCACAACTAGGGTGGTAATACCAAGAAGGCTTTCTTTATTACCTCCCGTGTTGTGTGCAGCATTTTATGTGTACATTTGGCCAGAAAGCGGCTTTTACCGTAGGTACGCGTAGCGTGCGGAAAAAGGCACTTTATGGCCAAGTGTGGCATAAACTTTTTTGTTGTTTTTCTCAGCCTGCGTATAATAGGCCTTTTAAGGGGTACGCTACATAATTCCGAAACCATCATTCTTACGAATTTCCCTATTCCGAAACCCATGTTATCCTAAAATAGTTTTTAGTTTTTCAGGATATATTTGATATAACTAGGTTAGTGTTGCCGGAGTGATGATCTCCGGCAAAATCAGTTCCATGTTTCTCACGATAAAAACTGCAATCATAAACCCGCAGCTGAGATTTAAATGTATAACTCGAAGACATTTTCCAGTTGTCTTTGTATTATTGCTGTGTCATCGTACTCTCTTCAGATACCGGTATTTTAGTACGTTACCGGTACGTACTTAGAAGCTCTAACCGTGAGTGCTTTATTACTAGCGACCCGCCCCGGCTTCGCACGGGTGCAATGCTGATACTAAATGCATGTATTAAACATATAAACCTTTCTCTTGAATCACTCTATCTATTAAAAAACTGCATCAAAATCCGTTGCGTAGTTTTAAAGATCTAAGCAAACATAGGGACAGACAGCGGGAAGCGACTTTGTTTTATACTATGTAGTGATTTATCGCCAAAAATCACCGCGTCTGGTACTCGCAAAAAAGCTAAAACTAAAAATTAAATTAAACTCGAAGATATTTTCCAGTTGTCTTTGTATTGTCACTGCGTCATCGAACTCTCTTTATAATAGTCGCATATATGTTTGCACGGCACAAAGGAATCAATTCACGCAATTTGAAAACCAAATCCAGGGAGCAAGCAATGTAATAAATACGCGCCAAAATAAAACGGCAAACGGCAAATTTCAATTTCAACGCGGTATCAATATGCGGTCGTTTACCTGGCGGGAGGGACCGGCGGTCGGTGTGGACCCTTATGTGGTGAAAATGTCGGAAAAACTATTACACCCAGACGCGACCGGTGAAACTGCCTGCACAGCTAGAGCTACGAACTAGAGGGCGAACTTTTTTTACCCGACTGTGGCGAAGCCCAAAGGAGGGTTCTATGTTTGACCTGTATGTGTATGTATGTCCATTCCTATGTCCGCTCGTAACTACTCAACGGCACATCCGATTTTTTATAAATGATACATCATTAGATTCGTCTTGATGGTGCGAGTGTCACTGGGTATGAAGTTCGTAAAATAAACAAAATGGCGGATTTTATGCAGTTTCAAAGTGCACCGCGGTCGGGTTTTTTTTAATAAAAATGTTTAATTTTTTTGCCATTTTTTCTAGAATAGAAATGTTGTAAACGTGACGTGCAATTAGATACTGGTTTTTATTTAGTTAGACTTTATAGCACAATACCGGAGAGTACAAACGGCGAACTTAATGCCACAAGGGCTCTCACACATAAAGATGATACGTCGTGTCGTGTCGTGGAAAACATTCAATCAAAAAACAACTTTATGTCAGTGTTGTAAGATTCAAAAATTAAAATATAATTTTCTACGACACGACGTCGCATTGTGACACGATGTCGTGTCGTGTGATTTCGTATCGTGTTTATGTGTAAGATCCCTAAGGCATTCTCTACCAGTTAACCACTGTGCCAAACAAAAATGTTAAATAGTTTTTGTATACAATTATATCAAGATAAATTTCACGTGCTCTAATTATTGGGCTCCGTGCCATTATCGGCACATAAATAGAGATGAAAATTAAAAGACTTTTACAAAATTGCAGATGTCTTGTAATATTTTTAGTGCAGTTCTACGTTAGTTCTCAACCCGGCCTCATTGTTTACCTATTACGAATTTTCTCGATATTCTGGGCTTTTAATAACAAAAACGTTTCATTTCTCACTCAAAACCACTGCTTTACCAGTCCCTATGTCGCCTCCAATCCAATTTAGTGTCCACTGCGTCACTAAAAAGTTTGTTGCGTGTTTGTTGTTGCGTTACTAAAATGTTTTTTATATTCATAGACAAAATATTTCGGTAAAAGTTATCATTCGGGTAAGCATATGCTATTCTGAATTACGAAATAATGTATTTTTTGGAGACTATACTAACGAGTAAAAGGGACGTTTTTTATTTAGGCATCTAAAAGAATTTTGGCCCAATTACTTTTTTTCTAGAGTATCGCGCAAAACATTAAAACTAAAGCTTATGCGTGCTTAAAATTATTTTTAGCAGGGTGCAAGGTAGGCGAGTGCTCGACACTGTCCCAATAGTCGCCATCCTAAATGTTAGGTCATAAATTCATAAGCAATAGAGGTGACAGCGGGGTGTCGACTATTGGGCATCAGCGTGTCGACCACTAGGACATTTACCTCACCTTCATTTCTATCCTTCATTAAAATATACATACAATCGAACACACTGTTAACTGTACATTTGTAAACGAATGTCAACTTTATTGCAACGTGATAAAGTCCATGGGTGGTCAGTTAACTGTGGCTTCGTTTGAATCCAAATATGTATGTACAAATAACTCGATTTACGGACACAAAGTTTCAAACATAAATCTAAAACTCGGCAAAGCCGGTGCGCAAGCCTCTTAAATCGGCGCGTGTAGGCCCGATCTCGCAGGGATCAAAGGGTAATTGTAGCACGAAATCAGACCAAACTAACCGATCCTGACGGATTGTGTAAACACAGCCAGATGGAAAACTCGGTGCTTTGCGAAGTGGTCACTGATATAATATAATAAGGTGCTTTTGTTAAATGTTGGAGTTTAACGTAACATTCAAATATGTGTGCATATTATGGGTTTGACCGCACCTAATCTTATTGGATAATGTTTTCGTTATATAAAATGTTTATTATAGCATTAGCGTGAGCTAACGAAAGCGAAAAATTAAAAATAACTAAAAATAATTATTTTATTGATTTATTAAAAAAAGTTGTTTTATTTAGTTACTGTTGGTGCCGTTATATAGATTGTGTCATAAGAGAGCATTATAGTCTATTTAGGTACGGCGAGAGCGTACATTGAGGTGATTGGAGTCGGTTGGTGGGCTACCCTAGAAGATGCCGTCCCATTGCTCTTGCAGCATTTACCTTAGATATATTCTTTATTTGTCTACGTCTACTTAACAAAATCCTAGCTACGCCCTTGCCTATTGAGCAAATATATTATATAGTGTAAGGAAAATTTCTGTATGTGAAGTGTCTGCAAAATCAAATCAACAACTAAGACATACATAGGTACTATTTGTCTTTAAACCCCTTTTTACAAAAAAGTAAAACTTTGGTCACTTCTAAGACGGTTTTTTTATGAATAGGTG
This sequence comes from Eudemis profundana, assembly GCA_947034925.1. Lineage (NCBI taxonomy): Eukaryota > Metazoa > Arthropoda > Insecta > Lepidoptera > Tortricidae > Eudemis > Eudemis profundana. Next base: position 25,057,136 of record OX344799.1, on the reverse strand, counting down.
TGATATTAGGCGTCTACGTCATCGTAATAAGACTGATAAGAATTTCTGCTTCCCTCATCTTGATTACTGTAGGATTATTCAGAATTTCGACGTCAATATCCTCACTAATATAATTTGAACCGTGAACTATAGCTTGGCAACTTCGTTGGTGACACTAACATGTGTGCTTTTTGTTATGTGCAGCCGTAACTACTCACACAAGTTACCGGCAACACAAATTTTATTATTATTTATTTATTTATACAGGGTGGGCGGGACTATACCGACATACTTTAGCCATGAATTCCTGGTGGTGTGACGAGTAAATAATGTTATATCAACATGGGTCGAATATTGTCATTTTACATTAATAGTCTTATGGAACAAAATAAATCAGTAAATTCAGCCCCTCGTTATAAACATGTCCTTACTGGAGGAAAAGTTATCAAAAAGAAAAAAAAAGCTAAAATGGAAACGAAAGGTCAATTTTTTGACCTCGTAGTCGCTTACCATTAAATACTGCGAAGGTTAATTGCTGTTTAGTTAAAGGATTTTAAAAAAATAGTAAAACTATCTTTATGCCACACCTGGCCATAAAGGGGCTTTTTCCGCACGCTGTGCGTACGGAAAAAGCCGCTTTCTGGCCAATTGTAGACATAAAATGATGTACACAACACGGGAGGTAATAAAGAAAGCCCTCGCTTGCAGCTCGGGCCGCAAACTTCTGCGATCTCGGCCTTTCTTTGTATTACCACCCTAGTTGTGTAATGTACTATAGTCACATTTATTAGGGCTTGTTACACAGTTGGGAGTTTTCATTTAAGAAATAATGAATATCTCTGGAAGTAAGCGTTTTTCGACTATACATCACATAACTTTATTTACTCGTCATACCACCAGGAATTCATGGCTAAAGTACGTCGGTATAGATAGTCCCTCCCACCCTGTATAGTACAATCGAACACTATTAACTGTACATTTGTAAACGAATGTAAACTTTATTGCAACGCGTTATAGTCTACGGGTTGGCAGTTAACAGTGGCTTCGTTTGTATAACAGTTAATAATTTCGGATCAAAATGTATCCATCCGCTCGTCGCTTAGACCACAGAATAAGGCCCCATTAGACGGAGCGAAAACTCGTATGCGAGTTACACTGCGGGCTATCTATGATGAGTACCTACAGTTTGATCGATCAATCGCCGCAATGAAATGAAAATCACATACGAGTTCTCGCCCCTACTATGTAAATGAGGCCTAAGTAATGGTACCTACCTACTATGTACGGAAGGTTCCCTTTCTAACAAAACTGACGTTCGGGTCCGACAGCCAGACGGAGCGCAATGGATCCGACCGTCTCTATCTATCGCATAACGCGTGCTATCTGGTCGCTGGCTAAGCCCCTCCGGAAGGGCAACATTTGACTTACTGGTAGAGAGACCCACTCCTGCTAATTACAGTATAATAACTCGACTTGGCGGGGGCACTGCCGTGCCCCCAGATAATACCGGTATTAGAAGAGAGTTCGATGACGCTATGATAATACAAAGACAAATGGAAAATGCCTTCGAGTTCTAAATTTAATTGCCGCTTCTATCGTGAGTTAAATAGGTACGGACCGGTAATTTTGCCGGAGACGGTGTAATAGAAAATATAATTAGATTAAGTTAGTGTTATAGCCTGCAAAAAAATACAGGATAAGACGGATTTTGGAGTAACGAAATTCGTAAGAATAATGTTGTGCGGATTTTGTAGTGTATCCCGTAAAAACGCTATTATAAGCAGGCTGACAAAAAAAAAAAATACTGTTTTCGAAATTGGAAAACACTATAAGCTTAGCAGCTGCGCAACTAAATACAGCCGCATGACCTCTGATTACAAACTGTTACTACTAGTCCGTCACTCAAATTATGAGGTACGATGTTTACTTGCCTCATTACTGGGATTTTACGTATGTCTCACGTGCGTAAACCCCCCAACCGCAATTGCAATTGATTGAGGAAAATGGCGGATTCCGTAATTGGTGCGATCTCAGCGATAGTCCGGCGCCTTGACATTACGACTTCATTAGAATAACGAAGCAGATTACTTTGGTGATTGCTCATTTTGGGATGTTGCAGCAAACGCATAATTTACGTCTTTTTTAAGTAGTTAATATTTATTAGACGTGCGTTTGCTTTTTAGGAATATTTTACTTGAATTATTTGCATTTTTGTGAGTTATTTTATCTATCGGGTAATACCCGATTACGATATGCTAGAACGATTTGATTTTTTTTGTTCGATAGATTTATGATTATCGCTTTCACGACCAACACGCCTTGAGTGCGATTATATACAATTAACACAAACTCATTTATTTCTGCAAGTAGGCCTCTCAAGGGCTCTTTTACATGTCTGATTCTTTTCTTTTGGCGCTTCGGTAGATGACCTTCTGGTGAGAAGAAGCGCCGGAACAAACTTTATGCCACACCTGGCCATAAAGTGACTTTTTCCGCACGCTGCGCGTACGGAAAAAGCCGCTATCTGGCCAAATGTAGACATAAAATGATGTACACAACACGGGAGGTAATCAAGAAAGCCCTCGATCGCATACTTCTGCGATCTCGGCCTTTCTTTGTATTACCACCCTAGTTATTTAATGTACTATACCAGTTTCTCTTTTCAAAAAAACTTTTCAACAATTGTGACATTATTACATAAAATTACATTTATAAAATGCAACAAGCAAGTACTGGGCACAGTTTTTTTTTTCTTTTACCGAGAGACGTATATAATCTCCGGATCCATTACAAATTACCAAACTTAAAACTAAATTTTTAGAGATGTAAAGGGTCTCTAGGCGTCAAAACACAATAAAAAATATAGAAAATAGACAAACATAGCCTAATATTAATGGAGATGTAGGTAAGGAGTCTCCGTTGTCAAAACATTATGTTTTGGAGGTGTAAAGGACCTCCAAACGTCGAAATACAAAATCGGAAACGTATGTTTCACGTCGAGAAATAGACTATTAATAACTTTGCATAGCGGAACATGGCGGTTTAAAAGTAAAATTTCTATGAAAATGTGACGTTTAAATGGAGGTGTTGCCATGTTCCGCTGTGCAAAGTTATCGTACCTAGTCGCACTCTAGTAGGCGCTTGTAACTTTTGCTCAAATACCGGCCGATTTTGGGTTATTCTTCAGGAATATGTCTGCGACTTATTTATCTGTCTCCATACATTTAGTATGAAAGGGCCAGAGGAATAAGGTTGCGTTGCACATTATTGCCCTCACAAACCCACCTGGCGGGTTCTGCCGGTGTCTGGGTATTAATTTTTTTTTTCTGGTCCTGAAAGTAGTATAATACCTCCGAGTGATCATCTTATTCACACTAGATTAGAATTTTGCAGAAATCAAAAGAACTCTTCAAATATCATACCCAAACCTATAGCGGTTTGGGTATTTTTTTTATAGTAACTCGTGCATTTATGATTTATGAGTAAGTTCGTTTGAAGTTTATTATTTGATAAAATCGTAACAAGTTATTTATGAATACCGTCAACAGCGATTAATTTTATTTCAACACGAACGTTTCGAACGTTCATAATTTATTTCGACTGTCTGAAAAAGTTTTCATTGCAATCTCTCTGAACTTAACTATAAAAATAAGCAAATATGTACATTAATAGTACATTGCACAACTAGGGTGGTAATACAAAGAAAGGCCGAGATCGCAGATGTTTGCGAGCACATTTACTTCGCTATAACCGGTTGGACGTTATAAGCGAATTCGTAATAACCGGATACGACATTGCTAATGCGTGGGGTGACAATATTCGTAGATCATTAAACATAAGTGAAAATTAAAAATTACTATTTACTCCTAAAGGTTAATACCATTTGTCATTTTATTAAAATTGTATAATCTCCTCTGTCGTAATGTCTCCGGACTGACAGGGGGTCACGGCGGTAATCCTCCCTCGAACCCCTGGCCACCCTCGGCCGGAAAATATGTGCAGATGATTTCGTAAACTTCTAAGGGTGCGTTTCCACTGACGGGGATCTGGGCGGAGCGGAGTGGAATTGCCCGTGAGTTGACAATGACAATGAATGACAATGATGGGTTATTCTTCAGAAATATATCTGCGGTCACCTTATTCCTCTGGCCCTTTTTCATACTAAATCTATTTAGACAGAGGAATAAGTCGCAGACATATTTCTGAAGAATAACCCTGATCCCACTGACGCGGAGTCACAGAATATGTAACGCTCAGGGGCGTATTTACCCTAGGGCCATCCGGGCCATGGCCCGGGGCGCCAATCGGCCAGGGGCGCCATAGCCGCCCCAGGCCGATTACCTTTTGTTCTGGCTTTGGCGACATTCAGCTGACTTTTACTTCTCAGTTCTAACCTTTTTTATTTTATTGAGAATACGGTCGTAAGTTAATTTTCATCAATACGGAGCGCACAGAAATATATCGAGGTAGAAGTGTATTTACCTCGCGTGCTAAAATAAAGTGGTGGCGACATACTTTGCACGCCGTTAACTTCAGTTGCCGTCAATATTATCATCAGATTTGAAAATCTGATAATAATGGTATAATTAATTGTTCGGATACCACCAAATTAAAACGAAAATGTGTGTTTTCCATCACTAAATTACACTTTTGGCATCAAACGCCAAGCGAAAAAGTTACACGCTTGGTTACCATACAAATCGACGAACCATTTCCTGCTATCTCGATATATTTCTGAGACGGAGCGCCTCTGTTATTAAAAACATACGGCGTGGTAAGTACATGCTCCGAATAAGGGCGCGCGCAGGGCGCAGAGTGAAGAGGGCGGTTTCTCAATATTGAAGCCTATTTTGCAAAACAACGAATAATCCAGTAACCTTGTCACCTAAAGTACAGGGTACTTTGCGCTAATCCAGTAGTTCTGATTTTTTCCAGGCTTGTTTATGATGTTGAATGTATAATCTAAGTTTGTGACCTCGAGCGCCAAACGCAACTTTGTCAAAAATCGCAAAAACCGCGAAAATTACAGTTTTCAGATTTTAGCGATTATAACCCTAAAGGATTAGTTTTTGATAGTACCTTCTCAGGACGTTTTGAAATTACAACAGAAGTTAATAGGTTTATGCCACACCTGGCCATAAAGTGACTTTTTCCGCACGCTGCGCGTACGGAAAAAGCCGCTTTCTGGCCAAGTGTAGACATAAAATTATGTACACAACACGGGAGGTAATAAAGAAAGCCCTCGATCGCATATTTACGTCCCTCGCTTGCAGCTCGGGCCGCAAACTTCTGCGATCTCGGCCTTTCTTTGTATTACCACCCTAGTTATGTAATGTACTATTATTAGTTAATTGAGTTATTCAAAATCAATGAATTGAGTTATTTTAGCCCTCTTTGAAGAGCGTCCTCATCAAAATTGCGAAGCTCGAAAAAGTGATACACTTTGAAAGGCTTTTTTATCTCGGAAACTATTGGGTCTACAGAAACAATTCTAGTCTCATGGGTATTGTAGCAAATTTAGTCTACTTTAAAACGTCCTCAGAAGGTACTACCAAAAACTAGACCTTCCCAAATTTTTACGTTTTTTTTTCGATTTTTGACTAAGTGAAGTTCGAGAGCGCTCGAGGCAAAGTATAAAGACGAACAAGCAGTCCAACTTCAGCCATTTAGGAGCGCGTGACACGTATTCACAAAGACGCGCGATAGCTCGTCTGTGTGAGTGCGATCCATACTGGAGCATTCCTATATCTTTGCTTGTAGTGCGTTCGTACACGGCGCGCACACATTCAAGCGCGCGGTGTACCTTTTGTAGGAAGACAAATTACTGCTATTGTATTATACTTAGATTATTATAAGTATTAAAAAACTATAAGGGTTCCGTTTTTGCCATTTTGGCTACGGAACCCTAAAAAATGGAACTACCAGATTTATCCCAAGCTCTGATGTATAAAGTTACTGGATTATAAGTAATGAAATCATGATTGATGACAAATTAGTACACCGCAAAAAAAAAACAAGTAGACGTTATTAAAAATGTTGTTTTTTTTATTTAAATAACTTTTCCTTGACTTCTGGGGCGGCGAAACATATATTGGCCCGGGGCGCCAAATTTCAAAATACGCCCCTGGTAACGCTACTAAGTAGGTACAGAAATTGCTCTTTCTAACAAAATAGACGTTCAGGTCCGACCACCGGACGGAATGCACCGCATCCGATTGTCTCTCTCCATCTCTAAACGTTTTTTCGTATAATAGGGAATATGCGTGTTTTTATCCCATTTTTTAACGAAATATGAAATACCGTAAAAAAATTTCATAAAGTGAAAATAAAATTAAAATTGACCGAGCAATACGGAAGATCATAAACTTTTAAAGCACTAAATAAAAGAAGCGATTAGACGGAGAGATCCGATATGAACTATGACGTCATAGTGCACGGTCGCCATACTATATTATGTTTTGCTAGAAAAAGATAGAGATAAATCTTTGATGGCTTATATCTCGGTTATTTTTATGATTATTCGAAAAATATTTTTTTCCTACTGTTTCTTATATGAATGAGCTTTTATTAAAGTAAACAAAAAATATCATGCATATTCCCTATTATAATCTTAATGAGTGAAAACTTGTTGTAAAATAAATAAATAAAATATAAGTAATAATTGCAGCATGTTTGTCAGGCGGCGCCGCGGCCGGCGCGGGCGCAGGCGGGGAGCAGCAGTACTCGCTGCGCTGGAACGACTTCCACTCCGCCATGGTGTCGTCCTTCCGGCGCCTGCGCGACGAGGAGGACTTCGTCGACGTCACGCTCGCCTGCGCGGGCGCTACCTTCACTGCCCACAAGGTCAGAACAGTTGTAGATCTCCAGTACCTCTCGCTCAACTGTGCCGCGCGATCAGTAGCGATGGATTTCCGCCTAGGCCTAAAAGGGCCCGGCATAAGGGCCCGGCCAGCCTAGAGAGACCCCAGCCAAAGTATAAAGACGAACAAGTAGTCCAACTTCGGTCATTTAGGAGCGCGCGACATTGCTGTCAGTCCTTTGGTGCCGTTTGATAACCAAGTTTTGTAACTGGCTACAAAATGGGAATCCGAAATTCCCTGTTTATAGCCGGTTACATATGGGCCTGCGTAGTGCCGATTGGTAACCAGCTGTTAAGAAGCTGGTTACAAACCGCGGTTACGAATCGGTAATAGAAAAGTCCCGTTTTGTAACCAGTTACAACACGGGTTTTTAGGGTTCCGTAGGCAAAATGGCTAAAAAGGAACCCTTATAGTTTCGTCATGTCCGTCCGTCCGTCCGTCCGTCCGTATGTCACAGGCATCTTACTCAAAAACTACAAGACCTATACTGATGAAATTTGGAATATGTCTTGTAGATGCCGCAACTAAGTTTGGTAGTTAAATAATAAAAATAAAAAAATCTAGGGGGAGCACTCCATACATGTAACAGAAGCTAAAAAAAATTTTTTTCACAAAATGTCAACGTGTGGTACATAGTTCGACAGCTCTTTAGAAAACATTATAAGGTTCTTAAGTAATGTTTTTGATTAAGTGAATACCTTTGGAAATAATCGCTCCGAAAGTTGTGAAAATTGTGTCCCCCCCCCCCCTCTATCTTCTAAACCGTGTGTCCGAAAAATATAAAAAAAATTACAAAGATAACGCTCAATTAATACTTTCAACGAAAATTATTTTCAACAAGATCGGATTAACCGTTTTTGAGTTATTGCCGATAAACTGCGCTTCTCAACAAAAGGACGTAATTGTTACGAAGATACGCTCTTTTGTTGTTGTACTTTTTTTTACATCGTATTTTTACCTTATAGTTACGGCTATGGAACCCTACACTGAGCATGGTCCGACATGCTCTTGGCCAGTTATTTTTCCATTTCGAAGCTGGTTACCAACCGCGGTTTCGAATCGATAAAGGAAAAGTCCCGTTTTTGAAGCCAGTTACGGACTGGGATTTTTTCCCGTTTCGTAGCTGGTTACGAACTTTTAGTTACGAAACGGTACCAAAGGGTGTGAGTGCCATCCATACTGGAGCATTCTTACGCATTATTTCTTTGCTTGTAGTGCATTTGTTTGTACATGGCGCGCACACATTCAAGCGCGCGATGTACCTTTTGCAGGAAGAAAAATTACTGCTATTATACTTGCCCCAGCGGTGAAACCTTCAAAAAGCATGGCTTGCCTTCTCGATATCAACTACCCTGAATCTATAAGTACGGGCCTGGCGACCAGCTATCCCTCTCTATTCAAAATAGCGTGAAAGTGTCAGGACATGTTCTGTCTGACTAATGAAGTCACGGCCAGTTGAGCTAGCGCAGCAGCGCCGAGGTCCATGTAATGTATTATTGACCAAACTGTTATAAAAAAATAATTATTGTTATAGGTAATCATCCCCAATCAGATAGCTACATTTTGTCATATAATGTTCATCTCATTTCCAATCATCATGTACTTAGAAACACCTTACACTACCATCGAACTTAATCCACACTAACATCTAACCCAAATCTTTATTTATTCACTACAACTAAAGTTGAAGGACCACACAAACAAACGAGTAATGTATAACTTGGCAATGTGTTGTCAGGTCGTGCTATCGGCATGCAGCCCATACTTCAGGAAACTGTTGAAGGCGAACCCCTGCCAGCACCCCATTGTCATACTCAGAGATGTCCACGACAAAGACATGGAGAGCTTACTCAGGTATCTATACGCAACTACAATAGGGATGATGACTGGGTTAAAAATATGTAATTCTATTTAGTCCGTCAGTTAGATTATGGAAAAATATGGGACACGTATTTTTTGGTTTATCAAAATATTAAAAATCGACAAAGTTATAGATCATCAAACTTCTGGAGTGGGGGCTTGTGACGTCACTCTTGAGTACAATTTGTACTCAAGAGTGACGTCACTCGAAACTTCTAAGCACTCTATCCTCGTCAGTTTTTGTTTGTGAAACAAAACAAAAAATACGTGTACAATATTTTTTCATAATGTAACAGACGGACTAAACAGTTTTTTTTAGTCATCTAGCCTATTGCATCATTATTTTTAACATTCGATTTTGGAGCAGCGGATTCGGGATTTTGATGTCAAGGTAAACACCTTACCTTGACCTTAGGCCTCCCTAAATCCGCTATCACATCAAAAACAGTCAAAAACGCTAGCTATTTTTACCCGGGTTACTTTGACCAAATCTCAGCTTCAGGTTTAACTCCATCGAATGCTAAAGCCAGTAACAATTTGAGAGTCTTCAAAAACGGCGTGTTAATATTCAGCTCTGATACGAATCTATTCACTGGCGCGGCATCCATAGAACGTCTATTTCAGAGTTTTGAGTATCTCATTCTAACTCTTTTTACGATAAAGTACCTCGGTAATTTGCTGCGACTTTAAGTACCTACTCAAGGGCAAGTTTGACACCAAGCCACTGCTTCCCATTTTTTGCACTTTTCTACTTTCAAACGTTTCATAATAGTATACAATTTGACAGGTTTATGTATCAAGGCGAGGTTCACATAGGACAGGAGCAGCTGAAGGAGTTCCTGCGGGCCGCGCAGCTGCTGCAAGTGCGGGGCCTGACCGACGTCCCACCGACTGCGCCAGTGCCCACGCTCGACCAGAAGGCTTCACCGGTTAGTCCGCGTTAGCTGTTAGTCACGATAAGAGACCGCGTTTTTGACTCTACTCATCTTCAAACTTAACAATGATATTGATCTAAACTCTTGTACCTACCATATTTCAGAGGGTCACGAAAATTGACGGTATTCGAGATAATGTCGAACCAATATTAATCACGAAATGCCGATTCCATCTAGTTAGCTCATAAGTCATAAATATTTGCATATCTCGCTGGCTAGGGCAACAGAAGCAGTTCTCTTCAATTGTCGTAGAGTCCATGCACGATGTATAACATCAAAGTGGTAAAAGTGAATCTTAGGTTGATCAGCCCACCCATATGGCAGAAGAAGACTAAGCAGAAGTAGGTATATCCATCCAATTGTTAAACAACATCGCACGTTCGGTACGAAAGTTTATTTCAAGATCAATCGTAGCTTTTAAGAAAAAATATCAATTTGTATGAGACAGGATAAACAGTAGGTTTACACGGGCTAGCTTTCCGCGAATCGACGTCATATTGCGTGATTAAAATGGTATTAAGATAGGTATTCATAAATGAAATTTCCATCCAGCAATCAGCGTCATCGTGGACGGAGACGGGGTCGGGCGGGTCGCGGGAGGGTCGCGACGTACCGCGAGAGGGGCGGGAGGGGGCGCGGGAGGGGCGGCGCGCGCGCCGGCCCGACGACGGCGCGTCCAGCACGCCGCCGCCCAAGCGCGCGCGCTCCTCCGACCTCTACCAGGCGCAGATGAAGACTAGGTGAGGATAGTCCTACTTTCGTGCACTTTGTGATAGGTGTACAACACCTATTACGACTTATATCAGGCAGATTGATGTATACGCCTGGTACAAGTGCGAAACTGCTTGCCCAATGTAGCGGAAGAGAGCCAGAGAGCGGAGTATTACGATAATCCATTACCACTGAAGCGAAGCGGAGAAAAGTTTAAATTCTATTGGTTAATATTGGCCCTCTCCGCTTCAATGGACAGGCAGTCCTCCAAGACTCCTCCAGACCAACGAAGAAGAAAAGATTATGAAGATTTTTGTGACAGTTAGTTAGAGCCGGAACTTGTGAGTCTTCAACCTTCCAAACTCCACAGCTCATTAAGACTAAGAAATATATCCAACTCTGTCTCATCCTAGCCTCTTTTAATCTTCCTACCCGGTGTACTATCCTAACTTTCTGATGCAGAATACGATATCTTGCGCAAATACCAGGAAATCTTCTTCCCTTACAAAAAATCGTTTAGATCCTATGCTGAGACCAACGTAGTCTAACGCTGACGATCCTAATGTTCATAATTTTGACATTCATGCTAATGACCCTATGGATCCTAGTGTTTATAATGTAGATAACGTCCATACTAATGATCCCGTAACCGTTCCGGGTGTAGGACGGAGCAGCTACTGGCCCAGGGCAGCCCGGAGCGAAATGGGCACGAACTGGCGCTCTTCGGACAAGCGCTGGAGCAGAACGCACACCTCTCCGCCATCTCCAACAACCTGGTAAGTGTACAGTAACAACTGGACTTTTCTAGACGTAATTAGTGGGCATTCCACGTAAAAGTAACACGAGTCAGGATTTCATTGCGTGTTATTCAAAGATACAAAAAGTGTAAATATATCTAGGGATGACAAGCCAAGTAACACTTCTTGAGAGATAAATTAACACTTAAATTTGCATTATGATGATTGAACACGCAATAAAATTGTGACTCGTGTCACTTTTACGTGGAATGACCCAGTATTTAATCACATCGCATCGAGCTGTTGCCGTAGAAAGACAGACCTGAAAGTAATCACCAGCGTACACTTGGAAGTTTCCAACTAGTGCTAATGATATTTATGTAAAATCGTTTCATGAAAGTAATCTCATACAAAGATCAGAATTTCGAAGTATGTGAAGTTTCCAGCCCGCATTTTGCTAGCGTGAGGACTACAGCCCGTTCACTCTCATCTATGAGAGAACTACTAGATCACCCCAACCCTACTAGATATAACAAAGTTTCTGAATGGCCTAAAATCCATTAAAGCATAAAAAAGCAACTCTTCTTCTGAACCATCTCGCCATATCTTACTACATATTAGCGAGTTTTCCTATGTATACCAATACTTAGGAAAACTATTTAGCCGATTTAATAATCGAGAAACGCTAAACTTCACGAAACCCTAAAAAAAGGAAGCCTCGATAGGCCGGATTTCCAAGATCAGTATCACCAATGTGCCATGCCAGCAGTAGCGTGGCGTCCAAAGAACTCGATTCCTACCGGATTGCCTAATATCAGCCATTTGAGCACCCTATTCTACAGCTCTTAAGGAAAATGTACGCTAAATCTGCATCGGCTTGCCCGAGGATATATTTTACGCCACGCCACTGCTGATGCCAGTTACCATAGACGGCATATCTGACCTCCCTTCCCCACAGTCCGGCGAAGGCGAGGAGTCGTCGTCGGACGCGGGCGCCAGCGACGCGGAGGGCGAGCCGCGCGCCAAGCAGGAGCCCATCGACTACGACGACCCCGCGCACATCGCCAACACCAACGGCGCGCTGCCGCACAGCTTCCCCGGCCTGCTCAACCTGCAAGGTACGAGGAAACCAAGGGGAGAGACGATGGACAAAACCGGTCAAGTGCGAGTCGGACTCGCGCACCGACGGCTCCGTACAACCTCATAAGTAGATACATGAATACTTCGAGAAAAACTGTATGGCGATTAGTTTAGTAGGAGCAAATAAGTATGTGTTACGATTTTTGCAATTTTCTCAAAAACGATCCAAGTTATATATTTCCTGTAATATTTAGGATGACATTAATAATTGGTAATTATTACAGATTTTTCTGTTCAGTAACTTCGAAGATAATGGGTGAATGGTATTTTTTTAACGTTTTTCGTCATAAATCAAAAATTACTTATTTAAGAAAAAAAATAAAAACCGAGTTTTAATCTACAAATCAAGCCCTTTCATTTGATATCCCACTCGATATAATAGCCCTACTTTCAATTTTCAAAGTCCCATTACGAACCCCTTTAAAACAAAAGTTAAACAGTTACAAGATTTTTTTTACACCCAATAGGCTCGGGTTAGCTACTTTGAATACTATCCCAAATTTCGATAGCAGCAGTAGTTTCTGAGATATCTGGCCGTGACAGACGGACAGACAGACGGACAGCCAGACAGAGTCGCACCATAAGGGTTCCTTGTTTATCATTTTGATACGGAACCCTAAAAAGACAGTGTGCCAATGGGAAGTACGAGTATAAAAAGCTAGTAGAAGAGAGGACAATAGAGAGATCGACCGAAGTCCAAAGGAAGTTGGTTGGAAGTGGTAGATGTAGTGTTAGCGGGGTTCCCTTTATTTGGCATACGTTTTATTTATCCGTATGTATTGTTAACCCGAATTTTATTTCGCATAATTTTTCTCTGGCTTTAACGGAAAATATTTTGCAAAATCTTTTACATCAGCCACTTAGAACATATTAGGTTAGGTTAGGTTTCTTTTAAAATTATTCTGAAAAGTCAATATTATCTGTAAAATAACAGCTATGCGTATTCGGGCAAATAGAACATTCAGTTATAAACACTTCTATGATGCGATGCCGACCAGTATACGAATTGTGCCGTTTGTATGAGCGTTGAAGTAAACGCCATCTATTGTGGAATTGCTGTAACTGTCTTTTCCTTCCAACGAGTGTCGCTAGGTGGCAGTGTCGCCACAGGATTAAGTGGGTACTTAAACCCTCTCTTAGGAGGCTGCTAGAGGTAGCAGCCTGCTGGATCCGCCACTGCCCTCACTATTGAGTAACCTGCTATGCTATATTCAGATCCGTACAATCCGCACCACCGCCCTACAGCAGCAGGTATGGTAATACGTGTCTAGGTAGTGTCCCGGGGCAAGAACTTGGGGTGTATGTTAAGATAGTAGCGAAGAATCTGGTCTGAACCAGATGTGATGACGCTTCGCGGTGACCGACCATGATGCCCAATTAATTATACAATCTAACTGAAATTGTTACTTTAAAGTATATGTCTGTAATGTCACAACTATTGGTTTATGCTACAAAAGGGATGTCTTCCAAGTATATTTTTTGATGTGGAATACCTTATAGAAATCATTTCTAAATTGCAGGATTCCCTGGACTACCCGGACCATCAGGGATACCAGATAACTTCGGTGAGTAATGTACCTATCGCATTCTACTTCTTTATAATAACTTTGCTTACAATAGTGTGACTCAATAATGATTAGATTTTTCCGAGCCGCGGTAAGAAAACAATTAGATTCGACCGGAACATGCTTTGATTCAAAATTAATGACGATTTATCAATTAACGGACAACGAAGTCGATCGTTAAGTGCGCATTATTGAGTCATGCGTGTGCCGCATGCCGACTACTTATACCTAACACTAACAATCTATGAGAGCGCGACGCGGCGCTCGAACACCCCAATATACGGTCAGATAAATGTCCCCAAAATGTTAGGGAAGTCGTCGCAACAATGGAAGCGAGAGAAGCGCTCTCGAGCGAGTTAGGCGTCCGGTGGTTAGGGCGAGAGACGAAAATGAACGAGACCCCGTCTGCAATCTCCAGGAGCGACCTGGCCGGGCGGCGGCGAGGCCAAGCCGGAGCAGTACGGCGCGTACAACGGCACGGGTGAGCCGCACAAGCCCGCCTGTCCCGCCTGCGGCAAGCGCTACTCCAACAACTCCAACCTCAAGCAGCACCTCCTCAACGTGCACGCCGCGCCGCAGCAGCCGCACCGCTGCCCCGCCTGCGGCCGCGCCTTCAAGACCCGCCAGTACATGCAGATACACATGAACTCCATCCACGGCATCAAGCAGCGGCGCCAGCCCCCGCCCCCGCCGTACCCCCCCGCCGCCCCCCTCGCTCCGTCCGCCGACCTCGACAATTACACATACAGTAGCGCTTAATGTCACGTGTGGTGATGTCTCTAACCGCCGCCTCTGTGTTACAGGGGCGGCCCTGGCGGGCGGGGCGCTGGGCTACCGGCCGCAGTGTCCGCTGTGCGGCCGCGTGTACTCCTCCACGTCCAACCTGCGCCAGCATATGCTCAATGTGCACTCGCAGACCGACCGCGACCAGTGGTTCCCGTGCCAGCACTGCGGCAAGAAGTGCAAAACGAAGCACTACCTCATCAACCACCAGCTGCAAGCCCACGGCATCCGCCAGCGGCAGAACTCTTAGAGACGGCGCGTCGGCGCGCCCGAGCCGCCGCCGCCGCCGCCCGCGCCCCACACCGCGGGGGCGCCCCACGCCGCGGGGGTGCCCCCCTACGCGCCGCTGGCGCCCCGCGCGCCGCCCGGCTGGTGGTGACCGCGCGCGGCCCTGCGCGGCTGGACCGCGCTCGTCGCCGACGACGAACCGATCCTCCGACGTACCCCGGAACGTACGAGAGAAGCGAACGATTAGAGGCTCGCCGCACGACCACCGTAGGATGTCGGCTAGGGCCGGTAGCGTAGGGGGCGGGTCCCTCGGCCCATCGTCGGTTTGGCCACTAACCTGGTGTCGGCATTGCAGATGCCGCGGCTCGGGCCAACCCGGCGGTGGGAGGGTGCCCGCTGTGCGCGCGGCCGCTGGGCTCGCCGGCGGCGGCGCGGCGGCACCTGGCGGCGCACTACCCTCGGGACTCGCCGTACTGCCCGGTGGCGTCGTGCGCGCGGCTGTTCGCGCACCCCAACTCGGTGCGCAACCACATGCGGCTGAAGCACCGGCCGCAGTGGGAGCGCATGAAGACGCTGCGCTGGAGCTGCGGCTGGGCGTAGCTACAGCTGGACGGCTGTGAACCGCTCCGAGCGGACCTGGACGAGTGTTCCCGGAGCGTATTGATCTCGACGCGGCTCGGCGCGCCCGCGCGCGCCGACGGTAGGATATATCGACTGAAAATTATTTTTGTAGTAGATTAGACTGATATTGTTTACGTAAGATATGCTAAGCGCGTAAATAAGAAATGTGATGTTTGGTGCCATTGATAGATTACCGAGTGCTAGGAGTGACGATCGTTCCCTCGACTTCCTGACGCCTGTACTCTTCCATTGTTGCTTCGACACTTCCCCCGACGTTTCGAATCATCTCTAGTGACAGATAGCCCTTTCGTTTCGGTGTCGTAATGAATAACTGTAAAGAAGAGACGTGCGGTTGTTGTTCAACTTACAGGCGTGTCTTCGCCATTCCGTTTACAGAAAACGCCAAATTTGATGCATTTATATCGATATAATTACCATAACGGTAAGCCAGTGGCATGCTCCCTTAAGTTAAACAATAACTGCATTTATATTTTCATAGGAAGCCATTTATAAGAATGTGTTCATCAAAATAGACTAACTTACTTTAACCGACGCTATGGTTGTTCAAACAAACCGAATAGTGCCAATACTAACCCCGCTGCAAGCGGAGATCTCAATCAATATGAGGCTGTAATAGGAAGTAATCATCTGTTAACTATGACGCTAATGGGTGACTTAACTTAGCATTGATAGCCGATGACGTCACGCTACTTAAGTGCTCACCTACTCAATAAAATCGTAAGTTTTGTTGAAGTTTTGGGCGAACCATGGCGTCGGCAGTTCGGTTAAATTAAAATTTTGTCTCGCGAGTTGCGTGCGAACTTATGTATATTTTCGACCATAGTTAAGACAATACGAAATAGAATTAAAAAATCAAATGCCTTTTAGCGCAATAGGTACCTAAGATACGTTCAACCAGCATAGGGTTTATTTTTAAAGAGTTGAAGTACGTGGCGAGCACAATCAAAACATATCTAGTCAATGTAGAACGAACAGGAGGATTTATTTAATATAAGTAATCACTTTCCATTCGCATATATTTTCGTATTAATGAATGAAAAGTGTTACGCGTAAGTTTTATAGAATCTATTCTTTTAATAACGTTTTAGCGGATGAAGTAAGCTTAGACTGGACATAATATAAATAATTTGTCATTCCTTGATTGTAGCTTCCTATACCATACTTACATAGCCCATAAGTCAGACGTTTAAATAGTCTAGTAGTCTTCCAAAAACATTTCTTTTGGATTCGCATTTTTTTTAATAGACGGCCTAGAAAGTCCAGTCTGAAATATGTATATAAATATAGTAATACAATAATGGTTGCCTTCAAAATATATGCGATAGGAACCTACGTCGGATAGATCTCGAAAATTAATATTGGTAACTTAGCGAGTAGTTGAAATTGTTCCTGACCGCCTGAGAGGCATCGTCTATATCTCTATGATTATATATAACTATTTTTAAGCGTAAAACAATGTAAATTAGTCAACCCAATAACCAAATGTTCAATGTGAGTAAACGATTCTAGTTGCGATTGTATTAGTGATACGATATATACGTAATAATTTAATTTTTACCCGAAAAAAGTGTCTGCTTATATGATATACATACAATAAAACTACGAAGTAGAATAGTTGTATTTCACTAAACGCACTCACACACTGAGAGCTAAAAGGTAAGAACTTCTTTGTCTGTATCAATCAACTTTCGCCCTAGGCTGCATTTACTTAAGGTGGGTTTTTCAGGTGGTTCGCGGCGGACGCAAGACCTGTTGCGCGTGCGCGCGACGGACCCGCGGCCGTGCCCGAAGTGCGGCAAGATCTACCGCTCGGCGCACACGCTCCGCACGCATCTTGAAGACAAGCACACCGTCTGTCCCGGATACCGGTTAGTAACCAGTAAAAGTGTTTATGATAATCCGGTTAGAAGGACCAAAACTTTACAATTAACCCTCCTACTCAAAATACAAACTCATAAGGCATCATAAAGGCTAGACTGTCCACTAATTGTTTGCCAAGCATACTCGGACTTCAGACCACATTGTCAGAAAGGAGAGACATCATTTTAGAACAGATTTATAAAGCAAACATTCTGACACAACAAAACTGTACCTCTAGCACGACTGTCATGCGCACGTTAACTAGGTACTACCCTTCCGATCAAATTTCCGATTCCGATTAAGGCGAGGTGAGACCAGAATCGGGCACGGAAGCCTAGTTTCCAAATCATTTTTAGAGCACTTATTTGACTCTTAGGTCACTGTAAAACATATATAATAATATTCAGAACTGTATCTAGGGCTTCCTCTCACTTAGAACACGATATCGAACACTTCGCTCGATAGAAAAGTAGCGCGAAAACACTATAAAATAAAGTATTTTTTTCATTTTGTTCATCACCAGTTACCTTTTCTGACAAAATTAATACCTGACAATCATGATTTCACAGTCATGCAGGGCATCCTCTCATGTTTGGGTTGATAACGTATACTTTTATGTTAGAAATCGAAGATAATCTGCAATAATCTGCATTCCGCCCGACCCTAGTTTGTATGTGAAATGCGAGCCAGGTCCTACCGCGCCTTAAATATAGTGCTACAGTGACAGGTCATGCTGTCGCGCGAGTGAAATCGTAGTTAGATGTGCTAGCCCGGCTGTTTACTACTAACTTCTCTTCTACCCCCATGATGTCATTTCTTTCTAAAAACCATCGGAGAGATGGCAGAAAACCAGTTTTTAAATCCCGTGACTTGTTCAGATGTGTGCTCTGCGGCACGGTGGCAAAGTCCCGCAACTCGCTGCACTCGCACATGTCCCGGCAACACCGCGGGATCTCCACCAAGGACCTGCCCGTGCTGCAGATGCCCACGAGGTTCGACCCGGAGCTGGCCAGCCAGTGAGTATGATACCCCTACATTATTTTAATAAGTTCCATATGAAGTTGAAACCACGAAGCTGATTGCAGAAGTCGCCACGGTTCGAAGTTATCTAATGTTGCCATTTGTATATTCACATTCTTAATCAAAACAACCCTCTCACAGGATATTCCGAAGATTCGCTCAGTAAAATCCAACCTCAATAGAATTGAGAAGAAAATATTAATAAGTGTATGTACCTACAAACCCAAGAACCACACTAGCTGTACACGGCCCTTATAGCGCTCAAATTGAAGGTACCTATAATGACTGTATAAGCTTATACAGCATGTGTGGTAATTAAGAAGATTTGACAGCCAATTGGCTGTGTAGAACTGTAACTGATAAATGTCGATTTTTACTGTTTTTAGTTGGTTTTGCCCAATGTTAAGAGAGATGTCTTCTTCTACAGACTTCTAGCAAAAGCCGGCGTGAAGGTGTCTCCAGAGCAGCTCCGTGCGCGAGCATCTCCTACCGGCCCCCGGCGCTGCGACATGAAGCTGGACGCCAAGTCGGCCGCCTCCGAGACGAGCTCCGTCTGCGGCGACAACGACAACGACGACCTCAGCCAGTCGCGCTACGACGGCCTGCCCGTCTCGCCGCCTCGTAAGTCACCTGTTTAACTCCCAGGCAGCGCTGTAGCGGGCGGTTGGTCTTCTGCCGGTCTCTTAACGACGTCTGATAACAGCTCTATCTGCGGGGACAACGACAACGATGACGTCAGCCAGTCGCGCCACGGTAACGGGCTACCCATTTTTTTTGTTTAAACAGGTGCTAGCTCTAGCTGTCACAACTATCGTGCTTCGTGGCGGTAGGCTGCCTCAGCAAAACCTCAGCACCACGGGTGCTACCCGTATCGCCAATGCATAAGCCACTTGTTCAAACTCTCGCTAGATGACGCTGTAACGATGAGTTGGTACTCTAGGGCAATAATTGGAGATCGCAGCTCTATACAACCAATAGATGGCGGTACCGATTGCTTGGTTTGTTAAGATTAAGATACCCAAAATATCACAAAGTTGACAGACTGTATTGAAATATTTGAAGTTTGGTTTAACTGTACACATTTGAATTAAAATGCCCATAGATTCTCCATTTGCAGCATTCCATAGAAACGTCACGTAAAAGACACTACCTACCTTTCTAATACTTTTGGCATGTAAAATTAGGACGCTGAATATAGGTATGGTAATATAATAACTTGGCTTTAAGATGGATAGAGTTTCTTAGCAGCTAGTAAGTTTTATTGGGATAGCTACCGCGTTACGTAAGGGACAAAAAGTAGATGTTTTCATGGAATGCTCCAATAGGCTAGACGACTAAAAAAACAGTTTAGTCCGTCAGTTAGATTATAGAAAAATATTGTATACGTATTTTTTCTTTTGTTTGACAAACAAAAATTACGAGGATAGAGTGCTCAGTTAGAAGTTACGTGTGACGTCACTCCTTGGTACAAATTTCACCTAGGAGTGACGTCTAGGGCTTGCAAAATCGGTCGAATTTCCAATTCCGGAATTGGGTTCGATTTTTACCTTCAATTCCGGAATTCCGGAACTGGTTCCGGAATTTAATCGTTTAGTTTTCCAGTATGAGAAATTGGATTAAAATATATTTAAATAAGAATCAGCGCTCAGAATACAATCAACAAATACGTATATAGTATTCCAAGTACAACACTTGAGGCATAATTGTTTAAAAAATTTCAAATAAATGCAAGAAAATAGCAATTAATTTATCACCGTATTATTAACTATCACAAATCCTGTAATTCGACATCAAGTAATTAGGGTGGCCCTTATTTCGTCGTTTTTAGGGTTACGTAACTCAAAAGGAAAAAACGGAAGCCTTATAGAATCACTTTGTCGTCCGTCTGTCTGTCAAGACCCTTTATCTCAGGAACGCGTGAAGGTATCGAGTTGACAATAAAACCATATACTCAGATCTATAGTCCTTTAAATCTGTGAAAATACAAACTTCTAAGTTAACGAAAAAAAAAAGATAAGGCCGCTTATGCCACAAACGACACTCTCAAGGGAATTAAAATTTATGGGTTCTTTCCGTTGATCTAGAACTATGAAGCAATGTATGATAAAGCTATGTATGATAGCAAGTATTATAGTCTTATGCTACAAGTATAGGGAAAAATTTGAAAACTACACTTGCAATTAAATTATTAACAAAATATAATCTTTTCATTTAAAATATTTGTACGGAACCCTCGATGGGCGACTTATCCGGTTGTAGGACATCCTTTCGTGGTGTACTACTAAATTATAAAACATTCCTTTTTTTTTTTTTATTTAAGGTCTACAAACTGGATGATACAAATTAACTGTAATAACAAATGGATAGCTCACTTAAGACACTTTTCGTACACCCTAAAACAGTAGACACAACATGCCTAGTAAATAAACAATAAACAGTGCAGTTATTTTGCAATCTATGAAAGATTGCATATCATAAATACATATATCAAAAAGAAAGTTACACAGAGAGAAAAATACAATCAATTAAAAAAAAGAAACAATAAGAAAGTCTATTACATTATATTCCTGTTTTTATTTAAGTTTTAGAGAGTTCTTAAGGAAAGTTTGGAAAAAACCCTCTTAAGGTTTTATCAGGCCGGCGTTGCTGGAAATGTTATTGCGACCTTCTCCAGTGCCAAGGATTTTTTTTATAAATATTAAGGCATTATTCAATACTTAAAACAATACTTTATTGTGTCGGACGCATAACGCATATGATACGAAGACTGGGCAAGAAGATAATTAGCGTTCGTCTATTTTATAACGACGTAATTTTGTAAAATAACCGTCTTAATTGTCTCTATTACACTGGTTTCAATTCCGGAATTTTAAGTACATGAATTCCGGAACTGTAACATCGGAAAAATCGGCCGGAATTCCGGAATTTCCGAATTCCGGAATTCCGGAATGCAAGCCCTAGTGACGTCACAAGCCCCCACTCCAGAATTTTTTTGATCTATAACTTTGTAAATTTTTCATATTTTGAGAAACCAAAAAATTCGTGTCCCATATTTTTCCATAATCTAACTGACGGACTAAATAGAATTATATGTTTTTAACCCCTATCCGTCCGACACATGGCGTCAACCCTATCGCTAACGCTCAGGTCTCTCCCTTAGACATCAACAGCCTGGCGAACACGACGATCACGAAGGTGCCGGGTGTGCGGGCGCTGGCGGCGCGCGCGGCGGAGGGCGCGCTGGCGCCCGCGCCCGCGCCGCGCCGCGACGACTACCCGCCCTACGGCGCGGGATCCACGCTTATCGACACGTACCTGCAGTATATCGGTACGTCTTCATGTCAGTTTGTCTTTTAGAATGTTGCCCGACTAAAACCCGGGTAACTTCTATGCAGTTTTATAGAGGTTAGCCGGGTTTTAAGGATGGCAGTCGAATCCCAACGAGTTGGTTTTAGGATTAGGAAATGTACCTAGAGTTATCTCGATTGTTTCATAATTGTTTAACCCCGTAATGGCTTCTGGACGTAGGTTTCCATCGATAACTTTCACGACGAAAGGTCAGACGCTTTTGACTTCCGTCAACTTTCGATGACTTTAACAGACTCCTCGGATCATCTTGTGGGGAGCCGACGCATGCCGTGGGATTTCACTCTATCCGAAAGTAATGTTGTTTCTTCCCGACTACATGTTCCAAATGTGCTCTCTGTGCTTCGAAATAAAAATTTACCGATATTGTGAACAATAGAATCTACACTCTCAAGTTCAAAGGCATATAAAATTTATCAAAATCATTTATTTTTGCAAGTAGGCCCTCAAGGGCTTTATTACATGTCTGATTCTATTTTTTTTTTGGCGCTGCGGGTAGTGACCTTCTGGAGAGAAGAAGCGTTATTTCGGGGATAATCTTACTTCTAAATTCAAGTAATAAGGAAACAAAATAGAAACAAGTTTTCAATATGCTCAGACACCAGTGTTACCCCGTCCCGTTATTGCAGGCATGCCAAACATAAACCACCTCGCCATGAACGCGCTGCACATGGACCGGCCGCACAAGACGTACGACGAGCCGTCCCCGCAGATGGGCTCGCTGCCCCCGCCCCCCACCACGCTCGCGCACCAGAGCTTCCTCAAACAGATGCAGAGGAAATACACCGACATGGGCAAACCCGACATCACGCGCGACGCCGACGAGCCGCTCGACCTCGGCAAGGAGCGCCAGCGGAGCGAAAGCGTCGGGGAAGGGGACGACAAGGGAGGGGAAAAGGAGTATTACGGGAAGGAGTTCAGCGGGGAGGACGAGCGACGCGACGAGGACGACGCGCCGGACGACGCGGCCTACTCGGACGACGAGAGGAAGGCGTCATGAAAGACGTTCTGTTGATCACAAACGGTGCTTGAGTGTTATGTTTTATCGTTTCGCGTATCGGTTTGATTGTTGACCCGTGGAATGTCGTTGGTGCCATTTCCGATGTAATGTACATTTTTAATTAGGTTTAAAGGCGAGCGTTAGGTTGTACGTGTGGTCACTGTAGCCCCCGCCCCGCGTTAGTCGGCGCCACTTGATCGTGAGATTGTTTTAGTAGTTACTAGCACCGGTCGACGAACTCGCATCGAGACTCCCGCTGATATTCCGTCCTTGATGCTTTGTAAAGAGATCACGGACGGGAGATTATCGTCGGGGTGGCGAGACCCGTCGACCGGACCATAGTGGGTAGTGTTTTTGTATGTGCATGTAACGGTCCCTGTCACTAGTAGGGCCTTACATCGTAATTCCATCCATCTACCTCAGCATCGGGCCAATCCGGCGTGTAAACATTAAAGAGAAAATATATCCACACAAATTGTGAAATTCCATCCATCTACCTCACTTCAATAGATTTAATTTAATATTTTATACAATTTATAGATATAAATAACTGTTGTTTTATGTATTTTGCAGATTGCATTTATATATACTACGTAGAGCATAGTAGTTAAATATACGCAAGTCATTAGGTGATTGTTAGTGCTGCCCATAGATACTCGACTCATTGCGTTCGTTATGTAGTGCGCACTCACTAGAGAACGTTAGACTGCCCGTGCCCCGTGACGCCGCGTGACGCCGACGTCGCGTCGCGTGACGTCACGAGCGTCACGCGTCGCCCCTCACCGTAGCGTAGCCACGTAGCCTCCGACATCGAGTGAGCTCGCGACTAACCTATATCTACGATATCTTGTATACGAACAGAACGACAGAGCTTAAAACATACTATTACTATAAAGTGTGCGTCACTTCTGAATCTTCAACTGCCTTGAGACTGAACACTATTTCCAGGGATACCTTGTTGTTGTCGCATAAAATTTTGCGAATTTATTGAAAATGAAAAGTTCAAATTCGAAACTTAACAAATCGTAATAAGACATAATATTGCATTGTACATAAATTTGAGTGATATGTAAAGTACATAATAAATAAACAAATAGTAACAAAAAGCAATAAATAAAGTATACCTTGATGTTGCCTTCGGAGTGTGTATATAGGAGGCGGACGAATGTCGGCCGTAGCGCGTCGGGCGGCCGTCGGCCGGTTGTCGGTCGGTCGTCGGCCGGTCGGCGACCAGTCGTCGGTCGGCGCACGAGCTAGCTCGTGCCGTCAGACGCAAGAAGGTTTATTTTGTAGTAATGATGTGGGCTCGTTACTTAAATAACAATTACTGTGATTACAATCTCATATTAGCCTTCAATACTTATACATATTTTTTAGAGTACAATGTTATAGTTATTTAGTATATTAATAAGTATATTTGTAAGCGAGTCACAAAATTATATTTACTTCCCTAAACATTAGATTTCACGTTATTTAAGTATTTAGAGCAATAGGTGAAGCATTTAACCTTTTATATGAAAGATATTAAACGTTTAGGATTTTTGTTTAGAGATTCTGAAGCGAGCCACTGATACCAAAAACGTGAAAAAAATGTCAGCACTAATATCGCAACTTTATTCGCAGTGGTCCCGCGAGGCGGGTTCTTAGCAATAAGTAGAATTCAACTCGTATATCAGGGGTTGAAATTTTTTCCATGTTTTTGTACAGCGCTCTGGATCTGAGTTAATTTCTTTAAGTGTGAGTGAGATGCATCACTTCGGTTTGTATACCTAACTTGTTGACCGTTACAGTGTTGCCATAGTGAGTAATCTCGACTGTATATAATATAAGTTTTGATTGTTTAGATGAGTGCTTAAGATTTGCAAATTATTGATTATATTTTTTATTTAGATTTCTTTACTGTTCGATATTACAAATGTATACTGTTGCACACGACACAAATATCATGTTATATTAGCCGATAGCCAGTTACCAGAATGTGATTATGAATAGATATTATATTTTTTCAATACACCCGATTGCCACAGATTAAATATGCCACAAAGCAATACAACAGTTACTATGAGGTTAACTGTAAAATTCTGTACATTTTCCAAGTACATATTTATTTTCTTCTTGACATAAGTTCCCGTACAAAGAACAGATAGGAGGAAATTTTCTGTCAATGTTGTCAAACTTTGACAAAGTATCATGCTTATCGTCTATCTCCTTACAGAAATTTACATCGTAACTGTTGCATTGCAAAATATTATGTATAAGAAAACCAGTGAAACGTGTAACTAGTACTATAAGTCTACTCAAGGGCTCCGTCGAAAGTCGGCCTGTCTCTTACTCGCCAATAGTGAAATAATGGTGTGAAAGAGAGAGCGCGATTTCCGAAAAACCCAGGACACGCGTTAGTTACCTTAATGAGCTTAGGAAGTTCGTTTAGTTTCTTTATTTACCTACTTACCTCACTAGCATGACAGTTCATGTAAAACTCAATTTATTAGTTCTATTGTTGTTTATTAGTCCGATCAACGAAGGACGACTTCGACAAGAATTCTCCCAAGTACAAAGGGATGGCAGAATTATTGTCAGGTTATATCTTGTTGATTGGGGTTATTGCTCGTTAATTTAAGTGATTGAATTTGATGTCAATTCTATATCTCGGTCACTCTATAGTGCAAACTAGCATTGAGTAGCAGAGCCACATGATACCACTTTTCATTGTTGGCTCAGTCAGTTGAGACTGTAATGTATACAATATGTACCATTTCTATGGTTCTTATAGCCATTTCAAATGGAGTAAGCATTTCTCTAGAGTACATTGAACAACACCAATGACAAAAGTTTATAGAAATATTTACATATCGTTTCCACTGATGTTTTTTACGAAATTAACTGACGGTAAAGATATATTAAAGTATGTATACGAATTTTCTCTCATGACAAAAGTAAAATACTCCCTTTAGGGATAGCTTGCTGTGGTATCATGTGTCTCATTTTCACAACTAAGCACTTCCCTAATCCAATTACAGTTAGGTCCCACCACACGGGTTCAACTAGTAAATATAACCCCGTCTTGTGGGTCCAACTTGCAACTTTTAGTAAGCTGCAGAGAGAAGTAGCCTTCCTGCAATACCCAATTTAAAGCGAGCAAGGCTATTTTCTCTCTGACGCTGACTACACATTTGTGGAAAATCCTGGACCCAAGCATGGACCCGCCTCGCAAGTCCGTCGTTGAAATCGAAGGCTTAGTTGTGACCTAACACGAACATATTAGAATCTCATAGCGTGCACAAATAATTAAGTTCAGTCTGATAGCTGTTAGTTTTGAGCATGTTCGTTTGACGTATTACCACCGGTTATTATAAGCATTTCGGCAGTCGCTTGTTACGTTTCTACATTGAGGACCGTGGCACTAAGTAAACCTTAAAGCAACTTGAAAATGTGTAGCCATCGCAAAAAGTCAACTTTGTTTTAGTGTAAATTTAAGAGCCTCGGTCCCGTTATGTTTTTTTTTCTAAATTGTTAACCCCGTCGCCGCCGGTGGCGCTACTGTATACGACTACTGCATTAGGGCTGCCACCATTCCGTCATCATATTTATTTGCCAGGGTTGCCACAATCCTTGCGCGACTTTATTTTTGAGCCGCAATAATTCTCACAACTATGATCTTATAACGTGTAAAGATTGTGTCAACTCAATTTAGTAGTAGACATTGATTTGTTAAATTTAATTGGAAAATGCCACGCCTTCGCCATTGTACATTAGTGTACTAGTTGTACGCCGCTTAACTTCATTATTATTATATACAAGAATAATAAAAATAATTGTTTTGAACTATGTTGTTTGTTTTCGACCTTCGTTTTCTTTTATATGAGCGTTTTGAATTTAATGAAAATGAAGCCTTTCTGTTTTCAAATTGCTTATTTATTACCACATTATAAGGTTTCCAAGATAATTGGTATTTTATCGTTTAATAAATGACCGCAATGCCCAACGTATGAAATGCGATCCCTTCCCCTTTATGCCGCCACTGATACCAAGCCCGCAAAGAGAGAAAATATTACAGGAAAAATTTTAAGACAACGACAAAGATACAAGATACGAACTATACGAAAAACAAAAAAAATATTTATTTAATGGAATCGCATCAACACATCTATTTTAATTATATCATAAATAATCACAATGCTCTTATAAATTATTAAATAGTGCCTAAAATTAGAGAAGTTTAAATACATTACGCATATACATATACAATATTCTATATTTATAACTACTACTCATACACTACAATCGACAGAAACACAGAATCCTTTTGGGTGAAAAGCGATCCTTATTTTATTGTTGGGTCAGTCTAGTGTTTGTACAGTGCACTACTGAAGCCGTGCTGTCGGGCGGTCGGTCTTAGTCCCCTTCGTCCTCTTTGTTCCTCTTCTTCCTCGTGAGGAAGCAATGAATGCCGACCGCGACATTCATTCTGAAAGAGATCATAAAAAATATCTTAGGGCGCTCCATTGTTTTTTTTTTTAAGCTAATATACAGTGTCACTTCCCAACCTCAATACAGAGCGAACCCGCGAAGCGGGTTCTAGCAGTAAGATCATTAACGCTCACAAAAAACACGTTGCTCTTTAATGAATAACGTCTACATATTGTCATCATACATTTTGCTATCTTGACACAGAATGAACCCGCGTAGCGGGTTCTAACACCAAAAACTTTAGTTGCCAACAATGTATTTGACGTCAAACAAAGTACAAAGTTATTCGGGACAAATGCGAAACATGGAATTGCGTACCGAGTCTCCAATGCAGTCATAAATGCGTTTTTTAATAGTACATTGTGTATCAAGGGCGGTAAGTAAGGAATTACAAACGAGTGTTTATTACAAGGCCGAGGCGAAGCCGAGGGCTTTAATAACACGAGTTTGTAATTCCTTTACCGCCCGTGGCACACACAATGTTTTTCATCACACTTGTGAGGAAATCTGATTAAAATAACCTTACTTAACCTAATTAAAATTGTAAAACTGACAGTGACATTAGTGACATATCCATAGACAATGCGAATCTCAAGTCACGTTCGGAAACCATAGCGGTAAAGACTTAAAATGGTTGATTTTATATTTTCAAAATACTGAAGTACACTATTTAAACATTTAATTAATATTACAGAAATATGGGTTTACTTGTATTTGCAATAACAGTTCTCTTTAAATAAATATTTCAGTGATAAAAGTTAAAAAAGTAAGTTGGCGTTTCCTGTGAACATGACAAATAAGAGTAAAACAGAACCAGCGTTTCAAATTTAAAAAGAAAACCATTACGCCCTAGGGCGTAATAGCTCATTTACCGCCCGCAAAACCTACGTGTAATGACACCATTTTCGAGCAAGTGTGATGAAAAATCTGTTTACCTCTGTATATTTCTGTATTGTAATGCTTTTGATGTCCCAAATAAATAAAATTACATTTTTTATTTATACTTCTTAACCTTTCGTACGGAGCGTTACGAAAACGGTACCCCGTCGTCTGTGGTGGTTTATAAGACGGTAACAGTTAGGATCCCCATCATAAACAGACCAAAGGTTAATAGGTTAGTTTCCTGTAGTAAAAATAAATTATTTTACACTAATTAGGTATCTTATTCAGCTTCCAAAACTGATCCCAAATAAATCCAGATTCACTTATTTTCTTACCTTTAACGATTTTAAAATAACAATAAATTAAAATAAGGAGACAATTTGATGATAACACCCTGTGACGTCATTTATTCATATTTTCTATGAAGCTGCATACTATCGTAGCGTTTCGTTCGACACTTCATGAAAAGAAGCTGATTTGATCTGTTAGGAAACTAGCCTATTGAAACGTGCAGTATAGGTTATTTCACGAGAGTTGAGGTGAATGATGACACACACAACTACATGAATTGCAAAAAAGTGAATGAATGAAATGAATGAGTGAGTAATAAACACAAGGCTATAGTTTAAGCAAACTGTTTGGTCTATCTTGCAATTCACTCTTGAACCTGCTATCGGTACGAATAAAGAACAGTAATTTCAAAATCCCGCTATCATTACATGACAGTGTTGTTGTGTGCGTGGCCTCAACTTTCGTGAAATTACCTATACTGTTGTGCTACACATGCGACAGTACTCACAGCAGGGCCAAGTGCTATTTCTTGGATGAGGCGAGCGCCAGGCCGAGCCCCACCAGCCCGCCGATGGCGATGACGGCGCCGCCCGCGACCGCCATGCCGATCAGACCCTCCTTCTCCATGCGCTTGTTGATCTGCCGCTGAAAATGTCAAACGTTTTAAGTTTAATGTAATGTATTAATGAAACCATATCATATGTCATATTGTTGTAATGCTTGTAAAATGGTCGAAAAGAGAAACTGGTGAGTTTCTTCTGGCGCTTCTTCTCACCAGAAGGTCATTACCCGAAGCGCCAAAAGAAAAGAAGAGAAAACAATTGAGACATGTAAAAGAGCCCTCGAGGGCCTACTTGCAGAAATAAATTATTTTATTTTATTTTTATTATTTTAAACGTCAGTTGAAACAGTGCAATACTTATTTGACACCAGAAAACCACATTGCAAAAGGTATGTATGTATGTATAGTACATTACACAACTAGGGTGGTAAAACAAAGAAAGGCCGAGATCGCAGATGTTTGCGGCCCGAGCTGCACGCGAGGGACGTAAATACGCGATCGAGGGCTTTCGTTATTACCTCCCGTGTTGTGTACATCATTTTGTCTACACTTGGCCAGAAAGCGGCTTTTTCCGTACGCATAGCGTGCGGAAAAAGCCACTTTATGGCCAGGTGTGGCATAAAACACTTTATAGCACATAAAATTATACAGAAACAATACAAAAATCAATGATTATGTACAAAGGCGGACTTCTCCCTGTAAGGGATCTCTTTCGGGTAACCTTTGAGCAAATGGGATAGAATAACTAATTAAAACTAAAGGTATTAAAATTATCGAAAACCGAAGATAACAGTGCTTTTGTCACTATACGTTGCCGATCTTTGAAGTTTACTCGTTTCTTGAAGTACCCCATGCCATAGCGCGCTGGGAACACCTCAGGTGGGAGCCCATTCCACATCCTGCCAGTTCTTGGCTAAAAAGAGCGTGCTGCCCGCTTGTTCTTGGGGATTTCTCCAGAAATATGTCTGCGGTCACCTCATTCATCCTGGCCCTTTTTCATACTAAATGTATGGAGACAGATGAATGAGTCGCAGACATATTTCTGTAGAAATGCCCCTTGGCATCTAAAAAGTGTGGATGAACCTTATTCCTGAGGCGGGAAGTACGGTGATAGAACTATGAATTTCCTCAAAACACTCCCCGTTGTACATGCATCGTATCTGTGTTTATTGTTACATAAATATGTACATTGAGAATATCAATATGCGATAAAATCATGACAGTATCTCATTGAATCTGTCTGTTACGTAAATCAACTCAAGGGCGATTAGATTATTACATAAGTAAAACATGAATATATAAGAAAGAATAAATAGTACATAACAAATACAAGTATTCAAAAAGAAATAATAACAATAAAACTAGACCCCGATGCGTCAATTCACCAAAAATGTGTGTGCATATTTTACAAAATAACATCATAAAAATTTTAGAAGCTCTTAAAGTCATACAACGATCCACACTAATATTGTGAAGCAAGGACCTAAATAAATAGCCGGATGTAGCCTCACTAACAAAGAACTGAAGCACCTCTAGTCTGCCGGTTTCTTTAATGCTGGTTGGTCAAGTCAATGATTAGATTCATTTATTTATTATTGGAAATAACATAGTGTTTTAGATATTAAAACTAAAATGAATTCACAAAAAGATCGTCAAAATAAAATGAAATAGTTACTAAATAAAATACAATAAAAAATTAAAATCAAAGTGTCAATTGGAAAAAATAACTAATATCTAATCTAAATATATGTTGTATATGATCTAGGCCATCCTAGGTAATACAATGTCAAAGCAATAAATTCAGTATGTCGAATATTTTTACAATGCAATATGTGCGTGCTGCGGGTAGTAGGTAAAGACTTGTTGATGTGTGAGTTTTCTAGTCCCTACATATTGTACCACATAGGTATAATAGGCCAGTACTTACCTAGGGCGGTAAAACAAAGAATGTCTCAGACCGCAGGTATTTGACGCCTGAGCCGAAGGCAAGGGCGATAAATATGCGATCTGAGGCACTTTTACATCTCCCCCAGGCCAAGAAGTGAGACTTTCCGCACGCGTAGCGGGCGGTAATTGCCACTTTATGACCAGGTGTGACGTAAAAACCATTTATTTAACAGGAAAATCTAGCAAGCAATAAATGCATAAAAAAAGATCTCGCTTTTGAAACTGGTAATTTCAATGATTCATTTTAAATTTACACCAATCATTTCTAAAACGCATTATTTGCACCTCTATAGCTGGGCAACCTCATTGGTGACACTCACATGTGTGCTTTTCGTTATGTGCAGCCGTAACAACACAAACGGCTGCCTGCGGAGGCTGATTCCGTTGGTCGCAGTTCGTGTTGGCGGTAAGTAGTTATGGCTGCACATAACAAAAAGCACACATGTGAGTGTCACCAGCAAAGTTGCCAAGCTATAAACATCTCAATGCATAGACTTTGTAAATAAATGTATGGAAACCAACCTCTAACGCCAACACCTGCTGGTTGGCGGGCTCAATCTCCAGGAAAGCTTTGACGAAGTGTAATGCCTTATTGTACTCCTTGATCCGCGCATTGCCAATAGCCAGGTAGAATAGGTAGTCCCGTTTCCCATCCGGGTGCGAGTTGAACAACTCCTTCAGTAGCAGAATACCCTTGAATCAAAAACAAAAAACTTGATTAACTGACCAGCAAATGAGCAGTGTTAAAACTCCTTGTCGGTCCCAAAGAGGTTATTAAGCAACTACGAGTTTAATATTTATATTCTTCTGTCATTCGATTTTTACTCAATTTACTGTCAACAACTAGTAAAATGTTAATTCTCAATATATATTTATTTCAACCCTTTAAGTCACTGAAATATCCTAAATAAGCTTCCAATCAGCGCTTCAAATTTCATCAGGTAAAGGGCCCAGCACGCTTCCACTGTGCCTCAAACCTCATCAAGCAGAACCTTGATATACAGGTAACTATCTAAAACTTTAACATCAGCTATGTGGTCATCTTAAATGTATGGAAACCAACCTTTAACACCAACACCTGCTGGTTGGCCGGCTCAATCTCCAGGAAAGCTTTGACGAAGTGTAATGTCAAATGGCGTATGTTTTGCCACAAAGTTGTGCGGTAATGTTTTTTTTTGTATTTTAGATGTTATTGAAGATTGATGTTAGTTAGATATAACTTAATTATGGTTTGACCATCAACATTCAAATAAAAATACCCTTATGCATGGATCGCACATATTATGCTCTGGATGACTTCAATTTTGTGTCTAGCTAGATTAGTCCATAGACTAATCTATTTAACCTTTTATTCTGTACTCACTTCCCGTAAAGAAAAGGCCCCACAGATTTACAATATTGCTGACAACATAATCAATATTCCATATTAACATTGTTATAACAAAGATTCCAAAGTTCATTATAATTTAACAATCAATAAATTAAATTTAAAACAATAGACAGCTTATCACCCGTTCTCTGAGTTTAGATAAGGCATATTAGAAGGCCAAACTATGTTACAGTAAAATCAATTTATAAGATATTGATTTTACTGTAATTTTAGTGTTTAGGGATACTGATGAAATCATACAAATGATGCAATAAATCATCTCAATAAACGTAGCATGTATCTGTAACCTTGAGAAAGAGCGTTATAGCGTCACGCATAAATATATCAGTTTAAATTAAGCGACGCGACGGAGTTTTTTTCAAGTAATTGCTGACGCACCTTTTTGATATCGGTCGGGTACCGACTCCGCACGAGGCACCACGCATACTCGAACTGCGCCTTGTGCGTAACGCGCCCCTGGTGCAGCTGCTCGTGGAACACTTTCTCGAACTTCTGCACAACAACAAAAACTCTACACAATGCACCAGTGACTCACGAAATTATTGCACAAAAACAATCATTACTTGCAAGTCTTCCGAGGAAACCACCTCATCCAAAACGTCTTCCATGATAATGAAGTGTATTTTTTATTACGAATATAAAACCAGACAATAAGAAATCTACGGAGAAAATAACAATATCATTATTTTTGCGTTTATCAGTCGAAAAATCTGACGCAGTCAGTAGTGAAATGTAATGAATGAATAACAATAATGACAGATACTTGACAGTTACATTTTTATCGATCGTTTCATGCTCCGAATGCAAATTTTTTTGCCAGGCGTCTAAAATTGTTATAAACAATGATTTTAATCCGTAATAAAAAGAAGAATCTTTAGCTTTTTGTAACGAACATTACAAATATAATGTTAAATATTATTTTAATACGATTCTTATTTTAACAGTCACATAGTCGCAGTACTTTCAATAAATTTCTGAACGAATTCATCGATTACAAGTTTCTGAACTGATAACAAATGTCACTAGTGTCAAACGAAAAGATCAGTGAATTCGCGTACGACAGAGTTTCGTATTCCATTGTCCGGCTTAAGGTAATTCTGTAATTGCCTTTTGTTTGGCACACAAAAGCCCATTGTTCCCTCGTTCAGTAGGCAGCGGGATACAATGCAAAGTGTCATCAACACGGTGAAGGGAACCGCCCTGGGCGTCGCAGGGTACCTAACTCCTGTACTTAAGGTGAGTTTATCTTTTGTTGACTTCCCTTGACCAAGACCGTATCAATATGTAAATTAACTTGATTGATTAGTATGTAAACAATGGTCTTGGCAATATGTTGAATAAATTTTGCACATAAAGTTGAATTTACATTTTAATATGCTGTTTAAGAAGGCTTATCACAATACTCTAGTATTAATTATTACGTTGACTACTTAATTTGTTATATTTCTATTTGTAGTCACAATGAGGCGAGTTTATAATTTCAACAACAATGCTACATTTGCACCAGCAAAAATTTGACTTGTATTTAATTTAAAGGCATGGAAGCTCTTGCCAGAAGACACAGTCAACATGATATGAAACACTTAACCAGTCTTCTTATAATATTGTTGATCACAGATAATAAGATTTACATCTTTGCTTTATACAGTCCCTAAAACCAGCATACACATGAAAAGAGCTGATAGACCAACTCAGAAGAAACCAGATTAAGTAAATTTGACCTCGTAAAAACCTCTTAGTTTTCGAGATATTGACGTTTTTGCAAAACTCGTGCTAAGTGATACCCTGACTCCGTGGTTTAAGTGTCATGACTAAAATATTAAGTATTTTTCAAATCTGTTTTTTGCTATCGGTTGCCTAATAACTATGCTATTGAACTTGATTCCTATTTTTCTTAATTTCTTCATGTATTTTCTTCTTAATTTGTTATTCTACTGTGGCCACAGTAGAATAACAAAAACTATTGTTCAGATTTTTCAAAATTTTATCTCTAATTTCGAAGGGTGGTGAAAAAAAAATGTACAGACATAACCTGGCACATGATGTCAACAAATAGCCCATTTTTTGTAGTTTTTAAAATATATTATAAACATTAACTCCAATAGGAATCAAAATTCCAAGAGACGGGTGTGCTGACTCCGGAGGAATTTGTGGCAGCGGGAGACCACTTGGTGCATCACTGCCCCACGTGGCAGTGGGCCAAAGGCGAGGAGGCCAAGGTCCGGAACTACCTGCCTGCCGACAAGCAGTTCTTGGTCACTAGGAACGTACCCTGCTACAGGAGGTGTAAGCAGGTATGCAACAAGATTTTTTACACGGGATGAGAATCCTCTTCTTTCCTATTACTCTCTGCTGGGGTGTAGGGCTCTTTTCACCATGAGATGAGAATAATAAGATTAAAATGACAATTTAGTAGTCATTGTATGAAAAATGAAAAAATAAAACATTCTAAATATAATTTAAATGATGAACCTCTTTATGTTTGTATGGAAAACTAACTGACTAGAATCACCTTAATAAAAATTTTAGGCATTGCATCAACTATACTTTGTACTTTTAGGTACTTAAAAATAGGTAAACTAAAAAAACCACGTGACTCGGGTCCTTCAGCCAATCAATGTTTTGTATCTGTGGCACAATACCACTGGCTGAAAGACCCGTGTCACATGGTTTCTTTTTACTTTTTTTAAATACCTAAAAATACATAGTATACATATTAAGATTTTTTTCTCCTTATACCTGTATGCACTATGTTTCATATATTTTAATTTTAATGTAATTTTATTTCATTATTTGCATTTTGACATACTGAATACATACCTGTTATGTATACTGAAGCTAGTTGTAATGACTGTTAGCTTAATAGTCTATTTCTCGACGTGAAACATACGTTTCCCATTTTGTATTTTTTCGACGTTTGGAGGTCCTTTATGTCAAAACATAATGTTTCGACAACGGAGACTCCTTACATCTCCATTAATTTTAGTCTATGTTTGCCTATTTTCTATATTTTTTATCGTGTTTTGACGCTTAGAGACCCTTTACATCTCTAATAATGTAGTTTTAAGTTTTGTAATGTAATGGATCCGGAGATTATATACGTCTCTCGGTAAAAGGTAAAAAAAAACTGTGCCCAGTTATTTGCTTGTTGCATTTTATAAATGTCATTTTATGTAATAATGTCACAATTGTTGTAATGTTGTTTTTAAAAGAGAAACTGGTGAGTTTCTTCAGGCGCTTCTTCTCACCAGAAGGTCGTCTACCGAAGCGCCAAAAGAATAGAATCAGACATGTAAAAGAGCCCTGGAGGCCTACTTACAGAAATAAATAAGTTTGAGTTTGCACAATATGTGTTAATTGATTGCCCTACCCAAATCTTTTGAACACTGATTTGTGTATTGATCCCTCAGATAGAGTACTGTGAGGATAAAGAGAAGGTGATAGAAGATGACCAGGACGGCGAGGGGGGATGGGTCGACACGCACCACTATGATACTGCGGGCTCGCCCACGGTTGAGGAGAAGGTTAGTCCAGTCACAGAATAAGTAATGGTACTATGTGGCATCCAAAGAACTCGATTCCTGCCGCATTGCCTTATATCAGGCAGTTGAGCTCCTTATTCTACAGCTCTTAAGGAAAATGTACACTAAATTTGCATCGGCTTGCCCAAGGTTATCTTATGCGCCACACCACTGCTAAGTACAGATGTTTCTCTTTCTAACAACACTCACTTTCGGGTCTGACCATCGGACGGAACGCACTGCATCCGATCATCTCTCTGTATCGCATAACGCATGCTCTTTCAGATTGCTGACAAAGCCCCTTCTGAGGAATTGGGATTGATCACAAACTATTATTTTTAAGAGTGTATTTCGTCATCATATATTTTTAATTTTTATTTCTAGTTATGGTTGAGTACTGATTATATGTATATGTTTACGCATTTATTTATTTATTACGATATGTATATATGTAGTTGGATTATAATAATATTTAATATGTATATGTAATTGGTAATATATTATAATTGGTTTTTATGTGTATTCAAAAGTTGCCCTATTTTCTTCGTGTAAGTAAATGACTTAATTTTGTGAGTTTGTCTATCTTCTTTGATATTAGTTATTCTTTCTCATTTGCTCAAAGGTTAGCTGGAAGAGATCCCTTACAGGGATAAGTTCGCCTTTGTACATAACCATTATTCTTTTTACTGTTTCTGTATGATTTTATGTGCAATAAAGTGTTTACATACATACATAATCTGCCTTAGTCCACTGTGTGACATAGGCAAAGTATAAAGACGAACAAGTAGTCCAACGTCGGCCGATTAGGAGCGCGCGACTCGTATTCACACTGACGCGCGATAGCACGTCTGAGTGCGATTCATACTGGAACATTCTTACGCATTCTTATTTCTTTGCTTGTAGTGCGTTCGTACACGGCTGTATAGCTTGGTTACCCAAATTTTTGATCAATCATTTGAAATTGATACCTTCGTTTCGAAAAAAATAATCTTTTTCTACTCCTGTACTGTTATCTGTCTTTTACTTGGTCACGAACACTAATATAAGAACATACATAATATGAGTTCAGAGAAGTCTATACTCTATTCCCCATAACAGCACTAGTGTCGTTATAGTCACTTTACGTTATTGCTAGCAGCCACAGACTTCTAAGTCTAGGTTAAACTTAGGTCAAGGATTAAGCGCTCAATTTTAACTTTACGGTAAAAATGCACAACTACCAACTTAACAAACGATTAAATTCCTACGGTTTTTAAGAAAAACAAAACTTTCCGAACTAAATTCATTGATGCCAACATAAAAAAAGTATTTTTAATTTAAGTATATTTTAAAGTAAAAAAAAAAGTTTACCATAGACACATACTGTAAGTCAAACGTCATATTTGCCTTGTTTCCAGGTTATGATTAATTTTGTATTTTATAATTTAAAACATAGTCGTAGAAAAAGTATTGTATGCAACGTTGTATAATTAAGTCAAAAAACGCTCATTGCGTCTCTATTTGCGATACTCGCCGCATTCGCGCCTCGTATCGCAACTCACGCAATTCGCATTTTTTGAACCCACTTATACAACTGTTGCATAAAATACTATTTGCGAAGAACTAATTTATTTGGTAAAATACGTAGTTGTGAATAATATGGATTGGGGAAAAAACCGCCCGGGTAAAATGTTTTTCAGCGAAAAGATCAAGCCGAGAAGAAAGTAGTTGGGGAAATATGCGATTGGTAATACATAGGATGGGGAATAAAGTAAATGGGGAAAAAAGCTGTGGTGTAGTCCCAGCTGATACATACAGCTGAAGAATGGAATGCGTTACAATGTATCACAATGTAATAATTAATTTCATATTAGAGGCAGCGCTCCTTATATGTAGCGTAGCCTTGGCATTAATGTAAATCCTTTGTTCTTCCTATTTAATATTGTGTAATAAACCATATGTAAATCAGTATATAAACGCATGTAAGATTCTAATAAACGATCATTATTCCTACGAATCTCGTGTTGTTACTATCTACTAACACCAAACACTTCATGGCGACCCTGCCAGCCGGGCTGCTCGACGCAGCCTAGCTCTCCACTGCATCAAGACCCTGCCAGTCGGGCTGCCCAAGGCAGCCTAGCTCTCCGCGACTACTAGACCCTGCCGGCCAGGCTGATCCAGCCTGCCCACATCATAGACTTCATGAAGCCGAAAGGAAATTCAGCATAAACCAAGACGCCGACCAGCCAACCGACCAGCCAACCGACCAGCCAACCACCCGCCAGCTCACCGCAAAAGACGACAAAAAAAAGAAGGAAGTCATCGTCACGCAAACAGCTGACAGCAGCACGCACCACGCACGGCAGCAGAAAAATCACGGCGTACGTGACAACAGCGGTACTCTTTTTCGTCGGCATCACGCAGCGCGGAAGAAGATTGAGCAACAAGCGGCAAGCGGCAGGCGGTAGCAGCAACAATGCGCAACAGACCGGAGCAGAGCGTCTAACAACAAGTCTACCCAGCCCAGCGCCAACCAGTCATCGGACACTCCATGGCACCATCGGCACCTCAGCACGTCACCACAATTTAGAGGTACAAAAATTTAATTTGCGTTAAGTCGTTATTATTATTGTTCGTAACAAAGTTTATTAAGTTGCAATACCTGTGTAAAAAATAGTGTAAATATTTTTTTATATACAATTTTTATTTTTTTTTATAAATTAATAGAATAAATTTAGACACAAACAAGATAACAAAGACTCAGTCACAATGGCGTCAAACTTTGATTTAAAAACGGCGGTATCTTTATTACCGACCATGGACGGTTCAGAAGCCGTCACCAAGCAACTTATAGATGCCATAGAGTTATACTCGTCTATGCTCAAGGACGCGGACTCTAAATTATTAATAAAATTTGTGACTAAGACTAGATTAACGCAAAGTGCCAAACTTAGGATATCCGATAAGCATACCAATGTAAGCGATTTAGTTGATGAAATGCGGCTCCATCTATTACCAATTAAATCAGCAACCGCGATACAAGCTAAGTTAATGACGGCAAGACAAGGGAACAAGTCCATCGAACAATTTGGACAAGAATTGGAGGATTTATTTGTAAACCTCACAATCACTCAGGCTAATGGAAAAGCCGAGGCATACCAGATTTTACAGCCATTAAATGAAAAAACGGCAATTATTAAATTTGCAGAAGGTTTACGAAGCGGCAAACTAGGAACCATAGTTGCATTTCGAAATTACACTTCGTTAAAAGATGCCATACAAGGTGCAAAGGACCAGGAGGTGTCCGTAACACCTACAGCTGGTCCGGAACAAGTTTTCTACTTCCGGAAAAAAGGGTACAGTGTCCGTAGACCCTACCGGGGAGATTTTAGTACAGTTATGGGTAGCAACCCGCAACGTACGTTCCCAGGCACCAGTGGCAAAAGTAAACCTACAAAGCTGCATGTACGACCAGGTAATACGCGACCGGTACGCACCGCGAGTACCTATCGCACAAATACTTTTCACGGTCACCGCCAAAAACCATCCTATAGGCAACACCAAATAAATACGGTGGTAGAAAATACGACACAAAATAATCGCGACGCGCCCTCGGAATTAAAATTTTTTCGTCCCTAAAAGCTATATTCTGTCATATAGTCATATGAATTCAGTGCAGTTTGCAATAAATAACGTAATGCACATATGGCTTATAGGCACTGGGGCAAGTTTAAGCGCGATAACACATGACGCGGCGATATCATCCCGTGGTCATATGATACCTAAGACGACTCATATTAACGGACTAGGAGGAAAAATTACGTCCTACAATACAATTACTTTAGACTTACAGAGTACAAACCAGTCATTTGAGCATAAATTTCACGTTTTCCCAAAATTACCATTACAAATTGATGGAATAATTGGTCAAGACTTTTTGACAAAATATAAATGTGTCATAAATTATGAGAAAGGAACAATCACTTTAAATAATAACGGCAAACTAATCACAATACCGTTAACTTTAAAAAATAATAGTAACGGAATAAATAGTTCGGAAAAAATAACGTTACCGGCTCGGAGTGAAGCCATTATAAAATTGCCAACTAACTACAAGGGTGATTGCGTCATATTATCAAGCGAAATTGGTGAAGGAATTTTTGTAGCAAATACAATAACAAGTAGCACAAAGGGATCAATATCAGTAAAAATATTAAACACGCGAGATGAAAAAATAATATTAAACAACTTTACACCGGAAATAAAACCATTGCGGGACTATAACTGTTTCTCTTTTGAAAAATGTAAAAATAATGCAGATAGAGTCAAATTACTGTTCTCACTCTTGAAATTAGATAACCTTAACGAAGAAGAAAACGAATCCATTTCCAATATTGTCGCAAAATACGCTGACATTTTTCAGTTACCGGGTGACTCATTAAATACGACAAACTTATATGAACAAAAAATACGGTTAAAACCCAACGTGTCACCAGTATATAGTAAACCATATCGTTTACCTCAATCACAAAAAGCCGAAATAAATAAACAAATTTTTCTACTCCTCTACTGTTATCTGTCTTTTACTTGGTCACGAACACTAATATAAGAACATACATAATATGAGTTCAGAGAAGTCTATACTCTATTCCCCATAACAGCACTAGTGTCGTTATAGTCACTTTACGTTATTGCTAGCATCCACAGACTTCTAAATCTAGGTTAAACTTAGGTCAAGGATTAAGCGCTCAACTCTAACTTCACGATAAAAATTCACAACTACCAACTTAACAAACAATTAAATTCCTACGATTCATAAGAAAAACAAAACTTTCCGAATTAAATTAATTGATGCCAACATAAAAAAAAGTATTTTAATTATCGTCACATCGTGTCACCAGCCATATCAAAAAAAAGTTTACCATAGACACAACTGTCATGCCGGCTGTACACACTCGGAGAGACCGGACGAGACACGCGTGACGTCCATGTATTTTATATTTTTACCTAGTCGTAGAAAAAGTATTGTATGCAACGTTGTATAATTAAGTCAAAAAACGCTCATTGCGTCTCTATTTGCGATAATCGCCGCATTCGCGGCTCGTATCGCAACTCACGCAATTCGCATTTTTTGAACCTTCTTATACAACTGTTGCATAAAATACTATAAACAAATGTTAGACAATGACATAATAGAAGAGTCACGGTCGGAATGGGCGAGCCCGTTGCTCCTCGTTCCCAAGAAAACAGACGCGAATGGAGAAAAGAAATGGCGATTGGTAATAGATGATAGAAAAGTTAATGAAGTAATTGAAAACGATAAGTTTCCCTTACCCAACATCACAGAGATCCTAGATTCTTTAACAGGTGCTATGTATTTTACGACCTTGGACTTAAACCAAGGATATTACCAAATAAAACTTGATCCTGAAAGTAGAAAATATACCGCGTTTATAGCAGAT
Source organism: Eudemis profundana (assembly GCA_947034925.1). NCBI lineage: Eukaryota > Metazoa > Arthropoda > Insecta > Lepidoptera > Tortricidae > Eudemis > Eudemis profundana. The sequence goes on along the minus strand of OX344799.1, from coordinate 25,015,943 downwards.
AAACACTACCAAATGAAACGATTACCAATGGGATTAAAAACTAGCCCAAATGCGTTCAGCAGAGCAATGACCATAGCTATGTCAGGACTAAATTACATCCAGTGCATAGTTTATTTAGATGACATCATTGTCATGGGTCGAAATTTACAACAACATAACAAAAATTTAATTGATATTTTTACAAGACTAAGAAAAGTGAACTTTAAATTAAACCCTCAAAAATGTAACTTTTTACAAAAGGAAATTTTATATCTGGGACATGTAGTAACTCCCGAAGGGATAAGGTTTTATCCCTTCGGGAGTTACTACATGTCCGATCCGCAGAAAATTTCAGTGGTTCAAAATTACCCAGTACCAAAAAACGCTGACGAGGTCAGACGTTTCGTCGCTTTTGTAAATTATTATAGAAAATTTATTCGGAATTTCTCCGAAATAACCCAACCATTAACGAATTTGTTAAGGAAAAATGTAGAATTTATTTGGACTAAACAATGCGAAGACGCATTTAAAAAGTTAAGAATAGCGATCAGCACATCGCCATTATTGCAATATCCGGACTTTTCAGATGACAATACGTTCACGATACACACAGACGCGTCAGGCACAGCTGTTGGATGTGTATTATCAAATCAAAATGGATTACCTGTAGCATACGCAAGTAGGCCTTTAAACAAAGCTGAAAAAAACTATCCCGCGACACATAAGGAATTAGTAGCTATCGTATGGGCAGTGAAATATTTTAGACCTTACCTATATGGACGAAAATTTAGGATAATTACGGATTGTAAAGCGTTAATTTATTTATTTGGGATGAATAATCCATCAAGTCGACTCACAAAGTTTCGTTTATGCCTAGAAGAATACGATTTCACCGTAGAGTATTTGAAAGGTAAAGATAATGCAGCTGCAGACGCATTATCTAGGATAGAAATTTCTAGTGATGAGTTAAAAAATATGACAAAGCCAGTGATATCAGTAATGACTAGGGCACAAACGAAACGGATGAGAGAACAAGAACAACGCAATGACTCAGGAAATAAGACTTTCCACCATGACGGGTCTGATCAACCAAGAATGGTAGAACTTCTTAAAAAACCAGAGGATGTACCCGAATTAAGTTTTGATAAACGGGACTATTATAAAATACTAAAACAAAAAGATGGCGTTGAAAGTAAAAATAATGAAATCGTGTACTCGCCATCCTTGGCGACACTGTGTGTCACACCTAGCACTCTATCGCGTACGAAACGAGCTTTCTTCGCGAGAGAATTAGGTACATTTTGCAAGGCACAACAGATTAAAGAAGTATGCATACTCTCTAACAGTGACACCGCAACTATTATTGCAGAGCTAGCTCAATGTATAAATAAATACGATACAGGGTCCGGACCCCGATTATGTATCATTAAAGGTGTTAAAAAGATAACAGATAAAGATGACAGACGTGTCATTCTGAACGATTTTCATTTATTGCCATCTAGCGGCCATGCAGGCATTCGAAGAATGACCAATAACGTAAAGCGTTACTACTACTGGCCCGGAATGGATAAAGACATTATGGAATTTGTAAAAAGATGTGACAAATGTCAAAAGCAAAAATACCATAAAAACGTAAAACAGCCACTATGTATTACTAGTACGGCAACGGGTTCCTTCGATAAGGTTTTCCTAGATTTATGCGGACCTCTAACTAGAGATGCGAATGGGTATTGTTATATACTTACGTTACAGTGCGAGCTCACAAAATACGTAGAGGCATACCCACTTCCTAATAAGGAAACGGACACAGTCGCAAGAGCATTAGTTGATAATTTTATTTTACGATATGGAATCCCCAGGGAAATTGGGACAGATAGGGGATGCGAGTTCATTTCATCAACTATGCGCGAAATTTGTAATATTTTAGGTGTTAAACAATTGCACTCGAAACCGCTTACCACCATGAAAGCCTAGGTTCTTTAGAAAACTCACATAAAGCTTTAGGAGCATTTTTAAGGATCCAAACAGATAACCAGGCTCACCAGTGGTCAGATTGGTTGCAATATTGGTGTTTTTCGTACAATACGACAGTGCACTCAGCAACAAAGTATACACCATATGAATTAGTATTTGGTAAATTATGTAATATACCTAGTAATATTATTAAGCAAGTAGATCCAATGTATAACTTTGATTCATATCCTATAGAGTTTAAGTATAGATTACAAAAATCCCAAGAGGATGCTAGAAATAATTTAATTAAGACAAAAATTAATAGAAAATTAAGTTACGATTTAAAAACCAACCCTATTAACTATAAGATAGGAGATTTATTATTGGTAAGAAAAGAAGATAGAGATAAAATGGACCCAGTGTATAAAGGCCCATATACTGTACTTGAAGATCAAGGTACGAATGTAAAAATTTTAGTTTTAGGAAAGGAACACATTGTGCATAAAAATAGGACAAAATCCTATTATTCATAAATAAAACTAAAAACACACTACCTTCAAACAACTACACTAAGTAAAAAAAAGTTTAACATTACATTAGAATCACAACAAATACCATCACCCAAAAAAGGGGTCCATATTGGCTCATATAAAATTGGTATTTCGATTTTTTATACAAATAACGATTTGTGACTATACTCATCATTTCTCCGAAAAATTTTGCTCATAATTTTTTTAAATATTTATTAGTACTACTACTTACATTGCCTATAATAATAAAAAAATCGAATTTTTGTACAAATAATGTTATTATTTAGATGTTATCTGTACCTATAATGTTATTAGCAAGAATTACTTAATTAATAAAGTTATTACATATAATTATTTTGCTCATAATGATTATAAGTTATATAATTTGAAATCAACGTGTATCGTAACGCATAATATGCAATCATAATTCAACTTATTTCATAGAATCATTTTGCTCATAATGTTTAGAAGTTATATTATTTATTCACAACGTGTATCGTTTCGTTTTTAGGGTCATAAAAAAAATAACCCTAACCTACATATTTTTTGGGAGCCGTTTCGTTTTTAGGGTCATCAAAAAAAAAAACCCTAACCTACCTATTTTTGGGAGCCGTTTCATTTTTAGGGTCATCAAAAAAATAACACTATCCTACCTATTTTTGGGAGCCGTTTCGTTTTTAGGATCATCAAAAAAAATAACCCTAACCTACCTATTTTTAGGAGCCGTTTCGTTTTTAGGGCCATTAAAAAAAATAACCCTAACCTACCTATTTTTGGGAGCCGTTTCGTTTTTAGGGTCATAAAAAAAAAATAACCCTAACCTACCTATTTTGGGAGCTGTTTCGTTTTTAGGGTCATTTATAAATAGCAGTATAATTTGAAAAATATATTATACAAAAGCTTATTGCTTAAAAATGTGAACTTGGAAAAAATATATACGAATAGATTATGACTAAGCAGCGATATATTTTGAAATATATATTACACCAAATATTATTACTTGAAAACGTTATATTGAAATATTATATATACATAAATTATAGTAACAAAGTTATTTATGTTGAACAACATTATGATTATAATACATTCGGAGTTCCAATGACTATGACTAAAAATAAATATGTACAATGATCATTAGGTTGTAAAATTTTATGAGATACATTTTCGGAGTTCCAATAATCGAATTTGCAATTTTATATGAACTTTGGCGCACCCCCAAAAAAGGGCATCACTATACCATAACAAGAAAGAGAGTGTAGAATAATTCATAACAAATAAACATAATGTTAATCACTCGAATCACATGTCAACAAAGCAATTTCTTATTTATTTCCTGGAACCTATATAAGGAACATGTTATGTAAACATTAGCAGTAAGATAGTATAAGAACATGTATGTAAACTTTGTAAACCTAGATATAAGATTATTAAGATTATATAAGATAAAAATAGTTCTTTAAGCCACTATTTTTATCTCAAAAAGTGGAGGAGAGATGTGGTGTAGTCCCAGCTGATACATACAGCTGAAGAATGGAATGCGTTACAATGTATCACAATGTAATAATTAATTTCATATTAGAGGCAGCGCTCCTTATATGTAGCGTAGCCTTGGCATTAATGTAAATCCTTTGTTCTTCCTATTTAATATTGTGTAATAAACCATATGTAAATCAGTATATAAACGCATGTAAGATTCTAATAAACGATCATTATTCCTACGAATCTCGTGTTGTTACTATCTACTAACACCAAACACTTCAAGCGATTGGAATTAAAAATAATGGGAAACAAAAAATTTAGGTAACCAAGCTAATACAGCCTCGTACACGGCGCGCACACATTCAAACACGCGATGTACGGTCAAGGAATTTAATTTCCAACCCACCTAAGGTCCAATATCGTATAGCATACTGTCATCATAAGAGCTAGCTAGAGTACGACGTTACTTTGACATATCACACGCATTGTTTTGTGTCAGTAACTAGGTAACAGATTAACAACGTTGACATGGTGAACTGAAATTTGGAACGTCAAGGCACTACCAAAAAAAGACGACAACCGCGGAATCGAAATTCGAAGGAAGTCCATCTTGCTCGCTCTTGCAATATTCGAATGAAAGGAACACAGATAACGAAATTTAGATTATCGACGTTTGCGGTAGACGTTCCGGAGTCTGGATTCGGAATTATTTTAAAATTTTCTCGACTGACACTGACACCAACTGATACGTATTGCATTTGTAATTAGATGAGCAAATGATTTCGCAAAGAGGTTATCTGTAATGTGCAGTGACAAATGATTCGTATTGACATTTAAATACCTACTATTACTGAAATAGAAATTTCGACCTTAATGCATCGTGAATGCTTAACAACATTTCAATGAAACGGGTAGGAAATTAAATTCCTTGACTGTACCTCCTGTAGGACGAAAAATTACTGCTATTATACTGTGACATAGGCCTCTCCTATGGAGCGCTTGCCATGTTGTTGACAAGCATATTATCGAACAATTAAAATTTTTCTTCAAAACTGTGAAATTTCATGAATACAATGACGGCAGGTATGCGAGATGACCCTGGAGGCGGCCGACACTGGCGACAGCGAGGGCGAGGCGGAGCACGCGGGGGACGACGACGAGGACGAGGAGGACGGGGAGGCGGAGGACATGGAGCAGTTCCAGGAGTCGGGGCTGCTGGATGAAGTCGATCCCGTGAGTGACCTGCCGACGCACCTTTTTTTATAGCTCTGCCGTCCTATATCTAAAACAATAATAATGTTCTTTTCTCAAACATGGCATGAAATGTTGACATTAAGTGCCTAAAAATAGGCCACAATGTACCTCGTTTCCTATGCGGCTTGACGCTTGGCACGGAATGGTATTTTTTTTTAATTTCCATTCCACATTTATTAGGGCCCCAGCATCACGGCATTCAACCATTAAAAAAACAAAAAAACGATTTTTGCTATATTTTGCAGTTTGATTTATTTAAAATTGACATGAACATAACAAATAACACATTATAAACAATTTCCAATTATTATAAATTGCAAACTAAACCATAAAAATACACATTTAAAATATTTCATCTAAATATTCGCGGTAAAAATGTGAACTGAAACAGCTTGACCGAATTTGCATTGTCTATGGATATAATGTCACTAATGTCACTTTCTGACAGCCAGTTTGTTTGTGTTATAAAATATTAAGTAAGGTTATTATAGTAAGTTTATTTATTTCATTGCATGTTTGAGAAAAGCACTATACATACCTCGGAGGGAAATGGGGTTGCCGGCTTCGTAACTATCTTACTCGGCCGGCAATTCCTTACTTCCCGGCCTCTGCAGTAATGTACTATTATGCCACACTTGGCCACAAAGGCACACAAGTGGCTTTTTCCGCACGCTACACGCACGGAAAAAGCCACTTTCTGGCCAAATGTAGACATAAAATGCTGTACACAATACGGGAGGTAATAAAGAAAGCTTTGTATTACCACCCTAGTTGTGTAATATACTATTTACGCGATTAAGTCCCGTATTGTTATAATAATGTAATGAATGTGTTGTGTTTTATTAAAAATGTACACTTTTATATATTATGGACCCCTGTTGGGCATAGGCCTGCTCCAAGCCCTTCCCTTTCTATTAAATTATGGAAAAATAAAGGCTACTTTAGCTATTTATTTATCATTTATATATCGTCGCTGGAAAGCAATAATGCTGTAACCCTCAAAAAGTAAACTTTTCACTAGAGCCAAAAAACGTTTGCATTTTTTTAGAAAAATTCATAACTCTCAAACAAAAAGAGATTATTAAACCCCCTTTGGTAGACTCGTTGTAAAAAAATCGAAGTTTATAATTTTGGTGGTAAAATTAGTATAAACTTGTTTTTAATATGACTTTTGTCGTTTACAGCATTTCGATATTTCTAATCATGGCACGCAATAATGCTGTAACCTACAAATTTTTTGTATGGGAACATTATTTTTACCAAATCTCACAGTCGTTTTAAAATGCTGTAAGTCTAAAAAGTGGTTCGTAATACAATTTTTGGGAGATGAAAACTTAAATTGACAAGATTTTTGTACTGCAATATTGCTGTAACTGAATGAATGAAAGGAAACAGGTATGAATGAAGCATTGTAAGTGCGAATGGTAGTTTATGTCGATCCATTTTAAAATGTCAGTGGTAAATAATTGTTGATCTGTAGTAATATTTTCTGAACTACTTAATTAATATGCCACACATACATATCTTTATGCTTAAAATGTTATGTTTTGGCTATTAAAAAGTTATCATTAAGTATGGTTATATTTATGTTGTTGGACTGTATGTATGTAGATGCAGCAGCACTATGTAATCGCCTAAACTAATTTTTATCATTTGGTTTGGACGATGAGTGAGAACGGAAGTATGGTATTTATCAGGCTATAAGTACACAGTATTAAAAAAAACTATTTTTTTTTTACATAATAAAGAAATCGAAAGACGTATCAGAAACGCCTGGAGGAGCTTGTGGTTGATGAAAACACTAATAGTGGGAAACCCCTTATATCCCTGAAATGTAAGCTCATGGAGATTTGGTGCATTGTACCCATTCTGACTTATGGCGCCCAGTTAAGGTCTAGGAGGACTTCAGAGGTAGAGGAAAGTATTAGAAGAGAGGCTCATGCACAGCAGTGAGACACTAAATCTACTTAAAAAAATCGTTGTTTTAAGGTTGACGTGTCATTTTATAAAAAAAAAAGTTATTATTTATCTAATCGATAAATATATTCAATTCAATTCAAAAAATAGTATAGATTGTTTTACAGAACAATTATGATAGACGTATACAGGGTGACTTCTTTTTCGTGATACAGGATAATTAAACCTGAATCTATCCATGATTTTGAACAACTTTTACTATGGAGTCAACTTTGTAAATGCAAAAAAAAATTAACTGTTTCATAGAAAAGGTCATCAATAGGTAGACCAAAATGTATGAGAGAGTTGTATTTTGCAATTTACAAAGTTAACCCCAAAGTAAAAGTTGTTCAAAATCATGGATAGATTGAGTTTTAATTATCCTGTATCACGAAAAAGAAGTCACCCGGTAGTTTACATGCATTCAAGTTTGAACGGAAAAATAATTAACGTGTTTTTCTTTAAAAGTAGGTTATGTTTATATTACCTCTATAATCTAAAGGGAGCTTTGCAAACATTTATATTTAATTTGAATCATGATTAAATCTTTTAAAAAACGAAAACTAGCAAACTACAAATAAAAACGACCCTCAATACTATCGACATTCAAACTTACTATATATTTTAAAATGTATTTACTGTCATTATTCATTTATTACTGTATCTTTAAAATGCTGTACACCATAGTTTATTCACAACATCTCCCGACAAAAAGCTGTAAATGACAAAAATTGGTCAAAAGTTGAAATTTACGGAAAGCAAAAATGCTGTACGTGATGACGTAGAACTAATTGTGGAAACCATTTTGCTGTAAACCACAACGCAGTTAAAAACACGGGATTTTATGCGGGTTACAGCGATTCTTCATTCCGTGATTACAAATTTAGGTGAAAAAATATATGCTGTATACATTTTATTTATCATCACAGGCAAATAATAACTATACCAGCCGACGCAGAAAAAAAAACTGAATAAGAATATGCAAAAAAAGCATTTTCGATGGTGGTGCGGGTTACAGCATTATTGCTTTCCAGCGACGATATAAAACCCGGCTAACCTCTATATAACTCCATAGAGGTTAGCCAGGTTTAAATCATAGGGCGGCAGAATGAATGAGTTCGCATTTCACATTGATCTTACCTAATGGAAGTATGTTTGCCCAAGAGATGCATATTCATGTTTGCCTTTAAATATTCAGTTTTTTTCGTCATGTTTCATCTTCTGCCGTCATGATTCTTCTAAGCTTGACTTGTGGTGGGGCAGGGTGCATCCACAGTGAGTCGATATCGCGAGATGTTTTTGGCTGCATTTATCTCAGACCACCATAGCTCAATTGCCCTCACCTCCATTCCCCTATGCTAATCATAGACTAATTGTATAATTCTTTTCAAAATTATGGTGCAAGGCAAGGTGCAATAAAGTCTTGAAATCCAGTCATATATATATATAGGTTTACATGAAGTCGCACCAGGAGCCAATCATTTACAAATGTTGTATGTAGGTAATACTTACCAAAGATGTTTAGAAAGAGAAAAAGTATCTAAAAAGACAATGTTTCGCTCCAGTCGACAGACCTGGCACCGCGCAAGGAGAGCAAGCCGAAGCCCTTGCGCTCGCGCGGCGACGGCGACGAGATCGTGCGCACGCGCACCTACGACCTGCACATCACGTACGACAAGTACTACCAGACGCCGCGCCTCTGGCTCATCGGCTACGACGAGGTGAGGCCGCAGGCCGACTCAATAAATTAAGTACGGGTAGTTCTATCAGTATTTAACGGTTCTGACTACCCTGGTCGTATTTTTGACTATTTCCTTGTAGGCTCGGTTTATCATTTTCGGTTATTTTGTAGAATGTACCTCTAGGAAATAAAAGAAAATGGTAAACCGAAGCTACAGCAAGATAGTCAAAAATGCAACCAGGAAGGTGAGAGCGGGTGAAACGCTAGTAGATCTACCCGTATCGGGTCGATGGCGTCACATTTCTACATACATTTGGTTGCATGTATCGCACCGCCAGCTTGTTTTGAGCAGTGGGGTAGTAGTGACCATCTTTAACTGTTACCAGGTTTTGGCGATTGGCCCAAAAAATGTTTCATTTAGATCCTACCGACTGCGCCAATCACTTATCCATGTAATTAAAACTGTCGAGCATAAGGCAAAACTATTACAAAGTTTACAAGGTTTTATTTGGTTTACATTGGTTTACATGTGTCTGACTGTCTGTAAACACATCTTGTAAGTTATGACACATTTTCGGATTGAGCTGAAATTTGCATGCATATATAGTCAGGTGACAATGCAATTTATTATGACATAGCGCTGTTTTGATGGAACCATATGATCATCTAAATTTCATGATCGGTTTTGACAAGCGGTTTGTAATATACCACTTTAAGTAGCAACTTACGTGGTAAGAAATAACTTATATTACAAAAAGTAGAGTCGGCAATAAAAATCTTTTCTCAAAAATAAAATTATCAACAGATTTTTTTTCTTAAATTTTCTACATTCTGTTTATTCGATGTCATGAATGTGTAGAACCGCGCGTTGCTGAGCGTAGAAGCTATGTACGAGGACGTGTCAGCGGAGCACGCCAAGAAGACCGTCACCATCGAGGCGCACCCGCACCTCGCTGGCCCCGGCATGGCCTCGGTGCATCCCTGCCGGTAACTATCTATCTATATACGGGGCGTGTTTGACATTTAATAATTTGATAAACCAAAAAATCCCTCCTCCTCGCGTCGATTTCCTCATTGCTGAGGGTCGTGATTCCTCCTTTGCAGAGCAATTACGCGTCCAACAGTAGAGCGCCACTTAGTTCTGTCTTTGGCTTCATGGAGGGCGTGATGCAGCTTGGTGTCAAGAGAAGAGCGGATCTGGTCGGACCATCTCAGCGGACTGCGACCTCTCGGACGTCTGCCATCAACCTTGCCAGTGACCATGAGTTGTTCAAGGTTGTGCCCTTCCTTCCTGGCGACATGGCCGAAGAAGTCGAGTATTCGCTTGATACATGTGGTGGAGAGCCGTGTGTTTATATTCAGTTCTCTCAGGATGGATTCGTTGGTTCGAAATGCGGTCCACGGAATCTGCAACATTTTCCTCCAGCACCACATTTCAAATGCATCGACACGATTTCGATCAGCCTTTTTCAGCGTCCATGTTTCAACCCCATAGCTAAATATGGAGAACACGAGGGTATTGACCAGCTTGAGTTTGGTTTTACGTGAAATGTTGCGGTCCTTCCATATTTTTTGAAGCTGAGACATCGCATTTTTGGCCATCGCTATCCGTCTCCTGACTTCTTTTTCGCATGAGCCGGTGTCGCTGATGTTTGCTCCCAAGTAAATGAAGTCTCTCACCGTTTCGAGGCCAAGTACACCGGTGAGTTGGAGTTTATTAGCACGGTCCACTACCATCAACTTTGTCTTGGCGTGGTTTATTTTGAGGCCCAATTCCATGCTAATCCCCTCCATTCTGCGAAGAAGAGTTGCCATTTCCGCCTCACTGGTTGCCAGGAGCGTTGTGTCGTCTGCATAGCGTAGGTTGGTAATTTTTGTGCCGCCTACCGTAACTCCTCCCTCCCAATTATCAAAAGTCCGTCTGATTATGTATTCACCATACACGTTAAATAGAATGGGGGACAGAATACAGCCCTGCCTCACACCCTTTCCAAAACTGAATGGTTCAGACACAGATTTGTCGACTTTCACTACGCCTTGGTTGTGTAGATATAAGGACTGGATGAGAGCTACGAGATGTTGAGGTACTCCGAGTTCTTGCAGCACCTTCCACAGAGCCGACCAAACAACGCAGTCAAAAGCTTTGCTGTAATCAATGAAACACAAGATCATCGGGGTGTTAAACTCGTAGGACTTTTCGATCAGCTGGCGAACGTTGAATATCTGCTCACGCGTCCCCTTGCCTCTCACGAAGCCCGCCTGCTCTTGCGGTATTTGCCAGTCAAGAAAATGGCGGATCCTCTGGTTTATAATATGTAGGAGGACTTTGCTGGCATGGGATATTAGTGCCAGGGTTCTGTAGTTGTCACACTTGACAGTGGAGCCTTTCTTGTGTAGAGGCAGGACTACAGATTTCGACCAATCGCTAGGCCATTCACCAGTGCGCCAGACGTTATCACATATATTGTGTAGGGCGCTCTTTCCTGTTTCTCCCATAGCTTGAAGGACTTCGGCAGTTATTTGGTCTGGTCCAGGAGCTTTTCTGGTCTTCAGAGTAGCCAACGCAGCTGTTATTTCGGATCTAAGTATGGGAGGTTCAAGGTTTATGTTATTCCATGGTGATGGCATGCTTGGGCTTGGTGAGGTATCTCCATCTGAATTTCTATAGAGCTGTTCACAATACTTCCGCCACCTTTCTGTTATGGCTTCTAGATCTTGGAGCGGTGTACCATCGTCGTCTTCAATCATCCACGTTCTAGGTTTGAATTGCCGCGAGAGTAGTTTCACTTTCTTAAAAAGGTCTGAGCTCTGAATTTTCCACGCGTGCTCTTCTATCTCTTGGCAAATACGCTGCACGAAGTCGTTCTTGTCTCTACGACAGTACAGCTGGATCGTTCTGCTCAGCATTGAGTATTTGTCACGATTTTCTTGACATGCTAATCCCTGCATTTTTACGGCTTTCCTTTCCTCTATTATTCTCCAGGTGTTAGTAGTTAGCCATGTTTGTTTAGGCGCTGTTGCGGGAAACCAAAAAATACGCGCCCCATATTTTTCCATAATCTAACTGACGGACTAAATAGAATGATATATCTTTAACCCAGTCATCATTTGACGACCGCTTTAGCTTAGTTGGTAGTGACCCTGCCTACGAAGCAGGAGGTCCCGGGTTCGAATCCCGGTAAGGGCATTTATTTGTGTGATGAGCACGAATATTTGTTCCTGAGTCATGGATGTTTTCTATGTATTTAAGTATTTGTATCTATTAAATATATCGTCGTCTAGAATCCATAACACAAGCCTTATTGAGCTTACTATGGGGCTAGTTCGATTTGTGTAAGATTGTCCCCTAATATTTATTTATTATTTATTTATCATCCCAATTCCCAGGCACGCGGAGGTGATGAAGAAAATAATAGAAACGGTAACGGAGAGCGGCGGCGAGATGGGCGTCCACTCGTACCTCATCGTGTTCCTGAAGTTCGTGCAGACCGTCATCCCCACCGTCGAGTACGACTTCACGCAGAACTTCGCCATCAACTAGACCAACGTCTCTACGCTGGGTTACCCTCATGCTGCAGAATCTTTTTCGGTCGAATCATCATTTGGCAGAATTCACCAAAATACTTTATTTGTGAAACATAGGTGTTAAGACTTTGGTGTACATATATATATGTGAGTATCATTTGGCATAATGGGGTGGATTTTCGCCATACAAATTGGTATGCCATACATTTAGTTTGGCATACAAATGTCGTGGACGAAAATCCACCCAATTTGCATTTTTTCTGAAACTGTAGAATTTTCAGGACTTTTTAAGGCATTATTCTGTTAAATAGGTTAGGTTTGTTTTATAACAATCCTGTACAGTTTAAAAAAATGCATTATGCGAAATGATGAATTCTGCCAAATGATGATTCGAATTCTGCCAAATGATGATTCGACCAAAAAAGTTTCTGCAAGACAATAGTGAACTGTCTACGCTGTGGCCCATCTACGGGATGGGTCGGGTTGCTACGTTGCATTTGAGTGTGCGGTAATGCTTATGAATTATGAAAAAAATATTAACGTAATATTTCAAAGGTTTTATAAAATATATCCTAAGGCCGACTTTTTTTATATAAAAAAATACTGTATTTTCATTGATACAAACTTAACGTTTACGTTTTGTATCAATACTTATATCACTCTAATTAATGCATTAACATATGAAAATCATGTATTTTTAAACATATTGAAATGCTGTAGTTTTATATGGGTGGCCTTAGGGGATGCGCCTTACCAACAATTTTACTGCATTTGAAACTCTGGGGTCGGCCAATTTAATAATTACTTTCGCACACAACTATCAATTACTTTTAAAAATAAATTAAATTGAAAATAAACTACTACTTAGTAAAAAAAATTGCCCCAATCTAACCAACCAGGGTAGTACAAACGACGCCACTGTTAACTGATCACCTATAGACCTTATCACGTTGCAATAAAGTTGACATTCGTTTACAAATGTACAGTTAACAGTGTGTTCGACTGTATAGTTGAAGTCATAAATATGTTTACACCTTTCGATCTTATTTCCTTGGAATAAGGTCGAAAAGTGTAAACATATTTATGACCTCGACTGTACAACTGACCGCAAATTCGCTTGTCACGCACATCACCCATCTCTCTCACTCTGTATTATAGAAAAAGACAGACTAAGATTCGTGCCAGTAAGCAGCTTGTTCACGATGTAATATCGTTGTGCTATTTCTTGACGGACTAGCACTGCGTGACGTCATCGTTGGTCTATGCTATGTAAAGATGTTTATGCCATACCTGGCCATAAAGTAGCTTTTACCGCAGGCTACTGTGTCAACACAAAATAATGTACACAGCACGAGAGGTAATAAAGAAAGCCCTCGATCGCATATTTACGTCCCGCTTGCAGCTCGGGCCCCAAACTTCTGCGATCTCGGCCTTTCTTTGTATTACCGCCCTAGTTGTGTAATGTACTATTACTGTATCAATGCAATATAATGTAATGACAATTGAGGAGGCAACTAAAATGCAGCCGAGACGTTCGTTTAACAATGAATCTATCTTGGAAAGTTTTACAGAAGTACAGAATATAGCGATTTGGGTAATTCCTGAAGGATATCATTCTCCTGGGCCAAATATTCAGAAGATTCCGCCTTATTATAATGGCGTTTTTGGTTGATGTGTAGAGCTTGGCCGGGACTACATAATAACCAAAAATGCCATTCTAAAGAGACGGGATCTTCTGAATATTCGCCAATATGTGAGCACAGGGGAATGATAATTTTCAAGAATTACTTATTTATCACTTTTAACATTTTTTACAAAACAAATCTTGCCTCTATCGAATTTATCAGATGAACCATAATTACTATTATGATATTAGCAACCGATTTTTTATTTATTTTTAGCTGTACAATAGTAGAAACACTATCACATTAATTTACGAACTAGGTAATTTTTTAATTATATTTAGTACAAATATGATCGCTGTGGCCACAAATATAATAGTCACCACCCTTACCTAGTAGTTAAAAGTGGATTGATAAGTTTCGCAATTTCGTACTCGTTTTGATACTTATTTATTAATAAACCATGATGTGTGCTTAATGGGCTAGACGACTTAAAAAAAATTTAGTCCGTCAGTTAGATTATTAAAAAATATTGTACACGTATTTTTTCTTTTGTTTGACAAACAGAAAATGACGAGGATAGAGGGCTTAGAAGTTTCGAGTGACGTAACTCCTTGGTGCAATTTTCACCTAGGAGTGACGTCACAAGCCCCCACTCCAGAAGTTTGATGATCTATAACTTTGTCGATTTTTAATATTTTGATAAACCAAAAAATACGTGTCCCATATTTTTCCATAATCTAACTGACGGACTAAATTGAATTATATAGTTTTAACCCAGTCGTCATCCCTATTATTGCAAAAAACATGTAAATTGGTGTAAGAATTTGAGTTAATTACAACGGTATATACCGCAAATTCTAATGCCAATTTATATGGAATTAAGCTAATTTGACACATAAAAAAAATTCAAGTAGGCCCTCTAGGGCTCTTTTACATGTCTGACTGATTGTATTCTTTTCTTCCCTTCGGATAATGACCTTCTGGTGAGAAGAAAACGCCGGCCATTTTATTCACCTCTAGTCCAGTGTTTTTACAACATAGGAGTAGGAGACCCAAGTTACACTTTTCAATTCAAGACAAGACCGGCGATTTTGTGAAAATTATCAATTTTACTTGAATAGCAATCTTATCTCACAACTTAGAAGTCACCGAAAGTTCACCGATTGAACATTGTAAGCTCACCGAAATATATAAAATCACAGTCATGTCACCGGAAGATACCAAAGTCTCACATTTAATACAAAACAAATTGTTACGAGTATTGAATATTTTTATTGATGAAGCGACGTGCGTTAACCCCTCGTATGCGGCGAAAAAATTCGTTATTGAAAAATTGACCTTAAGCTTAAAATATAAGGTTCAACGCTTGGCACGGATCCGTGTCTAAGCATAAATGGTTTAAAACATTCCTACGTAAGGCCTCGTAATTTTTGCGGTCGGTAAGAAATAAAAAAACATAACAAGTAGTTATTTTTTGGTAGCCGATTGACATTAGGGGCCATTCATTTATTACGTAAGACGATTTTTGCCAGTTTTTGACCCCCTCCCACCATTATGTAAGAAAAAATAAGAATCGTCCGACCCCCTCCCTCCCTATTTAATATTTATTACGTAAGAATCTAAAGGAAAAATGATTTTACGTTTGGGCTGTTTTAATTTTTATTTTTCAAAGAATCAATTTTGTAGGGACGTTTATTTGCAGTTTTTAATTTTTTAGTAAAGTACCTACACGCAACCGAGCACGCGCCTACGCTCTCGCGCGGATTTGCGCGCTTTTTCAAAAGTTAAGATTATTTTGCGCATTTTTATGATCTTACGAAAGAACGATTAAAACTCCCGCCCACCCCCCTGTAAGAAAAAATAAGACATGGTTGACTCCCCCCCCCCCCCCCCCCTAAATCGTCTTACGTAATAAATGAATGGTTCTTATTGTATAAATTACTAAAAACTTAGTGTCATGGAATTTTTTTTTACTACAAAAAAATCTCAGTGACAAATTGAAGGTAATTCAGTCTGTGTGCCATCATCGGTGACACACCATTTATTACATTAACACTTCCAGTGCCAGGCTCCCGAATATCCATACAAAATGAACCTGATAATGGGGTTCTTGGCGCTGAATGTGTTAATGTTTCGATTCTATTATTTATCTTATCCTTATTGCTTTTGATCGAAGGTAGACCAAATTTGCTCTGGCTTGGCCCCATTTTGATGCCACGCATATTATACTAGCGAGCCTGGCGGAGCGTGATATGGCTTTTTGAATAATGGTTTGTCACAGCCGATTGCAAAAGGGTTAAGGGTCATTCTCAAAAAATGATGTCCGTAGTTAGGGCTTTGTAAAACCTCTTAATCTTGTTCCTTTGTGTAACGAAAGTTAACCATATAAATTGTATGGTAACTTTCGTTACACAAAGGAACAAGATCAAGAGGTTGTTTTAAAAAGCCCTAACTACGGACATCATTTTTTGAGAATGACCCTTAAACAGATCGAGCGTTTGAACCGCCTCACTTATCTAGGGACACATTTTTATCGAAATCCCTGCTGATTTTAATGGGATATCATTTAATAGAAGTCTGGAATCACTAGCAAATACAATCACGGACAGTGAATTCGGCTAGTTTTCTATGAACAGTTATGTAGACCCGAATGCATTGTCCGTGAGTGTAGATTAAAACGCCACAAAAAATTGCAGGGATCTCGACAAAACTGTGTCCACAGAAAATTGAGGCGGTTTAAACGCTCGATTTTTGACCCAAAAGGGTGATTCCTGAAGGACATCATTCCCCTGGCAACAAATATTCAGAAGAGTCTACCTCATTAGAATGGCATTTTTGGTTAATTTGTAGAGCTTGGCCGGGACTACGTAATAACCAAAAATGCCATTCTGAGGAGTGTTCTTCTGTATATTACGCAATATGTGTGCACGGGGAATGACAATTTTCAAGAATTTGGCTTGTAGAACTGATATTATCTTAGACGTATAAACGATATATATTATTAATGTGGTTTTGATATTATAGCGTAAGAATTGTAAGAGCACGACTTATTTAGCCCGAAACGAATTGTAAAGTTACATTATATTTATGTTACAATATTCTCGTGTAAACTTTTATTTATGTGCAGTTGTTTGTGCATTATTTTCACATAAACTTATTTTTTATTAAAACAATATTTTGCTACCTTTAATCGTTTTATTGAGAAGCTCGATTTGTACAAGAATTACAAAGTAATAATTCCCTGTCAGAGCTAAAAATAGTCATCCAAAACCTATAGGCATACTTGATTATTATTGCAAGCGTAGTTCTTCAGTGTCGATCGCCGTTGTAAAACCGACGCTTGGGAACGTCGTAATCATTTCACTCAATGTAAATCAATCGATACCAGAAACAAAGATTTAACATCAACTCTGTTTTTTAAATAAAACAACAAATGATTCTAATAATTTATTCGTATCACATTCATTATTTACAAGTTACCAGTTCCATAATAAAAATATAATCAGTACATATAAGAAACTTCAACCTACTTACATTACTCATTAACACAATATACAGATTTATACATAGCTGCCGCCTCCGAGGGTAACCTAATGTGATCAACCACCATTAGTAATACTGACAATATTACTTTTGCTCATGAATACAACACGATTCATAGTTTTCAATTCTGCAACCAGCGTGGCTAGCACAAGAAGCCCGCGACTTGTAACAGTCATTATATGGTAGCGATAAAGCCTAATAAGACTGACGTTGAAATTTTCCTCAAAACGCCCAATTTTTAAAATCAAAACGTCTTATGTATCAAGCGGTGAGGATGACCACTTTATGTTAACTATGTGTGAGTCGAATGTCATTTATGGCAAATATTCATATAAAGTTTCAGTAGAAATTTTCGGCTAGATGGCATATCGTTTAAATACAAAAATCTGTGATTGGTTACAAAGCTACTGACGAGAGAATTTCGTTTGCCGCTACAGTTTTTTCTTCAGTACTAAGTACTAGCTACGCCGTATTCCGTGGGGACGATTTTGAGCGTCAGTTACACTTCCATACTTATTATATCGATACCTTTAGACACGTAAACGCCGTAGGTTCTAATGGCGTTTACGCCCTTTGGGTCTAAAGGTATCGATATTTCGATGTGCGTTAGAGATGCGCGTTCCCATTGTCCGTTACATTTCATGGACATCTTGGGCTAGCCCTGATGTAAGCGTATGATGGTGGCTTCCATCGCTATAAGCGAGTGATAAAGCATACGTCACACTCGCATACTTGTCGGAGCTTGACGGCTGCTTTATTTAAAGCGCGATAGAAGTCGCCATCATAAGCCTACTAGAGCTATGCCATACTATTTTGAACTGTATAATAGTATTGTCATTTATTACTAGCGGTTAGTGTCCTACTCGCAGACTAAAGCATTTAGATGAAACGAGAACTCGTATGCGAGTTTGATTACATTGCGGGCTATCTAGTTACGATGAGTACAGTTGATCTATTAATTGCCGCAATGAAATTAAAATCGCATACGAGTTCTCGCCCCGTCTAATTCTTCAGAAATATGTCTGCGACTCATTCATCTGTCTCCATACATTTAGTATGAAAAAGGGCCAGATGAATGAGGTGACCGCAGACATATTTCTGAAGAATACCCCTAAATGGGGCATAAAGCTTCACAAACGTATGTACAGTACTAGGAAACTATTATTGCTGTACCGCCTAATTCAGAACACTGGTGCGTCGGCAGTGACTTGAGTGAATACAAGGGTTATTCTTCAAAAATACCATTCCCCTGTCCATATATACTGGCGAATACTCAGAAGATCCCGAGTCATTAGAACGGCATTTTTGATTAAAGTGATCCTGCCAAGTTCTACAAAGTAACAAAAATGGCATTCTAGAACTTGTCAAGTTTAACAAAGTAACAAAAATGCCATTTTAGAACCTGTCAAGTTCTACAAAGTAAGCTAAAATGCCATTCTATTGAGGAGTTTCTGAGTACTCGTGGCCAGGGGAATGGTGTCTTCCAAGAACAACCCTAAACTCGTAGGCCCTTATTTCACGACGACGCTTACTGGCTATCATTATCACAAGGTAATGTAATGTTGTTGTATGTTGAAACGAATTATATTTCAACCAAATTTGATGTCGTTAATACATTCAGTGTCAAGCTCCCACATTTGCATACAAAATGAACTCGATTGTCGGGTTCTTAGCATTAAATGTGTTTAAGTCGATTTTGACCCTTCTCGTTTATATGGTGACCGGAGCAACTTCGTCAGTACTCCCGCGTAGAACCTAGAGTACAGTAAGTTAATACGCTTCTCTTCGAACTTTCTGCACAGTACTGTAAAGTACATGGGTGAATCAACTTTTCTATGTCAACAAAATTTCACCTTCTCCGACTAAAATTGAAAGGAAATCTTTATTCGGATATTTTTTGAATAAAGTGTATGCTCATTTAAAAGACAGATATTAAAGCTACGTAATGCAAATATTTTTTATTACAATTTGTTTATTATAACTTGTTTATAAGCAGTGACCCAGCGGACATAGCTGTCCCCCACTTTTGTATGAAAATAAGGGTTCGTCCTCTGGGTCACATTATTTATTTGTTAAAAACGAGTTATTTTTATTTTTACCTAATCTATCTCTCGATGTAAGATCTTGTTCCATTTAAATCATGTTACAACATGCAAAATGTGTAGTCTTTGCATAAAGCAAAAAAAGTTGATTCACCCATACTGTAGGCTCTGGGCGGGAGTAACACGTTTTCGTGAAATAAGATTCCCTAGCTCTCGATGCGTTTACACATCATTCGGATGCTCGGGTTAAAAACCCATATGAATTGACAAGTGTGTGAGTGATTGGTAGTGTATGATGTCTTAGCATTTACGATGTGGAGGCACTGGTCCCACCGCCGGTGAGTAAAGTTGGACGAGGTAGTGTGATCAATCATCTTTTTAGGTCCGCAATGAAATGCCACAAAAGTGAAGGATGTGACGGTCAAAGTAAGACAGTTGAAATGGAGATGGACTGGACACATGATGAGAGAGAAGGCCACAAAATGGACTAGAGACGGAACAGAATGGTACAGTCAAAGGCAAAGATAAACATCCACACAAAGTTCCAAAATATGTATACATAAACCTTACTGCCATAATAATAAGAGCTGTATACATATTTTTGAAACTTTGTGGTGTATACATATTGGTGCCCTTGACTGTACCCAAGGACGGAAAAACGAAAGCAGGGTAGACCATTAAAAAGCTGGGATGATGACCTTCCACAAAACTGGAGAAGAATATCTAAGGATAGATCACAGTGGAAGGAGTTAGAGGAGACCTATGTCGAAGGACAACCTGACGAACAGTCAGAGAAATAAGGCTATAATAATAATAATAATAACGTGACACGGGCAGGGACAGCATCCGCTGGGTGTACACGTTGCCTTTTATTAAATTGTCGAAAGGGCCTCTACGCGTTGGCTTCGGCTCCGCGCACGCCTCCCAAAGGGCCGGGACACTATTGTCTCGTGTACGGGAAAGACATACAGATAATAATAAAAAAAGTAACACTACTTGCCCAATGAGGGCTACCGTTTTTGTGCTCACTAGTTGGCACCACTGTCGAGCAGGGTCCTGAAGTATAGCCGTCGGTTTGTTATTACGGATGTGAAAACGAAGTTTACATTTCAATCGTATTTAATGCCTTATAACCGTACCATAAACTATGCGTTTAGTTCGGAAAAGGACTTAAGTTTCCGAATGATGGATGAAACTGTCTCAAAGCACTGACATTCGTTGGTCCGTAACTCATATTTGCCATAAATAATCTGATATTGCAAAATATTGATAACATTATTCTAATAACAAATAAAACCGTGCAGCACCCCACAAACAATGACATTTGACATTTCGGAGACCTCACGCTACACTAGCGCCTCTAGCGGCGAAATTCATTCGCGGTAGCCCTCATTTTACTCGATTACTCGCCGGCGGCGTGTCAAGTGCCGAACAACATAAACGAGAAAAAGAAACCTCTTATTTTTGCAACGATATGTAAGAAGGCTTGCCAAATACTTTTGTTGAAACTTATTTTTCTTTATAGAACAAATACGATGCGATATTTGCTAAATGTGGATGCTTCAAATATCGTTATTTAAGACTGGCAAACGTACACTGGGTTAATTTTGCAAAAATATAGAGACACATCAAACGAATGCTGCGCAAACGAACCAAGAGTTTGAATATAAACTGAATACTAGCGTAAAAAAATAATATCATCCTCACCACCAGCCCGAAATAGACGCCGCAAGGGTTCGTCCAAAATCCAAATTCCCATTTAAATTCAAAGGTTCTATCTAAAATTGTTTAGTATGTATAGAATTTTAGTTACGTGTTTAACCTTAAGTTTACTAGTAAAAAGTTGACACCCCCGGTGTTTGAATATTTTGAAGTGCTTGCGGTGTCTATTTGGTTCTGCAGGGTGATTCAGAGCTTCGCCGTCAACTTCGTACCTAATATAATTTGATTCTAAATAGTATAACAGTTCGTAATCGGAGGTCATGCTAAAGTATTAAGTCAGACAAGTAGTCAATGTTCGGCCGTTTGGGAGCGCGCGCTACGTATTCAATGTCGACACGTAGACAGTGCGATCCGTACTGGGGCATTCTTACGCATTCGTAAAACTTTGCTTGTAGTACATTCGTTCACGGCGCGCACACATACAAGCGCGCGATGTACCTTTTGTAAGAAGAAAAAGTACTGCTATTATACTGTGGTTGCCTGGTCTGGTTTCAAAGTCGAGCGTACCGGCATATTTTGATACGCGATTACGAGCTGTTATTGCTAGTTGACAGTAAATTAAAGACGAGATTGTCGATGAAGTTTTGAATTACCATCTGCGTCGTTACACACGCGTGGACTATTAAAGCGTTTGAATATAAAAAAAGTTGGAACAATTGCAATGTCGTGCCAACTGCACAGACCCACTATATAAGAACACGCTTATTTTCATACCATAAAATTGGTTCGATATACACACTACATAAGGACAGGTTGATTCGTTTCAACCATTCCCGCTGGTGCGTTGCTCACTTTGAGCAATCAGCGTAACTTCAAGGTCCGGGCCAAGCGACCTGGTTCGATCCCAGGGTACGCCACGGCCCCCACCTGGTCCGATTTTTACAACAGTCAGTAAAACTAGTAAGTAATGTCAGTTTCAAAAAAAAAAAAAGCATACCAGAAATTACCGCTTGTAGGAGTCGATTTCAGTGCATTTCGTCTGTCAACCCATCCTGGGCGTAGCGATTGTCGGACCGGGTGGTTGGCCGTGGCGTTTCCTGGGGTCGAACCAGGTCGCTAGCCAGACCACCCTGAGTTGCAATAGGCTACTTGATGACAGTTCAAATCAGCTTCTTTTTATGAAGTGTCAAAACGCTCCGAAAGTATGCAGTTTAGTGTGAAATACTATCTTGTGACGTCATGCTCAACATGGTGCCTTATTTTTAGTTTTCGTCATTGTAAAATCGCTGATGGCACGAAAATAAGTTTGAATGATTTTATCCGGGCTGTTTTGGAAGCGTAATTTGCTGGTTAGAGTTAATGAATTTATTTTGATTGTTGTCAAATACCCTATTCGACCGCGATCGTTTTTTTTTTTTCTTGTGTTTCAGTAAATATGGGAGCAAGCTGTGGTGATCACAGTTAACTTTTATAATAAACGATAGTTGGTATCGAAGCTAATATTAGAGTTAATCAAAACTTGGCACTCGATAGTCCTTCGCGGTAAAAATCGATTGGCGGTACCAGTTGGCAGCACCTTCGTTGTGCACGTTTCCTATACCATATGCTATAAGATAAATGGTAAATTATCTGTGGCCTTATTTATATCGCCTGATGACAATCAAAATTCACTAAAACTTCTGTCATTGCTCTTCAAAAGGTCGTATCTAATTAGTAAATCAATACTGAGATACGAGCTTTGCTTTATGTAGGTATTTGTTACTTAGTGACATCTGCTTGTCAGCAGACGATATGGTCATCTATTTTCTCTTGCTTATATATTTCCCCTTTCGATAAGAGGCGAATAGCTGCCACCATCTTAACGATTAATAGAACCAAATATTGCAGGCACAAGTTGGCAAGACATGACAATTAGCTTTGTCCAGTATAATCTCCATTACATCTCGTAAATTATCTACAAAGTTAACTTTCTCAAGTAATTTGCGACATCAAGGTGGATGACTTAAATAATACTAATTAAACTATAGGCACATTCGTATTACAAATAAAAATCCGCAAACCAAATACATTACCATTATTTCTTTGGAATAATAAAGAATATCATAAAATAACATATGATAAAATCATTGACTTCTACTTGTATCAGGACCCAGCCAACGGGCGCGACTCATGATACGAGCTGTTCCTAAAAATACGCGCCGACTGACATGTGAGCCCCTAAAACTCATTTCAGAGTCATTATTTTAGGGCACGATTGATTAGTCACGCCCGTTGGTCGGGCCCTTGTTTATAAGTCAATGGATAAAATGGACGATTTGGATTAATGAGTGACATATTAAATTGTACTTAAGAATAGAAAGGATTTCTATCATAATTTCCGATACATTTCTAAGTCTAAATCGTCATGTTGAATAATATAATATGTATAATTCTCAATCTGTAAAAACCGTATTTTTTACTTTATTTTATCTAATTTAAAGCATATTTTATCGTTTGTTTTATACTATCCATGAACTTGATATATTTTCACAAACATCGATTCCAATTGGCGTCGTAGATATATAAACATTTTGAATTTTGATCAAGGTAAAAGTGTATACATATCTTTGACGTCCCGATATTTTTTAACCGTGTTTAGCTAGGTGAAAACCAGAACTCGTTGAACACAAAAAATAACGAAATTTAACCATGTTACAAAAGTAACAAGGTTGATTATTCTTGTGGTATTTTTAGTGTAATAACGAGTGTTGGTTTCGGTAGATAATATATGATCACGAACCCTTTATCATTATGATTTGATTACAATTGTAAACGATACATGAATTCACATATTTTTAATGTACAGTCGAGCTCATTCACTTAGCAAATTTCACCTCAAGAATCATATGAAATCGCGCTATACCTTTTCCAAGTCCTGCTCATATAATTCAACCAGAATTTAGCGTTACACATGCGCGATACATGGTTATTCCATATTCCTTATTTCTCCTTTCATTATTGTCATGCCTTTTCTAGTATCTCTAGAATTTGCATCAAAGTTCTGTGGCCACACGTTTCAGCAACCACTCGAGGATGGTGGTGTTTGTATAGTCTAGTGACCTAATCGCGGCCGCACATTGGGCCACTAGTGGCGGTCACTAAACGCGGTCACAAGTAGCGAACGCGCGCCACTACCACAGCCTGTGGCCTGAACGCGGCCACTCGAATGCCCGGTGTGCGCAGATGCTAACATCAGCATCATTCGCTTGCCCTTTTCCCATTCATTTGGGGTCGGCGCAGCATGTCCTCTTCTTCCATACCTCTATCACCCGTCATCTCAGCGTTTACATCCTTCCTAGCCATATCATCTCTCACACAATCCATCCACTTCTTTCTTGGACTACCTCTTCTTCCAGAACCTTCGACATTCGCTGATGCTAACATATTGTATGAATATACCCGCCCTTGCTTGTGGCTGCCACCAGTGGCCGGCGGCCGCTTATAGTGGCCCAATGTGCGGAGGCTTAATGTACGGCCTGAGTGGACGCTCTTGTCGGGACGTGCAGCGGGGCGGAGCGTGCGGCGTTCATGTTAAACATAAACTAGTATGTGATCGTCGTGAGTGCTGCACAAAACCCTTTGACGCTGCCCGCCCCACCGAACGCGACGCTGGACGCTCGCCACTCAGGCCTTACATTTACACTTACACTCTTGGCAAAGAGTAAAGACAAACAAGTAGGTCGACTTCGGCCGTTTAAGAGCGCGCGACACGACGCACGATCGCGCGTCTGCGTGAGTGCACTCCATACTCCAGTATGGTGCGCATTGGTAAATCTTTGCTTGTAGTGCGTTCGTACACGGCGCGCACACATTCAAGCGCACAATGTACCTTTTGTAGGAAGAGAACTTACTGGTATTATACTGTGCTCTTGGGTCGCTAGCGCGGGGGCCAGTTGCTGCTGCTGCGGGGGCGCGGGGGCCAGCTGCTGCTGCTGCGGGGGCGCGGGGGCCGGGGGGGGCTGTTTGCACTGTTGGTCGCTAGCGCGGGGGCCGGCACAGCGCCAGCAGCCGCAGCAGCGCCAGGGCCAGCAGCTTGTCGATGGGGTCGAGGGCGCCGCGCTGCAGCCACTTGGGGATGGTGGTGCGCGCGTGGCTGAAGCCCAGCTTCTGCAGGATGTAGTCCACGCCGTACGGCTCGATGGACTTACCCGCCCAAGACAGCAATCTACAGATATCATTCAAAATTAGTACGTTACACAACTAGGGTGGTAAAGCAAAGGAAGGCCGAGATCGCAGATGAACTGCAAGCGTGGGACGTAAATATGCGATCGAGGGCTTCCTTTATTACCTCCCTTTATAATTTTATGTCTACGCTTTTTCCGTACGTGTAGCGTGCGGTAAAAGCCCCTCTATGGCCACCAGGTGTGACATAATAGTACATTGTTGTAGAGGTGTGGAAGAGAGGAAATAGAGAGATCTCTCTCCGGGCGGGTGTTGAGCCTGGGGATCGAAGTCCGAAGGAAGTTGGTTGGAAGTGATATATGTAGTGTTAGCGTTATAAACACTTCTATAGTGCGATGCAGAACACTATGGGAATTGTGCCGTTTGTGGGCGATGTAAGCGCCATCTGTTGTTGGATTGCTGTTACTGTCTTCTTTCAACGAGTGTTGCTACGTGGCAGTGTCGCCACAGAGGAAAGTAAGCAATTATGGACGAGTGTACTCTCATTGGTCGATCGCTATTGTAAACCGTACAACAATGTTATTGCTGTCGTGTTTAGTTACATTGTTGGCTCGCTGGTTGAGGTCCCGATACCATCCATTTATTCCCATCTTCTCGAGCAGTGGCGTGAAAAGGTTTCACGATGATGGTATTGGGAGAGTAAAACGGCAAGTTGTTGAACAGCGAACAATAATATTGTCGTATTGTTTAAAATAGCAATTGACCAATGAGAGCACATCGTGCCTCGATGATATATCGCGCGGCCGCACATGATTCACCGCTGGCTGTTCGGCGCTGCTGCTCGTCCGACACATACACGCTGTTTTAGACAACACTACAAGACGAGAGATGATGTTAGTCAAACTATATGTTTTTATTTCCTCGCAACACGCGTGTAAAGCACTATGTTGAGCCCCGTCGAAAGTGCAATACTGCCGTCATCACACTAAAAGGCCGCTAATTTGTATGAAACTTCATATAAACTAGCGGCCTTTTAGTTTGAGGACGGCAGAATAGACGGCCTTGTATTCGAGCGCCTCGTTGCTCCTCTGTTCTATAAGCTATGAAATATAAGAAGGCCACTGACCTGACGGTGGGCTCTAGATGCCAGGTCAAGCAGTGGTAGTCGCGGTAGTCCAGCGGCGGCGGCCGCGGCCCCGCCACCTCGCCCCACGCCGCGCGGGTGCCCGTGCCCGGCATCTGACACACACATTCAACTCTAATAGTAAGGTCAGGTTGGGTAAGTGAAACACTGGGGGAAGAAGAACACCTAAATATTATCCATTTGATACCTTTAATAAATAATCTTCTTTATACCTGGAGCTTTAATGACAAAATTTGTTTTACCGACACGTGCTACCAAGTTTTGTTTGTTACAAAATATACTCCAATCTTTATGAGACTCTCCCAAAACTCTCATGCCCGAAATACCTCATTCCCAAAATACCAGATTTTCGATTGATCAGATTACTGTCTTACCACATTCCCGTTACACTAGATTATAAAATCGTAAGTTACTCAAGGATCTAAATGATTTTGTTGGATGTATTATTTTGGGAATCTGGTATACGGAGAATTTAATATATCGAGAATCCGGTATTTTAAAAATCTGGTATTTTAGGTAGGGGCGACGTCATACCGAGAAACTCGCATGACCGGTCCAGGACAGGCAGTTTTTTTGACTTGGTCGGCTAGGTCCACTTATAGTGAACGCGACCATTACAGCTCCGACCAATGGTGCCAACCGACCAAATCAAACCCCACCGTCTTGTCTGTGCTCACGGCATTACGTCAAACAAAATAAAACCCAAGATCAAAAATAAACAAAGCACATGCCAATTAAATACTACTTTATACAAGTTAAAATTAAACATAAAACAAACGGTTTTTTTATAGCATTTTGATATATATGAGTATTAGTCTCAAGGACGAACAGGACAAAACAAAACAGTGAATTACATGTGAAATTAGTGACATTAGCGGAACGTGTCCGTCTCCGCTCTGCAAACAATATTATGGACTAATTAAGTTTAAAATAAATAAAATAATCAAATAGTACATGGGTACTTAATCTACTCTCACAATCTCACTCGGTCAATACTATTGGGACATAAACCGCAGGTACTAGTGACTTGATAAATCAAAAACAGCTTGTGTCGTGTCTCAATGTTTCTTCAAGTGACTCGACTAAAAATATGAATTGTACTCACGACACGATCCTTCTCCTTGATGTAAGACGAGATGAGGTCGTGCAGGAAGAGGAAAGCTTCCGCGTCCACCGACACGAATATATGGTCCTCAAATTCCGTAATAAAGCTGCACTCCACTATTGGTTTTTCGTCTATCAATACAAAATGGTATAATCGGGTTAGGATGTAAATGAAAGCTAATAAATGTTTGATGTCGCTTGAGATAGTGGGACTGAATATTTCTCTTATCTATGAAATCTTGTTTTAACTGATCTCTCAGAATTTTGAAAATGTATTTTAAACACGTTATACGTCATGGCGTCTAACGTGTCAATAACTTTTTCAAAGTCAAATAAATTTGTAAACATAGGTTTGTAGGTGTCACATTGAAATTGTTATAATTAAATATCACTATCTCCGCCGCATATGCGGCTTCCGCTCCCGCTCCGTACTGTTCATGCTGTCCGCACCCCAATGCATTAGGCCCGTGCATACGGCGTCTTTTAAACGCGCCGTCGACGCGCGTTTCGTAGCGCTGTCGCTTTTACACCCTAAAAGCAATGAGAGACGTTAACGCCGGCTGAACCGTACGACTCACCCTGCTCAGTAGGCGGGTTGGGTTTCTGCCGGTGCTTGGTCCGCAGATGCAGCTGCAGCGCCGGCAGCGCGAAGATGACCTCCCGCTGGTGTCCGCCGGCCGTGCCCGGCGCCCCGGACTTCCGCTCCCGCTCCCGCTCCGCGCTGTTCGTGTTGCCCGCGCCCGCCTCCCGCTCCCGCTCGCGCTCGAGCGACGGAAACAACTCGATAGCTGATAAAAATAATAGATTAATTCACCGAATTTAACTCGACGATAGATATGCACCTATTTTGCGTGATGGGTCGACGGAACTTCTCTTGTCGACCCAACCGCACCTTCTGGTAGAAAGCCTAGCAGACCGATGTTGCCGATGATTTCTGGGAGTGGGAAAGATAATATAATAAGCGAAAGAGTCAGTAGCAATATTTGAACTCGCGTATGTGTTCACGTAAGTATTTCGGCCACGTTTCAAGGCACGAAAGCGACTCGATTAAACGTCTGATGGTGTAAGGTAGGTAGGTAGAAAGGCGGGTTAAATATAAATATGCGATCTATCTCCAATGTAGGCCATCAGAACCTGTTAGAACCTGTCGCTAGTCCGGCGACCGGTCTGCCGTCTGGACCAAGAAGCACGACCAGTAGACTAATCCTTCAAATGACAATGTATCCTACCATCAGAACTCTGTTGTAATCTGCTTCCCGTATACCCGGGCTGCCGTTTTGACCAAGAAGCACGATCGGACGGCTAATCCTTCAGATGCCAATGTATCCTACCAACAGAACCCTGCTGGAATCTGCTTCCCGTGTGACCGGTCTGCCTTCTCGAGCAAGAAGCCGCCCTCGTAATCCTTCAGTGGACGCGGTACCGTACCGTCGATCTCGCTGTTGGCGAAGGCGAAGGCGAACCACTCGCGCAGCGTCTTGAACTGCGGCGGGAAGAGCAGCGCGCGCGTCATGCGGCACACCGTGCCCACGGACTGGTGGCCGCCGCCCGCGCCGCCGCCGCCGCCGCCGCCCAGCGACGCCGTCAGGCTCTGCGTCACGTTCACGTCCAGCTCGCCTGCACACACCAACCGCATATACAGCGTGTAAGTCTAATACGGCCGATAAATTAAATCGGACATAGTATTCATTAGTGTAATCATGAAGTAATAGGTTTTTTAAGTTGCAGTTCATTACGACCCCATAATTATTTTTTTTTTAAATTTCTCAGCAGCAATGTACAATCGAACCGACTGAATCATGACCCACCATAAGCTCATTTTGCTAAAACTCCTAAATGCAAGTAGGTCGAAATTTGCTTAAAGATAGATTTCCATGGTGAGGAACTTGTTATCATTTTATTAGACACTGACATTTATGGAGTGCACTTTCACTGTATTCCGAGATATATTCTATTCGCGTGATTTTTTTCGTATGCCATAGCCTTCCTCACTTGAGACTATAATCCGAGCTCTCTGTTCTTTTAAATTGGCCATCATTTAAAATGATTAAGCATTTTACAATTTAGTTTCTATTCTTTCACATTGACTGACAACTGATAACTTGACATTTGACGCACATTTAGAACATTGTATTTATGAAATATTATTTTTCCATCATCAAAAAGTTAAGGTTATCTAAGCGAGAGCTAGCTCGAGATTCAAACATTGACTGTAAAATGTGTTTCTATTGCAATGATAACAAAAGTAAAAATTGTCTCCGACCTATATTCACGTAATTTTGCTAGGATCTAAAACGTCCTAAGTGTGTCGATAGACCCTACAAGTTGGAAAGTTTCAAACGAATTGTCAGCAAAGTGGGTCATGATTCAGTTGGTTCGATTGTACTGTAAACATGGTTGCGGTACGGCGGTACCGAAATGTCAACGTAACTGTCAACGAGCGTTTAACGTGAGTGTGTTTGCATTACATTGTGGGCTGAATTATTTTGTATGGACAAAATTATTGTTGCAACTTTAAGTAAATGTTATCTAATTACCTTCACTTTGTTCTATACTAACCACCGTTAAGAGA
Organism: Eudemis profundana; assembly: GCA_947034925.1. NCBI lineage: Eukaryota > Metazoa > Arthropoda > Insecta > Lepidoptera > Tortricidae > Eudemis > Eudemis profundana. The sequence continues at coordinate 24,985,733 of OX344799.1, read as the reverse complement.
TTCGCCCGTATTAGACTTACACACTGTATACTTAACACGCCAAAAGAGCAATATGAGTAAATAGTTTGCGGTCGAACGCGACTTGCTCAGTTTGTCTATTTAAAGCGGCCGCATATTGTGCCACGAGTGGCGGCCAGCGGCCACTAAACGCGGCCATAATTAGAGCAGATTATGGCCCGAACGCGATCACGAGCACGCCCGGTGTGCGCCGATACCACACAAAATGTATGAAAAACCTCGCCCGCAGCTTGTGGCCGCCACTATAGTCTGTACTTTTAGTTATTTAAAAAAAGGTAAACAAAAAACCACGTGACTCGGGTCGTTCAGCTAGTGGCATTGTGCCACAGATACAAAACTTTACTTCGATTGGCTGAACGACCCGAGTCACGTGGTTTTTTTTGTTTGCCTTTTTTTAAATACCTAAAAGTACAGACTATATTGGCCCGATGTGCGGAGGCTCTTATCCAGTACAGCACCGCCGCGCGACTCTCCTGCGCGCGAGAAATCTTACCTAAAGTAGGTCATGCTCTATCACACGACACTGGCAGCAATAACGACAAATTAAACAGCAGGTCCACAGGGGGTTAGTGTTGGGGGTGCGAGTGTGTGAGAGTGATTTGTTAAGAAGTCCGGAATTAAGTTTTCAATATGTTTATTTATAAAACACAGGTTAAAGTAATAATGTTACAAAAATGTTAAAAATGTTAGTTGAATGCACCCGGTCGCGGCGGCTCCGAAATATGCATTGAATCGCCGATATGGCGTAAGTAGGTCGCCGCGGCCCGTGTCACATGTTTGGTGCATGTGCACCGAACATCTTGCCGGGGGCAAAAGATAAGAAAGTATACAAAACAAATATAAATGGTTAAAAACTTAATCTAATAATAAACTAGTAACGTTTATACAGAGTCACCACTAAACGCAATTTTTCTTAGCACTGGGGTCGTACCCCGTTCTGTATAACGCTCACTGATATTGCACTCGGTTTTTTGCACTCGCGCACTATCTTGTCCATTGTTGTTGTTGTTGTTGCGGGGGGTGGGCTGAGGAACTGCCTCCCCGCCAGCGTTCTCCGTAGCTTGCCCTTCGCCGCTCGGTGATGCTGTTTGTTGCGGACGCCGGAGACGTCTCCAAACAAATATTGATGCTGCTATCATCCCCACCAGCATCATGCCGTATATCAGTGTATAATGGTGTATATCATGCGCAGAAACTCCATCAGTTAGAGCTGTTAGAGGTTCCTCTTGTTTCATAATCTTAATTTTTTGTTCGATACTATCCAACATGTTTTTGTTGTCCTGCGTAGAACTTTCCACTTCGACTTTTTGGATTGTTATGTTTATTACATTATTTATTGGGGCTATATTAGGGACTTTAATTTCTGGTGTTATGCTGACAGTACTTTCTATTCTTTTGTGGGTGTACACAGTCAAGTTGTCCATTTTTATGAGGCAGTTTTCAGGAATGTTAACAATGTTCGCGCCCTCCAGCTGATGTGCTGTAACCTGATCTTTGCACAAAGCTCGTAAGTTGCAGGTGCCACAGCAAAACGAAAGGTATTGATTTATATTAGACAGACGTATCCATTTATTTTGGCATGCAACAATGTTTGTTTTGCAACTCTCCACGGTGTTGATTTCTCTCACGCATAAGTCATGGTCTGTTTTCAATTTGTAGATAGGAGTGTTTAATTGGCATAAATATGTTGAAGAGTCACGTGACATGCAGTGGTCTAACTCACTCGCAGTCACCGGCAAGTAAACGTCTTTGTGAAGGTTCATTGCAATATGGGTCTCAATTGGTATCACCATGAGCATGTTTCTGCCAACTTGATGCGGTATTGGTTGAATGTTGTATAGATCATAACTGTCTCGACTGATCAAAGGTACTCTTATTTCCAAAAGGAGGTATAATTTTGTCATAGTGCACTTGATCCGTAGCAAGCGATAAATATTCGGTAAATCAAGTTGAATGTTATCGATAGGGAGGGTAAGTTCTTTATCTAATTGCCCAGCAATGATACTTAGTTCGTTTTGGAGTTGTTGAGGACTTATTAAGTTTGTGTTTATGTGCCCATTGTAGATGTCGGTAATTGTATCCAGGAGCGAAATTTGAATACTTTTTAGATGGGTCAGTATGTTATTCGCGGCCATTGCCGTTAGTGTGAATTCCGCTGTGAAATCAATTTCTTCGACTCGTTTTAGTAGGGTATATGTATTCGTTTCTAAATGTGTTAAATGTTGATTAATAATCTTGTGTTGTTTTTGCATCGTGTCCTCTGTTCTTTGTAATAAGTTATACTCTGCTTCAACAATAGATGTTTGATTTTTCCATAACTGCTCTAAATGTTTTTCGTTCTCTTTGACTAGACTAATGTCTCGTTGATACTGTTCGGCGAAACGGCTATCGAGTACTCCGAATAGGCTATTTGCGATATTCCCGACACCGTCGATAAGGCCGCGCCTCCCTCGGCCACGTGCTTGTTTGAATTGTTGTTTTAATAAAAGTTTGTTATGATGTTCTAGCTCATCGTAGCCATGACGTAATTGTAACATAATGATTTCGCAATGAGACACTTGTTTAATTTGCGTACATATGTTGTCTAAGTGTTGATAATATTTCATGAATGCTACCGTTCCGTCCCAGTATGGGTTCAAATTGTAATAGGCTATTATTTTCCATTCATCTCGGATAATTTGCATGTTGGCCATTTTATCGAAATAAAGCGCTTGGTTTTCATTTAACTGGGTTGATTTTAAACAGTTTCCTTGTAATTCAGTAATTCTATGTAATCAATGTATGGGAAAGACAAACAAATTAATAAAGTTTTCAAACTTGTGTGGCATGATACCTTTGGGTGTGGTGTTCAAAACTCACAACTCTCCCCTCCCCTCCACCTGACGCAACACCCCCCCTCGCAGTGAAATGTGTCCCTTTTATCGGTTTTATCACATTTTCTCGAAAACTATAATGGATACAAAAAAAGTGTCAAAAGTAAAAATGATCCTCATTAAATTGTAAACAAAATTTGTCCTATATCTTATTTTGATAGGCTGGACGGTTTTCAAGCTGTAGGTAGTTAAAAAACTAAAATGAAATTTTTCATCAGATTAACGACAATATAGTCATTATTTATTGGAATGAAGTAAATAAAAAGCTGTAGGTGGAATCATTAGGGGTGCACTAAGAAAGGATTTTTCAAAATTTACCCCCTAAGGGGTCAAATAGGGGTTCAAAGTTTGTATGGAGAGTCTACGATTTTAGAAGTAAGAGATTTTAAACTTCATGTTTAGACTCTTTATTAGATTACAAGAAAAGTAATTTCACCGTTTTTCGAAATTAATCCCCTAAGGGGTTTAAATGGGGGTTGAAAGTTTGTTTATCAACGCACAGCCCAAAGCGCTGGTCCTAGGAATTCCAAATTTAGCACGTAGGTTCCTTATAAGGTCTAGGAGTGCACTAAGAAAGGATTTTTCAAAATTCATCCCCTAAGGGGTTTAAATGGGGGTTGAAAGTTTGTATATCAACGTACCGCCCAAACCGCTGGTCCTAGGAATTCCAAATTTAGCACGTAGGTTCCTTATAAGGTCTAGGGGTGCACTAAGAAAGGATTGTCCCAAAGAAACTCTACAAACTACATATACAAATTTTCAACCCCCAAAAACACATAATTACCACACTATTGAGTAAGTATGGTCATGAAATAGATAAACATCATTGCTAGTGATAGGAAACCGGGTCTTTGGTGGTTGTTATGCGATTGTTTCTTTTCTTCTTGTTTTGGTTGATGTTGTTGTTCGATGGGAAGAAGGGATAACTTCACCACGGGTCTTTTTAGAATGCCGTTTTTTGTTTTTAAAGTTACTACTCTTACGTAATCGTCTTTACCAGGATGGACGTCCATCACTCGACCCATCGCCCATTTCCCGGGAGGAAGGTTGTCTTCGTGGATTATCACCATGTTTCCGATCTCAATATTTTGTTGAGGAACTTGCCACTTCTTTCTCGCTGTTAAATTTGTTAGGTATTCCGTTTTCCACCTTTTCCAAATGTCCTAGAACAACTTCTGACTTAGATGCCAACGGGTTCGTGCATCTTCTTCGGTTTCTATGATTGTTACTCCTGGTCTTCCTGCAGATAAAAAGTGGGCTGGAGTTAAGAAATCAAGATTCTCTACGTCGTTGCTTAACGGGCACAACGGACGGGAGTTAAGGCACGCTTCGATTTGTGCCAAGATGGTGTAGTACTCTTCGTACGTTAGCTTCTGCTCTCCAACCACACGTTTAAGATGGTGCTTAAGGGATCTACAAGCCCTTTCCCAAAGCCCTCCTGCGCTGGGGTTAGCGGGGGCATTGAAGTGCCATTCAATGTTCATTTCAGTTACTTCTGTCAGAAAGTTGCTGTCTATGATGCGGTGCAGATGTTGATGTTCCTCTTGCAGTACCCTGTTTGCTTTCACGAAATTTGACCCATTATCTGAGTAAATATGGCATGGGGCTCCTCTTCTCGATGCCATCCTCCTTAGTGCCGCCAAAAAGGCTGAACTCGTCATGTCAGTGACTAATTCCAGGTGCACCGCCTTAGTCACCATGCAGACAAAGATTGCTACATATCCTTTAATTGTTCTTGCTCCTCTTCCTTTGTTAGCTTTGATATCTACAAATCCGGTATAGTCAAGCCCCGTATGGTAAAAAGGCTTGGCCAGATTGCATCGAGCGGCGGGTAAATCCCCCATAAGTTGATGTTGTTTCCTGCCCTCCTGTTTGCGGCAAGTTACACATTTTCTGAGTTCTTTTTTCACCGTATCGTATCCACCAGTTATCCAATATTCTTGTCTCAGGGCTGCCAATGTTAGCGTGGCACCTCCATGTAATGTTAATCTATGTGCTCGGTCAATAAGTAGGGTGGCCAGGCGGGAATGTTTTGGAATAATCTTCGGATGTTTCATCTCTTCGTTTAAAAAAGCTTGGTTAAGTCGCCCGTGCACTCTTAAGACTTGTTGTTGATCGACGAATGGTCGTAAGTCTTTTAATTTACTTTGCGACTTCACACCTTCGTGCTTGCGCAAGTGATCTAATTCCTCTTTAAAATCACGTTGTTGTACATATTTAATTATTGTTAATTTAGCTTTACGTAGCTCATGTAATGTGAGATAGCTCGGGCGTTGTTTTTGTTTAGGTGTCAATGCTCTTTGTATCCATGCTAGTATGCGTATTATTTTATCGAATGAGCTATATTTTTGTAATAATTGTTCGATAATGTTTTCGTCAGTGTTGGAATGTTGCACAATATTGGATTGGAATGTTTTCTTTTCTTGTTCTGTTGTAAATGTTTCGGGCTGAATGTTTTCCGACTGGAATGTAGATAACCAAGCCGGCCCCGTTTTCCATAACGATTGTTCAGTTAGCAATTGTGACATATACAAGCCTCGACTCGCGGCGTCTGCTGGATTCTCGTTTGTTTTTACATAACGCCACTGATCTGCGGGCATGATTTCAGTGACTTGTTTTACTCTGTTTGCTACAAAGGGTCTCCAACGGTCGGGCTCGCCCTGTAGCCATCCCAAGACCACTTTAGAGTCGGTCCAGCCGTATGTGTGGAGTTCGTGTTGATTTAATGCTTGTTTCACTTTGTTCATAAGTTTCGCTAGTAAATGGGCTCCGTTTAATTCCAACTTCGGCAATGTTATTTTTGTTTTTAAAGGCACGAGTTTTGTTTTGGCTGCAACTAGCACCACCTTGTTCTGGTTTTTAATGCGTGCGTATATAACACACCCGAAAGCAGCCAGAGATGAGTCACAGAAACCATGAAGCTCGATGACGTCATGTTCACTGCAATTAAACCACCTCGGAATTTCGTATTCGTTTATCCTGCTTAGGTCTGCTTGTGCCTTTGTCCACTCTTTGTAAATGTTTTCGGGAACTTCGTGATCCCACGGAATGTCCGATTTCCACACGGATTGAAATAATAACTTCAATTTTGCTACTACTGGCGCTACCCATCCTAGAGGGTCAAACAGTTTCGAAATTTCAGATAAAAGCGTCCTTTTTGTTAATTTTGTGTGTTTTGTTACTTCGTACTTGAAAGTAAATATGTCTTCATTTTGATTCCAACGAATTCCAAGAGTTTTAGGTACCCCTTCCGACTTGAGGTTAAAAATGACGCTACTGTTGTCCTTTTCTTCTGTTATATCTTGTAATAATTCTAAATTGTTGGCTGACCATTTTCGTAGACGGAACCCTCCTGCCTTCAATAAAAGATCGAGGTCTCTTATCATTTTTCTTCCTTGTTCTATGGAGTACGCGCCATGGACCAAATCGTCCATATAAAAGGAATCTCGCAGCACCTTTGATGCTTCCGGAAACTTTTCCTGTTCATCTTCAGCCAATTGCTTGAGCGTCATCATTGCCAGGAATGGCGCTGCCTTTGTTCCGTACGTAACTGTTCTTAGCTCAAATGTTTGAATCGGTTGTTCTGGAGATTCACGCCAGATTATCCTTTGCAATGTTGCGTCTTCGTCATGTATCCTGATCTGTCGGTACATTTTCTCAATATCTGATGTGTAGGCGTATTGGTACTGTCTCCATTTTTGTAGTAAAAATTGTAAATCTTGTTGCAAATTTGGACCCTTGTACATAAGGTCATTTAAGGAGTGCCCTTCCGAATTTTTCGCTGACGCGTTGAAAACGACACGGTAACGTGACGTCAACGATTCTGCTCTTTCTACACCGTGATGCGGTAAATAACATTCGAGTGTTTTGTTACCCTTTGCTAGCGTCATATGTTTTAGGTCGGCATATTCATTCATAAATGTTTTGTAGTCGGATGCTAACTTAGGCTGTTTTTCAAATTTTTGTTCCAAGTTGCGAAATTGGGCTAAAGCTTTTTGTTTTGATGCTCCTAGTTTTTCCTCAAAATTCGGTTTCATTGGTAGTCGCACTGTATACCTCCCGTCTTGATTACGCATAGTTGTTTCGTGATAATATTTGACACATTGTATCTCTTCCGATGATAAGTTTTCTTCTTCTGTTATATCTTCAACTTCCCAGAATTGTTGTAAGCTTTCAAGGTTATCTATTACTACGTTACAATGAAATGTTTTTGCGTTTCCAGAAAGCACCCAACCCAATCTTGTTTGTTGCGCTAAGGGTTGAGAAATATCCTCACTTTGTATAATTCCGTTCATAATAATGTTTTGAAAGATGTCAGCTCCTAATAGCAAGTCGACCGGCCTGCTTATGTAGAACTCTGGATCGGCCAAGTCAATGTTTTGAATGTTGGACCATGATGGCTTGTTAAATGTTTTATTTGGAAGATTTTTAATTAAGTTGTTCATGATTACTACTTCTGCATTGAATTTGTAATCGTTGTAAATAGACTTGCATGTTATGTTCATTTTTCCCTTGCAGTTGTTTTCTTGTTGACCTATTCCAAAAACCATTCCTCGGCATCTTTCTCTCTTGATCCTTAATGTTTGGGCGGCTTGTTCCGATATCAGTGAAATCTGAGACCCCTGGTCTACTAGGACTCGCATGTTATAGTATGTTCCGTCAGCTCCCAGTACTTTTACCTGGGCGGTGGCTAGTAAAATCTCGCAATGTTTGTCTTGAGGCTGCGCCACGTGCGTCGTGTTACCTACATGTTCCTTACTGTGTGACGTCATAGGTGTGGTCGTTGACTTACTTAATGCTTCATGTAAAATAGTATTGTGCGGCGCTTGGCAATTGCGACACTTTTTTGTGGAGTTGCATGCTTTTCCATTATGCGAAAATAAGCAATTTGCGCATAGCGATAATCTATTTACTGTATTTAATTTTTTGTCATTCGGCATCTGTAGAAAAAACTTGCAATTGTAGATTCCGTGTTCGCCTTTGCATAGTGGGCACTTGAAACCCGATACATGATATGTTTTAGCTATTGGGAAATTTCCGTTGTTTTTATAATTGTTGAATGCATTAACCGATTTACGATAATTTGAGTTATGTTGCTGAATATTTGTTAATTGTTGCGTGTTAGATTTTTGCTGTCCCTCTTGACGGCGACGAGCTGATGTTTCTAGGGTTGTAAATTTGGTTTCCAAGAAGTCTAGAAGCTCTTGTAGTTTCGGCATCTCTCTGGTGTTTTTCAGTGATTCCAAATAATCGGTGTAGGTATCTGTATCTAACTTTTGACACAATATGTGTACTAAAAGCGGATCCCAGGTTGAAATATCTAACCCCAGATTTTTTATAGCATTCAAAGTTTCCATCGAGACATCATGCATCTTTTTAATTTGAGACATGGAATTTTGTTGTATGTTTGGTAGGCTAAATAAGATGTTCATGTGTGACGTAAATATCATCCTTTTGTTATCATAGCGATGATTGAGAATTTCCCAGCAAGTTAAGTAGTTTTCGGATGTAATGGGCAAATGTTGAATAAGCCTCTCGGCTTCGCCTCTGAGTTTGGATTTTAAAAACTGCATCTTTTGCGCATTCGATAATGTAGGGTTAGTGTGAATAGCCTCGGAGAATAAGTCCTTGAATGAGACCCATAAATTGTAATTTCCGTTGAAGATCGGAATCTCTAGAGTAGGGGTCGTTTTTTCCCTATGCGATACTGACCACATCTGTTTGTTAATATTTTTCTTCAAAATGTTGTATTGAGCCTCATACCTCGCAAAACGGTCCTCATATGTTAAATTTTCGCCATTCAACTCGCTATCGATCTCTAAGTGGAGCGCATCGATCGCTGCCCATCTGGTGTTCAATGCTTTCAATGCGTCTTCATACTCCCATTTAGCAGAGAGCGTCTCTATGTTAATGTTACTCACTGTTCTCTGAAATGCTCTAAAGTTCGCCTCTTGCTTGCGAAGTGCCTCATCTATGCGACTATGGACTCCTTGACTTTTGTACGTCCCTTGCCCCGCTTCTTCGATATAATGTTGCTTTGATGTTAGTTCATTTGTTTGTCTGGATGAATCAAGTGGCCCCTGTGCGTGGTTGCGTGGACCCACTCCCTCCTCTTGTGGTTTTGACGACCCTTGTCCGTCCATGTTCGAGCCCGCCTGTGATTTATCTCCTTTTCGTTCAGATCTCATCAAAGTCGGTGCGCTTCCTTTGATTTTGCGATACTCTTCATGAATTAATTGCTTCAGAACACCATACATTTCCTTCGTTGCTTCGTAATGTTTCTCTGTAAAATAGGTATCTGTTTGGCTTGCCTCCATACAAAGCCTTTCATGATTGAATTGAAATTCTTTCCATAACTCTTCTAACTTGTTTAATTTCCTGCGTAGATACTCTTCATTAGCCTTTCTCTCCGCTCCATCTTTTTTAAAGTTTGTTAAACTTGACTTAATTTCCTCCTCTATCAAGTACTGATTTTCTTGTACGGAATCAGACATCTCGATGTTAGTGTTATAAAATATGGAAAGATCTTACTTGAATGTCTCCTGTCGTTGAAATCACCTGACCCGAACTGATGAAAGTTCACCTCTGCTGTTCCACCTCTGCTACCACTGTTAAGTCCACTACTACTGCACACTGCACTACCCAAATGTTCTGCTAGTTCATGCACCTCCCCCGTCAACACTTAGGCCAGTACCGACGCGCGAGGTACTTTGTTCGAAGGACCAAAATGTTGGGGGTGCGAGTGTGTGAGAGTGATTTGTTAAGAAGTCCGGAATTAAGTTTTCAATATGTTTATTTATAAAACACAGGTTAAAGTAATAATGTTACAAAAATGTTAAAAATGTTAGTTGAATGCACCCGGTCGCGGCGGCTCCGAAATATGCATTGAATCGCCGATATGGCGTAAGTAGGTCGCCGCGGCCCGTGTCACATGTTTGGTGCATGTGCACCGAACAGTTAGGAAGCTAGCTAGTATTTTCATAGAAGCGGCAGCGACGCTGCAGGGAACAGTGGTTACCCTCGTCGTTGGCGAGCTGCTGGGCCTCCGTGGCGAAGCTGATGCAGGGGTCCTTGAGGCTGAACAGCGCCCAGGACTTGGCCTTGAAGCTGTTCCCGTGGAAGCACGCCAGCGAGATGTTCGCGCCGTGGAGCTCCATCGTCCCGCCGAGCACCGCGCCTGTTACAGCAATTTTATTATTAGTAAATGGATACTACAAATCTGTTGTATCTGCGTAGTTTGTGCGGGCAACACTAGTGAGGGGGTATTTGTTATCTGTGGTGTGGGCTAGATGGGAAATAAAAGACGTGTTTATAATCTGGTTGTGTTAATTAATTCTCCAGTTTTTAACACATTAGTGCAGTATAATCCGATATACAACAAAATCAAATTGCGGGGTAAAGTTAGTTGGTATTAAATAGAAAACATCTTATCATCCCGGGTCTCTAATTCCCCCATTTGATGGCATAATGGTATTGCTGTAGTGCTTAATGTTTTTGTAAGAGAAACAGGTGAGTTTCTTCGGGCGCTTCTTCACAACAGTAGCACCAATAGAATCAGACCTGTAAAAGAGCCCTTGAGGCCTACTTGCGAAAATTAATGTTTTGTTTTGTCTCACCGTCAGGCGGCAGCGCGGGCAGCTGCATGCCGACGGCGGCGCGCAGCACCTCCTGCCAGTGGCGATGGTGCCGCAGCTCCGCCGGCTGCCCCTCGCTCGCCCCCGCCCCCGCGCCCGCGCCCGCTCCCGCCGCCGCCGGCACTGGGGCGCCACCCGCCCCTGCTGGACACACAAACGTTTTGGATACAACTTTACGAATGTACGAATGTTACGAATGTAGCGCGTTGCAGCGGATGCTACGCCATCTAGGGGCTCACTGGGTTCCGAAAAACTGAATACGCTAAACAGAATGCATTCAGCAAATCCTAGGCTCGTCGTGGTTTCGCCTGACCAGGCATGGGATAAACCAAATCAGTACAGTTCGGCATTTCTTACCCACACAATATCAGCAATTTCGGGTCTAAGCTTACAAGGTTTTTTACAGGTTTCCAATTGATTCCAATTAATTAAAACTTAGTTTCCCACATTCAATCACACTTTCTACACCTTAACTGGCGCTTATTGCACAGTATGCTGTTCCGCTCTGCTCTGGCTCTACAGTAAACCAGCCCCGTTGACACAACTATATTTAGCCTCGCCAACTGCTTTGTGGTGGAGACTGTTTCCGATGGAGATCTGTCTTCGTGTTTCTCTGTTTTGTGTATTTTCAATACAATACAAATAATGTTTTACAATACATATATTACAAAGGTACATGCCAGGCAGGCAGGTGCAGGTCGGGGTAGGTGTATTGCCTCACATGTGACTGTAATGTAATGATCTAATGATGTGTTATCCGAATATTTATTTTTATTTTATGCCACTCCTGGCCATAAAGTGACTTTTTCCGCACGCTACGCGTACAGAAAAAGCCGCTTTCTGGCCAAGTGTAGACATATTTATTTTATTCCTTTATTTGTATAATAACTCACGTTCTCTTTTGTTCCTCGCCGGATACGGATGCAGCGCGGACAGCACGCGGCGGGAGGAGTTGAACTGCTGCGTGAAGAACTCCTCAAGCTTGTACTGCATCTTCAGCAGGTCCGGCGTCGTGCTGCGGCTCATGAGCAGCTGGAGCTGCTGCCACAGCAGCGTGCCGTGCGTCAGGATAATCGCCGGCCTGGGGAGACACTTGGGGGTATAAAAACTAACAATAGCTAGACATACTCGTAGCTAGTGATTGGACGGCCCTGGGCTCGATGGATACGGTCTGCGCAGAAATGCACTCTGTAGTGATCGATGGGGCCTATATCCACCAGTGGACTTCCGAGGCTGATAGATACATAGCTGGACGTCATCATCATCATTTCAACCTTGAGACGTCCACTGCTGAACAAAGGTCATCCTTACAGACTTCCACAAGAACGACCGCACGCTTTTTATGCATCCGTTGACATCGACTTTAACCAGGTCATCAGACCATCTTAGGGGGGTCGACCTACGCTGCGTCCTCTGATTTGCGGTCACCATTCGAGGACCTTTACCCTCCGGCGATCGGTTCTGGGGAGAGCAGTGGGTAGAAAATGGAGTACCGGTAGACAACCGTCACCCAAATTACCAGCGACAGTCAACTAAATCAGCCAGTTAGCAAGCATGTTTATTTTTATTTAAGTTAGACGATTATCCAGCCAGTTAGCTAACTATCTCAGCGACCCGAAACGTTAGCCGGCCTCAGCTCGCTTCAGCTTGATTATTCAGCCTGCTAGCCAGTGAGTTACAGGTACTAGCAACACTCACCGCGCGGTGTGCTGCCGCCGCCTGGCCTGCTGCTTGTTGCGCCACAGCCACTCGTCCCGCAGCTTGCACTGCAGGGCCGACACTCGCGCCAGCAGCACGCTGGTGCCCATGTACTCTAATCGCAGCTCCAGGGCGGCCAGGCGGACGCCGAATGTGTGGCCAGGGTTGCAGCCAGGTTCCTCTTCTATGTGAACTGTGGAACAAAATATTTCAATTACAAAAATATCCTAAAAATATATTCGCGTTACACGCCTGGCAGCACATCATCAGAGTCAAATTCGAGTGATGAAAGTCGGTATGATACTTTAAACAGGGCATTTATTCGCAATAGGGATTACACACGATCAATCAATCAAAGGACAATACAACAACAGGAAGAAAACATTTCTAAAACTTCGTGGGAGCTGCAGAGAAATTTAAAGGAGTTGTTTATTTCCGAAACCTGAAAAATAATTCAAGAGGTACCAGAAAACTTAATCTTATATCTTAGTAGGGACCAAACTGGTGGTTTATGGGCGACAGGGTTAAAAACAAAGAACTATTATACAAAAAAATTAAAAAAATTGGAAACCCAAATAGAACTTTACTCTCTCGAGACCTTGAAGGTCGAATTGGTATCTCAACAGCACAGGTCAGGAATCCAAGTTGGTGTTCTGTATCTCACCGTATGTGTGTATGTCGGCGAGCGAGATGGCCCCGCCCACGATGCCGCCGCGCGCGTCGAGAGAGGAGCCCGCGAGCGCCACGCACACCAGCATGTTGCGGTGCCCCGTGCTGCCGATGCTGAGCCGCCCCGTGCAGTTGAAGTCTCGGCTTTGCCAACTGCAGAGAGAACAGTTATTACACCGCCCAGCAACACTTTCAGACTTCGCCTATTTACAACTAGCATTTACAACGGCTTCGCCTGCGTTGTTGTCCCAAGGGAACTATTTACCGGGATATAAAGTATCCTATATTTCAATCCAGGACTTGGTCTACTTGCATGCCAAATTTCCATCCATCCAGTTGTTACCCCGTTATTTAGTAACAAACATCCAAACATCTTCACAAACTTCCGCATTTATAATATTAGTAGGACATGCTGATCGCTGACGGTGCGTTTATGTTATGCGTGAGTGGAGGCCTAGCCCCCACACAGTCCGTGTTGAACTGTTGGGGCCCCTTGACTAGAGGCTACAGACTGGCAATGTTATAAAAAAAGGTGCGTTTATGTGGCAGAATGTGTGTAGAAAAAGTTACGCAGGCGGCTCGGGAAGTTTCTGTGTTGGCCGATTTTTAGAAAATCTCAAGAGACGCTGGGAAGGCCGCGTTGATATGTCCACAATATGAGCGTCAGAATGTTATTTTTATGTTTAATTTAATATTGCATTGTAGGTTAGTTTAAGTGTTTTTGTACCTGACATTTCCCATGACGTTTCCCATATTCATATGCACGTTGAGCTTGGTGAAGTTGACCGCGAACAGCACCAGCGTCTCCCAGGCCGCGTTGCTGGCTGTCGACGTCGAACCGTTCTCTACAACGAAAAGCAACCTTATTACCAAGCCCTAGAACACATAATGGATTAATGATAGGAGTGTGTAAATTTACCTTTGGGTTTTTGTAGGTCTAAAGTCTTCTTTTCTCTTTGCGGTAGGACAGGGGATACCGGGACGTTGTTGCTCGCAGGCCTGAAAGCAAGATTTACTTATTACAATCACAATTGTATTCTTTGTATACTCATTACCTGAAAATATCATCGTTTTAAACCGATTAAAGATTGGTCTCATTTTTAGGGTTCCGTAGCCAAAATGGCAAAAACGGAACCCTTATAGTTTCGTCATGTCCGTCCGTCTGTCTGTCTGTCCGTATGTCACAGGCATTTTACTCAAAAACTACATTATGGATATTGATGAAATTTGGAATATATGTCTTTCATGAGCCGCTACTTAGTTTGGTATATAAATAATTAAAATAAATATTTTTAGGGAGGGCACTCCATACATGTTAAAGACAGTAAAAAAATTTTTTTTCAGCAAATATCAACGTGTGGTACATAGTTCGACAGCTTTTTAGAAAACACTATTAGGTTCCTAAGTAATGTTTTTGATTAAGTGAATGTATTTGGAAATAATCGCTCCGAAAGTTGTGTAAATTGTGTCCCCCCCCCCCTCTATTTTCTAAACCGTGCGTCCGAAAAATATGAAAAAAATCACGAAGGTAACGCTTAATTAATACTTTCAACGAAAATTATTTTCAACAAGATCGAATGTACCGTTTTTGAGTTATTGCCGATAAACTGCGCTTCTCAACAAAAGGACGTAATTGCTATGAAGATACGCTTTTTTGTTGTTGTACTTTTTTTACATCGTATTTTTTATTTACCTTATAGTTACAGCTATGGAACCCTACACTGAGCATGGTCCGACATGCTCTTGGCCAGTTATTTTTTTCAAAATTACTTTTGCTGACATGATCTCCAGGAATTGACAATATTTCAAATTTTCTACTCCTTCATTTTATGAGCTGGATAGAAAATAGGTGGAATTTTAAGCTACCCGTATTTTTTCTTTTTCGTTTTAACTCAATTTTTCAATTAAAAATAGCAGTTTGAAAAGTAGCTCATTCTAAAAGGGCGTATGTAGAAAATGACGTCACTTTCCCAACTAGAATCCAGAGCGACAATTACGATTTAAAAAAACTAGAATACAGAGCGACAATTACGATTAAAAAAATAACTGTCAGGCGTTACAGCGTTGTCAACATAGGAAGTTCGGGAAGACAACGATGCTTTTGCTCCTCTTATTTGGGCTGGATTATATTTATCACTTGCCGATGTGTACTCCATCATCATAATTTCAACACGCGGCAGATTCGTGCTATCAGCCTGAGAAAAACCTTCTGATGTCTTCATTATATGAAAAAAATCGGTGTCCGGTAAAAGAATGCCAAGTTAATAATGTTTGAATGCGTTATCGGAGTCCAGTGGGAAAGTGCCAAGTCTTTTAAGGTCTTCGAAAACGTGCAAATGAACCAACGGTAAGAAAATTAAACTTCTAAAGCCGCTAAGCAGTTGTAACAATTTTCAAAACAAATAAACGTCAGACGGCAAGTATGTCAGAAAATGACAACCGGATACCATACACTTTTTAATCGTTTCAGCACTAAGGTCTCTCTCGATAATGCAGGGAAAATGACGTCACACTTCCGGTTCACACTAATTGACGATTTTTTCCAAAATGAATGGGAAAAAAAATCCAAAAATATTTTTTTTGAGCATAAAATACAGTTTTACCCAAATGGTTTTCGAATTAAGATCTTTTGAAAATATGAAATGTTGTCAATTGAGGGAAGTTCTCAAATATAACAAGATCGAATGTACCGTTTTTGAGTTATTGCCGATAAACTGCGCTTCTCAACAAAAGGACGTAATTGCTATGAAGATACGCTCTTTTGTTGTTGTACTTTTTTTACATCGTATTTTTTATTTACCTTATAGTTACAGCTATGGAACCCTACACTGAGCATGGTCCGACATGCTCTTGGCCAGTTATTTTTTTCAAAATTACTTTTGCTGACATGATCTCCAGGAATTGAGGGAAGTTCTCAAATATTATAGGCACGTGTTTAACAAATTTAGTATTTTTTTTTATAATAAATATTTCGTGCATTTACTGGCGTCGTATTGATTTAATGTTTAAGCTCGGGTTTTTTAGGTATTATTTAAATTATTATGGACTGAATAAATAAACAAATGTAGTGAGGAACGTGATGGATCGGAGTCGATGGTGGGAATGTATTCGTGCCAGAACGATGACCACCAACCACGATCACGAATCATGATGGAAACAACTAAGGCCTCCTCACACTGGACTACTAGTGGTAGCCACTAAACGTCCTACTAAACAAGGAGCTTGTCCGCCACAAGCTAAGGGTGAAGATTTTGATACATTTTGTATAGCGCCGGCGCACGCGTGCTCGAGGCCGCGTTCGGGCACAAGCTGCGGGAGTGGCTCTACTCGTGGCCGCGTTTAGTGGCCCAATATGCGGCCGCTCTAAGAATAATAGGTACTTTCCTGACAGATCAAATCAGTTACTTTTTATGAAGCGTCAAAACGCTCAGATAGTATGAAGTTTGTATGGAATAAAAGTGAAATGACGTCATTTTACTCAAACATCAAATCACCTTCGTATTTATAGGCTTTGATCTTTTAAAAATCGTATCGTCGCAGTAATTTATATTGACTACAGGCAAATACGCTATTGAATGACTGATAGCATGGGCTTCAGACCTGGGCCGCTCGACGCTGAGGTCGCCGAGGAACATCCGGCGCACGATGGTGCGGCGGTACCACGCCTTGGGGAACGCGAGGATCTCGCCCAGCCGCCGCATGTCGTATTTGAACCAGGCTGAACCCACGTCCACGATCGCTGGAGACGCAACAACCGGATAAGTATATTGTTAAAGATTCATCATGATTAGATTATTATACAAATTAAAATAAATAGCAGGACGTATCATCGCTAACAGATAACTGAAACACATCTAGTGTTCTTTTAGGTATTTAAAAAAAGGTAAACAAAAAACCCACGTGACTCAGATCATTAAGCGAATGGTATTATGACTATTATGCCACAGCCGTGGCATAATACCATGAGCATACTTAAGACCCTTAATGATATTACTGAATATAATGATCCATTAGAGAATCTTTACAAAAACTGTATTCATTTGAAAACCACACAGCAGCCTTCGACTGATCCTATTTCGTCAGTCCAGTTTCCTCGACCTTGACAGATATTGTGGAACTTCACGAACTCCACATTAATGCTGAGCGAGTCTTTCTTCTCCGTGTGAGACTTGACCATTACAGTTCCTGGGGCCTAACGCCTTGCCTCTATACAGATGATCTTGAGACCTAATATAAAGTAACACTTACTTGAAAACCTCACAGTCGCTTTAGACTGATCCTGCTCCGTCTGAAAGTCCAGTTTCCGCGACCTTGACAGATGAAACTTGACGAACTCCACATTAATGCTGAGCGAGTCTTTCCTCTCCGTATCAGACAGGGGTGACCACTGCGGTTCCTTGAGGCTGGACTTCTTGCCACCGTACGGATGGAAGATGTAGACCGAGAAGTCGGCCAGGCAGCCCGTCACGCTGAGGCCGCCCATCGCGACTGCCGGAAGAGCCGTTTCTCTGGAAAGATTTTGAGAAGTTTAAGGTTAGTCAGGTTTCATATGATTTCCAGGGACGGCAAAGATAGCCTAGCTCGCCCAAATGGCTGCGGATTCACTTGTCGCGCGACTAGATATGTAGATAGATCTATTGACTGTGCGGTTCAGAGTAAATTATGCTAGTTAGAGTCACACTTGCGATTTGCGAGCGAGCTGCGGGCGAGTTAGAAGCGAAGTTCTATACAAATGTGTCCGCCGCGGCTGGTTTTATATAGAATCTCGCCCGAAAATCGCAAGTGTGATATCGTTCGAGAGTGACAAGCCAAAGTAAAGCGAATCGTCAATGGGAACTTCGCGGTCGGGGGACTTGGAACATGGAGGGTTGCCGTAACGTCACGCGGGCAGGCACGAGAGCGGCACGTGGAGGGTCGCCGTGACGTCAGCACTGGTGACGTCACCGGGCGGTACTCACTCCATGGCACGCTTGGAGCTGAACACGATGCGCAGCGACGGCAGCTGCAGCAGGCACTCGACGCGCGACGCGGGCAGGCACGAGAGCGGCACGTGGAGGGTCGCCGTGACGTCAGCACTGGTGACGTCACCGGGCGGTACTCACTCCATGGCACGCTTGGAGCTGAACACGATGCGCAGCGACGGCAGCTGCAGCAGGCACTCGACGCGCGACGCGGGCAGGCACGAGAGCGGCACGTGGAGGGTCGCCGTGACGTCAGCACTGGTGACGTCACCGGGCGGTACTCACTCCATGGCCCGCTTGGAGCTGAACACGATGCGCAGCGACGGCAGCTGCAGCAGGCACTCGACGCGCGACGCGGGCAGGCACGAGAGCGGCACGTGGAGGGTCGCCGTGACGTCAGCACTGGTGACGTCACCGGGCGGTACTCACTCCATGGCACGCTTGGAGCTGAACACGATGCGCAGCGACGGCAGCTGCAGCAGGCACTCGACGCGCGACGCGGGCAGGCACGAGAGCGGCACGTGGAGGGTCGCCGTGACGTCAGCACTGGTGACGTCACCGGGCGGTACTCACTCCATGGCACGCTTGGAGCTGAACACGATGCGCAGCGACGGCAGCTGCAGCAGGCACTCGACGCGCGACGCGGGCAGGCACGAGAGCGGCACGTGGAGGGTCGCCGTGACGTCAGCACTGGTGACGTCACCGGGCGGTACTCACTCCATGGCACGCTTGGAGCTGAACACGATGCGCAGCGACGGCTGCTGCAGCAGGCACTCGACGCGCGACGCGGGCAGGCACGAGAGCGGCACGTGGAGGGTCGCCGTGACGTCAGCACTGGTGACGTCACCGGGCGGTACTCACTCCATGGCACGCTTGGAGCTGAACACGATGCGCAGCGACGGCAGCTGCAGCAGGCACTCGACGCGCGACGCGGGCAGGCACGAGAGCGGCACGTGGAGGGTCACCGTGACGTCAGCACTGGTGACGTCACCGGGCGGTACTCACTCCATGGCACGCTTGGAGCTGAACACGATGCGCAGCGACGGCAGCTGCAGCAGGCACTCGACGCGCGACGCGGGCAGGCACGAGAGCGGCACGTGGAGGGTCGCCGTGACGTCAGCACTGGTGACGTCACCGGGCGGTACTCACTCCATGGCACGCTTGGAGCTGAACACGATGCGCAGCGACGGCAGCTGCAGCAGGCACTCGACGCGCGACGCGGGCAGGCACGAGAGCGGCACGTGGAGGGTCGCCGTGACGTCAGCACTGGTGACGTCACCGGGCGGTACTCACTCCATGGCACGCTTGGAGCTGAACACGATGCGCAGCGACGGCAGCTGCAGCAGGCACTCGACGCGCGACGCGGGCAGGCACGAGAGCGGCACGTGGAGGGTCGCCGTGACGTCAGCACTGGTGACGTCACCGGGCGGTACTCACTCCATGGCACGCTTGGAGCTGAACACGATGCGCAGCGACGGCTGCTGCAGCAGGCACTCGACGCGCGACGCGGGCAGGCACGAGAGCGGCACGTGGAGGGTCGCCGTGACGTCAGCACTGGTGACGTCACCGGGCGGTACTCACTCCATGGCACGCTTGGAGCTGAACACGATGCGCAGCGACGGCAGCTGCAGCAGGCACTCGACGCGCGACGCGGGCAGGCACGAGAGCGGCACGTGGAGGGTCGCCGTGACGTCAGCACTGGTGACGTCACCGGGCGGTACTCACTCCATGGCACGCTTGGAGCTGAACACGATGCGCAGCGACGGCAGCTGCAGCAGGCACTCGACGCGCGACGCGGGCAGGCACGAGAGCGGCACGTGGAGGGTCGCCGTGACGTCAGCACTGGTGACGTCACCGGGCGGTACTCACTCCATGGCACGCTTGGAGCTGAACACGATGCGCAGCGACGGCAGCTGCAGCAGGCACTCGACGCGCGACGCGGGCAGGCACGAGAGCGGCACGTGGAGGGTCGCCGTGACGTCAGCACTGGTGACGTCACCGGGCGGTACTCACTCCATGGCACGCTTGGAGCTGAACACGATGCGCAGCGACGGCAGCTGCAGCAGGCACTCGACGCGCGACGCGGGCAGGCACGAGAGCGGCACGTGGAGGGTCGCCGTGACGTCAGCACTGGTGACGTCACCGGGCGGTACTCACTCCATGGCACGCTTGGAGCTGAACACGATGCGCAGCGACGGCAGCTGCAGCAGGCACTCGACGCGCGACGCGGGCAGGCACGAGAGCGGCACGTGGAGGGTCGCCGTGACGTCAGCACTGGTGACGTCACCGGGCGGTACTCACTCCATGGCACGCTTGGAGCTGAACACGATGCGCAGCGACGGCAGCTGCAGCAGGCACTCGACGCGCGACGCGGGCAGGCACGAGAGCGGCACGTGGAGGGTCGCCGTGACGTCAGCACTGGTGACGTCACCGGGCGGTACTCACTCCATGGCACGCTTGGAGCTGAACACGATGCGCAGCGACGGCAGCTGCAGCAGGCACTCGACGCGCGACGCGGGCAGGCACGAGAGCGGCACGTGGAGGGTCGCCGTGACGTCAGCACTGGTGACGTCACCGGGCGGTACTCACTCCATGGCACGCTTGGAGCTGAACACGATGCGCAGCGACGGCAGCTGCAGCAGGCACTCGACGCGCGACGCGGGCAGGCACGAGAAGCGGAACGTGGACGGCTGCATGTGGAACTGCACAATCACGTCGACCGGGAACGACGCGTACACGTACTGCCCGTAGGACGCGCCCTCTACAGAGTGCGAGCGCTCGCCTGCTTCCGTTTCTGCGAACAAATCCAAGGGTTCTCATAAAAAAATATCGAAAGGAAGATCCTGGATTATTGCCTCACGCAGATTAGCGAATAACATGATAATCACACATTACCGCTCAATAAAATTATGTCCACCATCTTTAAATCTAAAACCGGTATCATTGTTAAAATCTACATCGGTAAAAACCCAGATAATGACACCCAAGACGCTTTTTAACTTCTTGGTGCTCTATTGTTTAATATCTTACCAGGTGTAGGAGCAGTGAAAGACGCCTTCGTTGGTATTGGCTCCAGCGTCTGCTCCAGGAACTCCAGGATATGCGGGCTGATGACGGTCTCCTCGGGGATGCTCTGCAGGGTGATCCAGGCGAAGAGGGCAGCTTTCTTGATGCCTTTACGTGCCGGCGGCGGCGCCGGCGCAGGGGCCGGTGGGGAGAGCGGGGAGGCTACTTCTTCGTGGAGGGTCTTAGACTCGTAGTGCACCTGGAAAGGTTTATTATTAGAATATAGTGAGGCCACAAATACGTTTTAGGCATGGTGCCGCGGGCCAATTGTTAAATAGTTAATCAAAATTTGGGTCAAACGTAATGGCCCGTCCGAATAGGTTCTTTAACAAACTCTTCTAGCGTTTTGGGCTGCAGACTGAGTTACTTTGAGGTTCCGACGGGCGCCGCGGACCGCCCCACGCGCATGTAGGGTTATGTAGTGGACCTAGAGGGGCTCTTATACGCGTCTAACTCTAGTGTTGACTCTGCGGACTCACCTTGAAGTCGAGGCCGGGCACGCGGAAGACGGTGAGGTCTAGGGCCGGCGGGTGCCGCTGGTGGTGCGGCGCCTTGGCGCGGCGCGCGGCCGTGGGCGAGCCCGGCGCCTCCCCCAGCCCGCCCGACGCGGACCGCCCCACGCGCATGCGGGAACCGCTGCAATAGGGTATTTGACAACAATCAAAATAAATTCATTAACTCTAACCAGCAA
The DNA here is from genome assembly GCA_947034925.1 of Eudemis profundana. Classification (NCBI taxonomy): domain Eukaryota; kingdom Metazoa; phylum Arthropoda; class Insecta; order Lepidoptera; family Tortricidae; genus Eudemis; species Eudemis profundana. The sequence continues at coordinate 24,964,123 of OX344799.1, read as the reverse complement.
ATTACGCTTCCAAAGCAGCCCGGATAAAATCATTCAAACTTATTTTCATGCCATCAACGATTTTACAAGGACGAAAACTAAAAATAAGGCACCATGTTGAGCATGACGTCACAAGATAGTATTTCATACTAAACTGCATACTTTCGGAGCGTTTTGACACTTCATAAAAAGAAGCTGATTTGAACTGTCATCAAGTTGCCTATTACATTTATTACAAGGCTGAAATGGCGGCGGCCAATAGGTACAGTGGTGACGTTCTACTTTAAGAACAGTGACAAGTGGATCAACTTTTCCGTGTGGCTGTATCTTACAGTAGACAAAAGCTGAACAAATAGACAGGAAAAATAGCTTACATTTTGAGGTCGTCATCCTTGCTGGGTTCCTTGGTATGCAGCACGCACTTCCCGCTGTTGATGTGCACTTTCACGTCTAATTCGAAGTCAATGTTCGGCTCCGCTGTCTTCGCCTTACTGCTCTTGCCTTCCGAGCTCGTCCCTTCTGATAGCGGTAGCCTGAGAAAAACACTTTATGTTACAACAGGTTATGGGCATTTGAAAGCAGTTTAGAGTATATAGTCGACTAATCGAATTAAGTAAGCAATCATATATTTTGTTAGTTCGGAGATTGCTGCCTTGAACTGATCTTACTTAGGTTCGAATTTCCAAATTCTGTCAGGGCGCTCGCACATTACGGCCACTAAACGCGACCAGAAATGGCTCAGTTACGTGGGACGTGGTGGCCGGCGACTGTGGCAGAGTTGGGCGTGCTAGGCGAGCCACTAAGAGCGGCCGGCCGCCATCAGTGGCTCAATGTGCGGGAGGGCAAATATTCAGCGTTTTTACGGCGTTTTATTTTCGTCATTATTGTCTCAGTAAATATTGTTCAAAAAAACGATGCCTATGGTTAACTTTTTATGAAACCGAAAAACAGTCCCGAGTTTAAGTCTAGTTTTATCAAAATCGTCACGATTTGTCCTTTCGTTATAGTAAATAATCGTCGGACAACAATGATTGTCAAACCGCGTGGTCAAAACGCTCGGAGAATCGCCCGGGAGCTCTTACCTTAACTGCTCTTCTACCACAAACGGAATAAGTTACAGGGTCACTATTGGCTACTTGACAACTTTTTTCTGTGATATGTTATAGAAACACCTCTCTAATAGAAATATTACTGAAAAACCCACTTCAATATCATAAAAACTCACCGAGATACTACAATGTTAATATCACATTTTAGACTTTCCCAAATACGTGCCGAAACGCTTCCTACTGAATCCCGTTATACAGTGACGTCACTACTCATACGTTGTTTGGGGAAATCAATAACTTTGTTCTGCAACTATGTTAAAACTTGCGTTTATCGTAAGTTTCATAACAAAAGTTACTATAAATTTTATGGGTAGTTTTTAATAATTTTATACTTTTAAAATGGACTTTGCCACCCAACTTGGGAGGCTCATAAAAAAAGTAACACGTTAGTTATAAAACTGAAAACTAGAACATATTTCCTTATTATGCTTATTTTAACAGGATATTATATAATTTTTACAAATTTCAGTTAGAGTCATGTACCCAATTCCGGGCGAATACTAGTCGTACGTACCCATCTCGCCTCCTCTGCACCGGGAGCTGCGGCGGCCAGTGGTCCGGGTGCGCGGGCAGCGAGCTCTGGCGCTGCACGGGCGGCGGCTGGAACGTCACCGACCGCGCCCCGCTGCCCGAGTGGCCCCGCAGCGATGCCGACCGCGAGGGGCCTGGCAAACGATATATCGATGTCGATAAAACCATTATGCCACACCTGGCCATAAAGTGGCTTTTAACGCACGCTACGCGTACGGAAAAAGCCGCTTTCTGGCCAAGTGTAGACATAAAATTATGTACACAACACGGGAGGTAACAAAGAAAGCCCTCGATCGCATATTTACGTCCCTCGCTCGTAGCTCGGGCCGCAAACATCTGCGATCTCAGCCTTTCTTTATTTTACCACCCTAGTTGTGTGTCTATTGGAACTGTTACAGCTGATGACGTTGACGGCCAAAATACATCTAAGATACTATACTACTTTATAAAAAGAGCTTTCTTAGTTTAAATAAATAAATAAAATAAAATAATTTATTTCTGTAAGTAGGCTCTCAAGGGCTCTTTTACATGTCTTTCTTACATTCTATTATCTTCTTTTTTTTTTGTTTGTCAATGTTAAGAAAATCAAAACGTCCGTTTCACTTTAAACTTCAACATATCTTGATGGTCATTATCATCAGCAGAAAGACGTTCACTGCTAGGTGTAAGCTTCTACGCATCCATCGGACTCTGACATTATTCACCAGATCATCACTGCACATTGTGGAGACTTATACGCTGCGACTTCCGGTGCGTGGTCGCACAATTAGCACCTAAGTTTTGCAATTCTTGGAGTTATATCGGTTACATTAGTTCTTCCACTGATCTCTTCATGTTTGTGCAGAATAACTACCAGCATAGCCACTCTCCATTGAGTGATTTTGAGCTTGCTTTCCTAAAAATTTTGTGAAACCTTATCCTATCAAAATTTTAAGGAACAAAGTTGCTATAAACAAAACCCAACCCAAGAGATATCTACGTTAAACTTTGCAAGATCAATCGTAACATTCCAACATACCATTAAGCGTTTCGCTCTCCATAGAGCTCCAACTGCCTCCTTCAATGATGTCAGCCAGGCGGTTATCGTCATCTCCCAGCAGCAACGTCTCTCCAGAGTCGCCGACGTTGCCAGTCAGCACCAGGTTCGGTTCATCGGCCCTACAAACCACACAGGTTAGCCGGGTCACAGTCACAGCCCCAACTCTGCCGTCCTAGTGTAAAACGCGACTTTTTACTATGGAAGTTCATAGTAAAAAGTCGCTTTTTAGACTAGGACGGCAGAACTGCGATAGCGATCGATGTGGCGACTAACTTTGAAAACTATAAGTCCTATTAGCATACATCCAAAGAGTTGTAGATAATTTCACAACGATTATTTCAACAGTTTTTGTTGGGAGATGCTGATAATATATTTGTAATGCGTTGTCTCATTACTCATAGTTTAGTAGGCGTTTAGGTTTAAGCCTATTAAACCAGAATGACACAGAAGTCAAAGTAGATGGCAACATTGAAGGCACTTGCTAAGTGCTTCTCTGGTCGAATGGTTGAGCCGCTGGGCCGGTTATGCCGAGTTCGATTCCTGGTGTAGATCATGGGTGAACGCAATTTTTTTTGTATGTATTTTTACTTCCTGTATCTATAAGTTTTTATAAAGAAAGATAAATTCGTACTCTAAGAACTCGTTGACGTCGGGCGGCGGTTCGGGCGCTACGAAGGAACGCGAGCGGTTGGAGCCGAGTCCTAGCTTGCCCTTCGTGATGGAGCTCGCACGGACGCTCTGCCGGCGGAGTTTCTGGATCATATCTCTGTGAACATACACGCAATTAGTAGAAATTAGAATTTGGCGTGTTTTTAAAAAGTTGCAATACGAAATTGGCTCAGATTAAGGATTAGACGACCCTTTCATTTAAAGCCCCATTGTTAGAGGCACCCTGTAGAATTCGCCTGTTGACTCGATTTTTTTTCTGTCGTAAATCGATTCTACTATTTGTGAGGAACAAATATCTATATGACACCTAATACATTTGTATAAGTATAACAGCCACAAATTGTAATCCACAGTAGCAGATCGCACTGAGCATTGAAAACGCTCTATACGAAACGGGAGGAACCTATGACGTCATCGGTTCCATCGCTGTACTAAGTTGTATGAAAAAAAATTGCATTTTGCCATTTTGAGCACGAAAAAGTGCGTTTAAGCACATAGTTGTCATACATTTATTTTTTCAGTGTTATTTGAGCATTCCGAAATTGTTTTATTATAATTTTTCTTTAAGACGATAAAAAAATATCGTTTTTTTTTTAATTTTGTGGTGTCATAACTTTATATTTTTTATACATCTTTGGTTTATTTATTTTGTGTTATGATAATTTAGTATTTTCCAATCCATAAGACTATATTATGTTGTAAAATTCAACATTAGTCAACATCCGAATTGCAGAAGCAAATACCAATCTAAATAACAAAAAAGTCTCACCGTCTGAAGTCCTTGAAGACCAGTGCTTCAAGGTCATGTAGCCTCTTCATCTCGTATTCAATGGTGCTGTGGCTGGCGCCCAGGGTCCGCAGGTCATTGATGATCTTGGCCTGCTCGTTCATCTCCTTCTCGATCAGCTTGGAGCGCTTCTTCGCGTCGATGGTGTTGTCGAATACGAAGGCTGGGAGGTGGTCGGTGTATTTGCGCCGAAGGATTATACTCTCCTAGACAAAGAGGTAATCGGTTATGGGCGACATAATGACAACAAGATCTTTTCTTAGAGGTATTAACTGCCCCCGCAATTCAAAGTTGTATGTGAAGTCCCCAACTCGCGCAGGGACAGCATGGGGACTCTCATCTTTGTTAGGCCTTTACCCAACAGTGGGACGTGTATGGCTGATGACCTTGTAACTGCCTATTTTGTAGGTACTGGTATATTTTAGACTATAGATTAAGTATTTATAAAATTACCAAGAATTATTTCAGGAATTTTAAAGTTACCTGTGAATCTTTGCTGTTGTCTGCTTCATCGTCCAAATCGCTCTCGTAGTCCATTTTGAGGGGATCTTCTTCTTCGAAACCTGTAACAAAATCACACCAGATGTTAGCACACTCTCTCTTTACGTGATCTAATCAGAAATTACGAAATTCGTAGAAGAACGAAGGTGGCCGACATAGCTGCAAGAGCTAAAGTGGAAATAGGCTGGGCATATAACTCGAAGAACCGATGGCCGACGGGGCGAAAAGGTTCTCGAATGGTGACCACTAACCGGAAGCCGCAGCGTGATTCAGCTTATCATAATATGGTCTGTCGCCTCGGTTAAGGTCGCCGGAAGCCAAAGTCGGGCACCCGTTCATTGTAGAAGCCTTAAGGGGAGACTTATATACAGGAATGGACGTTACGAAATGTTGATGATGACGACGATGATGAATCTATCGAAGTAATGAATCTTTAACACGTTGCAATAAAGTTGACATTCGTTTACAAATGCAGTTAACAGTGATTGATGGTATGTATGAAGGTGCGGGGCGGTAAGTTTACCAGTGAGCATGGTGAGCGTGTGCCCGAGCGCGGAGAGCTGCTTGCCGACGTTGACGTCCAGGTGGATGTCCACGCCTTCCATTTGCCACGACACGTTCAGAAACCACTTCGCGTTTTCTACAACATGAAATACAAACCAAATGAAGACGTACCAATATACGAAGAAATTCATTTTTAAAAATGTTAGTAAGTAGCCATCAACAATCATCAGATACGCTAACTGACCAATAAGGGCTGCTAAAGATGAGACTGCCTCTTTAGATACGTAGAGTACCTATCTGTATCGAAGTGTCCGTCGAAATGTGCTAAATAGTGGTGTCGCTGGCTACTAATTCAAATGGGTAAAATTTGGTATACTGTCGCTTTATAAAATACCTACTTTAGTCATCAAACATATTAAACCTAACCTCTACCCTCCATATCAGCGCACTTCACTATCTACAACTGCAAAAAGTGCCAAATTCATTTCAGGCTCTCCTGCAACGCTAGCGCCGTTCTAGGGAGATATTGAATAATTATTTAGTGCTTTGAACTGGACACTTTCAACTGAGCCCTAAAATATATTATTGTGTTTATCTCTACGCTCCATACTTTGGCGACTCATTTCGAAAGGCAAATTTCACAGACAATATATTCCATACAGATAGTTTGGTCTTTAGACATGCGCTAGAGAAACAGATTATTCTGGGATCTGTGGAGGGCAAACGCACCAGAGTGTTCCAGCGCATTGGTGCGACGCGATCAAGAGGACTGCTTTTTAGGGTTCCGTAGCCAAAATGGCTAAAAAGGAACCGTTATAGTTTTGTCATGTCCGTCCGTCCGTCCGTCCGTCCGTATGTCACAGGCATTTTACTCAAAAACTACAAGACCTATACTGATGAAATTTGGAATATAGATGTCTTGTAGATGCCGCAACTAAGTTTGGTAGTTAAATAATAAAAATAAAAAAATCTAGGGGGGGGCACTCCATACATGTAACAGAAGCTAAAAAAATTTTTTTTCAGAAAATGCCAACGTGTGGTACATAGTTCGACAGCTTTTTTGAAAACATTTTAAGATTCTTAAGTAATGTTTTTGATTTAGTGAATACCTTTGGAAATAATCGCTCCGAAAGTTGTGAAAATTGTGTCCCCCCCCCCTCTATCTTCTAAACCGTGTGACCGAAAAATATAAAAAAAATTACAAAGATAACGCTCAATTAATACTTTCAACGAAAATTGTTTTCAACAAGATCGGATTAACCGTTTTTGAGTTATTGCCGATAAACTGCGCTTCTCAACAAAACGACGTAATTGCTATGAAGATACGCTTTTTTGTTGTTGTACTTTTTTTTACATCGTTTTTTTTACCTTATAGTTACGGCTATGGAACCCTACACTGAGCATGGTCCGACATGCTCTTGGCCAGTTATTTTAAAGCCTAACTAACTCGCGACCCAGATTGGGCGTTGCGATATTCGGACCCGGTGGTCGGCCGTGGCGTTCCCTGGAGTCGAACCAGGTCGCTTGTTCACCTCGATAGGGTCGGACTAGGTGGGGCCTGAACGCCTGGGGTCGAAGCAGGACGTTTGGCCAGGGCCACCTTGACTTTTCGCTGATTGCTCAAAGTGAGCAGCGGACCAGCGGGAAAGAGGGCGGCTAAGTGTAGCCTCTATCAGGCGGTCCATAAAACTAAGAACCGGTAGTAAGTTACCATTGTGCTTGGAAGCTATGGTGCGGCTGCAGACCTCGTAGGTGCCCTCGGACACGGAGCACACGTTGACCGCGCACTGCTCCGGGTCCGGCTTCCAGTCGTCCAGCGATGTCTCGAAGTCGTCCGCGAACCGCAGACACAGTCCTACGAAGCGGCCCTGTGTGCAACAAAAATGGGATGATTTTAAAATGATCTTGGAAAATCCGTGCTGAAAGATAGTCCTGACTAAAGGAAACGACTAACTTTAATATGGGAAAAGCAATTATAAATAAATATACTAGATCTACATATAGGTATAGATATAAGAAATCTAATTAAATGGCGCTCACCTATGGTTCGGAAAAGGACTCGAACCCGGTACCTCTGGATTTCCGGCCCAGCGTCTTTACCAATTCGACTACTGGAGCACCCAGCCAATGCCTTCAATTTTACCATCTACTTTGACCTTTGTATCATTCTGGTTTAATAGATTTTTAACCTAAATCTATATATGTAACATAAAAATGTGGTGTAATTTACCCGCATTAAAAAACTAATAAAGAAACATCATGTTTCTTTCATATAGTATACTAGACTTCTTAAATTAGGAAGTTAAAGTTATATATTTTTTTAAATAACGATATTTATATCGGGAAAAAACAGCTATTATAATAAATCAAATCACTTAGGTTAGGTGGCATAAGTCCACTTTATATCTAAGGGAAACGGGCGGGCACATAAAACTCCATTCATTTTGAAGTCAGTAATCGACGTTGACAATAAGACCGTCTCACCTTGCTGACCAGCGAGCCCGAGGAGCAGGCGGAGATGCTGGTGCTCTCCAACGTGACCACGACGGCCCCGCGGGACTCCGACTCGTACACGCCACGGCCCCACGTCGCCTGCACAAATAACACACCGTATAATCTGCCTAACTGTAGAGCCAAGGTATCAAAGGTTTGCCAATTTTATGTTAACTACTTTTACTGACATCATCACTTATATCGACATCTCTTATATCGAGAACAATTAAATACACACTTAAGTGATCATCTTAATCCTTATTACAACGAGAGGACGTTTACAAATAGTAATTTAAATGTCTTTGCTTTTACGTTACGATGCAATTTTGGAAGAAATACACAATAAAATTTATCGAGTTGCGCATCGTAAACATTTTCAAAGATGATAATATAAAACAAACGTATCTTATGTATGTATATGTGCACAGCCAACTGCTTTAGTTAGTGAAAAAGTTAATGAAAAGGCTAGGCAGCTAACCAAATGGCTAACTAAACCAGTTGGCGGCGACGCATATATCGCATTTCATAACCCTTAGATGCATAAGATACCGTGAATTTTATTTCTGAAATGTCTCAAGTGAAAATAAAATTCTTGTCAATCTCAGATTTCGTGAAGAGTTTGACAAAGTCTGAAATTGACGTTAATTTGATTTCTACTTGTGTCATTTTAGTAGTATCATTTATGATACTGTATCCACCTAAGGATTAAAATGCTTAGACTAGCTTACCATACTCAACCAAGTTTTGCTCCGTCGTCAGAGACGCGATGAACAGGCACCGGTGGAGGCAGATCATAAAAACTAGGTGTAGACCATCGGGGTAGGGGTCGGGTTGCATAAAGTTTAAGGTCATATTTTTGATACGCATACGAGGATTCGTCATACTCATCATTACGCATAACTGTAAATAGTCATACATTTATGCGCATAACGATTTTAACCATAATGTTTATGGACATACCGTGTAATGGGCATATAGTTGATATGCATACATTTATTCAAGCATACTTTATAATAGGCATACATGGGTTGCTCATACAACACTTTAACCATACTAAGTAAATGCATAAAACGCTAAACACAGAAATAGGTTGCTCATACAACACTTTAACCATACTAAGTAAATGCATAAATTGGTAAACGCATAAGCCTAATTTTAAAAGATTTTTTAAAAGTTCTCTTTTATGTTGGGTCACAGTTCTAACCTAATATACTTTTCTGGCAGCGATTCGGTTATGTGTGAGATAACAGTTCTAACCTAACCTAACCTACTTTTCTGGCAGCGATTCGGTTATGTGTGAGATATCAGTTCTAACCTAACCTAAGTTACTTTTATGACAGCGATTTGGTTTTGTGTGAGGTCACAGTTCTAACCTAACCTAACCTACTTTTCTGACAGCGATTCGGTTATGTGTGAGATAACAGTTCTAACCTAACCTACTTTTCTGGTAGCGATTCGATTATGTGTGAGATAACAGTTCTAACCTAACCTACTTTTCTGGTAGCGATTCGGTTATGTGTGAGATAACAGTTCTAACCTAACCTACTTTTCTGGCAGCGATTCGGTTATGTGTGAGATACAGTTCTAACATAACCTACCCTACTTTTCTGGCAGCGATTTGGTTCTGTGTGAGGTCACTAATATTATGTAAAGAGTAGAAATTAAAAATACTTTAATAATATAAATCGTTTCTTTTTTGAAGAACCATCGCAAAACCATTATCAAAATGTATGCAATACGATTTTTATAATCATCAATATTATGGCTTAATAAATGTATGAAATTTACAATATTACTAAATCAACTTATAATCATCAATGTTATGGCTTAATAAATGTATGAAATTTACAATTATTACAAAAACAACTTATAATCATCACTATTATGACTAAATAAATGTATGACAATTTACCTTATGGTTAAACCAATTATGACTCCGTATAATTATGACACGGAACAATTATGCCATAGGACAATTTATGCCAAAAAAAATATATGAGCATCAACTTTATGCTTAAACTGTTATGACAATCAATAATATGGCAATAGTTGTTATGCAACCAGACGGCCACCCAGACCATCGACATCCACCGATGACCACGATCCTATCCCCGAAGAGATCCCGAAAGAGAGAGAGAGAGAGCTTACCATAGGAGGCTGGTTCAGCGGTAAACATATTCCTATATCGTCGACGTTGAGCTGGAGGAACAGCGTGCTGACGTGCGGCGCCGATATTTGTGACGTCAGTTGTACCTGTCGCAAAATAACAGTTGTGTAACGTCAATTGCAGGTTTTTGTAACACTACATTTTAAAATTGTAACAGTTATAATAATGATGAGAATGTTAAGATGTATGTGTGGCGTGACGAGAATGGATATAATCAGGAAGGAGTATATAAGAGGGAGTCTGAAAGTAGCGCCAATCGTAGAAAAGTTAAGAGTGAGTAAATGTAGCTAAATGGTCACTTCAAGTAGACTCACCTTCTCGAAGCCCTGCTGCGTTGGGCTCGACCAGAAATCATATGATCAAATTTGGCCTATTTTGGAATCCCCCCCTCCCTCCCCCTTGGTGATCTTTGGTATCGCAACCCCCCCCCCCCCCCCCCCTGCCAAGATCACGTGTAATTTTGAAAATTGAAAATATTGTTGAGTAATTTCGTAGTTTTTGGCTTTCCCGTTATGTAAAAAAATTAGACGTGATCTCTTCTCGGACCCCATCGTGACCATTCGTGATATTATCACGAGATTTCTGGACGAGCCCGTTGCAGTGAGCACCTCCTTATTCAAATTGAGTCGCTTTTCATTCCAGTACTCATAGGCGTTCTTACAGTTCAAACAAACGAGAATCGCCAGGTCTACTATCACTAAATGTAGCTAAATGGTCACTTCAAGACTTACCTTCTCGAACACCTGCTGCGTCGCAGTGAGCACTTCCTTATTCAGATTGAGTCGCTTCTCATTCCAGTACTCATAGGCGTTCTTATAATTCAGCCATACGAGAATCGCCCGGTCCACGGCCACAGGCTGAATGTAGATCAGCGGTCGCTTCAGCGTGATCAACACCACCTCCTTATCTTCCCCGCTCACCATCTCATCTTGAAAGGCATTGCGCATTGCTAGAAAATAAATAATTCTGTTTATTATTCAACGAACTGTAGGAGACCTTTTTATAAATAAATATAGTTACTTATTATAAATATAATAAAATTTAGTCTTTTCATATAAAACAAAGAACAATAAGAAACTTGTAAACCTTGACAACGATCTTGAGATGCCTCGGCAAATTCTGAAATTCAAAAACTAAAACTTTACGTTCTACTCTATTTTTCAAATCTGTGCACTGAACAAAATGTGCAGTTCTTTATGATTTTATAGCGAAATATCCAAAGCCCAGTGTGCTGATATTCCTTACTGTGCTGGTTTTATTTCACGTGTTATGTAAAATCACTCGTGCGCCTGTCTCTGCACGCAATATACCGCATATAATATTGTTCTTCATAGAAATCAAATGAGGTATACACGTGACGACATTACATTTTCTCCTTCTGTTGCATTAAGGGTGTGTTTCCACTTACGCGGTGCTGCGTGCGGCGGAGAGGTACGGATCGTGAGTTGACCAACCAGTGCTCGAAATCTTCACGTGTGAATCGTTTCCACTGACGCGGAGTGAAGATTTGAAGCATTGTGAATGGTCAACTGATGGTCCTCGCTTCGCCCAACTCCGCGTAAGTCGAAACGCACCCTAACGTGACCCTTATAGTTAGAGCGATAGTTATGCGGCATATTGCAATGCTGTAAGAAGTTGAAGCGCAGCGCGGAACCTACCTATCCTCGTGTTGAAGAACGCGTATTGTTGGAACTCTGGCTCCGCTTCCTCGAACATGGCGTTGCGGATCAGCTGACCCAGACTGAGATTCAGGTCCACCTACAGAAAAAAATTGTTCATTTTAACACTGATACAAAAATCAGGAATACATTTTTTAATAATAATATTAAAGGCTAAAGTGGCCTTCCACGTCTATGTGAGTGTGATGAGTTCGAAAATCAACTTCTGGATTTTGAGAGTTTTTTCATTGTGTTAGCTTGAATTTTTTATGATAGTTTTAATGCATAAAGGATCCTAAATATACCGGTGGCTTGGCCGGTGGGTTTGTCCCGCGCTGCGACTCAAATATTGCCCGCCAGCCGGGCAGCCGGCACAGTGTGAAGGAGCCCTAAGTGTTATACATATACATATTGTTTGTGTTACTTGTGTAAGTATGCATACAAGTTACCTGTGCACGAGCGAACAGCCGCAGCGAGTGCGGCTCGGCGGGCTGCACGTTCTGCACGCGGTTGGACAGCTCGAACTCCACGGCGCCGGTCTCTAGTCGCACCGCGGAGTTGCTCGGAGTTGTCGCTGTCAGCTGGATTCGCTGTTGACAACGATCATTCAATATTTAATACTTTGTTCTGCTAGTAAAGAACATACAAATAAGGTCACTCATGAGCCGCACCTTGATCCTTATAAGTAGAGAGAAGAGGATCCTGTTGAGGGCGGACGTGGACGCCTCCTCCTCGTTCCATAGCGGCACGGGTTTCTCGCCGCCGTACACTTTCTGAACTACTTCGTTCACTTCCTGCAACATAACATTTTGTTAAAAAATTGAAATATTTTTTGTATTTTAAATAGCAACGTTATTCTGTGTGCCTCAAGTATTTATAATCACAGTTCGCCGGCTTGCTGGGTGTATAATATCAACCGGACTAACACCACTGCCGAGTTAGCACAGCTGGCCGCGAGTTCGCTTGTCGCGCGACTGAGCATGGACAGATCGTTTAATGTGTAATAACGCGAAGATTCGTGTTGACGTCTCGTTCTTTTTGTACGTCAGAGAAAGAGACGCCAACACGAATCTTCGCGTTATCGCGATGTGTATAGCCGTAGCATTACTGATAGGAAAGGCGTAGGTAGTATTTGTCATGCGACAAGGAGTCGCGCGTCACAGTTATGATAGAGGTACTGGCAGCTTCTATTGTCGCGAAACAAAATATGACTTACCACTTTCGCACTATATTGAGTGGGAAGGAATAGGAGAGCCGCGCGTCACCGTCGTGCTGAGCTAAGATTAAATGGAGATATCTAGAGGCTGGAAAATGGAGAAAGCTTCGTTTAGGAGCCACCCGGAGCCAGTGCTGACTGACCTTCATGAACACCTTCTGCACGAAGACCAGATGGTTGAGCAGGTCCGTGGACAGCGTGTGCTCGAACAGGCCGATGTCGGCCGTCGCGTACAGGTAGCGGCCCGCGCGCAGCACCACGCCCGGCGCGTCCGGCGCCTCCGGACCCTCCTACACACATTACAGATATATCACACCGAGATGATCTCACGACCTGCCTCAGTCGAGTGACAACGTGCTCGTTGTGGGAAACCTATGTTCAGCAGTAAACGTCTCAAAAGTTGAAATGATGCTGATGATTTTACTCTAGATAAGTATTACTTGAATCCACTTAAATTTGCACCATCAATATAACAACACAAGAAGAATCGGTTACTAACTCTCTCTGCCATGGAATCACCCTAAAAATACGTATCCGAGTAACTGATAATAGTGATGATGGATACCTGTCCGTTGGGCGCGTCCTCGAGCACTCGCGCCGCCACGTGCGCGGCCGGCAGCGCCACGATGGCCGACGCCGGGATGTTCGCCTCCGACACCTGCGGCACAGTATAATCCCACTAATATTATAAATGCAAAAGTTTGTGAAGATGTTTGGATGTTTGTTACTTAATAACGGGGTGACGACTGGATGGATTGACCTGAAGTTTGGCATACAAGTAGACCGAGTCGTGGATTGAAACAGAGGATACTTTTTTTATCCCGGTAAAGTTTCCTTGGGTCAGTAGCGGAAACAATGCGGGCGAAGCCGCGGGAAAATGTTAGTACAGTTATATTTTTTCCTACAAAAGGTACATCGTGCGCTGGAATGTGTGCGCGCCGTGTACGAACGCACTACAAGCAAAGATTTACCAATGCGCATCAATGCTCTAGTATGGAGTGCACTCACACAGACGCGCGATCGTGCGTCTGTGTAAATACGTGTGGCGCGCTCCTAAACGGCCGAAGTCTACCTACAATACAATACAATACAATATTCTTTATTGTGCACCAAAACAAAAGATTACAAAAACTTAAATCTAAAACAGCATAAATGGTAAACAACAGGCCTACTTGTTTGTCTTTATACTCTTTTTACTTTGCCTGAGGCCAACCCTTCATTACAGAGACGTCGGTCGTGCTGAACTGCGGCAACGTAGTGTGGTGTCCATCACACTTGTTATTCAGCATTTTTTTCTTGTTATGGATTAAATTACATCATGCTTACTGTTTTAAAATGTGCATTAAATGGACAAATTTTTAGCTAAGGGGCATGCCAGTGTCCATGATTTTTTTTTTTACACTACACGCGGTTAAAGTTCAACTAATGTTTCAAAAAGTATTCTATTCCCAAGTTTTAATAAAATTATTTAAAAAATTACAAGTGTTATTGAATGCAAATAGCACATTTATTCAAGATTATTTTAACATAAAATAGTAAAAAAGAAAAAACATAACGCGGTACAGCAACAAAACTAGGCGAGGGAGATCAATTTGGAAAAAAATTACAGAAGTCAAAATATCTCGAAAATGGTGACACTTTTACTAAACTATATTAGCTTTATTAGATTTAAGTGCTCCCTATCAATAGTTTACAGTTTATCCATTCATTACCTAACACCCGGCGTATGAACGAGTGAGGGACGTGAAGAATACCTGTCCAAATAGTTCACTTTCGTTAGTGCTTTTCACGCTTACTGCGATTAGAACCTTACCTGTAGTTTGGTGACAAAGCTGAGCGAGTGCTGTGGTAAGTCCACAGTGAAGTGCGCCTTGCGTCCCGTCACTCCGGAACTGTGCACGTGTTCCATCTTATATTGAGCTTGCAGTGAGGGCAGCAGCGCCGCTGTGATGCTGAGACTCTAAACATTAAAGAGATTGTCTCTGAATACTACAATTTCTAAAAAAAAGTAATAAATACACACTAAAACTACTTAATTTTTCTAAGCTATGGACCTATTCTTCATCTCCCTTAAAAGCCTCTGCATATTGGGCAAGTGGCGGCTACAGCCCGGCCGTTGATGGCCGCTACAAGCTGCTGGTGATCTTTTACATACATTTTATATGGCACCGGCGCACAGCGGGCGTGCTCGTGGCCGCCTTCGGGCCACAGGCTGTGGGAGTGGCGCGCGCTCGCTACTTATCGCCGCGTTTACTGGTTGCCTCTAGTGGCTCAATATATTTTCGTCCCCACTGACCTGCAGCACGACCTTGAACTGCACTCTTGGGGCCGGCAGCAGCGGCGCGGGGCGCGCGCGCGGCGGCGGCGCGGGCGCAGGCCCCGGGCTACCCTCCTCTTCCTCCGCCTCCCCCGCCCCGCGAGACAACCGCGACGCTGTCCGCGTCACGCCCAGCTCCTGCACGAGAGCACATCGTGTAATCACCAATCCTGACGTCATCATTTCCAACCAAACTTAACAAGCGCAGTGTGGAACGCCCTTAGCTATACACATCGCTATAACGCGAAGATTCGTGTTAGCGTCGCTTTCTCTGACATAAATAAACATTGACGTATAATAACATAGACGCACAGTTTCAAAGAAAAATGTCTATGAATCTGGCACAAAATGACATTTATAGTTACGCTCAAATAGACGCTAATAACGTGTAGATAAAGAATGAAACGGTAACACAAATCTTCGCGCTATCGCGATGTGTGTAACCGTAGGGTTAGAGTAATGGAAGCGACGAACTATGCTAGTGTGACCGCAGATCATTTATGTGCCATGGAATTTAATTTTGTTGCTCTATGGCAGGGGTCTCCAAACTACGGCCTGCGGGCTGGATCCGGCCCGCGAACCAGTCCAATCCGACATGCGAAAAAGCCCATTGTCCGGCCCGCGAGAACTGTCTCTACAATGAAACACCTAAGGATGCCAGCGGCCGAGAAAAAATATGACTCCGCGCGAGATTTTCGAAGGTGCAGTGTGGCCCTTTGATAAAAAAGTTTGACCCCTGACAGACTTGACTGAGACTAGAGACTTGAGCAGGGGCTCTATGGCATATAAATTGACACGCCTGGGTACAGCAGTTACTAAGCTGGTAATAATGTTCCCTAAAAGGCCTACTCAATAGACCTGGGTAACCGACTTGTATTATGTATCCATCAGCTTCCAAAAAACTCTAACCTCAGTCCATATCGTGAAGGCCAATTCACAGTAACAAATCATAAGAAATATGGCGTCATTCGCACTGACCTGTAGCGTGGAAGACAACTGCCGGCTCGAGCGGGTCATAACCCCGTGCAAAGCCACGGGATGCTGCGGCAGATCCACCCTGACTCCTCCCACAGTCACTAGCGCAGCCGCGCCCTCGCCGCCTCGCCCCGCCTCCCAAGAGTACAGCGCTTGTGATTTGCCAACAGAAACTCTGACCACAGTCCTGGGAACAACATATGAGAAAAGTAATACACCTTATCATGTATAGAAGGTTCCTGAGTAAAACCGATATGAAAATTCCTACAAAACCCCAAGATCTATAGACTCTTATTACATGCGGCCTTGCATTGTTCTCTTGTTACTTTATTGGAAGCCTTTTCTGGCCAGTTATTATGAAACGCGTCCAGATCGCCCCGCTGTGGGCTCCATAAGCCCACCTTTCTGGATGAATACGGTAGACATGAGGATGATCCGGTGCTACTTTAATCTGGCGGTTATTTTTCCAACACCAACAAGGCGTTTTCCGTTGAAATAATGTTCTAAAATCTACATAGGATCTCGAGTGAAGATTTTCAAAAATCTGGCTTCACAAACTGGTAGCGCTGTAATAGATGTTTGAATGAATGAATTAACGTTTATTTAGCGCAAAAACACAACATACACACAGAAAATAAAGTTTGAAAGCAAGTACAAGTTGATACTAGTAGAATCATGATTTCTGGATCCTGGAAAGACTGCTCTAGCGTGATTGCACGTCCCCTACTCACTGGTGGTTAGGCGCGACGCCCTCGAGCAGCACGATCATGCTGCGGCCCACGACGCCCGTGAGCGACCACTGCCGGGCTCTCGAGGCTTGCAGCGACGCGTGCAGAGACGTGATCTCTGCCTCTAGCTTCAACCCGGAGAGGGAGGCTAGTAGCCGGGTTCGGTGGATCCTGAAAACATGGTAAGTGTCAAATATTTAGTTTCAGCCCTAGTTCAGAAAGAACATTTGAACGGGCATTCGACAATACTGAATTCCATTTCTTATGTATAGCAGATGTTGGACTCAAAAACTATAAATACGCCAAGGACCCTAATAGGCACAGCGAAAACGGAAATAGTTTAAATTTTTACCACCTATAAGAACACAACTGTGAGGAAGATTTAACAACATTTCACTGGTGCAACGGGCTGTGCATTCCTGGAATATCGTTACCTGGCCACTCCCATTACGACGATGCCCATCCCTGCGGCACTAGACGAGGAGTTGCTGGTGTTCTGCTCGCGGGAGCTCGGCCGCACTCGCCCGGCGCGGTAATGCTCGGGCAGGTCTGTCGTCACAGAGAACCTGACATAGACAGATTAAGTTGACGTAGGTTAACGGTTTATGTTTACATTTTAGGGAGGCTAAGGAAGAATACAACAGGATTGCCACACATTTTTGAATTGATATTTTACCGTAAATAGCCGTAAAACTAACCTATGAGTCTTTATTCAAATGCTTTAAAATAGGTAAGCTAGAATCGGCTCCAATGAACTGCCGACATCGCTTAGTAGGCAACCTGCTATGGAGGTTATGGGTAATCTGCTATGGAGGACAACTCTCACGATGTAATTTATGAATGGAAAATAGAATGGATAAGGTCGAGCCTGTAATACATAAGTCCAAGTTTAGCGAGATAGTATACCTGTGTGTAATAGTGTGCGCATCGGGCATGTCGGCATACAAGGTCAGCAGTGAATACACAGTGCGCCAACAGCGCGGCGCGAGCGAGCCGTCGTTGGCGGGCGGCGGCCGGCGCCGCTCGGGCTCCGGCGCGGGCGCAGCCGCCACCGGGGCGCCCGCCCCGTAAGGTGTGTGCGCACCCTCGTTCAGTGAACTATAGCCTAGTGATAATAGAAGCACCATTTTACTCTCAAAAGTACTATACATACAACTACTTTCGCGTAGGAAACTGAACTGACACGAAGCATTCGAATTTTTGGCCATGAATTCCGCCGCAGTGTCAGGTCTATCGAAATGCTGTAGGCAAATAAACAATGAACACAAAAACGGGACAGCTTATTCCATTTTTCCAAAAGAGCCCTTGAGGGCCTATTTACAGAAATAAATAAATTATTTTCATTCATAGCTGAGGGCTACTTCATTTCACAGCAATGGCCTTTGGCCTAACTAACGCTCCAGCTACCTTCCACCGATCACATTCAAAAGATACGCACGAATCCAGGAAACGTGCCCGTTATTTATAACGGTGAAAACTGGTAGGTGGATGCGACGTACATTCGAATATATCAAAAAATAACATTCCCGCCCAGAACCCACAAAACCTCTTGAAATTTCTTAAAATCCTGAAAGCTGAAATTTGGTGTGCAAGCACGATTTACACACAAATAAATAGGGAATCAAGAAATCTGTAACTTTCATCCTCCAACTTTATCTCTAAAAACCTTACTAAAAATAAATGAAATTTTCTAAAGTACTAGATAGCGAAATTTGGAATGTGGACTAGTATTTTTAAGCAAATAAAAAATACTCACCCAATTTCCCCTTGACACTCTTCCCTGTGGACCTGAGCTTCTGCGCGAAGCTCTGCGGCCGGGTCTTCCCCCCAGTCAACTTGTGCTGGCTCAGGGACTGCGGCACGACCAGCTCGGGGTTGGGCGTGGGCGTGCGGAGCTCCACAGTGCCGTCCCACTTGGGGTCCAAGGTCGCGTACTGGCTCTCTTTGTCGAGCGACGACACGCTTACTAGGTTCTCGCGGAAGTCTGAAACTGAGGTGTCTATTATGGATGTAAATTTTGCTCCTTAGCGAACCATTCTGAGAACTTGTAATACATTTTATTTTACATTTGAACTATTTGAATTTTTTAGGTGTTTAGTGTTGAAACCTGGTCGATACTCTTTGATCCTATCTTGACGGTTCAAACTTATTAATATTTTGTCGCCTTTTTTGTTGGCTACATGATCACTACCTATTCAGAGTCGTTGGGAAAAGTGAGAATCACATTTTGCCAACGTTAGGCGGGAAATGGCATTGAAAACTTATACGGCCCTTATAGCGCTCAAACTGGACCTATAAATGGCCTTACGAGCTCTTATAAGCTTGTGTGCTATTTGGGAGATTTTAAGGCAGGCATCAAGCATCAAGTAGGTAGAGTGTAAGCGGTACCGGAGTCGGCGGCGTGCTTGCTCTGGCGGTGCGAGATCTTGGTCTGCGTGCGCAGCTCCACCTGCGTGTCCTTCACGTTCTGGTACATGTTGCTGATCTGATGCAGCAGCCGCAGCAGCGGCATGTTCACCTGCACCACAAACGGTGAACATCAAATTGAGTAACAGTAAGAGAGAAGTGGATGAGACGCCTCTCGTGAAGCTAGAGCTCCCGGGGTAAGGTAAGGATAAGGGGAAATATTGAATTAAAAACGGATCACTCACGTTCTAAGTTGAACGTTCTTTCGTTTCTAAGTAAAATAAGGGGAAATATTTGTGTGACGAACACAATTGTTTGTTCCCGTGTCCTATACCTGTGGGACGACCCCCCGCCAGGTGGGCCTAAGATCTAAAGAGCTTGACGAGAAATGATTGTATGCGGAGAGCTGAGGACCGGGTATGGTGACGCGTATTAGGGCAGGCCCACTTATCCAGCAGTGGGCCATTGCGGGCTAGTGATGACTATCATGATGATATCTTTGTAAATATATCATCGTCTCGTCTTAGTTTGCCACGAGGTTCGACTAGCGTAAGTCTCGGAATATGATATGAAAAAATTATCTCACCTGCTGCGATATGAACCGCACACTAATATTGAAATTGAGCATTGTGCTGATGTGTTTCTTGAGCTGGCCTCGCGATATGTAGAGCACGTTCTGCCGCTGAATAAGGTCGTCCACCGCCATGTCAGCGACCTTCTTCAGGTCGACGTCGATGGAGACCTTCTCGCAGAGGAAGGCCGGCGTCTCTGACGGGATGTCGATGTGAGTCGGCTGACCTGGGAACGATATGAAAAGAAATACTTTATTATTGTTGTGCAAATGCTTTTTGGCACTCGTCAAAGTAAAATGCCAAGTGTGTCAAGTAATGCGTAAAATGCCAGAAGATGACTCAAGGAACTCAACTAGAGTTTTATCGTACCTAATTGCCTCCCAACCTCAGGCATAATAGGCGCAAATTTGTAGACGAGTCGCGAAATATTAACCCGCGTTAACCTAATTTGTAAATCTATAGTTTGAAAAGAGTAGTCTTCACCGAAAAAAAAACATGAATGAGAACCGTCTTTCTTTTGGAAGTCGGTTAAAAAATAAAGGAATGTTTACAAAAACAACACAACTAACTAAGCTGGTTGACACCTACTGTCATTATAGTCATTACACAACTAGGGGGATAATATAAAGAAAGGCCGAGATCGCAGATGTTAGCGGCCCGAACTGTTGTTTTTGTAAACATCCCTTCAAATGTTGTCTTTTGAAGGAAGGTTACCTTTCCCCTTGGGCTGGTGGCGGCGGTGCGCGCCGAGCTCGCTGACGACGATGTCGATGCGGAACACGTCGAGCCAGCAGCACAGCGACAGCTTGGAGCCGAGCGACTCCAGCGCCGGCGACGCGCTCGAGCCCGAGCCCGCGCCCGACTTGTTGTTCGACTCGCCTGCAGGATTTAGAGTATTCGATTTGATTAAGCAGTTGTTGCTATCTGTCAGAGAGCGTGGGTAGCCTAGTGAGCGAACTTTAGCGCCCTAGTGACTTGGAAAATCTACACCGAAGTGTGAGGTCCCGTAACCCCAGGGTTTTAGAGGTTTAATGGTAGTCGTTCTAAGGTCATTACCAAATCTGGGATAGTCAAAAAGTGTACCCAGAAATTATGAAAAAATTTAATGCCACGCCTTTGCTCTGAACTCCTGAAGGAATGCCAATAAGAAACTGTAAGGGCTGTCATGCAGTCAATAGCTATGAAAGAAAGAAAGGAAGAAAATAAATTTATTCATGACAGCACAACATGAAAGCTATAAAAAAATAATTATTATGAAGTAAAAGTTGAACGCTGCCACAAAATGGTCCCACTTCAGCAAAATACCGACCTAAGGAGCCAGCGTTACTGTTCCGGTGGAACCAGACAGGGGTGACGTCATGACGAGATAATCACATGACCGTTCGAGGAGGTGTTTTTTGCTGTGCCCTACGAGGGTTCATGTCCAAGACATTAATTTTACCTAAGACCCTTGTACAACATGGAAAAGCAATATGAAATGAAATTAAAGGACAGACAGACAGGATGATATTATACTTTGGCTTGGTCTGCTCGGCCCACATATAGTGAACGCGACCATTAATGACAGCGCCAACCGATCAAACCGAACCATCTCAATCTCAGAATCTCTGGTCGCGACCGTGCGTCAAAAAACTCAAGATAAACACATGCTAATTACGACAAATTAGAATTAAATTTAAAACATAATACCAACAGTGATTTTCTACGAGTACGATCTAATCAAAAACATTCGGTTACCTTGAGGCACTTGGTGCGGAGACACGCCCAACGCGCCGAGGAAAGGTTGGAAGACCAGATGGGCATCCAACAGCATCAGAGACCCTTGCAGCGGGTACAGACTGCAGGCCGGTAGCGAGGCCGCCATCGCGCGGGGATTCATCTTGGCGGCGGGGATCATTGGTTTCTTGCTTTTTGACTCCTGAAAGTAGAAGGTTATTTTAAAACATAGTTTGGTAAGCTAATTAGTTATGCAAAATAACCTTATGAATTCATAAGGATCAATTTTATTTAATTTCATAAAAGCATGATTGCAAATTGAAAATAAAATCCGCCAGGATCTAATGACACAAGGCATTTTGTACCAGTTAACCAATTTATACAAAACCGGTTTCTATTTTGAAATCACTCTTTAAATAAGTGCCATCATCCTTTACTAAGCTTAAACTACTGCAGATAAGCGGAATGAAATTTGAAACACATGTTTTTTAACGGACACAAATGGATACTAGGAAATCATGTTTTGTATTTTCAACCCCAGAATCCTTGCTACAAGAATGTAAGTTCATAGGAAAAAGTTGGAAATCCAGACGGGGCGACATTTAGTACGAAACAAATAAAATAATGACACTATCTTGGATCACTAAATTACGTCTATTGATAGACTTACAACTTTGATAGGTTCCTGCTTGGCCATCCACTGGTACAGGTCCTCCCTGGCGCGGTCGTTCTTGATGTTCTCGTCGCTGCCGTGCGGCGAGTACAGCGACGGGTTGGAGCCCACCGTCGGGAAGTCCTCCTTCAGCGTGCCGTAATCTGACGCGCACACTTTACGATACAATAACACTGCGTAGGTACTGAACAATGAGGAGCTAATCTACCAAACACACGGACAAAACATAGTCAAACAGATCTAATGCAAAAATCCCAGTCTCACTGTTCGAATGAATATGAACTGGATATTAATTAAAATAAAAAAGGATCACCCACTTCGTATGCTGCGTTTCCACCAGAGCTGTGCGAGGTGCGTGTTCCTACCTGGCCGGATAGCAACGTGAGCTTGCCCACTCGCAATGTAACACGTTGCTATTTGTTTTTCACAGGCGCTACAACTCAAAATGTTTGGTTTATGTAAAAATCATTCATAAGAGCTTTTTTTTAAACGAAGTAGGTTTTTTTCATGGGAACATAATAGGTACATTTATTTGCAATTCGAATTACTGCTTCAAATTGCGTATATTAGTAGATCTACGAGTGGTCGGCTGGAAAGTACACTACACAGCCGGGCACTTTTGTTGACCTGTAATTTAAAAACTGCAGAGGTACAATTAATTTCTAATGTGGTACATAAAGGTACATAAAAAGTACATTTTTTTCACAATAACAACCTCGTTCGGCTTGGTGGTCCGGCCAGGTAGGAACACGCGTGCGAGGTAGAGGAGCGGTGTACGAGGAAGATTTTCACCAATGCTGGGCCGCGCTGAGTGAGGATTTTTTCCTCGCACACCGCTACGCTACCTCGCACAGCTCTAGTGGAAACGCAGCTTCAATAGCCTAAAACTTCTCGTATGCATTTGGTACTCCTTATGACGAGTATTCGCACCCGTTGATCGGGTGTCGGAAAGTTTTCGGCTATTTACAACGTTGTTGATCCGTTTTTAATTCGTTTGTAATTTACTAAATAAAACATGCTAATTTTGATGAAATAGGAGCCCCAGGAGAATAGTCGCACACGGTATCCAAAAACCAACTTAATGTCAATTTCAAACCTTGTCAAACCTGCAGGCGTATGATGCTACGCTTTGTCGCGCGATAAATTAATGATAAAGCATCCAACGTTCTGACAAATAGTGTGTGCGAGTGACGGATGCTTTATCATTTATTTATCCCGCGACAAAGCGTAGCATCATAAGCCTACTGATCACCAAAACTCAAATTGACGTGGCCTTTACTTTCACGTGAGACATTTCAGAAATAAAATGCACTATACAGTATGCATCTAACGATCAGGGCCAAATCATGGCCAAAATAATGTTTTATTTTTACCCTGACTAATATGGGCGCCTATTCCCAACATATTGCGTCGCAGGGCAGTATGTAAAGGGGTGTACTCACTAGCGATGGCGTCGTCGTGGAAGGCCGGCTTGCGCGTCGAGAACGGCAGCGACGGGAACGCCAGGCTCCCGCGCCCGCCCGCCGCGCGCACTACGCAATGCGCCACACAGTGTTATGATTACATGCGGTGTGAAAACGTCGAATAATGCAAGTAACAATAGACCTAGATAGACGCGGGAAATACGTCCTTCCTGTGTATTTATGTGCTTCGAAGCAAAGATAAGCTGACGACACACTAACTCGAAAAAATGCGCTCGGAGCACGACTTGATTAAGCCTACTTCGCTTTACTTTTTTTTTCATATCTGCATCGATCGTCTACTTTCTTCGACTAGTTTCCATATATATTGACGTTTTCACGGCGTCTTCCGATTTGCGATAATAACTCGGTTTCTACTGAAAAATGAGTGAGGAATGACCAGGCTGTAGTTTGAATTTCCTCTTTGTTTTTAACAATAGCGCTTTTATACTGAACATGAAAGAATTGCAACAACGTTGCGTTATTGCAGAGGAACAGAAATCTATGAAGAAACACAACGCGCGGCCGTCGTTTCGTCGAGTAGCTAAAAAGTTTATAGTATAAACTATGCTCTTTATTGACGCGCTTTATTTCATAAACTTTATACAATAAAGCTCGCAAAAAAATTATATATGCTGTACTCGAACTTAGGTAAATGTGAAGTAAAAATATACGAAATTTGTGCACTTCGTGTTATTTACAGCATTCTGGTACAAATCGTTTCCAGATATTTTAGAAACAATGTGACAAAACAAATAGAGCCAAAAATAGTATGTGCTTTTAACCTAAAAGTACATTTAGCGACAACGAACATCTAAAATTAATTGCAAAATAGAATCCAGTCTTCGGTGAAAATGCAAGGTAATAAGTGACAGAGAGAACACACTACACACATAAACACACACTAGATAAACATTTTAGTAACTATTATAAGTATTATAAACACACATCGAGCTCAACTGGGTAGCACAGAAGTATCAACATGCGTCAAACAGCAATGCACACAAAAACACACACTAGCATAAGTTGTTCTAAATAATACTCGTTTAGCCATTTTTACCCGACTGCGGCGAAGCCCAAAAGGGCTGTTATATGTTTGACCTGTATGTATGTAAGTATGTATGTATATCTGTTCCTATGTCCGCTCGTAACTACTCAACGACACCACCGATAAATGATACATCATTAGATTTGTCTTGATGGCGCGAGTGTCACTTGGGTACGTAAATTTCGAAAAAAAAAAACAAAATGGCGGATTTATGCACTATAACGCGCGGTATTTTTTGCACTGCAATCGGGTTTTTTTTTTAAGTAAAAATGGTAATTCGAATAGTGATTATTTGGAACAACTTTAAATTACAACTATTTACCGTTGTATTCACATTTTCCAAAAGTTTTGAAGTGCAACGTGCCGCGATTTCATTTGTCCGCGATAGAGCGTGTTACTCGCGCAGTATATCGAATGGAATGACATAAGGAGTATTTGTCGCACGACAAATACTAACCTACATCAATTAGCTACTTACGAGCCACGTTGAAATTTTTTCGTTTGAAAAAAGCTGTATATTCAGAGACCCCAGGGGGCATCCCCGAGTTCCCTATAAAGTTATAAGTCATACCTACTCTATTGTTAGTCATAATTATCGAAAGTCATAAAGTATTTTTTTTCTCTAAAACGGTAATATTTTTAGGATATTTTAAAACGTTAGCATGTAGAAAACAATAGGTTAGGTTAGGTTTGTTTAATAACAATTCTGAAAATTCAACGGTTTCATAGAAAATAGGTTGCATGACTTTCGATAACTATAACTAACAATACAGCTTTTAAAAATGATGGGAGACAATATAGACCCGATTCAGTGGCACTCCCAATAAAAAGAATCATCAATTACAAACCTACATACTCAAGTCGGAAAGAAGGACAAGCTAAGAGTGAAGAGCATGCGTCAACACACAATACCCACCGGAGGGCGGCGTGGACGAGGGGAAGGAGTGCGGCCGCGGGCTCGCGCCGGTCGCCGCCGCTTCGCAACACACGACACGTTAGTACAGTGACTATACTGCCGTCGTAAGCCAAAAAACCGTACAGATGTGAAAATGATTTGCCATCGGGAAAACTCGGATCTCAATTGGAATACGATGGCACCCGAACTGTCAATCAATGATTGTATTAAATGAGTGACGTTTTTATATCCATTAATATTGAACATTATTGTTTAGTGTCAAATCATCATCATCATAAATTTAAGAGACTTGCTCTTGTCGGTGGAGTAATCGCCATTCCGTTCTTTCTTCTGCTACCATCTTGAGCTCCTGATACGACGTCACAATGATTTTCTCTTTAGCTTGATCCACAAATGTGAAAGTGAAAAATGGCTGCTGTAAGATGGGTACTGAAGCTGATTGAGAGAGCACGATAAATACGAACTTTTCCGATAAAGTACGATGGAAAATCATTTTGCACTACATCTGTAGCCGTCTATGACAGGGGTCTCCAAACTACGGCCCGCGGGCCGGATCTGGTCCTGGAGCCGGTCCAATCCGGCCCGCGAGAACTCGCTTTCCAGTAAATACACCCCCCTCTGTCCCCCAGGACTACAGCGGCCGAGAAACAATAGTACATTACACAACTATGGTGGTAATACAAAGAAAGGCCGAGATCGCAGAAGTTTGCGGCCCGAGCTGCAAGCGAGGGACGTAAATATGCGATCGAGGGCTTTCTTATTACCTCCCGTGTTGTGTACATCATTTTATGTCTACATTTGGCCGGAAAGCGGCTTTTTCCATACGCACAGCGTGCGGAAAAAGTCACTTTATGGCCAGGTGTGGCATAAATATCATTTAAGTACGTGGTCGACTATGTTGTGTGGCCCGCGTTAGATTTTCAAAGGTGCAGTGTGGCCCTTTACTAAAAAAGTTTGGAGACCCCACGTCTATAAGAATGGCTGCGCAAGATAGTATATGCCGTCAGTACTGGCCGAGATTAGGCACTGGTCCCATCGTCGGTAGTAGCATTACATTGCGGATCTAGAAAGGTCGATTGATCACACTGTGCCTGGTCAGCCCGCAATGAACTGTTACTCGCCCAACTTTACTCGCTTACTTGCCGGCGGTAGGACAAGTCCCTTAGTAGGAAATTCATCAGTTTCATTACATTTGTATTATTACAAGACTGTAATTTTTTACAACGTCGTAACATCAGGAAAAATGTTACATCGCGATGTACGCCATCTCTCGGACGTTGCGCGACAAGCGAATTTGAGAAAATCTTTACATGCAGCGTCGTTTCTTTTTTAAAAATAAAAAAGCTTCCTTTAAGTAAATCGAGCTTACTTAAGGATTTAAGGTTTTCTCCAGGGCCCATCGATTTTTCAACCCTGTGTATACTGATTTTTTCTAGTTCGTTACTATCACAGCCAGTACCCACGGTTTATTTCAAGACGATATCACAGTGGCTATTAGTGTTTTTATGTGATTTCTGAGTTGCTACACTTGAGGACAAAGTTAAACTCTAATGTTTGGACAACAAAAATGCGTTACAAAGCGTGTTTACATTGTGCCACAACTATATCGTGAGGCCTAAAACTAGACGATTTTGATCACATTCTCTGAGACACATATTAGGCATTAAATTTTACTCGATGCATACGAGCAACAAGGAGTTAATTTTTATTGGCACATAAGTACGTATATTACAAAACTATTGAAATGTTCCCAAATGCTAAACACAAACTATCTATCTAATAGTAATATACTAGATAGTATGTGTTGTAAAGGTACAAAATTATTAAATACTTGTTTGTTTTATAACGATATTAGTACGATTCCAACTATGTGTGCGTTATCTAAAGAATTAAAGCACAACTTACTCTCAAACGTTAGTTAGAGCCTTTTCACAAGAACTAACATGTCCTACCTAAAATTAGTTCCTATAGGGAACTTACTCCACCACTATAAACTTTCGTGATTAGGAAGGAACTTTAAATTAACAGAATTTCGAGAACGTTGCTCTTTCGATATCTTTTAACGCTGTTATAAAAAAAACAACTAATAATGTTTCACAAAGAATCATCTCACAGCTGATTACTCAGTGGGTCCAGAGCTGGCGCTTGGCCCTGGACACTCAATGTACGTATGCAGATAGTTGTTGAACTCACCGGGCACTTCAATCTTGTCGGTGTCGAGGTTCAGCAGCAGGCAGTTCTCGTCCAGCACCTCGTTGTCCACCACGCACTCCTGCCAGCCTTCCACGGAGTCCTAAGCCACGTTATGGAAATACATTCATAATTATTACTAGGGATGTAACGATACATAGTTTTGCCGATAGGATACCGATACCGATATATTGTAGTAAATATCGGCGATACCGATACCGATATCTTAGCTAAATAATGAAGTATGAACTTCAGATATTTGTATGTCCTTATTATACCTAAAACTTGGATATATTTAACAGAGAGTCAACCTTGAAAGTGTAAAGTAAAAATATTAGAAAAATATAGATTGTCAACTCAAAATTCAAATTATTTTTTTTAAAAAGAACCAAAGATTTAATTAACATAGTAATTGTCATTGCACAAGGTAATAGACCAATACATAAAATAAATCAGTAATTGAAATTACTTTTTGCAGTTTTTTTTTCATACAGCAAATTCTTTTCGCGTTCTTCAAATATCGGTTGTATATTATCGGCGATACCGATATATCGGCCGATATATCGGTATCGTTACATCCCTAATTATTACATTCCAGAATTCACACATATTAAATTATCGATCAGTTTTCTGAAATCTATCCTGAAATCAAATAATAACTTAAAAATTAAATCTATCTGAAGATTTGACGTCCGCCACCCGTATAGGCTACGTTTGCGATGGAAGTCCGTCGAAACGAAGCAAAATATGACAGTACATCAGTGGCGTGGTGCCAAATATATTCCTAGTAAAGCCGGAACAGATTCGGATTAAGTTTTCTTCAGGAGTAGTAGATACTCAGGCATATGCTTTAAAATAGGCAAGCCGGTGGGAATCGGGTTCTATGGACGCCACGCCACTGCAGTACATAGACGTCCTCAAAGTGATATTCTGTCCCTAAGATGTTCGGGCGACCTGGTTAGGCCGCCGTAAGTCGATAGATTCGAATAGCGAAAAACGTCTGACCAGTAGTTGTGAAATTTTTAGAAGAGCAAGGGCCCGTTTCACGATGCTACAAGTTACAAATTACAAGCGGAAGTCTCTTTCTATCAAAAGGTATTGAAACGAGAATTCCGCTTGTAATTTGTAACTTGTAGCTTCGTGAAACGGGCCCCAGATGTTTAAATATTTATTAAGGAATTATTTAATAGAAAAATGTTATTATAGTGTTAAGGATTATTTCAATGATTAGATAGTGACTTTAAATTAACAATATTTGGATTATCCTTGACATGGTTTAATATTATAATTCTGACGTTTTTACTGTTTGTATATTTTAAATGTGTAAAGTACCAATTAGTCTTATAAATAATGTTAGCTTCATTTTAAATTATTTCAATTATCTTCGACATATTATTATTAAATTAAAGTGTTATTATATTTTAATATTGTCAAACAGGCTCTAGTCATAAATTTTATATATTTGATAAATATAAAAATTATTGTAATTTCGACTTGCCAAACTTTCGTACGCCAAAAGGCACATCATAGCTGTACTGTATCTTACCACAACTGTCACCTTATCTTACCTATGTATGACGAAATAAATGAATTTGAATTTAGCAGTGGATTTCTCTAAGTTGTTATTTAAGGGTATATCATGCATGATACTAAAAAAAAATCTATTCTAGTACAAAGGCCTGCTAGTGAATAAAAAATCGGTGTTTTTGCTGTATGGAAATGACTAACCTCGATCAGGTCGGGCAGCGCGAAGGTGACGTTGAGCGGCTTCATGACCTTGCTCTTGTAGTTGTGCTCGAGCAGCAGCGGCGTGTACAGGATGTTCTTCCACTGCCTGCTGAGGACGATCACTCCCTGCCAACGACTAATCGCGTTAGTAACATCCAAACAACTCCTACCGGCTTGCCTAATATCAGGCATTTGACCACCTTATTCTACAACTCTTAAGGAAAATGTATGCCAAATCTGCACCGGCTTGCCCAAGGATGCCAGCTTACGCCACGCCACTGGTAACTATATTGAACCTGTTTCTGTTTTACGTCGCGCGTCGTTGCCGTCATGTGCAGTTTTAAAAGATCTCTCAAAACATTAAGAGGAGGTCTACTATAGAGTAATCTACAGACCTCTCTTTCTAACCCATATGCTGATGGAGTCAGCATTTCCAACTCGTCTACTCCACTTTGCTCTGTTGTCTACCAGTGTTACTTTTTATGAAGTATCAAAACGTTCAGATATTATCTGGGCTATTCTTCAAAAATATGTCTGCGACTCATTCATCTGTCTCCATACATTTAGTATGAAAAAGGGCCAGATGAATGAGGTGACCACATACATATTTCTGGAAAAATGCCCACCTTATGATAAGAAGTTTCTATGAAGAAAAGTATTACGACGTAACTTTTCTCAGCGGTCAAATCTACTCCTTATTTTTAGTTTTTGATCTTTTAATAATCGTTGAAAGCGCTATAAGTGAAGTTTACTTCATTTCCACAAATTTTCGAAAGCAGACTAAAGGCTAATTTGTACAGGCTAATAGAGTGCGATTACGATAAATTTGCAGAGCGGAACATGGCAACCCCTCCGTTTAAAAGTAACATTTCTATGAAAATCTGACATTTTAATAGAGGTGTTGCCATGTTTTACTCTGTAAAGGTATCGTAGTTGCACTCTACCCTATTACTGACCTGTCGTAGTGTCGAAAGCGCCGGTAGATGTCGCTCGGCAAGGTCAGCCTGTACGGCGGCGGCGTCCGCCTGTAACGCGTAACGCAGCAGCACGCAGCACAGCTGGAGCGACGGCTCCTCGCGCAGCTGCTTCGCCATTGGCGTGTGGCGGCCATAGCGGCTCTGTTGGCAACATGGAAATACATTCTATCGAAAATAGACTTTATTTAAAAACCCGTAGAGTCTAATATAAGTTATACGTCAAGTGACCATCAATCGAGGTGGGGCTCATAAGATTCGACAATGTTGAGCCATCACACGAATACCGGATCCGTATTCGACAAAGAATATCTATGAAATGGAGACAGGGTCAAGCTAGCAGTAGATGTTGTTGTTGTTCACAAGAGAGGCAGGTGTAAGCGCCATGGTGGGGCAACGGTAACGTGTCATAAAGCGTGCTATCAATCACGATCACTCAAGACTGAAACCGGTGAAGAGATCGGACGAATTCATCCGTTGCTCTCAAAATAACTTTAACGGTATTATGACACAAGTCTGGTGGTATTATAAAGATCTACCTTGGGGAGGGTATGGTGCGGAGCCAAGTCTAAAGCTGCCGCCATAAGGCTAGCGGCGGTCGCAGTGAGGCGCCGCGCATGCGCGCGGTACAGTGCCACTACGCGGATGCCGAGCCGATTGCAAGGGTTCATCCACGCGTTGATCGCTGGTGACGCTGTGCTGAGCAAATTCCAGTCCAGTCTGCAAGTCACAATATTAGTAAGCGGTTAGAATTGTCTAGTAAAAATCAGCTATGTTCTAAGTTAGGCCCCATTTAGACGGGGCGAGAACTTGTATGCGAGTCTGATTACATTGCGGGCTACCTAGGTACGTACGTACTAGGTAAGTACAATCTAAAAAATCTGAGCCAACTAAGACAGGTTTTCCCTTTGTTGGCGTTAACTTAAATAAAACAAACAAGATATTAAACATATCAACGAAAGCTGATTAATTAAAACAGCAAGTTCATTTGTGATTAAAACAACAATCTAGAATCTTGATAATTTTAACAAATATATTCCTTGTTTCTATCATTATTTTCTTCCTTGTATGATTCGATCATGTTTATAATTAGTTACCTTGATCATATTTTATCAATGTTTGTTGAATCAAATCATAACATGGTTAATTGAACTATGATAAACAATCAATATGATCTTAGTTGGTGCATCTATCGTCTTGTTAGGCTCGTATGGAATCAAGATGCTTGATTATAACTATCACAATCTTGTTAGGAGCAACCAATTTTTTTAGAGTGTACAGTTGATCGATTACTCGCCGCAATTAAATAAAATCGCATACGAGTTCTCGCCCCGTCTAAATGAGGTTTTAGTAAATGATGGAAAATTATAATACTCTTAATTTCGGAGAAGCCGCCATTACGAAACATGTGGTTACTCCTATATCGATCAATCGTGTAAGATTTTTTTTTCATCATCAGCTAAGAGCTAAGCGATGAGTGTTTTTTTTCACACGAAGTATTTTACGAAATAAATATCGTCTCAAACAGACGCAATCACGGTAATATTTCTCTGGATTGCGCAACAAATTTAGACTGTGCAGAAGCATCGAATAAAAAGCTTCAGAAGCACAAAATACTCCTCTACACACCTAGTATAATCAATCTTCTTCGTAATGGGCGTCCGCGGCGGCGCGGCGAAGTTAAACCAGACCACCTTCAGGTCGATCTCACACGAGGACGTGTTCCCATTGTCCTTCAACGGCACGACCGTCGCATCACTAGCTGGTTCCTCCGGCCCTGGCGTGGACGGCTCCGGAACCACTGCCGGAGGCGGCTGCTGAGAAGTCCCCAAGTTAGGAGTACTCGGCTTCGAGTTAGACTCTCGCTTCCTAAACAGATCCTCGATCCCTGAGGACCGCGTCTTCGTCTTTTCCTTGTCAGGTTTCAACTCCTCGGCTGATTTAACAGATTCCCTGCAGCTTTCGGGTTCCGTTTTGGGTTTCTTCTCCTCGTCGGGTTTGTGAGACTGGGCGTGCTGGGAGACCTTGATGGAGATGCCTTCGAGTCCGCATTCGAACATTATGAAGCCGATCGCGTTTTCTTTCTGCGCGTCTGTTGCTCCGTTTTGGCAGCACTGAAACAAGGTTCATCACGATTTTAGATAGACCAGGACGGAATTGAACCAGCATTTCTATTTTAACAAAACAGCGTGCTTACCACGACACAACTTTGCAACTTGCGACACAAGATTCAGAAAACACACAAAGTTGCTAGCATTTGTTACTTTCTATTTGAAAGACTTACTGCGACTGTAAGACATGCCTACACGCAGTAGGGCACGCCCATTGACGTATAATAACATAGACGCACAGTTTCAAAGAAAAATGTCTATGAATCTGGCGCAAAATGACATTTGTAGTTACACTCAAATATACGCTAATATCGTTAATTTATAAGCTGCATCTATATGAAACTGTCATTCAAAAGATAACTTAGTTCCATAACACCTATGTGTCAAATTTGCAAACGAACATTTGAAAACTTTAGTTTGGCACCTATCAAAAAGTGAAACGTCAAAAGTGAGCAGCAAATAAATGGAGTCGCTTTTTGGTAAAAGATTCGCGAAGATAATTAAAACACTATGAAATCACGATGAGTTCACTTGTGATTCTGCTTAATATTAATTCGCTCTTAACTAAGAAGTATATCCCATCTTTCTTTCTTGTTTTTGTGCTGCTATTAACGCAATTTTTTACGCTGCATTTAGCCATTTATGACAACTGTCGCCGTCTATGGTTGAAACCAGACTAAGTCAAAATGAGCTAGCCAAGCCAATCGGCTACCACTTTTGTGGGGCCATTTTTTCCGGCTGATTGTGTATCTAGGTATATTAATCAATCAAATCAAAAATCAAAAATATATTTATTTTCAACAGTCATATCAAGTGTGTCGAATTCTCCTTTTAAGTCTAAACTTGTGTTAGGAGAATTCGCTCCTTCATCCAAGTTTTATACAAGGTCAAAAATAAATAACTAACTAAATAACTAAATAACTGAGCTATACAATAGTACATTACACAACTAGGGTGGCAATACAAAGAAAGGCCGAGATCGCAGAAGTTTGCGGCCCGAGCTGCAAGCGAGGGACGCAAATATGCGATCGAGGGCTCTCTTCATTACCTCCCGTGTTGTGTACATCATTTTACGTCTACACTTGGCCAGAAAGCGGGGGCCGCTTCCGTACGTGCAGCGTGAGGAAAAAGCCACTTTATGGCCAGGTGTGGCAAAATTTATTAATAATTAGCAAACTTATGGGGCAGGTTAAATATAAGTTTTAGTTTAAATAAAAGTTTAGATATCACTAGTCTATCAACTTAAAAACTATCTTTAATGATTATGTACCTTGTGGGCCAGTAACAGTACAATTAGGGGTTTACTAATACAATAGAAAAAGTCAGAAGTAATACACAGTACCTATATAGAATTAAGATTACAATACTTAAAGTAAAGTACAATGTACAATGTACAGTCGAGGCCACAAACACGCCTACACTTTTCGACCTTATTTCCTTGGAATAAGGTCCAAAAGTGCAAACGTATCTATGACCTCGACTGCACATAGACACAGACATTACTGAATGAGTAACTCGGTCTCATCATAGCTTTTGCCTTTT
Source organism: Eudemis profundana (assembly GCA_947034925.1). NCBI lineage: Eukaryota > Metazoa > Arthropoda > Insecta > Lepidoptera > Tortricidae > Eudemis > Eudemis profundana. The sequence continues at coordinate 24,930,114 of OX344799.1, read as the reverse complement.
AGCCATGTTGAGATATATCTCTTACATTCACTATAACTTTTAGTGTAGATATTTGTTAGCCTATTAATTTTATTATAAATCCTTTTCGAAAGCACGTTAAATTGTCTCCTCGCAAAGGCAGTCCTAGTTGCTGGTATATTAATTACACAGTAAAGATTACGTTTTCTTAATAAGTTTGGATCAGGTATAAGAGTTTTATGAGTGATAAGAGTACAATTTAATATAAATAACTGCCTAACTGTAAGTACATCCACATCTCGGTAAACATCAGCTGTACTGTATCTCATGTTTTTACCTAGCAGTACCTTAAGAATGTACCTTTGCGCGCGTTCAAGAACTATAAGTTTATGCTTGTGAGTACCACCCCAGATAGGCAGACAGTAAATTATAATAGATTGGACCAAAGATTTGTATATATAAACTAATAACTCTTTGTCTGTGCGTAGTCTAATATATTTAAAAAGCCATATCAGTTTTCGAACACGGTTGGCGGTTGCTTCAATTTGTTGGTCCCAAGAGAGAAGTTGGTCTATATGGACACCAAGGTACTTAGTGGAGGCAACATGGTTCAGACTGGGACAAGTGCAGTTGTTAGTAGTTTGATGTAAACAGGTGTGGGCAGTCAATCTTAATTCATTATTAGGTTGTGTACTATTAAGCATGGAAAACGTTATGTAATTAGTTTTTTTTGTGTTTAGAGTAAGGAGATTGGTCTGCAACCATTTTATAACTTTGTATAGGCCAGCCTCAGCATAAGCATACACGTCCTCCCAGGTATCACCATCAAATAGCAAAGCAGTGTCATCTGCGTAAGATATCACCAGCCCATTGGTAAGTTGGATATTGGTAAGGTCGTTAATGTAGGTTAGGAAGAGGGTCGGCCCTAACACGCTACCCTGTGGAACACCAAAGTCTGTGGAAAGTTCATCCGCGCTATATAGATCGTTTAATTTGACTCGCTGCGTCCTGTCACGTAAATAACTTGAGATCAGATTTAGAAATTGTCCCCGAATTCCCAAAGCCTCTAATTTTTGAATAAGGATGGATACAGAGACGGTGTCGAACGCTTTTTTTATATCGAGAAATATGCAAAGTGTTTTTCTTTTATTTTCTAAATGCTTAGTTATGGAGTTAGTCAATTCAAATACCGCTTCCTCCGTACTTTTGCCTTCGCGAAAACCAAATTGTCGATGAGATAAAAGATCAAATTTGTTTAGATATTTAATTAACCTGCTGTTTATCAATTTTTCCATTATTTTAGAGATGGATGAGAGGACCGATATAGGCCTATAGTTATTAACATCTGTTCTGTCTCCATCCTTATACACCGGATGGATAATAGCTCGTTTGAGAGAAGCTGGGAATGTACCTTGAGTAAAACAAAGTGAGGCTAGATGACCAAGGATAGGGACTAACTCTGATTTCGCTAATTTAATGAATGTAGTCGGTATGCTATCCCACCCTGAAGCGGATTTAGATTTTAGGTTGAGTATGATTGCTTGAATTTCTCCTAAATCTGGTTCTATTATACCAATCGACGAGGAATGTGAAGGAAGAGAATCAAGATACACTTTACGAATGGAGTCATCAGTATCCATTGACAGTATATCCTCAGCTAAAAGTTGACCAACGTTGGCAAAATGTTTATTAATCAAATTAGCAGAAGATAAGGCGGAGTCAGATAAATTTACCAGGTCATTATTTTTACATTTAGTTTTATTTAAATTTGTAATTGTTTTTATTGCATTCCATAAATTTTATATCATACATCTATGGGCACGCCGCATAAAGTAATCCAACAAAACATTTGAAACAAAATTCTTACCGATGCCTCGCAGGCCTTCGCGGCAGGATCGATTTTAATAAACTTAAATGACACTTTGGAGTGCTGGCATGGAATGCCTGTAATAGTAGCATCTTTCAGCTGCGAAGACTCGTTGCGGATTCGTCTCAGTTGCCCGTGCACCTTACCTATAAACACAACAACCAGATAAGAATCGTTACTAATCTCTATTCAATATTCAACAGAAAAATGCTACTCACCAACATTCAACGTAATCGTAGTGTCTTCGCATTGCTGCTGTGAAGTTTCAATGAATACGGGATCCCCCCTCTCTGGGCCTCTCTTTCTCCCACTGGACTGCGCTGAGATCAGCGCTCGAGGGCCCTTCATGATGTCAAAGGTTTTCTTACTCCCTAACGCTCTTAACGTCGGTCTGTAGTACAGTTGTACAGACTCCAGCGTTTTCTTGGAGCTGACGTATTTAGCCGTGATGTTCTCCACGGAAACCCCGAATAAGGACACGCAAGTCAGGTCCTGGATATTGTCCAAAGCCGAGAAGGATATCATGTCTTCGACGACGGAAGACTGTATGAAGATGACGTTGACTTTCGGGACCGTGACTGTCGCTTGCAGCTGGTCACAGATGGTCTCCTCATAAACGTTGGAATGGGGGATGGTGGCAAGTTTGCACTTATCGTCTTTGTCAGCGGCGATGTTTGATTGGTTTCGGGACTGCATATACGGCATCCAATTAGTGGCATTCTGCTTTTGTTTCAAGATATTTGAGCTCTGCACTGTTGAGATGCAGAGCAGTCGCAAATGGTTTATCACGGTTATAGGGTGGATGTTAGCTAAGACCGGAGTAAGCGACTCGACGAATCTCTGGGTGCTTTCAAGCACTAGAGGAGTCAACATGATTTCGATTTCGCCTCGCAATTTTACAGACAAGCCGCTCTTGCTGTCGCTTGTCGTGGTGGCCGTAGAAGTGCTGGTTTGTTCTTTGTTCTCCTGGTTATCTTGCATGTTGTGCAAGTCCCACCAACCATGCGGGTACGGGTGAGCCTTGATTTGGTTATTGAAGTGCGGCGTCAGATTTGAGAAAGGCCCGTGCTGAGTCTGACTCGAATGGCCGTCTTTCTTTGAGATTAGTTTCATGATATGATTCTTCCCGAACGCCTCGAACTTGGGCAGGTATTTCTGACCCACATATATCAGCGAGCCGTCATCGGCTCGCTTGAAGAGCGGCAGTGTGAAGACGTCAGTACCGCTTGGTAGAGAGCACGTGCCCCAGTTGGAGCATTTGTATTGAGGTAGATTCTGCATGTAACTGGCCATGAGGAGCGGGGAGTCCACAATAGGCTTATTAGTTTGCATATGAAGGTTTACCAACGTCATGTCTTCTTGGGATGATATGGCAGAGATAAACGACGTCGAAGATACAGAGCCGCTTTCAGAGTCAGGCTGAGCTCCCGTGCTCAAGTTACTCATCGTATCCGGTCCATCTACTACTTCAGACCTGGGCATAGAGTTCGTCCACTTCTCATTAGTGATATCATTGATGCCGAATGAGCTCTTGTCTTTAGGGTTACTGTGACGACTGCCAAAGGAATGCTTGAGGCTAGATGATCGGCTCGGGAACATGTCTTCATCGGCGGAAAAGAACGCCTCTGAATGATTCTCACTAGTGATCGACATGGTTCTTTGCACTTCCAGTGGCACTGCCTCCTCATGCGTAACGGGATGCGAGTTTAAGGAGTAATGAGATTCCGACACGGCCACACTTCTCGTAGGAACTTTGGGGACCACAAAGGTTTCAACGTCTGTCTGTGCGGACACTTTTTTGTTCAGATTAGTATTTTCTTTCACTGTACAGCTTAGAGCTAGTTTTGAATCTGAAACGCTGCTTTCCATTTGCGGAACGCTGAGTATGCTCTTGTGGAGTTTCGAATCGCTGTCGATTTTGGAGCTGCCTAAGGGGACAGTGGAGTCCACGAGGCGAGCGTAAGGCACGTCGCTTTTAGTACTTGAGACTAGTACGTTGCTGCTTCCTTTGCCCATGCTGGTGTATGAGAACCTACGAGTCAGACTCCTTCGCTCTGTGCTCTGTGGAGATTTGTTTAAATTCTGCGGCAAAGGCGATGGGATAAGCGTCGTGGTGTTGGACGGCTGAAGGCACACGTTTAGACTGTCATAAGGCGGGGTGTGGAATACTAGCTGCCCTGGATGCAGCAAACTCTGCCCGTAGCCGTATTCTCCAGGCGTCGTCTCTATAATGTTGAACATTGCCACGTTAATTCCTTCCTGAAGATCAGAAGGATTCGGCTTCAAGAAGTTCGCTCCGTTTCTGTTAGAACCGAAAAATGCGCAGCCGCCTATACAGCCACATAGCGCAGTCTTTCCTTCATTAGGCCACATGAACCATAACCTCTTAGTTTTATCGTCGTGAAGTTTCAAAAACTTCTGCTGCACTAGATGCAGGTTTCTTGGACTTTGCGGTAAGGACGAAGCGGCTTCTATCAGAACGGGCCCTAAAGATACGTTACCAACGCCGACCCAGTTCTCGCTATCGGGCAGTTTATTCTGGCTGCTGTTACTGCCGTTGGACGTGTGATGCGTGTTGCTTTGCATGTTCGTTTGAGTGAAGAGAGCCAGCTTTATATTCGGCAGGAGGCCGGTCAGGCCTGTCCCGAACCCAGACCCATGCAAGTTGCATAAACTGAGCCTTACAGGGGAGATCCAGGTCTGCAGTGTTGTGTTACTGTCTGCGATGTAAATATCTATCAAGTCAATCGCTACCCGGATCATCTTATACTTGATCTCGTTAGCGGTGGGACAGCGGTATTTTAACGCAACATCCGTCTCTGGGCACACCGTAATATTCATGCCGTGATGGCATTGTTTTGATGAGTTTGGTGGAATCAATTCGTTCTCACTGTCACATATGAGGAGCAGAAACGTCTCAAGGGACGATACGATTTGGTACAGCTGTGGCAGCGTCAGCCGTCCAGTTAGCTGCCCGAGCTGAAGTTCCATCATCCACGCGTATTCAATGGTGTCTTCTTCGACGGACCGATTCGTGTCGCTAAAGAACCCGTGTCCTCGCAATTGGAAAGATGAAAGCATCAAATGCCCTTGGTAGAGAGCTCCCGAGTTATTCGGGTTGGTCCGCGAGAGATTGTTCGCCGAAACCAATATGGAAGGGCTGAGGAGTAGCTGCAATTTCGTCTCTTTAAAGCTTTTGTCCATTTCAAAGCCGAACCTTTCGATGAGTATCACAGGGCAGGGAGGTTCGTTTTCACTACAAGTTTTCACTAGATGCGCTTGGATGTCGTGGATAATTATGGATACGGTCACATCCAGAGGTCGGTAGCGCCTAGGATCGAACGCCCCTTTACTGTTGTCAGTGGAATCATCGAGCGATATGTCCGCATGTTGATTCATGCTGCTCCGGTCCGGTTTCGGAGTGTTCTCACTGGACCAGAAGAACGTCTCCATATTAGGGGTTTTCTGCATGTCTGTAAACGTCTGGTCTTCGCCGAATATGTTCTCAAGCAAGTTCATGAAACTAGTGATTATAGTTCCGTAGGCGAGAAGGATGGAAGGTCCTACTTCGAGCTCAACGCTTACTTTGTCTGGCGGAAGTGACGTTCGGTCAAACGTGTTTCCGTCGACAGTCCAGTTGATTTGAGGCTGCTTCCTCATCCGAGGTATTCTCATCGGAGAGAGCAAAATTTCCTCCTTCTCAGGCGTTGTGATGTCCGCTTGAGGCTCAGGTCCAAGCGGGGGTATTGGATGGTAGTTATACCGTACACTCAAGGCAACTATAGGGACCGACCAACACTCCACCCAACCTTGAGATTTGACGCACTTTCTCCGCCACTTGGACGCTTTTAAGCGGCATGGGACTAGCTTCATATTTTTGTCGAGTGACAGCAGAAGGAGTCTGGATGTGTTCACTTCTGGCAAGTACAGGCTCATGTCTACGGCTTCCCCCTGGATCCAGATTTTCAAGGGTATGACGTCGGGCAAGAAATCTACGAAGGGCAGATCGAAGGACACGTCCAGTAGGTCACCACAGAAGGCGACATGGTTGTTCTCTTGGTTTGTCGAACTACAGTCTATCCAGTTGTACTGATTGCTTACGGTAACCACTTCACACTCTTTGAGCAGCAATGAGATCTTCCACGTGTAAGGGACGAAATGTAATATGTCAGGTCGCGACTTGTTCGACCAATCGTTGATCAGATCCTGAATGAAGTCTATGTGTGTGTAGACGAGGTGAGCGGTGGCTTTACAACCGGTCAGGCCGAGCTGCCAGCACTGGTGATGATTCCACACTAAAGGATAATGGCACTTCACTGTGTATTCCAACGTTTCACTTTCCGCTAAACTTCTGTATTGGAGACTCGTCGTTGCTTCTAAATGTAGTAGCTGCCCTGTTATTTTCGTCGTATAGCCGTCTTGCAAGACGATCCAAGGTAGGGTCACCTCGAGATACGACCCGGCACCGATGTTTATATGGACGGCGTTCGTTTCTTTATTTTTAGTGAACAATATGTCTATAGTGGCCTCGTTTAGCGTCGACAACCTGATGTCGAAGGACTGCATTTGCCTCAGATCACCAGGCTTCGGTTGCGGCGTCACTTCTAAATTCTTATAGTTCGGTGGAAAGAAGAATTTAAAGAGGTGATCTCTCTGCCGATCCGCCCACGGCCCGTAGCTGAAATCCGTGCCTTTCCCGCACTTTATATCCACTCCCCATATCGGCGGCGCCGACTCGACGACGTCTCCGTTAGCTAGCTGCAGCAACACGGGCTGTTCCGGCACCAAGCCCGGCTCGTCCATATAAAAATATACTTCTATATAATTGGAACTCATCACGACGAATCCCTCCCCCATGTACCGCGGCGGTTCATCCACCATGGCGGTGTAGTTCGGGCTGGGAGCTAGCATAACTTTGCAGTTCTCCGCTTTGGCTTTCACGAAATGCATCAAATGGTCTAAGCTAGAGGCGGGGGGTTTGGTGCTGTACACTAGGTGCGACTCCTCGACGCTGATGGATAACGTTGTGGGGACTAGACGGTTGCCGAAGACGATGCGGCTGGTGCATATGTCTATCTTAATGACGGGTATGAGGTCCCGCCAGGTGCGGGCCATGGCGGCCTCGGACCTGACGGTGTCCTGGGCGCGACGGCGTTTCTCGTTGGCGTGGTTCATGGCGCGCTCGCGGCCAGCGTCGTCCTGCTGGAGTTTGACCAAAGGCTCGAGTCCAAACGTCTTTTCCAACTCGTTGTAGAGTTCGCAGCGGTTGTATACGTGGAGCTCGAAGCCGTTCAGCATGATAGACAGCCGGGTGTCCGAGTGGGATAAGTCTGGAAGGAGAATTTTATAACATTATATCGATACCTTTAGACTCAAAGGGCGTAAACGCCATTAGCACCTACGGTGTTTACGCCCTTTGAGTCTAAAGGTATCAATATGTCTGTCCATATTGAAGTCAGAATCATCGTACATCTCTTTCTCAATCTTATCAGGAAAATATACACTAAATGTCTAGGTGTCTCTTCCCTATCATGGAGCCTGGAGTTGGTCTAACATACATACTTGCAACAAGGATGTTTTGGTTCACGTTTTTATGGAACAGTTCCATTATTTATCAAAGTCGAAATGGTAAGGTCACGCGGGGCGCAAGCAACTATGAGGGTTAAGGTAACTAATTGAAGTTTCTCTCAACATTTGTCCAACAAATGCTCTTTTTACCAAAACAATTAGATTGAGAGAAACTTCAATTACCTTACCTTAGCGTCATAGGTGATTTCACCTCGGGTGACCTTACATCTATTTCACACAGGTATAGCACAGTATAATAGCAGTAATTTTTCTTCCTACAAAACGTACATCGCGCGCTTGAATGTGGGCGCACCCACGGGTACTACAAGAAAAATTTTAAGAATGCGTCGCGCGCTCATAAACGGCCAAAGTTAGACCACTTGTTCGTCTTTATACTCTGGGTATAGTATGTTACTACATCACCGGACACTCACCCTCGGAGACGTCCTTGGGCACGTAGCTCCTCCACCAGCGGAAGATGAGGTAGCCATCTTGGATGCGCAGCGTGTAGTCGTACGTCACGTAAACTATGTCCCGGAACATTATCTTTCCCGACAACGCGTTCAAAGTGAAGGAACCTGTATAACAGACAAAAATACAGGTAATCCATATAACTTTTGGACAACATTTTTACCCGACTGCGGCGAAGCCCAAAGGAGGGTTATGTGTTTGACCTGTATGTATGTCCGTTCCTGTGTCCGCTCGTAACTACTCAACGGCACATCCAATTCTGATAAATGATACATCATTAGATTCGTCTTGATGGTGCGAGTGTCACTGGGTATGAAGTTCGTTAAAATAAACAAAATGGCGGATTTTATGCAGTTTCAAAGTGCACCGCGGTCGGATTTTTTTTTAGTAATTTTCCGGCTGCAATCGGATGGATTAGAAGTTGCAAAAAATTATCAGATGTTTCCATGTATATAGTCTTTAGTTTTAACTCGGAACCTTGTCAGAATAGGGTAGCCTTCATGAAGGGTAACGCTATTATTATTAAGAAGATTTTGCCTAAGAATAAAAAATAATTGTGTTTCTTTATTGCGTCACGCCTAGCTCTTAAACATGGACATATCTTTTTTTCCAATAATACATGCGCGATTTCAAATACATACAGCAATTTAATGTTAGGCATTCATTTTGTAATCAACGGTATTTATTAAAATCGAGAATGTGACTCAGCATACTAAAGTACACAGCATTGCGTATTTTCGAAGATTACTTAGAATTCATGAATAGCAGATCATGATAAGATAAGATAGCTACTTAAAATATCTGATTGGGCCTATGTATTATGGATAGATATTAGACAAACTAGCACCTTAAAACTTGGATTCCTTACTGTGCAGGTTTCCAGAAAGCGGATTTTTTAGGGATATTTACTGTACTCTTGTTTGATATCACTGTTTTCATTAATTTCATGTGTCTTTTTAAACAAAGTTGCTAAGTTTAATTATTATACAGAATGAACCAGAAAGAAATGCGATTTTAAAACGGCACCGCTTATGAACAGTACTCAAGGTGAATAGCGTGCGTTCTGTGTAAAGGCTGCTTGTAAAGGCAACAATTAGTAGGGAAGGTAGTTTACTAAAGTAGACAAGTGAGAATTTTATATCTTTGAAAATAACATCACTAAGATGCGAACCTTTCTCACTTCGGGATCTTAAATACGAGAAAATACAAATAAAATTCATACTTTATTAAAAACTAGCATTTACCCGCAGCTTCGCCCGCGTTGTTCCCGTTACTGTCCCAAGGGAACTATTTACCGGGATATAAAGTATCCTATGTTTCAATCCAGTAATTGGTCTTCTTGCATGCCAAATTTCAGCTCAATCCATCTAGTTCAGAGTTTCTTAATCTTTTTTCGGCCACGGACCACCAACAATATTTCAAACATCTTACGGACCCTCTACGAATATACTCAGAGAAAAAGGAAATCAAGTGTACATACGTGTAAGGAAATCAGTTAGTGTCGTATGCGATCCACGGACCCCTCGCTCTCGTATCATGGACCCCCAAAGGGGTCCATTGACTACAGTTTAAGAAACCCTGATCTAGTTGTTACCCCGTTACTCAGTATAGTGCGAATCTTCCCAGGTGAATTTTTCGCTTCGAGCCCTAATCTTTCAAACAAAGGCCATTGTATTCATTATGGCAGCTTTGCCATAATAGATACAATGGCCTAGCGCCAGGCGCTACAAGCTAGTTACAATAGATACAATGGCCTTTGTTTGGCATTGTATTCATTATGGCAAAGCTGCCATAATGAATACAATGGCCTTTGTTTGAAAGATTAGGGCTCGAAGCGAAAAATTCACCTGGGAAGATTCGCACTATAACAAACATCCAAAAATCTTCACCAACTTTCACATTTAATAATATTAGTGTGATATAGATTTGCTGATAATTATGAATGCTTCGCCTCTTAGCCATTATTGCTGCGGACTGTCCCAAACGACGAACATAATAACATAATTAGATGACAACACAATTATGACTAACTAACAGGCTTATCTCCCTAATGCATATCAATATTGCAACAACTCTTGTCACATTGTGGAGCTTAGGTCTATTGAAATAAGATCCAAAATTGTATACATATTTTTAGACTTAGCCCTGTCTATATGCTCTTTCCATTTTGATAAAGTTAAACAATATTTTCATACTTATGATCTTTACAATATAGGCTAAGTGTATGTAAATCGGCTGTATGCAAATACACATTTTTACACACATATTAAGCAATGAAAGCAGAACAAACTGACACATTCACTTTCATATTTTAATTAGTATAGGTACTTATAGTAAACGTGGTTGCCGTTTTATTCCGTGTATGTGTAATTGCCGGTATATCGCAAAACAACTTATAAAAATATTTATTTTTAAGAACAAGTTTTTAAAACGAAAATGCTCATGACAACAAAATATACTATCCCAAAATCGACTGTAATAGCATTTGCCAACAGGGAGTCATTTTCCCTTAGTCATGGCTCCACCATCAGATCAACTGGACTAGATTGTGCCATTGTATTGCATTGTCACCAAACTCACATATGTGTGTCAAATTTCAGCTGAATCGGATAGCAGCAAGAGGTTGAAAAACAATATGCAAATTTTGGAACCAACAACTTTCATATGAATGTTGCAGGTTAAATAAAAGCTTGTAAAATTGACATGATCATACACAATTTAATAACTTGTACCTAAGAGACAGAACAGAACAGAACGAACCGAAAGGAGCAGAACCACCAAACTCACTGGTCCCACCACCAGCAAGTAAGCGAGTAAAGTTGGGCGAGTAACAATTCATTGCGGGTTGACCAGGCACAATGTGATCAATCAACCTTTCCAGATCCGCAGTACAATGCTACTCGCCCAACTTTGCTTGCTTACTAGCCGACGGTGGGACCGTACCTAATGAATTGGATTGCAAGGGAAGCTGTACTTTATAACATTCATTAGATTGATTTTCTTGAAGGTTATACTGTTCAATGTTAATTGCTTGAGTACTTAAAAACCAAGCTAGGTGCACTTTTATGTTTGTAATTGATGATTGAAAGGGGCCAGGTAAGCATGTGAAACTGCCCCTAGCGATAAAATTATTCATTTCCTTTTGCCTAATTATATGTGTTTGTATATGGACAATGTGGGTAATGAGAATGTTTGTAAGGTAGATGAGAAATCAGGAGTCGGATACCGGTATTTTCTTCATACAAAAATAACGGTATTTTTCCGTTCTTTAGTTTATTATTTCATTTTTTTAATCAGGTAATCTAAATAATATGAAATCATTACACAAATACATGATTGAGCCCTACATAAAAAGTATAAAATAATTCAAAATATTGGGCTATTTCGGTGTTTATGCAAAATACCGGTTCCAAGCCCTGTGAGAGATCAGTCTGTCATCGCGATCCCTGCCCACCGCAAGTAAAGTACTCACGTGAGTTATAATAATTTTCCTTAATATACAGGGTGGGAGGGACTATACCGACAAACTTTAACTATAGATTCTAACAACTATGAGGAGTAAAAAAAGTTATGTGATGTATAGTCGAAAAACGCTTACTTTCAGAGATATTCGTTATTTTTTAAATGAAAACTCCCAAGTGTGTAACAAGCCCTAATAAATGTGACTAAGATAGTTTTACTAATTTTTTTAAATCCTTTAACTAAACAGCAATCAACCTTCGCTGTATTTGATGGTAAGCGACTATGAGGCCAAAAAATTGACCTTTCGTTTCCATTTTAGCTTTTTTTTTTCTTTTTGATAACTGTTCCTCCAGTAAGGACATGTTTATAACGAGGGGCTGAATTTATTGATTTATTTTGTTACATAAGACTATTAATGTAAAATGACAATATTCGACCCATGTTGATATAACATTATTTACTCGTCACACCACCAGGAATTCATGGCTAAAGTATGTCGGTATAGTCCCTCCCACCCTGTATATTAAACCACATAATTTATTTGAACATAATAACTGTTTTCGAATAATAACAATATTGCAATAATAAACAGGAAATATAAGTGTAATTTGTACTCCTCCAAGTTTGTTTATCAATATGTATGCCTATTATTAATTTTGTACATGACTGAATGTCTATTGTTCTATTATATTCACATTCCCTCCTAGTTGCGTGTGAGAAAACATGAATAAAGATGAGGCTAAAGTTTAACTAAACAAGTAGAATATTTAAAGATTTTCCTTCTTCAAGGCACTCTCTATTGGCCTTGAGTATTTAATACTAGCATTTACCCGTGGCTTTGCCCGCATTGTTCCCGTTACTGTCCCAAGGGAACTACTTACCGGGATATAAAGTATCCCATGTTTCAATCCAGGGCTTGGTCTACATGCATGGCAAATTTCAGCTCAATCCATCCAAATGGTACCCCATCATTTAGTAACAAACATCTTCACAAACTTTCACATTTATAATATTAGTGTGATTTATGCCACAAGCAGGCCTCAAGGGCTGTTTAACCAAGTTGAAGAAATGGAGGAGGTTCTTATTTTGTCACTTTTTTTATAATTCTGGGTTCTTACCAGGTCAACCCTTTTTCTATTAATCAAACTCAGCTGAACCAATTTTAAATTATACGTCATTTTTATTAACACTTTCATGTGAGCAACGTCTATTCCAAATATAATTTTCTCTTTCAAATTTATGATTTCAAAAAGTATGCCAAGTGAGTATTGATTTAAGTCAGTATATTAAAAAAGCAAAACAACTTACCAATTTTGAAGTTTTCATCTTGAAAGTAAAATCTGTTGATGAGCCGGGTGAGTATGTACCCGAGTAGGCGGCTGTTGTAGTACGTGATGTACACGATCCAGAGCACCGCGGAGATCAGGGACATCAGCAGCAGCGCGAAATTCCTGTCGTACGTCGTGGGGTCCGTGATGTTGATCGAATTGATGGACGAAGAGTTCCATGGCTGCGCCTGAGGACCCTCCGTCACGTTCACCCTGCACAAACACCACTATCACCACAAAAGAAACCCACTATCAACAAAAGAACCCCTCTCTGTCACCCTCCTTGAACATAAACACAATAGTACGCGAATACGCAAATCGTTATACTTACATTTTTAAAGCTAATCTACTACGGATTTTATTTACATTTTATACAGGAGTGTTTTGTGAGTATTTTTAACGCACTATACATGTCTTTTTTGGTGTTATTTTAATAGAACTCCTTTTTATTCTTATCAATTAATCACTTTACCCATCCTTCTACAGCTTTTTTTGACAGCTGACTGACATAACGTTTCGTTTCAATACAATGGAATTGATTGACTCGAAATTAACAATACTTATTATTTATAAAGTTTTCAATTAAAAAACTAATAAAATGTGGTTAAAATTACTGGTTAATTATTCCGTTGTTTTACGTTCATAATTATTCAATACTTTGGAAAGGTAAACTGCTCGGGATTAAGTCTCTCATTAATGATTTTTGCGTAAACCGTAGCGTAATGTAATATTGAGGTATTTTAGTATGCCTACTATAGTTTTGTATAAAAAGACTAGGATTTTATTGGTGGCCTTATAAAATACCTAAGTTTAAAACAAATCCGTTGCTTAGGAAACGCGACAGTCGATCGTTGATTAAAGATGTTATCGTTATCACCTTATTTGTGTTTAATTTTCTTGCTACAATAGTTTGCTTACTAATAATTGATAATTCTAAAAGGTAGTCACAAAGTCAGATCGACGAAAGATGCCTGCGGAAGTCTTAGACGAAAATCTTATAAATGCGAAAGTTAGGTAAAGCAAAATTCACACTAAAGAAAGAAGTTCTCAATGCAACTGTTGATATATTATTTTCACGAGAGAAAACGTTTCGGTATGGGGGACCCATTTTATTTTAAATTTTGTTTTGTTCTTATAGTAGCAATAGAAATACACATTCAATGAACATTTCAATTCTCAATCTATTACGGTTCCAAAGATACAGCCCGGTGACAGACGGACAGCGGGGTTCCATTGGCGCCCTTTGTGGTACAGAACCATAAAAAATTATCACTCTCGGAATGGTTGGTTACAAGGATAACGGTACCTATATACATACATAGATACCTAATCCTGAATATTTCCGTACAGATGGGCGATCCCCCAGCGCCTGAACGCCATGGCGTTCGTGGGGCCGGACGTGTTGGCCGTCGTCCATGACGTGTACATCGTGTTCTTGGACCTGAAGCACAGAACGGAGACGGTCTACGTCGCTAATAACCGGACTGACGGGGACGGAGTTGACGTTATTGCAGGTAAACAATGGCATTTTACGACCCTCGAGGCCGTAAGCGGCTATGTATTCACTGCCCGCTATGCGAAGAAAAAATCCACTTTTTTTTATACAACTAGGGTGGCAAACAAGCGTACGGCCTGCCTGATGGTTAGCAGTCACCGCAGCCTATGGACGCTTGCAACACCCACTTCTGCCCACAGGGGAAGACGTAAAATGATGTACCTGTAGGTGTGTACCTAAATTATGTACGCCCACGTGGTGGGTACAGTCAGGATCAAATAGTCTGTAGCATCCAAAGCGCCGTATACTTATATCGTAACACGTTTTTATTACTATAGGCATTTTTTTTTAGAATCTGATACTCGCAAGTCGCAACCCTTATGGGCATAGCGATTGTCGGACCGGGTGGTCGGCCGTGGCGTTCCCTGGAGTCGAACCAGGTCGCTAGCCGGACCACCCCGAGGGGTAGGACTGGGTGGGTGCCGGGGGTGCCTGGGGTTGAACCAGGCCACCTTGTCCCGGTCCACCTCGATAGGGTCGGACTAGGTGGTGGCCTGAACGCCTGGAGTCAAACCAGGTCGTTTGGCACATGTTACTATAGGCACAAAGATTTGTTACGATATATATGGCGCTTATAATGCTATAGACTAGTTGTCGATGACTGTACCCACCACGTGCGGGAACCTTCGGTTCGGGCTACGAAGTTTAAGACTTTGGTTTCGCCATGTTTGCGAATTACTTTTATGCCACACCTGGCCATAAAGTGGCTTTTTCCGCACGCTACGCGTACGGAAAATGCCGCTTTCTGGCCAAGTGTACACATAAAATGATGTACCTACACAACAAGGCAGATAATAAAGAAAGCCCTCGATCGCATATTTATATTACCACCCTAGTTGTGTAATATACTATTTTTTACGCACGTGCCCTGCCTGCACCACCCTCGCTACGCCTCTGCTTGCCCGTAGTGTATGGGTAATATAATGTTATTTTTGATATCTTTCAGTGTGTCTTGTGTCTAATTTATTTGAATGTTTTTTTGCAGGCCACAGATCAATGATATTCGCGTTTGCGGAGAAGGTTCGATATCCAAGAATTTTTATAATGACTTTCCCCAGCTTCTCCATCATGGCGGAATTAAAAGGTAAAAAGTATTGTATTTCTTACCTTCTAGGTATAGCAATTCGTATAGCCAAGAAGCCAATTCTTTACTCTATTTCACGCACACTATCTACCTCTATCCCTTTCGATTGACTATAGTCCGAAAAAGACGCGACGAGTGAAGTCGTGGCAAGTTGCCGTAGCGCTGCTGCCCATAAAACGTTATTAGTTTTAGTTTTATTGATGCTATAGAAAAAAAACGAAACACCAAGCGTAGAGCAAACTCGTCGCTGGTTCCAGACCCCGAGGTGAACCGCTACAAGGGCCTGTGCATGATGGAGTGCGACCTGGTGGCTGGGTTCAGTGGTTTCCCCAACTACGTGGTCGTGGTGTGGAACTGGCGCACCAGCCAGCGTCTGCTGGCGCTCCAGACCGGCGTCACGAGGCGCAGCCAGCTATACGCGTGAGGCCCAACAGAATACTTGTAGGCAAGCTTCCAGACCGAAGGGAACTGCTTCTAGGGCTCTAGGGGCTGAGTATGCTGAAGTGTGGCCTGGTGGCCGGGTTCAGTGGGTTCTCCAACGTGGTGTGTAGCTCGCTCGAGACTGGCGTCAGCAGGTGGAGCCAATTATATGTGTGAGATCCAACACAACACTAGCAGGCAACCTTCCAGAGCGATGGAAATTGCTACAAAGGGCTTTTGCATGAATTTCGAACTATTGATTAATTGACATTGGGCCTCGAGACCGGTATCACCAGGCACAGGTCTGTAAGGCCCATCGCTGCTCTCCAAGGTTACCCTCTTCATTTGCTAATTTGTAAGATTTTCAGTGGCAGAGAGCACTAGAGTAGCTTCCTTAGACTTCCGTGCATTTATTGTCGACGTGAAGCATTAGTCCCTTTCGCACATTTGTGCACAACTATAGTTGGGTGGATTTTCGCTATACAAATTGGTATGCCATACATTTAGTTTGGCATACAAATGTCGCGGACGAAAATCCACACAGTTATTTTGCATACGCTAGCTGTTACTTGCGCTTCATTTGTACCCGCGCTCACATGCAGAGGCATACCTCATTGCTACCAATGTCATAATTGTTTCCTATAAGTTCTAACGTCGTGAGTTTCCAGTGCAAGCCGCTCGAGCATGATGGTCTGCGAATGCTGGGGCGGTGGCCTCACCGTGTGGGAGGTGGCGCAGTGCTACAAGCTCACGCTGATGATGCGGCGCCCCAAGCCGGAGGTCACCGGCTGGGAGGTCTCCGAGCCGCCGCTCATCGGCATCTGCTGGTCCAACGACGGACAGCTGTACGCTGTTGATAAGGACGCTAATTTGTATAGTGTGAGTAAATCTCAGGCGTGAGGCAACACAAATTGGAATTACTTTGAATCAAGCATATTTCTTGTAAAATAGAATCCCACCAAAAACATTCCTTAAAAAACTAGCCAAGTCTCGATGGAGCTGCTTGTTTATCTCTAAAAAGTAATGAAATCTAGACAAAGTCGTGCCAAGTCTAAGGTTCTTTCTTTATTATTATAGTTAATGTTGTGTGACTTGGCCGTTGAACATTCTTTATACGTTAGTGGGTACAAGTCAATTTTCTTTACACGTAATGTTATATCTGTTGTAGCTACCTATGTTTGTTAAGCGAGATAATAGCCCATACTGGTATTGGTAATTGGACGCTAGTGTCTCATTTTAGGCTGTTGTTGATAGTGCCCACTAACGTATCATTTAATTACGTAAACGCAAATCGACTTGTACCCACTAACGTATAAAGAATGTTCAACGGCCAAGTCACACAACATTAACTATAATAATAAAGAAATCGCAGTAAGGAACCTTAGACTTGGCACGACTTTGTCTAGATTTCATAACTTTTTAGAGATAAACAAGCAGCTCCATCGAGACTTGGCTAGTTTTTTACAGAATGTTTTTGGTGGGATTTCACTTCTTTTTGTAGAAACGTGGGCATATTGATTTATTTTATTAGATTTACTTCTTGGACACAGTTGTTTTCTTTTTATTTTTGGTTGGGCTCTTGTGTTTTCTAATCAGGGTCACCAGGTACTCCAGATCTTCGATTATCCTAGTTTTTATAGTTTTCCCTTTATGTGGCCATTAAACCCTAACTCTGTACCAAATTTCAGCTCTCTGAGTTTATGGGAAGTACTAGTTCTATTCTGATGATCATGAGTGAGTGAGTGTCATAAATGCGAAACTTTGCTTTCGCTTAACTTCGGAACTAAATGACCTACAGACTTGAAATTTTGGATTTTAAGTATGTGATTATAGCTTACTGGATGACGAAAATTTCTGCGTTCTGGTCTTATCCAGAGGTTCTCAAATAGGGGTGTTTGCTTCGCGCTCGACTTGGCGGGGGCACTGCCGTGCCCCCAGATCTTCTTCCACCACTGTCACTAAGTATCTTAGGTAAATGTGACTTATTTCAGTCCACTGTTAGAAAGATATACATAGACTTTTCCAACTATACAGGTACGCATAGTAATAAAACAACTTAAACGGATTAAATCGCGTATATTACTACATATTTTAAGTCCCGACGTTTCGTAACCCTTTTCAGCGTTCGTGGTCGCGGGTAGACTGAGAAAATCATAAATTTCCTCTGTCAAAATTACTGTTGTGCAAACCTACCCACTTTAAAAAAATACAAATTCAATATTAGTGTTGCCAGATGGGCCTAATGTGTAAAGATGTTCACACACATGCCAGAAGGGCTTAAAAACCTAACCTTAGAAAAAACTAGCGGCGCTTCCAAAAGGCATACTTGATAAGAAAGAAGGCCAAGGAAACTTATCAGCCACGCCTTATGCAAAAAAAAAAAAAAGAAAATAATTTAAGCAAAAGACTCTAGGTATGCTATTTTTGGTAAAACAAATCAGAAAAATTTTTTGTGTTGCCAGACGGGCCTAATGTGTAAAGACGTTCACACACATGCCAGAAGGGCTTACTATCCTAACCTTAGAAACTAGCGGCGCTTCCAAAAGGCATACTGGATAAGAAAGAAGACGCCAAGAAAACTTATCAGCCTCGCCTTATGCAAAAAAGAAGAACATACTTTAAACAAAAAGACTCTAGGTATGCTATTTTTAGAAGAAACAAACACCGTTCAGTGTTAAGGTTTTACAGTGCCGTGTCTCGCCCGTCCCTTAATGAGATGTAATACAGGATCCCAGGCAGGTGGTAGAGACAAACCATCTTCTCTATTGAAATTAGGATACTTCTTGATTTCAATAGCCTCGCGAAGCATCCTTGGAAAATAGCGCTTCTCCTTAGCGAGGATCGAAGCATCATCAAACTTGATTGAGTGGCTAGGTTTGTCCATGACATGCTATTTTCCAAGGATGCTTCGCGAGGCTATTGAAATCAAGAAGTATCCTAATTTCAATAGAGAAGATGGTTTGTCTCTACCACCTGCCTGGGATCCTGTATTACATCTCATCAAGGGACGGGCGAGACACGGCACTGTAAAACCTTAACACTGAACGGTGTTTGTTTCTTCTAAAAATAGCATACCTAGAGTCTTTTTGTTTAAAATATGTTCTTCTTTTTTGCATAAGGCGAGGCTGATAAGTTTTCTTGGCGTCTTCTTTCTTATCCAGTATGCCTTTTGGAAGCGCCGCTAGTTTCTAAGGTTAGGATAGTAAGCCCTTCTGGCATGTGTGTGAACGTCTTTACACATTAGGCCCGTCTGGCAACACAAAAATTTTTTCTGATTTGTTTTACCAAAAATAGCATACCTAGAGTCTTTTGCTTAAATTATTTTCTTTTTTTTTTTGCATAAGGCGTGGCTGATAAGTTTCCTTGGCCTTCTTTCTTATCAAGTATGCCTTTTGGAAGCGCCGCTAGTTTTTTCTAAGGTTAGGTTTTTAAGCCCTTCTGGCATGTGTGTGAACATCTTTACACATTAGGCCCATCTGGCAACACTAATATTGAATTTGTATTTTTTTAAAGTGGGTAGGTTTGCACAACAGTAATTTTGACAGAGGAAATTTATGATTTTCTCAGTCTACCCGCGACCACGAACGCTGAAAAGGGTTACGAAACGTCGGGACTTAAAATATGTAGTAATATACGCGATTTAATCCGTTTAAGTTGTTTTATTACTATGAGTGATAATCGCGGAAACCGAAGACAATATTATATACAGGTACGCTTTTAATTTTCTACACGATCTTCAGCCAAATTTATATACTCAGGCACCTAACTTTTACCACCTCATTTATGTCCACCGCCAATTTCGACTAATTTCAGGTGCTCTCTGACGGGATAAATATGGTCACTAACCTGGATTGGACGAATGATGATGGTATCGAAGTCATTCACAAGCCGTTAATTTGTTCCTTTGGAAATGGACTCCTGATTTATGGTCCTGATGATTCGATTCGAGTGAGTACCCTAAACGGAATGTTTTTGTCTTAATTATTTGGTAAACCAATTTGTAAAGAGATGCTATTTAGTATTATACTACTTTAGAATTCACTCCAACGCCCTGTCCCAACCTTTTTGTAGAGTGTCGCCTGAGGGTGAGGGTGAGGGCTCCACGCATCCTAGTTCGTTCCGCGATAGATACCAGGGCAGGTGGGGCACACTCCGCGATTTCGCGCGGCAACTAGTACAGTCGCCATCAGATATATCTGAGCTGTCAGTGTACTCATAAATATCTGAACACGGCTCTAATGCTATGAAAATAGAGCCGTGTTCAGATATTTGAGTACACTGACAGCTCAGATATATCTGATGGCGACTGTACAACATGTTACCCCTCTGGAGAGGCTTAGCCAGCGACCACGACGAACACGCGTTATGTGATAGAGAGAGACGATCGGAAGCAGTGCGCTCTGTCCGGTGGGCAGACGCGAACGACAGTTTTGTTCGAAAGATAAACTTTTGCACGCGGTACTATTACTTATTTTGTGATCAGAACTACTTAAGTGCTGCTCTAATTGCTTTTATGCCACACCTGGCCATAAAGTGACCCTTTCTTCTCTGGCCAAGTGTAGACATAAAATGATGTACACAACACGGGAGGTAATAAAGAAAGCCCTCGATCGCATATTTACGTCCCTCGCTTGCAGCTCGGGCCGCAAACTTCTGCGATCTCGGCCTTTCTTTATATTACCACCCTAGTTATGTAATGTACAGAGTTCTCAGGGAGAAGGCAGAATCAAATATCTATCTGTTTTGCAGTAGACAACACATGCTGAAATTCTTTCAGATTTTGCTTACCCGATCCGATCATTTGGTTTCCAGGCACTAAAGAAGAGCGAGTCAAATTGGAAAGTGGTGTGGACGTACCAGCCGGCTGACGCGGTGCTGCAGCTGGTCTCCAACGCGGCCTCGACCACTGCCTGCATGTGGACTGAGACCGGCCTGGTCTATAAGATCACGGATCACTCGGAGGAGGCGATTGAGGCGGAACTGATCACTTTTAAACAGAGGTAAGATGATTTCATACGTTGACAGGGGGTGGAGGTCCATGGAACGTTTCAAGGAAAGGTTGAAGGTACCAGACCGCAAGGAAGATCACCTATGAGATGAACAGACAAAGTTAAAACTGTCCTAGATTTTCTAAGTAGTAACTGACACAGGTACCTATGTATTAAATGCCTTATGGGAGGATTTAGAGCAGGGAAACGAAAAGAAAGTACTAAAAGATTATTATGATTGTTTCAGAAATATCCAACAAATCCAATTAATAGCACCGGATTTTAAATATTTAGCCACGATGAACCATGTTGGGGTTCTTTGTTTGTATGATGTGCTTTCAACGAAATTAGTAAGTATGTTTAATGATACCTACCAGAGTTCAATCGATAAACAAATTCACAAAAGTTTACGACTCAAAGCTCAGACTCACAACACTATCAGCTATGCATAAGTATATCTTTTAGACGTGAAGCATGCTAGACATCTCCAGGCATTCATATTGCATGAGTTTCGCTTTGAGGATTCGCATTCCAATATCATCAAGACAATGTTTATATCAACAGATGACCGTGAAATACATCCAAGGGAACGACATCTCCTTCCAAACGAGTCCAGTGGACCCCCTCATAATTATCTTCGGCGAGGTCGGTCAGAACTATGGCATGGTCCTGATGACGTACAGCCCCGAGGAGGGGCTGGTGAAGGTCGGCAGCAAGTGTCTCACGCATCAGATAGTGTCGCGTGTCGTGTTCTCTCCAACTGGGAGGGAAGTGGTGGCTGCGGCTATGTCTGCTGGCCATGTTTTTATAATGCAGGTAGACACTTTTTAGAGACTGTCAACCTTTGGTTCCTTCTATTGTATCTTTCGGAGTACACAGTGACCGGTAATATATGATGAAATTTAGCACGCGTAAATATCTGATATGACCTTATTACTATAACAAGTAATACATAGGTGTCAGGTATTTTTGCATGTCCCGTTTCATCAGAAATGTTATAGCGAGACCAGACATACGGGATTATGGTGACACACTAAGCTAAGTATCGCATATTCTCGAAGTCTTTGCAAATATCACAAATTAGAACGGGACTAGAACGGGATGGGGATGCCGCATGGCATTACACGTCATTAACGTTAAAGAAAGTTAGTTCAATAGGATGTTTGAGAACCATATTTTGGTTGATGATGCTAATAAATTTGAAATTTATCCTTGTTACACTGTAGGTATTTTAATCTGTATGTACTTTGCAGCTCTCTGAAGACTTTAAGCTGACTCTAGTGCGATACATGGAGATAGGTCGAGGCGTAGCCGATTGCTTTATGATGCCAGTCAATTACGTGATGCGTTGTTTTATCCTGGTTCTGTTCTCAGATAAATACTTGATTGGTGAGTAAAATTCAGGTAGTTAATTATTGTGATGGGCTCTGTCGTCAAATAAATGATTTTGCAAGAGTAACTAACGTAAAGCTTCGCCAGATACTCCCGACGGAGTTATCATGCTCACGTAGTTACGTTACACGATTCTATGCCAGTTGTCCTAGTCACGTCTAAAAGCAACATTAATCAAAAACTGCAACATCATTGTTTGACCAATGTTGCTAGTTTAGAGTTGAAAAAATGTAACTTGTATCTTCGTGCAACGGATCATTGGCCTTTTCTCAGCTGTAAGTTTCGGGAGAAGCATTTTTTAGGGTTTTTATCTGGTTATCATTTTTATAGCGCAACTAAGACTACACACACGCACGCAGAACTCATATAAATACTTACAAATCTTAGAATACCTTACAATGGCTTCTGTTGCTAGGGGAGCGAATAATCGTGGTGAACATAGAGACGGGCAAAGACAACAAGTTCGCGGGCAAGATGCAGGGCCCGTACCAGCGCCTGCTGCCCCTCGGGACCAAGGACACCATGCTCGCCATCCCGCACCTCTCCAGGCAGTACCATGTCCTGAAGCTCAACGGAGATGTAAGATCCGAGTACCACGTTCATTAGTAGAATTTTTAAGTGTATATTTTTTTAGTTTCACAGAACTGTTTTAGAACCTTTGTGTGGTTTTTATAGAACCAAAAATTGTAGGGTGGCATGATCTCACTTTACCTAAGCACGATGTCACAGGGGGGGGTCCATTAATGGACCGTATATTATCTTCTTTCGTGTCTTGGGACGTTAAATATATGCAGAAAAAAATCTTCAGGCAAGGAGGTGTGCAGTTCACCTGTAGAGAGATAAACCTGATAACTACTTACTTATGTTCTCTCGTGCATCTTGCAGAGACGTGTTATCTTGTTTAATAAATTACTAAATGGGGATTTATCTATGAGTTTTATTACAGTGAAATATCCTAGTATTTTCTTTTTCAATTTTTGCATCAAGTTGCAGAATTCTGATATTTACGATATTGTTAACAGAAAGGCGTGACAATATCTGTGAAGATGGGCCCTATCATCGACTCTGGGCACGACGTGAAGCATTTCGACGGTATTTTCAGCCCGAATGCGCTGCTCACCTTCGGTTACGATGGGACCGTTATCTTAAGGAGCCCCGACGGCCGACCGGAATATGGTATGGAAAGAGATCAGGAGTATTGTTAAGATAAATATTGGTATCCTTTGCATATGTGGACCAATATGCAAAAGAAGTAATCACTTAAGGCATCATGTGCGCTCAGAAATTGTACCTCTTCCAGCCTCTGGAATCTTTTAGATGCCACTGGAGACTGTATACTGTGCATCACGTTAACTCGATCTGGGCAGAAAACAGTTTTTAAAAAACTTTTGTACGTAGAATCTGATTTCCGCACAGATCATTTTGCGTAGTGCGTTCTACTGTCAGCGGCGCCATCGCACGCACTATGTAATAGGTAACTTATACTTATCTGTGAGCAGTTGCCGGTTTTCGAATACATCAGGGGTAGGTACTTCTACGATATTAGAGCAGGCTTGCCAACGGTGCCTTTTGATTACCACTGTTAGAGAGTATCATCTGTTTCAATCTCTTTTTCTTTTGTTTCTTATGAAATGTAATAGGTAAGTTATTTCAGCAAGTAGGCCTCAAGGGCTCTTTCACATGTCTGATTCTTTTGGTTCTTTTGGAGATTGAGCAGAGAGCGCGAGTACCTATATGCAGATCGAACTCACCGTCACCTTTCCCCCACAGATTTGAAGCGAGCGGTGACGCACCGCTACGAGACCGGCGTGCGGCAGGCGGTGGTGGACGCGGGCACCTCGTACCTGGTGCACGTGGCGCACAACCGCACCGCCGTCGTCATGTACCTGCGGGAGCTGCCCGAGCTGGCCGCCGAGCCGCGGCTCGAGGCACCGGCGCGAGAGATGTTCGAGAAGGCTAATAACACCTTGACGATTATTGCTGCCGATGAAAGTAAGCGAATATGATTAAGCCTACGTATGTGCAAGTGCAGTTTTTTTTTCTCCTTGGGTACCTTGTAGGAAATTTAGAGAAATTAAGTACTAAGATTTTTTCAAGTAGAAATATTCGCAAGTTACAATTTTTCCATCGCCGCATCTGTAGGTACTTATCCCATAACTTTTCTATCAATGTAAGTGTTCATTTTCCAAGCATTTACTATGCCACAACTCAACTCATGTCCTAAAGCCATAAATCAAAGCAAAGTCTCGGTCAATCAAGAATCCCGGTGATAAAAATCGGCATAACCTCAAAGTCAAATATAAATAAAGAACTCCAACTCCACCGGAACGGACTACACCTGTTGTCACAGTCACCAAGAGCAATCTTCGCTTTGTTTGATAACCTGATACGATACAAATTTCTCTTTCATTTTATTTTAGTTTTCAGTCTCCTTAAAAGATAACTGAAACTTCTGAAGGGTTTACGTGGAGATTGCTCCAACGACATCTAGATCTCATAATTCGCGTATCATTTCAGAGAACTACCTAGACCTGCTAGAAGATAGGAAAGTCCGCGAAGAGGCGATGGACTACAAGCAGCAGCGGGACGAGGTGGTGGCGGGGTTCACCGCGGCGCGCGCGCAGCTCGTCACCCTGCTCGAGGAGAACATCGCGGAGGTGCCCCTGCATCAGCTGTCGCTGGCCGAGTTCAATCTGCACGCGGAGCATAAGAAGGAGAGGCTGAAACAGGTCAGGTTTATAGTCTATACTTTTAGGTATTTAAAAAAGGGTTAACAAAGAAACCACGTGACTCGGGTCTTTCAGCCAATGGTATTGTGCCACAGATACAAAACGTTACTTTGATTGGCTGAATGACCCTAGTCATGTGGTTTTTGGTTTACCTTTTTTAAATACCTAAAAGTTCAGACTATAGAGCGGCCGCACATTTGGCCACTAAACGGGACCACAAGTGGCTCGGAGCGTCTGCACAATGGGCCACTGCAAGCGAATGCTTAGTGTGCGCCGATGTATACAAAATGCATGAAAAAACTCAGGCCAGGGTGACGGTGACTACTAAGGGCCTAAAAGCAACACGGAAGGGATTCATCGAAGCACATTTTGCCGATACAAAACAGCCTGCCATTTTTATAGGAGGCTTACTTTACAAATCGACTATCACTACATTGTCATACATTTTAAGACCGAATGGTCTTGTTGTCTGGACAGTTGTCAGGCTAAGAACTCCGAAGTCTGCTTTACTCTAAACCAAAGTCTCGAAAACAAGTGTAAAGGAGGCCACCTCAGATATTTGACCCCTAGCCGTTGCAGGCCCTTAGCTTGCGAGCTACTCAGATACGGCGTTCTTTTTTCTTCTTTAGCGCCCGGTTTGGTATTAGTCCGCTTCGAAAATTTGCATTCGTTTCATTTGCATCAAAGAATAATTAATTTTTCATGGCTGTAGTAGCATATTCATTTGTTTTAGAGAGACACTGTTAGGTTAGGTTAAGTGTTGGGTCAATTCTGCATTTCTAAATACAACTCAATAATGACAGGCGGAGCATGAGCGTTTGATGATTCGTCTCAAAACGGAAGCGCGAATCGCGGCGCAGGACAAGGTGACGTTGTGGATCAAGAACTACTGCTGGGACGCCATGCTAACGCCTCGGGTCAAGATCTTTGCCATCTTCAGCCATTACCAGGTGAGCTCTCAGATCCGATGCGTGGTATTTCGTAGTCTGCTTTTGTCTTTTGGGGTTAAGATACAGTGTTCAAGTTTTCAAAATCATCAGCATACCTTTTTGTTTACCACATAAACATAACCCAGCTTTCAGGGAAAACTGTGTTATGTGGTATTTCTAACCACTATAAACTCCACAGTGCCCGCCATCTGTGCTACTTTTAGCGGAGAACTTTGGATCTCAGAATGAAAGCATTGGGGTCCTCACGTCAGGCTCGTCCTAGAGCGACATGTTTTGCCAGTATCTCTGGGGTTTCGCAACCTCGATATCCCCGTTTTAGTCACCTTTCACGACAGACAGGGAAAACTATAGACCTGTTAAGTTGTTGACCAGGACTACACGAATACCCCTCTCTCTTACAGATAAGGGAAATACATCATGTGTTTAGCTAGAGGCTCTCGGATACGCTTGCACTCAACAATGTATCTATTAAATTAATCCCATGTGAATGTTTCCTTCATTGGAACTGCTCAAAGGCGTGTTCCACTATCAATCCTCTTAAGTAAATAACTCACCAGAAAAATCTTAAGAAACCGGATATTCCTGTGAACACAGGTGGAGAACTATGCAGTCCTTCCAACCCAGAGGGACAACTGGCCTGAACTGCAGCAGGTAGCCGCCCTGCGGACCCTCGAGATGGAGAATGATAGCAATCTCTTCAAGCCGTGGGAGGAGTGGAAAGAAGTATTCCACGAGGCCTTAGTTTCGCAGATGTCTGAGTCTGCAATAAGACAAAAGTTTGTGTTGCTTGACTTAAGTACAGTCGAGTTCATCATTATCTGAGCAAAGAACGGATCAAAAATATCTGATCTAGTTCTTATGCTTCTGACAATAGGGTCTTGTTCAGTTGTTTTTGGTCCAATCTTTGGTCAGATAATGATGAGCTCGACTGTAATTACTATTAAAAATAAACGTAAATAGGTACATGATGATAATGTGATCATATGTAAAAATCTTTTTCTTATGATCGAAGGTCTGGATATTTGTCTGAAATGAGAATGAGATGAACTTTGTCATACACGTAGACCAAGTCGTGGAATATAAGATAGGACTTTTTATCTCGGTAAGGGATTGCCTTGGAATAACGGAAATAACGCGGGCGAGGCCGCGGGTAAATGCTAGTTAAAAATAACTGCTTGAATCTTGTCTCATGCGATCCAGTGAAATATTTTGTGCAATTGTCACCATAATGGCTGTCTCTATAAACCGCAGACAATAGAGCCGATCGCAATGGCAGTGGCGTTTGTTTCTGGGTACACCTTACCAAAAGACTCATCCCGACATTATGAGAACACAACCAGGAATGACTCACTCCGCGATCGTGCCGCGTGGCCTTGACGTCACCCGTGGGTGCTATTAGACAGCGACCCGAAAGAGCACGCATTAGTACGCGTTATGCGATAGAGAGAGAGAGAGAGATGGTCAGATGTGATGAGCTCCGTCCGGTCGTCGGACCCGAACGACAGTTTTGTTAGAGAGAGAAGCTTCTGTAAGTAGTACTAATACTTATTCTATAACAAAATCTCTGGATTGCAGTAGTTATATGCATCTTCCCCAGGTCGTCCCTCTCCGTGAGAGACGGAAGCATCCACAAAAGCATGGAGAGCCAAGCCCTGGTAGAGTTGGAGGAGTTGGAGGAGGCGGTGGACGCGTACTGCTTGTCGGGCACCAGCACGCACAAATACGTCACGGTCCCGCCGGGCATGGTGCCGCAGACGCTCGCCTTCAGCTACCTGCACATGAACTGGCTGCTGCAGATGGTCAAGGTACAATCTTGGTTCCTAATTGTTGTTCCTTATTTAACTGCTGTAAGGCGACCTCAAGCAAGGTGAAGCGATGATATTCGCAGAGTGGCTAGCGGCAGCTGGAAGAAAGTTGAAGATCGTGCTCGGTGGCACAGTCGTAGGAAGACCAATGTATACATACTATACAGTGGACTACGACATTATGATGAAGATGATGTGCTGTTGAAGTTGTTTTGTGAGGTAAGCTATGGTGGTCGAGCGGTTCGGACATGCACCTTTCAAGCAGAGGTCGTGTGTTCGAATCCTGGCTCGTACTAATGAGTTTTTCGGAATTCATCTAGATTCGAAATATTATTACATATTTACCGCTGGCTTTTCGGTAAATGAAAATAATCGTGAGGAAACCTACATATATACATCTGTGAAAACATTCAAAGGTATATATGAAGTCCCCAATGCGCAATGGGCTAGCGTGGAGACTACAGCCCATGCACTCTCGTCTATGAGAGTAGGCTGTGCCCAGCAGTGGGATGTATATAGGCTGATGATGTGATGTGATGTGATGCGCTGTTCTGGCAATAGTCTTTAAGATGTAATTGACTTAGCCATTGACGAATGTGGCGTAGCGTTGCTGAAATGAATTTCTGGTTGAAGTACCCCTGGTAGTGCTTCTGGTTTTTTTAGGTCAAACGGAAGAACTGCTTGCATGGCCGATTCACGTTCACGCTCTCATGTTACCCCGACTTTTTCTGATATCAAACGCTTCTCATGTCCTCACTTTGTCTATCATCAGACGAATCGATGTACGTAATTAATCACTTGAACGCCTAAAACATTTATAATCGTCACGAGTTTGTGGAGCGTGCAGTCGTTTTCCCCCTTATATAAGCAATGTAACTTAATGTAATGGAAGCTAGAATAAACCCTATACTCAACCAAAAGTACGGCAGGAGAGGTGAGAGTGTGTGTCTGTTACGCTACACACTACACCAGACAAAAAATTAACAATACCCCAGAAACCGCCAAAACCCGCTAGGTGGGCTTGTGAGTCCAATAATGGGCAACACAAAACCGGCCGACATCTGAACAAAAGTTACGATCACCTACTAGGCGGGTCGTTAGTCGTGAAACTTCTATTTCTGTTCCAGCTCAACGTGCAAAACATGCGACTGTGGTTCAACAAGCAGTTCGACGAGTTGATGGCTTCTAAGAAGCGCGAGGTCGGTCTTGTCTGCGAGCGGAACGCCAGGCTTCGCTTCATCATTGAAGGTTGGTGATCAGAGGTTGTTGGTGCTTTATTGTTTCAACACAATTCTAACAAAGGTCTTCCCTAAAGAAGGAAGTTATCTATAAGACCTGCCTGAATAGGTTCCACCCACATGCTTCTGCTGCCAAACAGCAATATTTTTATTTTCCAGTTCGAAGAGTTAGAGAGCCAAAATCCACCTTCAGGGGCCCGTTTCACAAAGCTACAAGTTACAAATTACAAGTGGAAGTCTCTTTTCAATACCTTTTGATAGAAAGAGACTTCCGCTTGTAATTTGTAACTTGTAGCTTCGTGAAACGGGCCCCTGGGGGTCACAACATGTTTACAAGTTTTTGCTTGAACTTGCCTGTGTTCTAAGGTCCCGGCAAAGGCGTATTTATTCTAGGGCGATCCGAGCTATGGCCCGGGGCGCCAATCCGGCTTCACCGCTCCTGGCCGATTGCATTTTGTTTTGGTTTTGGCGCCGTTCAACCAACTATTGCAAACTTCTGGGGCGGCGAAACCTATTGGCCCAGGGCGAAAAATTTCAAAATACGCACGGTTTGCTTCATAGATTTTCACTCGGTAGTGTAAAATAGCAATACTTCTTTAGGACCACTCTCTGTGTCCTGTAATAGTATTGTATGGAAATAGACTTTTGATTGTTAAGTATTGCCATGTGTTTATTCGCAGAGCTAAACAAACTGTCGGATCTTCGCGGTAGCTTCCACCATCTAGTGATCCCGATCAAGGACCCCGAGTGGGCGCAGGACGAACAGCCGGAGAAGCTGAT
Organism: Eudemis profundana; assembly: GCA_947034925.1. Taxonomy (NCBI): domain Eukaryota; kingdom Metazoa; phylum Arthropoda; class Insecta; order Lepidoptera; family Tortricidae; genus Eudemis; species Eudemis profundana. The sequence goes on along the minus strand of OX344799.1, from coordinate 24,900,519 downwards.
CAAAGTGGAACCTGAAGAAGTTAGTCCTTTAGTCCTTCATGAAAATTATTGCAAACAAGTAACGAAGTCCTAGAAAATTAACCTAACAGACAATTTTCATTGAATCATAAGAGCCTACTAGACTGTTTTAGGAATGTTGTGCTATTGGATATTCCTAACAAGTGTTAAATTGATTGATTGATATATGTATTGTAGCATTGGGTATCGTATTTCTGCTTTTCTGCATCATAACCATAGTGATATAGAACGTCAAAGCCGTCCGGGATCAAGATCTAATCGTACCTTGAAAGAGCTTGAAAGGCTAAACGCTGGCCTGGCTAAACGCTATGACATTGATAGCACAAGATTGTTCCCCAATCAACGATACATTTTTCGCACTAAAATTATTTTGTATAGGTTACATACGTCTACCGTCGTATCCGTCTGTCGTATCTCTTGGCGACTCGGGAAGTCTCTTCACATAAACATTCGACCTTACCAGGTCCAGTTCAAATTAACTCGGGGACTGTATAGCGTTCTATAATGACTATAATGTTGAAATTGCTAGTGTTCGATCGCGCCCTACATCAGCCCGAGTCAGATCGTGATCCCGGCGCCCGAGGGCGGGCCCAAGGACGACTTCCGCGAGCGCGCGCTCATCGAGATGATGGACGGCGTGCTGGAGAAGCTGTGGCACGAGGAGATCAAGAAGCCGATACCGATGCCGCAGTGCATGGTGAGTTTGTTTTACGGTCGGCAGCTAGTATCGGCAGTGGCGTGGCGTTGAAGAAATTCTTGGGCAAGCCGGAGCAGCTTTGGCTTCAATTTTCTTTAAGAGCACTGGAATTAAGTGCTGAACTGCCTAATATTAACCAAACCGAAGGGAATCGGGTTCTATAGACGCCACGCCACGGTACAGCTACCACCCGGGAATGTGCCACTAGCTACTGTTCTTAATTTAGCCGTGTATATACAAATCGGGCGTACTTCGGGCGAGCTACCAGCGACTTGTAGCTGTCACAAGCTGCGGGCGAGTTTTTTACCCGACTGCGGCGAAGCCCAAAGGAGGGTTATGTGTTTGGTCTGTATGTATGTATGTATGTCCTTACCTGTGTCCGCTCGTAACTACTCAACGACACATCCGATTTTGATAAATGATACATCATTAGATTCGTCTTGATGGTGCGAGTGTCATGAAGTTCGTTAAAATAAACAAAATGGCGGATTTAATGCAGTTTCAAAGTGCACCGCGGTCGGGTTTTTTTTTATAAAAATGTGGTTATTCACACATTTTGTATCACAACGGCCTACACCGAGCGTTCTAGTGGCCGCGTTCGGTCCACAAGGTGTGGGAGTGGCGCGCCGAGCTACTTGTGGCCGCGTTTAGTCGTTTCCACTAGTGGCCGAAGAGGTATCCGTGAGCCTCACGCATACTCCGGTCCTTAAGTAAGTTGTGCACCTATTATACAAAACAACATGTTGAAAACCTTTTTCTCTTGACAATAGGGTCGTATATACATGTCCTTTAGAACGCCTAGCTACTTCTCCTACCTTTTTAAGGATTGATCTTGCGGCCCCCTTGGTTGAGCCGGAATCGAATTAGCGTCTCTGTTTTACTGACCATTTGTCTGTAAACCAGAGACACTGCTTGGAGTCCGGCTTCAGCTGCAGTGCGTCGCATTTGATTATTCAACGTGTTTTTTTTACTGTATCAATGATTATTACCATCACAGTTGGACAAAGACCCGGAGAACTTCAACGAAGACGATCTGCGCGTCGTGTTCGAGTATGAAGCCAAGGTGGCGGCCCGTAACGAGGAGCGAGACAAGTACCGCAAGATGCTACACGCCGAGTACGCCAAGCTCAGCCAGGTGCTCAACGAGGGCGTCGTCAAATTCAACGCCAAGGTCTGTGGCTGAGGTTTACTATATATGTCAGCATGCAGCAACGAGGAGCGCGACAAGTACCGCAAGATACTGCATGCTGAGTACGCCAAGCTCAGCCAGGTGCTCAACGAGGGCGTCGTCAAATTCAACGCCAAGGTCTGTGGCTGAGGTTTACTATATATGTCAGCATGCAGCAACGAGGAGCGCGACAAGTACCGCAAGATACTGCATGCTGAGTACGCCAAGCTCAGCCAGGTGCTCAACGAGGGCGTCGCCAAGTTCAACGCCAAGGTCTGCGGCTAAGGTTTTGTGTGATTGTCAGAGCTCGGAATAGGCTGTGCCTATTTACCTAAACTTCGCGGGAGGACGTAACTAAGGGTGGTTACAATTGTCTAATGCAGAAATTTTGAATGAAGTTGATTTTTGAGTTCTCAATATATCTTGTATTTCATTAATAATTTAACCCCGAGTGTGAATTTATGTACAGTAATCCCAGGAAATCCCGCGTTCAATAAAAATAAATAATTATTTTTGGTGGTTGTAATTAACCACTCTTAGTTACGTCCTCCCGCGAAGTTTAGGTAAATAGGCACAGCCTATTTCGAGCTCTGGTGATTGTATATGCCAGCATCCAGCACGCAGCACGAGCTGCGGCCGGTGTTCGAGTATGAAGCCAAGGTGGCGGCCCGCAACAAGGAGCGAGACAAGTACCGCAAGATGCTGCATGCTGAGTACGCCTAGCTCAGCCAGGTGCTCAACGAGGGCGACTCCAAGGTCTGTGGCTGAGGTTTACTGGATACGCCAGCATCAATAAGTGTTTTAGAAATAGTAGATGCTTCCAGCTGCCAGCATGGCACCGTAAGGTCTAAATGACAGTATATGTCAAAGTCATGTGGTTTAATTTGATGGATTTCACACACTGTCAAAAACACACACACATACACTGTCAAATAATACCTCTCGCCACACTGCCGCCAACTGGTAGAAATATGGTTCTAGTTCTAAACACCTCATTGGGACTTGCCTGTAGTAACAATAAATTATTTAGCGGGTTTCAAATTTAATACCACTAGAGTCTGTGCGGAAAGAGAATAGGATTTAGATTTGAGGGCGCTGTAATGCTTTTCTACCGTATTTGCCATACTGGTTAGGTTACTTCCGTTTTTCGCCACGGCTATTCTCTTTTCGCACAGACTCTATCTCATTGGTTTAGGCAGTAGGTACGTTGCCTGTCAGTACCTTAGTCATGGACAAAGTATAAAGACAAAAAAGTAGTCAAACTTCGACCGTTCAGGAGTGCGCGATACGTATTCAAAATCGATCCGTACTTGGACATTTTTCGGCATTCGTAAAACTTTGCTTGTAGTGCGTTCGTTCACGGCACGCACACATAGAAATCGCGCGATGTACCTTTTGCAGGAAGAATAATTACTGCTATTATAGTGTGTCATGGAACTGTTTTAGAATAAGATAGAATAAACTACAATTTGGATATTGTGGCGTTCTAGGTGAAAGATACATGGCTTTTAAAGCTCAGAGTGGACTCTGTAATTGGACAAGAGAACCTCAACTTGATGCGTTTGCGTCGAACCAATCTGGACCGATTGGAGATGGCAGAGAAAATTGAGGATATGAGGTTCGTATAAACTGAGGTTACCATGTATTGTGAAAACCAGAGTGGCATGTAATTCAATAATGGACTTAAACAGTCAAAACTATATTGAATAAGTATCCAAATTTGTCGATTTTTTTTTACAAATTCAAGTATGGAGTACTTTATTCCATTAGAGTTTAACGTCCTCCTGCAAATTTTGAGCGAAATTTACCTATCAATATTTGACGACCGCTTTAGCTTAGTTGGTAGTGACCCTGCCTACGAAGCACGAGGTCCTGGGTTCGAATCCCGGTAAGGGCATTTATTTGTGTGATGAGCACGAATATTTGTTCCTGAGTCATGGATGTTTTCTATGTATTTATGTATTTGTATCTATTAAATATATCGTCGTCTAGTATCCATAACACAAGCCTTATTGAGCTTACTATGGGGCTAGTTCGATTTGTGTAAGATTGTCCCCTAATATTTATTTATTTATTTATTATTTATTTATTTTTAATATTTAGGGGGCGCTAGGATTTAAAGATTTTTTAGTTAAAGTTCAACAATGACGAATGAGATACAGTAAATTAAAAGAAAAAATTACGCTCGCAATAATTTTGAAAGGACATTGCCGACGCGTCTATGGGGCCTCGTACCAAATCAAAAGTCATTGTGTCAACACGAAACCGACTGTATCTTAAAGAACAAGAAACTGCCTTTCCTAATCACTAAATCCCATTAAAATTGTATTCGGGGATCCATAGGAAATTGAGATTGATTTCCAGATTTCGAGGTTAGTTTTGGGTAGCAAATCGTCTAAGTATTTGTCAACCGGCCAAATAAAAAATCACCTAAAAACTTTAATTCCTGACGTTGACGAGACTTCACTTAACTTGGTCGTATGAAATGTCATTTCGGATACCTGTTTTAGCTTTTTTATTGTGCCTACTCAGATTGTTAAAATGTTATTATATAAATACCTGGCCAAGAGCATGTCGGACCATGCTCAGTGTAGGGTTCCATAGCCGTAACTATAAGGGAAATAACTATAAGGTAAAAAATACGATATAAAAAATTACAACAACAAAAGAGCGTATCGTCATAGCAATTACGTCCTTTTGTTGAGAAGCGCAGTTTATCGGCAATAACTCAGGTTAATCCGATCTTGTTGAAAATAATTTTCGTTGAAAGTATTAATTAAGCGTTAACTTTGCAATTTTTTTTATATTTTTCGGACACACGGTTTAGAAGATAGAGGGGGGGGACACCATTTTCACAACTTTCGGAGCGATTATTTCCAAAGGTATTCACTTAATCAAAAACATTACTTAAGAACCTTAAAATGTTTTTGAAAGAGCTGTCGAACTATGTAGCACACGTTGATATTTTCTGAAAAAAAATTTTTTTTAGTTTCTGTAACATGTATGGAGTGCCCCCCCTAAAAATATTTATTTTAGTTATTTAACTACCAAACTAAGTAGCGGCTCATACAAGACACCTATATTCCAAATTTCATCAATATCGATCGTGTAGTTTTTGAGTAAAATGCCTGTGACATACGGACGGACGGACGGACGGACGGACTGTCGGACGGACATGACGAAACTATAAGGGTTCCGTTTTTGCCATTTTGGCTACGGAACCCTAAAAAAGTTCTTTGAAATTATTTTGATAGGTCGTGAGATAAAATTATTGTAAAATTACATTTACGCTCAATGTCTCATAATATAGTGAAGTATCAGCTAAATATCACGAGTTATTTATACCAAATAAAGAATTTAAATGATTCACGTCCTTCGACACAAAATTGTGAACAGTCGTGTCTTATAAAGTACCCTATATTTAAACTTAGAATAAGACATAATGTCAAGCTGTCAACTTTCTTGCTAAGATCAAGAAAACTACATAGATAATGGATTTTATTAAGACGTATCTATGACGTTAGCTTTGTCTTTTACACTCATGTTATAAGTAGTCTTAAGAAAGAACGAGACAAACATGTTACTTTCCTGGATACAGGACAGCTGGATTTAATTTATTTGAGTTACAATGCAGTTCGTATAAGAAAGAACCGCGGAGTTTTATGGAATTAATATTTTTGTATACATTCGCGTAGACGGTGGTGCCACTGTCATAGGCCTTTTAGATTGTGACCGATTTTGTCTGTCAAATACAATTTTAAGGCAATCATACATTTTTCATGGTGGCGGCGGAAACCGTACAGTAAAATTCTTTTTTAATTGATCGCAGATTTCCCATTTTAAATCCAGTAATAAAAAAATCCAGCTGGTTAAAAAAATAAAACTAAGTTTTTGATATCGTTTTGGTTGTGACACAATTTAATGACGATATTGGTACCAAAAGTCGGCAATCTCCTTTAACCTCTATAAGCAAGGTTTGTTTTTCATGAATTACTTGCAAATCCTAGTGACTCCTAAATATTGTTAGATTTTGGTAAAATTTTGCAAAAGAGTTTAATGGAATAAATAACCTTGTGGAGAAAGTAAAAAAAAAGTTTATGCCACACCTGACCATAAAGTGGCCTTTTCCGCACGCTGCGCGTACTGAAAAAGCCGCGTTCTGACCAAGTGTGAAAGCCCTCGATCGCATATTTATGTCCCTCGCTTGCAGCTCGGGCCGCAAACTTCTGCGATCTCGGCCTTTCTTTGTATTACCACCCTAGTTGTGTAATGTACTATTTTTGAACCACCGTAGTCCTAGCCGTCGATGGAGGCATAAGGCATAAGCGTGCAACCGTTCGTTGTGGAAGTCTTCGGTGGAACCTATGCTCAGCAGTCGACGTCCATAACTTGAAACGATGATTTTTTCGCGTGCACTCGTTTTAGAGCGGACATAGCGAAATACTCGGCCGAAGAGGAAACCCTGATGGAGGAGCTGAAGCAGATCCAGGAGCAGGGCGCGGAGGTGCAGGCCGCGTACGAGGCGCTCGCGCTCAAGGACCGGCTGCTGGACCGCACCTTCAAGAACCACTTCGCCGACCAGTCGCCCATCATCGTCGACCAGTGCTACAAGTTCTTCAAGTCAGTACACTACTTCCTCCATACGTAGGTTTACGCATGCAACGACACTGGGCTAGGGTGCCATGGACTTCATTAAACGCGAACTGTACGCCAATAGAGCTGGTTTATTAAACATCTAATTACAGTGTGAACCGTCAAATAGTTAACGAATTTACGACTTACGGTTTTAGGAATCATAATTGAACCAGTTGGCAGTGGCGTGGCGAGAGCTCTAGTTGACAGCAGATCTCTGTCTTTTTGACAAAAAATCTAATAGTCTGATTGGTGGTTTTTAACACTTGTTCTCAAAAAAATCACTCGCTACTGCCGCTGCGTGTAAGTCGCAATGATACTAATGATTACTTGCAGGAAGAGGCCGAAATGGCACATGCGGGCGACGATGACGCCGGCGGTGCTTTGCGGGCTGGCGGCCGCCGTGCTGAGCGGGCACCGGCCCGCGCTGTTACACCCGGACTGCTTTGACTTCTTCAAGGGGTGCGTGTCTATTGGCATGGGGAGGCCATAGTGGCATGCAAGGGAACATCTACTGCAGCTTTAACCTGGTCGGTCCATCTCATCCGTGATCCTCCTCGTGACTTACCTTCATCCGTTGGAACGAGACGTACAATGGACACATCCCTCGTCGACTATGTCATCGAAAAAGGTGAGGATGCAGGAACGAACAATAAATGATAGATGCTGCCTAATGCCGATTTTCTAGAGTATAGAGTCGTCGGTATGGAATTATGACCACTATACCCCCAAAAAATCTTCTCCAGCACCGCATTTCTAAGGCGTTCTTCTATTCTATATATTTGATATATGCGAACAGGGTGGAAACGCTGGACCAGATCAGCAACATGCCGCCGGTGTTGGACGAGGGGCTGTGGGCCACCATGATCAAGCTGCGCCGGGTGAAGATAGAAAATGAAATACGGGTAAGTTGTACAGTCGACTTTATATGGTGGATGAAAAGCTACTGCTCGCTGACAAATTAGATGAAGAAAGTCCGAAAATACTTATTCCAATTCGCTGTTTGGATCTAAAAGTACTCGATACTTTTTACGGAGAGACATATTTGCCTTGCGCCAGGGAACTTGGGATGTTCCCTGGCGCAAGGGGTCCACCCCTTGCGCCGGGCTTCAGTCGAGGCTTGTGCCGTCCACGGGCAGGGGGCAGTACAAGCTAATTTATTGCACGAAAAACTTTAATTGGCCCGAGGTGCAAAATTCACCTCTGGTTGAAATTAAGGAAAAGTATTTTTCTAGCCAATCATCTGCTACAAACACTGAACTAATTACCAGTGTTTTTGGTCCTAAAAAGGATTTCACTGCCCATTGTGTGAAGGACAAAGACCATGACCATACGTAATTACAGATGCGAGCCGTAGCGCAAGAGATGGCCTACGTGGACAGTGCCAACGGTGTCTGGACCAAGTCGGTGTTGGCGCGCAAGAACTACCTCACCAAGACGCATGACCTCATCGCCCAGCATCGGGAGACGGTCGAGTTCACAGCCAGGAACAGAGTCGTACAGGTAAATAATGACAGATGCGGGCTGCAGCACAGGAGGTGGCCTACGTGGACAGTGCCGACGACGTCTGGAGCAATTCGATGCTTGCGACCAAGAACTACCTCGCCTGGACACACGACCACGTCGTCATCGCCCAGCATCGGAAGTCGGGAGACGGTCGAGTTCACTGCCAGGAATAGGGTCGAATAAGTAAATTTTAAAATCTGTAAAACTTCCGGACGGAGTTCTGAGGTAACAAACATTTAAAAAATACAATCGACTAGAGAACCTTCTCTCTTTTGTGAAGTCGGTTAAAAAACAATAAGAATTTCAGAAATCTGCTTTAAAATCTTGTAGTGATAGGAGGATAATGTCGGTTCCCCTTTTTACCCGACTGCGGCGAAGCCCAAGGGGGGGTTATTTTGTATTTTTTTTAAATTATAGACTAAAATACAGACAATGGGAGCGAATTTCATTCCTTCGCGTAATTTTAGGCAAGCCAGTAGGTAAGAAGAGTTCTTGAACGCCATGGTACCATGATTTGTTTGCAGTTCGTCCTGCCGGCGGGGCAGGTGGAAGTCCCCACGTCAGGCCACATCGAGGACTACCACGACGCTACACTCATCCCACGCGAGGACATTGACAAAATCAATGAAGTCATTCTGGTAACAATCCTGCCCTTTCCGTATTGTCCCGTTCACTAGCCACTCTGAATTTTTAATGCTGTCACCAACTAGGCCGAAAGAGGAAGAAAGATATATACACCAAAAAAAGTTTTCGAATTGCTGCTATGTAGTAACATAAATATTGCAGGCAGTGGGTGCCATGAAGCTACGCATGATGCGCAAGCAGATGGAGTTCCGCAAGGGCATCCTCGCCAAGGAGTGGGAGCACGCGCAGATGAAGATGAAGCTGCGGCACATGGAGCAGGAGTTGGCCTCCTACCGCAGGCTCAAGGTACGGTAGTGGGAGACATGAAGCTCATGATGCGTGCAGATGGAGTTCCGCAAGGGAGCCTCGTCAAGGACTGGGAGCATGCGCAGATGAAGATGAAGCTGCGGCTCAAGGAGCAGGAGCTGGCCTCCTACCGCAGACTCAAGGTACGACAGAGGTACGGATCCTCATTATGCGAGCTGATGCAGTTCCGCAAGGGAGCCTCGTCAAGGAGTGGGAGCACGCGCTGATTGCCGCATATGAGGAAGCATAATAATTTTACGCCATAAATGTAGTTTAATCCTTGGTCGGACTATTCATATAGCGACGTTGTTTTCGCCAACCGGGCCCTAACCGGCGTGGGCCACTATCCTATCTACTCCAATAGTTTCCTACCCTATCCGTTATCCCAGGGATTTTAAGGGTTCTCCATAAGTCTGGGACCCAGGCTTAAAAACCCTTAAAATAATAAGCCATTCCAGGCCCGATACAATCTTGCGGGTAAGTCAGACTAAGTCTTTAAGAGATTGGTGCTCAGCCAGTACGCGACTCTCACTGAGTCGGTCTTATCTCTTATAGGTTGGAATAACTAAAAATTGTCATGGATTCAGATTCCGAAAGAGCTGCAACTGTACCTCAAGAACAAGGAGTTGGGCTACTCGGACGAACAGGACTACGTCCGGCTGGAGAAGGAGATGGAAGCTGAGAAGCAGGCCGTCAACAAGGTGCTCGAGATGCAGATACACCGCGTCGAGGAGCTCCAGGTGAGGCACTTTGCAGGTTGGCCGAGCAGGCTGTTGCATATTATGAAGGTTGCTGGCAGCTTGTAAAGAATAATTCGGATAGTTTGAATTAAATGAATGCAGTCTGTCTCGCTCTAATTTGTAGTAGTTTGTTTAGTCTTAAGTTAGGCATATAAGTGTCGCAATAAAATATAATATAAAGAAAAAAGTTTTATTTTGTCCACACACCCACCCCTACATTATGGTGGAGGTGCGGGGTATCGATCGGGAATACTGTGGAGGTCGCATAGCCCTATGCAACCTTCACAATATCAATGCATAAGTACCTATATCATTACGTGCGCTTTATTGTCGTAGTACACCTGAATAAGAGAACAAGAAAACACAAAAGCAAGCCCTTGTTAAATAACCTTGTCTGGGTTCTATTTCCCTTTTATCTGAAGTGCCTTTATAACGTCTATTCTTTTCTAATGTTTATCATCAGCTGTCTTCATCTTTCGACCTCTGTTTTTTTAACCAACTTCTAAAAAAACATACATAATTATTTCAATGCGCCCTGCTTCCCTTGCGTGATTCCCGTAATTAGACCAAGGGAATTCCTAGCCGGGGTAAAAAAGTATCCTGTTTCAATTATTCGAGATTCAAGAGTAGGTATGACAAATTTCAACTCAATTCATTAGTTCACACGTTCACAGTCCCAATTAAAATTGTAAACCTTACGACTTTGTAATATGGCTTACCGCGACTCATATGTGGGATCACGCGACAGGGAACATGTTAAATTGTTACCTTGGTCAGTATTATTTAGTACCTACCTCACAAACATCCAAACATTCAAACGTCCAAACATCTAAACGGCAAACTATCACATTTAAAATAAGTAGGATAGGATAGGATTTTCAAGGTCCAGTATGACCCGAATGGTTATGGTCCAGGTGAAGATCAACTCGGTGTCGGCTACATCGGACAAGCTGGAACGCATGATAGCGGCGCTCAACGCGCAGGTGTCCGAGAAGCGGCTCAACGACGACCCGCTCGAGCCCATCCGCGCGCGCCGAGTGCTCAAGCACAGGTTACACCCACACATCATATTACAATCATGGGTCAATTGCAGAAACAAATGTACCTTTTACTTTTTTGTCTGATCATGGTATCACGAAACTGATAAAAAATTTCGTTTCTATTTTCCCCTATATTTAGTTTGGGCGTAACGAAACTTAGATTCAAAATTTGTACGGAAATTTTGGACAGCTTTTTTTTATTTCATAAATGAAAAGTGATCAAAATTTCAAATTTCAAAATTTCAAAATACTTTATTTGTGAACAATAGCCATACACATAATCTCATAATATTAATGATTTATGCTAGATGGTAGGTAGGTACATTTTAAGTTTCGCTATGCTCTACCCTGGGCTAGGGTATACAAGTGATTCCTTACAAACTAGTTACATACAGACTAAGCTAAATTAGTATCTAGTTACAGTGTTCTCTAAAACTTATTGCACATCATCGTTTAGATACTCGTTGAGATTTGGGCGGTAGGTGTCAGTTTCGACATAAACCAGTTGAGATTTTGGACAAAATCCCTATAATTTAGATTCTCGTTACTTCAGATTACCTATAGTTCGGTTTCTGAGTGAGACGGTTTCGGAAAAAATCGTATGAAGTTTAAGTCACTTTTTTTTCAATTCAGTTTCTGAGTAGGTCAGATTCTTAACAGGTTACGGTCATTTTAGTATCGGTTCAGTCGACCATTAAGTTTGATACGAAAAAATGAGATTTCTCATTAGGTCAGATTTTAATAGAGTAGATTTTGAAATATGTCAAATTATGACATAAATTTATCCTAAAACATGCCGTTTCTTAGTAGGACAGAGTCTGAATGCGTTATATTCTAAAAATGCCATGTATAATCGGTAAGTAAAAAATAGGTTGCAATTATATTTGAATGACTCATTTGAAACTAGATATTGAAGATATTGGCCACTTGAATATAAATACGATACGATAACACAATCTTAATGACAAATGTCACATGACTGTCGTTCATGGTGAAAATTCTCTAAAATGGAAATGGAAAACTTAAAAATTATAAAAACTCCTAAAGATCGTCCCACTATACTTTTAAATGGACATAAATATTGTTATCAGCTCAAAAACAAATCAGGTACAATAAACTTTAGATGTAGTAACAGAAGTATGTGCAGTGCATCTTTAACTATGAATCCGTCAATGACCGCCGTAAATAGAATTAGTGAACATACATGCTTACCTGATTTCGAAAGAAATTCAATTGAATGGGCGATGTTCCGCTGCAAGGAGAAGGTGGCAGAGTCATTCGAACCAATTCAGCCTATATTCGAAGAATCATTGCAAGAACTCGAAGACTTGCATCACTCAATATTACTGCCTACCTTTTCCTCGAAAAAAGACTCGTTGTACGCGTGGAAGAAAAGAGCTTTAGGAACGAACGCGTTACAATTTAACAGTCCAAAGGATGTGACAGTACCAAAAATCGTAAGCGATAATTTTTTGATTTGCGAGCAAGGTGAAGGTGATGATAAAATATTTATTTTTGGTTCCAATTTGGCGAAAAAAGTTTCAAAAAAAAGTACCAGGTTCCTCGGGGATGGTACTTTTAAAGTTACACCGAAACCATTTTGCCAACTCTACACAATACATGCAATGCTGAATTACGAGTCCGACAGTTGCCGCACTATCGTTCCAGTCATCTACGCTCTCCTGCCGAACAAAGAGGAACAGACGTACGTCAGATTATTTGACACATGCAAGACCATACTAGATATAAATATCGAACATTTCAAGGCCGATTTTGAGTTAGCAGCTTTGAATGCCGTGTCTAAAGTATACCCAACCGTTACTATAACAGGATGCTACTTTCATTTTATGAAAGCGATCTGGAAAAAATCCAGAGATATAGATATCTGCAAGGATGATGGCGTCAAATTTGTCAGTCTACTGACATATGTACCATTATTGCCGATTGAATACATGATGAATGCATGGGCTACTCTCATGGAAAAATTTCTGCATGTGCCAAACATAGAGAAATATCGTAAATATTTCGAAACTTATTGGTTTTCATTAATCACCCCTGAAGTGTTTAACTGCTCGGAAGAAAAGTATCGCACAACAAATCACCTGGAAGGATGGCATAACAGGCTAAACAAAAAACTCTGTAAGCAATCGAATATATTCAAGTTTCTGTTTACCCTAAAAAAGGAGGCAAGACATCACGACGTAACCATGAAACAAGCATATATTCACCGAGAAACTAAAAAATCAAGGAGAGTCGACCTTAAATATGATCGGCACGTGAGGAATTTGATTGAAGACGTGAAAAAGAAAACTCTCAGCATAATGGATTTTCTAAAAAAGGCGTCTTACTTAAACTTCGAAAGACATATCAAGACTAATCTATTTGACAACGACAATGGCCCTGAGTCTAGCAGTTCTAGTTCCGATTGTGATTCTTCAAGTAGTTCCGATAACGAAATATTCTAAACGACTGCTACTAGTGATTTAGAATAACCCTAGTGAGATATTTTAAGTTAAAAAAAAAATCGAAAAAAAATATATTAGAAAAAGCGTAATTTAGTTGAGTTAGATTTTTTTTATTTCATTGTAAGCGGAAACAGTTGTTTTCTTTTTAATAAACAATATTTCAATATACCTACACATTTTTTTCTTACTGACTGTACTTTCACTTTACTTACCCGTAAATCGATTGTCAAATAAATTATCCAAGGCATTTGATTGCGTTTGTCATGAAACATTGATCGGGAAGCTGCACTACTATGGAGTTAGAGAATCGGCACTGAATTTATTTAAGTCGTACTTACAAGGTAGAATACAAAGGGTTGACGTGAATGGACAGCACTCACCAGGGTCACTGGTCTCGATGGGTGTACCGCAGGGTTCAATATTGGGACCATTCCTGTTCCTTATTTACATAAATGACTTGCCATACCTCGTAAAGACCCACCATGATATAGTATTGTTTGCAGATGACACCTCACTTATCTTCAAAGTTAAGCGACAGCAGCAAGCTTACAACGATGTAAACAATGCTATCTCTAAAGTAGTAAATTGGTTCAATGTTAACAATTTACTGTTAAATGAAAGAAAGACTAAATGTATAAACTTTGTCACGCGTAACGTAAATCGCGAGCAAGCAAGTGTCATTGTGAAGGATGAGGAATTGGAACTAGTTGATAGTACAGTTTTTCTAGGTATAACATTGGATCATAAACTCCAGTGGGGTCCCCATATTGCTAATCTCTCGAATAGACTTAGTTCTGCAGCTTTTGCAGTCAACAAGATCCGACAATTAACAGACATCAAAACAGCTCGATTAGTATATTTTAGTTACTTCCACAGTATTATGTCGTATGGTATTCTACTGTGGGGCAGTGCTAGCGCTTCAGAGCTTAATACTATATTTGTTCTGCAGAAGAGGGCTATTCGAGCGATATATAAGATGAACTATCGAGACTCACTTAGAGATAAGTTTAAGGACATTAATGTAATGACATTGCATTGTCAATACATCTATGAGAATATTATGTATGTACATAAGAATATCATGAATTTTAAGAAGAATTGTGACATACATAATATTAATACTAGAAATAAACTTAAGCTCGCAGTGCCCACCACTCGGCTCCATAAAATAAAAACATCATTCATGGGTAATTGTGTAAGGTTTTATAATAAACTGCCAAGAAACATAACTGAATTATCTGTTAGCAAATTCAAGAATTGTGTAAAGCGTAAACTCATGTCCAAAGCTTATTACAGCACACAAGACTACATGAATGATGAAGCACCTTGGGATTAACTGCAACTGGAAATAACTACATTTTAATATAATGTCTCTTTTGTAGATTTTTTTCTGTTTTTGAACTTGTTAACTGTTTTGACACTTAGAGACCATATACATCTCTAAGAAAAAACTGTATTCATTTTATTTTAATTTAGTTTTTAAGTTATATCGTGTGAGTTGCAGAATATTTTCATTTCTGTAATATATTTAGTATAAACATTCCTATTTTATATTTTGACGTTTGGAGGTCCTTTACACCTCCAAAACTTAATATTTTGACAACGGAGACTCTTTACATCTCCATGAATTTTTATTATCAATTTATTTCTATTATTTTAATTGTCTTGTTTTGACGCCTAGAGACCTTTTACATCTCTGAAAATGTAGTTATAAGTTTTTTATAACGTATTAATGAAATAGAATGTAATAATGTCATACCTGTTTTTAAAAAAGAGAAACTGGTGAGTTTCTTCCGGCGCTTCTTCTCACCAGAAGGTCACTACCCGAAGCGCCAAAAGAAAAGAAATGAAATAATACATACATATTTAGACTCAGACTTGTAAAAGAGCCCTTGAGGGCCTACTTGCAAAAATAAACTATTTTATTTTTATTTTTTTATTTTATCCTACTAGCAATACAACCTATACGGAACCCAATTCATCCAAAATCTGTCGTACTTACAATTAGACAAAACAGATATTCGGGCTTTGTAGTAATCTGACGTACTCAGAATTTGATTTTATCGAAATCTCAATTACACAGATTTTGGATTATAAAGAATTTGATGTTTTCAGAACTTAATTAAATTAAAAAATGACGTAGCTAGATTCATACTTACTTAGAACTGTAAATAATGAGAAACTGGCAATGTTAGAGTCAGACCTGTCCAGATTTTACCCAAAATCTCAACTGGTTTATGTCGAAACTGACACCTACCGCCCAAATCCTCGTTGATACTGTAGTAGGCCTTTTCAACTAGATAAGTTTTTAGAGCATTTTTAAATTCTGCGTTCCTTTCGATATTCCTGATTTTGTGTGGAAGTTTATTTGTGATCACGACTAAGTAAAATGGTATAAGACACACCATGATCAGACAAAAAAAGGAAAAGGTACATTTTTTCTGCAATTGACGCTCATACCGATATTTTGAAATTCAAACATGAGCTGAATTTTAGCAAAATCGGATAAGGGTGAAGCCGGACGAGCGTAATTTTGTGTGTTGTAGCTGCGTAATTCCAGTTGCAGAAATTCTTAACGACACATTTTGACGACTCTGTTCGCGTCACCGCGTGTTTTGTATGCACCCAAATGTAGCAGCCCTCATCCGGCTTCACCCTAAGCGATAATCGAATTATCGAGCCGAACCAATAAGTTTTGAATATGCTTAGAGCTGTGCAAAGTTCCCAGCGGAGCGATGCGCCAGAAAAAAAAACTACCTATCGACGTGCTTAGTAGCCTCAGTGCTGCCCGACATTGGTGGTTTTTTCTTCGCACCCCACTCCACCGCTTCACAGACATCTGGTGGATTCTCAATCTTACCCCATTCACTCCTTCGCCCTACCTACAATCCGAATGTGGAATGAGCTCCCTGCCGCGGTTTTCCCGGAAAGTATGGAGTTCTTCAAGAGGGGAGTGAATAGGTTCTTAAAGGGTCGGCAAGGCGCACGTAATGCCCCCGGTATTGCAAGCGTCCATAGGCAGCGGTGACTGCTTACCATCAGGCAGGCCGTACGCTTGCTTGTTTTAAAAAAAAAACCTAGGATGATTGTTTTATCTTCCAGGATGGAGATACTGGTGCAACGCAGCCAGTTGATCCGCGAGGTGCAGCAGTACCACTCCTCCATCGTGCTGCTGCAGACGGAGCTGGAGCTGCTGCGGCTGAAGACGTACCCCACCCTGGCCAGCTTCCGCACCATCAATTAACGGCCGGTGCAACAACTAAAGGCGGCGTGGTGCAGCTTGCAACAAAAGTCTTCCTACAAAAGGCACATCGCGCACTTGTATGTGTCGACCTTGAACACGTATTGCGCGCTCGTATACGTTCGAAGTTTGACTACTTATTGTTTTATACTTTGGTGCTACAGTGCAGTTATGAGGATGGGTATGGATCTCAATTTCGAGTAGAGGTGTGGCGTATTTTGAAATTTAGCGACCCGGGCCAAAGTAAAGCCCACCAGCCTAAAGACGCCTTACGATTTAAATTGTTCGTGAAGGCAGCTTGCGGCACCTCTCGCAGTCTGCCACCCCGGGCCATGGTCCTCTTGGCTCGGGGGTAAATACGCCCCTGATGAGCCGACGCGAATGCGTCTTGAAGTGTAAGTACGTATATAGTCGATGTGGCGCGGGTAAACATATGCAGGTTGCATAAAGTTTCCAAAGAATAAGTATGTAAAGTTCTCAGAATTTTCTGGAAATTTTCGCGATAATTTTAAGAACGGATCAAATTTTGAAACTTTCCCTCGGCATATCAGTAGGCGCGTGTGCGGTCTTAGCTCCCTCCTAGTTAGTGATTATTCTTGTTTCCTGCCTACTAGTCAGTAATTTATAAACTCGTACGGAGGTATCCTTTAAGATATTGAAATAAAGATTCGTTTGGTAAGAGTTTCAATAGCCTATTGTTTTATTTTGTAGTTTCTTATTCTATCACAACAAAAAGTCGACAACAGGACGGCTCAAAAATGAGTCTACCTATCCCGTTTCTTTTTGTCTTTCTTATCGTAATTTTTCCAGTCTTTGATTACTTACGCAACTCTGCATTTTTACTTCGATCAACTGAAAGACACCGACTGCTTTGGATGTGGTAACAATTCGGGAATTCCTAAAATATCAGATTCTCCATTTATCAGATTCCTGTACTACCACATTACTAAAGGATCCAAATGATTTGATTGGATGTATTATTTTTGGAATCTGGTATACGGAGAATCTGGTATTTTAAATATCTGGTATTTTAGGAATGCGGTATTTTGAGAACGAGCTGATGTTACGAACTATTCGATGCTGACTGTACAGACTTGTTTTGAGGGTAGTCAAAGATTGAACAGTAAAACCAGTCAAGCGGTTATAAAATTTTATTTCTTGTCAAATCTCATACGAGTAAACACTGATTATTTTCCATTATTGAATCATCACAACGGCTACATCAATCAAATACAATGAATAAAGATAAACAATTTACCTATATTCAGTAATGCTAATATTTTTCACAACTTTATTAGTTTTTATATGCTGAAATTAATAGGAAAAGAAAATAGGGGACTATTAAGTAAGTATTCACTTGTTTTTAAAACCATTATTATAAATATCTGAGCAATTTTTCAGCATAAAAATATGCATGGCATTCGCCAGTCCACGCACTACAGAGTATTGTCTTTCAGCCAGTAAAAATTGATCTAACTATACTTCCATCGTAGTTGGAAATTGCTTGCAAAATTGCAGTTTAGCTAAGGGCTGAGAAGTGAAAACCAGCAAATTCGATATTGGTTGGAAGAGGCTAAAAATATATATATATTTAATTTAACATTCTGTTTATAATCATAATATAGCGCAAATTATGCAAAAAAAGTCTAAAAGTATAAAATTGTCAAAAAGTAACATCAAGTAGGCAGTCAAAATACGATATTATAAAAATAACACTTAACAAATCCTATCGCTTATAAATTAATTATATTGTAATGCACACAACACAGAAACATAAGTCAGTCGCGTAACAATTGATTCGATAGATAAGAGAGTTTAAGAGTTTCTAACCTTCAATCATTATTTCGTACTATTTATTTGTTTCTTAACAAAATAAATGACACTTATTTTCTCACCATCGCATCGATGACGTATGAAAACACGAGGATTGGAGCTCCCCCAGGCTGGAGGCCCAGGGCTCACCGCCCCCTCTGAGCCAACTTCGGCTGCCACTGCTGTCGCTACATGTCGTTTCATACAGCAAAACATATCGGAATCACATGTAGGGGCTGGACACATAAACAGGATACGATATCGCGTCGTGCTACCGTGTCAAGATGCGACGTCGTGTCGTGGAAAATTATGTTTAAATTTTTAATATTACAGCACTGATATAAAGTTGTTTTGTGATTGAATGTTTTTCACGACACGACGTCGCATCGTGAAACGATGCCGTGTCGTAGCGCGACGCGATATCGTATCGTGTTTATATGTAAGAGCCGTAACCAGTGACTTCTATCACTTTTGTTAACTGCATTGTTTGGTTGGGCTCCCAAGTGACCTAATCACACTTTGCTACGCGACTGTAGGTACAGAACAGTGTTGGCAAAAATGTAATTCCAATTAACAATTAACGATTAACGATTGATCTGTTAATTGCAATTAACCATTAACGATTACTGAAAAGTAATGGTTAATTGCAATTAACCATTACGTAATTGTTAATCGTTAATCGTTAATTGAGATTAACAATTGATTTAGCTACGCATCATAAGTAGGCAAGACATCTTTTTGAAAAATAGGAACAGCAGAGCTCACATCCACTTAGATATGTCTTAAATGATGATCAGGGTCTGATGATGGAGCCGGAAGGTGGCCATGGGAACTCCGTAATAAAACGTCGGAACCCCATCGTGTTTGGGCTCATTTGTTTTGTCTTGACGAGTACTCTGAACCGAAATGATATCCAGGGTCTGATGATGGAGCCGGAAGGTGGCCATGGGAACTCCGTAATAAAACGTCGGAACCCCATCGTGTTTGGGCTCATTTGTTTTGTCTTGACGAGTACTCTGAACCGAAATGATATCCAGGGTCTGATGATGGAGCCGGAAGGTGGCCATGGGAACTCCGTAATAAAACGTCGGAACCCCATCGTGTTTGGGCTCATTTGTTTTGTCTTGACGAGTACTCTGAACCGAAATTATATCCAGGGTCTGATGATGGAGCCGGAATATGGCCATGGGAACTTCATAATAAAACGTCGCAACCCCATCGTGTTTGGGCTCATTTGTTTTGTCTTGACGAGTACTCTGAACCGAAATGATATTCAGGGTCTGATGATGGAGCCAGAAGGTGGCCATGGGAACTTCGTAATAAAACGTCGGAACCCCATCGTGTTTGGGCTCATTTGTTTTGTCTTGACGAGTACTCTGAACCGAAATGATATCCAGGGTCTGATGATGGAGCCGGAAGGTGGCCATGGGAACTCCGTAATAAAACGTCGGAACCCCATCGTGTTTGGGCTCATTTGTTTTGTCTTGACGAGTACTCTGAACTGAAATGATATCCAGGGTCTGATGATGGAGCCGGAAGGTGGCCATGGGAACTTCGTAATAAAACGTCGGAACCCCATCGTGTTTGGGCTCATTTATTTTGTCTTGACGAGTACTCTGAACCGAAATGATATCCAGGGTCTGATGATGGAGCCGGAAGGTGGCCATGGGAACTCCGTAATAAAACGTCGGAACCCCATCGTGTTTGGGCTCATTTGTTTCGTCTTGACGAGTTCTCTGAATTGAAATGATATCCAGGGTCTGATGATGGAGCCGGAAGGTGGCCATGGGAACTCCGTAATAAAACGTCGGAAGCCCATCGTGTTTGTGCTCATTTGTTTTGTCTTGACGAGTACTCTGTACCGAAATGATAACCAGGGTCTGACGATGGAGCCGAAAGGTGGCCATGGGAACTCCGTAATAAAACGACGGAACCCCTTCGTGTTTGGGCTCATTTGTTTTGTCATGACGAGTTCTCTGAACCGAAATGATATCCAGGGTCTGATGATGGAGCCGGAAGGTGGCCATAGGAACTTCGTAATAAAACGTCGGAACGCCATCGTGTTTGAGCTAAGTTGTTTCGTCTTGACCAGTACTCTGACCAACTCGTCAAGACGAAACAACGTTTTATTACGGAGTTCCCATGGCCACCTTGCGGCTCCATCATCAGACCCTGGATATCATTTTGGTTCAGAGAACTCGTCAAGACAAAACAAATGAGCCCAAACACGATGGGCTTCCGACGTATTATTACGGAGTTCCCATGGCCACCTTCCGGCTCCATCATCAGACCCTGGATATCATTTCGGTTCAGAGAACTCGTCAAGACGAAACAAATGAGCCCAAACACGATGGGGTTCCGACGTTTTATTACGGAGTTCCCATGGCCACCTTCCGGCTCCATCATCAGACCCTGGATATCATTTCAGTTCAGAGTACTCGTCAAGACAAAACAAATGAGCCCAAACACGATGGGGTTCCGACGTTTTATTACGGAGTTCCCATGGCCACCTTCCGGCACCGTCATCAGACCCTGGATATCGTTTCGGTACAGAGTACTCGTCAAGACAAAACAAATGAGCCCAAACACGATGAGTTCCGACGTATTATTACGGAGTTCCCATGGCCACCTTCCGGCTCCATAATCAGACCCTGAATATCATTTCGGTTCAGAGTACTCGTCAAGACAAAACAAATGAGCCCAAACACGATGGGGTTGCGACGTTTTATTATGAAGTTCCCATGGCCACATTCCGGCTCCATCATCAGACCCTGGATATCATTTCGGTTCAGAGTACTCGTCAAGACAAAACAAATGAGCCCAAACACGATGGGGTTCCGACGTTTTATTACGGAGTTCCCATGGCCACCTTCCGGCTCCATCATCAGACCCTGGATATCATTTCGGTTCAGAGTACTCGTCAAGACAAAACAAATGAGCCCAAACACGATGGGGTTCCGACGTTTTATTACGGAGTTCCCATGGCCACCTTCCGGCTCCATCATCAGACCCTGGATATCATTTCGGTTCAGAGTACTCGTCAAGACAAAACAAATGAGCCCAAACACGATGGGGTTCCGACGTTTTATTACGGAGTTCCCATGGCCACCTTCCGGCTCCATCATCAGACCCTGGATATCATTTCGGTTCAGAGTACTCGTCAATACAAAACTAATGAGCCCAAAGACGATGGGGTTCCGAAGTTTTATTACGAAGTTTCCATGGCCACCTTCCGGCTCCATCATCAGACCCTGGATATCATTTTGGTTCAGAGTAGTCATCAAGACACAACAAATGAGCCCAAACACGATGGGGTTCCAACGTTTTATTACGGAGTTCCCATGGCCAACTTCCGGCTCCATCATCAGACCCTGAATATCATCTCGGTTCAGAGTACTCGTCAAGACAAAACAAATGAGCCCAAACACGATGGGATTCCGACGTTTTATTACGGAGTTCCCATGGCCACCTTCCGGCTCCATCATCAGACCCTGGATAACATCTCGGTTCAGAGTACTCGTCAATTCAAAACAAATGAGCCCAAACACGATGGGGTTCTGACGTTTTATTACAGAGTTCCCATGGCCACCTTCCGGCTCCATCATCTGACCCTGGATACCATTTCGGTTCAGAGTACTCGTCAATACGAAACTAATGAGCCCAAACACGATGGGGTTCCGACGTTTTATTACGAAGTTCCCATGGCCACCTTCCGGCTCCGTCATCAGACCCTGGAGACCTTTTATGAAAACATTGAAAGGCACCCTCGATATAACCGTCATACCAAAGTAATTGAAGCTATGGTTAATTGGGATTAACAATTACAGTAATTGCAATTAACAATTAACTCGTTAATCCCAATTAAAGTAATTGGAATTAACGAGTTAATGGAATACAAATGTATTCATTACAAATGTAATGGGATTGATAATCCAATTACATTTGTATTGGATTAATGCCAACACTGGTACAGAACCAACCTCTAGTTAGGCCTCAGTTTCGCTAAATTATATATTATCACAATGATCAACAATCACAATACGCCATTGCGAGACAAGTAAATTTCGACTACCTAGTTAAAATTTTCAAACCACTAACCAACAGGACAAATAAACTGAAATAGTGAACATATTCGTGTAATAGATTGCTCTTGTTTTTTTCTTTCAGATATTAATTTTTCAATTGTTTTGCAACGCATACCTAAGTACTTATATACCCTTTACTACTAACTGAGGAAAATGGAATGAAATGGAAAATGGAAGAAAAAGACCAGTCGCCACGAGTAGGTATAATCGTTGCTTACCATACAAATGTGCGCATTCCTTATTGTACCGTCTAGATTATTACATGGTAGGTGTAAATAGGCTGAACGCGCGAATTACTGAGTAGGTATACATGAGGGACTGAAACAGCTGTTGCGGGTCTCGTTACTCATGACTTTAGTACCTACAGCGTGAGATGGACACAAGATAGTATTAAACGTGCAAACCCAATGGCCCGTTTTCACGAAGCTACAACTTGTAGACTGGCAAAATTGCAACTTGTAGCCTACAAGTTGCAATTTTGCCAGTCTGAACTAGCAGCATTGGTCAAAACCAACAACACCACTGAATGGTTTGACTATTGCTAGTTTAGCTTCTTGAAGCGGGCCACTGTCTCGAATTTCATTGCCCTAGGTAGCTAGGAACTGCTCCTTATCCCAATCACAAGGCATCAGTGTAGATACTGCCTTTGTATCAACCCATAGAAACCCGTTCGCGCCTATTCTAACTATATTCACTATGGGATTATTATTATTGATATGTTTGGAGAGAAAACACGTAGAAATGTAGAAAGATACGAAGAGCTTTAAAATTTTAAAATCCGGTTCGAAGGACCAACGGCAACAAACTATTTCTTAGCAATGTCTATTTTCTACGAATGTGAAAAATTACAAAACTATACAGTTCGGAATTAATTTCCGTAAACAATATTTTCAATAACATATATCTAGTTATTGAGATGATTGTATGTCTAAAACAAATCTATTTGAGTACATGAGTGATACGTTCGTTCAAAGTTCCCACCGTGTCGTCCGTCTCGCTTTCCCGTTCTCGCTATTTAATATTTGATCGAGCGGGACGGCACCATACGAACTTCGGACTACAGCATTCGGAATGTAGGTTCGGCAACGTCAGTGCCGTCTGTTTTGTCACGCAAGATTCACAATGCACAAAGGAGTTTAGTAGAGTCCGTAAATGTCGATCATGTCCAAAATATCACATTTCCAGAATACCACATTTTTAACACACCAGATTCCCAATTTATCAAATTCCTATCTTACCACATTCCCGTTACACTAAATTATAAAATTGTAAGTTACTCAAGAAACTAAATGATTTTAAATACTGTGTGGCGATACCGCCACCTAGTGACTTACGCTGGAAGCGGGGACAATCAACATTGACTATGGATAGATGGCGCTCACAACGTCCATACAAAGAGCGTCATCCATACAGTTCTACATCGCGCTATCGAAGTTTAAAAACACACTTCCACACTTCTTGCTTCGGAATTCAATCCCCAGGCACAACACCCGCCTGGAGAGAGTCTCTATTGTCCTCTCTTCCACAACTGTGTTATTTTCGAAATCTGGTATAGTGTAAATCGAGGCGCTGGTATTAGGAATGCGGTATTTTGGGCATGAGGGGGTCTGTCTGTGAAATGATTAGAAGTTTAGAGTGCGGTCCTCTGGTCGTAGACGATGACGGCGTCGGCGTCGAAGAACTGGCTGCGCGACTTGCTGAGCGCGATGATGGCCGCGTGCTCGCTGCGCATGCGGTTCTTGTACTTCTTGCTTAGCGACACCTGCCCGACGGCGATACCCGATTGAATACATTGCCATTAGACCACTCTTAAGGGTAAGTGTAGGTGAGAGGCCTGAGTGGGTCGCGTCCGGCGGGGCGGGCAGCGTGGCGAGCAGCGTGTATAGGTTTTCTGCAGCGTGCACTCAGGACGCTCACATACCTACATTAGTTTATGTTTAACATGCAAGATGCACGCCCCGACGAGAGCGTCCACGAGGGCCGTACACTAAATCGTCAAAAGTAGTAGATGTGTATGTGTCGCAGCCAACTGGTTTAGTTAGCCATTTGGTTAACTGCTTAAGTAGCATTTTCACTAAATTGTGACCCGCCAGCAGGTCGACGAAGCCCCGCTGCGCGGGGCTTCTATTTCTGCTCTGAAGCACAAAAGCTGACTAACTAACAAACCTAACCTAAAATAAGGAGTGTGTTTAATAAAAAGGCTTAGACAGCTAACCAAATGGCTAACTAAACCAGTTGGCTGCGATATATGTATCGGATTCGATCGGCCAGCGCGCTGTCACCTCATTTTATCTCTGAGGCCGACAGCGTGCTCTAATGCTAATAAATAGCAAATGAAACCCCTACAAAAGTGTTATTTCTGTCGTGTCTGATTACATTATTGGCTCGCTAGTACGCTGTCCGACAACGCGCTGTTTTGCGGTCCTGATACCGTCCATCTATTCTATTGCCATTTTTCCGAGCAGAGGAGGCGAGAAATAGTTGAGTCCCTAAGCCTTGTATTCTGAATCATCTACAGTTTACCTTAGCGTAGAGTTGTTGTAAGTCGTCCTCGGTGGAGAGCGGGCGCGGCTTGGGCCGCAGGAAGGCCGGCAGCGACCGCGTCTTCAGCGCGTCTATGCTGGTGCTGCTGTCCAGCTCGTCCAGCACTGGGGACAATACCAGAATCCCACTTTAAACAAGGGTATATAGGGCTCCGATCGTCCAGGCTATGTGATCTTATTAGCGAAGATTTATGAAGATGTTTGGAGGTTTAGATTTTCAAAGGTGTGATTCACTACCCCTGGACGCATACTGCACGGCCTGGGCCTCGTTTCACGAAGCTACAAGTTACAATTTTACAAGTCTACACTTGCAACATTGGTCAAATACAGCAACGCCATTAGTTGATTTGGCCAGTGTTGCTAGTTTAAACTTGTAAAATTGTAACTTGTAGCTTCGTGAAACGGGGCCCTGGTTTCTGGTGGTGGTGGGCACGTTGTGCGGGTCGCACGTGCGCGTGGGCAACGGCGGCAGCGCTCGCGCCCACCGCCGACCCGCACCGCCGTTTATCGATGTCGATAAAACTTACGACGATATTTAATTAATCACTCAATCAATTCTGGGGTATGATCAGGGCCGGTTTTTGCCTTAGTACCATCTTAAAAATTCCGCCCCATTATGCATATTCTACAAAAAAGTCTAAGTCCTGAATTCTGTCACGCCTGGAAATTTGGATATGGCCACGGTATACGGTAGTTTTACTCCGAACAAAAGGTACATCGGGAGCGCGCATGTGTGCGCGCCGTGTACGGACGCACCACAGGCAAGCATTGCCGACTGCGCGCGACTGCCACAGTATGGCGTTCACTCACACAGACGCGCGTCGTGCGTCTGTGTAAATACGTGTCGCGCGCTCCTAAACGGCCGATGTCGTACTACTTGGTTGTCTTTATACTTTGCTATGGCTATGAAAGGTGTGACTCACTGCCGCTAGACGCGTACTGCGCGGCCTGGTCCCTGGTGGTGGGCACGGTGTGCGGGTCGCGCATGCGCTGGGGCGGCGGCGGCGGCAGCGCGCGCGCCCGCTGGCGCCGGCACTCCGCGTCGCCCGCGTAGCTCGCCGGCCGCGTGTGCCGCTGCACCTGCACCTGCAACACAGAGTTTCACGTCTATTTTATTTTATACAACACCATTGTGGACAGTTTGCAACCGAGAGCTAACAGCAGCCCAATTAGACCCAAAGACCAGCGGTCGGCAACCTGCGGCCCGTGAACCGCTCACTTGCGGCCCGCGAGACTCCCTGGCTATTTTGTATGCAAAGGTTGCTATATTCAGAATTGTATAAAATCACAAAATATTAACAAAATGCGGCGCGCGTCAATTTCGTTAGCTACTATGTGGCCCTTGGCTGCTAAAAGGTTGCCGACCGCTGCTTTAAATCGACGAACCTAAGAGGCTTCCGATACACACACGAAATAAATATTTCCTATATATGGAAGTAGTAAAAAAACTATACTATAAATATTGTTGGACAATCTTACACAAATCGACCTAGTCCCAAACTAAGCAATGCTTGTACTATGGGTACTAGACGACAATATACATACTTATATAGATAAATATATACTTAAATAGATAGTAAACATCCAAGACTCGGGATCTAATACTTGGGCTATGTAACTATAAGTGTAATATATGTACCTCTGCATTTTTCACCCTCGTGTAGCCGTCCTGACTGGTGTAAGCGGCGTGGCTGTCTTTTATCGTGCCCTTTTCCTTCAGATACTGCTCATCTGCCAATAAAAAATGTAAACATTCAACGTCTAACTTATATACCAAGATAAATGCTAGTTTTAAAGGAAATAAATGAGATCCTTCAACGCCTTACCAAATGATTTCTGGTGTCGCGGCATGAGGCGGCAGTAACAAACTACGACTAATAAAATAACGACGCCACAAATTCCTGCGATAAGCCAAGATAACCAAACTATTATAACACGACCCTGGAAATAAAGAAAATCCATTTAAAAAGAACAATAAATTCCTTGCAAATTATATTGATTAAACATCCTTTTGCCAGGTGCATACCTGCAGAAACATTTCAATTATTAACAAAAAAGCGAAAAACGCTCCTTTTTGATCCCTCTACATATTGATTTCCTAACATCTTAAGTATCTTAATTTGGTATCAAAATACTACTAAAATCTTATAAACTATTTAAAATCTATTAAAATAATGGAAATGAAAGATCACTGTCCTAGCATTTTTGACTTATTTGAAACATGCGCGCTGGCGCGATGTAACTGTACGTTCTGAAACTATTATTTTTTTAACAGAAGGGAATGACTTTTAATTGGATTTATGACCGAAACTCCAAATAAAAAAAACTGCTTGCATCTAATACAAAGTTAAATTAAAACAATACAAATAACACTAGGGTTTTTATGTGAAAATATTCACGTATTTTAATTTTCGGTTCTAAAAACGAAACGTGATCTTTGAATATATTTCGGTCTGTCATTTTTTTTCAAATGCTAGTGACATTTGCGTTTCGTTACAAGCAAGTTGTAAATTGATTGAACATAATGTTTAAATGATTGTACTACCGAACCTTATAGTAAAATTAAAAGAATAGTATACTTATTTTCATTTAGTGTAATTTATTTATTTTTAAATGTAAATTACAGTTAAGTTTCAATATATATATCGTCAATTTCGACATAAACCACATTATAAATTATACAAGATTTTATTACTTTGCGTGATTGGAAACTCCGCTCACTGGCTGTTGACGTTAATTGGACGATATTATAATTACTGCTATCGTGTTTTATCAATTATTCTTCAATTGTATTGAAATAAAACCAGTCATGTTTGTATAAACATTCGCCAGCTGACCGTCTGTCTGCGGGTGGCAGCGTTACTGTTATCAGTTGCTTGCTTACTCGCGCTAGACTCCGCGCGTCGTACGATTGCGACGTCATGACCATCGTTTGAACTGAATTGAAAGACATTTTACGGCACAACGCTTGCGGAATTGCGAAATCAGCGGCAGCCCCACTTTTAGACGCACTGTTTACTCACAAACCAGTTGAATCAATCGCGAGGAAGAATCGGTGTAGTTAAAATTGCGTCCACAATGTCAAGTGTTAAAATAAGTTTCGCTATATTATTTATTTACGGTATTCTCGCTCAGAATTCTTTGGGTTTATCGCCGGTTATCTTGAGTAAGTAACATTTATTTCATTGCTGTGTTAACATTATTGCCCTTATTATTATAATTATCTATAAATTTCTCTTAAGATGATAATTACAGTGAATGGTAATTTCAGTACCTGGCGATGGAGGCAGCCAGTTAGAAGCGAAGTTAAATAAATCGTCAGTTGTGCATTATATTTGCGCGAAGACTTCCGGTGGTTACTTCAATATTTGGCTGAATCTGGAATTGCTTGTGCCCTTTGTGATTGACTGTTGGGTGGACAACTTGAAGTTAGAATATGACAATGTTACGAGGACTACTAAGAACCCTGAGGGAGTGGACGTGAGGATCCCGGGATGGGGGAGCTCGGAGCCTGTGGAGTGGCTAGACCCCTCGCATGACAAAACGGGAGCATACTTTAATAGCATTGCCGATGCTCTCATCAAGATAGGATATGTCAGGAATGTGTCCATCAGAGGGGCTCCATATGACTTTAGGAAAGCACCAAGTAAGTATTAACAAAATAGTTAGGGTATTAATAACTATTCGTTGGCAAATGAAAATAAAACACAATAAAATAAATAAAATAATTAGTATCAGAAGTTAAAAACATAATCATAATAATCTTAATAATTTATTTGTAGTCACAAGTAGGTTCATACAATACAATATGTTGGTTAGAAATCTGTATTTGTAACTTCTGTGTAACTTACAACACAATATGTTACTCTTTATTGCACACCAAAAAAATTTACAGAGATAAACAAGATACTAAAAACTAATGGTAGACAACAGGCGGTGTTAACGCTAGGAAGCAATCTTTTCCAGACAACATTGTCCTTGTAACTTACCTACTGATTTCGCATGCAAAATTAAGTAATATCTTCCTTGAATACAATCATTAGATACATTATATTGACTTGTAATAGTTAAATATAGTAGTTTCATTTATATAATTATTTAATCTTTATTGCACAATAATAAAAAAGTACATAGGTGGACTTAATGCTTTAAGGCATTTTATACCAGTTATCCATTGTCAAATAATATCATTTTACATTCATTATTAAACCTAAGTTACAATGTCAGTAATTATTATTATTCATTAAGTACATAAGTAATCCTGGATTACTTATGTACTTAATGAATTATAATATGCACCTACTCAGTTATGTAACTGAGTAGACGCATAACTGATAGTGATAACATTTGAAATATTTTTTTTTATGTCAACATGCTTACTTATTCTATGTTATGCATATTAAAGACAACATAAATACACATAAAATGTAAAAGTAGATAATAGCTGTGTAGGTATATAGAAGTGATTACTAGTTTCCTCAAAACTCGTGTTAGTGTTTCTGTAATCGCTGTTTGCATATCAGCTTTGGTTAGTCATTGAAAGTTCCCTATTATTTATCAATAAGACCTGGATATAATGGAAATGCTTACTGCAAATAAAGAATTCTAATTTCTATGAAGTTGTATGAATTTCAGACATGTGTCATTTCTCACACACATTTTACAGATGAAAACGCAGATTTCTTCTTCAAGTTAAAGACCCTAGTAGAAGAGACATACAACACCAACAACAAGACAGCGGTGACCCTGCTGGTGCACAGCATGGGCGGTTCCATGGCGCTGCACTTCCTCCGACTGCAGAAGCAGTCATGGAAGGACCAGTATATCAGGCGCTTGCTGTCGCTGTCCACACCTTGGGGAGGAGCCGTGAAGGCACTGAAAGTTTTTGCAATTGGTAAGTTAATTATTATATAAATATTTCATTTTAAACTCAACTTTGGTTGCGAATTGTCCGAAAGATGTGGTTGTTCACTTGCCTAAACAATCTTATATAAATATATAAAACTTAACTAAAGCACCTGTTGCATGTAGTAGTGTACGGAATGTATCTGGAACTTATGTTAAAGTTTTTTACCTATACTTCGCGCTATTATGATTTTTCCTAGAACGACACTGAGAAGCAGAAAGTTTTGTATTTCAGTTAGTACTGTTATTAGGAATGGTTTATTCCGTAATTTCGCCATGCGGCTACTAGTACAAAATGTTGGCAGCGACCAGAAATAGCACGCGTCATGCGATAGAGAGAGACGGCCGTCGGACCCGAATGTCAGTTTAGTTAGAATATTTTGTATTTGAATATTGAATTTGAAAGAGCTCCTTTCAATGGTGCGAAAATGCGCAACCAGTTTTTGTCGATTATATTACAGGTTATAGTTATCAGTTGCAATAATTAAAAACTTGTTTTGCGTTACAGTTGTAACACGACTTCTAAAGCTTGCTAGTGAAATAATCTCTTAAGCTGAGTCCAAATTTGTATCATTTTACCGATCACGATCATGCGTCTCGTATCGAGCACGCGTATCCTAAGTATGGGCGCTCACTTTGAGCATACCGTATCACTTCACTAGCTTCGTTGCGTAAAAAAATGCATCCATACTAGCCGCACCACCACGACATTGGCGGCAGCGGCGCCCATTGGTGAGAGCGAGAGACCGCGCTCCGACCTCGCGCTCCCACCTGTGGCCGCCCCGCTGCCGCTGGTCGCGCAATGTCGTGGCCAGGCGGTTAGCGTATCAGCATTATACGAATGCGGACGAAACTCAAACTGCGCGTCAATACTTAGGATACGCCTGCTTGATACGAGGCTCATGATCGTGATCGGCAAATTGATACAAATCTGGACTCAGCTTAAGGCCGAGGGCCGGTGGCATTTTTTCAACTCTACCACCCTAATTTTACGCCACCGCTACCGCTTGGGAGGCGAACGCTGGATCTTGGGGTCCTAGGTTCGAATCCCAGCAGTCGCCTTGCTCCGATGAATGAAGTAAGAATTTTGGAAACATGCACAGTTTCTGAACACTGTTGTGGTAACCAACGCTCGTGCGGCGAGAGGGAAAACATCGTGAGGAAACTTGTACAGTCGCCATCAGATATATCTGAGCTGTCAGTGTACTCATAAATATCTGAACACGGCTCTAATGCTATGAAAATAGAGCCGTGTTCAGATATTTATGAGTACACTGACAGCTCAGATATATCTGATGGCGACTGTACAAAGACGAAATTTCATGTTTAACTATGATAATTAAATTATGATTATTAAATTTTTGCAATATATTTATTCAGGAATTGAATACTATGTCAATTGCTATAGGTCCATGTGAAACTCTAAATTGTATTTATAAGAACGTTATGTAAACCATGGTTGCAAATAAAGACTATTTATGCCACACCTGGCTGCGCGTACGGAAAAAGTCGCTTTCTGGCCAAGTGTAGACATAAAATGATGTACACAACACGGGAGGAAAATAAAGAAAGCCCTCGATCGCATATTTACGTCCCTCGCTTGCAGCTCGGGCCGCAAACATCTGCGATATCGGCCTTTCTTTGTATTACCACCCTAGTTATACAGGGTGCCCGTGAGCATTGCGAGAGATTTTAACCACGAATTCCTGAGGCTATATGGAGTAATAAATGTTATATGAACCTAGGTCGAATTATGATTTTTTTTTATATTCTCATACATAATAATTGCTAATTTAGTGAAGACGTGCCTTTAGAACGAGCTGGCAACGTCGGTTATTGCTATCTCTTTTTTGTAAAAGAGACAATGTCATATGATTTTCTTCTTTTGGGTATAAATTATTCAAATGACAGTTTAGAAACCTTCTTCGAACTGGATTTGACTTTTACAGTCAAATTAGATGGTTAAGTCTCGCAACGTCGCAATCATAAAGGCGTTTCAATACTGGAGATTTTAACACAAAAATCTAAATATCTCTAAAACCGAGCCGAATTTAGCAAACGTTAATTAACATTTTTAACTTAAAATATGGTCTGGAATATCCTGTTAAAATCTCTCGCAATGCTCACGGGCACCCTGTATAATGCACTATATCATTACTAATAATTCCGTCGATCTGGTTTCCCTTTCATAAGCGGTTCTGAGAAAAACCGCTAGAAGAAGATACTTGATAATTTGTTTACAAAGGTTCAATAACTTCATATCACAAGTATATGCAGTCATAAAAAAAAAGATTACCATATAATAATGGAAGGAGATAAATAATATATCTTTATTACAGAAATAATTATTATTGCATGTACCTACAGCTAGAAAAAAAACTTAGCTTATTGCCTAATAAATTAACCAAATAACAACAAATAAATATCGGGGGACAATCTTACACAAATCGAGCTAGCCCCGAATATGACGTAATACGCGAAAGATTAGGTATACTTACAGAGGTTAAAAGTAATAACCCTGGGCGCTCGATATTAGTTAATACTACGTCCCGATTCAATACTGATGATTACAGTACAATGCACCAGATCTCAAGATTGATCAATGAAAATGGTAGTAACATAATTGTAATTTCAGCATTTTTAACTGGCTTGCATACTCGCCTTTTAGTAGGTAGGTAAATCTGAAAATTTAGTTATGTTGAATTTCCACTATGTTTCAACCTGTAACTATTAATTTTGTTTTTTTTTTCGAAATTGGTAACAACTATGCTCCTTCCATACTGATTAGTTACGAAAAATCAACCACAATGAGGAGAGTCCTTTGCCCGACAGTGAAAGACCACAAACATTAAAGAAAAAAGCCTATTACTATTATAGTGGCTGAAGGAGCCACAAAACTCCGTCTGGATCTATTTTTCTGGAAACAGTTCGCAGCCAAGCGAAACCGCGTATTTAAAGAAAACGCAATTTCGTTATCTATTTAAATATAGACCAAGCGTCCCCACCTCCACACGCCATTCGTCGGATACTGTAAAAATACATGTTGACCTTATTACGTACATTATCTTCGATAACAACTGACGTCGTCTTTATATGCAGGTCAACAATGAATTTGCGGGAACGGGAAATAATAAATTCATTGCTACCTCGTAATGTTATTTGGATAAGCAACCTTGTATGTATTGCTATAGAGTCCAAATTGGAAATGTAATGTACGAGCTACAAAGGATGGCCTGCTTGAAGAGATTTAACAAATGCGATTTGATTTTGCTCAAAGGTCATTGTTACGAGTTATCGAGTTATACGTCATGATGTAGGTGCTGATGCTGTTTTTAACCGATTCGAAAAAGTATTGTTCATCAGTTCATCACGTCATGCTTTTTTCGAAGCCATTAAAAAAATAAACAATGTGATGATTAATTTTTTGAAGTCAATGTATCGTCAATACTTTGAAAAAAGTCGTAAAACGTTAAAAGTTACATATGAACTTCATATACACTTACAGCGTTTTTACCTGGAGTCAGTATCACTTAGTATGAGTCAGTATCACTATACGTGCTTTTTTTAAAGTAATGACAATATTGTATATGAAAAATAGTTCGTCAACATTTCATATGGTTCGAGTCTGCGTCAATAAACAAAAATCGCTTAACATACGAGCGAGGCTGCAAGGAAGAATGGTAAATACACTCACGGACAATGAATTCGGGTCATTTTCCATATTATTGTTCATAGAAAATGACCCAAATTCAATGTCCGTGAGCGTACATTGTATAAAGAATGTGAGTGCTTGCGCGTCTACCTCTAAGTAGAAGATGACTACGATATGAGCCGCGACTGTCTTGTGCTAGCTGCGTTGTAATCAGAGCGTGTCGAAATCAAAAGGAATAAATTCACATTCAGAAACTGAATCATCTAATGAAGTTAACTTTGGCGTTTGACATGATGCGTAATTTGTACCGTTGGTATCGGGGGGCTCGTCGCCTAATCGGCTCAACTCAATGATTTCGATTAGATATCATTTTGTTATCGTTTATCGTGAAAGGATTGAAAAAATTATAACCGATTTAATGATTATATCACATTTGAAACATAAACCATTTAAATTTGTGTTGACTATTTACCCGACTGCGGCGAAGCCCACAAGTATACCAAATTCCCAAAATCATACATCCAACAAAATCATTTAGATCCTTGAGTAACTTACTATTTTCTAATCTAGTGTAACGGGAATGTGGTAATACAGGAATCTGATAAATCGAGAATCTGGTATTTTGAAAAATTTGGTATTTTAGGAATGCGATATTTTGGGCATGAGCGCCTTATTTCATGTTTTTCCCTCCATCTTCAGGTGACGACCTGGGCTCCCTCATGCTGCGCGAGAGCGTGATGCGCGCCGAGCAGATCACGTGTCCGTCGCTAGCGTGGCTGCTGCCGTCCCCTCTCTTCTGGAAACCCTCCGAGGTGTTGGTGCAGACCGACAAGTTCAACTACACCATCAACGACTTTCAGAAACTGTTCACGTGAGTGAATAACACTAAACCTTCTATCAAATATTCGATTTTGAACTATAGACTACTAAGCCAGGCTGAGTATACACATCAAAGAACTGATGGGACGTAAAGGTTTTCAAAAGAGACCACGAACACGAAAACACAGCGTAGGTCGAACAAGGTGCTTGGCTTCTGCAGCCCGCCGGGCATGGCCGACGTAGGACTTAACCGCCGGCATAGCGTTAATGCCATACCATGGGCAAGCGGTGCACATCTCTGGCGTGCAGGGTGCGAGGCAGTGCTGAATTGATGGCATCCCGAGGGCATTTGCAGAAAGGTTTGCCGGTATCTGAATCATTGTCATTTCATTAATGTACTGACAACTAAGCCTTTTTAAGTACTGCAATAATAATATTTATGCCACACCTGGCCATAAAGTGGCTTTTTCTGGGCATAAAGCCGCTTTCTAGCCAAGTGTAGACATAAAATGATATACACAACACGGGAGGTAATAAAGAAAGTCCTCGATCGCATATTTACGTCCGCGCTTGCAGTTTGGGCCGCAAACATCTGCGATCTCGGCCTTTCTTTGTATTACCACCCTAGTTGTGTAATGTACTATTAAGTTACTGTGTGTTCTCGTGTATTGTTGTTACTAACTATATGCTGAGGAATCGCTACTCACAATAGGCTACTTGATGACAGTTCAAATCAGCTTCTTTTTATGAAGTGTCAAAACGCTCCGAAAGTATGCAGCTTAGTATGAAATACTATCTTGTGACGTCATGCTCAACATGGTGCCTTATTTTTAGTTTTCGTCATTGTAAAATCGTTGATGGCACGAAAATAAGTTTGAATGATTTTATCCGGGCTGTTTTGGAAGGGTAATTTGCTAGTTAGAATTAATGAATTTATTTTGATTGTTGTCAAATACCCTATTTTAGTATGAAAATGATTTTCTATGGCGCCAGTTAGTCGAAGTAAAAACTATTTATTTATTTAAAGAGCCTTTACAGTATCACTGCGGCATTTTGGCGTAGTTTGGGATCAGCAGAGTTTACTGCACATCACACATGTGGGAAGCAGCTCCAAATAACTGGTGTGCTTGAAGAGCTAGGCCTTAAGATTGGTTTTATAAATCTGTTGAATGGTATTGTTGTTGTCTGGCAGGGACATGAACCTGCCGGACGCTTGGGAGATGCGCAAGGACACGGCGCAATACTTGAATGACTTCAGCGCGCCCGGCGTCGAGGTGCACTGCGTCTACGGGTACAACATCTCCACCGTCGAGAGGTGCGTCACTCCGCCGAATCAAACTCAAACTTCTTTATTCTTCAATTCGCCTGTTGACTCGATTTTTTTTCTGTCGTAAATCGATTCTAGGTACTATTTGTGAGAAACAAATATCTATATGACACCTAATACATTTGTATAAGTATAACAGCCACAAATTGTAATCAAAAGTAGCAGATCGCACTGAGCATTGAAAACGCTCTGGGTAGTTCTCTGATTTCGTTCAAATTGTTGGTATTCTCTCGAGTTTTCTTATTTCCTTGGATTGGATCTAATAAAGGGTTTTTTATGGTTTAGCACTCGTTTATGAATATGTTATTGAGAAAGGCACCTTTCATAGTTTATTACTTTTCAAGATATAAGCCGGAAGGTAATGAAATACGCGCTGGTAATGAAATTCGCCAAGATGGTAATGACTTGCTAACGGAAGGAAATGAAATCAGTTTTGACTCTGTTAATTAACTGTCTGATCTAATTTAAACTAAACTATCTATCATCTGAACAAGCTAAGGAACATAAATCAGTCTATATAGTTTCCATATCACATATTTTAAGAGGGTTTAGCAATTTAGTATACTATAGTTGTGACATGTTTTGTCACCACTATAATATGGAAAAAACGTGAAAACTAGTAAAGGGATAAATAGTTCAGTCATTATAGAATTTGACCCGTGAATAATCAGTTATTGGTTCTTTTCCAAAAAAAAAGGTTTTTCTTGAAAAACTCGGCCATTTTTGATTTTACAGTAAAACCGTTAGGACAAAAATTGTAGTAAATTTGATTCTCTACAAGTTTGGTTCTTACAATTTTTCTTTTAGGATCGATATTTTGGAAATTAAATTTGAAAAAGCGACAAATTCAAAATATTTTCATCATCTCGTTTATTTTCAACTTTATGGCATAAATGAAGAGGACTAAACTTGTAGAAAATCAAATTTTGAACAATTTTGGTTCCCACCTTTTTTTCCCCCAAAATCGATATTTTGGAAATTAAACCTGAAAAACGCGACAAATTCAAAATATTATCATTATCTCCTATGTTCCCCGTTTTACGGCATGAATGAAGAGGACTAAACTTGTGGAGAATCAAATTCTGCACAATTTTGGTTCCCATCTTTTTTCCCCCAAAATCGATATTTTGGAAATTAAACCTGAAAAAACGCGACCAATTTAAAATATTATCATTATCTCTTATGTTCCACGATTTACGGAATGATTGAAGAGAAACAGAGTTGTAGAGAATCAAATTCTGAACGTTTTTGGTTCCCTACTTTTTTTCCCCAAAATTGATCGCTTTTTTCAAATTTAATTTCCAAAATAACGATATCCTAGAAGAAAAATTGTGAGGACCAAACTTGTAGAGAATCAAATTTCGTACAATTTTTGTACGTACGGTTTTACTGTAAAATTAAAAATGGCCGAGTTATTCAAGAAAAACCGTTTTTCGAATATACACAGGAGCCTGATTCAGTCTACTTTTTGAATTTACACTCCCAGTGAAAATATTAGTCATTACCTTCCTTACTCGTTCATTACCATCCTTCAAAAATTTGGAGGGGAAAGAAGGTAATGACAAGGAGATGAATGACATTTCAAGGGTTTTTTTCAACTAACTCATTTATTAGTTAACCTTGAATAAAACCAAAACGTCAGCTGAAAGAAAGTTTAAAACACAACAAATTCGAAAAAGCATTATCATTCTAATTGAGTACTTACCGAGTTTATCGCAGGATAGTAATGATAGCACAAACGTGACAAACTCCTTTTCGTGACGGGAGAATTAATTTTTTTTCGCAGACAGTGGCGCAAGCGCCTATCTCGTGGTAGCTCGTGGTCGATTGATCAATAAGCGATGTTATACTCGACAGTAGACGCTCACAACATGTTTAAAGATCGGTATATACATGAATTCATTTCTCGCGCGGGGAATGACCGAATTGCGGTGACAAACGTTTAGGTACCTCTAATTTTATAATGATTGTATCATTAGTCTTCCAAATTTAGTTTTAGATTCTCGAATAAACTAAAATTTGATTTAATGCTAAACGAAACCATTCTCTTTAACGTGTTTGACTTAAAATGTGACCAAAGTCACATATTAACGAAATCATACAGAGGTGAATGACAAATTGGGGTGTTTTTATTTTATAAAAAATAAACAACAATATTGCCGGCGTTGAATATTGCGTGCCTCTATACCTAACAACTTAAGTAATATTTCTGCATTCATAGAATCTCTTAAAATCACGTACTTTACGAAATATACTTGTTTAAGCTCTTTTTGTACGAAATCGGAGAACTACCCCTATACAAAACGGATGGAACTTATGACGTCATCCGTTTCATCGCTGTACTAAGTCTGTATGAAAAAAAATTTGCCATTTTGAGCACGAAAGAGTTCGTTTAAGCACATAGTTGTCGTACATTTATTTTTTCAGTGTTATTTAAGCATTCCGAAATGGACTTTAATTTTCCTTTAAAACAATAAAAAAAATCTTTTTTTTTTAAATTTGTGGTCTCATAACTTTATATTTTTTATAAATTTTTTGTTTATTTCTTTTGTGTTATGATAATTTAGTATTTTCCAATCCATGTGACTATATTATGTTGTAAAATTCAACATTAGTCAACATCCGAATTGCACCTATGAGTGTTAAGATTTGCCACTGGTGTAATGATGTAAAATAACTGCTTATTCAAGGGAGCTTGCTCAGCACTTCTATTGCAACTTTTTTTGCAACATTTTGTCGAAGTCTCTTTGCTATTTTTTTCATTAAGATTGCTTTAGTCGCCGAAATAGTTTAACCGGGCCACTAGTACTCTAATATAATACTTTGTTCCTTAGGTTGGTGTACAAGCCGGGCACCTGGCTGGACGGGTATCCGATACTATCGTCGGGCGACGGCGACGGCACCGTCAACCTGCGCTCGCTCACGGCCTGCGAGCACTGGGCGCGGCGCGTCGGCGTGCGCCGGCGCACGCTCAACGGGAAACCCGTCAAGTCCCTGCCGCTGCCCGACGCCGAGCATCTCAAGATACTGCACGACCCGAGGGTCATCGACTATATCACTACCGTCATGCAGAATCCGTAGGCCGAATAATAGATCAAACACCGTAGGACCTGTATTAGAAATCACATTTCGTCGGGGATAGTGCAAGACCGCGTAAGTAGCGCATGTAGATAAGGTTCCAATTTCTAACAAATTGGCTTGAAACTGAACCTTATGTACATATGCTACTTACGCGGTATTGCACTATCCCCGACGATTTCCAGCTTTCCCAGTAAGTAAATTATGGATTTGTCGCAGCCAACTGGTTTAATTAGCGATTTGGTTAACTGCCTAGCATTTTCACTAAACTATGACCCGCCAGCAGGTCGAGGAAGCCCCGCTGCGCGGGGCTTCTATTTCTGCTCTGAGAGACACAAGATGACTAACAAACCTAATCTAAAATAATGAGTGTGTTTAATGAAAAGGCTAGGCGGCTAACCAAATAGCTAATTAAGCTAGTTAGCGGCGACAGATTCACTAAAATAGCCACAAACAAACGTAATATAGTTGATCGTTACACGATGCTATCAACGACGGCACCGTCAACTGGGGCAAGCGTGTCGGCATATGCCGACACACGCTCAACGGGAACCCAGTCAAGTCGCTGCCCAACACAGAACATCGATACTGCACGATCCGAAACACAGAGTTCATAGGGTAAATAAATATAATCACAACAATTTCACACAAGGTGAGAAGGAGTAACCCGGCAAACTTTAACTATAGATTCCAACGACTACTGGAAGTAAAAAAGTTATATGATGCATAGTCGAAAAATGCTTATTTTCCAAGATGTTCGTTATTTTTAAAATGAATTTTTTTTAGGGCTTGTTACACCCAAGTGAAGCGTGAAGTGTAACAAGCCCTAATAAATGTGACTAAGATGCTTTCACTTAATTTTTTTATTTCGTTAACTAAACAGCAATTAACCTTCGTAGCATTTGACGGTAGGCGACTACGAGGCCAAAAAATGGGACTTTTGTTTCCATTTAACTTTTTTTTTATATATGTCTTCCAGTGAGGACATGTTTAGAAGGAGAGGCTGGATTTACCGATATATTTTGTTCAAACTTTTTTTTTTACACTAATAATGTAAAATGTCAAAATTCGACATTTATGCTGATATAAAATTATTTACTTGTAAATGTCGTAGTTAAATTTATCGCGTTACTCGTTCCCACCGTGTATATTACATACATTTCCATGTTTACCAAGTTAGCTCATTATGTAAATACACGGCCATGAGTGAGGATAGCATAATCGAACCACTGTCGGTGCTTTCTTGTCCGCTTATATAGAAAAATATATATACTACTTATATTGAAAAGTTAAAATTATTCTCAATATTGCTCTCTAAATTGCTGTGACCTTCCAGTTTTCCAATAAGCTTCCAAAGACTTTACTCAATATTTTAGAATCTGCCTTTTTGCAAATGTGATGTTCCGCTCTCTAGCCTTGCTAACACATTTTGCAGTTTGAGGAAACTAGTGCAATAATTACTTAACTTTATTATATATGATTAATTTGCGGTAATTCATATCATGATATTAAAATGTTTAGTCATCGTAAACTAAATGATAAATCCCCTGTGACAATATTTTTCTTTGTAATAAGTAGATTTACCGACCTAGTCAATATTGCTAATTATCTTATTAAGAAATTCGAACAACGAAAAAGCTAACACGTCAAAAAACCTAACAAATTCTACATGCTACTGATACTTACATAACCCTTTTTCCGAAAACTTCTACTCTGTCGGCATACGCCGTCTGTGTGCCTTCGAGTAGCGGACGCTACGTTGACAGCATCACATACCAGTTACCAATTAAATTCACTTTGTCGGCTAGTCCCGTCCTTGACACGAAAACGGGCAGGCGGCTGCAGGGTTAAATATTTATTATTGAATTTTAACGAAGCACTAAATTAGGCATATCAGCTCAGTAATAAAATAAGTTAAAAAGTAAACCTTATTTCTAGGTTCTACCGTAGTTGCATCTGTATAAATGCGCTGTAGATGTTTATAATAGATGCCGTGACTGAGCCGACAATTCCTTTAGGTCACATGGGCATTTTTATTTTAAAATCTACGGTTAGGCGAAACTTAAGCTATTTTCAAATACCGTCTAACCTGTCAGTCCGTGACGAAATGTATGGAGTTTGACACTAATCGTCAGTTC
This sequence comes from Eudemis profundana, assembly GCA_947034925.1. Classification (NCBI taxonomy): domain Eukaryota; kingdom Metazoa; phylum Arthropoda; class Insecta; order Lepidoptera; family Tortricidae; genus Eudemis; species Eudemis profundana. The sequence goes on along the minus strand of OX344799.1, from coordinate 24,859,723 downwards.
TGTGTCGATCTGCTAACTGTCAGTTAAGAACGCACTTTAAATAAAAAAGCCCACATGACCTAATTTAAATTTTCCAAAAAGTAGGTTTTATTTTTTCAACGATTATTTATTGATTGGGTAGACTAAACCCCTAAGAGCGAGCCATTTTATTATACATTTCATCAGGATTATGTGAAGATAGTTGTATTTAATTTTACATTATTTTTAATGAAATGCTTAAAACCACGCGTAACGCGTTGCGAGATCAATTATCAGTCTCAGTACCATCGAAATCTATCTCGATTGCGAAATAAACTAAATTCGAATACATGTTTCATTTTATGACATATGGATGAATGTTTGATTTTGATGGCACCGAGAATTGTAGAAATCGTCACTACTTTGAAAACAACTCGTATCTAAAAACGCCGTAGAGAAAAACGTCAGTTACATACGAACGTCATGTACACTTACTGTTTACCTGGAGTCAGTGTCAGATACTTGTTTTTTTTTTCAAAATAATGACGACATGTAACTACTTAAGGGGTATGAATGAACGTCACTATAGATTTATCGATACAACCATGACAATGATGTAAAACTATGTTTACAATCAGTTATTATCTCTTGTGATACTGGTCTATTTCTAAGGTTACCTTGTCCACATTTTAATCTAGTTAAGATTTTATGGGTTGTTTGTTAAAGAGATGGCTTTAGAGTTTATTTATAACTCAGATGTGCTAAAATCTAGTTTAGTTAGTGAAATAATCTTGCCTTCCTGTAATATTAGGTGTAAAGATTTTATTTAGGCATTTAACACTTTGATCGCTCTGTCGGTTATACATGACAACGAGATCGTGCTCCGGACGGCTATATCCGTCAAACGTGTTAATTACAATCTACGTGCTATTGCATTAAGGTGGTACTTGGCATTTGACACTAAATAGTGTCTCAAGGGATTTGTGCATTTTGCCGTAGTGTTCAAAGGGTTAATAATAGGGGTTCGGATCAGGTCAAAAAAACTTAATTGCATTAGCAAAAGGCCTTGATCGTCAAAATGTCCAAATATATAAAACGTCATAGTTGCAAAACGACCTAAGTTGTACGGATGGTAATGCAATCTATTCTGAATATATAGATTTAAAAAAGATGGACTCGTTAACCATGTAATTTGATGAATGATTTGATTGATCGTTGGAAGCATAAAGTAAGTGAGGTAGGTAATAATGAAATGATATAATGTCGTTATGCAACCTAGACGTTCTACCGCATTGGTCGTTATGATCATTTGGCCCATTAATTTGCCTATAAAAACTTTATAATATTAAGACGTTTTACAACCAAGTCCTTTCGTCTACTATGTTATATTGCAATGAGGACATTTTACACATTGAGACTTACAACTAAGGCGTTTCGCTTACTATGGCTGACTTGGACCTCCTGAACCGAACCCAATAATACGTTTAGTAGTCAATTATGTTATGAAAAATTATACTTATAACCTAGGCATATTATATAAGGGCATTTTTATTTTAAAATCTACGGTTAGGCGAAACTTAAGCTATTTTCAAATACCGTCTAACCTGTCAGTCCGTGACGAAATGTATGAAGTATGACACTAATCGTCAGTTCTGTGACGCTAACTGTCAGTTAAGAACGCACTTTAAATAAAAAAGCCCATAAGTATGAAATTGTTTGATTTTGTTTTGTGGACATTTTCTCAATTATTTTAGGTTAATTTTACTCTAAGCTCTTATGGCTGTGATGAATATGCTCCTCTAATTTTGCAATTATCAAGCCAGTACCTTTATGTTTTTTTTAAGTGTAGGGTAAATATGTCTATAGGTACATAATAATTGAATCCGTCATTTCTAAAAGGGAATGTGACCTTTGCGCAGGTAATATGTCAAACGCATAAATGGAGAAAACGGCGCAAAAACAAATCTATATACTTAAAACAAAGTCGGGTTAGTTACACCATTTATAACTCGCGAACGGGTGGTCCCATTTTTATGATCTTCGATGTTTTGGGTTTGTCTCTGCTCCGAATAACAGAATAACTATTAAAATTAAAATATCTAAAAAAATCCAAATTCAGAGGCGGAACGAAGTTCGCCGGGACTGCTAGTATTCAAAAATTGTTACTCGTGCCCTGAAATGACGGGCTCCATTATAATATCGGGTGTAAATGTTCAAAATCACTCACCACATGTGCGTCATTTTGCAACTCACTGTTACGGGCTCATTTTTCTTAGGAGGTACTTTGAACCACAAAAAGCTACGCGAATTACACACTTATTGTGTCTTTGTGTCAGTGGTGCCTATAACAGATCTGTTTACCCTATACTTAATTTAAGTTCATTAGTTATTTTGTCAATCTGTTAATGAAAGGAAATAAATAAATAAACCCTCAACGAGCACCGTTTATTGTCCCCTCACAGCTCCAACTCCTGCCTCCTGCAAGACCATAAACAAACACTTAAAAAAAAACAAAACATGCATAGACAATAAAACACGTTTTGATAATAAACATGTAATTAACGTCCTCTCGGCGCCTGCGCTTAACCTACATAGCCATGTTTTATACTCGTATAAAACTGTGAAAGTAAATAAATAACGGTTACATAGCGCTTTATAAAGCTTATTAATACTAATTTTGTGAAGCGGTCAACTGCCGTTTTCGACCTTCCATTGTACAAATTCACTGTTAACTGACCACCCATAGACTTGAACACGTTGCAATAAAGTTGACATGCGTTTACAAATGTACAGTTAACAGTGTTTTCGATTGTATTTAGCAAGGACCATTAAAACAAGAGGACTGTCATACTTCATACTTTGGATCGTACCCCGACCGCAAGGGGATATCCAGGCAAAAACTAGATGGCGCTAAAAAACGAAACATTTAACGATGTTATAATTGAACAAAGAAACAGTACAGTAACAAATTCTAACATTTAAATACTGTGTCACGCTTGCAAAGTTGAATAATTGTAAATAATATAATTCTTATACCAAGCTTATACATAGATGGCGTTGTAAATATCCGGGAACAGCTTTTTGTTTGGAGAATGACAGTCCTCATGTTTAATGATCCTTGGTATTTAGACACCGTTTTGCAACGGCGGCTGTCCGCTAAGCTCCTAATTTATTTATTGCACAAAGTGATACCTCGAAATACTGCTGTCGACTGTTAAAATTATGATATCGGCATTTATGTATTTTAATTAAATATTGTGAGTAAATCGGAAAACTACAAATTCCAATTGTATAATTATTGCTTTGAATGCAAGAACACTCTATAACCTCCAAAAAGTAGTTTCTAATGCGTCATTATTCCGAAAAGTCATAATTCTGAAGGCAATTTTTTGCGGAACGGTGATTCTGTCGAAGATCTAATAACAGAGAATGAGGTTAGTGTTATATCCTAAAAAATCTTTTATATACGATTATATTGTATAGCTCTGTATCACTTTGACTCTCAACGTGACAGCAACTTAAAAGGTCTCAGCGCTACTGAGATCTGTTGTTCGAGATATTTCATGTAATTAATTATAACACTTTTTAGTCACGGTAGACAAGATCTCGGTGACGCCGGCACTTGGCCTGCAGATAAGCTACACTTCACTACTTCTGAAATCTCGCATCACTAACACTATAAATTTTAAAAAAAAAGTACATTACACAACTAGGTCCGGCCCGAGCTGCAAGCGAGTGACGTAAATATGCGATCGAGGGCTTTCTTTATTACCTCCCGTGTTGTTTACATCATTTTATGTCTACACAGCGTGCGGAAAAAGTCACTTTATGGCCAGGTGTGGCATAAATATATATATATTAGCAAGCATAATCTTTTTTTACTAAAATAGTAAATAAACGATATTTCGTTTTCATTCACATAAAAATGTTACGATCTTGGCAATGATAAAAAAAGAACACGCACACAGCTACGGTTTTTTTTTAATTTGGACAGTAATTAAGATACGAGATTAAAAAAGTAGTGAGAATCCAGTAAAGCTAACAATGCCCACTTAAAATTAAAACCAGTTCCAATATTTACAAACAATACGAACTAAGGATAAAACGATTCTCGCAAACACAAAAGATCTTTCAATCACAAGGGTTTCATTTCATGAATATACGGAATAACATACCTTATATATAAAACTCAACTTATAAGAAACTATGAGTGACACAATAAATTAATATACATAATGGTGCTATACCCAAATTATCTTAAAATTAAGTGCATTTATAAACAATTTACACATACAATTTGTCAACATTATGCACGCTATTGTAAATTTTGCTCTTAAATAAAGTCAATCTTGCATGAATATGATGTGATTTGATTTGAATGATACTAGAATAATTATTACAAGTAATAAATGCTTAACATCTCTGTAAGTAACCGCATTTGTGTTAGTGAGGTGCTCACGACTATATTACCAGTGTAACCTGCATGGAAAGTGTGAAAGTAAATAGTTAGGTTAGAATTATATGGGGAAAACACCACTATAGACCCAGTTCAACTTTATAGATTCATTCAATGTGTGCGTGGCATAGCGACCCATTAAAAGCCTTTCATAATTCTAATAGTGCCACAGCGCTGCGCGTATGCTACCCCTTCTTCGTCGTACGATGGTACCTACTTGCGTAATTATCCCTAAACGCCCGGAGTTAGACTACTGGTTACACTGTGTCAATGCACAGCACAAGTTACCAGCGGGGATGTTATTCCTTGTTGAGTCCATGTCTATTATCATGTGACCCGTCAACTTTTGACATTGTTCGGAATCTGGGATCAAAATAACAACGATTTTCTCAACGTTAACAAATTTGGCCCACCAGTAAATTGATCTCCGTTTACAGGTAGTTGTCACTAGTCTAGAGGTCAAATTATGTTAGAGAAGAGCTCGATACGAAATGATTGAAGGCTGGACGGTCAATCACTAGAAATATAGTCGCGAACAGTTAAATTTTTATATTAAAGTCGTGGCATGGACGTGGCATGGACGTGCCACCGTCGCTGTAGATTTAGTAAACAATTAATTAACTTATTTAGTACTAAAGGAAACAAATCAATGAGGAATGAAATAAAGTTAGGTACCCTACACTTTAGTCGCTATTAGTAACAAATTAAATATCACATTTCGAAAGTACACAATATATAAGCGGAAAGTTTTGAATCCATATCGCCAAATTCATAATAAGGGATTCCCTAAAACTTCAATACAGTAAACATTATTAATTTCAATTACAATATTCTCACACTATCAGTTATAAATTTAGCCTCCATTTTTATTTATAATTCAATTCTTTCAAGTTGGTCTTTAGTTCAATTTCCTACTCATCTTAATACTACACATACATAAATCTTCACACGTCTACTCGTTGTCCAAGAATCAACTCTATGAACGCCGCTATAGAGTCTACTTTCGCGTAGACTAGTTCTCCAAACGCTTAATACTACACTATAAATGTTCCATTTTACACTCACACACAATTGTGTTGCCACATATCAAAATCGCCTAGCGGTTACGGCGGAGAGCGGCGACCATATAGAAGTGAGTGAGAGAGCGCGCTCCGACCTCCCGCTCCCTCCTAAGGCCACCGCTCGCCGCTGCCACTCACCGCGGACTATCATAGAAATAGTAGTATATATCAACATGAAGTGTATTCTTTTTTAGGGTTCCGTACCAAAATGGTAAAAAAGGAACCCTTATGGTGCGACTCTGTCTGTCTGTCTGTCTGTCTGTCTGTCTGTCTGTCCGTCTGTCACAGCAAGATATCTCAGGATCTACTGATGCTATCGACTTGAAATTAGGAATAGTGTTAAGAACCGCTAACCCGAGGTTATAGGATGTAAAAAAAATCTTGTAACTTTTTTACTTTTTTTTAAAGGGGTCCGTAATGAGACTTTGCAAATTGAAAGTAGGGCTATTATATCGAATGAGGTATCAAATGAAAGGGCTTAATTTGTAGATTAAAATAGTATTTTTGTATTTTTTTTTAAATAAGTGGTTTTTGATTTATGGTGAAAAACGTTAAAAAAAATACCGTTCCCCCCCTATTATCTTCGAAGTTACTGAACAGAAAAATCTGTAATAATTACCAATTACTAATGTCATCCTATATATTACAGGAAAAATATAACGGTTTTCCTAACTTGCACTGTTTTTGAGAAATTTGCAAAAATCTTAACCCATACTTATTTGCTCCTACTAAACTAATCGCCATATAGTTTTTCTTGAACTATTCATGTATTTACTTATGAGTTTGTACGGAACCCTCGGTGCGCGAGTCCGACTCGCACTTGGCCGGTTTTTTTTAAATACGTTCCATTACTATTCTCGGACTTAGGCGATTTGGACATGTGCCGACACAAAATGCTTTGCAAGACGGATTTAACGTAATAAACGGAATTACCTTCAATTTCCCGAGTTTCGTCGGATGTCTAAAGTAATTAATATTTATAGCATTAGTCCTGTCTCACGAAATTTCAATTAAGTCCTTTATTCACTCGGTATAAGACCGGTTCCACAATCAATTTGTCGCTTCGTTCCAGGCATCGCCCAAGCACCATGTCTCAACAAATAACAGAAATAATGGTCTAAGTCTAGTCTATGGACATGAGTCTAGCACGATTCTATAGCATATAATAGATAACTCTGTGGGTCTAGTGAAAAGGGATAAAAGTCAAAGGACCCCGTAGCAAACTTAGGAAAAAAGTGGTTTCAGTCAAATCTCACTAAATTTTACTATGATGTAGAGTCAACTCTCCTGATTATTTTTTTATGAGGGCACAACCCTCTCAGATGTATACTTTCTGAAATAATCAATTTAATTGTTTTATACAAAATATATGTTTTATGTAATTCCTCCTTTTTGCTCTGTTATGCATGTCGTTCGTAATATAGATAATTGATAAAATGCAATGTCAACGTGACAGAAACATTACGAAGGTCATATTTTATGTTCGATAATTGCGTTATTACATGCAAGCACATGAATAAAAATAAGAAAAATACTTACAACGTCAGTAACTGTCAGTGCGTATCATTTCGTAATATACCGATTTGAGGAAACACGTCGCGTAAATAAAAAAATATATGCTTGATTATTTCAGAAAGTTTACGTCTGCGAGAGTTGTGCTCTTATAAAAAAATAATCAGGAGAGTTGACTATACATCATAGTAAAATTTTGTGAGATTTGACTGAAACCACTTTTTCTCTAAGTTTGCTGCGGGGTCCTTTATACCAGGACCAAAAGGTCACAACTCTGTAGTATGACTTAAGCTCTTTTGCTCCTAGGTTAAATGTGACTTGTGCTCCCTTTCACTAGACCCACAGAACTACACTTTAAGACAGAATTATCCACGTCACTTGGCATTTAGTCGGAATTTCTCAAGTTCGTGAAACTATATCATTTCATTTCTATACAATATGGTATATATTGAATCAAAAACGGATCATTCAGCTTGCAAATTGCCGAAAATTCCTCGACATGTTTCGAATGCTTCTGGTTCTCTTAATCATGAGATAGTTTTCTAAATGGTATATATATAATTTATGCCACACCTGGCCATAAAGTGACTTTTCCGCACGCTGCGCGTACGGTAAAAGCCGCTTTCTGGCCAAGTGTAGACATAAAATGATGTAAACAACACGGGAAGTAATAAAGAAAGCCCTCGATCGCATATTTACGTCTCTCGCTTTCAGCTCGGGCCGCAAACTTCTGCGATCTCGGCCTTTCTTTGTATTACCACCGTAGTTGTGTAATGTACTATTATAAGGCGTCTATACATTCAATATGGTTAATTAAATGTCTTTAAGTTATAGTGTCAGTGAAAAGCATCGATCATTCAACATTGCATTGGCTTCGATTTGCTTTTACATCTTGAAGCCTATGGTCATGAGGATAACGTCTATCTCATTCAACACGTGTAAACGTCGTCAGAGTACAAACGTCATAAATAACAAGTTCTCTAAAAACTTCGAAACATAATTCTGGACTGTCAGTACTTAGTGTGAGAGAAATAACTTACAAGTATATTTCTTACTTAAAATACTGACGCCAAATTATTTTATTTCCAATAATACACAAATCGAACTAGTCCCATACTAAGCTCAATAAGGCTTGTGTTATGGATACTAGACGGCGATATATTTAATAGATATACAAATACTTAAATACATAGAAAACATCCAAGACTCCGAAACAAATATCATCACAAATAATATTTGCTCTTACCGGGATTCGAACCCAGGACCGTCAGCTTCGTAGGCAGAGTCACTAACCACTAGGCTACACCGGTCGTCATTATCAAAGTGCGGTTTACGTTTTTATACTTTTTTATATATTTCTATTATTTGGTGTCAGTGTTGTTAGGAAGAGTGCTTGTAAGTTTTTATGTCACATTTCTAAGTATTGATGTAGTCATAATTAGCGAGATACTTGCATTTTATCCGTATTTTTAATTCTTAGATAAAGTTACAAGTACCCACTAAGTTCTGACTGTCGATGTTATTCGAGATCTATATAGTGGAGTATATCTCATTTAGTTTTTTTAAAACAGACTGAAAAATAAACGAAAATAAACACATTCAAGTACCTAACTGTTCGTAAGTCTTAATGCAATGATACAGGTTCCTAATAATGAGGGTATTTAGAAATCAGAAATCCACCAGCTGGCAGCAGGGTGGCGAAAGGTCTATTATGTCAAAATCAGGTGGTGTGATTGGTGGATCTTGACGCCTACTGTCAAAAAGACCTTTCGCCACCCTGCTGCCAGTTGGTGGGTTTATGATTTCTTAACACCCTCATTGGCACAATTTTATATGTCCGAATGTTTTTTTAAATTTTAATTTGCATAATTAATTTCCCTTCAGTTCAAACGAAAAATATTTCCAAAAATCACTTATTCTACTACTTAATAAGTCACTTAGAATATGTTAGGTTCTATTTATATTTTTTCCGGAAAATTAATAGACAATGGTATCTGTAAACCGATCGTTATTCGCTGGGTGCCAAGTATAAGGTGGGGGAACCACGAAACGATTGCACTTTTTAATAGCGAAATTTACGTTTTTAGTTGGCAAAGTGCCTTGCAGCAAAAGCCACAAAACACAATAAAAAAGTCCGCCGTATTTGTAACCGCTAGTTGGCGCTGTCATCGCGCACCCAGCGAATTCGGAAGGAGTATTCGGCCAAATAAAATTGTGCAAAACAACCGATACATAAAGTCGTATAGTTGAAATAATTAAACACGTCATCAATGTCATCATCATAAATATATGTTACCAAGGTGATAAAAATATGTTTACACTCTTATGCCTCTGACATAATGGTCATTTTAAGAAAATATTATCACTTCATCCGTATATACTTATGATCGGGCATCGGAAATTCAGATGCTTTTATACCTAAAGTTGGCAAAATGTCGGAAAAAGTTAAGCAAATATGGAATCCGCTTCTTAAAATTTTAATTTTCATGTTTATCCGGGATTCCGCGATCGTACAAAACGTCACGGTAATGTAGTAACTCGCAAATATGTGTAGGTTTTGGCTATTTTTACCCAACTTTAAAAAACGAGTACATGGAAAATAACTGTAAATAGTTCATCCTCAAATAGGTAGTATGCGTTCATTACAGTTTAATTAAGTTAATTTAGAAATTCCGGGACATTTAATAATAAAATGTATGCCACACCTGGCCAAAAAGTGGCTTTTTCCGCACGCTACGCGTACGGAAAAAGCCGCTTTCTGGCCAAGTGTAGACACGAAATGACGTACACAACACGGGAGGTAATAAAGAAAGCCCTCAATCGCATATTTACGACCCTCGCTTGCAGCTCGGGCCGCAAACATTTGCGATTTCGGCCTTTCTTTGTTTTACCACCCTAGTTATGTAATACTATAAATCGAGTCCGCCTCCATACTCAACACCGACATCGACGCCAAAGTTTAGGTCCAAGCCACAGACCACCTCCACTAGACGGAGCATGCCATACGACACGAGCTCACCACGCATATGTGCGATTAAATATCGGTAGATATTACTAATACAACGCGTGTTTCACATCTTTTTTATCATTTTACGTTTCGAGATTGTCGTCGGATTGAACAGAAATATTTATTTCACGTTTGGTGCACACACAAGTCCGAAACATGGTCGCAACTGAACGAGCGGCCGGTCGCGTAATGTCGTAATGCTATACAATTGACCATATCAGATGTGAGCGCGCGCCGCTCAACATGCTCCGTCTAGTGGAGGTAGTCTGTGGGTCCAAGCATCCGAATTTCCGATGCCCGCTTATGATGGCCACATTTTATCGATTGAAAACTTCATAGGAGCGAAGGATCGGAACGGTACAAGGAAAAGTCCACTAAATCAGCCTAGAACCTGAAAACGACAAACTGATAGGCGTGCCGCTACCTGTTGAAGAGGTCCGGCCGGTAATACACGTATACGCCGATGAGGACGGTGGCCGTGGCCAGGATGGCGCGCCGGGTGAGCGGGTAGCGGAGCGCGCCCGGCATGTAGTGCCGCAGGGTGCGCTGCAGCCGCACCGTGAACGTGGGGCTGCGGGCCGCCGCGGCCGCGCGCCGCCGCTTCAGCCGCTCCTCGTCGAGGAGCCGCTGCTCCTCTCTACGACGGGAAATAAAATACTACATTACACAACCGCTCATGACTAAAATAAATAAAATAAAATATCTTTATTTCAGACCTTCACGATCCATATTGTGTTAGTTACAAAAGACTTAAAAAACTACGTTAGTGACAATAGGCTAGATGACTAAAAAAAACTGTTTAGTCCGTCTGTTACATTATGAAAAAATATTGTACACGTATTTTTTGTTTTGTTTGACAAACAAAAACTGACGAGGATAGAGTGCTTAGAAGTTTCGAGTGACGTCACTCTTGAGTACAAATTGTACTCAAGAGTGACGTCACAAGCCGCCACTCCAGAAGTTTGATGATCTATAACTTTGTCGATTTTTAATATTTTGATAAACCAAAAAATACGTGTCCCATATTTTTCCATAATCTAACTGACGGACTAAATAGAATTACATATTTCTAACCCAGTCATCATCCCTATTACGATACTATACAAAGGACACAAAAAATACAGAAATACAAGGAATTTATAGTACATTACACAACTAGGGTGGTAATACAAAGGTAATTCTTTATTACCTCCCGTGTTGTGTACATCATTTTATGTCTACACTTGGCAAGAAAGTGGCTTTTTCCGTACGCGCAGCGTGCGGAAAAAACCACTTTATCAGATGTGACATAAAAAAAACAGGTCAAGTGCGAGTCGGACTCGTTTTCCGTCAGTAGATACGTGGATAATTTTCAAGATACAGTTGTATGGTGGGACAAATTTAACTTTGCTCATGAGAAACTGTTGTCCCCATACATCGACCTATGTCGCGGTTAGTTTAGTAAGAGCAAATAAGTTTCTTACAATTTTGCCTATTTTCTTAAATAAATTCAAATATATTATACAAAAAATACATTTGAGAAGATTCTCATAGTGAGCTCTTTCATTTAATATGTCACACTATATAGTTTGCTAACTTTCTTTTTTCTAGTTGACCCCCCATGATTAAAATTCAAATATTTCCGTGACACGTCCGTGCTTGGGTCATTAACCTCAATATATGTACCAAATTTCAACTCAATCGATCCAGTACTTCGGAGCAAATTGGCTGTGACAGACAGACACACGAGTGATCCGATAAGGGTTCCGTTTTTTCCATTTGAGGTACGGAACTCTAAAAAGCATCTTAGATATTAATTAGAAGTTTGTAAAATAAAGCGTGTAACTTACTCTCTCCTCTCCAGCGCTTCGACTTCGGGTTCGAGATCTACAGGATCGTTTTCTTCATACAATTTCTTCGCTGTCACCAAAATGTCTTCAAATGGCAAGTCATCCGGTAACTGAAAGAAAAGAAAAATTCTAATAATCATCTTTAGGGTTTTATTGTAATTTATTTTAGATGTTTGTTAAATGTTCATCATACTTTTTATTTTAACCCTAAATTTGACAACATGCCCGTACAGTCACCAAACTCTTTGATCATCTTTTTATATATATTTTTTTTCAACTTAAATTGCATGTTACTATTGAATCCCGGCAAGGCAACTCTAAACAATTTTAGAAGGAACTAAATAACTGGCCAAGAGCATGTCGGACCATGCTCAGTGTAGGGTTCCATAGCCGTAACTATAAGGTAAAAAATACGATGTAAAAAAAGTACAACAACAAAAGAGCGTATCTTCATAGCAATTACGTCCTTTTGTTGAGAAGTGCAGTTTATCGGCAATAACTCAAAAACGGAACATTCGATCTTGTTGAAAATAATTTTCATTGAAAGTATTAATTAAGCGTTACCTTCGTGATTTTTTTCATATTTTTTTGACACACGGTTTAGAAAATAGAGGGGGGGGGGGGCACAATTTACACAACTTTCGGAGCGTTTATTTCCAAATACATTCACTTAATCAAAAACATTACTTAGGAACCTTATAGTGTTTTTTAAAGAGCTGTCGAACTATGTACCACACGTTGATATTTGCTGAAAAAAATGTTTTTACTGTCTTTAACATGTATGAAGTGCCCCCCCTAAAAATATTTATTTTAATTATTTATATACCAAACTAAGTAGCGGCTCATAAAAGACACCTATATTCCAAATTTCATCAATATCCATCATGTAGTTTTTGAGTACAATGCCTGTGACATATGGACAGACAGACGGACGGACATGACGAAACTATAAGGGTTCCGTTTTTGCCATTTTGGCTACGGAACCCTAAAAAGGGATACATAATGCCTGGTAAAGGTTGCAGACACTGCTTGGAGCTCGTCCAGAAATCATGTGATCGTCTATGGGTGGGGTCAGAAAAATATCAACAATGATACAATTACCTACCGTCACAATTACTATCACCAAATATCACTAAGGGGGAGGTGTAGGGGGTCTAAAATAGGCCAAATTTGATCACATGATTTCTGGACGAGCCCTTGCCATCAGGCTTATGGTACATTTATTTGTCTCGGCAAACTCACCCTAGACAGTAGACAATGCAGCATCGCCATATCACAGTCGCACACATACACCTCCTCCTGCCTGTGTATGACGATGGCGGCCGTGACGTAGACCGGAAACAGTAGTCGTTATACACTCACCCTAGACAGTAGACAATGCAGCATCGCCATATCACAGTCGCACACATACACCTCCTCCTGCCTGTGTATGACGATGGCGGCCGTGACGTAGACCGGAAACAGTAGTCGTTATACACTCACCCTAGACAGTAGACAATGCAGCATCGCCATATCACAGTCGCACACATACACCTCCTCCTGCCTGTGTATGACGATGGCGGCCGTGACGTAGACCGGAAACAGTAGTCGTTATACACTCACCCTAGACAGTAGACAATGCAGCATCGCCATATCACAGTCGCACACATACACCTCCTCCTGCCTGTGTATGACGATGGCGGCCGTGACGTAGACCGGAAACAGTAGTCGTTATACACTCACCCTAGACAGTAGACAATGCAGCATCGCCATATCACAGTCGCACACATACACCTCCTCCTGCCTGTGTATGACGATGGCGGCCGTGACGTAGACCGGAAACAGTAGTCGTTATACACTCACCCTAGACAGTAGACAATGCAGCATCGCCATATCACAGTCGCACACATACACCTCCTCCTGCCTGTGTATGACGATGGCGGCCGTGACGTAGACCGGAAACAGTAGTCGTTATACACTCACCCTAGACAGTAGACAATGCAGCATCGCCATATCACAGTCGCACACATACACCTCCTCCTGCCTGTGTATGACGATGGCGGCCGTGACGTAGACCGGAAACAGTAGTCGTTATACACTCACCCTAGACAGTAGACAATGCAGCATCGCCATATCACAGTCGCACACATACACCTCCTCCTGCCTGTGTATGACGATGGCGGCCGTGACGTAGACCGGAAACAGTAGTCGTTATACACTCACCCTAGACAGTAGACAATGCAGCATCGCCATATCACAGTCGCACACATACACCTCCTCCTGCCTGTGTATGACGATGGCGGCCGTGACGTAGACCGGAAACAGTAGTCGTTATACACTCACCCTAGACAGTAGACAATGCAGCATCGCCATATCACAGTCGCACACATACACCTCCTCCTGCCTGTGTATGACGATGGCGGCCGTGACGTAGACCGGAAACAGTAGTCGTTATACACTCACCCTAGACAGTAGACAATGCAGCATCGCCATATCACAGTCGCACACATACACCTCCTCCTGCCTGTGTATGACGATGGCGGCCGTGACGTAGACCGGAAACAGTAGTCGTTATACACTCACCCTAGACAGTAGACAATGCAGCATCGCCATATCACAGTCGCACACATACACCTCCTCCTGCCTGTGTATGACGATGGCGGCCGTGACGTAGACCGGAAACAGTAGTCGTTATACACTCACCCTAGACAGTAGACAATGCAGCATCGCCATATCACAGTCGCACACATACACCTCCTCCTGCCTGTGTATGACGATGGCGGCCGTGACGTAGACCGGAAACAGTAGTCGTTATACACTCACCCTAGACAGTAGACAATGCAGCATCGCCATATCACAGTCGCACACATACACCTCCTCCTGCCTGTGTATGACGATGGCGGCCGTGACGTAGACCGGAAACAGTAGTCGTTATACACTCACCCTAGACAGTAGACAATGCAGCATCGCCATATCACAGTCGCACACATACACCTCCTCCTGCCTGTGTATGACGATGGCGGCCGTGACGTAGACCGGAAACAGTAGTCGTTATACACTCACCCTAGACAGTAGACAATGCAGCATCGCCATATCACAGTCGCACACATACACCTCCTCCTGCCTGTGTATGACGATGGCGGCCGTGACGTAGACCGGAAACAGTAGTCGTTATACACTCACCCTAGACAGTAGACAATGCAGCATCGCCATATCACAGTCGCACACATACACCTCCTCCTGCCTGTGTATGACGATGGCGGCCGTGACGTAGACCGGAAACAGCGGCGGCGCGCACAGGAAGTAGTCGTACAGGCGGACCACGTCGGCGTAGCGGTTGAGCGAGTGCCCGAACCACGTCAGGTACCACGGCAGCGCGAACATCGTGCCCACGCCCGCTCTGGCAAAATAAACAATAGTACATTACACACCTAGGGTGGTAATACAAAGAAAGGCCGAGATCGCAGAAGTTTGCGGCCCGAGCTGCAAGCGAGGGACGTAAATATGCGGTCGAGGGCTTTCTTTATTACCTCCCGTGTAGAGTACATTATTTTATGTCTACACTTGGCCAGAAAGCGGCTTTTTTCGTACCAGGTGTGGCATAAATGTAATAAAACACTAGAGCAGGGGTCATGAAATGGTGGACCGCAGTCCGGATCCGGACCGCCGACCTATTTTGTCTGCACCTTAAGTAAAGAATAACTTATTAGAGCATTACTGAGTACGTAATTTAATAAACGGTTTAATAAACGAATGCGGTGCTCATTTTATTCTCAAAACCGGATCGCTGAAGATACTAATTGGCGATTCCTGCACTAGAGTATCTTATTAACGAACTTGGTCACTCACTGAGAGTCAAAAGTCTAAATCAGTGTAAAGCAGTCGGCAAATTGCGCTGGAAACACGCCTGAAATCGATCGAATAAATACTAAAACACACTTCACACACTTTTTGTTGCTGTTCGTATCACACTCACTTCTCGAGGCAGGCGGCGACCTGGTCGTCGGCCCTCCTCACGATGGGCAGCATGTAGTTGAGCAGGTGTTGCGTGGGCTGCATGGTTGTTTGCATGAAGGGCGCCAGCGGAGCCCCGGGCCCGTACGACAGCCGGCACAGCAGCGGGAACGAGGCGCGGTCGCCGCACACCAGCAGCAGGGTTATCGCCACGTCGTGGTAGCCCTGCCAGAATTACTCAACGTTTAAAAACAAAATATAATGTAAGGGGGTCAATCAACTTTTTATTGTTTGTTATTATGACCCGTTGTCGAAGAGACAACAGTGACAGAGTTTCTTAAAAAGAAACCTGTTTTAATATATGCTACTAATGTGCATAGGAGATGCTCCAAAAAATTAGGGGCTTATAACAACGACAAGAAAAATAATTTGATGAATTTTAACCCGCATCTCCAATAACTCGGGTACCGATTTTCCTGCTACCAACATTTCATTGGAGGCGAGTTCAAGAGAACACAAGATAGCTGTTTCGTTGTAGAAGTCATTGAGGGAGACCGTGTTCAGCAGTGATGGACTCCGGATTAAAATGATAATGAACATACAAGTATAAACAGTACAGATCTGCCTAGGTGGGCACTGCCCACTAGGCAGATCAAATCATAATTTCACTTACTCGTTCAAACAGTTAATTATTGAGTGTTACATTTAATATAGCGTTACGATATTTATATAAAGTGTCACAAATAATGAAAGAAGATACTTGTAGCCTCGCCGCAAACCACAGCTTTTGTTTGTGCGCGATAGCATTTATCATTTGTCTCTTTCCAACAATTCGGAGGGATGAAACTTTTACGTGGGAATAGTTATACATAGGCTTTCTGGTTTCACTCTGAACTTTCAGAAGTTTAGTGATTGTGAGTAGGGAGAGTAGATATAAGCGGCGCGCCGCCGTCGAGGTAAACACGCGGCGCGCCGCCGCAACAAAATGTGACTTGCTTTCTCGCTCACACTCGTAGCCCAATTTTCTTACAAATCAGGCTTTAATAAAAATATTTATGCCACACCTGGCCATACAGTGGCTTTTTCTGCACGCTGCGCGTACGGAATAAGCCACTTTCTGGCCAAGTGTAGACATAAAATGATGTACACAACAAGGGAGATAATAAAGAAAGCCCTCGATCGCATATTTACGTCCGTCGCTTGCAGCTCGGGCTGCAAACATCTGCGATCTCGGGCTTACTTTGTATTACCACCCTAGTTGTGTAATGTACTATCCAAGGCCACGCGACCGACTTCAGCCTGTGGAGGCTTTTCGAAAATATCATTATCTCAAAAACTATTACAGTCTTTAGTAAATGTTATACCATTTTAGAAACTACAATAAAAGCGCTATTTTTTATGTTATGACATAAAAAAATAGGCCAGGTGCCAGGTTAAGTTGGTACATTTTTTTCACCACCCTCGTTCGAAATCAGAGGTGAAACATGGAAAAATCTGAGAATTATATTTTGATATTTTACTGTGGCCACAGCATGAAGAGATTAACAGAAATAGGAATTACGTTCAATAGCATAGTTATTTGGCTACCCATATAAAAGAAATATTTGAAAAATACGTGATATTTTAGTCATGACACTCAAAACATCAAGTCAGGGTACTTAGCACGAGTTTTGCAAAAACGTTAATATCTTGAAAACTACGAGATTTTTACTGAGGTCAAATTTACTTAGTCTGGTGTCTTATGAGCTGGTCTATCAGTCCTTTTCGTATGTACATTGGTTTTAGGGACACCCTGTATAAGTACCGTGTTGTGGGTAAGGTACCTGGTAATATTTGAGGTGCGGGTACTTGATGATGACCCGGAGGATGAGCACGGTGAGCTGGTCCTGCAGCGCCACGCGCTGCTCGTACGGGATGCCGGGCGGGAACCGCTTCAGCGACCGGTTCACGTCCAGCACCACCTGCGGATAGTGCACACCAGTGGCGTGGCGTCAAATATATTCTTAGTCATCATTCGCTTGCCCTTTTCCCATTCATTTGGGGTCGGCGCAGCATGTCCTCTTCTTCCATACCTCTCTATCACCCGTCATCTCAGCGTTTACATCCTACCTAGCCATATCATCTCTCACACAATCCACCTTTTTCTTGGTCTACCTCTTCTTCCAGAACCTAAGACGTTCATACCTAACACACGTCTTGTTACATGACTTTCATCTCTCCGCATCACATGCCCATACCACCATAAATATATTCTTAGTAAAGCCAGATTATTATTCGAGAATATGAATATGTGTTTTTATTTTTTAACCCAGGCATTATCCCTGTTCATAAGTAGGACCAGGGGTAATGAAAAAGCTCCCGTGGTACTACTAGACAGGGTAGTAGTACATTCTTAGAAGAACTTGACTATGCAGGATTGTACGCACCTGGCTGTATTCACTATGCGTAGATAGCTCGTCCAGTGACGGCGGCTCTGTCCTCTCTTCTGTGGTGACACCCACCAGGAGCGGCCATATTTTTCTTCTGTATTCATCTGTTAATTTAATTTAGTATCAATCATATAATTATGTACAGTCATCACACAAGAATGTTGAGCCACTTATCACTGTTCTAAATTTAGCTGTGTAATAATAATTAGTTATCTGTCGTATATCCAAAGTATGCCTGATTTGCATTACACAGCTAAATTAAGAATAGTGGCAAGTGGCTCAGCATTCCCGGGTGGTGACTGCACAGTCACCGGCAAGAACATGTGATAAAACTGGCCATTTAAAAGTAAATGATACTGTGCAATTCTCCAAGCAGTCAAAATCGCACAATTCGAGAGTTATCATTGTCCTATGATTATTTGTCACAATGGAAGAACAGAACGTAATGACTTGGTAATGACAGGGACTCTGCCTTTGGGTTCTTTTTGGTTTCATATAGAAAGGAAATATTAGACATCGTCTTTTTGATTAATATTTACAGAGACAATGACACCAAATGCTGTAAAAACACTGAATATTGACCTCACTACTCGATATCTTTCTATAGCCATAAGAATATGTCAGATATTTGTGCATGCCCCTTTTGTTATCCAGGGTTATCCAGTTATTTATTTTATGAGAGAATTTTTTTAAACCGCTTTAAGTCCTCTATTACTTTCAGTTTTTTTTTTAAATCAGTTTAAAGTTGAAATTTGTTTCTTTCTTTTAAACTTTTTGTTCTTTGACTGCTTATGTATGACTCAATGTTTTGGACATAATTTTGCCCCAAAATGGCATTAATTAATTATAGCTTGGCAACTTCGTTGGTGACACTCCTAGGTGTGCTTTTTGTTATGTGCAGCTGTAAATACATACACAAGTTACCCGACGACCGACCCAGCCGGACCGGAGGCAGCCTCCGTCGGTCGCCGTTCGTGTTGGCGGTAACTCGTGTAAGTAGTTACGGCTGCACATAACAAAAAGCACACATGGGAGTGTCACCAACGAAGTTGCCAAGCTATAGATTGAACATTTATTAGACAATAAGCAAATAATAAATGTTTAAGGTAGAAACTTGCAAAAAAATATTGTGAGGGTTTAAAGGAAAAACTCCGATAATTTAAAAAAAAAAGATTTACAAATTATTTAAAAAACAATTTGGGCCTCAATCGTCATATTACTGAATTTGTATTTTCTAAATAGCTGTACCTAACTACTTGGCCCTTAAGTTTGGCTAACCCTCTACCAAACACCCTGTATATTACAGTCCATATATAGAACAGTCAATCAACAAAGTGTTTAGTTATTTTCCATAACAAATATTTTAACAAACAAATGTAGGCAACATGACACTGGTTACATGTGATAAGGTTACGCACTTATCATCATTGATCTGTTTACACACCTCTGTACCTTCCACAACAATGTTTGTGAGTGATTGACACATTAGGAAACAAGTAAAAAACCATTTATATATAAATATTTGAATCAACTTATTGATGTAACAAAATTCTCATGATTAAGATTAATACAGCAGTACTGCTTTAAAGAATGTCTTACTTAACCCTTTTTAGATGGGAAATTTGTAGCATGAAAACTTCAGACTGTTGTGACAGCTCATAGCACCTGTTCAAGCCCAAAAACAAACTTTTAACTATTCAAGCGTGGCGCTAGTGTCTGCATGATAGATCGATATTGTCCTATTCATAAAAAAAGGATGTGTGCATACACAGAATGTTCCAAAGTTTAATGCACGATTGTATTGGAGCCGGCAGGAAAGGGTTAAAGACAATTCAATGTAGAAGTGAGTAGCCTATGTCCTGCAGTGGGTTTCTAGGCTAATTATTATGATCCTATGTATATGTCCTGTTTGGTCATTTAAATGGCCACTTTGGGCAATCAAAGGTTGTGCCTCTCTCCAAAGAGCAAAAAAGCACTGGCACAATATTATTTATATATTTCTCTAGCCATGACAGAAAAACAATAACAATAGCATTCATATGCCCATTCACTAAACTAAATTGACATACCGTTCACACACACACAGTAATCATTCATACTTTAGCATTCACAGAAATGGTAAACAGAGTACTAAATGGCTGTAATTATGATGCAAACTATAACAATAGGTGATGTCAAAAGGCAGATTAGATTAAAGGCTGTTTTACACTCACCACTTATTAAACCTCCTTTGCTTTTGGCAAAGTTCTGCCACTGCTCCAGACTGGTCGCGTCTTCATCCGCCAGGCACTCCTCGATCTCCCTCCGCTTCTCCGTTATATCAGGATCCACGAAATCAAAATCTGCGATAGAAAATCGACCCATATAGTACTACTTTCACTTGAATTTCTTACGATATTTATACACACATAAAACTCGTCACGCGAATAAAGTTTTTTGAATAGGAAGTCGTAAACTAAAAGTAATTTTAATGGAGTCAATTATTGTTTACAATACCTTCATCGAATTTTAACTCTGAAGGCGTAGATATGTCATCAATATTTTTGGCGTGATTCAAGTCGATCATCGGTTTCCGCGGCGGCGGGGAACAGTTCCCGTTCACGTTGCACATGTCGCCGATGTCGGCGTCGGGATTATTAGACTCCATTCTAATAAATCGAAAATTAATCGAGCAAAAACATTACACCATCCTTCTGATCGTAGTGAGAAATTGACACTTCCTTCACTTCAGATTGTGACTTGACATTTCACTAGCCATGAAGATGTTCAGAAACTATATTGACAGGAAAACTTTAATATTAAGAATTATGGAGTAACATTGTCTCATTGTAAAAGCTATACAGTATATTTAATAATACGATTTTAACATAATAAACATAAAAATAATATTAGATAAACGAAACTAAAAACATAAAACCTAGTTTGTATAGAATCTTTAATCCTGAGATGATAAAGATTATTCGGACATTTGTATTCTGAACGCAACCCAAATGACAGTTGGCTGCGTTCCGTTCCACGCCTTACTAAATAAAGTAATGTACACAATGATTTTTCAGCGCAAGTTGTCGACATAAGAATGAAGTTATTCTAATCCTATTTAAAAATTAATGTAATGACAATGACAGTGCCAAATATAAATGACTAATAGCCACCCAGATTATTAAAATAAAAAATGTAAATAAAAATCCTAGTCAAAAATTCAGATACGGTGATTTTTTTAACTATGGATGCCGAACTACAATGTCAGGATCAAAATATTAGAAAAATTGAAGATGTTATAGACATACAGAAAGCAAATGGAAGTTACAATTCTCGGCAAGTGGTCTTTGCCGTACCTTTGGACAGCGAAGACACGGTGTCCGCTAATGCAGCGAAAAGTTTAGAAACCGGACTAACGGATTCAAAATCTAAGAGTAATAAAAGAAAACTCAAAAAGCTTCATGCTAAGCGACATAAAGGTCAAATATCTGATGTGATATCCTGGCCCAGTGATTCTGATATCACTGTACTAAGGATGAAACTATTGGACGGGACAGAGTTAAAAGAAAATGTGGTTAATAATACTACAGGTGATGGTCTCCATCAGCCTGACAGCTCCTCGATGGTCAACCTGGCCACTTTGATGCTGCAATCGCAAACACCTTCAAAGCACAGCGTCTTGGAGGAATACCTGCTACCCCTGACTTCCTGGGAAGAAGAAAAGAGTTCCGGCCTGAAAGTAACCTTCAATACAGAACAGCCTAATGAAACCAAGGTTTTCCGTAGCGTTACTGAAGAGGCTCTCTCCTTCCTGAGACACAAAAACCTTCCTTCTGAAGGCTTAAGTTCAATAGACAGCGCGACGTTTTCAAGACGCCCGAAAAAATGTCAAATCGCTAGATTTCTACGTCTCTACTTTTGCCCTTGTTGCACTTGCCTCTATGAAATTGAGAGAATGCGAAAAACAACATCTTCTGAAATCTAAAGTAGGTAAGCCATGAAATGTGTGCCTTGTTTTATGGATATTATTTGTTCATCAGTCGAAATTTTGTGTGATATGCGTCTGTTTCGATGTTAACTTTATTTTGTATCGTCAGCGTTTATAATAAATAAAGCTTTTTAACTTTAACCAGCTAACAAACCGAAGTTAACGTTTTTATTTACTTATCACGTTATTTTATTGTACCTCCTCGACGCATCCAATGACTATAACAGTGGTACTTACAGCCTTTTTAAATACAAGATGACGTGGATCGTAGTTGTGAATAAAAAAAAGTGTGTTCGTGTAAATAATTCGTCTCTCACACTTTGTTGGTGTAAACGCGACTTGGAAAATACTTGAGCGCCTATCATTTTTTAATAGCAACAAGTAATCTTCTGACTTGCGTCAAGGGTGTTTTTTGGAAACTGCGGGTTCAGCAGCAGCTAGGTGCAAGACATTAGAGTGCGACTACGATAACTTTGCACTTGACTTTTAAATGGAGGTGTTGCCATGTTCTGTACGTCTAGCATAACTGGCCGCGACTTCGCTTCTCGCGCGACAGAGCATCACCTGTCACTGTCACACTATATTGAAAGGAAAGAGATAGGTAGCTTTTGTCGCGCGACAAAGAGTCGCGTGTCACAGTTGTGCTAGAGGTACTGCTCTGCAAAGTTATCGTAGTCACACTGTAGACACATGAGTAATTAATGCATGTGTCTACTTTCCGTTAATTTTACTAACGACTTCTACATTCCTAGGCCTTTTTACTGATATCTACGGCACATAATGAGATGGGGTAATTGCATGGCAGAGGGTAACGTCATTTGCCAATTCTTCACGTGTTTTTAGGGTTTCGTACCAAAATGGTAAAAAAGGAACCCTTATGGTGCGACTCTGTCAGTCTGTCGCAGCCAGGTATCTCAGGATCTACTGCTGCTAACGATTTTGAATTTTATTTTGAATAGTTTTAAAAATCACTAATCTGAGCCTACCTACTTGGACATAAAATAAATCTTAAACTTTTTTTTAAAGGACTACTAAAAGTATGGTATAAGTATATATATATATATATATATATATATATATATATATATAATAACGGTGACATTGTATCAGATACCTACTTTCTAAAAAGCCAAATGCAACACTGGTACAAGTCGTTTAGCAAAAAAACCGGACAACTGCGAGTTAGACTCGCGTGGGGAGGGTTCCGTACGTTCAAAACAATACAACACAATTATACTATATTGCACAGACTTCTCATTGGTTTTCCTGTAATTTATAGGTGAAGGACTATTTTTCGTTTTTTTTTCAAAATTTTAGGTCCAATAGTTTCGGAGATAAGGGGGGAATGGTCAATTTTTGCCTATTTTCTTAAATAACTTCAAAAGTATTTATATAAAAAATATAAAAAAAAATATTTGGGATTCTCACAGTGAGCTCTTTTATTTGATATGTCACACAATATAGTTTGCCAACTTTTGTTATTAAATTTTATAGTTGACCCTCCAAAAGTGGCCCCTGCGTTTAAAATTCATTATATTTCCGTTACACGTCCGTGTTTGGGTTATGGACTTTAACATATGTTACCAAATTTCAACTCAATCGGTCCAGTACTTTCGGAGCAAATTGGCTGTGACAGACAGACAGACACATGAGTGATCCTGTAAGGGTTCCGTTTTTTTCCGTTTGAGGTACGGAACCGTAAAAAAATTACGCCTTTGCTTTAGGGGTTTGGCGGCCATTTGGGCCCGTCGGAAAAGTATGACATGGTGATTTTTGAAAAAGCATGACGTGACGTAGGGGAAACGGGTTTACAAACCTGAAAAAAACGAGTCACGTAAATATCGTCAACCGTAGGTTCAATTAGCGTACGAGCGTACTGTTATATCCAGCCATAGTATGTAAGGATTGCTAAGTCAGCAATGCCACCATGTGGCCCGCGACGCTTTGACGTCATTCCAATAGTTTGTAAAAGTAGGTAAGACAGTGAATCCGATGCAATTGTTCGCGTTATGTCATAAAGTTACAACCTCCTTTGTAATTGTCTAGTGTAAGTGAGTTTTTCCAATAAACTTAAGTGGTGTGTATCTCTGAGTTTTTTTTAAAAAACTCCCACGGAAGCTGCCCTACAACAAATTGGTGGCAGCGGTGGGATGACACAAAGGGACAGTTACAAGTCTCGTCATTCCGAATCCAAGGCCAGCTTCCAGATCGACGGTTAGTCTCAGCTTCTCGCCGAGCCCGCATCACAACGAGATCGACGGTCAGCCTCAGCATCCTCGCTGAGCTCGCATCTCAGCTTGAATCGACGGTCAGTCTCAGCATCCCCGCTGAGCCCGCATTCGGAACACCACGGAAACATTGGTCCAACTCACACCCCAGGTCGACGATCAGCCTCGTGGATAAGCCCAATTCATGAGCCCGCACCTAACGCAAAGTGAAATTACCACATCGTGACTTCAAAGTGCCAACACGTGTCGCGGCAATTCGACTCCCCGAAGCTTCCAATTACCGACTGTGTCAAGGATGTTCCTGTACATTATCATCTGCCTGTGAGTTTCTATTTCTTTTAACTATTTACCAGTGAAAGTGCCTAAATTTCTCAATCCCAATTCAAGTTCAAGTTCATAAGTGTTCTACGCAAAATTTACTCTAACCCTAAGGACTCAATAACCTTTATAATTAAGCATCTTTAAATCTGTGTAGGTGTTTATCTGCTGTTCTGTACTGCATAATTAAAGTTAATGCCTTTACCGAAAATAGAAGAACCTCAGGACGAATCTGAGTCTCAAAATTCGAACTCCACATCCGACTCAGGTAGCTCGTCTGAGTCATCTGATACTGAAAAACAATCCAAAAGAAATTCAAAACCTTCCAAGGTCAAAATGGCTGACAAGGTTACTCTCTCTGTCTTGACTAAATTCATCAAACCCTATAACGGGGATCGCGAATCTCTCCCGGCATTTCTAACGAACTGCGAAAACGCTATAAGCCTAGCTAGTACAGAACAACAGACTGTCTTATGTAAATATATTGTGTCACAACTAGAAGGTAAAGCCCAAGTAGCATGTTGCTTGAAAACGTTTAAAACATGGCCTGAAATAAAATCATTTCTTAAGACTACATTCGCCGAAAAGAAACATTCCATACATCTTCTCGTAGAGCTCCAGAAATGCAAACAATTCACTTCCGAATCAGTCACGGACTATTCGCTGCGCGTAGAGTCGTGTTTAACCAGAATTTTAGCTGACATTCAATACTCTTGCAAAGATGAAACGCAACTTCCAGGACGCATAGCCGCCATGGAAGACCTAGCCCTTAACACCTTCCTACTTGGTCTGAATTCCGATTTCTCACATATAGTTCGAGGTCATAACCCCTCTACCCTTAACGAAGGGATTGGCTACGCGATTGAAGAGGAAAAGATATTTAATCTTACCCGAACCACTCCTAAGACAGTCAAAACATGCAGCGTCTGTCATAAACCGGGACATGCCTCATCGGAATGTTTTCAAGCCAAGAAGGAACGCAACTCTTACCTTGTACGACCTCATCAGTATCCTCAACCTCAGCATCCCAACTTCTATTACAATCGACCTTCTACTAGCTCAAATTATCCTCAAACCCAGTTTCCAAACAATTACAATCGACCTTCTACTAGCCCAAATTATCCCCAGACTCAATTCCCAAATAAGAAAGTATGTGCCTATTGTAAAAACTTAGGACATACAATAAATGAATGCCGCAAAAGGCAATACAATAATAATTTACGCTTTAATACCGGCGGCGCCACGAACTCAACGCCAGTAGTCGCCGCCAGCGCTCAAGTTTCAAATGCACCGAACAATAATATAAATGCGCATTACTGCGAAGCTCAGTTCGAAGAAACCGATTGTGACAATAATTTAAACTGAATACGATCCCGGTTCCGTGTCTACCGAGATCACCTAAATTAAAGGACACGACCGCTGTATCTCGCTGTTTCCCAAATCCTACTATTTCTTATACATCTCAACCACGTAACGTGCAGTTGAGTCATTCTAAATCTCGTCTCAATCTTACATCTCCGCCAGAACGGAGTCCTATTTCTAAGCCTTCACTGAATCTTGACATTAACGAGCTAAAACCTGCCATATCTTTAGAACCAATCGATAATCGATCCCTCACTGAATCTCATATCGAAACTAAGCCTAAATTTTGTATTAAACAAAATAACGCCGAAATCCATTCTAATGATGAACGCCCAAATCGTAAGCAACCTGTCACTGAATCTTGCTTACCTACTAAATCTCAGACTTCCACACCTTGCAATACTAAATCTCAAGTACCTTGTTACGAAACAGAAGCTCTAAAAAAAAAAATATCCTTACCTTACACATATCTGACGACTTCTAACTCTAATCAAACCCTCTGCTTCCTGATCGACACGGGGGCAAGTGTCAGCATAGTAAAATATTCTAGCTTTGAAGAAAAACCGCCTCTTTCCTCTGAAATCATTAAACTTAAAGGTATTAACGACACAGACACGTACTGCGAAACACTCGGCTCTTCTCTATTACAATTTCAACTTCAGGACAATACCATCTCATACAAATTCCACGTCATCAAGGACGAAATAAACCTTAAATACGACGGCATCATAGGTAACGATTTCTTAAGGTTTTTCGACTCCAATATAGATTATAAAACGAAATCTATATCTCTACAAGGTCATACTTTGCAAATTCATTTTAACCAACCATCTTACATAATCCCAGCTCGTTCAGAAAGCGTAATTGAATGCATTATTTCAAATCCAGATTCCGAACTCGTAGGCATGAAAGAAGGCCTCATTTTAGATCACAAGTTCCGTGACGGCGTTTATCTAGCCAACTGTATAGTTTCTATAAAATATAATAAACGCGTCAATGTATCTATCTTAAACACCACTGATTCTCCTATTGAAATTAAAGAATGTAAGGTCAACATTACCCCTATTGACTACTCTGCTTTCATTAAAGACTCAACGGGTTCCGCCACGAATGTGAACCATGTTACTCCAAATCCGTCCAATCGCATCCAGCGCGTATTAGATCTCATACGTCACGAGCATCTCAATTCAGAAGAAAAGAAGTCATTATTACAGTGCTGTAGTAAATACGCGGATATCTTTTATCTCGAAGGAGACCCATTGACCCATACTAATGCTCTGCAACACTCAATTAATACAGGCAATGCTGCGCCTATTAATGCTAAGTCCTACAGATTCCCAGAATGTCACCGACAAGAAGTCGATAAACAAATTAAGAAAATGCTAGATCAGAATATAATTAAGCCTTCTATATCCCCCTGGAGTGCGCCTGTCTGGATCGTGCCGAAAAAAATCGACGCTTCAGGCCAAAGAAAATGGCGAATTGTAATTGACTACAGGCGTTTAAATGACGTCACGGTAACTGAAGTATATCCAATTCCATTGATAACTGATATCCTTGACCAACTGGGAAAATCTAAATATTTCTCGACATTAGACCTTGTCTCAGGCTTTCACCAAATTCTGATGGACCCTGCTGACTCAGCGAAAACTGGCTTTACAATTCTTAACCCTAATGGTGTGTCAGGACATTTTCAATTTAATCGCCTGCCCTTCGGTCTCAAAAACGCTCCTAGCTGTTTTCAACGTCTTATGAACCTTGTCCTTTCCGGCCTACAAGGCCTACACTGTTATATATACCTTGACGACTGTATTATTTACTCACATGATCTTGAAAGCCACATCCAAAAACTTCATCTCGTTTTTGACAGATTCCGAGAATACAATCTAAAATTACAACCTGACAAATGTGAGTTTCTACGTCGCGAAGTGACGTACTTAGGTCACATAATCACCGACAAAGGCGTGCAACCTAACCCCGATAAGGTGAAAGCCGTCGCTCAATTCCCGGTACCACGAAACGCCAAAGAAATAAAATCGTTTCTCGGATTAGTCGGTTATTACCGCAGATTCATAGATAACTTTTCTCAAATTACTAAGCCACTTACTTCCCTCTTAAAGAAAGATGTCACATTCCACTGGTCCCCAGAACAAGATCTCGCATTTAATCATCTTAAAGAGAAACTTACAACTGCACCTCTACTCCAATACCCCGATTTTTCTCAACCCTTTGTAGTCACGACTGACGCTAGTAACACTTCCGTCGGAGCCGTGCTTTCCCAAGGTCCAATAGGAAAGGACCTTCCCATTGCATACGCATCCCGTACTATGAACAAGGCAGAATGCAACTATTCGACGACAGAAAAAGAGCTTTTGGCTATTATCTTTGCTGTAAAATGTTTCCGTCCCTACTTATACGGAAACAAATTCAAAATTGTCACTGATCATCGTTCCTTGACCTGGATTTTTAATGTCAAAGACCCCGGCAGTAGACTCATACGCTGGAGACTAAAACTAGAAGAGTACGACTATGAAGTTATTTACAAACAAGGAAAACTCAACTCCAACGCCGACGCCCTATCTCGAATTCCGATACATGCCATTACTCGCAGCCAAAGTTCAAACGCGCCTAATCAGCTTACTTATGAGCAATACTTCAAAAAACAATTTACTAACACTATCGGGCAAAATAACACTAAAATTGAAGAGCACTCTGAAAACTTGTCTCGATCTAAACAGCATTCAGTTGCATGTCCTACTTCCCTTGACCTTGACCCGTCAATGCCTAACATTGAAGAAATATTGGCTAGCTTACCAGATCAAAACGAATTACGAGATTCTGAACGCGAATCCCTTACAGTGCTCCCGCATCTCAGTAATGATAAAACTTACTATTTCCTATTTACTAAGATACATCATTTCGACGAAACAAATTATAAATCTATTTTTAACCTGCTTATGTCCCTACGAGATATCATATTGCAAAACAATCCCACACTCACCGACCTAGCGATATCAGATTTCACAGAGCCATTTACGAAGATCTCGTACAGTAAAATATATAATATGATTTCATTCATATTCCACAATACAAACATAACTATACATATATATAAAAATAAAATGATATATCCTACCCCAGCTGAAATCCCTCAGATCCTTAAAGAAAATCACGACTCCACCATCGCCGGACACCCTGGAATGAACAGAATGCTTAATAGAATAAAGGCCTCTTATTATTGGAAAACAATGCGCTCAGACATCGATAATTATGTAAAGTGCTGTAAATTATGCCAAATCAATAAGCCACTAAGAAAATGTAATAAAGCTCCTATGGTAATCACTTCCTCCAGCACGAAACCATTTGAACGTTTAGCCCTTGACATTGTAGGCACTCTTCCAGAAGCCGGATTCCAAAAGTTCAAATATATATTAACTCTCCAAGATGACCTCACCAAATTTTCATGTGCATACCCTCAAGTCACAGCTACGAGTGAAGAGGTAGCCCGTAACCTCGTACATTTCATGGCCCTTTTTGGTATCCCAAAAATGATTTTAACCGACCTTGGCACTTGCTTCACATCAGATCTATTTAAACAAATTAACAATATCTTTAAGATAAAATCTCTGAACTCTACGCCCTATCACCCACAGACCAACGGAGCCCTTGAACGCAGTCATGCGACCTTAAAAGAATACTTAAAATCTTTCGTAAACGAAAATCAGAATGACTGGCACTGTTATATATTTACAGCTATCCTTTGCTATAACACCACTCCTCACACTGTAACTCAATACACTCCTTATGAACTCCTATACGGACACAAACCCCACATTCCTAATTCACTCTATGAAACAAGCGATAATCTCACTTATGACGAATACATACGAGCCCTATACAATACCGCATGCGTTTCAGCCGCGAAAAGGCCCTTGAACATATCATTAAAAGTAAAGAAACTTCTAAACAATACTATGACTCCCCATCTCGCGAAGTATCGTATAAAGCTGGCGACCTTGTTTATCTAAAACAGCACCACAGACTCCGTAAGGCCTTATCCCCGGTGTGGAAAGGTCCTTACAAAATAATTAAAGTCAATAATAAGCACAATGTTACGCTCTGTATTAACCGGCGTCACACTAAGTATCATGTAAACGAGATAAAGCCCGCTCGTTCCTAAATAAGCAATTATTCTCTTTTCAGAACCCTTGCTCAAAGATGCTCCGCCGGAGGTAGAATAACACCGATTCTTCAAAGCCCAGGAATGTATTTCGACCCCTCAACCACCGTACATTTCTTTCACGATTCCTGGAATGTTGTAGTTCATACAAATATTATTTCTTTAAACCCCCACTTACAGAGTATTGAACGCCTTCTTAATAAAACTACTACTTTATGTAACCGAATCAACTTGACCTCTCTTTTCGATTGCACCGACATAGCAACTTCCACACAAACATTACTCGAATCTAACTATGCCAAGTCCTTATCACTATACCATTTATTATCTCATAATATTACTGGTAGCAGATCCAAGCGATCTATAGAATTTGGAGGTGAAATACTAAAATTCTTCTTTGGTACCCTAGATGCAGACGATGCCCGAAAATACGATGACGCAATAGAATCCTGTCAGAAAAATGAGCACGAAATTTTCCATTTAATGAAAGAAAATATTCACATAGTTAAATCAAGCATTGATACATTCAATTCGACTATCTCTAAATTGAACTCTAACGAATTAAAAATAAACACTCAACTCGAGCACATGAACCAAGCCTTGACTCAAGTTACAAAGATAAACGAACAGCTGACTTATATGTCACGCGTCAACAACCTCGTAAATGTAATAGAAAGCTCATTACTCGCAGCATCCAATTACCTGGATTCAATTTTGAATGCTATCCTATTCTCAAAAACTAACATCCTACACCCTTCGATACTTTCACCCTTTACATTATGTCACGAATTATTGAAAAACAGTAATAACTTTAATCGCAACTTAGATTTTCCTGTCCCAGTAACTATGCAAAATATTCATACTATAATCGATATCTCTAAGTTAACATCGTATTATTTTAACCAAAAGTTAGTTTTCATCTTAAGTATCCCATTAGTTTATCCTGAGAAATACACTGTTTACAAAACCCTTCCGTTACCTATTCCTCACGAAATAGAAAACCCTAACACTTTCTCTCTCATACATCCAACTAGCTCTTTCATGGCGATAAGCGACGATAAATTACATTACGCACTATTTAGTGACCTAAACACATGTACCGTAGTAACCAGCGAATATTCCATTTGCCCATTGGCAACTATTTACTCCAGTATTAACAACCCTTGTTGCGAAACACGTCTTTTTACGGAAAATTCAAAATCTCTACCAAAGGAATGTGATTCGAAATTGATTTTTGGCAATGTAGATATTTGGCATGTTTTAAATAATAATAAATGGATATTTGTTCAGTCAAAACCATGTCACTTAACTGTAAAATGTAACGATGATATTGAAGAACACCCTGTTTTCGGTACAGGTATTTTAAAATTAACAGATGATTGTATTGGCTACTCTAAAACTATCAAGCTGCTTCCCAGCACATCCAAGGACGTCCTGATCCGAAATAATATGCATTCAGATTTTAATATTGTAGAAGATGACTGCTGTAAGAAAGAAAAGTTTAACAACACACTGCCCCTACTTACCCCTATTTCTATTAGTAATATAAACCTTGACTCTTTAAAATATGCCTCTCATAAATTAGATAGCTTAGAAGATGATATAGATAACTTACAGCAGCAATCTCATCTCGTGAAATATGGAACATACTACTCTAGTGTTACTTTATCTTTAGTCGGTTTTGTTATATTGTACTTTATTTTTAAATGTATTAAATGGTGTAATTTTAGCAATAGTAAACGTTCAGCATCCAAATGTTGCATTCAAATATTTAACCAATGTAATAACAAACATAAAAACAAGACCCAAACCTCTGTCTCAAACGCCATAGAAATGTCAGAAAGTTCGGAAGACGAAAAGAAATCCGTAAAATCATTACCTATTTTCCAAGATGTATCTCGAGTCAATCAGGTTAAATTTAACTCTTCTAGAAACATTTCTAATCATTAAGAATAATTGTAATTTCGATATTTCCTTATACCCTTATTAAATGCTGAACGTAATTTAGATAATTATGGATAACTGATAGCTAAGTAATTTAGATAGTTTTCTATGTTTAAGATAAATTGAAATTCTATACTCAGCTTCATCTATTTGAGATAAAGCTTCGTTTTATCGGGGGGGCTGTTATATCCAGCCATAGTATGTAAGGATTGCTAAGTCAGCAATGCCACCATGTGGCCCGCGACGCTTTGACGTCATTCCAATAGTTTGTAAAAGTAGGTAAGACAGTGAATCCGATGCAATTGTTCGCGTTATGTCATAAAGTTACAACCTCCTTTGTAATTGTCTAGTGTAAGTGAGTTTTTCCAATAAACTTAAGTGGTGTGTATCTCTGAGTTTTTTTTAAAAAACTCCCACGGAAGCTGCCCTACAACAGTACGACATTGATTCCGTTACCCCTATTCAACCTACGGTCACGACATGGATGAATCCTTTCACACAGACAGACAATTTCAGTGTGGGTGTTTAGCGAGACGTTAGCTATCGCAGCCAAGGACCTCGGACGGCTCCGGACCGGACGCCCTTGTGAGGTATCTGCATTCTCACCACATTGTTCACGGCTGATTCATTCTGGTTACTGCCTAAATAAAGACCGGTACTAGCGCGCTAGGATTATTTATTTGCGTGTCAACTTATTGTCATCAGCTGATACACTCGAAACTCGGTAGTAGTCATTTAATATTTACTAAGTACTTGAAAATAACCTGACTGAGTATATCCCCCGTGGCACTACTATTTTGGCACAACTGGCATACATATTAGGTACGCTAGCAGTGGCGTGGCGTAAAAGATATCCTTGGGCAGATTTGGCGTAGGTACATTTTCCTTAAGAGCTGTAGAATAAGATGGTCAAATGCCTGATATTAGGTAAGCCGGTAGGAATCGAGTTCTGGGGACGCCACGCTACTGTAGGCTAGGTAGGTTTAGGTTCGTTAGGTAGCTTCAGTTGCCCGAAGGGCAAACAGCCTAGAAGTAGGAGCTCGCGGAGCTCCGTCGATTTCCAATAAGATCGGTGGGTTTACAAAAGTTAGTTTGGGGATAAAAATAACAATGGTGCCAAAATATTAGTGCTATGGGGAAGGAACGGCGGAATGTATACCCCATCTTCTTGAAGGGCGCACTTAATTTTTTGAAGTACGTAAGTAAGTGTTTGGTCATACTGATTCATTTTGCCCCAAAATATTCTGAAACCAAGTTCAGCCTTTTATAATTGCTACTTGTATGGGTCTGGTTCCAAGATTTCCATACAAATTGTAATTTAAAAAGCAATTAATGTTACGGTAATTGTTATGTCAATGTTCATATTGAGTTCAGTAGATCAATACGTTGTTGTAAGAATATTTTGCCCAAAATAATCTCATTACGGTGAACTACCAAAGCGGTAACAGTTAAGATCGCTTGCGTTTGTATTTAACAGCCTAATTTTTCAAGTTTAGGGTATACATCTATCTACAGGGTGAATTTTAAATCGTGAATCGTAATAATTTTTTTGTAGTCTATACATAGTTAACAATAACTTACAATGCTTTTAAACCTAAATTAAGTATGTTTTTATTTTGCCACTTTTAATTTGATTTATCCTAATTTTTAAAATCTCGTGGTCACCCTACATTCATGTTTCGTACTTGTCATGAAAATTTCAACATTAGATATCCAACCTCCTAATATTGAAGTTGGCTGGATAGAATTTTGGCACGTGTTGTCAATAATGTCAACATCGTCGACATTGTCAACATAAGTACCTATTTAAATCTTATTTACTCATAAAATAATTCAGTTTTTTACGATTAATGGTATAAGCGCCTCCACCATTTTGTTCATAATTAATTAAGCTGGTCTTTAATTGTAATTAACACTAGTGCTCTGTATTAGTCTTAAGCTTTACCGGTAAACGTGGTTACGATTCACGATTTAAAATTCAGTAAATTCTGTATAGATTTTCTTTTATTTGTTATCTATCGGGTTAGGTTATATCGCTACTGGGCAAAGTTTTTTCTTTAAACCTTTATGGTTCCGGCATTTCTTGTTCCGATGTTTAAAAAACCATTCAGATTGTGCCGCCCAATTAGTGCTGTCATAACGTACCTTATCAAAAACCACATAAGTCAAGGTACCTACCGATTCGGTGCGTGCATTTTTTACGCATTTCAACCATTAGAAAAGGGCGCTTTATTGACATGCATCTTAGGACATAAAACACTGAACTATTCCTTTGATATTACAATTAGCCTTACAATAAATTAGTTATAAATAGAATTATCATAAAATCATTACTAAGTACTTATAACACGAATTCACTAGCATCAGTATTAAAATTCAAGACAAAACCACTTAAGTACGAGTACCTACTCAATTTTGAAACACAAGTCGACCCGATAGTAAGCGTCAACCACTTTTTGACTATCTAGTATCCAAGTAGCGAATTTAAATTGCTTTTCTATCAATAAACAGATCTTCAATCAATTTTACTCAATACACTCGCCGTCATGGCATCAATTCGAGGTATTGTCCGCAGTCCGCAGGTTACCTAAGTGCTCAAGATTTAAAAGACTCAAAAAGTTGAGTAAAATGTTAGCCAATTTTCTTTGAAACATAGAGGCCTTGTAATTTGTCGTATAATTAGCTTGGGTTTCGAGTCTAAATTATATTTAGAGTTAACCGTGTCTATTAGGACTATTCTCATTTTGTACAGTCACTTCTATAAAAAAGACTACAGAATGATATACCTACTATCATAAATTTGCTCATACAGATAGATAAAAAGAATTCATTATTAACCTTTTATTAAATTTTTCATTTAATACCTTTTATTTCATGCTTTTAAAATTTTATTTTTGTACTAAAATTCCATTTTATTCCGTAAAAGAGCTACTTCAAACTACTGAATGGATTTTTACCAAACATAGCTAAAAGCACCCGCGAGAAAACCTGCTTTCACCTAAAAAACGCATCGAAATCGATCCACCCGTTCGAGAGCTTCGAGACCCGTCAAACTTATAACACACCTCTTTTTTCGTCGGGGGTTAAAATCATGTCACCATGTCACAGCTCTAACAATTTCTTAATCGCAGGACTTACTACTAACCGAAATAAATATTTATTTTGGATTTTCGGTAAGTACTATCACTTATCTGTCTTGTCGTTTCTGTTGCCTTAATGAACTGACCTTAATGTCTGGATTTAAGCTATGCCAATAATTAATAAGTAAGTTTTTTAACTTGTACTTACGCTGTAAAATATGTATAAGTAGCTGCCTAAATCGACGTTACGCGACTGTAAAAGTTTTTAACCTTAATTTATTTAAAACAATACCTACTGCATATTTTTTTTATGCTGGCTTCATTAACTTTCGACGATATCAATTTAAATAATTACCCTCAAACGCCGGAAATACAGGGGCCTCAACACCAACTACCATTTTATGGCCTTTGGTGTTGTGACCCTTGTTGGTCCATCGGCACAGGCAACTTTGTATGTAGAATCATCGATTTGTATAGAAAAATCGCGGGGTGGCGCACACTGGCGCGTAAATCGCAGCGATTTTTTCCGTGTACCTAGCTGCGCATAGTAAAAAAAAATCGCGGCGACGGCGACGGGCGATTTCAGTCAAAGACTACAGGTCGCGTCACGTAAAAAGAACGCTGGAAGAAAGTGGAGGGGGTATGTTTGCGCATTGGTACACTCGCGCACGAAAGTACTATGTTTATTGTTTTATTTTTAAACTAGCGCTTTCGCTCGCGGCGCGGTTCGATTAAAAAGTATATGTATTATTATCTATTATTTATTTATTAATAGGGTGAATCAACTTTTTAACCCACACAAAGCTGTCCGCAACTTCTAATCTTCGTTGAAATATAACGCCCTTAAAAAATGGTTTGTCTATATTTAAATTTATATTGTATGTTAAAACGTTGAAAGTCCCGTCTCATGAACCTATTTTTTTTTTGGTATGACGCTTAATAGTAAAACATCGTCCCCCATAACTGTTTACACAGTTTGACTGTGGGATCCTTGAGTATTATTAGTTGATATATTATTAAATGGAATTAAAAACATGTTTCTGTGTAGAA
Source organism: Eudemis profundana (assembly GCA_947034925.1). Classification (NCBI taxonomy): domain Eukaryota; kingdom Metazoa; phylum Arthropoda; class Insecta; order Lepidoptera; family Tortricidae; genus Eudemis; species Eudemis profundana. The sequence continues at coordinate 24,823,409 of OX344799.1, read as the reverse complement.
TGGAAAAAACAAACAATCATCATTAATCATTTTTCTATGTAAAACCATTTTGTAATAAACAAGACACTTTTGTGCGCGACAGTATTTTGAGAACAAACGTGACGTGAACACAGTGCGGAAAGCAAAGGTCGACTGACGAACCAATAGCGCCCCGGCAATGATGCGGCGCGGCACCCGCCCTCCCCGCGCCGCACCTCATACCACCAAATAGACCGATAAATTGCCTACTGCGCAGCCCCACCACCAGCGTTCTTTTTACGTGACGCGACCTGTACTATTGTATACTTGGGTATAGACTGGCAACTCAGCCGATTTCAAGGCAACCTACATGTGCAGCCATCTATCCCGTATGAACGGTACTAAAATACGTATATATATATATATATATATACATATATATAGTTATATACGTACCTATATAGATATATATAGGAAGGTAATTGTAATTTATCGTATTTGAAGGGTCCACTGCAATAAAGATGCATGTTCAAAATTATTGTAATTCCCAGTAAATACGCTATTCGAACACATGACGCGAATCACCTATTTACTTAAAATTTAATAATTTTGAACATTCTTCATTATTGCAGTGGACCCTTCAATTTTGTCAGATGGTCAGTAAAACGTATACTTGATGCCGAAATCATTAATTGTTCGGCAGTAAGTAAGTTTTACATGGCATCTGACGATATGTGTACATATGGGCAGTTACGCATAGATGCAAAAATAAACCACAAGATTTCATTTTCTAGTTTTATATTTTTGGAAGTGCTCAAAGGCAAATTTGAAAATTTTTAAATCGTCCATTAGCTGTGTTTACGACATAAGACTGTTAATGAGTTTGCACCAATTTTGTATAAAAATTCGGACAGTTTTTTTTAAACAAAATACGCTTTCAGTCTTTCTATGTGTGTTTCACAAGTCAAATCTCACTTATCACAATAAATAACACGAGTCTTTTATCTGAAACCAAAAAGCGCAACACAAAGAGTCTTATCTCACGAGTCTGCTCACAATAACGAGATTCAAATTATAAACGGAGGAGGTTACGCTCAACTCGACGTTCAAATAATATTGAGATCCCCGATTGAAACAAATAGGAACTTTATGAAATTTAACCGATGCCGACAACAAATATAAACAAACTTTAAAAGAGAAAAAACCAAAACAGTTTTACAACTGACATGTGTACTGTGTTGCCATAACATTTGAAGTCGTACTACCATTCTAATCTACTTCATCTTTATTTTAGGTTGAGAATTGTCAAAAGGTGGAAATTATGACGTACAAATTATTCAATAAACGTGTTAATTCAAAAATAGTAATAATAATGAAATAATTTGTAAAAGATTTTTATTATGCATGATGACAATGGTAGTTTCGTCCTGTATGCTGGCAAGAAAAGTCTTAATTATCTAGATTGGCTGCGATCAAGATATATTATGTTACTATAAGTATATTTAATAAATTTACATTATTATTATTCCTTATTTATATTGTTTATATTTTTGACGTTTTTACTTATTTCCTTGAATTAATTTTTGATTTTGAACTTTTGATTGTGATCATGACTTTAGAAACAAAAAGTAGTTAGAGGTTTCGTTCACAAGGGATAGATGGCAGATGTGTTTAGCGGTCCTGTTTCAATATACTAAGAGAACATAGCAGATTTCAGTGTGTTCTTCGCCTAAGCGGTTGGTAGACGCGCGACGCCACGGGTAGGGTTGCCAGATGGTCGGAATTGGCGGAATTCTCCCGATTTTTTGTAAATCCTCCCGACTCCCGACAAAGAAGAAAATCTCCCGACAAACGACTTATTTTAAAACTTACTCCGATCTACTCAAGGTGGTCCGGCCAGCGAAAATTTTTGCTCTTTCAGGCTAAAAAAAAGCTCGCGCATCGGGCGCGCGGGGCATCTCCCGACCAAAGTCTCAAAATCCCGACTTATTGTTTCCTGCTCCCGATAATAGGTTAATTCAATCTGGCAACCCTAGCCACGGGAGACAAGAGAGCTGGCAGCTTCCTCGCTCAGCGTATAAGCATCGCGATTCAGCGAGGAAATGCTGCCAGCATTCTCGGCACCATGCCACAGGGGGCCCATATTAGAAATTGACGTTTAGTAGTAGTTTTAATTGTTTTTACTTTAAGATTTTAGTTTTAGATTAATCATAGTATTGTATTGTATAAGATTTATTATAATTATAGTTTTGACGACTTAAATATATGAAGTAATAATTACATTTAATAAAATATTAGAACAAGATAAATGCCGACGCCGCATCGTATGGTACTCACACGGGCATGGCCCACAATTGCCCAAATACACGCTCGCGAAAAATATCGCAAATACGATCTGGCTGCAGAAGATCTTAGAGCCTCATTTACTCCCCTTGTGGTTTCTTGTGATGGCGTTGTCGGAACTGAATATGAATCCTTTATAAAAAAAAAAAACATCTCTTAGCTATGTGAAAAATGGTCCAAGCCACACTCACTAATAATAACTAGATCAAAGTCAAAATACAATTCAATCATCAGAGCGGTCTCTATTAGAATTAGGGGAACGAGAAGAAGGATAGGAAGATTTGGATGCGAAGATGGCTGTGGAATACCCACCCTGGAGCACTAGATTTTTCTTCTTTTCACCATATAATTGTGTCACTATGTTTATTTGTATTATTTAACGTAATAAAATAATTTATATATAGATAGACGCTAATCGTTTTTAGGATTCCGTACCTCAAAAGGAAAAACCGAACCCTTACAGGATCACTCGTGTGTCTGTCTGTCTGTCACAGCCAATTTGTTCCGAAAGTACTGAACCGATTGAGTTGAAATTTGGTAGGTACATATATTAAGGTTAATGACCCAAACACGGACGTGTCACGGAATAGTACATTACACAACTAGGGTGGTAATACAAAGAAAGGCCGAGATCGCAGAAGTTTGCGACCCGAGCTGCAAGCGAGGGACGTAAATATGCGATCGAGGGCTTTCTTTATTACCTCCCGTGTTATGGGGGCCACTTTTGGGGGGTCAACTTGAAAATTAAATAAAAAAGTTAGGAAACTACTACCTATATCGCGTGACGTGTGACATATTAAATAAAAGGGCTCACTATGAGAATCTCCAATATATATTTTTTTATAATTTTTATATTAATAGTTTTGAAGTAGGGATGCAACGATACGGCTATTACGATACCAATACAAATGACGAATACATCGTAATGGCCAAATACGATAACGAATTACGATACGAATGCATTACGATATTTGTTTAATACCATGTTGATGAATTTATTGGAAGCTTTGTTGTATGTTATTATTGTAAGACTAAGTAAAGTAAAAGTATAAAAAAAAGTTATGCATTTTAATAGAGATGGGCCGACTACGGATTTTGCTGACTAGCTAATCGGCCGACTAATCGGTTCCCAATTTGCCGATTAATCGGCCGACTGCCGATCATAGTTAGTTATTAGCTATGTTCGGGTGCAATCCGAAATGCACGCGTTCGTGTTTTGATCAGTTTATAATTAAGTTGATTTTGTTTTTGTGTTTGAGTAAAGTACCTACGTAAAAATATTAAATAATTTTGAAAATTATGGTTTAATTTCTTCTGTATCTTGTGTGTATTCTCCGCTAGGCAATAGTGCGGATGCGAAGCGATCAGAAATTGACGCGTTATGCGTTTCGTTTCACCCGAAACAGTAAAAATTTAAAAAAATTGAAATAAATGTATCGTAAAAATATCGTATCGTAATATTTACGATAACGAATGATCGTAAAGGTTTACGATAATCGCCGATATACGATTATCGTATCGGTATCGTTTGCATCCCTATTTTGAAGTTATTTAAAATAATAGGCAAAAATTGACAATCCAAACATGAACTGTTATCTAGTGAACAAGTAAAGCCGTTGCAGACAATATCTATATACCTAGTTACCATTGTATAATTAACTAGGTACAAAAAAACGAGTACCAACTTGGTACCAACCTACTACTACAATACTCGTAATTATAACCCATTCAAACTATCACAATCAAGTTACATATTATTCAAAAACAGTTACAAAACAGAATGTCGATTTTCGTCAAATCATTTCCGCGCATGATCCGTGCGAAAACTTTCATTTTCTAAGTTCAAGCCTTCAATCGATTCGCACGCCCCACGGACCTCCAATCAGTCATCTGTTGACTTTACGCTTTTATTTGTGTTTTACCGAATTAGTTCGATCGGGTCGCTGCTAGTTTCTTTCGCCCCACGGTGCAAATGCACTTCTTATAAAGCCGGGAGAAAGCACGGCTGGCGCAGTCTCCGACGAACCGTCACTTACCGCGTACCGTGTTCCCGCGCTTTTTTGACGTTTACATTTTTTAATTCAAGCTTTTTAATCAGTGTTGCAATTGCACGGATATTTTAATCACATTGACATGGATATGAGGTAAATATTTAATTTTAATTGTTTCGTTATAGAGAGTGATTGAGGCGTGTTTATTTACGAGGCTACTTATTAGTGTAAACATGGGATTCACCATTGTTTGAAGATGCTGTTTTAGTTTCCCTGAATTGAATGGTGTCGTTAGTTCGTGGCATGAATAAAAAATAGGTTAATTAATAGAAAACAGTAAATTTATACATTTTCTCAACCACACTATCAAATCTAAATGAAAAGATAAGTTGGCTAATCGACAGGACAAAAAGCTCAAAGATTTGCTATGAATGAAAACGTTGTGACAAATACTTTTGAGCACTTTGTCCTATCCAATATCGCTGTAGTGACCTTTCATGGACTATTAAATTATATCACACCACATCGTTCACAAAAATTATAACGAAGTTTTTATTGAAGGGTAAGTCTGAAAAATTGGGCTTATGTAACATAAAAGTAACTAAAAATATATGTTACTGAGTAACTTAAAAGTTACATAAAAGTATTCTAAAGGGATATTCACAATGTCTACAATACAAACACTTTTTGTACTAAGTGTTTATTTAAGAGATCAAATAGGTATACAGGGTGTCCCTAAAACCAACTTTTATACGATCAGGGCTGATAGACCAGCTCATAAGAACCTAGATTAAGCAAATTTGACCTCAGTAAAAATCTCTTAGTTTTCGAGATATTGACGTTTTTGTAAAACTCGTGCTAAGTGATACCCTGACTCGGTGTTTTGAGTGTCATTGCTAAAATATCAAGTATTTTACAAATCTGTTTTTTGCTGTGTGTGGCCAAATAACTATGCTATTGAACGTATTTTCTATTTTTGCTAATTTATTCATGCTGTGGACACAGTACAATAACAAAAAAAAAATATTCTATTTTTTTCAAATTTCACCTCTGACTTCGAACTAGCGTGGTGAAAAAAAAATGTACCAACATAACCAGGCACTCAACGTAAAAAAAAAATCACATTTATTGTAATTTCTAAAATGGTATAAAATTTACTAAACACTTAAATAATTTTTGAAATAATGATATTTTGTTACAAAATTAACTGTCTGCCGCCTTCATCTCATACGATCCGGTTGAACTAAGTTTGCACCTGGCGTGCTTGACATCACATACAAATTAGGTGCAAACTTCACGTAATCGTCAATATCTCGAAAACTAAGAAATTTTTATGAGGTCAATTTTACTCAGTCTCGTTTTTTATGAGCTGGTTTATCAGCCCTGTTCGCCATTTTGTAAAAGTCGCGAAATTTGATAGCCTGAATCAGTCTTTCGAAAGTCATGACTTCAAATTTCAGTATTTTCTTAATCTGCTTTTTGTTTTAAACATTACTTAATAATTATGCTATCATACCTTATCAAAATAAATTAGATTTTACGTGATTCAAAATATGACCTCGGATTTGAATCGCGTAATACTTAAAACAAATTTACCATGCTAAATTAAAAAAAAATAATGTAGTTTAAAATAGTAAGATTTTACACACTAGACACCGTAGTTTTTAAGATAATAGCATTTTAATTCAAAAGGAGGTTATACTACAATATTCCATTGGTTAAATTTCGTACCAGAATTTGAATTTCGAACAGAAAAGGTATGATAGCATAATTATTAAGTAATGTTTAACAAAAAGCAGATTAAGAAAATACTGAAATTTGAAGTCATGACATTCGAAAGACTGATCCAGGGATCCAGGCTATCAAAATTCGCGACTTTTACAAAATGGCGAACAGGGCTGATAAACCAGCTCATAAAAAACGAGACTGAGTAAAATCGACCTCATAAAAATTTCTTAGTTTTCGAGATATTGACGATTACGTGAAGTTTGCACCTAATTTGTATGTGATGTCAAGCACGCCAGGTGCAAACTTAGTTCAACCGGATCGTATGAGATGAAGGCGGCAGACAGTTAATTTTGTAACAAAATATCATTATTTTAAAAATTATTACAGTGTTTAGTCAATTTTATACCATTTTAGAAACTACAATAAATGCGCAATTTTTTTACGTTGAGTGCCTGGTTATGTTGGTACATTTTTTTTTCACCACGCTAGTTCGAAGTCAGAGGTGAAATTTGAAAAAAATCGAATAATTTTTTTTTGTTATTGTACTGTGTCCACAGCATGAATAAATTAGCAAAAATAGAAAATACGTTCAATAGCATAGTTATTTGGCCACACATAGCAAAAAACAGATTTGTAAAATACTTGATATTTTAGCAATGCCACTCAAAACACCGAGTCAGGGTATCACTTAGCACGAGTTTTACAAAAACGTCAATATCTCGAAAACTAAGAGATTTTTACTGAGATCAAATTTGTTTAATCTAGGTTCTTATGAGCTGGTCTATCAGCCCTGATCGTATAAAAGTTGGTTTTAGGGACACCCTGTATAAGGTCCTAATTTATTAGCTGCAGATATTTTTACAGCTGATAGTACTCGGTCTCTGGAGTATATTAAAGCATGAAACATTATAGCTTTTACGATGTTTTTTTGGAGAAAAAGGAAAAACAAATTTGCTACGTAATAACACCCTGTTAATGTGATTACTAAATGAAAACTCATTGAAAAGATTCTAGTAGCTCTTTTACGTACCACTTAACTGTAACTGGCCACTTCACGTAGATAAATTAAAAGACATTTGCAGTTTTCCCGCCGAACCGTTACGACATTTACGACAACAAATTGTTGATATGACAGATAGTGTTATTGTGACATGTGATAATGCACATGATGATTTATTTAGACGAAATTATAATAAATTTTATTGTTAGGTAAATGAAATCAGAAAAGTTATATGAAAAGATTTCTGAATTTCTATTTAAAGTTAATTATTTTAATGTAAAGTATAATGTGTTAAAATATCTGCAACTAATAAATTAGGACCTTATATACTTTGGTACATTTTTGAACAAAGATGAATAAGTAATTAAAGGCTGATAGCCACACAAAAGCTGTCTTCACAAATAAAATTAAATCATAATTTTTCCCCGGATTACTTGTTATAATCATTGTAATTATGTAAAATAAAATAAAAAACACGTTACTCTTCTTTGTGATTGTGTTGCGCAGTTGGGTATAAAAATTAAAACAAACCAAATATTTTAAACTAAAAACCCGACTGCAAGAACTTGTAACTGAAAAGAAAGCGTGAACAAAGCTTTACTTTACTTTTATGTTACGTAACTTAAAAATAAATTAAAATGGTAACATAAGTAACTTAAAAGTAACATAAAAGTTAGCCTCTATTCACTTTCATTTGCATTATATAGAACAATAACAAACATATTAACTCGAACACGACACCTAGCTATAAACTAATATGAAGATTATATTAATAATGTATTACGTAATACAAAACAGAACAAATTTACCATGAAATTCACTCGTAACTTTTAAATTCCATAAAAAATCCTCGGCACAAGTTGAATCGACGCACTGAACTACCCACAAAATGGCCGACCAGTGAGAGGTATACCAAGACTAAAGAATAAATAGTGTTGCCGTTATAATGAAATCAAATTCCGCAAATCAACTGCTGAAATAGCAAGACAGAACGGTTACTTAAATTAAGTAACTTAAAAGCTTCAATATGTTGACTTGTCTTATGTTACGCGTAAATTATTATTTTAAATGGGCAATGCTAATGTTAAAGCTCGAAAAACGTTGCATTAATATATGACAGTTATAAAAAAAACTCCAACATATCAGTATAATATCACAAAACTAAAAAACGATAATTACAATCTTTCAGGAACATTTTTGGGACATTTTTATTTGTATGGAAATCGATGCAATTGCATAGAAGAAAAAAAAAATTGGAATACAAACACAGAGATTTACATTTGTTAGTGGACTAGAACTAGTAGAAAAAGTTTTGTATTTTGCACAGAAAATTAAAAAAGTAAAATTTTGTAATTACTTTTCGTAAAAACAATGCCGGACGCTTACAAGTCACGAAATCATCCCTTTTTTACGGCCTTACCCTGAAATGAACAAATAATTAATAATCGCGAAAAGTAAAATGAATATTGTATTATAAAATATCCGTTTCCTGCAGTCAATCGACTGAATATTAATATACATAGTTATATCACTCGCATAACACTAATCAAGGGTCATTAGTTTACATCAACATAAAGCGTGTATCGAATTAAACCATCTCGAGAAAGCGCCGATTGTTTGTGAAGCGCTGACTCGTCTAATTTGTGAGTCAGTCCGTTAAATATTAAGTAATATAAGCAATATGTCGATATATCATCCGCTTTCTCCGGTAGCAAGCTATGTAATGTTATGCGATCGCAGAGTCCAACGAACGTGCCGGCGTTACCTTCTTATGTGATCTAGAACAGGGGTTAAAGAGCATTTCTCCAGAAATATGTCTGCGACTCATTCATCTGTCTCCATACATTTAGTATGAAAAAGGGCCAGATGAATGAGGTGACCGCAGACATATTTCTGGAGAAATACCCTAAAGATGATGGAATCCCGGCCCATTTAGCAAAAACATTCAGGAATCATGGATACAATCATGGTCATACTTACAGCTTAGTTGATTGGTTAGAACAAAAGTTATCCATACAAGTTGTATGGTCACTTTTGTTAAAACACAGAGGCACCAGTTACCAGATTAACTATTTGTTAAATTAATACTCTAACTATGGACATCTTTTTTTTGAAAATGACCCAGATGCCATCAGCTGACTCAAGAAGAACATACTTTATTCTCTTGTACAAACGAAGACACAGCTAAGTGACCATCAGTAGACCTTATTACATTGTAATGAGGGTGACAAGTGGTCAGTTAGCAGTGTCTTCGATTGTACTATTATAAGAAAACCAGGTGTGGTTCTTCCCGAGACAGCTGATGACGACTTTGGACACCATTACGTCACAAGCTTGTTAAGTTGCCAATTTGTGCAAAAAAATATTGGAGCAAAACGCAAAATATAGTTGAAAATTTTGGGCTGGCGCGGGGCCGTTTTGTTTGTTTTCCTAGAACTGCATAAATCGTCTGCAACAGATTAAACAGCCTATGGCGATGATATTGACTTATGGCAAAGTCAAAGTTTTATTTGCTTATGCTTGCTTATGCGTATGCGAAATTTTACTATCAATTTCTACGTAGTACAAAGTCTGGGGGGGCACTTCATGTGTGATTTCGATGGGATCGATATTGTCGAAATTCTGCGATAAGAACAGCAGTTTCAGTTATTTTGTAGAGAGCCCCAACGGTTACTCTACTCTTAATATAACTCATCTGTAGTCAAGGGTTAATTGAACAAAATGTTAGCTTTATGTAACGTAAGTGATCCATATAATTGTATGGTAATTTTCGTTACACAAGATTAACATATTTTTCTGAAAACGACCCAATTATACGACGGCCGTTCTAATCTTCGGTTTCGGAAATATCGAGCGTTTAAAACGCTCGGAGAAATGCCCAGGTGATCGCAGTAATAAGCTAGGTAGCAGGCTATGAAAATGGAAAGTGATCCGCTATGAGATCAGCGGCCGCATACGATACGTTACTTTGTGCCGTAATTACAGTTGCGTCCCGTCCGCAGTTTCCCCGCCGCGCCGCTGCGCAGGCATCGTAATTGAAAAGCTCGGGAAGCGTTACGCAACGTTGCATTTTGAGTTCCTCCGGTGCTCTAATTGAGGATTTCTGCGTTAGCAAATGCTCTGGAACAGTCACTGTTATCGGCATTCCTGCAACCGGCTCAACTAAACTACCCCAAGGTTGATAAATGGTCACAATCCTCAGCCTGTAGGTCAGTTTAATATTTTTAGTAATATTTTTTCTCGAGACATTTTTTCTCGCCAAAGGCCATGTTTTCTGCAGCGCTAACTAATAGATAAACCGGTAAATAAAATATCTAACTTGAGAACTTTTATAATAAATATAAGAAAATGGAAATTATCATATAACAATGCCATACTTTCAGTGTGAATATTAAAATTCCTATTAAAGGGCCTAGAGTAAGTACTTAATTGAAAGACTCCGCTCAGGAAGAATTAAGTAGGCCTATCTAGTCGATGTATCTAGTTATAACTTCCTTTAATCATCGTCGTTAATTAAATTCAGAACAGAACACGGAAGGCGTTTTCTAATGCGTGTATCCACTTAAATTTTCTACCGTTCCTGCATGTGCCGAAGGATTTCTTCGTTATTTTGAGGCTTCGTTACATTGTTCTGGGTAATTGAAAGCTTCCACACAGGAAGCTTTAATCCGTACTTCCTTAAACACTTCCTCTCGGCAAGGATTCCTTGGTTTCCTGTCGAGTACCAACTTTCGGCTATTACTGGGGCCTTGTAGGATAATAAGAGCACTTACACCTTGAAAACTTTTCAATTGTTTTGATTTGCCTGGCCTAGCCTCACACATTGCAAGATACCACTTGTCGGAGTCCCTTAAGGGACTACAGGGGCAGAGCCGGCCTTATCCGTCCAGGAGTCCTGTGCGAGTCATTCATTTGGCGTTCTTTAGGAACCATAGTTTTATTCGCCTTGCTGCGTTGGTCACCGCACCCTGAAGCCAGCACTGGGGCTGCAGGCAGTGTCATACCGGTATTGCATGCTCTAAAGCAGGGGTCGGCAACATATTAAGCTAAAGAGCCAGAAGCCGGAAATATATCGATTTTTCGGAAGCTCAAAGAGCCTCAGCTTACTGTTTCAGGGTTATATACTGTTTACAGTAGTCCCTGCAAAGAGCCGCGGTTGGCCGACACCTGCCCTAAAGCTCGAATATATATGAACCGGACTAAAATCACCGAACTACTGAAACTAGACCATCTAAATAAAACTGTTTAAATAGGCAAGCCAATGGGATTCGGGGTTCAATGGACACCACGCCACGACACGAGTACGTACGTACTTTTGTCAAACAATCGAAACTAATATCGATTGCCAATTCGTCACAGTTCACATGCTTTTGTCATTGACCTTGATTAAATTGGAATGTGTGCAATTGTTTTATCAGTTCCCAGCGCACACGCATCGGATTTAGTGTCGTTGCGTGGCGTCACGCAACGCTTTGTAGGAAACCGACGTTTATCTACTCGATATGCGGACATTTTTAACGCTAACTTGGTAATAGGAAACTCATAAATATATAAATATGCGTGGTTACAGTTTTTATGACATAATAGTGAGTTATTACGACAGCCTATTAAAAAGATAATGCACGTTGCGGATTTAGGTAGGAAGGAAACAAAATGATAGTATTATTAATGTACGTGCATTGGATTTTCCTGAAGTTTGGGCATATAGAAGTCGATGCTATTTCGCATTTGATGGGTCTCGCTCGAGTAGCCTTTATCGTCCATCTGATCTATTATAACTCGATTAATAACTCGATTCCTACCGGCTTGCCTAATATCAGGCATTTGAGCACCTTATTCTACGGCGTTTAAGGAAGATGTACGCCAAATCTGCACCGGCTTACGCAAGGATATCTTTTACGCCACGCCACTGGATTAGGTCTACATCTTTCTCAATCAAATGTAAGATGAGCTGTACGTGCAAAAAGTCTCTAAGTTATATTTCAGTCCTAACGTAATCTTAAGATACATATCATCCACTCACTGTACATTCAATTGGAGAAAGGCTGCGGCTCCGCTGAAACGGAGACGAGCGGAGCGGACAGCAGATGTGTACGGTCGACCAATCACATTAGTTTAAATCCTCATCTCGTCTCCACTCCGTTTCAATGGAAACAGCGAACACTGATGTGATTGGTCGATCCCTACACGTCTCCTCTGCGCTTCGCTCGTCTCCGCCTAAGGGACAGACAAATTAATGTCCGTTGCGTCAATTGAGCTTACAGTCGACGATATTTAATATGATATGATGGTGCTGTTTACATGTTTGCCCTAGACTGTACCAACGGACAATCGAAACGCACCAACTTTACAGCTATCTTAACACTATTACAATATCAGTCTCTAGTTAACCAACTCCGCATACAATAGCAAACACGTGCGACCCGCCATTAGCTATGCTAACGCGGGCTAATTGCACTTGACACGGCAACCGTATAGCCATAACAATAAAGACTAATTTCGACTGGCAAAAGATTGTGCAATGCGTCTGGGGCTTTCTTCACAGTGCTTATGTGAAATAATTCCTTTTAATATGTTAATGCGTGGCTACTTAGCCGTGTGGGGGCAATATTTGACGTAGCTTGGTTACAGTACTTAATCTGCGTTATGTCATGTAATATTGACTAAAATAATATACAACTTTGCTTACGTTACGATTGTGTATAGTCTGAGTAGTCAAAAATGTATATAACGGACTAAGTAATAAAGCAGACCTATAGATTAATATAGCTACTCATCGCTCAGTGCTATCTCTTACTAGTGGCGATCATCAAAACCACTTGGGAGTTGCATCTAAAAGGCTGAATTTCTCATATAGGCTAGAATTTACTCACAAATAGGTAATAAAAAAATAAATAAAATTCATTTATTTCGGACGACGTGATCCATATTTTGTTAGTATAAGAAATCAAGAAATTTAACTTTCAAAGGTTACATGCGTCGAAGTTAAGAAGTGAAAACATCCCGATTAAAACATGTATAGATTTTTTTTTTCTTCCGTATTTTACAAATAACGTTACTAAGACTGCTATCTTGTATGTACTACACATAAGTATTTAATGTATATCATTATGTGTATGTATGAAGAGAAAGTTGTTAATTAAGATTAATGTGTATTAATTGTTCAGTATCCAAGCAAGGCCGATTACTAACCGTAGAGTGCCGAAGACTATTAAGATTGCTATGGAGATGTTATGAAGTACATGTATGAATAAGTAAGAGCTGCTGTATGTAACGTAACAAACTCGAGAACATGATGATATGCATATTTGAACCTTGGATATTATGTCTATGTTGATGGTGAGATCACAAAAATTAAGTTTTAGCGTTGTATAACACAACGTAGTTCCTTCGTCTCAAAGAAAACATCATGTTTCTGTAAGTTGACCGTTTATTTTAGTATATTACACAACTAGGGTGGTAATACAAAGAAAGGCCGAGATCGCAGGTGTTTGCTTGCGGTCCGATCTGCAAGCGAGGGACGTAAATATGCGATCGAGGGCTTTGTTTATGTCTACACTTGGCCAGAAAGGGGCTTTTTCCGTACGCGCATTTATGATGCTTTGTCGCGCGGTAAATAAATCATAAAGCATTTGTCACGTTCTGACAAATAGTGTTTGAGAGTGACGGATGCTTTATCATTTATTTATCGCGTGACAAAGCGTAGCATCATAAGCTTACTGGTGTGGCATAAAATCTTTATCGCACTAGTCTCTTGTTTAACTTGTTTAGGGGTTTCTGTAAGTTTTTGGTGTGCAGTAAAGAGGTAATACTGCATTTTATTGTCACAGAATAATGAATAGTACTACGTACAGAAGTTTCTCTTTCTAACAAAACTGACGTTCGGGTCGGAACGCACCGGGTCCGACCGTCTCTCTTTATCGTATAACGCGTGCTCTTTCTGCTCGCTGGCTAAGCTCCTCCGGAGAGGCAACATTTGGTACAGTCGCCATCAGATATATCTGAGCTGTCAGTGTACTCATAAATATCTGAACACGGCTCTATTTTCATAGCATTAGAGCCGTGTTCAGATATTTATGAGTACACTGACAGCTCAGATTTATCTGATGGCGACTGTACTATAGCTTGGCAACTACGTTGGTGACACTCCCATGTGTGCTTTTTGTTATGTGCAGCCGTAAATACTTCCACAAGTTACCGCCAACACGAACGGCGACCGATGGAGGCAGCCTCCGGAGGCCCCCGTTCGTGTTGGCGGTAACACGCACGCGGCGAAATCGCTGAGTGAGCCATTCCTGACCTGATATTTTCAAGAAGGTACAATGTGGGTATTTTGAAATCAGAAATCCACCAGCTAGCAGCAGGGTAGCGAAAGGTCTATTTGGCAGTTGTTTGGCAGTAGATGTCAAAATCAGGTGGTGTGATTGGTGGATCTTGACGCATACTGTCAAAAAGACCTTTCGCCACCCTGCTGCCAGCTGGTGGGTTTATGATTTCTAAACACTCTCTAGACCATTTTGCACCCTGCTCAATATTTTTACCACGACAATATCGTAGCGGTGATTAAGTTTGTTAAAGATGAAGAAATGAATTGTCGTCAAAGTAGACCAAAAACCAACAGAGCTGAGAGTTGTGTCATTAAATAGGTATTTTCATCTCAGTCTTGCAATGGAATTGAAATTGGTGCCTATGTAATTAAATGAAGTACATGAAAAGACCTTTTTAATGACAAAACTCTCAGCTCTGTTGGTCTTTGGTCCACCTCCCATACAAAGTTGCCCATGGTCCTATATCGCAAACTTCGAATTTAATGCAAATGAACGCATAAAGATTTTAAATCTCTCTGTCGGTAAAAAAAGTCTCATAAACCTCTCGCCGGACCATCGAGGGTTACATAAAGATACATATTTTTATATTGTGTAGGTAAAATTTATGTTGTTATTGCTTTTTATTTTCGGACAGTGGCCTGGCTCAGTCAGACTACAATGAAATGCACTTTATTGCGGTATGCGATCTCGGCTTTTTAGGGTTCCGTACCAAAATGGTAAAAAAGGAACCCTTATGGTGCGACTCTGTCTGTCTGTCTGTCTGTCTGTCTGTCTGTCTGTCTGTCTGTCTGTCTGTCTGTCTGTCCGTCTGTCACAGCCAGATATCTCAGGAACTACTGATGCTATCGATTTGAAATTTGGAATAGTGTTAAAAGTAGCTAACCCGAGCCTATTGGACATAAAAAATATCTTGTACCTTTTTTACTTTCTTTTTAAAAGGCTCCGTAATGGGACTTTGAAAATTGAAAGTAGGGCTATTATATTGAGTGGGGTATCAAATGAAAGGGCTTAATTTGTAGATTTAAACAACATTTTTATTTTTTTTCTTAAATAAGTAGTTTTTGATTTATACATTTTTATGTACCATTCCCCCCCTATTATCTCCGAAGTTACTGATCAGAAAAATGTGTCATAATTACTAATTATAAATATCAACCTGAATATTACAGGAAAAATAGAACGGTCTTGCTAACTTTAATACCTTTTTAGAAATTTACAAAACTTGAAATCCCTAGCGGCGAGTAGCAAAACTAAGCGATGGCATGTTTCACGCTAGGGGATTTCCAGGCAAAACTAGATGGCGCTAAAACACTAAACATTTAACGATGTTATAATTAAACAAAGAAACATAGTATAGTAACAATTAGTTCGTAAACAGCTAATAATAAATAAATTTAAATACTGTGTCACGTTTGCAAAGTTAAATAATTGTAAATAATATTATAATTATTTTACCAAGCTTATACATAGATGGCGTTGTAAATTCGGGGAACAGCTTTTTGTATGGAGAATGACAGTCCTCTTGATTTAATGGTCCTTGCTATTAAATAGAATCATTACACGTCAGGTTCTCAATATTAGAGGGAAAATATAACTGTTTTCCTAACTTGCACTGTTTTTTAGAAATTTGCAAAAATCATAACATATACTTATTTGCTTCTACTAAACAAATCGACATACAGTTTTTCTTGAACTATTCGCGTATCTACTTATGAGTTTGTACGGAACCCTCGGTGCGCGAGTCCGACTCGCACTTGACCGGTTTTTATTCAAAGTTACGATGATATTTCGTTTGTTTTTTAAAAAGAAATCACTGGTGTGGGGACATTGAACTGAAGAAATGCTCGGCTTCGTGCATATCATTACGAGTAAGTACCTATCCCAAGGTATCTTGTAGTATGTACAGTCAACATCATAAATATCTGTACGGATGGATGAAGTGACAAAAATTTCTAAAATGATAATTATAAGAGATAATTATAGGGGGTAGTAGCATAAGTACAGATATTTTTGTCACCCATATTTATGATGTTAACTGTACCCACCGTATGAGATTGTTTTGTAACGAGCATAATTTACACACTGACTCTCGCCTCTTTCCAAAGTAATCGGATCATACTGATCACTGATCACCTACGTATGGATTTATATTATACTAGCATGTACCCGCGGCTTCACCCGCATTGCTCCCGTTACTGGCCCAAGGGAACTATAAAATAAATAAATATAAGGGGACAATCTTACACAAATCGAACTAGCGACTATAAACATCTAAACATCCAAACATCTTCACAAACTATCGCATTTATAATATTAGTAGGATTTTTACGTAGGGGTATTAGTACCGGACAGCCCCATTGATCTCTCCAATAAAAGTCTCAAGTCTTATTTAATAGCTCCAGGCTGTCTAGCACAACTGCGGGCGTATGATGCTACGCTTTGTCGCGCGATAAATAAATGATAAAGCGCCCGTCACATACCTACTGACAAATAGTGTGTGAGACGGTTAGAGTGACGGATGCTTTATCATTTATGCCACACCTAGCCATAAAGTGGCTTTTTCCGCACGCTGCGCGTACGGAAAAAGTCCCTTTCTGGCCAAGTGTAGACATAAAATAATGTACACAACACGGGAGGTAATAAAGAAAGCCCTCGATCGCATATTTACGTCCCTCGCTTGCAGCTCGGGCCGCAAACATCTGCGATCTCGGTCTTTCTTTGTATTACCACCCTAGTTGTATAATATACTATTATTTATCGCACGACAAAGTGTGGCATGATAAGCTTATGGCCCCGACTTCGCTCGTCGCGCGACAAAGCATTGCCCTCGACTGTCACACGTCACACTATACATATTGAGTAGAAAAAGATAAAAATGCAACATTTGTCACACGACAAGGAGTTGCGTGTCTCAGTCCTAACCAAAAGGAGAGCTTACTATCCTGCACGCTGGTTTACCAGTCGCGGCTGCCACACTTTTTGCCATTGAGTCTTCCTCAACTTCAGACCGGTAGAAATTACGAGACCGAGCATGTCACCGCCAGGAAGACTGGCACATTACGCGTATTATGCCGGTTCCAGCCAATCGGCAATTACGCGCGTGTTACGAATGTGCCGTGCAACAGACAATTAATTTCGTAAATTAGCTGTCGATGTCGCTCAACTGTATAATAGGGTATGTAATCCGTTTTTAAGCCAAAATCGTAATAAGATGTTTGATTGTCCGTTTCATTACGGATATTGCGCGTGACAACGATGTTACATAGCGTTTAGGAACTGTACAAGTTTACGGATGGTAAATCGTTACACATCAACTAGAACAAGTATGTTGTAGTGCGAGTAGTGTATCTCCATCAGTTTTCAATCGTCACACACATCGATTGGGGCTCGGAACCTCGGAATATTTTTAATTATTTTATGTTTTTTATGTAAGGCTCAATAATTTATTTAAGTACCTAATGACTTCGTATTATTAGATTGTCCGATTAAAAAGTTAAATAATAAACCAAAGAACAAAAATAACGGATAATGTACCGGTATTTTTGTATGAAAAAAATACAGGTATCCGAGCTCTGTTGACGATGTTGTGTGTTTTCACATATTATAAGATAAATATTCTTTAGTTTAGAATGGCTCTGTTGTACTGATGTTTTCTCGTTTCCTGGCTTTCCCGGCAGGAATCACTCAATGCTGGCGGATCTTAGTCGATTACGTGGAAAATCGGTGTCTATTGTTAAGACTTCCGAATTTTTCGGATATTTACATTTCCGTTTCCTAAAATTTTCGTTAATCTGAGTAATCAAGCATACTTATTGCCAAAGATAATGATGTTAATGTTTATTATTTCATTGTAATTAACTCTTCGGAAATTGACTGATTTTTTATTATACTTGTATAACCTAACTGTAAGTGTTGTGTCTGAGTGTCGCACATAGTTTCGGTTTATTCTTGCTATACCTACTGTGGTGACTATACGTGAGATCCTGTAATTGGCGTCACTGTTTTCTATACAAACGTTCATACTGTTGTAAAGCTGTTGGTTCTCCTTAAATAAATAAATAAATCTAAAAGAGCGTCAATACTGGAAATCAACACGATATCAGCTAAAACAGGTAGGTATGGGCAGGAGTGGATTTAGCGTGTTAGTTACTAGTTAAGTACCTCCCGTATGAGTGGGTAGTTAATCCAGTTTAATGAATGAAAGCTAACAAGTCCATCATCGGGTCCAAGGCTCGTTGCCCAACGTCCACGATTAGCGACGTCGTGTCTCTGATGTTAAGATACAATTGTGGATCGAATGTTGCGAAACTGCTGTGTCAAGGTGGGTGTCAACGTTGAGGCCATGGAATACCCCAATCTATGTGTCGGTGTATAAATGCTTCTAGTCGGACAATGAAGTCAATAGGAATAGCTGAAAATAATTTTTCGCTGAAGAAGGCTCAGTCTAGTAACGGTCAGTGGTCCGTTTCACGAAGCCATTAGGTGCAATGCTGTGGGTCTAGTGAAAAGTCGCGCAAGTCACATATACGTATGTAAACTAGGTCCAAAAGATCGCAACTCTGTTGTAAGACTTGAGCTCTTTTGCTCTTAGGTCATTTATTGTGAAGTCACATGTACCTCACTAGACCACCAGAATTTTACAAGTCTAAACTTGCAACATTGATCAATCCAACCAATGTTGTTGTTGTTTTTTACCAATATTGAGATTAGACTTGTAAAATTGTTTATGCCACACCTGGCTATAAAGTGACTTTTTGCGCACGCTGCGCGTACGGGAAAAGCCGCTTTCTGTCCAAGCGTAGACATAAAATGATGTACACAACACGGGAGGTAATAAAGAAAGCCCTCGATCGCATATTTACGTCCCTCGCTTGCAGCTCGGGCCGCAAACTTCTGTGATCTCGGAATTTCTTTATATTACCACCCTAGTTATGTAATGTACTACTATACTCGTAGCTTCGTGCAACGAGCCGCTGATTGTTAGCCTATATGTAGATACTTACAATTATAGGTATGTCAATCATTTAATTAGTATTGCACTATTAAACATTAGAACAGAGTTCCTGTATCCTGTTCTGTTTTATCGTAAATCGGCTCTACCTAAGGCAGAATCTTAAACAACATATATAAAATAAAAATCTACAGATAATGAAGAAAACAAGGGATTCGATGAGGTTTTTCTTTTTTCGTTTATTGGAGTAGTTCAATAATAAAGCCACCTTCGAGATCACAAACTGAACCAATCATAAGTTAAGGTATCTAAGGTGAGTTTGCGCTAAGTGCTATTCGTATATCACTTGAATCATGTCGAAATTCGTCCTCAAAGATATGGTTAGAAATCATATGATAGGTATATTGGAAATGATGTTAAGTGACAATGAGGGTCGATTGCCAAAGCTCATGTAAAATCCTTCCTACTAAAATTATAGGTACTTAAATATGGAAATTTGTGTAGACGTTTGGATATTTGTTAGGTACTAGATAACCAGTGGTCGGATTAGGTAGTGCCATTTCGCGGAACTTCGGTGCGTAAGCTTAATATGGATGTACCTTTTAACCCCGGGATTTCATATGAAAAGTTTATTTTTGCGTCTACTTAAAATTTTGCAGAGTAAATATTATGTCAATAATATTTACTGTGAAAATATTCGAGTCCCGGAATCCCAAGTCTTATCCATGTTATGTTCAATGTTTAAGGTCATTCACCCGAAATAGCACTACCTAATCCGAACACTGTAAATAACGTAGCAACTAAAAATTGCCATACAAGCAAATCAAGTCCTGGATTGAAACATAGACTTTACATTCCGGCAAATGATTCCTCTGGGATAATAATAATAACGGGAATAAGACAGGCGAAGCTGCGGGAAAATGCTAGTAAACAATAACAAGTAGTTCGACTCAAGTAAGTACCCTATTTCCCTAGAGACCATACCTACTCCGCTTGCTCGGTCAATAGAAAAATACATTCAATTAAAGTTTTACGTTAACTTTAACTTAATAACACTTTAATTTAACGCCTCTAATAAACACCTCATTATTCACAAGCACAACGCATAACAATAATTGTTAAGTCTAATTATTAGACTTATTAAATGCAATCTAGCCAGCCAAAACTAGTTTTTACTGCATTGACTTAAGCTCCAAGTCAACACAATGAAGCTTTACAATGTCGTTAAAATGATAAATATCTCAATAGAAAAAAGTAGTATATGACAGACACTTAAACAAACTTACGACCTTTCAGCTGAGCAGTCACTGCAACTGTTTTATCGTTTCACGATTATGAACCTTAAATTCTTGGTATCAAAGCTGAAAATAGGGTGACAAAGATTAAGTCTAACGCAGACATGAGGTTCGCTCAGCGAACAAAGGTCGGTATTAGTGGATTAGTATCAATGACCTGTTAACAGCTGATAAACGCTGAAAGTACATTAATCGTCTGCTGACAAGCAAAAGTCACTAAAACTTCTGTCCCTGCTCTTCAAAAGGTCGTATCTAATTAGTAAATCAATACTGAGATACGAGCTCTGCTTTAAGTAGGTATTTGTTACTAAGGGCCGATACAGACAGACTGCAACCCAACTGCAACTCCCTACGATTTGTATGGGAACTGCATCACAACTGCACGCCGACGCGCCGTCGGCGCCGGCGGCGGTGTAGTGACTTTTGCTTGTCAGCAGACGATTTATTTATGTATTTCTACAAATACTCAATAAGTGAGTTATGTACAGTTGAGTAAGAAATATTTATACAAGTTTTCACATTTTCGCAAGAAAATTAAGTGAAAAATGCCCTTCGGCCACTTGGTCCGATCGGCTTGTCCGATTGATCGGACGATGTATTGATGTTTTTGTTCCTTTCGGTACAGTCAGTGTCGTTGTAAATTTGTAATCTTACCACGAGTGGCTCACTCCGCGATTTCGCCGCGCGCGGCTAGTACCAAATTTTGCCCTTCCGGAGGGGCTTAGCCAGCGACCAGAAAGAGCACGCGTTATGCGATAGAAAGAGACGGTCGGTTGCGGTGCATTTCGTCCGGTGGTCGGACCTGCACGTCAGTTAGAAAGAGAAACTTACGTACATACTTACCTACTTATTCCGTGATGTTATGCAAAATTGGAAATTTACAATAACATTTTCGAATTGTAATAAGAAACATGAGTCATTTTCAAAAAAAGATGTCCGTAGTTAGGGCTTTATTAAACAATGTGTTAACTTTTTCCTTTGTGTAACGAATGTTAACCATATAAATTGCATGTTAACTTTCGTTACACAAAGGAAAAAGATGAAGATATGTATATCAGGGCACCTTACAATATGTATTTATGGGTTGAAAGCTTAATAATAAAATATCCAAAATACATATTTTTTAAATTTCTATTTAAATTATAATCGCCATAGCAAAAGACATCAACGCGTGCGCAAGCTCTGTCATCCTCATACAAAGAGACAATACGAACCTCAATCTTTCAATGCATGTTTGTATGAAAGCTTGTTCTTGTATGGCAGCTATTATGATGGTAATTGGAAGCTGTGACTTCCGACAGCATGTCAAAATGTTGCAAACAGTCATTATGTCATTATGTAAAGTTTGATGACTTGTAGAAAACACGGGAGGTAATAAAGAAAGCCCTCGATCGCATATTTACGTCCCTCGCTTGCAGCTCGAGCCGCAAACATCTACTATCTCGGCCTTTGTTTTGCTCCCCTAGTTGTGTAATGTACCTACTATTTTATGGCCGCTGAAACAATGAACCTCTGTGACAACCATGTGTCTCTATTATTAAAATACTTCGGCGCAAATAAACAAGATAATGTTGAACATTTTGCAACAGGTAAGTATGGCAGCTGTGAGGAGTAAAGTGTGAGGTGTCTAACAAGTGCAAATGCAAATCATTTAACAATGGCCGATCAACGGGCTTGCGCCATGGCATCTGCGCATCTGCTGTGTAGTAAACAAATTGCACAACAGAATGCTACTCGGGGCTCGGAACCGGTATTTTGCAAAAACCCCGGAATAGCCCAATATTTTGAATTATTTTATGCTTTTTATGTAGGGTTCAATCATGTATAAAGGTGACGTTAAAATCATAAACCTACTCCCATAAGTATGTATTATATTAAAAAATCCTGTATCAAAATCAATTAATCTTAACAATTATACATTTAAATCTTAGCCCGAATGTGTAGATAAATAATCGGCGTTGCATGTCCCATCGATTCTAAATCGACGTAAATACCGTCAGTTTCCTAATAAAATAGGCCCTTTAGTGCGTTAGATGCATATTTGTTCCGTAAATAAATTGAGCGCATGTCACACACGCCTCGATCCGATCCTGCGCTGACCACGTGCATAGGTGCGCCGGCGCAGCGTCCGCGCCGACCGCACGGCGTCAATATTACATACTGCAAAGGCTGGCTTCCTCTACAGAAGCATTATTATGGATATAATTCAAATATCTCTCAGTCTAAGATAATGTTTTAATACAAAATATTGATTCAGTTCTCATCTGAGCGCCGCCACCGCCACATACGGATGATGTAAATGTTGGACTAAATAAACCTTAAATCGGTCCAAATATAATCTAAATTCGCAAATGCGTCTTTCCCTTATATAATCTCCTTACAATACTTAATTCAGTTGGATCCATCGATCAAAATTTTAACGGTTTTTGCCTTCATCTTGTGCGTGAAGCAGTGAAGTCGCATTGAAACATAAATCAGTAATAGGTATAAATCAACATCATCATTGTTATGTATGTATGCGTGTGGCCACTCCCAATAAACAGTCAGTGCGCTAACGGCAAGCTGTGGTTTCACTCGCTCCCACTCCTGTATTTATCAGTGGCGACGAGGATGGGATACGAACACGAACCCAGGCGTGCTCAGCACACACACACACAGCCAAGGACCTTAAAATAAATAGCCGGACGGAGGCTCGCCGGGCAGAGAACTGAAGCCATTTGTAATGCGCCGGCTGCTTGTACTTACGAGTCGCACGCACACATCAACTAGTTTTTTCCTATTGCGAGCAGCACACACAGATAGGTAGCCGGCCGATTAGACATGCTTCAGTTCTTTGTTATGTTAGTGATGCTCTGTCCGGCTATTTATTTGAAGGTCCTTGCATACAGCACAGTTTTTCGTGGGGTGAACCCGAACTTTAAAGTGGTATGCCTAGACATACCACTTTAAAGTTCGGGTTCACCCCCCACAAATACTTGTACGAAGAACTCGAGAATCTCAGAATCGCATTTTTAGAAATAAACAGATTTCCTACATAAAATAAATAATCGTTTAGCACAAATCCTTGAGGTTCAACATACGAGGGTCAATTGCGAGGGGAAATAGTAACGAAATGTTTTATCAGTTTCGTTACTATTTTCCCTATATTTAATTTGGGCGTAACGAAACTGAGATTCAAAATTTGTACGGAAATTTTGGAGATTATGTACAGCTTTTTTTTTATTTCGCATATAGTGCTCATGATTCTAAGTAAAATGGTATATAAGACACACCATGATCAGACAAAAAAGTAAAAGGTACATTTTTTCTGCAATTGACCCACGAGTGAAACAAATACTCCTCATATTGAGAATTTGGCGCTTTGACTAATACTCCATCTCATTCATTAAACTATGTAGTTGGCTAATACCCGTTTATTAACACATGTGGAGCATGTTACATACCTCGTGGACACATGGGCCTGTACCCAACCGGACGCGAGTGTGCCGCGTAGCCTACATACCGTCAATATGCAATCAATTTGACGGCATTTTGGCGTGATTACCGGCCATTACGTGCTCTGACCTTGGTCTGTTATATAATCCTATAATTAACAGGTTTATATGATCACCTACATATAGGTATCGTATGACAGACCCTTCTCATAGGATTATTTTCTTGGCTCTATGAGATAGCAATGGGTTTTCAGACCAAAATGTTTCGTTAAACAACCAACTTAATGTAGCTTGACTCCGTATACTGTTTGTTTACTTTAAATCTTATTATGTTATGTTATGTTATCCACGGTTTATTACTTTTCTGTTATACGAAACGGCCAAGCCACATATGTTGACTAATAGAGTTTGTGAAGTTAGGCCTTGTAGTAGAGTTAGGGCGTGTAGAGTTAGAAGCTTAGCTCTACATGAGATCTGATAACTTTTTGACAGTGCGAGTCATTTGGTCTCGTCGTGGCAACATTTTACATGAAAATGTTTTTAGGATTCCGTACCTCAAAAGGAAAAAATGGAACCCTTATAAGATCACTTTGTTGTCCGTCTGACCGTCCGTCTGTCTGTCTGTCTATTTGTCTGTCTTTCCGTCTGTCAAGACCTTTTATCTCGGGAACGCGAGTATCGGGAACGCGAGTATCGGGAACACGAGTATCGGCAACGCGAGTATCGAGTTGAAAATAAAATCATATACTCAGATTTACGGTCACTTGAAGCTGTGAAAACATCGTTTATGCCGCAATAAACGTAAATCTCGACACTCTCAAGGAGAACAAAATTCAAAGGGTATTTCCGTTGAACTACAACTATGAAATTTGGCAAGTAGTCTTATGCTAGATAGAAGTATGAGGAAAAATCGGAAAACTATACATTTTTAATTAAATAAAAAAAAATAGACTTTACTAAGGGAACCAAAATTCATAGGGTACTTTAATTATTTGTACCTACAAATTTGTACGGAACCCTCGGTGGGCGAGTCCGACTCGCACTTGTCCGGTTTTTTAATACATATTTAGGTATTCTAGTTAGTTCTTTTGGCCGGTCCCTGCCCTTTGATCTATTAACTAGCCTGTCGATGGTGATTTAAATCTTGAATCTAGGTATGTAATCGTTGCAATGTTCTTGTGCATTGAGAACGAACAGTGATATAGATTTAGGTACTAGCAGCACCGTTTAAAATGTGTACGTTATTCATTGACTGATTCAACAATTAATAAGTTTAGGGACAAAATAGCAACCCAAGATATTACGCATACTTACCGTTTCGAACCCTTTATCAATATTTATCAAGAACAGATAGCCAAGAAACAGATGCTGCCGCCTATCTCGTGCCAAAACCGGCTTTCTAACCGCTCGGGAACCCAACGCAAACTGCACTTACTAAGTAACCACTCAAATGATAGTAATTTATAAACATTCAGTTTATATCTATTAGGAAAGGAAAACAGTAGATTAACCAATCAGCTCAGGTTTATTTTTCATCAGGCTCAGTATATGAATTTGGCGCCCCCTAAAACTGCCACCTGGGGCAGGTGCCCCAGTTTGGCCCCTACATAGGTCCGGCTATGTAGGGGCCAAACTGGGGCACCTGCCCCAGGTGGCAGTTTTAGGGGGCGCCAAATTCATATACTTTTGTAAGATTTTTTTAAATAATTTATCTCCGCGCCGGACAAGAGGGGGCGACGCATCAAATTTATGCCCTTAAAAATCGTAGATTCGGAGCTGTTTTTCATAACCTATTTTGTGTCTCATGGCTGGGCAAAGGTACCAACACAACAGCGGCGTGGCGTTGAAGAAATCCTTGGGCAAGCCAGAGCAGTTTTGGCTTCAATTTTCGTTAAGAGCTCTAGAATTAAGTGCTGAACTGGCTAATATTAGGTAAGCCGATGGGAATCGAGTTATATGGACACGCTACGCCACTGCAACACAATGCTCTACATTCGACCGCAGATAGAGATGGCGAACAGCATCCGAGACAAACTGTTCCAAAATGGTTCCAAAGAAATTTGACTCTGACAGTACTTACAAAGCTTTAGTGGCTGTTGCAAAAATCGATCAGCGTGGGGGTTTGTGGTGTCCTCGGATCACCTCGGAAGTTTCGCTGATTGCTCAAAGTGAGCAACGGACCAGCGGGAGAGGTTGAATCGGATCAACCTGTCCTTATCTAGAGTGTGTAAATCGAACTAATGCGAGTTTTAGAAAATATGTTACAACAAAAATAATAATAAAAAACATGAATAAACTAAAAATTACAAACAAAGAAAAGAAGGAACTTAAATATTTTTTGGCAATGGGTCTCAGCGAATGCTGGCTTTAGCTGCCGGTTCGCTAAAACCTAGCCAAGCTAAGAAGACTCCGACAAGAAACTTAGCTGAGCCCGATCATGTCGGGGAGGGAAGATTCCAAAGAAATGACCGCGGCCCTCAGTAATAAGTAAACCTGTGCCAGGAGCTGGTCCAAAGCCTCCCATCTTCGTTTCCACTCCTCTCTATCTTAAGCAATGTCCCGCCCCGACGAATGCATTCAGGTTATCCCGCTATCTCGTCCTCGGTCTTGGCATATTATGTGCTAGCTTTATTTGGTAAGAATAAAATTTATTTGTAACATCACACTCATACACATTATAAATGTGAAAGTTTAAATTGTTGTTACTTAATAACGCATACAACTGAATGGATTGAGCTGAAATTCGGCATACAAGTAGACCAAGTCCTGGATTGTAACATAGGATATGAGTAGAGCATGCAGTACCGGAAAATTTTAGCATGGCAGTACCGGGATATAAATCCTCCTATTTGAGGATGATATATAGGAGGATTTAATATCCCGGCAAAGAGTTTCCTTGGGATAATAACGGGAACAATGCAAGCGAAGCCGCGGGTAAATTCTAGTCTTAAATTACAACAAAGTCTAAATAAAGTTTATATATATAGATAAAACAATTCCTCCCTGTCTCTCCAGCTTGCTAGCTTTTGTCCACCATTCGTCTGCGTAGAATAAGATAACCGAATTCGATTAACTGCTCCTTACACGCAGGGTCTACTGTATTGTAAGCACTGCGGCAGAGCAGAACCCGTCTCCGCTGCGATTACACAACCGTCGAAAGTGAAATCCGAGATAATGTCGCGCATCCACACGCGACGCTTCTGTTTACACGTGTCGCTGTGACCCGTGACTTATCGGAGTGGTGGATCTGTAGTTGGATTCTGTTGTTCTAGATATAAAAGAACTCTCAAAATTTGACTTTGGAAACTGTGTCAGATATGCTGTCTTAGTGCTGAAATACATTCTAACTTAATATTATGAATACGATAGTATCTGTTTGTATTGCACAAGATTCAAATTTAAAAAAATCAGAATAAATTTATTGACACAACATGACACTGTGACACTTTATTAAAAATAGAAAATTATGACTAAATATATATTGTAAGTTAAAAAAAAACACAAAAAGTAGGAGCATGTTGGTCAAAGGCACTAAACTCAGCATGGTGCTGGCCTAGGTCCAGCGCTGATTTTCAGTTTGGCCCCTTTATGAGGGTGAGGGTGTCGGTGGTAACATTTATAAAAAGTGCAAGCTAGTAGTGCAAGATAAGACAAAGTACAGTACGAGGTTGCAAAATAGAGGTATGCGGACTTATCGCTTTAAGGGATCTCTTCCAATTAACCTCTGAGCAGTTGAATGATGAGACAAGAAAGTTAGACTAATTCTGTCTGTTACCTTTTCACGCTTATATCTGCCGATGAACCGTCTAACTATTGAACTCATTTGGCACAAAAGAATCTTGAAGCCTAGGAAAGAATATATTTATGCTACTTTATTTTTTGCAATCCACTCCCGTTTCACCATTCAGGGGGTGAAATGAAACTATACGATTGTTCATTATTTTTCAAATTTTCAATATGATTT
Organism: Eudemis profundana; assembly: GCA_947034925.1. NCBI lineage: Eukaryota > Metazoa > Arthropoda > Insecta > Lepidoptera > Tortricidae > Eudemis > Eudemis profundana. The sequence continues at coordinate 24,795,417 of OX344799.1, read as the reverse complement.
TCACGCGAGCGAAGCCAGTTTATCAAACTTTGAACACTGACTGTATTTTCTGAAGGAACCCTAATCTACGATTACATGCCCAAACTGCCCAAACAACCGCGCGTAACATTATTTTTTTTTGCCAAATCATGTAATGCCAAGTGACTTACGTTACTCGGTATGACATTTCCATTCATAATTTGCGAAATACCGAATAACTTTACAAATTCTGTAAAATTATCTTTGTTCACGTTGTGTTATTACAAATTACGGCAAAGTGCTCGTTCGTTCGCATTTATCGGATTCTGCTAGGTTGCTATTTGAATTTATAAATTTGCTAAAGGTTTACTTGCATTGCTTGATTATAAACCAGTAAGCTATATCTTTGGTCTCACAGTCGCTTACCATAAGGCGCTACTTAGTTCAAGCTCAGGCCATCGAAAATTTAAAAAAAACACTCATCGCTCGTTATCGATAATAGCTGTCAACCGTTTCATTCAAGTAGGTAGGTAATCATCCTACAGATACTTATTCTGTACATATCGATACCTTTAGACTCAAAGGGCGTTAAACGTCATTGATGAGGATAAAAGTATATCTAGGCTTTTATGCCCCTACGCTTTTGTTCTCAATGGCATTTACGCCCTTTGAGCTTTCGATATATCATTTGTCTAGACATCGATTCTAACGCATTGAGGCACTGACACAAAAACCGTTCACAGCTGTACCTACCTAACCATGATTTAGAATGTAATTAACAAACAATTGGTTCTGATAGTTTCTTAATCCTTCGTCGGGCACAAGGCTTCGACACAATGCTTGCCCACGGCTCTGCCTACGATCATTTGTTCCATGATTGTTGAATTAAGTACTAACAGTTAGATACTAAGGAGTTCTTAAGATACAGCGTGAGTTATCTCAGTATTTAACTACTTTTAAGGCCACACAAGTGCATCTAAGTAACTAATCAACCGACAATTCATCATCAACATCATTCTGAATTATCTTTCAGACATAATTATAGTCATAATAGGTACCTACTCAATTAAACTGGGTTAGGTCAGGCACGGTTTGGTTTTTAGAAAATATTATGAAACCAGCTTGCAGCACTCTGTGATAAGATGTATTTTAACAGTAAGTAGCAGTCGAAATGCGATTTAGACATAATTATTATAATATACAAGACCAACAATTTTTAACTACCAACTTAATAGACGCGCTCACTAAAGTATTGTCTTTGGACTTAACAGGTCCTTACTAATTCGATCAATTATCCACCAGACATCGATTAACTAAACCTAACCTTCAATAGCAGCTAAAAAAGACAAACAAACCGTTTCATCAGCCAGACGGCTGAAACCCGCAGTTTCGCAACTATTAATTAACTGCGCAAGTGACATTGCCCGCGCACTCTTGACAATGAAACGCGGCGTGACGCGCCCGCGCCGGCTGTCACGCGCCGGCGCCGGTACCTCCATTTGTAATGGAGTGAATATCAGAGCAGAGCATTCAAACTAATGTATTTAAAGTATAAGCTTTATGCGATCTTGGGTCGATTTAAGGTGTTTTTCCAGCGTTTTTTTTTTTTATTTCATTAGTGTCACTCGCTTTTTGCTGCGACGGACTACAAGTGATAGTCATCACTTGTAGTCCGTCGCAGCTTTGATTAAATCATGTGCAGCCTCGATACCACCTATCATTTATGCTTTATAATAAAAGTTAGTTGTGATGACTGATCATCACCGTCACCGGTTGTTGCTATATTTGCTGGAACATTGATGAAAAAACCGCCTCGGTCGAAAGGCTTTGAAATGGACCCTCTTGTATATTTTCGGTCAATCTCTACAATAATCGTATCATTCATTATTTTTAACCTACTTAACAAAGGAGGCAACTTCTTTAATTGCAAGGGACGACGATCAGATGGATCGAGTTACGGGGATATTTTTTAAATTAATCCTATAAAAATATGACTCCGGGTTAATACAATATTTTTTATGAGAAATTACTTTATTTACTTACTCTATGTACAGTCAGCGTCATATACTTAGTCTGTAGCATCAAAGTGCCATACATATCGTAACACGTATTTTTACTATAGGCACAAAAACGTGTTACAATTTATGCTGACTGTACAACATCGTCATCGTTCGACAGCAGTAAACAAATAACAAAAGATTTTATCAAGCAGCTAATTTATTATTATTTTCTTGGACATGTTTCCTTAAAACACTTGGCATTTAAAAGCTTTGTTAGCTTTGCGTTGATGAAATGAAACTGTGAAAAAAAAATCACATCGTGACTTTGCCGCGAAAATGTTGTGACATTTGTGACACACCGCCGCGCAATGCTGTCTCTGGTTAACCTTTACTTTGTTTTCCATTTTTATTATTTTTTCCGGGACCCGACTTTTTATTATCATCAAGTAGATATTTTTATTGAGGAAAAGTTTAAAGTAGAATTCTCGTAAAGCGGCACCAAATGGCATTATTTATTAAGAATTGTATACATTAGGCAAGTATCAATGTGAAACATTCGGGAGTTTGTACGAAATTGCAGTGGTATCCTTAAATTTGCCTTACCTAGGTCGGTGACGTGACGTGCAGGCGTCTATTGAATGCTACTCCCACCGATTTGCCTATTTTAAGGCATTTTACCATCTTATTCTACTGCCTTTAGGGAAAAAGTAAGCCAACTGTTCTGCGGATTGCCTGTGGATAAATTAATAGCATACCAATGATAGGTGGGATACATAATGATAGTAAGAAAAGGAGAAAGGAAGTAAAACGTATCTGGCGGCCACAACAAAGAAATTATTACGATAGCCGAACCGTGTCTGACAGCTTCTGAGTCATTTCGCAGGCTGATTATAAAAACTCAGATACAAATCCATTCATCGATTAAAAATAAAGTATATAATGCTCACAAAGTGTGCCAACCAGATTATTTCAATGTTTGGTCACGGGCCAGATACCAGACGATATTACTGCTAAAGACCTGCGCAACTATCCAATACGCAAGTTTCTATTTCACGAGTCAACGGTTTTGATGGAGAAAGCACTAGAGTGTTCTGCGTTTAGTTTCTGCAGATACCTATCTAGAGCACCTCGAGAATGCAAACAAAAAGTTCTCATAAGCATGATGTAACAGTATTTCTACAATAAACAACCCAATTTGCAGCTTTCTTTGAGTTAATTACGAGTCCATAAAATAAATACCTGCTCGCCGCGCCCTGGAGCATTGGCGCAACACAGTAACACCTCGCACCTCTTTCGACCGAGATAAAAACGTAATATGACAGCTTGAGGACCGAACACGCATACGTCCTTATGATTACCTAATACTGCAGAAATCTTGCCCGTAGGCTGTAGCCCAACAACTTGGGCAATTCATAAATACAAGATTTTCAACTTTAACAAGCCACTGATAAGACTGTCCTCGGGTTTCCCGACACCAAATGTATCATGGCAGCTGTCCGTCACCTGCTGGCCTACATGGGTTTATGTTTCTTCATGTATGGACAGAGTACGTAATTCCCGCGTGGCACCCGTTGACATTTCGGTTGATTATTTTGTTGTGGTTAAGTAACCGCTTTTTATGAGAGTAATGATCGGTTATTCAATGGGCCGGTCGTGGCCCGTATAAGGGCGGATGACATGAGTCAGCTCGTTTGTTGTTGCCTGCAGAAGCCGGACAGTGAGAGCATTTTAAATAGCATTTACAAAACACAGTACCGATAATTGATTTATTTGAAGCGGCTCGGTGACACAGAATATGTCATCGACCCGCTTACGGGTCAGATGTTTAGATCTCTAGTAGTTTTTGACATTCTTAGGTGCATTATACAATACTTTAGTTTTTGAACATTAAAGAAGTTATCTATGACCCTATGATGTGAATGTTACATTGATACTTTGCCAAGTTTCTCACGCCGGTTGTTCTCAGGTCAGGGGTTTATTTTTCCGAATCGGTAGTAGACTTTGATACTTATATACCTAGTAGGTATACATTACAATGTTCCATAAATAGTACACGTTACAATCACTAATTCGAAGAATATCGACTTCGACTTTAAAATACCTGTCTGGTTTATTTTCAGTAGAACGCAATCAGTTCATCATAATAAATGTAGGTTATAGGCTAGTTTTTCGCAACTCTATGTGTAAAAATATCCATATTTTGTGTCATAGTCATATGTAGTTTCTTGTGTTGAAACACGTCGTCCCTTGTTCCAGGTGGTGTTTGTTGCTGGCGCTGCTGGCGCTGTCTGCACGTGCGCTTGCCGAAGAGGAGGACAACGTGCCCGACATGGGCGTCGAGGACGAGGACGAGGAACTCGCTTTGGACCAAGAGGTACCATATTTGCACCCTCATACAGCCAGTATGCCAAAGTTACCTAAAGACAGACAAGTAGTCAAGCGAGCGCGCGATACTTATTCAAGGTCGAGCCGCAGACAATGCGGTCCGTACTGAAGCATTCTTACGCGTTCTTAAAACTTTGCTTGTAGAGTCTGTGCGGAAAGAGAATAGGCGTGGCAAAAAACGGAACTAACCTAACCAGTATGGCAAATAAGGCAAATACGGTAGAAAAGCATTACAGCGCCCCCAAATCTAAATCCTATTCTCTTTCCGCACAGACTCTAGTGCGTTAGTTCAAGGCGCGCACACGCGCATATACAAGCGCGCGATGTACGTTTTATATAAAAAAAATATTGCTAGGTATTATACTCATATCATAATTAGGGGACGATCTTTGACAAACTGACCTAGTCCTAAACAAGGCTCAATACTTGTACTGTTAAGCCCTACAAGCCAAAATCTCGACATCGACATTCTAAACAGTTGGCGACTCTGGTTTTAATGTCAAAGTAGATACCATTGATTTCCGTAAATTTGTGATTTGTCGTCGCTGTCGCTTCTCATCACTTACTTAGTTGGTTAGGTTCGCGTCCACGTCTTCTGCCATTATTGTCATCAACTAGGTACATATCAACAGAGAAGGACCGTTCCGCCGGTTCCAATGTGAAACCTCTGCCCCTGGAAGAACCATCGTAAGAAACTCGGGAGGTCTATTTTTTCTAAATCAGTCATACAATATCATATTCTCTCATCATAATTTAATGACTAGGTACTGCACACTTTTCTTTTTTTGCACAGTACATAGTTAAAAAATAATTATTACTCATGCAGGAGGTTATCATTCCCAAATATCCCTGTCCATGACATAGTCGTTTATTTTGAGGAAGCCCAAGCAATTAGTTTTTCTTTTACAGCAATAACGAGCTCCTGGTATTGTCCATACCAAAAATACCGGGACTGCTGTCAAATAATGGAAGCTTTAATGGGGACGTAGACGGATGGTTTCCCTTTTCTATGTAGTAATGATTATACTTATTTTCCAACCTATTTTTATCGAAGTAGCTTCAGTCGTTTCTGGTCGTTTTGTTCAGTCACGATTAACGATATCCTTAGTTAACCACAAAATACCACTTAATCTTACTGTAAGATAACATTTTGTAACGGGCATCGCATCCTTGAGCTCATTATCACTTAAATGCATCATGCGACTAATTTCCTCAATTAAATCTGAAACAAACGTTAAATAAACACATCACAAAAAGGAAGTCCTGCCGTCTCCAAGACAAGATATAACTCCACTGATAGGATCTCCCGCAGCTTCACTGCGCATCGCACTTTTAGTTCGGATCTATAATGCACTAAATTGGAACTGATATCGGCTCCAATTTCAACCTTAACTAGTCATAGCCAAGTGCAAAATGACCCGAGCTGTCTGGGGCAAACTGTAATGGTACTCTTTAGTTTTTAGAAGCGATATATTGCACCACAAACGACAGGTGCGTTTGAGCTTTCAGATGTGAACTGATAGCGACAATCCAACTCAAGCGTCGTAGTCTTTACCCCATTGGAATAAAGCCTGATTTTGCGTGATCTGTACCCCATACATACGGTGGTTTTAACTTTCGATTGCTGTATCGAAGGCGCCCATCGAATAAAAGGAAGAGTTTGTACGAAACCAATTAAACGCTAATGGGTTGTTTGTTACGTGATTTGCAAGATATGATGTGCTTACGGTAGTCAATAGCTCTCAAAGATAGTCAGGAAATACAGCGTTTCTAAGCATTATTGGAACGATTGGAACTAAGCATTGCTTATTGTTTACCTATAATGTTTGTTGACACTTTTTATGCTGATCAAGCAATCAATCCGATTTAATTAAGATTAGAAAAGGGTGGGTACTTTAGTTACTTATGAATCTTTCCCGTTCACGGGACAATGGTGTCCCCGACCTTTGGAAGGCGTGCGCGGAGCCGAAGCCAATGCGTAGAGGCCCTTTCGACAATTTAATGAAAGGCAAAGTGTACACCACAATCTTATTATTATTAGTTTCTATTACTGAAATTACTTTCCTGAAATTCTTCGTTACATATAAATGTTGTTTTTCTTAGAAATGTTTGCTAGTTTTATATTTTATTCATGAAATGCCTATTCGGATAATTTGTTAAAACTTTTGAGGTCCCTACATCTAGAAATATTAATAGCAAACAGTTATCCCGCAAATTGGAACGGTAGTGACCAGTACCTCTAGCACAACTGTGACACGCGACTCTTTGTCGCGCGACAAATGCTACCTATCTCTTTCCACTCAATATAGTGTGACAGTGACAGGTGATGATCTGTCGCGCGAGAAACGAAGTCGCGGCCAGTTATGCTAGACGTACTGTTATTTAAACGCATATCATATACTTACTGCGGTGCGGTATAGTTTACATGGACGTGTTCAATAGCACCGAGGCATTAAACAAATTATCCGTTTTCCCGACAAATAGGTAAATCGTGACCGAAATCGAACGGCACCAGTGCTATATTTTTCTTTTCGTTCAACGCCCGCAAGGTGAAAGTCGAAAGCAAGTGATTATTTTTTAATCATCCTTTTTCAATCGATTTCTGAACGCGAAAGTGCCGCGATGTTGACAGTTTTTGGCTGGAAAGCGTTGGTCAAATTTGTGTGTGCTAGAGCGTAGCAACATGGGTCAGTGAACAAAACTGACCATTTTGTGACCGCAGTTTTTTCTACCTCGGTAATCTTTGAGTCGCAGTTTTCTTTAACGATTTTACTTTTTTAAGATGCAGATAAATATAGAAAGTAAATATATGATTAAATACTTTCAGTAAATATTAATAAGCGTTCATTACTTAATACGAAAAAAAAAGTTGCTTCTATCCAAACTATTGTATCCTTCTGTATTTCGCAAATGCATGGTTTACAACGAATTACTTATGAATATTGTAGCTCAGTATGAAATGAACTCGATAACAGATACCCACATGCACAGATTACAATATCAAAAACATAAAATTATATCGCAACAAAACCAGATTAAGTCCTTCGACACGAATGTACACATATTTATACAACATAGCTTAGTAACTAACCGTCAAATACAGGATATGCGAGTAAATAAAAGATTTACGCGGCCGTATGATCCAGTTGTTACGTAAGTTTGCGCAAGCGCGTGAGAAAAGCGACGCGTGTAGCATTCCGTAATATGACCGTTGCACGTTGTTTACTTACGGTGTACCTAATGAAATTAGCTTAGAATTTAACTAATGATACTTTGTTCGGGGGTTGACGAAACTATTTAGCAATTTTTACGATGTTAGTTCTTAAGTTGGGCGTGTAAAATTGATACAATTTTAAGTAAGATCGCCTAAATATAATAAACAAATCTACCTTTTGGACAGGAACAAGATAGTTTGGACATCTTTTACCAGTTTTTTGGTCATAAATTAAATTAAAAATCATTTATTTCGCACTCTGTATTCATAAGTTGTTAGTAACAATATTATACTTAAAGCTAGGGTTAGAAACAAATTAATACTTATTACCTAGCTAAAAACGCTACACGCTAAACGCGTTAATCATTGCTATATTTACGATATCGAGCAAAAACCGGTTATGGACAAAAAGTTTTTTGAGGTTGTAATTTTAGTTAAGAAAGTTATTATCTACGTAAGAAAGATATTGAAAGAGGGATAGACTGTGGTGATAATCGTGCCTTTATTCGATCGCCGCTTGCAACTCTTGACGCAATCTTGGACGGACTGGGGTCAAAGGACCAACAATATGGGATTACGTCCACTTTCTCATGTAGCTATGATTTTCCAACAGTTTAGCCAAAGTATACCTAAAGACAGATAAGTACTTAGTCAAACTTCTGCCGTTTAGGAGCGCGCGATAAAGGTGGTTATGGTATGATGATACGGTATAGTGGGCACTATACCGTATCATCATACCATGACCGTACTATGAACGTATCAGACACGGTAAGTATGACAAATGCTAGTCGGTGACGAAACATGCTAGTGGGTATAGTCTCATGCTTTTCAATACATAGAATATTTATTTTGCCTGACACGTTCATAGTACGGACGGTCATGGTATGATACGGTGTTGTGGCCAGAGACCTTAAGTATTCAAGGTCGAGGCATAGACAGTGCAATTCATACTTGAGCTATCGAGGTGGACCGGGACAAGGCGACCTGGTTCGACCCCAGGCGCCCTGGCACCCACCCAGTCCAATTCACTCGGGGTGGTCCGGCTAGCGACCTGGTTCGACCCCTGGGAACGCCACGGCCGACCACCCGGTCATATTAACCATACGTTTTTTTTTACTTTAATTTAGAAGTTTGATTTTTTCACATGTTCAAGGGACCATAGATCTGAGTATATGGTTTTATTTTCAACTCAATATCTCCACGCGTTCCCGAGATAACGGGTCTTGACAGATGGAGAGACAGACGGACAACAAAGTGATATTATACGGGTTCCGTTTTTCCTTTTGAGAGACGGAACCCTAAAAACCGCGAATCGTATTTCACTCAGTCTCTAAGCTTTTTTACCAAGCGAATGAATAAATTCTCTATTTCAATTCAATACCTAAGTACCAAGCTTATACATTTTATAATGTAAGCATCAAAAGCTGTGATGACCTATTGAAACAGTTCTGTTACACAACGGTGGAACTTTGATTATGTTTTGAATAATCAACACACTCCTTTTGTGATGCTAATGAGTATTTATAATAACCTCTTACAATTTCTGAACGCGTAAAGGACTATATCCAATATCAAGGCGGCATGTTAAATAACCCAGTTATTTGGTAGGTACACGGGGGAATTATATAATGTTTGTAATAAGTAATTATAATAATCCACCAAGCTGAACACCGCTGCGCAATGCAGAGATATGTATCCAAATATAGTCAACCAAACAAGGAAAGTTAATGATTTTAATTACTCTTGCTTCATAGAGCCTTATAGGGAACGTGCACGAACTATAGGTGGCAGCACTAAACGACAAAAGAGACACGGGCGGACAATCGATTTGTTAGGTGGCCTTCCCGAACTCATTAGTTCTTCGAAGTAGATTTTCCGTTCGCATTTTTCCCCGATCGGTAAAATCCCTATGCACCATAATATACTTTTCGTTTTTTAGTCAGCAAGTACACTTTCCGTTCGCATTGTTCCCCGATCGGTAATCTATACTTCTTATTATAACGTAATATAAGATATGTATAGCTCTCAAAGACCTTATTAATTAAACCTACCTTAAAGCCGCTACAGACTGACTGCATTCTAACCGAAACATGTATGGGAACTCCGACTGCACGTTTTCTATACAAAATGCAGTTGGGTTGTAGTCCGTCTGTATCGGCCCTTAATCTATTGGTACCTAAACTATTTTTACAAATATAAAGTGACTGCCCCTGGATATCGGTAAGTATATAGTGAAAAAAGACGATAGTAAAATATGCTCATAGAAAAAAAGGAAAGCGGTGAAATAAAGGATCAGAGAACTATAAGACTGTAAAAAAATCTTTCGGGGAAAAATGCGAACGGAAAATTTACTTCGAAGAAACAATGAGTTCGGGAAGTCCACCTAACAAATCGGACAATCAAGGAAACTATCGCCCCTGTCAAATCAAGCTGTCAATGTCAATGATAATATGTAAGTGCCAATGACAAATACAGTAAGTAGTAGAGAGCTACACTGACGTTAATCGTCCTTCAACGCGATAAATTAACGTTGTTAGGGCATTTCTCCAGAAATATGTCTGCGGTCACCTCATTCATCTGGCCCTTTTTCATACTAAATGTATGGAGACAGATGAATGAGTCGCAGACATATTAACGGCATTTTCGTCAATGTGGCCCCAGCATGAGAGGGCATGAGAGGGAGGGAGCATGAGAGCACCTTCGTCGTGCACGTTCCCACACTAGCGATTTGCGAGCGAGCTGCGGGCGAGCCGCGGTCGAGCTTCCAGACAATACAAATGTCACTCGCGGCGAACTCGCTGCGCGCAAATCGCCAGTGTCATAAGGCCCTTATATACACGGGTATTTGCCGTTAGGTTGACAGGCATTTAATCTTATTTTAAAATCGTTGCCAATTTTTTTGCACTGTAACCGTTTTGAGAGTTTTTATGTCGTTTCACGCCGACAAAATGTATCAAGCTATATAATAAGACACATTTCATACATAATTGATGCCGTGGAAGCGAATCTTAATGTTTCTATACATGTATATTTATTCCTGTAATACTTAAGATGTCTGAAACGAAAAACTGGTGAGTTTGTTCTGGCGCTTCTTCTCACCAGAAGGTCTTCTCACCAAAAGAAGAGAAAGGAGTAATCAGACATGTAAAAGAGCCCTTGAAGGCCTAGTAGCAGATATAAATTGATTTATTGTTTTTCCTTTTTTTTATCGAAAACCGTCCGATTCGAATCACTTTAAGGAAGGAAACTTGTCAGACGATGTGTCGCATACAAACCAGTGATATAATTGTCGTTCCGCACAAGCGCGCATTATGCGGCGCGCTTGTAATATTATCGAACAATTTGCTCGCAGATAATTTATTATACGAATTATATAAGCGTGTGCTGTGTTGCTACGTTACTAAGGAACGTTGACTTAAATTACCACGGGCGGTAATAAAGAAAGTCTCACACACATTCTTTGTTTTACCGCCCTAGCTAAGTAATGTACTATAACAATCGTCCTTATTGACTAACGGCAAAGTGGTACCTATTGCCATCAACGTCACATATAAATCTTAGAGCACTCGTAGATGCTTCCTAATCTAACAGAAAATTGAACTACCCTTCGATCAAAAATTTCTTTGAAAAAGGTGCAACAATACCTAAGTGTAGGTGTAGAAAAACTCGTCCTCTATATGGAATATAAATTTCATTGTCAGTGAAAATGGACCGAGTTACAAAAGCAACTAATAAACCAATCGTTAATTGAAGTCGTCAATGTAATTTTCGTTCACAATTCCCAATAGTTAGTTAAAAGTTGCGCGGTTTTTTGTGCAATTGCAGGAAATATTGGCTCACACGATTACTAAGAATTGGACATTATAAAATTTGTCTTTTATACGTTTCGAAAGGAATTGCGTTTCGTGTTAATTCATTGTAGGGTAAGTGCTCCAGTGAATGAACAAATCCAGTGAACGAACAAAATGCATGTTTTTGTCGTAAAATAAGATTTCTGTACCTTTTTACCAGGCATGATATTTTTTTTTCAGTTAGCAACATTATTTGACAAGTCCTGGTAGCACTTACTTCAACTCATACGCATCAGTGTCAAAATAGCGGCGATGTAAAGTGGGCATGCGGTTGCTGTTCGTTTTTTATATGGAGGTGTAATAAGGGTTAAGGCAAACTACGTTGTGTTTAATGTGTTACTGCGTGTGTCCCGTGCGTCTGCCTTGTACAGTGCGTGTTTTTTAAGCCGTAAGGACATGTTCGTGCTATTAATGTATAGTTTAATGTGATTTATTTTCAAATAGTGGCTTTTAATCCAGTGTTCTATAACTAGAAATCAAAATGGCTTAAATCCAATGAACGAACGGGGGGGTTCATTCACTGGAATCGCGTGATTTATTGTTTGTTCAATATTTCGTTATCAGTAGTAGTTATAAGATTTGGTTTTCTATGACTTTGATAGAAATGTGCTGTCTGACAAAAGGCCAGTGTTCGAACAAAACTTTAAATATTCAATTTCTAACAGTTTATTCAACTTTTAACAGTTTATTCACTGGTCCGAGTTTTCCAGTGAATGAACTACCGCAATGACAGATAGTTCAATAATTAGTTTCCAAAAACCAGTGAATGAACTACAACATTTATTGTATTTTTCTTGTTTTAGAACATGGAAACTTCAAAAAAATCATACAAAAGATTCCAATATGACCAAGAATCTTTTTGTATTTTTACACCAAAATAAAGCATTATTTTCAAGATAGTTCATTCATTGGTTTCATTTGTTCATTTACTAGAATTTTATGTTCATTCACTGGTGATTTTCCATTTTATCCCCTACAGCTTGCTATAATTTAAAACTGTGCAGCACTACTGCAAAATAAAAGTGATTTTAGGAAACTAGAATAGTTGTTTACTCTATAGGATCAGTAATATTTCAATTTAATTATTGCGATCTGCCAAAAATAATTTTTAAAGTTGAAAATTTCCTTAAGTGTTCATTCACTGGAGCACTTACCCTAGGTACCTAAGTACTTACGCATTATATCATGCTGGGTTTTGAAATCTAGGAACCAGTCGACGGTAGTGTTTTTACAGCTTATTAACTTGACCCAAAGCATTGCAAATTGCAACTTTTTAATGTTGATTGAAACGTTTAATACTCTACTGACATTTATTACTGATTTTAGTTGGTCAGGCTTGCAACTTACACAAGTATTTTAGTCGTAAGTAAGTAATGGTTATTTTACTTCTTTGGATGCAGTCCATTGATTCATATGAATATACGAGTAACTGCCAGCTACCAGCTAGATGTTGGCTGTAGATGCATAAAAAACACCACAAAAGATTGGTGGTCATATGTTATAAGCATAAGTTAGGCGACTGGAGCAGTATAAATATCTACTCCATAAATCTTTGGTTCAGCATTCTTGTCTCATCATAAATTACAAGTTCTACCTACTCGTAATCCTGTCGCAGCTAATTGAGCGTGTAGCTCTGGCCGCCTGGCCCTATTGAGAGCCTTTTCCTTCACTTCCCTGTACGACTTGACTAGCGGCTAACTTATATTTTATTTATTTCACGTAGTTTAGGTCTCCCACAGACCACTAAACCTAAAGACGTCGCTTCGTAGGATTGTTTCATTGAAACCGATTCTGCCAAAACTAAAGGGGCGCGGGAGACGCGACGAGCGCTTACCGCACTGTGATTTGCCGATTGAAGGTCAAGTGGGCGTCACACAGAAATATAAACAAAATGTCTGGGGGCCGCTAGTGATGTGACGATGATCGATGATTAGAGCCAAATTAATAAAACAACCCCATTCATTCAAACATACCCCCCCCCCCCCCCCGACTTACTCTATCTACCTACTCTACTCTCTCTATCTACTCTATTACACTTCACTGTTTTCAAACTATTGAGTAGGACATGATTTTTAAATACTGACATTATCATTAAATATATTGTTAATTCTTAAAAATAAAACTTTATTATAAATCGGTATTAATTTGAGCTTAATTGTAATAATTAATGCCACTATGATTTAAGTGCTGCTGTTTAATAAGTTTGAGCATCGTAGTCACGGCAATAAATTAGCTAATTTATTGTTTGTTATGTGAGCACTTTAGGCCAGACTAGGCGAGCACTTGAGGGAACAATTGTTTTTGTAAGTCTGAGTATCAACGAAATACTATAACGGTAAACATTGCCTTTACACAACTCAGCTGATAACGAAGAATCAATATAGTTGGTAAGTGAAGCGTAGGAATGGCATTACCACTTAAAAGTCGCCTGTTCCCAGATTTTGTCTATCTAAAATATTCTGATTTAAAATGGCGAGAACATTACGATACCTACTTTGTTTTGTAGCATCAATCCACATTTCCTTTATATTAGGACACTTCGTAAACCTTAAAGAAATTAAACATATTTTAGTTGACATGCTTTGAATGATTTATAATGTAACACTGCAGTCTTAAAAGACAATTTACCGCTTTAAATATAGAAATAATAATTAGACGCGGCTACGCGCAAATACTTTGCCAATATATGTACATATGATGGATAATATTTCGATATTTTTAAATTACTTGCGATGTATTGCATATATCATGTTATCAGATATCGAAAGTAAACCAACACATACTATGGACATCACTAGTTCGCACTTAGTAATGCCACGTAATGGTAGACAAGGAAGGTGCGATTATTCGCATAGCGTGATAGAAAGAGACTTTGTTAAAAGACATCAACGAGTAACTACGGCAGTCTAGAAAACTTTATTTGATAATACGCATATTTAATTAGTAATTTTATTGAACTCTGCTTACCTGTAAAATGAAATTCCATCCTTTTGCACGCCAGATGTTTTAGTGTTTTTGCCACACAATTTCACGCAACAATAATGCATTTTTAATCATGTTACTTACGCAACTTCCGAGAACAGACTGAAGTTAGTAACGGGGGCGTGTCTCAATCTTGTAGTAAATTTACCGTATGAGTGGCAGCGGGGGTCGCCTGACTATGCGACGTCTTTAGGTTTAGTGGTCTGTGAGGTCTCCTTACTCTTCCTACGTATCTACTGTTCTTAATATGACTACCTACTTAGTCTTTCCTAAATACTAAATGTACATTCTCTTTGTCTTCACCAAAACTCTTTTGCATTCCAGGAGACACGGAACCTCCGGCCGCGCGCTTACTCCCCGAGTGCCTTCTCGAATACGGTGCCAAGTGGCTTCAGACCCACGCCGTCTCTGGCTGAGCTGGCCGGCTACCAGCAGCGGCCGCAGCAAGAACAGGACGCGTACATCGTGCAGCGCCAACAGCAGTACCAGGAGGAGAGGCAGCCGGCCAGAGCGCCCCAGCGCAAGGTAAACACTGTATCCAGTGGCTCCACCGCGTTCCTGGCTGGGCTGGCCGGCTATCAGCAGCGGCCGCAGCAAGAACAGGACGCGTACCTCGTGCAGCGCCAACAGCAGTACCTGGAGAAGAGGCAGCCGGCCAGAGCACCCCAGCGCAAGGTAAACACTGTGCCCAGTGGCTCCACCACGTCCCTGGCCGGGTTGGCCGGCTACCAGCAGCGGCCGCAACGAGAACAGGTCGCGTACCTCGGGCAGCGCCAACAGCAGTACCAGGAGAAGAGGCAGCCGGCCAGAGCGCCCCAGCGCAAGGTAAACACTATGCCCAGTGGCTCCACCACGTCCCATTCCGGGCTGGCCCGCTACCAGCAGCGGCCGCAGCAAGAACAGGACGCGTACCTAGTGCAGCGCCAACAGCAGTACCAAGAGAAGAGGCAGCCAGCCAGAGCACCCCAGCGCAAGGTAAACACTGTGCCCAGTGGATCCACCACCTCCCTGGCCGGGCTGGTCCGCTACCAGCAGCGGCCGCAGCAAGAACAAGACGCGTACCTCGTGCAGCGTCAACAGCAGAACCAGGAGGAGAGGCAGCCGGCCAGAGCGCCCGAGCGCAAGTTAAACACTGTGTCAAGTGGCTCCACCGCGTTCCTGGCCGAGCTGGCCAGCTACCAGCAGCGGCCGCAGCAAGAACAGGGCGCGTACCTCGGGCAGCGCCAACAGCAGTACCAGGAGGAGAGGCAGCCGGCCAGCGAGCCCCAGCGCAAGGTAAACACTGTGTCTGTAGCTTTCCATAAACTGTCTAATCCTCTCTACACAGTCTGAGACTTTAAAGCAGAGTACGTAGTCATGGTTACGGAGTGGTCGCGGTACATTCTTAAACGCTGATTTCCGATGTCTTTTTTTTAGTGGCATTAGTATTGCGGGTACATTCTGCTTCCGAACATTACATGAAGGACTACGCAAGATTTAGCCATCTTATTGTTTATCTTCTGCGTGACCACTTGTTTACTTTGACGTTCCACAGAGTGCACTTGCAAATTCCACTCTGTCCAACAAAAAAATATAAACTTAACTAATCCATAGACCTATTCCTCACAGCAACAAGACCAGCGCCTGAAGCTACAACAGCAGCAGGAAGCCGAAGAGGAACTCGAGGAGGAAAAGGAGGAACCTGACCGTCTGCAGGCCCTGCTGCAGCAGTCCAAGTTCGACTGCGTCAACAAGCAATCAGGATACTACGCTGATGAAGAGCTGAATTGTGAGGTGTTCCACTACTGCCAGGACAGCGTCAAGCACTCCTGGATCTGCCCTGAAGGCTTCACGTTCCACCAGGTGAGATAGAAGCCACCCGACCAATATGTAGACGTTGCTGAAGCAATCAGAAGAGGAACGCAGCAAAAGTCTGATTTATTTAGCTTCCACAAGAGTGTCTCTGCCTAATTTAAATAATCCCATGATAATTAAATAATATCCCAAGTATTCCCGAGACCGATTTCGAGTATTGAATCTCAGAACTTGACCAACATATACACATAATGTACGAGATTCGATCTTACGGTCTCTCTTTGAATACCAATTTCTTCATTTTATTTTCAGCAGGTCGTCATGTTGGCTGCCTTGTGAATTACGATGTCTTGCCATCTCATCCGATTCTTAGCATTTCTAGTATAATGCAATATCTCTACCGTAAGCTTCTCTCTGACACTGATTGCATACTCGCAGGTGCACCTGATCTGCATGCCGCCAACGCACGACAACATCTGCCAAAAGTCATCCAAGTACCACTTCGTGAATGAGTATCTGTACCGGCCCATCAACGAAGAGGAAGTGCAGCGCAAGCCCAACGTGTCCCTCAAGTACTCCGACCGGTACTACCCTGCTGAGGTCTACAGGGACGACCGGTACGAGGGAGACGATGAGTCGGAGGAAGAGGTAAGATCTGAAGCAATTTTGATCCTGATTAGAGCTGTTAGTTCAGCGAGTGAGTATGCTATCCCTAACGAAGTAGGCGATAGGGTAGCTTAAAAAAATTGCACGCAGGTTAGCCAGCCACAGTCACTAGCGTAAAATTAAAAAAATACGTAACTAAAAGTACAAAACTTTACTTTTTGTTAATATTGTTAAACTGCTCATGTTTGTTGTGAATTTATTAATTGTATAGAAAAATTGCGTAACCAAAAAGACAAAATGTAGGTAACTCTATACTATTTCTTGACTGGGTACAAAGAAAAAAATAGAAATGCCCGTCTAGGCTAAGCAAACCAAATACTGGACTATGAATATACTGACTCTGGATACCTATAAGCAAACATCAAATCAAATCAAATCAAATACATTTATTTGCAAAAATACAGTCACAATAATAGATGGTAGGTACAAATTACGTTCAGTGTATTTTGCTTGCAAGCAAGCGTGCAAATATTTTTGTGAGTCGACACATTAAATTATAAATAAAGAATTAAATTATACAATATTCGCAAAATAAAATAATTTCACAATAATAACCATAATCATAAACATCGCAGTAAATATCAAACATAATTTATTAGATTAGTCAGTCAAATTAAAATTAAATTCTAAATATTCCTTAACACTATAAAAACAACTGTCAAGAAGCCAGCTTACGAAATATTGCATGAACTTGGATTGTAACTAAATTGGTTTCTAAAAGGCCAATTAGAATTATCATCTTACTGCCCTTCTTCACCCTAAGCAATAAAATATAGGTTACCTTCTTCTTCTTCTGAACCTCTTGCACCTTCAATGGAAACTGAAATCGTAAATTCTACATAGTTCGGTATATTTCGTCAGACTCTTCTAATATTAAACGTTTCCAGGAGGAACCGCGCCGCCACGCGCCACAACAGCTGCAGCAGCTGCAGGCGCGGCCGCGACCGCAGCAGCAGCAGCAGCAGCAGCAACAGCCCCAGGTCTTCCGCTCCGCCGAGGAGGTCAACATCCCCCTAGTACAGCGGCGCCCGCAGCGCCCCTACGACTTCGACTTCTAAACCGCCTACGCAGCGCGCGCGAGCTGTTGGGCTCATGAGGGCTGTTGCACACTTGTCCTGTAATGGCCGTATCACACTTGCTGAATAGATTCAGGTTTATTCCTCAAGTGTAATGAAGCCTTATTTCTTTAAGACTGTAATGGTATACGCTTCTTAGTGCTCGCACGCGCGGTGTCCTATTTATAATTTAAGTATCAACTTTCATCATAATCCTTCAAAATATTCACAATTTTGGTTTTAGGTTTGTCTGTCCCATCTTTCATTCGGTGTTTTGTTATATTTTGTACAGCGAAAGCATCCGTTGCCACATCACTGCTAGGGTTAATGAATCTTATTTATGTTTCTGTACAATAAAGTATTCGCTCGTAATAAGTTACAAATTAGTTGTAAGCTAGTCTTTATGTAAGGTTTAAAATAAAAACGAGTTTTTTTATTACTGCGTCTTTTTATTTATTTACCAAACGTCTATGTTTTTATATGTAGGTTTCTTGTAGCTAACTGAAATATTTTTAATTTAATCTAATTTAATTTTGGCCACTACTAAAGTTTCTATTTTGGTACTAACTCTCTCAATATTCAGTATTATATTAGTAAAGTTCACATAATCCAACTTCTTGCCAAGTAATATGTTGTCTTTAGATAGACATGGCAGTATGGTCTATGACGTTTGTCGTTCAGACCGATTAAAAAAAATAACAATGAGAGACAGATGACACTGACAGTGTTTCGGTTGGAATTTGTAGGTTATGTTTACGTTTTGATTAAAGAGAGATTAAAAAATATTTCCCCGTGTTAATTACGGTATACCATAAGCCGCTGAAACATGAAGCTGTGATATATTTCTCCAAAATTAAAAGTTTTGTCTTGCGAACAAGGAATACCTTCCAAAATGGCGCAAACCATAAGCGATATAGAGGAAATGAACAGTTCTGAATACAAACTATACCACGAGTCTTTCATGCAGAACAACCATGGATCTACAGCACTCCACACATGTTTCAGTATATTTTTCACCATCCAGTGTTCTATATATTGCTCCATAGGCCCACGACGACCAACGAGGCAGCAATGGTTTTTCGAGTACCTGATCATAGTAATGCCGCTCATAGCCGTACACACAGTACTTGCAGACTATCTTCTCCACTTGAACTTAACTATATTCACTTTGTTATTATTTGAATATGTTCGAAACCATTCCAAAATTCACATTGTTAAATCATTTACAAAGAAAAACAGTTTTGAAACACAGAAAATACACTTGATTAGTATAATCAGAGCTTTAACATATCTTATAACTGTTTTCTGTATTTTAGCTGTAGATTTCCAATGTTTCCCAAGATATTTGGCGAAAACTGAGCGCTTTGGATATAGTCTTATGGACACTGGAGTAGGTCTGTTTGTTTTAATAAGTGGCATAGTCCATAAAGATTTAAAAAAGGATAACCTTAAAAATATTGTATATGGAAATGCAGTGTTAATTTCAGCCTTATTAGGCTTAGGTGTTGCTAGATTTTGGTCCGTTAAGCAATTGGACTACCAAGAACATGTCACTGAGTATGGAGTCCATTGGAACTTCTTCTTTACTTTAGCTGCTTGTAAACTTATTTCCACAATTCTTTTATTTTGTTCTAACCGAGCATTGTTATTCAGTATTGTGACTATATTTGTTCACGAGTTCTCACTTTGGTATACCTTACAAGATTGGGTTTTTAGTGATGAACCTCGCATATCCCTGCTATCTGCCAATCGTGAAGGCATATCCTCCTGTCTCGGCTATGTTTCCACGTATTTATTCGCCGCACACTTAAAGACTGAGCTTAACAATAAGACTGTCACAAGATTCAGGTTACTTTGTAGGATGTTTTTTGGATCCGTTTTACTTTGGATTGCTTCTCAAGTTATTCATCTATACCGGCCTACATCCAGAACTTTAGCAAATTCGGGTTATTGTCTATATCTAGAAGCAACTTTCTTAAGCATTAGCACCTTCATGTATGTTCTAGAAGTATTGTTTCAAGATTCAGAAAATAAGTTGTATTATGATGTTCCGGAGATTTTACAAGTTATAAATTGGAATGGATTGATATACTTCCTGATCGGCAATTTGGCGACAGGAATCATTAATTTAACTATGAGAACACTTGCAGTGTCCACTAGTGTTTCTATGTTTATTTTTACAGTTTACATGACTTTTTCGTTAATATTTACAAATTATATTAGACTATTATTTAAATGATGATGAGTTATTATTATTAGGTATTATTTTTATATTTTTTTAAAAAAGGTATTAAATTATATAACAGTTATTGACAGAATTTTTTATTGATTCATAAATACAACAATGAAATCCGTACAATGAAGAACAGGGTAAGCCATTGTGATGTATGTGTAAATTATTGGGAACATACATTAAAAATGTATTTATGCCACACCTGGCCATAAAGTGGCTTTTACAGCACGCTACGCGTACGGACAAAGCCGCTTTCTGGCCAAGTGTAGACATATAGTGATGTACACAACGCGGGAGGTAATAAAGAAAGCCCTCGACCGCATATTTACGTCCCTCGCTTGCAGCTCGGGCCGCAAACATCTGCGATCTAAATACTTTAATCTCTAAATACATTAATTCATCAAATCGTCGACAGTAGGCACAATTAGGATAAGGGACAGGCAAAACAATGTTCCTTACGCTAATTGAGCCTACGGTCGACGAAATGTGAGAGCCGGAGTGGCTCACTCCGCGATTGCGCCGCGCGGCTGCTAGTACCAAATTTTGCCCTTCAGGAGGGGCTTAGCCAGTGACCAGAAAGAGCACGCGTTATGCGATAGAGAGAGATGGTCAGATCCGATGCCGCCCAGTGGTCGGACCAGAACGTCAGTTTTGTTAGAAAGAGAAACTTCTGCACCATTTGAACCACCATTTGACTCGAATAAAATATAAAGTAAACGGAAAATTACAGCATAAGGTTACTTGTGAATTCAGCACTTAATAATAGAAACAAATGCGATTTATAAATTCTGCAACATTTTTTTAAACCGAGTAGCCAACCATCACAATTCACAACAGCTTAACCGGAATGTTCAATTCCTATGTAGATAAATATTTAGATTTATAATTCATCTAAATGAACAAAGTGTATAGTCAATTTTACAAATATTATTGAGCATTGCTCTAATCAATTCAAATGTATGGATTATAAACTGTTATAATAGAGTACATAATGTTACATCTGTTTGTCTAACTTACACATAATGAACAATCACTTATAGTGTAATTAAATGAATAAATATGTATAAACGTTTTTTATAAAAATATTTTTAAATAATGATATATTTCTCAATAAGTTACATATATAGTTTGTTAATACCCCTGCCTTTATGTAAGTAAATAAAACCTATTACATTTTTGGCTTATTCAGTCTTGTAAAACTTAAGAAAAGCAGATTTATCAAGATGTCAAAGCCAAAAATACAAGTTACTATACTATAAAATAAATAATAAAACTAGCTTACACTACAACAACAAGCGAGCTCAAGCAGTTTAGTCAAGATCAGTGGTAGGCAACCTAACGGAAAGGTTTAATTTTATTTCTTAGTAGTTTCTTTCGATGCCAATCACGGATATATCCGCACCGCAGGGTCAACGCCAACGACGCATTAATTCGTCACAGAGCGCAATATGCACCAGCATAAAGTTCAATGTAGGTATTAACACAGTTATGATTATGACATGGCGTCTGATTTGCAACTTTTAAGTTTGACGTAGCGTCGAAAAGGTTAATCCGTCGAAAAGATTCTTCGAAACCCACGGTTCTTCGAAATAATTAGTAAATGGCCCACGATAATTCATTCTGACAATCCAGCTTTACCTGCCTAATTTTTGCTATAATTCTGAACGTCCTTTGAAATATCTGAATTTTTCTTTCGCCCCATGAAAAAAGTTTGCCCATCACTGATCAAGATAGTACATAAGTCTCGGGCAAAACTCGAATCCGCATCTCCAACGGCACTTCGAGCCAACATGGGCATACTTGATTGGGCCACCGAGACCAGTGCCCAAGTCATCGAGTTCATAAAACAGTCCGTTCGTTTGCAACCCGGCATTAAATTTACAAATTGGCATACTTTTTTCCGACATTGCACATACTTTGTCAAACTTGTTCTACGAGTACTTTAACTCAATGATTAAATGAGACTACGCATTACATTATTATAAATTAAAGCTTTTAGTTGAATAAAAGCGGCAATTGCAGCTGTTCCACATTGCTTGTTTTTGTACTAATTATATCAATCTTGTAAGAGGTAGTTCAAATTTAAACAATATACATATTACATACTCATACTAGTTATGGAATGGTAGTTTAGTTATCTCTAAATATCAGTGGCGTCGCGTCAAATTTATCCATAGGCAAGCCGAGGCGATGTTGGCTTACTTTTTACAAATTTTTATTTACTTTCACCTGTCCCAGTGTGTCTGTTATCAAATCTTGCAAGTTAAATATGACCCACTTCTCGGTTGAGCTGAAATTTTGCAAGAATATGTAAAACAGATGACAATGCAATATTATTATGACATGAAGCTGATTTGATGATGGAGCCGGATGGTAGGCATAGGATCATCTAAATTACATAAGATAAATTCACCGTGTTTGGGTTCATTTGATGAGTATTGACGTGCATTTTGCGATTATACAAAAAAAAGTAAATCGACAATGAAAAGATTAAGCATCTCAATTTTTTTATAGGTTATTTATTATCATCGACAACTGTAGGACAAAGTCCTGAAATGCCTTTCAAGTCGTCGGAAATCTATGAACGCCACGCCACTGATATTTTCTACTATGTACTACTGCAGAGGTCATAACCTCAATAGAAAGAATAAGAAAATACCAATATAAAGCTCTCAAAAGTCTGCTTTTTACATGACAAAATCTAATTTGCGTTTTGTATATTTTTAACAGACTTCATATAAAGAAGTTTTCTATTCCGGAATAAAACTGGTAGAATAAATGCTATCGATTCTGGAATGTCAATAAATACTGGAAGATTTTTTTCAGGCTAAGCGTGCCTTTTGTACCTGTGTCGTCAATTTTAGTTACGTATTTAACCTGTTATAAAGAGTCTACCATCACAAAACTACCGAATTTTTCTAGTTTTCGCCAATAGACGATATCAATGTCTACAGTATAAACTAAACATCTTTAAGAACACTACAGTATAACAATAACTACACGGGGCAAGCTCTTTAGCATCAAAATTCGTCACTTTATTACAATTAACATACTGTTTGTACAGTCAGCAACAAATGTCGTATAAGGAAACAACCTTGCAAAATAAACAAAACTATTGTTCATGACAAAGCTCATTATTGTTCATGAAAAAAACTTTTTCAAAGACTGCAGTGTAAATACTTTTCAGCTTGTCGTCCATATAAATCTAATTGCTCCTGGCTGTACTGAAATAAATTATATCAACAAATAATATACATTATCGAAACAGACACAGTATACTGTGTCTGCTCCGAAATTCTGAAAAGATAACAAGTACTAAAAAAAAACTATGCTACATAATCACCATTCTACCAATACTCAATTTGAATACCAGTACTCACATACGAATATAATAGTCTACCAAGGCAAATTTATTTAAAAAACATGAGGACCATTCTAACGCACCAAGCCTGGTCCTGGTCAAATCCTGAATTCCTGACTTAGGGCGTAGGACGACGGCACCAATCATGGACATGTTAAGCATAGTAGTACCCAATAATCGACAGCAAACATTTAATGGCTTATAGGCGACCATTCATGGACTTTACCAGTTATGACCATCAGTTATCTGAACAGTGTTGATAGCTTAAAAATGTAGTCTCAGTCACTTAAAATGTGGGTTTGAAATAAAAAAATGACCATTGGTTCTTTTCCATTACTGGTGCCGCCATCAAGTGAATCATATTTATGAAACATTTTCCTGAGTTATCTGATTTCTATTTTCTGGACATAAAAAAAAAACGAAACCACACTTAACTGCATCTCCCCAATATCGTAACATCGCTAAAGCTTAGTATAGAGCGGCAGAGTGTTGGTGGCGCACGTGAAGTACCACTGGCAGCAGAGTTTGACGAGGCACGCCGCAGCGTACAGCACCAGCAGCGCCAGGAGCCCGAGATACACGAACAGGTACGGGAAGCGCTCCGGAGACCAGAACACCGTGTAGCGGAGCCGTGTGTTGTTGTAGTCTAGAAATTATTAATTAAAAAAAATATATACCTATATACAGGGTGTCCCATAACTGACACGTCACAGTGACACTGGAGGTAGACCAAGTCAAGAGGTACCAAACCAACTTAACATGACCCCAGTAAAAGTGGCACGGTTTTTGAGTTATTTATTGTCGAATTATGTTCATGAATTTTGACCGTTTTTAACATTATTAGTGCTAATGTGCACTCGGAAAGGTGTCAAGGTTAGTTTTTTTTATGTGTACGGCAACATGAATTGTTAATTAAGGTTACAGAAATGGTATTTTATCCAAAAACTAAGTAAAACTGAAAAAAATACTAGTTTGATCTTGAATTAATTCACAGCGAAATTTAATTTCGACTTTGACCACCAGTAGTAAAAAAAAAATTATGGTCGGCGGGTCATATTAAGTTGGTTTGCACCTCTTGACCTGGTCTACCTCCAGTGTCAGTTATGGGACACCCTGTATAAAGGTTTCTGTCAAAATAGTACATTACACAACTAGGGTGGTAATACATAAGCCGAGATCGCAGATCTTTGCGGCCCGAGCTGCAAACGAGGGACGTAAATATGCGATCGAGGGTTTTCTTTATACCCGTGTTGTGTACATCATTTTGTCTACACTTGGCCAGAAAGCGGCTTTTTCTGTACGCGTAGCGTGCAGTAAAAGCCACTTTTTGGCCAGGTGTGGCATAAATGTAATTTAGATGATCCTGGATCTTACCAGTGGCGTGGCGTTAAAGATATCCTCGGGCAAGCCGGTGCAGATTTGGCGTACATTTTACTTAAGAGCTGTAGAATAAGGTGGTCAAATGCCTGATATTAGGCAAGCCGGTAGGAATCGAGTTCTTTGGACGCCACGCCACTGGATCTTACATTACTTTTTTGTAACTAACACTATACGGACATACCCCAAATTAAACTGTGAGCCCGCGAGTGAAAAATAAAAAAAGATCCAAAACGCTTAAAAAACTTCACGAGAATGGGTTAAAAATTGCGACCTGTAGAGGAGAACAGGCTGCTGGCTGGACATTACGAAAGCATTTTTGCCTAAGCTGAAGTAGAGACACTTTGTTAGCATCCAGTGAGCAAAGCGAACCAAGTGTCTCTACTTCAGATCAATAGGCTTCAGGTCAACTTTCTTTGAACAGAATACATACCTAAAACAGCAGCGCCATATCCGATCTTACTAGTCCCCATCCTATATGAACACGTTGGAACATATATCTCATACACATCTGCGCCGGCCCCAAAGCTTATGTCCAGGACATCCTTCCCGTAGAACTGGTGCACTCGGTTCCTCTCGAACTGGGCGGTCTGAGTGGTGTACTTGGACTCGTGGTCGTGCGCGCAGAAGTATATGTCTGGACGGACCTGTTTCTGGATCTGCGAAAATTTCATATAGGTTAATTTGGACGTTCAGAGGCATAAATTATTTATGTCCAAAGGGCGGAAAGTCCTGTCATAAAGTCCATTGTCGAAAAGTTCGAATGTTATAAATCACAGTATAATACAGTAATTTTTCTGCCTACATAAGGTACATCGCATGCTTGATTGTGTGCGCGCCGTATACACACGCACTACAAGCAGTTTTAAGAATGCATAAGAGTGGTCCAGTATGGATCGCACTCACACAGGCGTGCTATCGCGCGTCTGTGTGAATACGTGTCGCGCGCCCCTAAACGGTCGAAGTTTAACTATTTGTTCGTCTATACTTTTTTGACTGAATGTGTTAAAATTTGTTCATAAACGTATTGTAATATGATGAATTAACAGTAACTCTTCGTTACTGTTTACGACATGTGACGCACGGATTTGGGTTATAGCAAGTAAGCATTAATATATTATAAATAGATTTAACTAGCTTTAAGACACGTCTTTGTATTTGGTCTTCGTCTTAGTCTTGTCTTATACTCAATACAACAAGTATCATCATGAAAGACTATTACTTCAAACCCCCATAAACCCCCAGTTCCAACTTACTATTACATGGCGATCCTGCCAGCGAACCAAGGAAAGTGAAGAAACTTACAGAATCAAGCTGCGCTATGAAGAAAAATATTTGAAGAACATATTGAAGACTGTACCCACAGAAGAAAGAAGATTGAAGCCTAGAACACCATTGCAAAGAAAAATAATATTCTGAGGAATTGAAGAAAGAAGATCAAACCGAAAACTGAAAATTTATTATGAAAATTTAAAGACATATTTTCAAGAAAGAAGATTTCAAAATTATGAAGAAGACAACAAGAAATAACAGCGTTGTCCAGGGTTATCCCGGCTCGCAATTCAAGAGGTGTCCAGGGAAATCCCGGCCCATGTTCGAGGGAGTCCAGGGTTAGCCCGGCCCGTCATCGAGTATCGACAGCATCATCGAGCGTCGTACCCGCCAGCGAGACCCGCGGCCTGCCCCGACGCTACCTAGCGCAGTGTCAGCATGACTCACTTACCAGTAGATTGATTCCGATTAATGTAAGTTTTTAATTATAACAATATTGTAATATAATTTGTCAATGTGTTTAGTCAATAGCCATACGATTTTTTTTATCTGTGTTAAATACAGCTATGCAGTATAATATTTAGTTGCGAATTAAGAATAATAACAGTAAGTAGAGTTCAGTTGAAATAAAATATATATTTGTGTTGCAATTTATCATACATGATTTAAAATATTTAAATAGAAGTAAAAATGTATATTATCTCAATAATAAAAGCGATATAGGTATTTCGCAATATGATATAGTATGTAGAACAGTATTCCGCACGGTCAGCACGCAGCGGTCATCGCGCTCGTGCCCCGCGCCCGCGCCCGCGTATTACGTCGGCATGTGTCCATTATAGTAAGATTTTAGTTTGACCTACTTATCTTACTGATAAATTGTATTGAGTTTATTTCAGTAATAATATTTTGTCCAGATTTTTTTTATATTTTTAAATCAATGACTTTAACCACACCAGATATACCCGCAATTTTAGGCCTGATCAACCTAGAGTTCGGAATAGCAACAAAGCACTTAAAATTGTCTAGATAACAATTTAACTCCAATAATTAATATATATACAAAAGGTTTGATGTCCAGGTACGGTACATATTATTTCGATTTTTGTGTTAGGGAAGTTGGAGCACTAGTCCTTCGTGTTTGCTCATGGTGTTTTGGACTACCGTGCCCTCCGTGAAAACCGTTGGAGACTTATAACGTCTTAATGTATTTGTGACTCTAAGTACAGGCAACCGAGAGTTAGGCCTGATATGCCGGTAATTAAGGGTGACCATGCCCTTGGGTAACCATTCCCATTTGTGTTTTTGAGAGGATTGAAGGGTGACCATGCCCTTGGGAAACTATTCCCATTTGTTTTTTTTTTTATTAGGAGCTAAGGACTCCGATGGCATTAGATATTTTATTATTGAGTAAATGTACCGATACCTAGGAAATGTTTACTAATGTGTATGATTATAATTTATGGCTAAATAAAAGTAATTTTGAATTAAATGTTAACACCTTCTTGACCGATATGGACAGTAATTTTGATAAACTTATATGTATTAATTTCAGTTATTATAAATACCTACCATGTGTTTAATTATTTTTTTAGTTCATTTTATCAAATAAAGTGTTAGTTTAAATGCTAATAATAAGAAACAAAAATGTAAAACTCAACTGCGTTCGTCACATTTTTTTTGTTGCATGAGGGGGTGAAGAGTGAACTTTCGGGGGAGATGTAATATGATGAATTAACAGTAACTCTTCGTTACTGTTTACGACATGTGACGCACGGATTTGGGTTATAGCAAGTAAGCATTAATATATTATAAATAGATTTAACTAGCTTTAAGACACGTCTTTGTATTTGGTCTTCGTCTTAGTCTTGTCTTATACTCAATACAACAAGTATCATCATGAAAGACTATTACTTCAAACCCCCATAAACCCCCAGTTCCAACTTACTATTACAGTATTGGCTTTTTGGCTTCTCATTCATCATTGTCATGGGTTCTTAGTGTTAGTGAATAGGTCCCTTTAAACATTAATGTACACCCTTTCACATTAGTCTATGGTCACTCATTTAAAAGGCCTGCTTGTATTGTCTATGCTCTCTTTCAATTGCCTTGCCTCCTGTACGCTACGTGTATTACCTGAATTAATAAATGTCCTGAAGATCAAGATCTTGTTTCTATTAGCGCCCCACTCCGCTTCACCTATTCTGCCACCCGATCACTTAGTGCCAGTGGCATGGTAAAAGCCATCCTAAGCAAAGTGCAGTGAGGTTGACTTAAGTTTTATTCAAAGTCAATAGGATAGTCTTGATATGCCTTGTAAAAGGCAAATTGGTGTTTGTACACTAATGGTTACCTGCATATTAAAGGCCTGCCGTATCAGCAGCGGGTAGTGTGAGACAGCAATCTTGAAGCTGCCATCTGTCACATTCTCAGCCGATTTTGGGAAAGTATGTGTGATGGCATTGATTTTATAGAATGATATATTTTTCACAGCAACCACGGATGGCTGCTCAAACACATGCTGGAATAGCTTCACTTTATCCCACTTTATGGGCTCATTTTCTCCTCCAATGTCATTGTCTCCTGGTATCCAGATTTGCTGTAAGAATGAAACCATCTACTAGAGCAGCGGTCGGCAACCTTTTAGCAGCCAAGGGCCACATAGTAGCTAACGAAATTAACGCGGGCCGCACTTTGTTAATAATTTGTGACTTTATACTATACGGTACTGAATTTAACGACCAGTACATACAAAATAGCTAGGGAGGCACGCGGACCGCCAGCGAGTTGTTCGCGGGCCGCATACGGCCCGCGGGCCGCGGGTTGCCGTCCGCTGTACTAGAGCATTCCATGAAATCATCTACTTCTTGCCACTTACATAATGCTATTTATTTTAGTATTATTATTTATTTATGCTATCACAGCTACCATAGAAATATATCGAGATAAAAGGAAATAGTTTGTTGATTTGTATGGGAAACAAGCGTGTAATGTTTTCCGCTTGGTTTTTGATGCCAAAAGTGTAATTCAGTGATGGAAAACATAAATTTTCCATTTCATTTCGTGGTATTTGAACAATTAATTATACCATTATTATCAGATTTTCCAATCTGAGAGTAATATTGATGGCAACTGAAGTTAATGGCATGCAAAGTACGTTGTCTTCTACTTTTTTTACCACGTGAGATACATAAATGTTTTCCTTCTCTCAATATATGTCTGTGGCAGCTACCATAATAAAACTTATTACTGCCATCCGATATCTAAAACTAGACTATGCTCTATACAACTCCATAGACTCCATAGAGGTTAGTCTAGTTTTAGTCATACGAGGGCAGATGAGCTGCTAAGAAACACTACCCATCTCAAAGCCGATTTTCGATATTACCGTACTGATATTCAGATTCCTAATTTTATAAGTCAAACATATTAAAAAGGCAGTGTCCCTTACATACTGTTTCCATGGAATGCTCCTACTTCAGATAATACAATATCAGAAGCTAACAAAAAAAGTTTTATTGGTGTTTAATACAAGTACATAATGCAACGGAATATTAACAATATTAAATAATTATAAATATTCTCTTGCATTATCTAGCTATTATACCATTATGCATGAAGTTAATTTCTTACATGAACAGGATAAGGTATGCTGTCAAATATATCAGACAGCCTTTTGATATAGTTATGAAATTGCTCTGCGGTAGCTATGGACCCTTCATCCATCAGATCTCCGAGGTACACCAGGACTTCAGGTTGGAAGTGACGAACTACTCTTGTAAATGTCAACCGGAGGTATCTGAAAATTTATATCTATACCAGTTAACCGGCTGGGTGACGAAAATGGCAAACCAACACTATTTAAAAAAAGCGCGAAAATGTTATGTGACTCGGGACTGTTACTAACTTATGTAGATACTGTTTTCAATATTATTTTATAAAATAAATCATACTGACCAAAATAAAAAATAGGCCTGACTGTATACAGCAGTGTTTTTCAACGTGTGGGTCGCGACCCCCGGCACAACTCGGACAATGACGATAAAATGTATGAAACAAACGCGTTCCTAGCGCACACAGGCTAGCTCGTGTAGGTGCACGCGTACCGTGCTTGTGTGAGTGAGATAAGACATGCTAGGGTTGCCGCCATTTTGCCTTCATGTATTCGTAGTGCGTTCGCAAATCGGGAACGAAATGTGCGGCAATATGAGATGACTTTGTAATAGCGGCGTCGAATTAATTTTGTGTGCTTGTAATGAATTATAAACAAAAACGTTTTTTACTCTATCTCCAAAGATTATTATTATTATAAGGATTGTTATAAAACGATTTTACCTTTAATTAGCTCAATAATGCTAATTATTAAGCTAATTATCCTACTAAAATTATAAACATGAAAGTTTGTGAGTACGTGAGGATGTGTGAGAAAAAGACGAATTATTTTATTTTACCTAGGCTTTCTCGTTTTCCCGTTGCTTAAAAAATTAAAAGACTAATAAAGTGGCAAGTAACCCGTTGTTTGACTTTAACTTTCTCCTATTATAATAGTAGCTAGAAAGAAAGAAAAATGAATCAGTTTTAATAAAAGAAAGTATTATGAGTATGTATATAAAGAAAGTATTATGAGTATAATATGTATATTTCTTTTAGTTTTGTCATTTATAGAGCTAAAACAGCCGTACACAGCACAACACACGCCCATTATAAACGTATTTGTAAATATTTTTTGTATATTACGTTGCCTCCGCTCTGCGCACCGTGTCGTCGCGTCCTTGCGAGCCGGTAACTGTGAGGTAACCGAGAGCGGGGGAGCGGCACTTTTAGCGGGAGGCAGGGTGTGGCCATACTGTACGCTAGTACTCTTTTTTATACTGTGCCCCCGGGGGTCGCGTGGCTTTATTAGGGGGGTCGCAAGAGGTCGAGAGGACTATACTTCAGTAAAAAAAACGCTAAAGTTTAAAAAGATAGATTTCATCTATGTCAGACATGATCAAAAAGCGAAGGGGTGGGGGGTCGAGAAATATTTTTTCATACCAGGGGGGTTGTGTCAAGAAAAAGGTTGAAAACCACTGGTATACAGAGAACATAGACGTAACTGCATAAAATACCTACCACTATATATTAAGGCCAAAAGTAACTGGTTCCTTGAATCTAGTTTTTTTTTTTTTGTTTTAGTATACATATAAGTTCTTTAAGGTGATAAATGTGAATTCAACATACCGGTCACTGTCCCAATTAAAAAGATAGCTTAAAGGCGGCGGTACAGCTTCTTCTCCCTGTATCTGAGGGTCCGCTATGAAAAGTATCTTCGTACAACTCGCGTCTCCGGACTGGCATCGCAAATCCTGCCAATGCAGTGCTTGCATGTAATACACAATCACTTCGGCGTAAAAAGTAGCTCCCAGAGCGATTGCCAAGCAGTATTTCACTGCTGTGCTAAAATCATAACAGTTAAAGTTACCGTATGTTTTCATCGAACAAAATGTAGTCAGTGAGTTGTTGACTTACTTTCTTCTTATGTACATTGGTTTGGGATTAAATTATTCGTTTTATAGAGGACCCGGCGTGAGTTCATAAGAAAGAAAAATAAAAAAATCCCTTTTTGCGAACAACTTTAACCGAACCAAAACAGCCAAAACACACACCATTTGAAGTCTACGCGTTTTGTTTTCACATTATGTTCTGTAATGTCAATGAAAATAATCCATGATTCTTGGTTTTAGTTTTAATTATCAAAACGTTATTGCTTACATTTGTGTATAAAATCAAATCAATGTAAAATTAAACTTTATTTTGAAGTTGTAATGATAATTACAAAAACGGCGTAACGAAACGAAAATGACATTTCAAATTCTTTTGCGTTCAGAAATAAAAATCGAAATGAACATGTAATTTAAAATTCGTTTTATATATGGTTAAATTGATAAATACTAAGATAAACGTAATTAAAACTTAGAATAGAGTTTGATAAACATTAACTAGTACCTAAAATGTGCTCCTAGAATAAATATGGAGTAATCATCGCGTAGTTTATAATTTTTTTGAATGTACCGACAACAAAAACATTTGAACGCTTCTCATTTGCGGCGAATTGACAGGTCAGCTTCAAGCCACTTTTTAGCTTCTCGAGTAGCGTATTTAGTTTTATTTTGTGTTATCGTAATTTGATTATTAAAATTTATATGTTTATAGACGCAATGGTAGTTAGAGTGGCCTATTAGATGAATTATAAGTGCACTTGCAGTGTTACATAAACTAGTGCTATCGGCGGTCCCGATGCATACAACTACATAATACGTCAGTGAATAAATGGTTGCGTTAAGATAATGGATGTGGATGCGCCTAACATATTGAAACGGTGCAGCAGCGCACCGCTGATCAATGAGGTGGCTTCGACGACCGCCACGTCGCCCACGACCACCACCGCGCCCAGGTAAACTCCGCACGCCTTCTATAGCCTGCGATGTGTCCCGCTACTGCCTATTTTTGACAGCTGCTGAGGTCGCCCGTGGGTGCCGCGCCGTATCGAGCGCCGTGTCTACACCGACGGCGGTGACTGCATCTAAATGTTGTTTTGATCATTTGGGAGCCAGTCATCAACTTGCAGTATCAAATTGCAGTGGCAATATGCATGCGGACTGTAGTTAGTCGCCTGACAGCAGGCACTGTTAATTAGAGGTGAGTGCATTGCTTCAAACCATCTTACAATATGTTACATACTGTATTTAGTAGATAAGTTGGCTGGTTTCAGTGCTGTAGCACTTGTGTTTATTACTCATGTGCCATTTTAATATAAACAAGTGTTACAGTGAAACCCCACCTCTTTTTATTCAGGCACTTCTTAAATGACATATCTAAGCTTTATTACTCATTCTTATCTTGAGATTGACTGTATCATTGATGCATAAATATTTTGTTCTGAAGACACATGATTGCAGTTGGTTAATTTGTAGTCTGTAGTTATAATTATAAAGTAATCATCTGCATTCAGCCTGACAACAGCACTGACCTAACCTTTGTGAAAGTGGTTAAATGAAAGTGATAAGATAATGGTCCGGTTTGCCTACAAATCGTAAACAGTACTATTACTTGAACGACATTATCTATTTTTCATTGCCAAGCAGTTGTTACTAAGTGACATTAAACAACATAAAAGATTATATATTAATTAACAGAGTAATAAAATTAGCATTTTATTTATATAAATTGGGTTGTAAAAGGGAGACATGCCAAATGTTTGACAAACACCTGATTCATTGAATTCCTTCAAATATAGGACTGTGTCACTTGTTTTGATCATTGTAGACGCAATTAATATTAAAACCACAGCAAAATGCTACCACAGAATCACAGTACAATAACAGACATTTTTCTTCCTACAAAACGTACATCGCGCGCTTGAATGTGTGCGCGCTGTGTACGAACACACTACAAGCAAAGTTTTTAGTTAAGAATACTTCAGCATGGATCGCACTCATACAGATATACTATCGCGCGTCTGTGTGAATATGTGTCGCACGCTCCTAAATAGCCAAAGTTGGACTACATGTTCGTCTTTTTACTTTGACAGAATTGAGCCATATCTGCATGCATTAAGCTTAAAGTTCATATTGTACATAGGTATGCTGGTAAAGAAACAATACCTTATACAACATAGTTATCTACTATACCTTTGAGATACACTGGCATGCCTTCTTGCCAACTAGATATTGATATCTCATATTTGCTCTGCTATCTGATGTTTTTGTAACATTGAAGATGTGATAAATTATGCAGTTTTCAAACATTTTCAAGCTAAGAGTACTTCGCCACTTACAATAAGAACAATTTTATAAGCATTTTGTTAACACTTCGAGTGCCAAGTTCCCTAGTTTTCATACAAAAATAATTCTTGCCACTGAATGTGTTACTTCTAATGTTTCTATGTAATAATACATATTTAGAATCAGACTTGTAAAAGAGCCCTTGAGGGTCTACTTACAGAAATATATATATATTTTTTTTATGTACTTTTGTTCAGATCAAATCTCGCAATTAACTTTTATAGTAGTTATTCTCAACTAAGCTGAAATTTTACATAGGCATTAAGTTTGGATGGTGATCCAATATTATAGTGGTGTGGAAGAGAGTACTATAGAGAGATCTATCTCCAGGCGGGTGTCCGAAGGAAGTTGGTTGGAAGTGGTATATGTAGTGTTCATTATAAACACTTCTATAGTGTGATGCGGAACAGAATAGGAATGGTGTTGTTTCTATGGGTGTTGATGTAAGCGCTGACTGATGTTGATTGCTGTTACTGTCTTCTTCCTCCAACAAGTGTCGCTATCTGGTTTACTTCTGATTATAATCGAATGGCTGATTGCAGAAAGAATAATATAATTTAAAAAAAAAAAGTGGTAGTGTTGCCACAGTGGCATTAAACCGATCTGAAGGAGATAGAAAGTGGCCATAGGATTATCTAAATTACACAAGATATACATACTCACCTAATTTTTGTATAATTGATTGGTTTTGACACTCAGTTGGCGTTTTACAAAGAAAGGTACAGTGGGCAAGAAATACCTTGATTTAATTTTTTTTTACAGAAACTCGTAATCTCTCTCTAATAACAGTAGCCCAGTGCTAAAATCTTATAGGTAAATAATAAAGTGAGTAGTTCGGCTCCTAAATGATCAAAACAACACGTATACAGCTTAAAATAGTGGTTGGCAATCTTTTCTTTGGCAAATGTAGTTAAGAGTCATAAAATCAATGATATTTAAATGCAAAACAGGAAATATAAATTCTTTTAAAAAAATTACAGAAACAGCAGTTAAAGGCTGCAAGGAAAAGGGCTTAAATGCTCTTTAGATGCGGTTTGCCCACCAGAATATTAATTTAGTTACTTACATTGAGATGCTAAATTCATGCTAGAGTCGGTGCGGAAAGAGAATAGGCGTGGCGAAAAACGGAACTAACCTAACCAGTATGGCCACAGAACAGAAAATACGGCACATACGGTAGAAAAGCATTACAGCGCCCCCCAATCTAAATCCTATTCTCTTTCCGCACAGACTCTAATAATATATTCTTTTTCAATCTCGGATGACTTGTCAGTTAAATTATCCGGAAGTGGTGATGGCTTACTACGAGTATTCTAAGTGTGTTATTATCTAGGGCAGCATTATTGTCTAGATTGCATAATGAGAAATTTTGCATTGTGTTGTTTAAAATGTTCATCATAATTGAGTGTATTTCCAAAAGAGCTTATTTTTCTATGGTTTTGATATAAAAATAAGCCCTTTTTGAAAAGACACTGAATTAATTTAATCACCTATAATTGATTTGGATCAAATTACTAAGCAAAATAAAACCAGTATACAGCGTAACACATTCACTGCTAGCCAAATAGCTGATATATCAATTTTGTGTGACCCGACTAATTGGCTACTTGACTACTTTTTTCTGTGATATTTTATAGAAACATCTCTCAATAATAGAAATATTAGTGAAAAAAACCACTTCAATATCATAAAAACTCACCGAGATACTACAATGTTAAAACCACATTTTTAGACTTTCCCAAATACGTGCCAGAACGCTCCCTACTGAAGCCCGTTATACAGTGACGACAGTACTCATACGTTGTTTGGGGAAATCAATAACTTTGTTCTGCAACTATGTTAAAACTTGCGTTTATCGTAACGGTTTCATAACAAAAGTTACTATAAATTTTATGGGTTATTTAATGGTATTAATAGTTTTTAATAATTTTATACTCTTAAAATGGACTTTCCCACCCAACTTTCGAGGCTCATAAAAAAAGTTACACGATAGGTATCAAACTCAAAACTTGAACATATTTCCTTATTATACTTATTTTAACAGGATCTTATACCTATAATTTTGACAAATTTCAGTTACAGTCAAAGTCAATTGTAAAAGTGCAACGTACATTCCAAAAACACAGTAAAATGTGTTCCAAAATGTATGCATACTATTTTCTTATTAGAGCATTAACATTTTTTAGCAAAACCAAAATGTACAATAAATAGGGTACTTTCCTGACAGATCAAATCAGTTACTTTTTATGATGTGTCAAAACGCTCAGATAGTATGAAGTTTGTTTTAAAAAAAGTATTCAAACATCAAATCATCTTCTTATTTATAGTTTTTGATCTTTTAAAAATCGTTTAAAGCGCTAAATAGGCGATGTTTAGTTCATTTTAGCATATTTTCGAAGGCTGATTTAAAGGCTAGCGTGTAGTAATTTATATTGACTACAGGCAAATACCCTATTGAAGATTGTCTCAACCCACATCTCCAAAAGCTCTCTGGGCCAACACGGCCGCACTTACCACTGACACAGGATAAGTAATAGTACTATGTACAGAAGTTTCTGTTTCTGACCAAACTGATGTTCGGGTCCAACCACCGGAACGCACCGCATCCGACCATCTCTCTCTTTCACATAACATAACGCATTCTTTTCTGGTCGCTGGTTAAGCCCCTCCGGGCAAAATTTGGTAATAGTAGCGGCACGACGTAATCGCGGAGCGAGTCACTCCTACCACTGAGTAAAGGTGCAAACCTAAGCGACTTCTAGTTTCCATACTAAAATTTTACAGCATCCTGACAGTGCGTCTTATAGTCCTTGGGTTTACGTTGTGTACGATCTACTCTAAGAAAAGAATACTGTTGTGTGGTTTTGTACCTCATTATCGTCCGTCATTAAAGAGAAGCGTACTTCAAAGATAAAGACTTCGTGCATTGACACTTCAGTAGATTACCAACTCTAGGTCCTTTGCCAACAGTTAAAATTTCTTTAATAGAAATGCGACTTTAGACGTATTACGGATTTACACCCCTGGCGTTTACCTGACTACCTGCGAATCGAACAAATGCGAAGGCAGCTCGAACGCCATTTATCTATTAATGCACTCTTTATCTATTGGCTTTGGGCTTAAAATCACTAAATCTCATAATACCTTATTTGCCAATACACCCTATTTTCAAATTACCATGAGCTCATAAAACCTAAATGTCAAATTGTAACATTCTTAAAATGAACGAAATTCATTATGACTTTGACTTAAAACGGCATATCCTCTAAATGCCTGAAGATTGAAATGCACAATCCTTCAATTACCGAATGACAGAAATGACAAAATATCAAAACAACTCAACCTCAAAATACCTAAATTTAGGCATTTTTCCAAAAATACCTAATTTTTTTTACGAGTGTTTATTTGATAGTATAAATTTAGGTATTTTGAGGTTTGGTTGTTTTAAGCATATGTTGTTTTGCCATAATGCTGTTTTGAAGTTTAGGTATTATGAGACTAAGGTATTTTGAACATCGGCGATATTAAGGTTTCGGTTGATTGTGAAAAAAATTTAGGCATTCTGCAATTTAGGTATTTTGAGGCCATGAAGTTTTGAGATCTGGGAATATTGATAATGAGGTAAAATGAAATTTAGTGATTTTAAGCCCAAAGCATCTATTGTTCATGGAGATAGAGTTGATAATCAATTGAACTTTCAAGGTGGTTGTAACGACTTTACAGATGGTCATTTTGGGATTTACAAACAATCTCTTTGTTTCCTTTAAGTAGATCGTACACAACGTAAGCCGAAGAACTATACCTCATACATTTTCATACAAAGAAAGGAAGTGCCGCTACTTAGTGCATTTGCAGTTTACTGAACATTTCTATGTGAAGCCATAGACATCGGGTATAAATACTGCATAACATGCGGGCGTGACCGCTAGAAAAAGCCAGTGATAAACATTGCAGTCCATATTTACGTTAACCGACTGATAATAGTTGTAACAGACAACAATGACGTAAAAGAATGCAGTGTTTGTGAACTACCCACTCTAATCATCACCCATCTGGTTGATTACGGCTTCTGATGTCATCCATACATAATTAATGAGTTTGAACACTCAATTTGGTGTTCTGAGGGAGTAAATGCTGTCTTAAAATAGAAAAGTATTTGAAAGGCACAATCAATGAATCTATCGAAGTATTTTCTTGAATATGGGTGAGCGACATCTGAATTGGCTATTTGACAACTTTTTCTGTGATATTTTATAGAAAGACCTCTCAATAATAGAAATATTAATGAGAGGTGTTTCTATAAAATATCACTTTGTGTACGGATCCTTAAAAACGTGCAGTCGGCAATAAAAACTGACTCAAAAATATTTTTTTCGACAGAAACTTATTATGTTTGACTTAGGTTTCTTGCAGCAGGCACAGTCTAAAAGAACATGGCATATAACGATTACTTCCACCATAGCTAATTCTAATTAACAAGGTGCAATTTTAAACTATTGGCACCCAGCCACCGCACGCGACGCAGTACATTACTGTTCGTACAAAAGGACCAAATTTACTTGGAAAAATGCGTCGCTTACGTCCTTTTATCTCTCAGTATGAAAAAGTGTACAGTCAAGGGCACCAATACCAATATGTAGACACCACAAAGTTTCAAAAATATCTGTACAGGTCTTATTATGGCAGTAAGGTTTCTGTATACATATTTTGGAACTTTGTGTGGATATTTATCTTTGCCCTTGATTGTACATCTTATGGCGTTCACATAAAGGCCAAAATAGCTTGTATTTTTGTTAGTGTTTCCAAACGTTGTTATAGTAATGTGATCAGAATGTGTGTAAAACATACTCGGTTGCAGTTTTCAATTGAACACAAAATGCTGGTAGACTTGTATGAATGCCCGTGTGGCCTACTTACAGGCTATAGTTATTTCGTCTAATTGGCGCCTTTAGAGAATTTTAAAATATCTTTAATCGAGGCACTCGAGACTATGGCAAAAGCTAAAGCTACATAATATGTATATGATAGTCGTATATGAGTTTTAAACGACGCCACTGGCGTCTTTAACTTGAACCAGTACGATGCTTCTCTTGAGGCAGTTTGTTTACTATACCTAGATTCATATAACCTTTCTAAAAACGTAACTGATTTTAAACATTCAATCTACAATGGAGGATTACCCCCCAATCCCCCAAGTTCAGAGCTGGCTTTTGAAAAATGGGATCAAAAATATTGATACAGTTGTTGCTAAACGTATCTGGTGTTTACAGGAACACGTCGTTCTTCAGTATGTTCTCGAACAACAACCTGCGCACGCGGCGGCACAGCGGCAGCGGCAGCTTCAGCCCGCTGGCCACGCCCCTCAGCGCTGTGAGTACCCGCGGTGTGATGGTCGTGTATACAAGCATGTTCTCGAACCCGATTTGTGCTAAACAATGCAGTGCACGGGGCAGAACTTGATTGTGTATTGTAAATCCATAGTCACATGGTCTAAACCCCTAATGTCTTTTTTCGAAGTTGGCATCGTGCCAGAGCGAGAGGGACGACACGATACAAACTTTAAACGAAGACAATCCGAGTATAGGTCTAGAACATAGGGTGACGGCACTAGTAATGGACAGGAACCAATTATGGACACTTTTTTCCGTAAAACCCACATTTGAAATAAATGACACAATTTTTTGAAACAATCAACACTGTTCAGATAACTGATGGTCTTAACTGGTAAAGTACATGAATAGTCTGCTATAAGCCATTAAATGTTTGTTGTCCATTACTGGGTACCTACTACTGGGTCGTTATTTGAGCGTTTCACCCGCCTCACTTTCGTGGACATATTATTGTTGAGATTCCGGCAGATTTTAATGTAATTTTAAGGTATTTGTTAGTAGTCCCGGTTATGTACCAAACACCTCGATATGAGACTAAAATCTGAGGGAACTTCAACAATAATGTGTCCACGAAAGTGAGGCGGGTGAAAC
The DNA here is from genome assembly GCA_947034925.1 of Eudemis profundana. Taxonomy (NCBI): domain Eukaryota; kingdom Metazoa; phylum Arthropoda; class Insecta; order Lepidoptera; family Tortricidae; genus Eudemis; species Eudemis profundana. The sequence goes on along the minus strand of OX344799.1, from coordinate 24,755,465 downwards.
GCTCAAATAATGACCCTACTGTGATTAAAGTGTCCATGATTGGTGCCGTCCCCAGTCCATGGTTAAAAAGCATGGTTATGGACTTACAGTAGTTACAATCACCGTTTCTCTGAATTAAGTTCTACGCTTATATGTAGATTCGATTTGCATTGGGACAATCTGGGAGGAAAGCCCGCTGAAATTTGACATCACAGAGCAATGAATTTAACCCACAAGTAAAATTTTAAACGAAATTGGAACCTTAGGACTAAAACTGAAGAATAGAAGAGTGGTAAAACAAAGAAAGACCGAGATCGCTGATGTTTTTCTTTATTACCTCAGTGTTGTATACATAATTTTACATAAAATCCAAATCTCTCTGGCCAAGTGTAGACATCTACACTTGGCCAGAGAGCGACTTTTTCCGTACGCGTTGCGGTAAAAGCGACTTTATGGCCATGTGTGGCATAAAGTATTTATTCGGATATCACATCATTACGGTTACGTATATGAGACAATACACAAAGACAGATGTGCAACCGTAACGGTCTCCACTCAGCAATGCAGTTGGCTGGGCTGGGCATAGCTCTGCCAACGGCGTTGGTTTTCTGTGGAGCCAGAGCGGAGCGGTTAAAGCTTGAATCCTTTTCCCGAACGTCTATGGTTGTCCTTATCCGATTCCTTAGTCTTAGAGTCCTTAGACAATGCCAGAATACCTGCGGTTTCACGTTTGTGCAGTGCTTCGTTCCGCCTATTATGTGATAATGCGTTTGACCCGCAAGCTGAAGTCAATGGAGAGGTATTATATTTGGTTAAAACTAAGAATATACTGCAACGGCTGTGAATTTTAATGATATGTAAATCTAACTATTCGGTACAAGCGCATCTGACATAATATTGTTTACAAGTTCTAAATATTGGAAAATGCCACGTCTGAAATAAAATATTTACATTTTATTAGCAGTAGTAAAAAGTTCAAAGACGGTTAAATTTAAAGTGTATATTTGGGCATTATCGTCGCCAAACGCTTCTACATTTGTTATGCGAACAGCCAGTACCGAAAAGTAAAACTTACCAGATTCATTCATGGGCTGTTTTGGAAGCGTAATTTGCTGGTTAGAGTTAATGAATTTATATAATTTATATATAATGAATTGATTGTTGTCAAATACCCTATTTAATTTTCAAAAAGATTCCATTAAAAGAGGGCCTTTAATTAGGTATTTTTAATTAGGCGTCTCTCTTCGGACGCCACATTTTCCAATGCGCTAATAGATTCAGACTCATAAATGTATATTATGTATAATATTGTTAAGCAAGGGCCATCAACATTGTCGCTTGCAATAAGAACAATTTTTAATTGTAGTACTCGTGATTCGTACTTGGCAGTGTAAATCTGCATCCAATAGTAGTGCATCAATTAAATCGTTAAATCATTGCTAAGACCTTAAATAAGGTGGTAAACTTTGAACCGACTCCTTAGTAAAATAAGCTTTTGCGTTCAAGTTTCCGCTGGCGTTAATGCCCTACCTAAATATAACACGGAAATCGAGAAAATACGAGTTAAGTGTCTTTCCCATTCCAGAATTGTTGGGGCCCCCGGGCGCCGCGCGTGAACCAGCTGCGGCTCGAGGAGTGCGCCGACGTCAGCAACACGCGAGAGGTGGCGCACGAGAGGGAGGTGCACTCCGCCATGCAGTTGGGGCAGTCTTGCGAGGACCTGTCCCTGCCCGGCCTGTCCAACTCGCCCACCAGGGTCACCAGGTCGGTGTCAACGTTAAACCCCACCTTTCCTCCTCTGAAAACGTTTCTCACGCAAACACAGATGGGGATAGGTTATCTACAACACGCACACACAAATACTGTCAGTACACAGGTAAGACATTGTGTCTTACGCCAAGTGAACCTACGGTCGAAGATATGTGGACCACAGGTTCAACGCCAAAGATCATTTAGACCATCCGTCAGGGAGAGAACACAATACATCTATATCCACCGACGCATAAAATTCAGTTTGATTGAACAAGAGTCACTTTCGTCCACTGTTTGACCTATATTTATTATGTGTTCAAAGTGCGACAGTGTAGTTTTGTATACCATACAACAAACTTTATCATACAAATACATAGGTGTGAATATTTGTGAACATGAACTAAGTTATAAACTTGACATAAGAACGAAACTTACCTCGCAACCTCATTATTCCAGGTTCCCCCAAGTGGTGTCACCATCCCCGACCCGGAAATACACGACGCGGCGCAGCCTCTCCCCCATCGCCATCCGCGCGTCCAGCTTCAGCCCCGTCGGCCGGGGCCTGGCCGGGAAACGTCGAGGCGACGAGCCCGACTCCCCCCTCCCCAAACGTATGTGCACAGACCGCCTCACCCCCTCCACGCCAGGAACCCCCGACTCGGATTCGCTGGAGTGCACCTTCCGGCCGGTCTCGCCGCGGGCCACGCCGATGAGCGAACACGACTCCCAGGACCAGGAGAATCATAAAAGCTCGAACCCTAGCTAATAGTGCGCGGTGGGAGCCCGGAACTGCTGTTGCGACGGTGCGAGCCGACTAGGGAACACCTTTCGGGTACCGGAGGCTCGCACACATGCACCCGTCAGAGTTAGGGTTGCCAGATTGAATGACCCTAAGAAAAAAAACAATATGTCGGGATTTTGAGACTTGAGAGGTCGGGAGACGCCCCGCGCGCTCGACTCGACATTTTTTAGCCTGAAAGAGCAGAAATTTTCGCTGGCCGGGACCGCCTTGAGTGGATCGGACTAAGTTTTAAAATGAAGTCGTTTGTTGGTAGATTTTCTTTGTCGGGAGTCGGGAGGACATACAGAAAATCGGGAGAATCCCGCCAAATCCCGACCATCTGGCAACCCTAGTCAGAGTGCCGTGAGAAGTAGCGAAGCGGTGCAATGCCGAACAGCGCTGAGCGTAGAGGCATGTTGACTGGTAGATGTTCCCCATTAACTTAGCTACCTCACACGACTCCGATGGAAGGGCAGCCTAATGCCATCTCCAGTAACTTTGTGTAAACTGGCTATATTACTTGTACAAAGTCACACTTAAGTGACCATTGGTGTACCTTATTTCAATCGCATAAGGTTTACGAATGGACAATCAAGTGTCTACAGTATGCCAGTCGTATCGCCTCCAGAGACGGCATTAGGGCATGCAATACCGATTTTACTTGTATGGGACAATACCGAAAAACCGGTTTTCCGGTATTGCGTGCCCTAGACGGCATTTAACAGGTGTACGGATACTGTAGGTATCCGAAAGCTCGATGCCGCGTGCCTCGACAGGGAAATTAATTATTGATTTCATTGATTAGAATCAACTCGTACTTGACTGTTACGAATTTTTAAGTAGTAATTATATACATATTTGAACAGTCCACAGCATAGATCAGTGAATTCACTTCATTGATTCTATTTACTGGTCTAGTGTCTTTAAATTACTGACTGTACTAATATTAATGTCGCCAGCAGCATGTTTTCGGGCGGTGGTAGTATAAGGTGTAATATTGTATAGGGTTCTACGTAATCCTATGTTTGTAGCCTAAGCTAGGACGGCGATCGTGACCGTCAAGATAGCGTACACCGTAAAGATATTCAGAATCCGATGCAGCCAATAAATAGTACCCAAATAGTACCGACGAAATACCTAGGTGAAAAAAATAGTACCCTTAAACTTTCTGAAATATAAAGCCTGTTCACGGTGTACGCTACCGGGCGTCATGCTGGCGTACACCGTTTGTATCTATGGAACGGCTTTCTTTTTGGAAACGATTTATATTCAAAAAATAGTACCCAAATCTAATAAAAGTTTAAGGGTACTATTTTTTTCACCTAGATATTTCGTCGGTACTATTTGGGTACTATTTATTGGCTGCATCAGATTCTGAATATCTTTACGGTGTACGCTATCTTGACGGACACCGGCGATCCTAGTATATAGTCTTCGCTAACGTGGGAGCACACACACACACTACAATCTTACTGTTACTGTAGAATTATGCCTAATATGTAAACATATTAATATGGCAAGTCTCAAAAAGTTATGCGTGTATTCTCTGTTTGTGATCGGTATGTTTGTGCCACCGATTCAACCGTTAATGTAATCGTGAAATGCTTGTGGTTTGTAAACATTTTCACTGAAATGAAAATGGATAAGAGGATCAAAAATCGAGCGTTATACCGCCTCACTTTTGTGGACGCATTTTTGTCGATATTCCTGCAAAATTTTGTAGCGTTTTAATCTATTTGTTAGTGATCCTTGGACGTATGAGTAGTCTGATATCCCATTAAAATCAGCAAGGATTTTAACAAAAAATTGTCCACTGAAGTGAGCCGGTTAGACGCTCGATTTATGTTCCAAAAGTATCTATGACGGGACTCAAACCCGCATCTCCCCGACTCTCCAGGTCAACCTGGGCGGCTTCCCAATTAGCGCCACCGAGGCCTCCGTCAATTCATTGCATTTTTCAGTGTCGCTCCACATTTTCAAACACCGGAAAGATTTAATAAATACATTTAAATTTCGTTGGCAGATGTTTTTGCTTAAAAAAAACATTCAGATTTGTAGTTTATGACCTCATGGTTCAGTCTAGTGCCTCCACGATAGCGGGGTCTTCCAATAAATACCTAGGAAATGTAAACGTAGCTTTTAGGAAACGAAGTGGGAGCCCTAAATAGCCAAAGCATCCAAAACTTTATTGTAAATAGTTAGGTGCGTTGCTATACTGAACGCAGTGTATATAATTTATTGTAAGTCTTAGCTGTTACGTGAAAGTATTTCGAAGTAGTTTATTTCGAATCGTCTTTTTGTTGATCCATACAGGGCAAATCAATTTGAACTTCGCCACAACAGGATCAAACATTGTATGCCTTTTTAGGGTTCCGTACGTCAAAAGGAACCCTTATAGGATCACTCGTGTCTGTCTGTCTGTCACAGCCAATTTGCTCCGAAAGTACTGAACCGATTGAGTTGAAATTTGGTACAAGGTTAATGACCCAAACACGGACGTGGCACGGAATATGAATTTTAATCATAGAGGCCACTTTTTGGGGGTTAACTAAAAAAATGAAAAAAAAAGTTAGCAAACGATATAGTGTGACATATCAAATAAAAGGGCTCACTGTGAGAATCTCAAGTACATTTTTTTATAATTTTTATATGAATAGTTTAGAAAGTTAGAAAATAGGCAAAAATTTACCATTCCTCCCTAATCTCCGAAACTATTGAACCTAGAATTTTGAAAAAAATATAGAAAATAGTCTTGCACCTATAGAATACAGGAAACCCTATAAGAAGTCTATGCAGTAAAGTATAATTCTGCCGCCATAACGTAAAAGGGCACACCTAACATTTTTTTTTTGACACAGTTCTATACATATTCGGAATCAGTAAATTTCACCGATTCCGAATATGTATACAACTCAGTGTCGTAAAAAAATGTTAGTTGTGCCCTTTTCCGTTATGACGGCAGAATTGTGTTATTTTGTTTTAAACGTACGGAACCCTCTCCACGCGAGTTTAACTCGCACTTGTCCGGTACTTAATGCTGAACTGGATATTATTCCTATTTATTGTAAATAAATTTAATATATTGTTTCCTTCAGTATTTAGTTTCTGAAATACGTGTAATTCTAGAATAGGCCTCTGTAGCATGAAACATAGCCCAATCCCATATACCTACTGTTAGTGTTTATAAAGTTAGTTACCACGGTTGGTCATTTTGCTGACCCAACTATTACCACTAGAACAAAATTACCAGCCCAGTCTTTGGCGTAAACTATATTTTACCATCAAGTCGATCGCTGGAGATTTGGAGAAAAAAAACAAAGATTTCACCAAAATTTTGATTCTGTTGAGGCGTCGTTCCCAGGTTTAATTTTAAAATCAAACTTCTCACCGTTAGTGTTAATACAGCTGACATGTTTTAGTTTAGTTCAGCGTCCTGCGTTGTGTTCATTGTCACATGGAAAAGTCCATATCTATGTATCTTGTATTATAATGATAGTGTAGAATTCATACCGAATAAATAGCCATTTCGCACCAGACCCTATTCTGTCATCGACACGCGTTAAGTTTAAGTCGCTCATTCCCAAAATACCGCATTCCTAAAATACCAGATTTTTAAAATACCGGATCCCCGATACACCAGATTCTCCGTATACAAGATTCCCAAAATAACACCCCCAACAAAGTGATTTAGATCCTTGAGTAACTTACGATTTTATAATCTAGTGTAACGGGAATGTGGTAAGACAGGAATCTCATAAATCGAAAATCTGGTTTTTTGAAAAATCTGGTATTTCGGGAATGCGGTATTTTGGACACGAGCGGTTTAAGTTTGCACGATATCGTAGAAACCAGGTGCATACCTTATACAGACTATCGATGGCATTAGAGGGTCCAAACTACTTATATTTCGTAGAAATTGGTGCATATTATAAGTACTAGTGAAACTTGAACGATTGCATTGTATCGTTGTAAAATTACCAATCTCATTGATGACGTCATTGTCGTACCAGAACGATATCTGATTCTAACTTGCTAACAGCCAATTCATACAACTGTAACGTTAATAATATGAATTAAATGATTTGTACTTTCATATATTTGAAGTAATGCAGTTTAAGGGTTGCGATTTAGCAACGGTTGGTTTGTTGTCGAGTGCATTTTTTATTGTATTTTGTACTGTGTACATAATGTTATTTGGAATCTGTTAACCTCATTTGGCTCATGGGGGTGTAAAATCCACATGATTTTTTGGTGATCCGCATGGGAATGGCGTGGGAAGTATTTTCCCACGCTGTGTAAAGGGCGTGTTCCTACCTGGCCGGACCACCAAGCCGAACGAGGTTGTTGTTATTGTGAAAAAAATGTACTCTTTATGTACCTTTATGTACCACATTAGAAATTAATTGTACCTCTGCAGTTTTTAAATTACAGTTTTCGGTTTGTGTAAAAATCATTTTTAGGAGCTTTTTTTTTAAACGAATTAGGTTTTTTTCATGGGTACATAATAGGTACATTTATTTGCAATTCGAATTACTGCTTCAAATTGCGTATATTAGTAGATCTACGAGTGGTCGGCTGGAAAGTACACTACACAGCCGGACACTTTTGTTGACCTATAATTTTAAAACTGCAGAGGTACAATTAATTTCTAATGTGGTACATAAAGGTATATAAAGAGTAAATTTTTTTTCACAATAACAACAACCTCGTTCGGCTTGGTGGTCCGGCCAGGTAGGAACACGCGTGTAAAGGCGGGTTGGTTTTGGCGGTGCCGGCTGTACCGCAGCAAGTTTTGTAACTTTTGTATGTATATCGGAGCTGCCGGCTCCAGGAGTCCCATTGTTTTCGAGCGTGATTAAATCACATCAGGCAATACTTTGTTATTATTTATTTCACTGTTATCTATGGTTTGTCGACTATATGTTTTTGATTTAAGTATGGTGTCGAAATAATTCAGTAATCACTCTTGTGAACCTTGAAACTTCTGCTACGTTGTGCGAATTTAACAAAAAATAATCACTTGACAACTTTACCTATGAAATGAAAATTACTATAGCTTAACCCCACGGTAATTTAAGTTCATTACCATTTAAAAGCAAACGCTGAAGGCAGTTGTTATACACCACTATAGCACGTTTCCGATACAAAACAGCCTACGTACGCAAACCAGATTTTTGTAGTACTGGTTCTTGGTATAAAATAAAATAAAAATACTTTATTTCAGACCAACTTCGATCCATAAATAAATAAAATATATGAATAAATGGAGTTATAAATAGAGAAGCAAGGGTTACCAAACCAAAATCACTTTATTTACAAGTTGGGGTTTTACATAGCTTTGTATAATTAGACGACAAATGATATTAAGTAAAATACAGTTTTAAAAGTGAATTATTCTAAAACTTATCATTAATGAACAACATTATTACTATAACATTCCAATATTTTGTACTCTTTAAAATGTGATAAATTACAAAACATACGACAAATGCTGTGAATAATTTCACAATAATTACTATGTAAAGTTTATTATTAAAACATTACAAAAATACATTAATAATCATTGTTATATTATAACTAAAAGAGTATTAGCAAAGGTTGCCAAGTACATATTCTATATAAAACATTTTGGAGACGTCCAGTGGCTAGCCCGTCTGCTGGGAAGTACAGTCGGTAGTAAGTATAAACAAACAAAATCTCAAATAACCACATTTTTATAAAAAAAACCCAACCGCGGTGCACTTTGAAACTGCATAAAATCCTCCATTTGTGTTTATTTTAACCAACTTCATACCCAGTGACACTCGTACCATCAAGACGAATCTAATGATGTATCATTTATCAAAATCGGATGTGCCGTTGAGTAGTTACGAGCGGACATAGGAACGGACATACATACATACAGGTCAAACACATAACCCTCCTTTGGGCTTCGCCGCAGTCGGTTAAAAAAGATCTACAAACTCTATGCTCAATTGGACGTAGTTATGCAAAAACGTTCCAATCCATAAAACCAAGTCCATAATCCAAAATTTATTGCATGTGGATTGGAATGTTATTGTATAACTACGTCCAATTGGTAATGGAATTAAATGTCTTTATGCCACACCTGGCACGCGTACGGAAAAAGCCGCTTTCTGGCCAAGTGTAGACATAAAATGCTGTACAGTCGCCATCAGATATATCTGAGCTGTCAGTGTACTCATAAATATCTGAACACGGCTCTAATGCTATGAAAATAGAGCAGTGTTCAGATATTTACGAGTACACTGACAGCTCAGATATATCTGATGACGACTGTACACAACACGGGAGGTAATGAAGAAAGCCCTCGATCGCATAATCAACATCTACGATCTCGGCCTTTTTTTGTATTACCACTCTAGTTGTGTAATGTACTATTTTGAGCTTTTCTGTATATATCTGCTACCGGCTGTACCTTGGAGTTGACTTTACTAAATCTAGCATTAAGCGTACAAATTCTGGGACACAGGCGCAAAGCGAAGGTAGACGGTGGGTCTAATATATTATTACTTATTCTCTTTGAACCGATTTGTAGGAGCACTAAAGTCCATTTTCAAATTTATTTACCAATCACTCACTTGATTGTGAAATAATTTTATTGTAGAATCCGGATATAACGACCTTCAAAGGCCCAGTGATATGTCGTTTTAAACGTGTATTTCTATATTATTGCAAGATACATAAAGTACATAGCTAAATTTTATATAAGCTGATTAATACTCTTATAACGACTAAGGAAACTTAATAATCATTTTATTGGAAGGTAAAATGTTATATTAAACGTGAATACCTTCGCCGTCGCCAGGGAGTCTAGCCTTCTATCTTAGCATATTTTAGTATCTACGGCTTTCCAAGAGTTCAGCAAGTACTTAAGAATAGTCTAACCGGTCGGTATTTTAACTAAAATTTACTATAAGGAAGACAATAACACTAAATAATATTTATAGAAGAACAAAGCGGAAAACATTGGAATGTGGATACTATTATTAGGTATAAGTTTTTGGTAAAATTCCATCTACTTACTGCATAATTGTGCGGGGCGGACGTGGTTGCAATGATTTTGGTTTTTTTTTTTTCAAACGGAATGAGACAAATTACACTTGTAATGCTTTTAGCTTCAACAAGTTTAACTTAGTTTCAATTTGTGAAGTGGTCAGATTTTTGCCATACATATGGCACATTAAATAATTAAGTAGCTTTTCCAAAATTAGGTAAAATAATACCTCAAAATTAAAAAGTGTCAGTCTTTCTTTCGGTTTTTTGTTCTCTTTACGAAAAAAAGTTTGTAAATAAACTTGCATAAAAAGCAAATATTATAAAGACTTTAAAGCGTTATAACAATTCGCATTTTGTCATGCTCCCGCTCTAACGTAAACCTTGTAATTTAACTCTAAATTATTCTACGCTTGTCACCGCCCTCTGTAGACTAATTCAAAACTTCACAGACAACCTCGTGCTAACATAATTTGATCCAAGAACTAGTAATACTGTGGGTCTAGTGAAAAGGGGTACAAGTCAAATTTATACCAGGACCAAAAGGTCACAACTAACTGTATAGCATGACTTAAGCTCTTTTACTCCTAGGATAAATGAGACTGACAGTTCGTGATCGGAAGTCACAACAGCTGTGGTCCGAAAAGGTTCAAGCGACGAACAGACATATACCAGGTACCAAACTACGGAATCTTTAATATCACAAAAATTTGTGCAGTAGAAATTCGTTTATGATTACTGCCATCGGTCGAAATAATATCAAGTTCTACAAGTTCCAATCATAACACACTAACATCTTGACAACCGAGTTTGAGAACATCGGTGACAGCAAATTAAGTTACCTGGCATACTTGTTTGTTAGTGACCAATAAAACGAACAATTCACACCACAGGTTAACAAAAATGTTATTGATTCAATTCGCGGTCCGATATCTGTACGAGCATTTTATAAATCGCAAAAATTTGCTATCTGTAATGCCTTCGAAAATCTGTATAGCTATAAGATACAGTTAAATCTGTATAACTGGCAGCACTGGACATATTTGACTCCCGAATAGGGAACGTGCACGACGAAGGTGCTGCCAACTGGTGCCGCCAATCTAAATCAAGTACCCTCTCATGCTGGGGCCACATTGACGGAAACGCCGTAATTTATTGCGATGAAGGACGATTAACGTCAGTGTAGCTACGACTTACTATATTTGACATTTACACTTACATATTGACATTGACAGCTTGATTTGACAGGGGTGATAGTTTCATTTATTGTCCAACCGTGTCTCTTTTAGTGCTGCCACCTATAGTTCGTGCACGTTCCCTATACGAACGGATTACTACTACACTGGCCACATTATATTATGATCGAATTAGCCGGCAAATTTGTGAATTAGCCTACTAGCGGCAGGGCGGTCGCCTCGTCCGGTCTACATTACACGTATACATACAATTATTATCATAACGAGAACAATTTGTCTAAAATTAATTGTCAGATAACCTAGGGCGTTAAATAGCATTGTGGCACCTTACATTTGCGTAGCCGTAACAATGCGACAAAGCTATTTATAAAACAACTTCTCTCTCGCAAAGTCGAGACTCACCTTTACAGATTCAATTGAATATCTTACCGATTTAAATCTTACGTCTAGCCAATTGCTGCTCTGTAGATGATGTGCATCAATTACATTTCAATGGTTCGAGGGTTTTGAAATTTGATGTACTTTAATTATGGTGGTCTTAATTTCATCTGCTTTCCGTTTTTTCACGGGGCATACCCTTATTTCGTTCTAGGATATAAAAAATATCTTTCTTAAATCTTTATTCAATATTTAGAGGTCAACAGGCTTAATGGAAATTATGAAGAAATCCTTTTTCATGTTTCTCTAAGTTGGTATTATCTGGTTCATTAGAAAAATATATGAAAAACATTTATTATATATAAACTATATTCGACGTGTGATATTGATATGCTATACGATTAAATAAATAAAACAAATAGAAGTTGAATTATACAGTGATACATTAGACTAATTATAAAAAAAAAGGATTTTCATTGATCAATGGCCTCTAAGACTAAAATATTAAACAAAAGAGTTATTTTCTCAAACCCTAGAACCAAATAAATATAGCCCGCGAAAAAAGAAAAACTCCAAATATGGCCCACCATACATATCTGTATAGTTGTATCAAAACATTTGTACCCACCTCAGCATGGTCAGGAGTAAGGTGCCACCGAGCTCTCCTCAGCTGCTGAGGGCCTTGTCGCTTAGCAACGGCACCTTGGCCACTTCGAAGAAGATCTGGTGGGAATACTTGTTCCGGACTGTGCTGATGGCGGATTTGGGCTTCTTGTGAAGGGAGCCGTTCTGCTCGAGGACTATCGGGAGGATCTCTTGGAAGGTGTAGCCTGGAACATGAATACCGTTAGGTTTAAAATCATCGTTCGAAGCGATTTCTAAGAGGAAGTGTTAGTAGATTGTGTCATAGGGACGCAAATTGGTGTATTTCCGACAAATGTGTACATGGAATCCAGAAATAAGTGAGGGATATATACTCAGTCATCACAACTGCACGCAGTCGTTGTGCAATCCCAAGATCCCAAAGCCTAGTCAGGATTATTTATCAAACTATTTCCTACTGCTGCCAGTGATGCTACAACCCTTTAAGGGTCGCGGCGACTACCTTCACAAACTCTCTCCAGTGATGACCTGTCTCCAAATAGAAACTTTCCCTTCATGTCACGCAGGCCCTAGTTTCTTTTGTTTGTTGTTTCGAATCGGTCGTCCCTATCCCGTATTGACCTACTACTGTAGGGTGAGCGAGCGTCTAATGAAGTAATGACCGAGCAACTTTATAATGCAGCAAGCTAAGATCTTGATCATATCCCGTTTTGACGGGGGCAAAAATGCACCGTAGAATAGTGATTATTTAAACATCGACTCAAGTTTGATCGATATCGATATGAGGCTGTTGAGGTAGTAGTTGTTAGGTAAGATTAAAAGACTGACCCGTGTAGAACTGTAGCGTGGGCGTCCAGTGTCCGAGCGACTTCATGCGCAGCGCTATGTAGAGCGCGGCGGCGGCCATCTTGCTGTCCGAGTGCTGCGTCAGCGCGTAGTCCAGCAGGCACTGCTCCAGGATGAACCGCGCTAACGTCAGCGTCGGCATAGATAGCCGCGCACACTGTAAACACAAACAACTATTACAAACTACATAGACGACAATAAATAAAAAGCGGGTATGTGTGATTCGGAACCAAGTCAGTACGGGAATAATGCGACTGCGAATTAAATTAATTTGCAAATAGGGCACTTTTACACTTTAAAGGGCTGATTCTACCACCGCTTAAAAAAAGGTACATAAGGCATTTAGTTCTTTGGGTACATACTTTACAAATCGCGTTTCGTCGGCGGCGCGGAAATACTAATAAACACTAAGCACGTTCAAAGCAGATCCGCCGCTCCTTGAAAGCGTTCTTTGTGTTTATTGGTTTTTATCATTTTTAGGGTTCCTCGTGTCCGTCTGTCACAGCAAGATATCTCAGGATCTACTGTTGATGGTAGCAAGTGTACTGACCCGGGCGTAGCGACGCAGGAAGCGCTAGGAGAGCGGCACGCCGAGGTCGAAGCCCACGGTGCGGAGGATGCTGATCTCCATCTTCAGCAGTCGGCTCGGCGTGACGGTAACACGTGTACTGACCCGGGCGTAGCGACGCAGGAAGCGGTAGGAGAGCGGCACGCCGAGGTCGAAGCCCACGGTGCGGAGGATGCTGATCTCCATCTTCAGCAGTCGGCTCCGCGTGACGGTAACACGTGTACTGACCCGGGCGTAGCGACGCAGGAAGCGGTAGGAGAGCGGCACGCCGAGGTCGAAGCCCACGGTGCGGAGGATGCTGATCTCCATCTTCAGCAGTCGGCTCGGCGTGACGGTAACACGTTTACTGACCCGGGCGTAGCGACGCAGGAAGCGGTAGGAGAGCGGCACGCCGAGGTCGAAGCCCACGGTGCGGAGGATGCTGATCTCCATCTTCAGCAGTCGGCTCGGCGTGACGGTAACACGTTTACTGACCCGGGCGTAGCGACGCAGGAAGCGGTAGGAGAGCGGCACGCCGAGGTCGAAGCCCACGGTGCGGAGGATGCTGATCTCCATCTTCAGCAGTCGGCTCGGCGTGACGGTAACACGTTTACTGACCCGGGCGTAGCGACGCAGGAAGCGGTAGGAGAGCGGCACGCCGAGGTCGAAGCCCACGGTGCGGAGGATGCCGATCTCCATCTTCAGCAGTCGGCTCGGCGTGACGGTAACACGTGTACTGACCCGGGCGTAGCGACGCAGGAAGCGGTAGGAGAGCGGCACGCCGAGGTCGAAGCCCACGGTGCGGAGGATGCTGATCTCCATCTTCAGCAGTCGGCTCGGCGTGACGGTAACACGTTTACTGACCCGGGCGTAGCGACGCAGGAAGCGGTAGGAGAGCGGCACGCCGAGGTCGAAGCCCACGGTGCGGAGGATGCTGATCTCCATCTTCAGCAGTCGGCTCGGCGTGACGGTAACACGTTTACTGACCCGGGCGTAGCGACGCAGGAAGCGGTAGGAGAGCGGCACGCCGAGGTCGAAGCCCACGGTGCGGAGGATGCTGATCTCCATCTTCAGCAGTCGGCTCGGCGTGACGGTAACACGTTTACTGACCCGGGCGTAGCGACGCAGGAAGCGGTAGGAGAGCGGCACGCCGAGGTCGAAGCCCACGGTGCGGAGGATGCCGATCTCCATCTTCAGCAGTCGGCTCGGCGTGACGGTAACACGTGTACTGACCCGGGCGTAGCGACGCAGGAAGCGGTAGGAGAGCGGCACGCCGAGGTCGAAGCCCACGGTGCGGAGGATGCTGATCTCCATCTTCAGCAGTCGGCTCGGCGTGACGGTAACACGTTTACTGACCCGGGCGTAGCGACGCAGGAAGCGGTAGGAGAGCGGCACGCCGAGGTCGAAGCCCACGGTGCGGAGGATGCCGATCTCCATCTTCAGCAGTCGGCTCGGCGTGACGGTAACACGTGTACTGACCCGGGCGTAGCGACGCAGGAAGCGGTAGGAGAGCGGCACGCCGAGGTCGAAGCCCACGGTGCGGAGGATGCTGATCTCCATCTTCAGCAGTCGGCTCGGCGTGACGGTAACACGTGTACTGACCCGGGCGTAGCGACGCAGGAAGCGGTAGGAGAGCGGCACGCCGAGGTCGAAGCCCACGGTGCGGAGGATGCTGATCTCCATCTTCAGCAGTCGGCTCGGCGTGACGGTAACACGTTTACTGACCCGGGCGTAGCGACGCAGGAAGCGGTAGGAGAGCGGCACGCCGAGGTCGAAGCCCACGGTGCGGAGGATGCTGATCTCCATCTTCAGCAGTCGGCTCGGCGTGACGGTAACACGTTTACTGACCCGGGCGTAGCGACGCAGGAAGCGGTAGGAGAGCGGCACGCCGAGGTCGAAGCCCACGGTGCGGAGGATGCCGATCTCCATCTTCAGCAGTCGGCTCGGCGTGACGGTAACACGTGTACTGACCCGGGCGTAGCGACGCAGGAAGCGGTAGGAGAGCGGCACGCCGAGGTCGAAGCCCACGGTGCGGAGGATGCTGATCTCCATCTTCAGCAGTCGGCTCGGCGTGACGGTAACACGTTTACTGACCCGGGCGTAGCGACGCAGGAAGCGGTAGGAGAGCGGCACGCCGAGGTCGAAGCCCACGGTGCGGAGGATGCTGATCTCCATCTTCAGCAGTCGGCTCGGCGTGACGGTAACACGTTTACTGACCCGGGCGTAGCGACGCAGGAAGCGGTAGGAGAGCGGCACGCCGAGGTCGAAGCCCACGGTGCGGAGGATGCTGATCTCCATCTTCAGCAGTCGGCTCGGCGTGACGGTAACACGTTTACTGACCCGGGCGTAGCGACGCAGGAAGCGGTAGGAGAGCGGCACGCCGAGGTCGAAGCCCACGGTGCGGAGGATGCTGATCTCCATCTTCAGCAGTCGGCTCGGCGTGACGGTAACACGTTTACTGACCCGGGCGTAGCGACGCAGGAAGCGGTAGGAGAGCGGCACGCCGAGGTCGAAGCCCACGGTGCGGAGGATGCTGATCTCCATCTTCAGCAGTTGACTCAGCGTGTACGCGCCGTCGCAGATGTACAGGAAGTCGTCCACCAGCGGGGGGATGCGTTCCTGCACGGTATAGAGGGATGATGACTAATGTTGAATTTTATATTATGATAAATAATAGTCACATCGATTGGAATGGAAATCGATCCCATTTTTTGTGAGGATCAAATATGTATATGAGACCTACTACTATATGAAATGAAATGAAATGAAATAATTTATTTGCTTTAGATATGGTTACAAAAGGTGGTAAGAAATGAGTTAGCGTCAAGTCATATCTAACCAATAATTTGGCATGCAAAATTCAAAGTTATATGTCTCATATACATATTTGAACCAGCATACATCCGCCAAGAAATTTAAAGGTGTATGTGAAGTCCTCAATCCGCAGTGGGCTAGCATGAGGACACAGCCTATTCACTCTCAATCTCATCTATGAGAGGAGGCCTGTGCCCAACAGTGAGACGTATACAATACATATAGGCTAGGCTGTTTTGTTGTTGTCGTACTATATTTGGAGGACTACTCACAAACTCGATTTTAAATAATATACATAAATACCTGAATAAAATACAATTGTATATGCGAAAGAACTGTTTATTTATAAATACGGAAGTAAAATTGTTATGAGACAAACCCTGAAAGGAGATTGCCGACGCGTCTATGGGGCCTCGTACCAAAGCAAAAGTCATTGTGTCAACACGAAACTGACTGTATCTTAAAGAACAAGAAACTGCCTTTCCTAATCACTAAATCCCATTAAAATTGTATTCGGGGATCCATAGGAAATTGAGATCGATTTCCAGATTTCGAAGTGAGTTTTTGCGTAGCAAATCGTCAAAGTATTTGTCAACCGGCCAAATACAAAATCACCTAATAACTTTAATTCCTGACGTTGACGAGACTTCACTTAACTTAGTCGTATGACATGCCATTTCGGATACCTGTTTTAGGTTTTTTATTGTGCCTATTCAGATTGTTAAAATATTATTATAAAAAAAGTTATTTGATACTATTTTGATACATCGTGAGATAAAAAATATTGTTGCATTACATTTACGCTCAATGTCTCGTATAGTGAAGTATCAGCGAAATATCACTAGTTATTTGTACCAAATAAGTAATTTAAAATGATTTACGACCTCTGACGCAAAATTGTGAAAAGACGTGTCTTATAAAGTACCTTATATTTAAACTTAGAATAAGACAGAATGTCAAGCTGTCAATTTTCGTGCTAAGATCAAGAAAACTACATACATAATTAATTGTATTAAGACGTATCTATGACGTTAGCTTTGTCTTTTACACTCATGTGAGAAGTAGTCTTAAGAAAGAACGAGACAAACATGTTACTTTCCTGGGTACAGGACAGCTGGATGCAGTTCGTATAAGAAAGAACCGCGGAGTTTTATGGAATTACAATTTTTGTATACATTTGTGTAGACGGTGGTGCCACTGTCATAGGCCTTTTAGATTTTGACCGATTTTGTCTGTCAAATACAGTTTTAAGGAAATCATACATTTTTCATGGTGGCGGCGGAAATCGTACAACACATTCTTTTTTAAGTGATCTCAGATTTCCCATTTTAAATTCAGTAATAAAAAAATCCCTCTGGTTAAAAAAATAAAACTAAGTTTTTGGTATCGTTTTGGTTGTGACACAATTTAATGACGATATTGGTACCAAAAGTCGGCAATCTCCTTTTGCATGAAATTACGATTCAATATTGTCCTGTTACCGGTTCCCGGCGCAAGTTTTAAATCCATATCAGGGCGTGAGATTATAATCAGAGCACTAAATATATCGCGGCGCACAGCTGACATGGGGTGCATAAGGAATGAATACATTGTCCGACATTTCAGGAGGGGAGCCATTCAAAGAAAGGGAATAAGTCAGATACGAGCCAAATGTAAAGAGGCGTAAGTCCTACTATACATTCGCTTTCGTTGAACTTCTGTTGCTATAGAAATAAGTGCTTTGACAGGTAACAACTGTAACCGAAAGCAAGCGACTGGCTGAGACTTGCGCTGTTTTGTACCTCGTTTAAGTCAGACATTCCTTTTCTTACTAGAGGCACTGCATTGTCAGGTGAGCCAAGACGGACAGATACAACACTGCATGGGTGGTTTTCAATTTCAATGTGGTTCAAGTTGTTGAAGATAAATGGGGTTGGGGTGCAAATTGGCAGATTGAAGATTTGCGAACTACCCTTGTTACGTTCGGTTTTGGTGGGATAAAAGGGATTAGGATATTTATGATTTTGGAAACCGTTTCGGCGTATTATTGATATAACATTGAATGACAGTTGGAAATAATGTTTTTAAGTTTTGGGAGGTAATATGAAATGGGAGAATGTTCATTTGGATCAAGGCGGACCGGCGATTATTGGCACTAAACCGCGCGCAACGCGGATGCTAGTTCTTAGATATCTCTCGGTGTCAATTAATACTAACGTAAGTAAAGTAAGTTGTAAGTTAGCATTGTAATTTATCTTTTGGTGTGCAATAAAGTATGATTGTATTGTATTGTAAGGGACTAAGGGCTGTCGTTATTTCAGGAAGGTTTGACTTTCACGATAATAGAATAGACAGAAGACTACTCTTTTTTTATGAAAGCACTATAAGGGATAGAAATGATAAGACTTGTAGAACAAGCTGGCAATTTAAAAGATATATAAAAATAGTACATTATACACAACTAGGGTGGTAATACAAAGAAAGGCCGAGATCGCAGAAGTTTGCGGCTCGAGCTGCAAGCGAGGGATGTAAATATGCGATCGAGGGCGTTCTTTATTACCTCCCGTGTTATGTACATCATTTTATGTCTACACTTGGCCAGAAAGCGCTGCGCGTACGGAAAAAGCCACTTTATGGCCAGGTGTGGCATAAATAAACAAAACACCATCGAAAACCCTGGTATTACAGTTCTTGTAACTTTCGTAAAACAAGCCCTTTGTAAACATTCGTGATTGGCCTACGAATGGTAATTTTACGTCAATAATGAGTTGGTATTTTTTTTTTTTGCTATCGGAGGCTGAAATCATTATAAGGTTTAGTTTAGTAGTCAGGTACTTTAGAAAACAAACAAACAAAAAAGTAAGCGTTTCAGGTATAGTGAGGCGCACTTGCTACGTTTCGTACTTAGAGCCTGTGCACACTGGGCCACTAGTGGCGGCCACAGCCTGGCCACTGGTGGCCGCCACAAGCTGCGGGCGAGCTTTTCATACATTTTGTATGGCGGTGGCGCACATCGGGCGTGCTTTTCATACATTTTGTATGGCGGTGGCGCACATCGGGCGTGCTTTTCATACATTTTGTATGGCAGTGGCGCACATCGGGCGTGCCCGAGGCCTTGTTCGGGCCACAAGGTGCGGGAGCGGCGCGCGTTAGCTACTTTATGGACGCGACTAGTGGCCCATGTTTGGCCGCTCTTAATGTACAAGTACTGACTCATCATCATCATCATTTCAGCCATAGGACGACCACTGCTGGACATAGGCCTCCCTCATAGATTTCCACTTAATTCGGTTGGAAGCAACCTGCATCCACCGTGAGCCAACAGCCTTAACCAGATCATCTGTCCATCTTGTTGGTGGACGTCCGACGCTGCGCTTGCCGATTCGTGGTCTCCATTCGAGAACCTTTCGGCCCCATCGGCCATCTGTTCTACGTGCTATATACTATAAGCTATGTGCTATAAGTACTGACTACAATAGAAGAAAAGAGACATCAAAGAAAACTCACGTCAAATTTGGAAGCAATGAACAATGCCGATGCTCCCAGCAGCTGGAGCTCCTCCTTGGTGAGGTGGTCCTTCTGCTGGCGCGAGGACTTGCTCAGGAACAGGTCGACGAGTTTGACGGCCAGGTATAGCGTCTCGTGGTTGAGCTCGAAGCTCTCCTGCACCTCTACCATCCAGTCAACTAGGAGTGCTCGCATCCAGGAGGTGATGTCCTTCATCCGGGTTAGGTAGTCGTCGATGATGAACAGCGGCTGGAATGGGTGGAAATAACCACATTTTTTACATAAAAAAACCAGACCGCGGTGCACTTAAAAAAGGGCATAAAATCCGCCATTTTGTTTATTTTCACGAACTTCATACCCAGTAACACTCGTGCTATCAAGAGGAATGTAATGATGTATCATTTATCAAAATCGGTGGTGCCGTCGAGTAGTTACGAGCGAACATAGGAACGGACATACAGGTCAAATCAAACACATAACCCTCCTTTGGGCTTCGCGGCAGTCGGGTAACTACTCGAAAGACGCGCTTCGAACGGCTGACACGCTTTTATATGTCGTAAATGATTACTTATTTGTAGAATTTTAAAGTATCATGGAGTAATTGGGGATACAGCAATAAAATCTCGGAAGTCAGATACGACAGAAGGTGCAGCCGTAGGGCAGTTCAGAACAAAAACATGACAAGGCAATAAAGACGTAAAGTGTTGTGAGTACTATCTTCTACTGAAAATAAACTCTCAACTTCTTGTTTATTTGTTTTTGTCATGTCATAGTCAAACTCCACAAATTGCAATTTTGATTCTCAATCACTCAATTAGGATTAGGATATTAGCGACTCAAAGGCTGATATGGAAAAGTGATTATTCATGGTACCTACATGATAACGCGTATCTCGTGGCAGCCAAACAGAAGCCACTCCACCATACTTGCACGCCCAGAACAGTTGCAATGTTATAACAGGCTGGCTAACACTGGGGCTTAAAGCCTTAAAGTTCAATTCTTTACACTAAAGTGTGATACTTTTGTTTTGCAATATCTTCAAATTACTTAAATTAAGATAGTTAATTCATCTTCAAAGTTCTATTCAGAAAGCAGTGAAATCTATGTTTTCATATGTTTGTATGAAAAAAATTAAATTAGAATTTGGCGTGTTTTTAAAAAGTTGCATAACGAAAGTAGCTCAGAATAACCCTTTGACCGCCAAAAACACATTTTTTGGTTCAGAAAAATATTTAAGTACCAAAAAAAACATATACATATTTGAATAAAATTTCTATCTTATTAAATTTGTTCCTTTTTGGTCCTGGGGGTCAAAAGGTTAAGGAGTAGAAACAACCCTTTCATTTAAAGCAGTGGTCGGCAACCGGCGGCCCGTGAATCGCTCATTTGCGGCCCGCGAGCCTCCCTGGCTATTTTATATGTTAAGGTCGATATATTCCGAATTGTATAAAATATTAAATTATTAACAAAGTGCGGCCCGCGTCAATTTTGTTAGCTGCTATAAGGTTGCCGACTGTTGATTTAAAGTAGGGATGTAACGATACACAGTTTTGCCGATACGATACCGATACCGATATATAGTAGTTAATATCGGCGATACCGCTTCCGATATCTTAGCTAAATAATGAAGTATGAACTTCAGAAATTTGTATGTCCTTAGTCGCATGTCTTCTCAATGACCCCTTCTGGGTCATGGGGGAGCCATCTCTGGGCGATGCCCATTTTGGCGGCAGCTGTCTCAGGCCACTACGGTGGCCAGGTCTGTGGTTGCCTTATGGCAGGCATTAGGAGTCTCTAGTCAGCTGTGCTGACTTTGTTTTGCTCTGTTTGTATGTCCTTATTATAACTAATAGCAATGACTACTGGCTATATTTACCAGAGAGTCAACCTTGAAAGTGTAAAGTAAAAATAAATAAATTGTCAACTCAAAATTCAATTTTTTTTTATTAAGAACCAAAGATTTAATTAACATAGTAATTATCATTGCACAAGGTAGTAGACCAATACATCAATTAAGTAAGAAATTGAAATTACTTTTTGCAGATTTTTTTTTCATACAGCAAATTCTTCAAATATCGGTTGTATAATATCGGCGATACCGATATATCGGCGATACCGATATATCAGCCGATATATCGGTATCGGTATGTTACATCCCTAATTTAAAGCCCCATTGTTAGAGTATACTCATAATAAACTTTCTGGATGGATGCAAAATTCAAATCCTCAGCAGGTTGTTCACTAACCTAATCAATCAT
Source organism: Eudemis profundana (assembly GCA_947034925.1). Lineage (NCBI taxonomy): Eukaryota > Metazoa > Arthropoda > Insecta > Lepidoptera > Tortricidae > Eudemis > Eudemis profundana. The sequence continues at coordinate 24,733,808 of OX344799.1, read as the reverse complement.
CTATGTGTGTTTATATTTCATGTTCACTTTTTCCTTCCCATGCATGTCAGGTCATAAAGGGAAAAAACTCGGAAACTTACCTCTCTGCTTTTTAAATAGTTGAATATATCCATAGCATAATGTGACACTTGGTACACATCATTCCAGTTCTCCTTGTCAAAGTCGGCCACACCCTCGGGCACCGGGTAGGCATTTCTCTCCTCCTCCAGAGATTTGGTGCTACTGTCATCGAGGTTGACTTTGTCTAACTTCTCACTTATTGTCTTGCATTCTTCTTTAGTGGGGTCTAAAGGGCTACTGTAAGTGAAGATTGATATGAGACTAGTTTTAATTTCGAGGTCACAAAAATCTCAAAGTTTATGGTTTAAGAAAAATAGGGTTTTGAAAATTTACAAATCCATAATTCTCTAACTTTCTAAACACAGTGATCCATTGAAAATGTACCTATTTTTGGTACAGTTAGTAAGAATACTAAGGATAAAAAAATACTACTATTACAATGTGAAAAATTCATGCATTCTTACATATTTTCTAAAGCAGTCATATACAATGATGGCTCTCCGGAGACATCACTCCTCATAGACTTGGCAGAGTTGGAGTTCTGGCTCTGATTCTGGTTTTCCTTAAGCACCTTCTTCTCAATGTTCTTGAGGATGCCGTTCTGAGCCCGAGTCGCCACAGGCTTAGGCGGGTCCTTAGCAAAGTGCTTCTGTACTGACTCTATGGCATTGGTGGCAACTCTCTGTAGCTGCTTCGTTTTGGAAGTTTTGCCATTTAATGTGGTTGTGGGTTTGCTGATATTCTAAAACCATCATAACTGTGTAAACTTAAGAATTGTGACAAACATGTGGTTTTATATTCAGTGGTAGTATAGTTGAAGTGGCTATAGTTAGTTTATTCAACTTAAAAAAAGTTGGTGTAAGGGATGCCTGCACTTGTTAATTTTGGGGGGAAAGTTCATTGACCTGCAGAGGGAAGTAAATAGAGCAGTTTCTCAAGATAATTCAGTCTAACAGTTTGGAATCTACGTAGCAGAGGTACATCAAACAGCACAAATGAAGAGAAATTATAGATAAGAAGTACCCTCCCAACAGAAAAAATAGCACAAGTAAATCTTGTTTCACCTTAAGAGTTGGGAGCATTTTCGATTCCACCGTAACCTTCTTCATAGGTGCAGCTTTGTCGGGGGCCGCGGATTTGTTGAAGGCGTTGGTGAGGTCCCCGAAAGCCGCTCTCTTCGCCGTCACATCTTTGAGGGGGCTATCCGCTTTCCTCTTGTTTGGCACCTTCATACTGTCTTTGTAGGTCTTCAGAGTAGCCAACTGCTTACTCCTCGTCGTGATGCCATTGCTCAGGATGCCGTTCAAGTTCTCATTGACGCCGATTGGCTTAGATGCCAACCTGGTTGGCGCCATTACGCACTGAAAAACGATTACTATTTCACGTGTACCGCTTCAACGTGGTACTTAACACTAAAGCACACGAACAGTTCAAAATAATTCCATGGAACACGTACGATATATGTAAACAAGGCTTTCGAAAATCTCACGTCTAACCGTCTAAAAATGGAGGCAAAACAAGCGAACGTCTGCCCGTTGGGACAGCGTCAAACGGTTATCCACTGATATGCTAATACTCACGTTTCTAGACGGCGGCGGCCGTTGTGTATTAGTTTAATAGATATTTATAGAGTTGCACGTCCCGATTGTTTGCTAAGAATTGTAAAACTTTATCTAAACTTAACATAAGTCCAGCCTGTAACCGGACTGAACTCCAACAACCACAGACAGAAACCGTTGCTTTAAAATTCTATTGGGCACCCGTCCAGCCAATGGCAGAAAAGCTTCCCGTTTAACGTTCCTTTCTACGAAACCCAAATCTCTTTAGTTCTTTAGTTACAAAAGTTCAGTTTTAAAGTAAACTTTTGGTTCCATTGTAGAATACTACAATAAAAAATTAAAACTCAAAGTAAACAGACAATACAACGCAATACTAAATTTAAGATGATTTTTTATTGGTTAAAAAATTATAATAAAGTTTGTATGGTATTTTCAGTGTAACGAAACGTGTTACGGTACTGTCTAAAACCATTCCTGGGCTATTTCAGAAAAAAATATTTGAGCCAAATATCGCTGTCCCATGACTTTAGAGTAATTTTTTTCTATTAAATATTGTTCTAAAGTATAATGTTTGTTTGTAAAAATGGTAAAGTAACTCATTTACTGTATAATTATGATGAATAATCCCTTTAAAACCTACTAAAAGTATTTTATTTGTCAGAAAAACCGAAGAAAAGGTGCCGATTTTTGGGTGTCCCACGTACACTTTGGTAACTTTGAGGCGAATTTTACGTATATCTGACTCCTTCTAGGCCTGAACATGGCTATTGTGTGAATCGATCATATTATCGTTTACCAATTTTGAAGCACATTTATTAACAGCTAGAGTAAAAAAATCATAAAATCACAATTTGTTTGCTGTCCTCCAAAACCAACGTGGTGGACATGTCCACTAACGAACGGCGTTTTTACCAAATAGACTACAAAAAATTACCAAAACAGTTGTGTTTCTATATAACTGGTGACCTTATGAGCCTAATATAACCGTTACTTAGGTGTAAAATGTAAGTTTCGCTTCAAAAATGTGATGAGTTGGACGTGCGTTACGGTGTGCCAAAAATTTCTGTCCACTACGAACGGGATATACTGAAGGTAAGAAGCCACTTTGAGATTAACCGTTTATTAATTTAGACATATTCATAAGTGCGGTAACATGTAAAGAAGTTAGAAGTAGTAAATTGCAAGTAATCAAAGCACTATTTCAATGTATTTAACTACCGGCATACTTACGTGACGTCCACTACGCTACGTAATGTACTAGTGGAACAAAAAACGTGCCGTATGGACAGAAAAGTCATGGTTTACATGCCGCTGATTTTAAATTCATAGATTGCCGTCAAGGACCTAAAAATAAATAGCCGGACGGAGTCTCGCCAAAAGAGAACTGAAGCCCTTTTTTAATAAGCCGGCTGCTTTTACATACGAGCCGTACGCACACATCAACTAGTTTTTAGGGTTCCGTACCAAAATGGTAAAAAAGGAACCCTTATGGTGCGACTCTGTCTGTCTGTCTGTCTGTCTGTCTGTCTGTCTGTCTGTCTGTCCGTCTGTCACAGCAAGATATCTCAGGATCTACTGATGTTATCGACTTGAAACTTGGAATAGTGTTAAAAGTCGCTGACTCGAGCCTATTGGATAGAAAAAAAATCTTATACCTTTTTTACTTTTTTTTTAAAGGGGTCCGAAATGGGATGTGGAAAAAGAAAAGTAGAGCTATTATATCGAGTGGGATATCAAATGAAAGGGCTTAATTTGTAGATTCCAAAACCATTTTTGGTTTTTTTCTTAATTTTGTACTTTTTGATTTATGACCAAAAACGTTAAAAAAAATACCATTCCCCCCCTATTATCTTTGAAGTTACTGAACAGAAAAATCTGTAATAATTACCAATTATTAATATCATCCTAAATATTACAGGAAAAATAAAACGGTTTTGCTAAATTGCATCGTTTTTTAGAAATTTTCAAAAATCGTACACATACTTATTTGCTCCTACTAAGCTAACTGCCATACAGTTTTTGTTGAACTATTCACGTATCTACTTACGAGTTTGTACGGAACCCTCGGTGAGCGAGTCCGACTCGCACTTGACCGGTTTTTTTTTCCTATTGCGAGCAGTATGCACACATTGGTAACCAGCTTATTAGACATGCTTCAAGTTCTTTGCTAGCGAGACTCCGTCCGGCTATTTATTTTAAGGTCCTTGATTGCCGTTAAAAACGTATAATTTGAATTAGTCGGGCTAAAAATATAGTAAGTGTAGGTAGTAAAAATGAACGAAGGTATTTTAAAAAAAGACTTACACGGGTAGTTCTCTGATTTCGTTCAAATTGTTGATATTCTCTCGAGTTTTCTTATTTCCTTGAATTGGATCTAATAAAGGGTTTTTTATGGTTTAGCGCTCGTTTATGGATATGTTATTGAGAAAGGCACCTTTCACAGTTTATTACTTTTCAAGATATAAGCCTGAAGGTAATGAGATACGCGCTGGTAATGAAATTCGCCAAGATGGTAATGACTTACTAACGGAAGGAAATGAAATCAGTTTTGACTCTGTTAATTAACTGTCTGATCTAATTTAAACTAAACTATCTATCATCTGAACAAGCTAAGGAACATACATCAGTCTATATAGTTTCCATATCACATAATTTTAAGAGGGCTTAGCAATTTAGTATACTATAGTTGTGACATATTTTGTCACCACTATAATACTAAAACGTGAAAACTAGTAAAGGGATAAATAGTTCAGTCATTATAGATTTTGACCCGTGAATAATCAGTTATTATTTCTTTTCCAAAAGAACGGTTTTTCTTGAATAACTCGGCCATTTTTGATTTTACAGTAAAACCTTTAGGACAAAAATTGTAGTAAATTTAATTCTCTACAAGTTTGGTCCTCACAATTTTTCTTCTAGGATCGATATATTGGAAATTAAATTTGAAAAAGCGACAAATTCAAAATATTTTCATCATCTCGTTTATTTTCAACTTTACAACATAAATGAAGAGGACTGTAGTTCTCTGCGACTAAACAGTCGCACCAATCGCATCATTACCATCGCCACATTATAGATGAGCTCCGTATAAACTATGGAGTCGTTTTTGGTTATCTTGTAGAAGTCGCGTGCCTCTGCTATTTTTATCATAATGATCCTGATTGCTTTTATAAAACCGCCAATAATAGTGGCGATGGTAATGAAAAAAAAATCGCGGTATAAAATCGCAGAGAACTACCCCTAAACTTGTAGAGAATCAAATTCTGAACAATTTTGGTTCTCACATTTTTTCCCCCAAAATCGATATTTTGGAAATTAAACCTGAAAAACGCGACAAATTCAAAATATTATAATTATCTCCTATGTTCCACGTTTTACGGCATGAATGAAGAGAAACAAAATTGTAGAGAATCAAATTCTGAACAATTTTGGTTCCCACCTTTTTCCCCCCAAAATCGATATTTTGGAAATTAAACCTGAAAAACGCGACAAATTCAAAATATTATCATTATCTCCTATGTTCCACGTTTTACGGCATGAATGAAGAGAAACAAAGTTATAGAGAATCAAATACAGAACAATTTTGGTTCCCATCTTTTTTCCCCCAAAATCGATATTTTGGAAATTAAACCTGATCATCGGATCTTGTCACTAGCATGTTATCTATTGACGGTGACAGCATCCCTATCCCTTTTACTTCGGAGGCACTTGTGAAGTGGACAGCGATTTTTCCAGGGGGTGAGCGGCCTGAAAACCTCATCGTTCAGAGACAGTGGGATGATCTGTTGAGCAAACGGACGTACAACTCATTGTTGGAGGGCGCCTCGGGAACTGATTTGGCCCGGCTCAAAGCCCTTGCACAGTCAGAGGCCGGGGCATGGCTACACGCTCTACCATCGCCCCAATTGGGCACTTCCCTAGACAACGACTCCCTCAGAATAGCGGCAGCGTTGAGGTTAGGTGCTAGGGTATGTGAAGCCCACCGTTGCTGCTGTGGGGCTATGGTAGAGGAAAATGGCCATCACGGTCTCAGCTGCCAAAGATGCGCTGGCCGATTCCCGAGGCACCACTCAATCAATGAGATCATCCGGCGGGCTATGGTGTCCATTAATGTGCCATCTGTTTTGGAGCCGCCAGGGTTGAGTCGGACGGACGGTAAACGGCCCGACGGCCTGACGCTGGTTCCTTGGCGGAGAGGGCGTTGTCTCTTATGGGATGCAACGTGTGTCAGCACATTTGCTGCATCCCATTTGAGACAGACCTCGCGGTGTGCGGGCTCAGCAGCAGAAAATGCCGCAAAATTGAAGCACACCAAATATTCCGCCTTGGAGTCAGCCTACGATTTTGTGCCAGTCGCGGTCGAAACAGCGGGACCCTGGGGCTCGGAGGCCCGTGCCCTCTTTATAGAGTTAGGGCGTCGTTTGCGACAGAGAGGCTGTGATCCTCGCTCTGGATCGTACTTGGTTCAACAGGTCTCTTTAGCCATTCAGCGAGGGAATGCTGCTGGTATTATGGGGACCTTTGAGCCAGGTACGATGCGAGGCGGGGTGTTTTAGTTATTTTTACCTTTTTGTCGAGGTTTAGTTTTGCCTTATACGTAGTTTAATTATTTTATTTTAGTTTAGGATAAATTTTAAGTTATTTTACGTTTTCTATGATCTTGTTATTCTTTGTATTGCCGATTAATAAATGAACCCAACCTGAAAAACGCGACAATTTTAAAATATTATCATCATCTCTATGTTCCACAATTTACGGAATGAATGAAGAGAAACAAAAGTTGTAGAGAATCAAATTCTGAACAATTTTGGTTCCCTCCTTTTTTCCCCCAAAATCGATCGCTTTTTTCAAATTTAATTTCCAAAATATCGATCCTAGAAGAAATCTCCCAATAAGGATCGTCATCATCATAACATTACATAAAAACAAAAAGGGAAAAGCAAAATAATAGGAGAAAAACACAAAAAAACGATTTCACAATGTCACTACTGTTAGTAGTGCATGTAGTTAAGCTTGCTAGAAATAGATTTATATAAATTTTCTATTGAAATCTAGTATAGGGTTTTGAGCTATTTCCGACGCATGTAAACCTTTCATGTGGTTCCATTACGTGACGAATGGTTCCATTACGGCACGGTGTCCTACTGTGGCTGAGATTAATTTTTAAGAATTTATATGAATTATTAAGTATTATTGATACTATTTGGATCTCATTTGATAGAATAATATGTGCCAATTGTGATAAATATAACTTTTGATAGTTTTTTCAGTATGTCTTAAGTTAAGATGATTGTTAAGCTATGATGAGAACCAAAACGTAACGTAATGGACATATTTTATTAAATAACTTTATTGTGACGCTTAGTGCAGCAAATGTTATTCATTTATAGAAAAGTATTATTGTGTTAAAATTCATTTAATAAAGACTGATTTGCAAACAACACTCTGAACTTTACTTAAAACAAACCTAAAGTTCGTCGCGTAATGGAACGTCAAAGCGGTAGTACTTAGGTTCAAAGTATGATATTTACCATATTAAGCAATTTATATTGAAACCAGTATGATTTTCAAAGAATGTAGAAGAAGGAGAATTTATTAAAAGCATTTCTAAGGAATATATATTTTTTTTTACGGGGTGGAAGTCCACTACGGCACGGACAAAAAATATGAAAAGGCCCTCCTTAGTTAACCATGTACGATATGAGGAGAGGATTTATAAAGTAGCGTAAATATGAATAATTTTGACGGGTTATGTATTAAAATGTATATTTTCTCTTTTTTACTATGTTTATCTAGATTACCTGCATAGGTAAAATATGTAACAATTTTCCGTAAGTGTTGGGTTTTTATTTTATTTCAAGTTTGTATTTTGAACGGTCACTGTGGTGCCAGGGTAATATTTTACCTTTAATTTATTTTTTCTTACTCGTGGCGAATCGTGAATAACTTTAGCTGTGTCCAAAGGAGCCATTCACAAACGAGTCGATTCCATCAGCCATATATCGACCATAGTGAGGCAGATATTCGTCAATAAGAGATAGCGTATTTACTATTTGTATCTCTCATTCTAACAAGTAGCTGCGTCCTTATTGGCTGACTAATTAAATAGACTAATATAATACAACATTTCTCATAATTATTTGTCTAGCTTAAGTCGATTTCCAAGCATGCGCTATTTAGCACGATGCACAGCTAATTTCATCCAGCTCTTGCCAGTCGTCTTCTATAACATAACATGTTTTACTACTTCACGAGATTGTTGATTCTACGGTAAATATGGTGGCCCACTGCAACATCTAGGTAAGGTATAAAAGGATGTAACAAAATATGAAACGTAACAAAATGGCTCTTTAAAATATTAAGTTATCCTTTTTAATAAATAATAACAGAGGTAATTATTTTTTGTCGCTGTAATTATCTTCATATTTTTATGTCATTGTGAATGTATAATTTCAGAATTTAATCACGATTTAATATGAACAATATTACAATGTCCAATATTAAATACTGAATAGAGCCATATAAGGAATTAGACTACGATGAACAAAAATGTAGTATACATTGCTCCTCGTACGATGTATATTTCACAGCGACAAAAAAAAATGGGACATTGTAATATTGTACATTTTAATAATTGAACTTTAAACGAATTTGAACGTCTCTATCAAACAAAAGTGACAACGAATTTTATCAATGTCTTTTTATTTTAAATTGTGAATGAGTTTGCACTAATCACTAAAAAGGGGCATTAAAGAGGATGCATAATTAGATAAATAATATTGTAGCATTATATTATGACCAGTAATTAATAATGCTACCAGGGGCCCGTTTCACGAAGCTACAAGTTACAAGCGGAAGTCTCTTTCAATCAAAAGGTATTGAAAAGAGACTGCCGCTTGTAATTTGTAACTTGTAGCTTCGTGAAACGGGCCCCAGAAGTCCTAAGCCTAGAGAAAAAAAATAAACACTCACTTAAAGCCTACTTTTAGGCAGGGCCGTATTTGGGGGAGGGCAGACGGGGCTACTGCCCCGGGCCTCCACAACACTTCCCTAATAAGTAGGGGCCTCCGCTAGTCCACTACCTGCCTCCGCTCCTTCGTTGCCCCAGGGCCTTCACACCTCCAAATCCGGCCCTGCTTTTAGGCTTCATAGGAATGGGCCATTCCACGTGGTTTCAACAAATGGGTGTGCGGCATGATTTTTGATTTGAATAAAAAAAATTGAGGATATACTTTATGGTGGCAGAAGTGCTAAACCACCGCTATTTATTTTTTTCATCTTTTAATTTTTGAGCTATGTCCATTCGAAATAAATAGTGGGGTCAAATTCCTGCTTGTATATAATATGCTCTAACTTTTTTTTTAGAAAAGATAACGAAATAATTGTTGCTGTGTTTGATTAGGTAAGAACTGTGGATATCATACTGTATAACAAAAGTTATCTGAATTAACCACGAACAAAATGGTGTCCATTTGAAATATACACTTAACTGGTAAATTTTTACAATGTTTTTATTTTTTCTGTCTCAACCCTGATGCATATTAAGGATAACTTTTTTCTGATTTAGAAAGTACTTGTTTTGCTTAATCTACAAAATAAATATTATCGTGTTAGGGTAATAACTTCTAAGAGAAAAATAGTAGTGAAAATTGAGAATTTCGAAAAATGGTTATGTTTGACCCCCAAAAACGCATGTGGAAGAAAACATAAAAATCTGAATTTATTCAGAAGATATAGTCCATGTTTTCGATAATCAGATTCAGTTTAAAAAGTTTTGTTATTTTGCCTATTTTTGGAAATGTGATTTTTTTAAACTGCTTATCTCGTGCATTTTCTCTCTCATTGTATTTATATATGCAGATTAAAATATTTACGACTATAAATTTTAAATGTATGGCAATTGATGAAAATCAATAAATAAAGCCAGACGGTTCAAGTTTACTACATATATTTAATAATATTTATATAAAAAGAAACTAAACACATTACATGCAAACCTTTCCTACTTCGAAATTTTCTGAAGTAGAATCACGTCGCACTTTTAATTCATTTTGAGAACTGGGAACGAAACTATGATAAGAACGTATATTTTTAATGGTTCTTATATTTTTAAATCGCTCTGATAGGTACAACTCAGCTACATCGACATCTGATTCTGAGACGAAAAAAAGAACTTGATTCCAAGAATTTTGTTTACACAAAACTCGTACTTAACTTAAGGGGATAAATTGTTATCACTACCTGGGGTATATGTAGTCATATTATCTATTTACACATAAATATCTCTATAATATCTTGTACTTGATCCTGTTTGTCTACCACCTCTCTTGTCTCATCACTCAACTGCTCAAAGGTTGACTGGAAGAGCTCCCTTAAAGGGATAAGTTCGACTTTGTACATATAACTTTATTTTGTAACCCTGTGCTTTGTATTATTTTGTGCAATAAAGAATTTACATACATACATATATAAATACAATGAGAGAGAAAATGCACGAGATAAGCAGTTTAAAAAAATCACATTTCCAAAAATAGGCAAAATAACAAAACTTTTTAAACTGAATCTGATTATCGAAGACATGGACTATATCTTCTGAATAAATTCAGATTTTTATGTTTTCTTCCACATGCGTTTTTTGGGGGTCAAACATAACCATTTTTCGAAATTCTCAATTTTCACTACTATTTTTCTCTTAGAAGTTATTACCCTAACACGATAATATTAATTTTGTAGAATAAGCAAAACAAGTACTTTCTAAATCAGAAAAAAGTTATCCTTAATATGCATCAGGGTTGAGACAGAAAAAATAAAAACATTGTAAAAATTTACCAGTTAAGTGTATATTTCAAATGGACACCATTTTGTTCGTGGTTAATTCAGGTAACTTTTGTTATACAGTATGATATCCACAGTTCTTACCTAATCAAACACAGCAACAATTATTTCGTTATCTTTTCTAAAAAAAAAGTTAGAGCATATTATATACAAGCAGGAATTTGACCCCACTATTTATTTCGAATGGACATAGCTCAAAAATTAAAAGATGAAAAAAATAAATAGCGGTGGTTTAGCACTTCTGCCACCATAAAGTATATCCTCAAATTTTTTTATTCAAATCAAAAATCATGCCGCACACCCATTTGTTGAAACCACGTGGAATGGCCCGAATAGAAACCATCGTTACATCACCATATTCTTAATTTCAGCACAAAAACGGTAGGAATATTTAAAGCTTCAATAATAACAAACACATAGAGTCTGTGCGGAAAGAGAATAGGCGTGGCAAAAAACGGAACTAACCTAACCAGCACTTTTTTTTTGCAAATACGGTAGAAAAGCATTACAGCGCTCCCCCATCTAAATCTTATTCTCTTACCGCACAGACTCTTACAATAATAAGAGGGACAAATACGACGCTTTAGCTTGAAGTACTAAAGCGACATCTATAAATAGTGCTGATTGTTTAGCCTAAAGGTGAGGGTTTTGTAATTTAATTATGGCAACCCTTTTGTTACGATGTGACACTGACTGACGTGATGCTGATGAGAATGACTGATTGTCATAATAAATCTGACAGTTCAAGCAGATAAATACTCTAGAAAAAACCCTTTTTTATTTAATTTAAATTTGTAATTGTATTTGTTTTATAATGAAATAACGCTATTTTACGTGTATAACTGGTTTTACGTATATTCAAGAGCAAAAGTCGTATTTGTGAAGAAAATGCTCGGAGGAGTTAGATTGCAAGTTGCTTACACACATGAAAAAACATGTTTCGCCTATTTAAACTCAAAATACAGTACTAATAATGAGCAGGTAAGGAGTTTATCTTTTCGGTAAAGTTACTAAATATCCCAATTTGTTTCCAAGGTCCCTATATTCAAGTCATAAGTTTAAGGTTAATCCCTTTGTTTTGAAGAGATGATGATACCTTATCGACTGGTTTAAAGTTTAGGACATTTCTTACCTCATCTATTTTCTTTTATTAGACGCCATGGTTCGGTTTTTAGTATTACATATTCACAAATAATTTCAGGTCAATGTCAAAGTCCAAAGTCAAAGTGTTTTATTTTGTAAAACATAGGTAAGACTTTATACAGTGGTGAAGTACAATAGCACATTACACAACTAGGGTGGTAATACAAAGAAAGGCCGAGATCGCAGAAGTTTGCGGCCCGAGCTGCAAGCGAGGGACGTAAATATGCGCTCGAGGGCTTTCTTTATTACCTCCCGTGTTGTGTTCATCATTTTATATCTACACTTGGCCGGAAAGCGGCTTTTTCCGTACGCGCAGCGTATGGACAGGTCACATGATGCACGATCTACAAGAGAAATGGTGCAAAACTGTCTCTGATTGGTATCCCAGAGATGGCAAGAGAAGTAGAGGACGCCAACAGATAAGATGGGAACACAACCTAAAACTCACGGCTGGACATTATTGCAAAAGGGTAGCACGGGACAGGTCCCAGTGGAAAATGTTAGAGGAGGCCTATGCCAAGAAGCAAACTGAACTTCGGGACATACTATAACATTCAACAACATATCTAGTATTAATACTAGATATGTTTCGAGAGGTTCAGAATAAAAAGGCATATTATTATTATTATTTGTATGTCTTTCCTGTTCACGGGACAATGGTGTCCCGTACCTTGGGGAGGCGTGCGCGGAGCCGAAGCCAACCCGTAGAATTTTCTATCCACAAGCTGCCCTGCGTTATTATTATTATATTTTTTTATAAAGTGCTTTTATATAATGGTTCCAGGGTCAAAGCATTCAAGTGATCTTTAAAGACCGACAGCTGCTGCTGTGGGTGGTGTACAGCAGCGGAGTCCCCGAGGGCCAGCTGGCCTGCAACCCCATACACAGCCGGCTGCTCGGCCTGGACGAGGGCACCGACGTGTTTGTGTCCCCGTATGGAGACGTGAAGGTGCTGGATGAGTTGTACATTGACACTGATAGTCCCGATGACCAGGAGATATTGGTAAGACATTCAATAGGCTATTTTACTGTATTAGAATTTTGTTGAAATTATATATGATCCTGTTAAAATTAGCAAAATAAAGAAATATGTTGAAGTTTTGAGTTTGATACATAAAGTGTAACTTGTTTTATAATAAGCTTTCAAAGTTGGGTGGGAAAGTCCATGTTTCTGTATAATGTTTGAGGGCATAGACTCGAAATTGCACCAAGATCCGATCTCTGATTACTACTAATATTATAAATGCGAAAGTTTGTGAAGATGTTTAGATGTTTGGATGTTTGTTACTTAATAACGGGTTAACGACTGGATGGATTGAGCTGAAATTTGACATGCAAGTAGACCAAGTCCTGTATTGAAACAGGATACTTTATATCCCGGTAAAGAGTTCCCTTAGGACAGTAACGGGAACAACGCGGGCGGAGCCGCGGGCAAAAGCTAATATTAAATAAACTTGAATATTTTATGTGAGTAAATTCTGGGATTTTATATACTCTATGTGAAAACACGAACCTGTACGACTAAAACCGAGGCATCCCGAGTGTCAAAGTGGAAATAATCTTACTTTAACTCATCATACAAAAAATAACCGATTTGGTCTGTCATCAAATAGCCTATTGATTTAAAAAAATTGGTGGACCTCCTGCATCCTCTAAGAAATCTATGTGTCTAGTTTTATAAGACGCTTACAAGATATGAAAATAAACCTTAAATAATAAGAGATAGAGATATAAAATCAAAATTACACAAATGAGGTTACATAATTTTTAAGTTTATTCTGTTCACATAATTCCAGGAAAACAATGCAGACCTCCTACAGCTCCGCATCCTCGATCAGTTACGGCTGGTCGTGGCCAGCCAGAAGTGTGTGGTCTGGATATCCGTCTCCCTGCCCATCATCTTCACCCCGAAGCAGACCGGCCTCCTCGTCAACCAGAGCAGAGTCATCGTCAAAGTTGACGCTTTCAACACCCTCCATCACAGCATACCAGCACCAGTCCAGCATTTTACTAAAGAAAAAGAACAACCGTTCAACAACATAGGAATCATCAACCGAGGAATGCTCCGGCCCTATTTAAACCCAGCAAAGAGGCTACACCTTAGAGCTTTACCGATAGACAGTGACGGAAAAAGAAACTTAATACATCCATATATCGTCTTCATGCATGAAGACTTGCTAGAGGCAAAGTATAAAGACAGCACTATCATTTTAGCTACAATGAAAAATATACCTTCAATAATACAAGATAACAAAGAAGAAGATACTGTTAGCAGAGAAATTAACGATTTGTGTGTCGAAATAGTTCCTGTAGACAATATAGTATTCAGAAGTCTATGCCATGAAGTATACAACAAATATATACCCACAGTGCTTATACCAAAGTCTTTAAACGCTATTATTAATATAGAAAACGGGATGAGAATGTCTTTCGTAATAATAGGAGATAGTATAGAACAGCCAGAACACGTTGATATAGTGACATATTCGGAGCAATCACAGAAAGAAGCAGAGGTTATAGAAAGATTCAAGAAATGTGTGATAGATAGCACGCATTCTGGCAAAAAGTTCCTAATCAACGATGGTATGTTGAAGCAAAACATTCAGATTAGTAAAGGATTTCTACAATTCAAGTTGAAGCCAGAAAAAATCAAATATACGTTACTTAATTCTGAATCTTTTCGCCAGTGTACTGTGTCAGCTAAATGCTTAAGTGATACAGATTTTGAGTTTCCCAAAGTTCCTTCTTCTAGTTTAGATTACGATTACAAGAATTATTGCAGAAGCATCAAGTCGATGGAGACATTGGTGCAGAAAATAGTATCGCATTTGTTTTTTGAGATACATAGAGAGGCCACGTTTAAGGATGCTTCTGAAATAAAAAGCAACGTTCTGGTCACTGGTGAGTTCATTTTCTTTTGAATAAAGCTCTTTTATGCCACACCTGGCCATAAAGTGGCTTTTTCCGCCCGCTGCGCGTACGGAAAAAGCCGCTTTCTGGCCAAGTAGACATAAAATGATGTACACAACACAGGAGGTAATAAAGAAAGCCCTCGATCGCATACTTACGTCCCTCGGCCTTTCTTTGTATTACCACCCTAGTTGTGTAATGTACTAATATGGTCATAGAATTTTCAAGGATGTTCCACGGCTTTAAAGGCACCTGATATTTGATATTTTAACAATCAAAGAGCAGATTTCTTTCTCCACAAGGCTTTTCAACTAGCTATGGACAGATTGTCATGGAATGTTATGGAATGAATTAAATTTGTTAGTTTGTCTATCTTCTTTGATGTAAGCTATTCTTTCTCATTTGCTCAAAGGTTACATGGAAGAGATCTCTTACCTTACAGGAATAAGTTCGCCTTTAAACATAACCATTGATATTGTGTCTGTATGATTTTATGTGGAATAAAGTGTTTACATACATACATAATATATTACGTCTGAAAAAATAGTCTATTTAATGACTAGTAAAATGGTAGAAACCTCTCATGCCTATAATTTTTCCAGGCCTCAACGGTACAGGCAAATCAGCCCTCTGCCACATCGTCCAGAAAGAACTCACTGTCTGGTCGCACATACTCCACTGCCGGTCTCTACGGGGCAGGAAGGACATCCCCGAAGCCCTAGGGAAGGCTATTCTGATGTGCCAGGAGCGGAGCCCCGCGGTGTTGATATGTGATGACGTCGATAGCTTAGTGCCGCCAAATTTGGACGGGTCCTCGCCGCAAGATGTCGCTTATTATCAGAGGTAAGTTTATCAAATTACTTTCGAAGGCCCCATGCACAGGGCCTGTTGCATTCGCTACATCGACTCCATGGTTAATCCGGTATATGTTCACTAGAGATTACGATATGGAATTATGATATGGGGAAGTCTGGTCAAGTCGATAACTGGTTGGAATTATAACATGTGGGGAGTTTGGTCACGCCTAAGACTGGATTACATTATAATATGGGGTAATTTTGGACACGGCATTTCTTTTCCCCAGAGAGCATTTTCCAAAGCGCTAGAATAAGACTAATTACATTGAATTAAATGAGACGATTCTACTAGTAGACTAGTAGATACTACTATCGAACACACTGTTAACTGTACATTTGTAAATGAATATCAACTTCAATGCAACGTGTCAAAGTCTATGGATAGTCAGTTAACAGTGGTTTCGTTTGTACTAGAATAACTGCCCACAAAATACAAGATTGGCGTGAGGTGGCACAAAATAGGGAAGAGTGGCGAGCTTTTGTGTCTGATGCCAAGATCCTTTTTGGTTCGCTGAGCCAACGTAGTAAGTAGGTAAATGAGACGATATACAGACAAGAAGTTGCTAAGTATAAGATATTTTGTGCAGGTTAGCGGTGGTGATAAAGCATCTCCTGCAGACGTGCTCGGGCGTGTGCGTGCTGATGACGGGCACCAGCGCCAAGGAGCTGCACCCCACCCTGCGCCAGTTCAGCGGGAAGCCGCTCTTCACCGCGCACTTCCAGATACCCGAGCTACAGCAGGTCAGCCAGTGTTGTGATGAAGCATCTCCTGCAGACTTGCCAGGGTGTGTGCTGATGACGTCACCAGCGCCAAGGAGCTGCACCCCACCCTGCACCAGTTCAGCGGGAAGCCGCTCTTCACCGCGCACTTCCAGATACCCGAGCTACAGCAGGTCAGCCAGTGTTGTGATGAAGCATCTCCTGCAGACTTGCCAGGGTGTGTGCTGATGACGTCACCAGCGCCAAGGAGCTGCACCCCACCCTGCACCAGTTCAGCGGGAAGCCGCTCTTCACCGCGTACTTCCAGATACCCGAGCTACAGCAGGTCAGCCAGTGTTGTGATGAAGCATCTCCTGCAGACTTGCCAGGGTGTGTGCTGATGACGTCACCAGCGCCAAGGAGCTGCACCCCACCCTGCACCAGTTCAGCGGGAAGCCGCTCTTCACCGCGTACTTCCAGATACCCGAGCTACAGCAGGTCAGCCAGTTTTGTGATGAAGCATCTCCTGCAGACTTGCCAGGGTGTGTGCTGATGACGTCACCAGCGCCAAGGAGCTGCACCCCACCCTGCACCAGTTCAGCGGGAAGCCGCTCTTCACCGCGCACTTCCAGATACCCGAGCTACAGCAGGTCAGCCAGTGTTGTGATGAAGCATCTCCTGCAGACTTGCCAGGGTGTGTGCTGATGACGTCACCAGCGCCAAGGAGCTGCACCCCACCCTGCACCAGTTCAGCGGGAAGCCGCTCTTCACCGCGCACTTCCAGATACCCGAGCTACAGCAGGTCAGCCAGTGTTGTGATGAAGCATCTCCTGCAGACTTGCCAGGGTGTGTGCTGATGACGTCACCAGCGCCAAGGAGCTGCACCCCACCCTGCACCAGTTCAGCGGGAAGCCGCTCTTCACCGCGTACTTCCAGATACCCGAGCTACAGCAGGTCAGCCAGTGTTGTGATGAAGCATCTCCTGCAGACTTGCCAGGGTGTGTGCTGATGACGTCACCAGCGCCAAGGAGCTGCACCCCACCCTGCACCAGTTCAGCGGGAAGCCGCTCTTCACCGCGTACTTCCAGATACCCGAGCTACAGCAGGTCAGCCAGTTTTGTGATGAAGCATCTCCTGCAGACTTGCCAGGGTGTGTGCTGATGACGTCACCAGCGCCAAGGAGCTGTACTCCACCCTGCGCCAGTTCAGCGAGAAGCCGCTCTTCACCGCGCACTTCCAGATACCTGAGGTTCAGCAGGTAAGCCAGAGGAACGTGATTCGAGATCCTGTTCTGCAATTCGGTGCCGGATCCCTGCAATCACCATCCAAGTGGCACACAAGCTATAGCTCTTAACTTAGTAAAGTCTAAAAAATACAATAATTATAGTCTCAGTGAATTTAAACAGTCAAAATTTTCGGTTAAACTCTATCTCACCTCATCAAGCTTCCCTCACTTCAGCAATTAAGCAACCAGAAGAAGCTAATTCTCATATTGATGTTATTATTTCGGCAACTGGGTCGATCAACTATTTCTTCTACCGCGTTGCCATGGTTACGTCCCCTGGACAACTCTTTAAAAACATGATTTTGTTAAGGTTTCTACAGTTAAAATGTATCAAACGTACATTTCTGACATAGTTCTAAGCCCATTATTTTATGGACCATCTCCTATGCACATTAGTAGCATATATTATAACAGTTTTTTTAAGAAATCAGCATTGTTGTCTCTTGGATAACGGTTCAAAATAACAAACAAGAAAGAGCTGATTGACCCAACTACGGAGGAAAGTCTTTTTGACCCAGGGCTCACTGCATTGTCCATGATCAGTACACCTGTATATAGTTTGCTGCATGCATTATAACTATAACTTGTTCCAGGAAGAAAGGGTGGAGTTGTTCAAGCACCTGATCAACAACAAGCTCCGGGAGCAGTTCCTGGTGGAGGACGAGGACTTCATCAGACTGGCCGCCGCCACTGCCGGCTGCAGTGCGCGTGACCTCACAGACCATCTTAACAAGAAAATATTCCAGGCTGTGAAAAAGAAAAGTGAGTTTAGTGCCACTTTATAAGTACAGTCAAGGAATTTAATTTCCTACCCGTTTCATTGAAATGTTGTTAAGCATTCACGATGTATTAAGGTCGAAATTTATGTTTCAATAAGTATTTAAATGTCAATACGTATTATTTGTCACTGCACATTACAGACAACCTCTTTGCGAAGTCATTTGCTCATCTAATTACGAATACGTGTCAGTTGGTGTCAGTGCCAATCGAGAAAATTTTAAAATAATTCCGAATCCAGACTCCGGAAAGTCGACCGCAAACGTCGATAATCTAAATTTCGTTATCTGCGTTCCTTTCATTCGAATATTGCAAGAGCGAGATAGATGGACTTTCTTCGAATTTCGATTCCGCGGTTGTCGTCCTTATTTGGTAGTGCCTTGACGTTCCAAATTTCAGTTCACCATGTCAACGTTGTTAATCTGTCACCAACTGACACAAAACAATGCGTGTGATATGTCAAAGTAACGTCGTACTCTAGCTAGCTCTTATGATGACAGTATGCTATACGATATTGGACCTTAGGTGGGTTGGAAATTAAATTCCTTGACTGTACCTGCGTACAGAAGTCTCTCTCTTTAGCAACACTGTCGTTCGGGTTTGACCAACGGACGCAACCCGCCGGATCCGGCGGTCTCTTTTTATCGCATAACGTGTGCTGTTTTTGGTCGCTGGCTAAGCCCCTACGCCGCGGCAAAATGTGGTACTAGTAGCCGCGCGGCGCAATCGCGGAGTGAGCCACTCCTAATAATACTAAATATTTTTCCCGCGTTGTTTAAAACTCATACACAACTATCAATAACACTTATCTGACTGCAGGTAAAAACGCAGTAAGTGTATAATGAAGTTCGCAACTTTTGACGTTTTTCTGTACGACGTTTTTAGATAGAGTTTTTTTTTTCAAAATAGTGCTGATATACTCTAGTCATTGAAAATAAAACATGTTAAATACGTTAAAGTGTAGTAATAAAACAACTTAAACGGGTTAAATCGCGTATATTACTACATTTTTAAGCCCCGACGTTTCGTAACCCTTTTCAGCGTTCGTGGGGCGGGTATTACTATGACTGATAATCGCGAAAACCGAAGACAATATTTCGTTAAAGTGTGTTACCGTAATGTTGGCAGAATCGCACCCTTCGGAGCCAATGCCTCGGTTAGTAGACAGCGTGGTGGCGAAGCGACAGGAAGACGCTTTCGACATCTGGGGCGCCGTGGGCGGCATGGCGGAGGTCAAGCGTGAACTCACCGAGTGCATCTTCTGGCCGCTCATGGTGAGTTCTAAATTATAGTCTGGGAGTCACTTGGCAGGATGGCCGTGTCGGCGCAATAGGACAACGCCTTCGAAATCTGGGGTGCCGTGGGCGGCATGGCGGAGTTCAAGCGTAAACTTACTGAGTGCATCTATTAGCCCCACTCATGGTGAGTTCTAAATTATAGCCTGGGAGTCACTTGGCAGGATGGCCGTGTCGGCCCAATAGGACAACGCCTTCGATAATTTGGGCGCCGTGGGCGGCATGGCGGAGTTCAAGCGTAAACTTACTGAGTGCATCTATTAGCCCCACTCATGGTGAGTTCTAAATTATAGCCTGGGAGTCACTTGGCAGGATGGCCGTGTCGGCGCAATAGGACAACGCCTTCGAAATCTGGGGTGCCGTGGGCGGCATGGCGGAGTTCAAGCGTAAACTTACTGAGTGCATCTATTAGCCCCACTCATGGTGAGTTCTAAATTATAGCCTGGGAGTCACTTGGCAGGATGGCCGTGTCGGCCCAATAGGACAACGCCTTCGATAATTTGGGCGCCGTGGGCGGCATGGCGGAGTTCAAGCGTAAACTTACTGAGTGCATCTATTAGCCCCACTCATGGTGAGTTCTAAATTATAGCCTGGGAGTCACTTGGCAGGATGGCCGTGTCGGCGCAATAGGACAACGCCTTCGAAATCTGGGGTGCCGTGGGCGGCATGGCGGAGTTCAAGCGTAAACTTACTGAGTGCATCTATTAGCCCCACTCATGGTGAGTTCTAAATTATAGCCTGGGAGTCACTTGGCAGGATGGCCGTGTCGGCCCAATAGGACAACGCCTTCGATAATTTGGGCGCCGTGGGCGGCATGGCGGAGTTCAAGCGTAAACTTACTGAGTGCATCTATTAGCCCCACTCATGGTGAGTTCTAAATTATAGCCTGGGAGTCACTTGGCAGGATGGCCGTGTCGGCGCAATAGGACAACGCCTTCGAAATCTGGGGTGCCGTGGGCGGCATGGCGGAGTTCAAGCGTAAACTTACTGAGTGCATCTATTAGCCCCACTCATGGTGAGTTCTAAATTATAGCCTGGGAGTCACTTGGCAGGATGGCCGTGTCGGCCCAATAGGACAACGCCTTCGATAATTTGGGCGCCGTGGGCGGCATGGCGGAGTTCAAGCGTAAACTTACTGAGTGCATCTATTAGCCCCACTCATGGTGAGTTCTAAATTATAGCCTGGGAGTCACTTGGCAGGATGGCCGTGTCGGCGCAATAGGACAACGCCTTCGAAATCTGGGGTGCCGTGGGCGGCATGGCGGAGTTCAAGCGTAAACTTACTGAGTGCATCTATTAGCCCCACTCATGGTGAGTTCTAAATTATAGCCTGGGAGTCACTTGGCAGGATGGCCGTGTCGGCCCAATAGGACAACGCCTTCGATAATTTGGGCGCCGTGGGCGGCATGGCGGAGTTCAAGCGTAAACTTACTGAGTGCATCTATTAGCCCCACTCATGGTGAGTTCTAAATTATAGCCTGGGAGTCACTTGGCAGGATGGCCGTGTCGGCGCAATAGGACAACGCCTTCGAAATCTGGGGTGCCGTGGGCGGCATGGCGGAGTTCAAGCGTAAACTTACTGAGTGCATCTATTAGCCCCACTCATGGTGAGTTCTAAATTATAGCCTGGGAGTCACTTGGCAGGATGGCCGTGTCGGCCCAATAGGACAACGCCTTCGATAATTTGGGCGCCGTGGGCGGCATGGCGGAAGTCAAGCGTGAACTTACTGAGTGCATCTTCTGGCCGCTCATGGTAAGGTTTAAGTTGTATTCTTGGAGTCACTTGGCAGGTTGGCTGTATCGGCGTCGTAGGCTTGTTAAACATCTTGGGCACTGTGGGATTACAACTTATTTTGGGACAAAGGTAGCCTTATTGTTAGAGTTGTGCCATTCTCGGGAATTCTCGGAAACGGTCCCAGTTTTGTATGGGAAATGTTCTCGAGAACGTTCTCACTCCATACAAAACGGAGAACGTTTCCGAGAATGGCACATCTCTATTTATTGTACAAGGAAGGGCAGAGGTAAGGATTGGTATACTACCACTTTGCTAAATACCTACTTTAGTTACAAAAATATTAAATCTTACCTCTACCCTACATATTATTTCACTCTGTCTACGAGTGCTAAAAGTGCTTAATTCATTTAATACTCTCCTGCAATGCTGGCACCCTTCTGTGAGACGAGCGCGCACAGCAGCCTTTATAATTATTATGCCACACCTGACCAAAAACGCTACGCGTTCGGAAAACCACTTTCTGGCCAAGTGTAGACATAAAATTATGTAAACAACAAGGGAGGTAATAAAGAAAGCCCTCGATCGCATATTTACGTCCCTCGCTTGCAGTTCGGGCCGCAAACATCTGCGATCTCAGCCTTTCTTTGTTTTACCGCCCTAGTTGTGTAATGTACTAATTCCTTCAGTACCCAGCACTGTTCCCGTCGCAATCCTGCGGAATCCTGTTATACGGCGCGCCTGGGACGGGCAAGTCGCACATCGGCTCCAGCCTGGCGCGCCTGCACAACATGAGCCTCATCGTGGTGAAGGGGCCCGAGCTGCTGTCCAAGTATATAGGCCAGAGCGAGAAGGCTGTCCGGGACGTGTTTGACAAGTAAGAGTCGCATATATAGATACAAGAAATCAAAGTACATAGAAAAAAAAATTGGTACTCACCTGAGGTCCAGACCTAAAAACCTATTAAACTAGAATGATACGAAAGTCAAAGTAGATGGTGAAATTTAGGGCGCTTGCTGTGTGCTCCGGTGGACAAGTGGTTAAGGCGCTGGGCCGGAAATCCAGAGGTACCGGGTTCGATTCCCGGTCTGAACCACAGGTGAGTACCATTTAATTTTTCAATGTACTTTGATTTCTTGTATCTATATATGTAACTTAAAGTGTGGTGTAATTTACCCGCATTAAAAACAAATAAAGAAACATCATGTTTCTTTGATTATGAAGTAAGAGTCGGTCATTATTGGATCTTTTTAGTAATAGTACTGCAGAGGCCGGGAAGTAAGGGGTTGCCGGCCGAGTACATATAGATAAACCGACCTCAAAAAAGGAAGAAATAAGAGTTTTATGCCAACTAACGTATGCGGAATGAAATTTGGACAAAGTTTGCATTCGGTGTTTTAAAAGTAAAGCATTCGAAATTTGAAATTTAAAAATATGAATTGTTTGCTCTGTTATCTGTCAAAATATTGCACAAATTTCGGGATACTAGCTTTTGTGTAATAATTATTATGGCAAATAGCGAAGAGAGGCGTCGAGAAAGCGTGTGTATTTTTCGGGACTCTCACCCGGACTGGACGAAGTCAAGTATCGTGAAGCATTTCACTCACATGGGGGAGAGCCGGAGTACTATTTATAATATTTTGTCGTCCTATTCCTTACGAAATAGTACTACTAGAAAACTCGGTTCCGGCAAAGTAAGTACTTTAAGTCAATCATCGAAGAAAAGCCAATTAAAGAAAATTACGGCGGGTCGTGTAGCTAAATCGTACAGGCAACTCGGAAAAATATTCAAATGTGACGGCAAAACGGTAAAAAAGCATCTTCAAGGCATGGGGATTACGAAACGAACAAGAAAAGTTAAACCCACCGTGTCCGAAAACCAAAAACTTACCCAGAAGAAGAGACTTGCAACTTTGGTAAAAAGCATTTTCTACGCAAAAAACGAAGTAGAGTGTATTATGGATGATGAATCATATTTCACCCTAGACGGTAATGAGTGGCAGGGTAACTTTTATTTTGAAAACGCCAATATTCAAACTGAAGAATCAGTTAAATATGTGGAGCACACAAAATTCCCAAAAAAAGTTTTACTATGGCTTGCAATTAGCCCTAGTGGTATGTCGAAGCCGGTATTTTTTGAGTCAGGTTTAGCAGTCAATGCTGACCGATATATGGATGGTTGTTTGCCAGTTGTGCGTGATTTTATGAGAACACATCATAGAGGACAGAATGTTGTATTTTGGCCAGATTTAGCATCCAGCCATTACTCGAAAAAAACGTTGGCCAAAATGGAGGAGTTAGGAATCCCATATGTACCGAAGGATTCAAATCCACCTAATGTACCACAACTTCGCCCGATCGAAGATTTCTGGGCCAATCTAAAGAGGCGAGTATATGCAAATAATTTCCGGCCCAAAACTATACAAGCATTAACTCGAAAAATAAAATTAGAGTTGAAGAAAATGCCAACATCGACTTACACCGCAGCCATGGATAAAGTACCAGCCAACTGTCGCAAAGCAGCTCGCATGGGTCCAAATTTCTTTCTACATTAAATTTTAATAGTTAATTGTTTAAATAAATATATAAATTTATTGTGTATACCACAAACTTTTCTTTAAAAGTGTTACAAACTTTGTCCAAATTTCATTCCGCATACGTTATTCTTTTGAGGTCGGTGCCAGCCTTAACATTTGGAATAAAGGTGCGAGACTGGCACCGACCTCAAAAAAAAAATAGTTCGCATAAAACTTATATTTCTTCTGTTTTTGAAGTCGACTTAATTTTAATTACTTTTTGTGTTGCTCTATTTTTTTACAAATACTTGTTTGTTTTAGAGCCGACATGAAGCGGCCGTGTATCCTCTTCTTCGACGAGTTCGACAGCCTCGCGCCCAAGTAAGTCGCCGCTTTGTAAGTGTCATGCTTGTAAACCTGTATATTAACCCTGCTCTGCTCTAGGGTTGCCAGGTCGCCAAACCTAATAGCCGGACAGATCAGCCAGTTTGGCCGGACATTTGGGTAAAAAGGCCGGACACCCTACATTATTGAGGATTTTGTGTCACAGTTTTAATATGTACGACAAAAAAATTGGCCGGACACCGTTTATTTTGGCCGGACACACAATCAAAAAGCCTATGTCCGGCTTTATCCGACCGCCTGGCAACGCTACTCTGCACAGTTAGTGCAACATGGCCACGATATCTCGCGTGTGACGCGACATGTAACGGCCAAATGTGAACGCGTATCTGTAAGGTAGCAATTTACACGCGTTGTCATTGGCCGTTGCATGCTGTGTTGCGCGAGAGTTACTTAATTCATTATTTCATAATTGGGTCAATCAACTTTTTTTTGTACCTCGTTGAAATCGTTACGTCCCCTGGACAACTCTTTAAAAACATGATTTTCTATAAGTTTTCTACAGTTAAAATTCATTAAACGTACATTTTTGTCGTAGTTATAATCCTATTATTTTATCTACTATTCCCCATGGACATTAGTAGCATACACTGTAAAAGTTTTTTTAAGAAACTCTGACACTGTTGTCTCTTGGACAACGGGGCAGAATAACAAACAAGACGAAGTTGATTGACCCAATTAATTAATATCACGTCACTTTTTAGATGCATTGTCATGTCAAGTCACTTCAACTCATAATTTGCCCCACTCTGAAGGTCCTGTATCACGTATAGGTACGACTGACCAGCAGGCACCTTGTCACTCAAAGATTGCTGTCTCTCAAACATGAGCGAGACACCAGATAAATTGAAAACAGAAAAATTAAACTAATAATAGACTGTGGACGTCTACATTGTGCTATTCAACAGTTTGGTGTTTTCAGACGCGGCCACGACTCTACTGGTGTGACGGATCGTGTTGTGAATCAGCTGCTAGCGAGGCTAGACGGCGCCGAGGGCGGGGCGAGAGGCCCCGTCATTGCGGCCACCAGCCGCCCCGACTTAATTGACCCCGCGCTACTGCGGCCGGGGCGACTGCAGCACCACGTCTACTGTTCCCCGCCCGACCAGGTACATACACCAGTGTGGCCACTAGCGGGGCGAGACAGTACGGAGGTGGGGCGAGAGGCACCGTCATCCTACATCGCGGCTCCACTAGTTATTAATCAGCTCGATGGTGCCATAATACGAGTATTACATTGACAAATTTTGGCTGGTCGGATTCCAGCAAATGGCTTAAAATAGGTTTGTGAAGTTTGGAACGGATAACTTGTTTACGAAGGTTGCACGTAATAAAAGATGTGTTTCGGAAAACGTACCACCACCATCTGTAAGTTAGAAAAAACTGCGTAACAGACCACTTTTCTCATAATGTTTTATTCGACAGAATGACCGGCTCGAAGTCCTGAAGACTCTCAGAAGAAGCGTTGTGCTTGAAGAGGAGGTGGACCTCGAGCAATTGGCCGAGGCGACGGAGGGCTACTCGCCCGCGGACCTCAAGAGTCTGCTGGTCACCGCCCAGTTAGGCAGCTTGGAGAAACAACTGGTAAGTCCCCTCAACCAGTCACTACTCAGTGGAAAGTCCTGTGTAGGTCGCCGATGGAGCGTGGTTATAGAGGGAGATGTGGAACTCTAGCAATTGGCTGAGGCCTGAGGCGACGGAAGTCTAGTCGCCCGCGGACCTGAAGTCTACTGGTCACCGCCCAGCTTGGTAGCTTGGAGAAACAGCTGGTAAGTTCCCCTCAACCGTAGTGACTACTCAGTGGAAAGTCCTGTGTAGGTCGCCGATGGAGCGTGGTTATAGAGGGAGATGTGGAACTCTAGCAATTGGCTGAGGCCTGAGGCGACGGAAGTCTAGTCGCCCGCGGACCTGAAGTCTACTGGTCACCGCCCAGCTTGGTAGCTTGGAGAAACAGCTGGTAAGTTCCCCTCAACCGTAGTGACTACTCAGTGGAAAGTCCTGTGTAGGTTGCCGATGAAGCGTGGTTATAGATAGAGGGTGATGTGGAACTCTAGCATTGGCTGAGGCGACAGGGCGCTACCCTGAAACCACAAGAGTCTCTTGGACACCGCTCAGTTAGGTAGCTTGGAGAAACAGCTGGTAAGTCCCCTCAACCATACTGCCATGACAAAACACTGTATCTGGTATAAGAAATCCATACATAGTTACAGTGTTTTGCATTGGCACGGCAGAGTCACTACTCAGTGGAAAGTCCTGTGTAGGTCGCCGATGAAGCGTGGTTATAGATAGAGGGTGATGTGGAACTCTAGCATTGGCTGAGGCGACAGGGCGCTACCCTGAAACCACAAGAGTCTCTTGGACACCGCTCAGTTAGGTAGCTTGGAGAAACAGCTGGTAAGTCCCCTCAACCATACTGCCATGACAAAACACTGTATCTGGTATAAGAAATCCATACATAGTTACAGTGTTTTGCATTGGCACGGCAGAGTCACTACTCAGTGGAAAGTCCTGTGTAGGTCGCCGATGAAGCGTGGTTATAGATAGAGGGTGATGTGGAACTCTAGCATTGGCTGAGGCGACAGGGCGCTACCCTGAAACCAAAAGAGTCTCTTGGACACCGCTCAGTTAGGTAGCTTGGAGAAACAGCTGGTAAGTCCCCTCAACCATGCTGCCATGACAAAACACTATCTGGTATAAGAAATCCATTAATAGTTACAGTGCTTTGCCATGGCACGGCAGAGTCACTACTCAGTGGAAAATCCTGTGTAGGTCGCCGATGGAGCGTGGTTATAGAGGGAGATCTGGAATTCTAGCATTGGCTGGGCGCTACCCTGATACCTCAAGAGTCTCTTGGTCACCGTTCAGTTAGGCAGCTCCCCTCAACCGTAGTGACTACTCTTTGGAAAGTCCTGTGTAGGTTGCCGATGGAGCGTGGTTATAGGAGACGTGGAACTCTAGAAATTGGCCGACGGGACGGAGGCTTCTCGCCCGCGGATGATAACAAGAAGCAAAATAAATGGTAAAGAATATAGCGTAAATGATTAGTCAATTATTAATTTATTATTATTTTGTTGTTTCAGTTGAGCGGCGTGGAAAAAGACCTTCAGTCAGTGGTGGTTCGCAAGGCGGACATACAGAGCGCGCTGCTCGAGACCAAGCCTTCTCTGTCCAAGGACCAGAGGCTCTTCTACGATATGGTGTAAGTTTAGGTCAAAAATCGGGCGTTTAAACCGCCTCACTTCTGTAAACACTTTTTTGTCGAGATCCCTGCAATTTTTTGTGGCGTTTTAATCTACCCGTTAGTGATCCCGGACTTCTAATAAACAGGGGTCGGACAAAAAGTGCCGATGACGTAAAAATGACGTACCTAATCTTGCAAACAGGATGATGCTTGTGTTTTAACTTCCGTGTGACATGTAGTAACGAAGTAGTATTAATGAAGTAACAAAATAATCGTAAATAAATCCATGGAATTAATAATTATAGGTGGTAGGGTGATGTAGTGAATAAAGTAAATTTCACGAAACTTGTTACCATAAGGTACGATTATTTAAAATTAATTAGGATAAATCGGTGGGAACCTCAGATAAATAGGTTTAATACTCGTTACCTTCATTGGTATATCGTTGATTACAGCAAGAGCAGTATACGTGTTTGTCACGTACCTCAAAAAACGGAAAATTGCCACAATATTCGAGTAAAGATGACATTTTACAGCGTTTTTTTATACATTAGTAAATATAAATTATAGCTAAATATAATCGTGAAGATACAGTAGCTAAACAATAACGAAGTCAATTTATTGTTCATCTGATTGACAATGTGTCAGTCAAAAACGTACTTACTCATTTCAAGTGGCGATATTGTTTAATAAAGAGGTTGATAAATGATAAGTGATAATTGTGTATGAAAATCAAAAATATTCTTTGAAATAATCCTATGAGTGGTTTGACGTCATCGGCACTTTTTGTCCGACCCCTGCTAATAAATAGTCTGATAGCCAATTAGAATCAGCAGGGATTTCAACAAAAATGTTTCCACAGAAGTGAGGCGGTTTAAACGCCTCGATTTATGACCCGTTTATCTTCTTTTCCAGGTGACATAAGTTAAATGTCTGTTTGCTTCGCCGAAGCAAAGTATACAGACGAGTGGTCAAAATTCGGCCGTTTAGGAGGATTCTTACGCATTCATAAAACTTTGCTTGTAGTGCGTGCGTACACGGCGCGCACACATACAGCGCGCGATGTACCTTTTGTAGGAAGAAAAATTACCGGTATTATACTGTGGTGTGTCCGTCAAGATAGCGTACACCGTAAAGATATTCAGAATCTGATGCAGCCAATAAATAGTACCCAAATAGTACCGACGAAATACCTAGGTGAAAAAAATAGTACCGTTAAACTTTTCGAAATATAAGGCCTGTTCACGGTGTACGCTACCGGGCGTCAAGCTGGCGTACACTGTTTGTATCTCTGGAACGGCTTTGTTTTTGGAAACGCTTTATATCTCAAAAAATAGTACCCAAATAGTACCCTAGGACCCTAAAATTTAATTTCTCTAGCTATCGTAGAAGCCGAGATATTCCATGACTTAACAGTGTACAAAATTTCACACCGTCAAGCTGGCGTACCCGGGAATTTCTTATAGAAAGAGCTCATTATATCTCGGCTTCTACGATAGCTAGAGAAATAAAATTATAGGGCCCTAGGGTACTATTTGGGTACTATTTTTTGAGATATAAATCATTTCCAAAAACAAAGCCGTTCCAGAGATACAAACGGTGTACGCCAGCTTGACGCCCGGTAGCGTACACCGTGAACAGGCCTTATATTTCAGAAAGTTTAAGGGTACTATTTTTTTCACCTAGGTATTTCGTCGGTACTATTTGGGTACTATTTATTGGCTGCATCAGATTCTGAATATCTTTACGGTGTACGCTGTATTGACGGACACTACTGTGGTCGTAGTCTAGTAAAGGATCCCATGTTGTAACCGGGGTTATAATCTACTTGTAGGTTCACCAAATTCCACGGAATATGGTCCGGTAGTTTAGTTTTTGCGTGATGCGCAAACAGAAATAGACAAAGATTTCGAAAAGCCATTTATTTACTTTGTATTACTTCCTTTTATGCCACACCTGGCTATAAAGTGGCTTTTTCCGCCGCTGTGTAGTCACAAAATGATGTACACAACACGGGAGGTAATAAAGAAAGCCCTCGATCGCATATTTACGTCCCTCGCTTGCAGCTCGGGCCGCAAACTTCTGCGAACTCGGCCTTTCTTTGTATTACCACCCTAGTTGTGTAATGTACTATTTACTCACCCCGGGTTTTTTTTATAGTTCATTACACAACTTTATGGCCAGGTGTGGCATAAAATCTTTAATATACAAACACCGTCTTGCTCCGAGTTTATTATACTCGTACGTATGTATATACTCGTATGTGTAGATCTGTTAGTAGATGGATAAATACCCAACTATGCCGAGCCAATGTTGGTCGAATGAATAAATTAATTGAATTGAATAAGGGCAAGCCAACCAACATTTTTTAAGCCATTGGAGCATTCCACGAAAACGTTTCGCAAGGTACACTACCTTTTTAATACTTTTGACATGTAGAATTATGAAGCTGAATGTCGGTATTAGTAATATTATAACTTGGCTTTAAGATGGGTAGTGTTTCTTAACAGCTAATAAGTTTTATTAGGGTAGGTATAGGTAGTTTCACGAGAGTTGAGGCCACGCACACAACAACACTGTCATGTAATGGCAGCGGGATTTTGAAATTACTGTTCTTTTTTCGTACCCACAGCAGGTTCAACAGTGAATTGCAAGAAAGACCAAAAAGTTTGTTTGAACTATTCGCTAGGTGCAAAGTATTAGGTGGGGGTAACATAATCTATCGCAGCGCGCGTCATGGCCAAAAAAGGAACTTTCAGCAGACCAGCTGTCACTTTTTACTAGCGAAATTTACGTTTTTAGTTGGCAAAGTGCCTTGCAGCAAAAGCCACAAAACACAAAAAAAGTCCGCGGTATTTGTAACCGCTAGTTGGCGCTGTCATCGCGCACCCAGCGAATAGCCTTGTGTTTATTTACTCACTCATTAATTTCATTCATTCACTTTTTTGCAATGAGTACTTCATGTAGCTGTAATCATTCACCTCAACTCTCGTGGAACTACCTATACTATAGCGTTTCGTAAGAGACAAAAGTAGATGTTTTCATGGAATGCTCCCATTTCATGTTCATCTTGTTCCAGATATAAGCGTTTCCGAGGCGACAGGTTGTCCGCAGACCAACAACAGATGTCGCGGCAGTTGGAGAAGCAGAGAGTTACCTTAGCTTAGCCCCCTTGAACATTGTGCACCTCCTTATGTACGTTAGTCGTATGAAATAGGGTTGAAATACGAGCTAATAGATCCCTGTTAGGCATAAACATTGGTATCCACCAAAGACCATTAAATAAATATATAAATAAATAAATAAATATTAGGGGACAATCTTACACATATCGAACTAGCCCCATAGTAAGCTCAATAAGGCTTGTGTTATGGATACTAGACACCAACAATGAAACATGATAAAAAATGAGGACTGTCATTCTCCATACAAAAAGCTGTTCCCCGATATTTACAACGCCATCGATGTATAAGCTTGGTATAAGAATTATGTTATTTACAATTATTCAACTTTGCAAGCGTGACACAGTATTTAAATGTTAGAATTTATTTATTATTAGCTGTTTACGAACTAATTGTTACTGTACTATGTTTCTTTGTTCCATTATAACATCGTGAAATGTTTAGTCTTATAGCGCCATTTAGTTTTTGCCTGGATATCCCCTTGCGGTCGGGGTACGATCCAAAGTATGGAGAATAAAAGTCCTCTTGTTTTAATGGTCCTTGGTATCCACCAATGTTTATGCCTATCAGACACGTTTGCTTGCTGCATAGAACTGGACGTTTTATATCAATCATACATGTATTGTTGAGCATTTCTATAAAAACAGGTCAAGTGCGAGTCGGACTCGCGCACCGAGGGTTCCGAGCTCGTTTCGTAAAACCACACTCGTGTATTAATACCTCTCATTGCATAATGACATAAATAACTATTAACCAGGCACATAAATAACTATTATAAAATTGCAATGTGTTTGGTGCAATTCTAGTCTAAGTGAAGTAATATAAGCGCACAAAGTTTATTATTATTAATAGGTGATTTGTATATTTTGCGGCTATTTTTTTATTTGAATTATTTATTGTTGAATAAAAATTGGGATTTTATGTTGTGTTTTAATTTGGTAAAGATAAGTTTACCCAGTAAGTGGCAATGACTTATTGCTTGTAAAACTGACGGCCGCTTTGGCTGAGTTCTCGAGTGGCGACCACGAACTAGTCGTGCCATGGGTCCGCTCCCAAGATTGGAGTTTGGAGATCCTTTACACCTCCAAAACATAATATTTTGACAACGGAGACTATATCCCATTAATTTTACTAGTCTATTTATTTTCTATTATTTTAATTGTCTTGTGTTGACGCCTAGAGACCTTTAACATCTCTAAAAATGTAGTTTTTAATTTAATTTAACGTATTAATGAAATCATATGTAATAATGTCATAATTGTTGTTATATTTAATATTAAAATAATAGAATAAATCAAACTTGTAAAAGAGCTCTTGACGGCCTATTTAAATATTAGATAATAAATATTAGTGGACAATCTTACACAAATCGAACTAGCTCCATAGTAAGCTCAATAAGGCTTGTGTTATGGATACTAGACGACGATATATTTAATAGATACAAATACTTAAATACATAAAAAACATCCATGACTCAGGAACAAATATTCGTGCTTATCACACAAATAAATGCCCTTACCGGGATTCGAACCCAGGACCTCGTGCTTCGTAGGCAGGGTCACTACCAACTCAGCTAAAGCGGTCGTCGAAATTTGCAGAAATAAAGTATTTTATTTTATTTATGATAGTCTGCCGACCTGATTAAGACCACCGGAACTCGGTGGGGGCAGAGGGCGTACGATCATTCGGCGTGGAAGTCGTTGGGGGAGGTTTTCAGCAGTGGACGTCCCAAGATAGTGATGATGATGAACCACGACCCAGAAGACTCAGCGGGTGTAGGCCTCCCACTAAGCGGACTGATGATCAGGTGAAGGTCAGCGGAGTAAGTAAGATGCGAGGTGGCTTTCTTTAAGGTCTCTGCCCCGTACCGTATCATACCATGAACGTACTATGAACATATCAGACACGGTATGACAAATGCCGGTCGGTGATGGAATGTACTAGTGGGTATAGTCTCATACTTTTCAATACAAAGAATATTTGTTTTGCCTGAAACGTTCATATAGTACGGTCATGGTATGATACGGCGTAGTGGGCAGAGACCTTTAGGGGTAAGTTTATGCCCGTCGTGAACGTCTTTCGGTCGATGAAGATCATATAAGGCAGCGTTTTTCAATGTGTGGATCGCGACCTCCTGGGGGGCCACAGACCCTCTAGAAGGGGGTCACGAGTGTCGCGACGGTCGCGGAGCTGATATTAAGGAAAAAATACAAATAGGATTGGATATTTGTATCATAATAAAAATCAGGTTAGAAAAAGTAGAGGGTCGCAAAATATTTTCACTTACAAAGAGGGTGCCAGCAGTACCAAGATAAATGTTGACAGTAAGAAACAAGTGACAGAAATTATAATTTAACACGTTCCCAGTCCCGTTGCCCCCAATGTGGGGTCATGGAGGTATTTTTCAGGAGTCCGTGCTACCACTATGGGGTCACTTCCCCATACTGATTCACAGTTGGGACTTGTTACATTGTCCGATAGTTTTATATGGGGACAGTGAACGTGTCAATTTACTTGGAGTATATTCATACCTAACATCATAAATACATTAAGTCATAAATACCGCGATAGTCAGATTGAGAACACTAATCACGCCGAGAGGCAAAGTTGCGCAGATCTATTAGATGGTATCTCGTCTCATCTCCGCGCGGTTAATTGCCTGATAAAAGTTTACCCATCAACAGCACAGCTCAAGTTTGTGCGGAAGTCAAGTAGGATTCTATATTTGTCTACTATTTACTTGCCTTGTTACATAGGTTATCCTATGAAACGTAAATCAGTAGAAGAACTAAGGTGACCTATATACATACTGTCGGTGTAGCAACCTCACAGACTACCTCCACTAGACGGAGCATGTTGGGCGGCGCGCGCTCACATCAGATATGGTCAATTGTATAACATTACGACATTACACGACCGACCGCTCGTTCAGTTGCGACCATGTTTGTGACTTGTGTGTGCACTAAACGTGAAATAAATCTTTCTGTTCAATTCGACGAAAATCTCGAAACATAAAATGATAAAAAAGATGTGAAACACGCGTTGTACTAGTAATATCTACCGATATTTAATCGCCCATATGCGTGGTGAGCTCGTGTCGTATGGCATGCTCCGTCTAGTGGAGCTGGTCTGTGAGCAAGCTGCAACAAGCCGGGCAGCTCGAAGAACCGATGGCCGTTGGGAAGAAGTAAAGTTCTCGATTGGAGAACACGACATGGAAGATACAGGCACAGTATAAAGACGAACAAGTAGTCCAACTTCGGCCGTTTAGGAGCGCGCGATACGTATTCACACAGACGTTCGATAGCACGTCTGTGTGGGTGCGATCTTTGCTTGTAGTGCGTTCGTACACGGCGCGCACACATTCAAGCGCGCGATGTAGCTTTTGTAGGCAGAAATATACTGTATTCTGCTGATGAAGTTTCATACAAATAAGCGGCCTTTTAGTTTGAGGACGGCAGTATTATACGGAGTAGGGGTCGCGGGGATGGGACCGTTGCCGTCTCCCGCGCAGCGCGATACCGCGCTATCCACAAACGTATGTTTTTTTAGGATATCTTTCAGCTGCTGTTTCCCAATATTTTAGTACTGAAAGATACCGGCTGATAAAGCATTTCTATTTTTCGCTTAAGAATCCACTGTCGAAACTTGAACGGTTAAAAAAATTCACCTTGTATATTTCGATGAACATGAATTCTTCAGTTAATTCAAGGTAAGTTTTTATTTGGTAATTTAAATGTAACACATGTAGAATTTGTAAATAACTACAGAAGCGTCTCGCGACGTAACCGGCGACGTACGCGACGCACCCGCGCGTAAATCAGCGCGCGATAGCGCTGGTTTATTGAAAAACTTGCGCCCGATTAGCGGCAAGTTGCACCGTAATTTAGATCGCGGGGAATTCGCGGGCCACGGCTCTAGGTGCGCTGTGTCTGGATGTGCCATTCCATTTATTTGGACTTTATTGCACAATACCTACAGGAAAGTACAAACTGCGAACTTGATTCTCTCATTCAAGCCATAAGAAACGCATTATCTGCCAACTGTACTCTACCCTGGACCAAATGAAAATATTAAATTGGTGCATTGACATAATTATTATAGTCTTAAACCGCAAATTTGTTTACGCACAACGCACATCATATATATAAACATAGTTAACATCAGCTCCGATTGTCTAAGGTTTTCAGTAGGTGGTGTAACGCGTTGTATAATGGAACTGGAATTTATGTAATTATATCAGTATGTCGTATCGTGGTGAAATAACAACGTTACATTAGCCAAAAATATCTGATTATTGGCTTGGATAAAGTCGCAGAGAGGGCGCTAGTTATGACTGACCATTTAATATTAGATCCTTTTTGAGTAATGCAGGCAGTTTAGATTAAAAGGAGAAAATATGACGTTGATGGATGAATTGTCAGTCATCTTTAGAGAATGTACGGAATTACGTGGCTCTTTGGGAATTTATCGTGTAACTTCGTTTATTATCACTGCGACATTTAGATTGTGTAAAGAAAGACATGAAGAGCAATACACAAGTACTCAAACTGGTGCGGATACTGGATTATTGGATGATTATTGGACCATACCACTAGGGTG
The DNA here is from genome assembly GCA_947034925.1 of Eudemis profundana. NCBI lineage: Eukaryota > Metazoa > Arthropoda > Insecta > Lepidoptera > Tortricidae > Eudemis > Eudemis profundana. The sequence goes on along the minus strand of OX344799.1, from coordinate 24,698,773 downwards.
GCCAAAGGTGATCCGGAACCCAAAGGTATGGTTGTAGGCCTTCCTCGTCGAGGATTTTAACTAAATAAAACCATAAAAGAACAGCCATTCAGCCATTATTATATACATGTAAGGAGTTGATTTTTGAATGCGTTTATATCAATTTAACCGCAATAAAAAATCTTTATGAACATGTTTAAGATCAAAGGTATTTGGGTTTTAAAATCGATGATATAAAATGTTATGTTTCGTCACCTTTGTTCCGGGTAGTCGCATATACTTCAGCGATATGGCCCATTTTTTTACACACATAGCATCTACTATACCTGAATTTACAGAATTTACCATGAACTTTGCCACACCGCCAACAATCTTTGCCAGGTTCCAACCGTTTTGCTCTAATTTTATTTATTTCCATTGGCTCATCGCCGTCGGCATTCTGTACCGGCGTACTTTGACTCTGCCCCGGCATCGCCATGACCAACACTCCAGCATCCGCGGCCTCAGCCAACGACAATCTTACCGCTCCATCAAATGTTAACGTCGTTTGTTGTAACAACTGTTTTTGAATATTTTTATCTCGAATGCCACATACCAGCCGGTCACGCGATGTCCGATCCAAATCGGCAAAGTTACCACGCCAATTTACGCAAACTAGCCACGTACTCTTTAATATTCTCACCATCCGATTGACGCCTCATATGAAATTTATAAGATTGCACTATTTTTCATTTTGTCGCGGATTTTTTCATCATCATTTAAAATGTTCGTCAAGCAACGCCTTAACAATTGAATAGGTCACGTCCTTGATTTTCCTCGGCGAAATTAACGATACGATCAAATTAGCCTTTTTTAAATCATCCGTCTGAATACCGTTCGCGAGCAAACAAAAGTCAAACCTATCCACGTAATTCTGTCAGTTGTCGTTGTCCACATTAAACTCGCTAAACCTCACCGACATTTTAAAACACCACACTAAAAACCACTTTTAAACATTCAAACACTATGTTTAAAGCACTATTAGTATTTATTCCCGTCGCCAGAATGTTACGTACGTGAGCTGGCTTCCATGGTAGAACCGAACTGAGGGGTACCCCCACATCTTCTAATCTTCTTCTTCTTCTTCTCTGTCGTATCGCTCTTGGGAGAGCGGTCGTGGTCACACTGAGGCGTCCACATCGGTGCTAGAGGCGGACACAGCTTTCTGCACGATCTCCCGCCATCTCTCCCTGTTGGCAGACTGTCTGGCACAGTCAGATATGCGGTTTCCTACAGCGGCTTTCACTTGATCAGTCCAGCGCATAGGTGACCTGCCGCACGATCTGGTTCCCTCCACTTTTCCTTGCACAACCAGCCGCTCTATGCAGCCGCTCTTCTAATCTACCCACATGCTAATATATTACACCCGTGTAAGTATTGATACACAGTAACCCCAGTCCAAGGAAGCGGTATTTACCCTATTTACTAAGGCATGAAGTCCCTTCCAGCCCCCCTCGTCTCTACATCGCTAACATCTTGTAAGTGCTTAAGCCTAGTTTACACTTAGCTTGTCGAGCCGGTAATGAATTAAGCGGAATTTACGCCACTCCACCCAACTGCATAATGTGTTGCTGTTATTATAAAGTTTCAGCGAACGTTTAACCGAGACGTAAATAACATGGCTTTATGACATTAATCACTTCGCGATTTGTTTAAGTTGAGGTGTTTGGAGAAATACTGTTTAAAGATACTTTCTTAGGATAAGAGAGTTTAAAGGGTAGACGCTACGTCCGAATGTTAAGGTAAATACGTCATATTTTTTAATTAAAAAAGCCGGAAAATAGTCGTAACGTAACAAAACGTAATGTCAAAGGACTGACTCTCTTCGCGACCATGGACCTTACGACATAAACGACACGTTGAGGTAAATATATCGTGTTTTAAAGCAATTATATCCCCAATTTGTTATAATAATGAGAAAAACGTAATTAAAAAATTATTAAAATAAATGACAAATATTTCAGTCGGTTCTTGTCACGCGGTCAGCGACTCACATAAACACAGCAAATAGGTACTTAATGGGTAATCTGTGAGTTTCGCGGATTTTTTTGTGCTTGAACGGTTGCTAGCTCTTGGAGCTGTCACAACTATCGGACTTCGTGGCGGTAGGCTGCCTCGGCAAAACCTCAGCACCACGGGTGTGTGAAACAGACCGCGTAGTCTGTTGAGATTGCGGTGGTTTATCTTGTAAGTTGTTGTCCTATCTGAAGATGCAAGTGTAGTCGAGAGGAGACAATATTTGTGTGGGTTATCGCGGTGGCCCACCCCGCCCAAAGTTTCGCGGATACGAATGCAAATGTAGGAAACGTGCAGGAACCATGGTGGCAGCGCTAAATCGACAAAAGTCGTGGCAACATATCCGTTAATCGTCCATCCATCATCGCGATATTAACGGCGTTTAATGTGGCCCCAGCATGATAGAGTGCAAGATCCGGATTGGCAGCACCAGCTGGCAGCACGTTCCCTATTTGTAATATACGTAAGATAATTACAGTCGCCATTTTCACTTAAAATAACAAAAATATTCATACATTCGGGCCCACCAAACTCAACTTTTTATAAAAATGCGGATCCTCAAAAAAGTTGAAATACAACACACTGAGCTTTTACTTAAATCGTTTGCATATTTCCCTTAATGGTCAGTGAAGCGACATCCAAACAAAAATATGAAATGCAAAATGGCGTTCAAAGCGGTTCATTTGCGAGTTCTCCAAGTAGTTAGAAAATGGCCGGGTTCGCCTCGCTCATGAGCTGTGTGAATGGATGAAACGGTAAATGATTTGTTGTGTTAAGTCTGTTAAGTTTCATGACGAATGTAACTAAGGATTCTTTAAGGCAGGAACGAATCTGGGGGCACGGCAGTGTCCCCGCCAAGTCAAGCAATCAAAGGCACGACCATAGGTAGTATCCTTTTCTGGAAGCCATTCAGGCCATTTTCTATCCTGTAATTTTGTGCTGGCTAAAGCTAGAACCCTAAATTTTCAGATATATATAGGGCATAACATGACTTAGATATATTCTCAATAACATTCAATTTGAACTTGTAGTTTTAGAACTATTGCACGTCAAAGTTCCTTAGTTTTGTCACTCATTCATTTCATTCATTCACTTTTTTGCAATGAGTACTCATGTAGCTGTGTGTGGAATCATTCACCTCAACTCTCATGAAACTACGTATACTAACGCGTGCTCTTTCTGGTCGCTGGCTTACGCACCACGGGTAATAAGAGAAAGCCCCAAAGTCAAGTCAAAGTCAAAAATGCCAACGTCAAAATATTTTTTATTCATGTAGGCCTAGCAACAAGCACTTTCGAATCCTCAGTTTTCTAACTCATAAGCTAATTTATTGAGAGCAATTTGTTTGACGCAATTCTTATTGTTAAGAAAACATATAGAAATGTTAAAAAATAATATTATTTATAAAACATCACAATAAGATCGTCAAAGGTAGTCAATACATAATAAAATCGTATAAAAATATACTAGTCGAGAAGATTTTTTTAATTCTTCCTTAACGTGCATCAGACCTGACCAAAGGTTTCTAGAATAACATCCAAATGACAAAATAAACAATGAAAGTAATAAACTAAAAAAAAAACAAGCAAGAAAAGAGCGTACTCCCACCTGAAAGGCCGGCAACGCACCTGTGACTCTTTTGGTGTTGCAGGTGTCTATGGGCGACGGTGATTGCTTACCATCAGGCGACCCGTCTGCTCGTTTGCCCCCTATTTCATAAAAAAAACTAAAATGTTAATAACATTTTTTAAATACAAATAGTTTTCAGTCCCACGGTGTTTCATCATGAATGTAGTCTTGTGTGCTGTAATAAGCTTTTGAAATAATATATTGCAAAAGTCAATATCTCAGTTAAAGCGAAAAGAATCGAACTTTACATTTAAAACCCCGTCGTTAGAGCCAGCCTGTATATCAATTAGATTCTATAAATGTAGGTATAATAACACCAGAACATCAAGTGTCAACGCTACGACTGTATCTAAGATTTAGGGCTGCCCAGCCCTAAAAGCATTTTAAAATAAAATATTCCGTTAGAAATCAGGGCTGGCACAAAGCCGCTTTGTGTGGAAATATAATAAAGCTGGAGGTGAATTAAGGGCCTTGTCGTGGAGAAAGCGTTTTTATACGGCTTAAAGTAATTATTGTGTTTTTGTGAAAGAGTTTGTTAGCGGCCATTCAGAGAGGACACGGACGCTCGGCGGGGCGCGGACTCGGAGGGAAATGTATTTATTTTATTTAGGAATGTAAGTATAGAGTTGAGGTGAATGATTATTGATTACACACACAGCTACATGAAGTACTCATTGCAAAAAAGCGAATGAATTAAATGAATGAGTGAGTAAATAAACACAAGGCTATAGTTTAACGAAACTTTTTGGTCTATATCTTGCAACGGGGATGACGACTGGGTCAAAACTATATAATTCTATTTAGTCCGTCAGTTAGATTATGAAAAAATATGGGACACGTATTTTTTGGTTTATCAAAATATTAAAAATCAAAAAAAAATAATAGATCATCAAACTTCTGGAGTGGGGGCTTGTGACGTCACTCCTAGGTGAAAATTGTACCTAGGCGTGACATCACTCGAAACTTCTAAGCACTCTATCCTCGTTATTTTTTGTTTGTCAAACAAAAGAAAAAATACGTGTACAATATTTTTTAACAATCTAACTGACGGACTAAACAGTTTTTTTTTGTCGTCTAGCCCATTCGCTGTTGAACTTGTTACTTGCTGTCATTAGTGTTGTTGTGTGCGTGGCCTCAACTCTCGTGAAACTACCTATATTGTGAGGACTGCCTCTGGGTATGCGGCCTCACACTATCTCCGAGACAGACTGGTGACTTTTGCTGAACATTTATTAATTTGAATTTAAAGGAATACAGTCTGTCTCGCTCTATTTTATAAGAAATTGTTTTAGTCTTAATTCGGATCTGGTACCGTGCCCACGGAATTAAAGTACGTAAACATAAAAGAAAAGTATTTTAATTATTATAAATCGCCTTACAGTAGGTATTGTACCGAACTATTTTTTTTGAGATTGTTAAATAGAGTATCTGTCACATGTTATCTCTATATTTCATAATAAATATATTCTTGTTTGTTGACAATTTATTTATTTTTACATTACACTTTCAAGGTTGAGTTTATAATTCTCTATTAAATAAAGCCAAGTTGTAGGTGTAATGAGGACATACAAAAGTCTGAGGTGCATACTTCATTATTTAGCCATCGGTATTGGTATCGGTATCGCCAATTATTTACTACAACAATCGGTAACCGTATCGTATCGGCAAAATTAGATACGATACATATCTAATAAATACCTTGATACGAAAACCTAATTTCCTACCCACCGAGTCCGGCTCTGCGGCACTCCGGAAAATTTCTTGTTTTCGCCGAGTTTTCTCAGCTTTTCTCGGCGTTTCTTTCCTTAATTAGCTGATTCACGCCGGCGGAATTATCTTGTTTATTGAACGCAGTTTAATATTTCGGCTGAGGATGAATGCCGGACTTATAGGGGGTACTGAACTTGGTGTTGACTGTTTAGCTTGTTCGAGTAGGCGGATAATCTATCTAGCGACTACGATAACTCTGCAATGGGGTATATGGCAACACCCACAGAAATAAAGAAGGAAATAATTCGGAACCAAGAGTGTAACGTATTTCGCTTGGCGTCTTACGCCAAAAGTGTAATTTAGTGATGGAAAACATAATTTGAACAATTAATTATACTATTATTATCAGATTTTCAAATCTGATGACGGAACCTGAAGTTGACGGCGCACAAAGTAGGTCATCGCCACTTCTTTTTACCATTTTCGTGTATGTATAGCATATATTTCTGTGGCAACACCTTCATTTAAAAGTCAAATTTCTACGAAAATGTAGACGTACTCTATGTATATGTCGCAGCCAACTGGTATAATTAGCCAATTGGTTAACTGCCTAGCATTTTCAATAATTATGATCCGCCAGCAGGTTGACGAAGCCCCGCGCGAGGCTTCTATTTCTGCTCTGAGGGACACAAACCGACTAACAAACCTAACCTAAAATAAGGAGTTTTTTTTTTCTTTGAAGACTGACTAACTCGCGACCATTGGGCATAGTGATTGTTTGACCGGGTGGTTGGCCTTGGCGTTCCCTGGAGTCGAACCAGGACGCTAGCCAGCCCACAGAGTGTGTTTAATGAAAAGGCTAGGCAGCTAACCAAATAGCAAATTAAGCTAGTTGGCGGCGACATATACATATAATAAAATAATAGCAAGACTGTATTTTGTAGGTATGTAAAGCTTTTTCAAAAAGTAAACGGTGAGTGTCATAATAAGTAACAAACATTTTTTTTAATTTTTTGCTTGTTCGTTTATGGGCGCATCACGCAAAGCTACCGAGGGGATTTTCATTAAATTTTATCTACAAGTCGATATGATCCCAATAAAAATATAGAATATTTTTTTACCTGACTACGGAGCAAAAAGAGACATTTAACTGAGGCACCGCTGCTCTGGTGGCAAAAAAATCTATCAGGGCTATTCTTCAGAAATATGTCTGCGACTCATTCATCTGTCTCCATACATTTAGTATGAAAAAGGGCCAGATGAATATGAATATGACCGCAGACATATTTCTGAAGAAATGCCCAGCAGAACTTATTTTCTTTAAGAAAGCTAATCTGTACATATTATAATAAAATCGTAGATAATATCATATTTGTTCGAGCATGACGCAAAAAGTAACATACTGATTTTCATGAAACTTGGTATATACTATAAAGGGTCATCCACAAAGTAAGTCACACGATTTTTCAGACTTTCAGACCCCTCCCATGTCACACTTTTTCCTAACATATTTGACGTTCTTTGTATAGACTGTCACATTTGGCTAGACCCCCCCCCCTCCCCCATGGGTGTGACGTACTATATGGATGACCCCTAACACACAGAGTACTTTTTATCCTACCTACTTATTTTACCTCCGCGAACGAAGTTATGGGCGGGTCCTCTAGTCTTAAATAATAATTATAAAGGCTGCTGTGCGCGCTCGTCTCACTTTTCGTAGCACACAGCTACGGCGTAGCACTACCGTAGCACTTCAGTTGATAAAATAACGTATTTATTCTACATTTTGTGTGATCGTTTCTAGTTGGGTCTGAAGTCGTAGAACGTCTTACTTCTAGAGTGCTACGCCACAGTTCCGTGCTACGAAAGGACAGGGAAGAGGGCACTGCCTTTGTTTGAAACGGTTTTCTAATACTACTGTATTCTAGCAAAACTTGTTATACCGTCATAAAAAAATACAATTTAACATATGAATTACTTAAGAAAACTTTGAAGTTAAATGGTTCATCAACACACCCTTGCCAAGACGGAATTCTCAAATTGTTGTATTGACTCGAGAACTCGTTGAGTGTGCAAAGTTTCATTAGAATCGGTTCTGTAAAGTATTAACTTTACAGACACACGTGTGTGCATGTGTGATACAGCTCACACCACAACTATATTAATAGCTGCCGCAAGAATTGACACAAATGAACGGGGCTATATCAAATCCGCTTAAAAATAAAGTAAAAAGTAAACATATAGCCTTCGCTGCACAAGAGATCAAAGTACCTACATAGAAAAATCCGCATTCACAGAATAGAACATTTTTCATCCATAGTCCACACCAGGAATCGAACCCAGTATCTCTGGATTTCCGGCCCAGTGTCTTAACCGGGTCTATATTGTCTCCCATAATTTTTAAAAGTCATACAGTATTGTTAGTCATAATACTCATAATTATCGAAAGACATACAACCTATTTTCTACGAAACCGTTAAGTTTTCAGAATTGTTATAAGACAAACCTAACCTATTGTTTTCTATATGCTAACGTTTTAAAATATCCTAAAAATATTACCGTTTTAGAGAAACAAATACTTTACGACTTTCGATAACTATGACTAACAAATACAGTATGACATAACTTTATGGGAAAGAAGGAGATCCCGTCTCAACCATTCGACAATGAAACGAAATGTGTTGTAATTTACCCGCATATAAAAACTAATAAAGAAACATCATGTGTCTGTCTTATAGGAACGGCTTTCGTTAAAAATCCCTACATAAAAGTATTTACGCAAAACAACGCAAGAATATTCCCCAAAAAGCCGCCTTAAGGAAACAAACACGTACCGCTATCACCTGGGGCAGGCGTGGCCGTAAAAGAAAAAGGGGCAAAGTCTCGCGGCGGATGCGCGATAAGCGGCATAATGGCGGCGCGATAACGCGGCATTGTCGCGCTTTGTGCGAAGAAAAGGCAACTGCGGTTTGGTGGTACCGGTATTAAAACCATTCGCGGTATAGTGTTTTGCAACCCTTTATAGGTATAATAATTATTATATTACTATATATTATTATATAAATATTAGGGGACAATCTTACACAAATCGAACTAGTCCTATAGTAAGCTCAATAAGGCTTGTGTTATGGATACTAGACGACGATATATTAATGAAACTAGAATTATCCATATAAACTTTGGCGGTATAATGCCCGCACCGCCTATATCAGGCTGTAATAGAAAAGGGAATTGCGACTTTGTGGTACCGGTACTAAAAATACCGCTTCATAAAATGTATAAGAACAAATTTAGTAGCATAATGATCTACTATCACCTGGGGTAGGTGTGATCGTAAAAGAAAAAGGGGCGAAGTCTCGCAGCGGATGCGCGATAAGCGGCATAATGGCGGTGCGATAACGCGGCATTGTCGCGCTTTGTGCGAAGAAAAGGCAACTGCGGTTTGGTGGTACCGGTATTAAAACCATTCGCGGTATAGTGTTTTTCAACCCTTTATAGGTATAATAATTATTATATTACTATATATTATTATATAAATATTAGGGGACAATCTTACACAAATCGAACTAGTCCTATAGTAAGCTCAATAAGGCTTGTGTTATGGATACTAGACGACGATATATTAATGAAACTAGAATTATCAATATAAACTTTGGCGGTATAATGCCCGCACCGCCTATATCAGGCTGTAATAGAAAAGGGAATTGCGACTTTGTGGTACCGGTACTAAAAATACCGCTACATAAAATGTATAAGAACAAATTTAGTAGCATAATGATCTACTATCACCTGGGGTAGGTGTGATCGTAAAAGAAAAAGGGGCAAAGTCTCGCGGCGGATGCGCGATAAGCGGCATAATGGCGGCGCGATAACGCGGCATTGTCGCGCCTTGTGCGAAGAAAAGGCAACTGCGGTTTGGTGGTACCGGTATTAAAACCATTCGCGGTATAGTGTTTTTCAACCCTTTATAGGTATAATAATTATTATATTACTATATATTATTATATAAATATTAGGGAACAATCTTACACAAATCGAACTAGTCCTATAGTAAGCTCAATAAGGCTTGTGTTATGGATACTAGACGACGAGTAGTATAGTATTTCCCTATCTTTCTTAGGTAAAAAGTATCTACAGTTGTTAATATAGATCTTGTGCTACAAAGGCCGCACCGCCTATGTCAGTCTGTAATAGAAAAGGGTATTGGGACTATGTGGTACCGGTAAGTACTAAAAATACGGCTTCTAAAAATGCATTCATATAAACTTAGCAGCATTACCTATAGTCCACTATCACCTGGGGCAGGCATAGCTGTAAAACAGAAAGGCGCGAAGTCTCGCGGCGGATGCGCGATAAGCGGGATAATGGCGACGCGATACCGCGGCTTTTTGTTGTGTTTTGTGCGAAGAAAAGGGTACTGCGGTGTTGTGGTACCGGTATTAAAACCATTCGCGGTATAGTGTTTTCGAACTAGAATGTTCAAACAAATTTTGTAGCGTACTACTAAATTGGTTTATCGATGTAGCGATTGTACTCGCTAAATTTTAGCTCAATCCATCCAGTTGTTATCCCGTTATTTAGTAACAAACATTCAAACATCTGCACAGACTTTCACATTTATAATATTAAACAAACAAATTTATAATATTGGAACAAATTGGCGTATGTATTGTTTGAAATAACGAACTACCTACACATTATAAACAGTATTTCCGTACCACTTTCAAACTGTTTACGCGAAACCTTTCCCGGTATTAGAGCTACCATTTTAAAGAAAACGATTATGGATAATGGCGGTTTGTAGTAAAAAAACCGCACCGCATTGTGACTCTATTCGGTTGAATGTCCGGAAAATGGCGAAGGAAAACGTTACTAACCGGTAGACTTTGTACTCTATGACACTTCATACTTCTTAATTAACTGGACAATTTATAAATTAAATTGAATTGATTCGGTAATTTCAGGTCCGTAGACTCATACAATATTCATAATTGTATTAGAGCTACACAATAATAGTAATGATAAGTAACATTTAAAAAAAATAAACTGCAAATAATCTGTTTATTATCAAACCGGGAGCATTGTAGCCCAATCCTGTTCACATAAAGCTTTCCCAAGTAGCACCACAATATCGTTGAAGTATTTACTATAATTCATAATGAAATTTCGTGAACCTAGCTTATTAAAACGTTAATAACGCACCTTACACATTCGAGTGTCCTCAATTTGCGGTTTTAATAAAACATTAATTGACACGTATTACGTTTTCCGAGAAATCACAAAGGAGGCGCGCGTTCCTTCACCTTACGAACATTAGGCGGTGGGGGCGACGACAAATTTTTGTTTTTCGCAACAGACAGAGACAGGGATAGGTGGCGTCCATGCGTGCGAGGAAGACGAGCGTATGCACACATTGCCTTTGTTAAAGAGCAAAAATAATAGAGAGAAGTCGTTTATCTCTTTTTATGGCGCGCGCTATCTCGCGCCGCTATTATGGCGGACAATTTTGGCGCCAAAGAGAACTGCTTATTACTTCTTATTCTTGAGCGGTTTGGCAAATTTTCTTATTTGAAAATGCGATTTGGAAAGTTCTAGGGCGTCGGTTTGGTTGATTTACTTTTTCGTGTGTCATTTAAATATAAAGAGGTTAAAACAGTTATGTACCGTTCGAAATTATGAGTAAGTCCGATCGTACTTATTTTATTTATACAATTGATGTGCAAATAGGTAAAGTATGTAGATGAAAATTGGTTATTTTCTACCGTTATTTTTCAGCTATTTGTAAGGATATCCTTTCGCCCTTCATTAAAATTGTTTGCTAACTGTTTTCGAACCGCCACACTTTGGTGTGAGAAAATAATGGGTATTCTGAACATTGTTCCAAAGTTTTTGTTCACCGTTCTGTCTATTTTTTGTTTTCGTATACACAAAAGGGGGTAAGTTGGTAGGTAATCGTGGTCAGTTACGCCTTTCTGACACGGAGGGTACTGTTATCTTAATTATCCGCTTTTAATTCGGTGGACAAAGATTTAGGACGAAGAAGATTTGACACTTGAGTTAACTGTTAAAAGTGTTTTACTTATTGTAATAAAGATGTGAAAGGTAAGATGTGTCATGTACACAATTGTAAAAATAATTAATTTTACATATAAAACTCCATAAATAAAAAAATGGAACCTTATGTAGCTCCATAAGCGCTTCGAAAAATATGACTTCTGGAGAAATGAAACTTCGCAAGAAATAATCATTATTATAACAAAATGAGACTTAGTCACCCTTGTGTCGCGATCATGGACGTCACGGCACGTCTGAAACGTCGAGGTAATATGTTACAATAATGAGTGAAAATCAATATTATGGGATCCCCTTGTTTCCCATACTAAATTGTTAGTCATTATTATCAAAAGTAATACAGAATTTGTTTTTTCTAAAACGGTAATGATTTTAGGATATTTTAAAGCGCTAGCGTATAGAAAACAATAGTTTAGGTTAGGTTTGTTTTATAACAATTCTGAAAACTTAACTGTTTCGTAGAAAATAGGTTGTATAGGTTGTTCGATAATTATGACTGACAATACAGTATGACTTTTAAAAATTATGGGAGACAATATAGACCCCAATATTATGCGTAATGTTCAGATAAAACTTAATATAAAAACATCAAGAAGGTTCGGTCCGCTGTCCATTCTTCGGCGTGAATTAGGGCGCAAATGGATTAAGGCGGTAAGTATTTATTTACCGCACGGTAATCGCAGATCACCCGCGCAAACAGAGGGGAAATTATATGCTTTGTGCCCGCGCTTTGTATAATTTGTAGTGGGTGGCGTCTAGGGTTTACAATTACGGTTGTTTTAACCGACTTCAAAAAGGAGGAAGTTCTCAGTTCGCCGGGGTCTTTTTAGGGTTTCGTACCAAAATGGTAAATATTTAAACCCGACCGCGGTGCACTATAAAAGTGGATAAAATCCGCCATTTTGTTTATTAACGAACTTCGTACGAATGAACTCCAGTGACACTCGCGCCATCAAGACGAATCTAATGATGTATCATCTATTAAAATCGGTTGTGCCGTTGAGTAGTTACGAGCAGACATAGGAACGGACATACATACATATGTAAAGGTCAAACACTCCTTAGGGCTTCGCCACAGTCGGGTAAAAAAAGGACTCTTATGGTGCGACTCTGTCTGTCTGTCCGTCTGTCACAGCCAGATGTCTCAGGAACTATTGCTGCTATCGATTTGACATTTGGAATAATTTTAAAAGTCATAAACCCGAGCCTACTGGACATCAAAAAACTTATATACCTTTACTACTTTCATTTAAAGGGGGCCGAAATGGGAGGGCGAAAATTTCAAGTTGGGTAAATATCAAGTGGGGGATCAAATGTATTTTGTAGATTCCTAAACCATTTTTATCCTTTTTCATAATAATTTACTTTTTGATTTAGGACGAAAAACGTTATAAAAAATATCATTCCCTCACAGAAATACATATATTGATATAGAAGGAAATAGTGTGTCGATTTGTATGTTTATTTTTTTTATTTTTATTGGTATAGACTGGCAAACATGCAGACGGCCCACCTGATGGAAAGCGGTCACCGCCACCTATAGACATTTGCAACACTAGATGCATTGCCAATGCGTTGCCAGTCTCGAAGTAATTTGAATTTTTTTTTTTAAAAAATCCCATATTGTAGCGCAGTGGGAAAATCTTAGCAGGAAGTTCATTCCAGATCCTTATTGTACGCGCTAGAAAGGTTCTAGAGAACCGGCGCGTTGTTGATTGTAATGATTCAAGGAAATGGGGATGAACCGCCTGCCGATGACGAGTAGTGCGATGGTAGAATGATGCGGTAGGCACCAACCCAAACAGTTCCTTGGAACATTCCCCATTATACAAACGGTAGAAGACGCAGAGAGATGCAAAGTCTCTCCGGAGGCTAAGCGTTTGTATGTAAAACTTGTAAAAAAAGATTCCGGCGAACTGAGAACTTCCGCTTTTTTTGAAGTCGGTTAAAAATACCGTTATTGTAAACCACAGAAATATATCGAGGTAGGGTAGAAGGAAAAAGTTTATGTACCTCGCGTGCTAAAAAGGGGCGACGACCTACTTTGCACGCGGAGGTGGACCGGGACTAAGTGACCTGGTTCGACCCCAGGCACTCCCGGCTCCCACCCAGCCCGACCAACTCAGGGTGGTCTGGCTAGCGACCTGGTTCGACCCCAGGGAACGCCACGGCCAACCACCCGGTCCGACAATCGCTACGCCCAGGATGGGTTGCGAGTTTGTCAGTTTCTAAAAAAAAAAAAAAAAACTTTGCACGTTAACTTCAGTTGCCGTCAATATTATCGTCACATTTGAAAATCTGATAATAATGGTATAGTTAATTGTTCGAAAACCACCAAATGAAATGGGAAATTTATGTTTTCCATCACTAAATTTTATTACACTTGGCGTCAAACGCCAAGCGAAAAACGTTACACGCTTGGATGCCATACAAATAGACGAGCTATTATATATTTCTTTGGTTTACAAAAATGGTTATTTTTAACCGACTTAAAAAAAGGCGGGACTTCTCAGTTGACCGAGTTTTTTAACAAGCGTTCTGGATGCATTCGGCAGATGTGCCCTGCCCAGTCCCACTTGAGTTCGGCGGCCTTCACTCCCACGTCCGCGATTCTGGTTCTGGGATACAATCCCCCTTGGGAAGAAGTAAGGGAGTTCCCTGGGGATAGTATCGGAAATAACGCAGAAGCCGCGGGTAAATGCTAGTTTAAATACCATGTCCTAGCTCATTAGAGCTATAGAAGAGTCTTAAGCCCTAGGGCTGCCATCCGTCCGGGTTTCCCCGGATTTGTCCTAGTTTGGAGAGGTCCGGGGAACGTCCGGGGAACGTTTCATTTGTAGTCCGGGTTTGCTACTCCAGCTTGCGAGAGCTAATGCAAAATCCGGGGGATTTACGCTTTTTGTCCTAGGTGTCAAATTTTGGTAGTGGCAATATGGCAGCCCTAAGTCCATAGCAACTGATCGCTGAGGACGGCCAAGCTATTAGTTAAAAACCAAAACAAACTACTTTTAAATAATAATGCAACCAGACACACTGTTGAAAATCATATATTAACATCCGAAAAAGGGGCCAAACACCGACAACCCTCACAGAACTAACGTCCTATGTTTCTAAAAGCTTGTACTCACTTACGACATTATTCTACCGAATAATCAAACTGCAGTTGCCCCTAGGCCATCGTTCTATACCTCCATCGAATGGGGGAAACTCGCGCAGATAAGGTTACCAGATGAAATTTAAAAATTCTGATATATCCCCGACAGCGCTTATATATAATATCACATATTGTGCCATTACCTGACAATTATGTTATTTTTTCCATTGATTGTAACTTTTATAAATACAATACCTAGTTATATTTAGAATCAGGTTAGTTTTATTACTAGTAAGTTTAAATTGCTTTTTTGTAAACATAGTTTAGTTATTAAATAAAATCTAATGACCTTATCGATAAAATTGAAAAGCCTGAGATTTCAATGTCTGACTGCAACCCGCAGGCCCAAAAATCCTGAAATCTCAGGTTTATCCTCAGATATGGTAACCCTAAACGGGGGTAGCCTCGGATGGCAACCTCGTCACCAGACACCATTTTGTACAAATTAAATTGGACCCACCGCCTGAAGCGGGGCACCTGTATATCGTCTGTGTAATGTGTTCCATAAATTCGATTTAGTAGAATGGAGATCGATTTATGCGGGCTTGTAAGGATATATAACGATATATGTATACGAGGAATGGTATGGAAATACTTTGGCAATTGGTTTTTTGATGACTCAAGGTTTGGAATCATAACAAATGTCTTAACGTGTACAAACAATGAGTACGTATGTATGTAAACACCAGTGGCGTGGCGTAAAAGATATCCTTGGATGCAAATTTAGTGTACATTTTCCTTAAGAGCTGTAGAATAAGGTGCTCAAATGCCTGATATTAGGCAAGGTGGTAGAAATCGAGTTCTTTGGACGCCACGCTACTGGTAAACACTTTATTGCACATACAATCATACAGAAGCAGTACAAAAATCAATGGTTATGTACAAAGGCGAGCTTATCCCTGTAAGGGATCTCTTCCAGCTAACATTTGAGCAGATGCGAAAGAATAACTAATACCAGAGAAGATAGACGAACTAACAAACTTGATTCATTTACTTACACAAAGAAAACAGGGCAGCATGAGTATTACTGGGAGCATAATTCTAACTTTGTTCGACTGGATAAGAGAGAGAGAAATAGAGAGAGAGAGGGATAATTTATTTGTCAAACATAGTCACTGGCATTCCTGATCACTGTTTTGCCATGGGTATCGCGTACAAATGTTTATATCCTTAACACTATCATGGAACAATATTTAATTCTAAGGCCACATTTCGCATTATTGATTCATAAAACTAAGCATAAATTATATTGAAATGTCAAAAAAGATTAAGTACTTATTGTGTCGGTTAAAGTGTCGTAGGTAGCCTTTCGGAAACCTTTTAGCAAGTGTAACAAATGATTGCACACTCTATCTCATAATAGTATAAAGAAATACAAAAAGCAACAATACATTTCGGGTTAAAAAAATATAACGTATGATGTTAAATTATCACCCGTGAGACCTAGACGGGCGGAATGATGAAATTTCCTTTTATAAACACGCATCATTTAGTTCGTTGAAGCGTCAACGTAGTACATAATCATTTTATGATAAGATCACCGATTAGAACTCAAAAATTACCGTACCACTCACTTAAAACCGAAGTAAATCAAGAAAATTACCATACCAACTGATTCAACACCGAAATAAATAGTCTAACCGTTCGACAAACATGCCACGAAAGCAATCATTATCCGAATTTAAAAACCCAACTGAAAGCTGTATCCAAGTTGGTTGTATGTATAAGTTAAATGTATTGAGAAATTGACAAATAGGTTCCGAGCCCAAGTTAATGGAATTAAAAAGTTGATTATCGGACAAATTGGAGCAAACGCCGCTAATGACACTCGGCCGAGTCAACAGGCGTTAGAAAGAAATTAAGGAGTGGAAGCGTCAAGCGCGAGTCAGCCGTTCGTTTTGAAATATACACTTTTCGCTTTAAAAAACGTTGTGTTGTAATTTTTTTGTGTGCAATAAAGAGTACATCTTAAACGGATTAAATCGCGTATATAACTTCATGTTTACGTTCTGACGTTTCGTAACCTCTATTATTAGCGATTTAATCCGTTTAATTTATTTTATTACAACGAGTGATAATCGCGGAAACCGAAGACAATAAAACGTTGCATACTTTATTTGTCTTCTTCCACTTGAATGGGAGTTATTAATTACCTACTTTAGCAAACAATTAAAACTAGGCATAAAATTAACAAGAGGCAAAAGATAAGTGTATGGGTTCCAAGTCGGTGCCGAGTGAGAAAATGGCCAGAAGACAAGGCAATTATCCCACTGATGCTAACGCTATTTTTTGGTAAAGTTTGAGCCATCCGTTGCATGGTCATTCGTTGCATTGGAAATAAAAATATAAGTAAGAAACCAACCACAATGAGAAAATCATGAGCACTGGCTGTGTCTGGCAAGGAAGTGTAGAATTTAGATAAGTAGCAAAATATAAAGACGAACAATTAGTCCCACTTCGGCCGTTTGGAGCGCGCGACACATACGATCTATCCACGGAGTGCAATCCATATTGGAGCATTCTTACACATTCTTATAACCTTGCTTATAGTGCGTTCGCACACGCCGCGCACACATTTAAGCGCGCGATATACCTTTTGTAGTAAAGGAGTTTAAGTAGTAAGTAGCTGACAGTGATTGCCATCCAAGCACATTTTTTGTATAGCACATAATGATTGTGTTCCGTTACTTATAGCGCACAGAGCGCTGGCTAGAGCCCTCTGAATTTACCACGGACCCCTGCGCGCCTGGAGGCGTATCGCACACAGCGAGCAAATTAGTTTGTTCAGCGCCTTCAGAGCTAACCTCGAGCAATATGTGAAACGTTGTGGGTCATTACGGGGTTCAATGAAATCGTTACATTCTGACTGTAACCCTGTAATTTATGTGTACACTTTGTCAAATCGGAGACTCAATTAAAGAAATAAACAGCGGCTTTTAAATATGACAGGGAATAATTTGGACGTCCCTCACGTCATTTACTTATCTTAATTAGAATAATCAATTGTTTATTGCTAATGATTAGACGCTAAGGTTGTATTCTCACTTTTTGTTCAAAAGCTGAGAAATCTCGACGCGACCAAATTTGGATCGTTTTTTCTCAAGTTCTATTCATTTACTGGCACTGTGCATAACGCTAACGGCACTTACTCGAGAAAAGACGTTCCCATTTAAATAAAATCGAG
This sequence comes from Eudemis profundana, assembly GCA_947034925.1. Classification (NCBI taxonomy): domain Eukaryota; kingdom Metazoa; phylum Arthropoda; class Insecta; order Lepidoptera; family Tortricidae; genus Eudemis; species Eudemis profundana. The sequence goes on along the minus strand of OX344799.1, from coordinate 24,680,990 downwards.
TGAAAGAATCGATTGAATCGGAATGAAATTTAGAAGAAAGCGCGCGGTTTTATGCTGAAAGTAATGAGATCTTTATAGCTGCGGCTGATTGCTTCAGGCGGCGCGTTTTATTGGCTGGGGATGACTGTACTTTATTCCATTTTTTTAATATATATGTTTTATTTTACATATATTCTTTTCAAATTACTCTTACACTAGGGGCCGCCCGCTACTCCCGATTTTTTATTAACTTTCAGCCCCTATTTCTACACTTTAGGGGTAGAATTACGAAAAATCCTCTCTTAGTATTTAAGGCCGACTGTACCTACACTTCTACGCCTGCTAAAGAACATTTGTTTCAAATTGCATCCCGCTGTCTTCAATAGTTTAGGCTATTTACTTATTTTACGTTGCCTGTCAGTCACCTTGCTGACGATGAAATTAGGTAATTTTAAAGCCATAGTTTGCTACACCACACCACCTACTTACATAATTCAGAGCGGTTTGTTTAGCAAATTAATTTAGGCCAACACTGTTTACTAGCAAGTTTTAGCTCCTAGTTTTGGGCTTAGCTCAGACTCGCAATCAAGTCGAATATCGCATACAATTTGGCGTTGCATTAAGCCGAGCGCCGGGCAACCGTAGACCGTAGAATTAGGCGCTGCACAAAATGCAATCAGTCCACCGTTTGCCTCATGCAAATCTCAATTTCCGGGCCAGTGTGCGCGCCATTTCTTACGCTAATAAAACCTGCACCAACCGGGATGCTGTCTTCCTGATGAACGCCAAATGACGTTATGACAGCGCACGCCGCCATTTAACGCCTATTTGGTTCCAATTTCAAATCTCGCGCGCTCCCCTGCGGTTCCGGCCAGCGAATGGGGCACAGATAATGCCGTTTTGTTTTAAGTGTAAATGACTTTCGCCATTCAGCCAGAAATTTACGGTTTCAAGTTTTCATAAAGGTAAATTTAACGGTGTTTTATTGTTTAAAAAAGATAAATACGTTTCAAAGTAAAAATAATATTAAGTAGTTCCTAGTGCACAATTAATGACCAAAAATTTAAATTTTAGGCTGATGGATCTGTAGTTCTGAATTTGCGGAATGGGGCCAAGATTTCAATTTGTGGAATTTAAATAAAAATCCCGCTCTCATCAGGGTTTGGCGCATAAACCGCTCACGTAGGAGTTTTATCCAAATGAAATTTGGATAGACCGCTTTGTGAATGGACAAATAGGAATAAAAATGGTTAGGTTGTGGGCAGAAAAAGAAAATGAAAGAAATCAATATGGCCGAAACAGAGGGGTGGCTGTGGCGCGGACAAAAAAGACGTTTCCACTGCCAAGAAAATTGTTTTTACGATGTTGCAGCGTTCCATTTTGTTGTAAATAATGATAACTTGCTTTTAAATACATTTTGCACGCAGATTGTAATTTGCTGATAACAGTGCTGAAATAAATGTTTGAAAATATTGATTTTAGTAGCATGTATTAAAGCGACTTTATGTATCTACATACTGATAAGGTATGTTACAAAGCGCTTTTATTCAATGAATTTCAATTGAACAAAGAAACAAGAATCACGTTGAAACATTGTTTTTAATTACCCGTAAAACTTGGGATTGTAAACATGACATTCTAAAAAAATAAGTTAATGAAATAGCTAGGCAAAAAGGTAACATAGATGATCGCTCTACTTTATAGATTTTGCTATTAATGTGCTAGGTCTCCGAATTAGAATTGCAACTTTATTTTTATAACACGACCCAAGAGTTGATGATTTTTAACCGACTTTACAAATCGAAGAGGTTTTCAGTTTTTTTTGTGTTTGTGTTATTTTATGTGTTCCCCGATTTGATCCTCGAAGACAGTTGAAGCGATAAGAACATTTCTTTTTTGTTTGAAACTTTCCAGGTCTGTAGCCATATTGACAGCAGATTAGATGTGATGATAGAATCTTGTAGAAAGCGAGAGAAATCTTCAAATATTATAGGTACACCTATAGCAGCTTACATATTTTTTATGGCGAATTAGTTATGTGCATTTATTAATTACGTTTGAAATCGGTTATTTCAAAAATATTAAATTCGTATGAAGTTATTCTAGCTTTCCAGTCACTCTAGTGATAATAAGTCGTACGAGGTAGATACAAAACCTAATACGAAATAGTTGACACGAAATTTTATTCTGTATTTTATAACATAAAATATAACAGTATAGACAAAGACTAAAACCCTATTCTATTCCTAACCAAATACAAGCGACGGAAAGCACAAACACCGCCACAATACAGAGACACATTCCGCGCGAGTAAGCGGCCGGTTTCCCGAGAAGAATGCGACACATAAATAATATCGGTAAATAAGAGTAAAATATTGAGAACTGTCGACGAAGGCGCGAAACTGGATATCCCGGGCTTCCGGCGCGAAACATCCGGATATCGGCTAGTGCGGTCAATGCCATAGACAAAGTCGCTGTGTTTTTGTGTGGTTGGTTTTAGACTTTAAAAATGTTCCGTTCAGCCAAGTTTTTTTTAGGTTTCGTAGCGATGGAGTCGGCTTTTTGCGTATTATTATTTTAATACGGGTTATTTATGCATTTATGGGCTTTTTTATTTAAAGTGTGTTCTTAACTGACAGTCAGCTGGTCGTCACAGACAGAACTGACGATTAGTGTCAAATTCCATACATTTCGTCACGGACTGACAGGTTAGACGATATTTGAACATAGCTTAAGTTTCGCCTAGCCGTATATTTTAAAATAAAAATGCCCTTATAAGTAATATTATATTATTTTTTAATTGCGTTGGCAAGGTGTAGTCAACTTATTTGTAATTTTCAATGTATACGTTATATAATAAATTATTAAATAAGCCATAATTAAATTACAGTTTGTTTCTCCTTAGCAGTCCTAATTAGTAAACAAATCTCTAGATATATACCTTTTTTGTCGAAACCTGGTGTTTTCTCTTGAATAGAGTATCTAATCTTAGGTCAAAAATGGACAAAGTGATGTTTAAACTTTTGTAGAGGCGCATGTTGAAGGTAGAAGCTTGTTTACAGCTTCCTATTATAATGGAGGAGAATATGACACGAGACACTACTCATAAGCAATAAATCAAAAAGTGGACATTGCTGAAAAATAAAACTACGCATAGGTACGCAGCTAAGCTGAGCACAAAGAATCGTCCCTAACCGGGCCCTAATACCTTTTTATTCGGCCGCATTCAGGCCCTGGCGCCGGCGGTCACTGTGGGGCGCCACTGTGCCGTGCCAAGACATGCCGGCACTACGTTGCTGGAAGTGACTAGCAATTCAGATAAAAAGATTACCACGATTTTTTATTAGGGTAGCATTTAAAGGCACATAAAAAAAACCTAACCTAACTGAAATACTGACTTGCACATCAAAAATACCAAAACAAACATCAAAATATAGCTTTGATGTACATATGGATTTTTTTATGTGCAAGTCAGTATTTTTTTGCGGGGCGATTTATTATTTCTGTTTTTATTATAGCATTAACGTCTGCCAACGAATTTTCAATATTTTATTGGAAGAGAAAAATTGAAAAGTTGGATGACTTGGGTATCGCTTCGGTGGCGCATTGGTACCTAGTGCGCCTGTGTTGGCCCGGAGAGCCGTTGCAGACTAGAGAAACTCAGTTTCAGTGAAAACTCGAGTTTTTTCCATACTAAAAATAATCGATTGCCATCCCTATTGAAGACGCAGCTTCGAATCCTACCCGAAGCATACAATTTTCTAATAAAATATTAAAAAGAGCACCCTCTAACTGTGCGGATCCACAAAAGTGGAACCCTTTTTATTTGGTCGCATTCGGGCGACGGCTGTCACTCTTAGACTCTGGTGCTTACGGTCACTGCGAGGCGCCACTGTGTCATGCCAAGACATATAGTAAGATAAAAGAGAAAACTCTAAAGGGAATTAAGAACACACTTACCGATGCGGATCTCCCAAATGGATTAGAATAGATATACGAGTAGAAGAAAATATAATAGAATGGGATTTCAAATCTACGTTGTCAAGGGGTATACATTTTATAAGATACGAACAGTTAAATTTTTCTTTGTTGTATCGAATAACAAACAAGATAAATAAATAATAAATAAATAAATAAATATTAGGGGACAATCTTACACAAATCGAACTAGCCCCTTACATCTTTACATACATCTTTTTTTTCTGCCCTCCGGCCGCAAAGCGTCATCTTGCCGGCCGCTGCGCTAAACGAAGATGCCGTTTTCTGGCTCTGTCGAACAGAAAATTAGTTTTCATCACACTTGCTCGAAAATGGTGTCATTACAGGTAGGTTCTGCGGGCCGTAAATGACCTATTACGCCTTAGGGCGTAATGGTTTTTTTTAACTGGAAACGCTGGTTTTGTTTTACTCTTATTTTTCATGTTCAAAGGAAACGCCAACTAACTTTTTTAACTTTTATCACTGAAATATTTATTTAAAGAGAACTGTTATTACAAATACATGTAAACACATATTTCGGTAACATTAATTAAATGTTTAAATAGTGTATTTCAGTATTTTGGAAATATAAAATCAACTAAAATGGCCGTTTTTGGTCCTTACAGCTATGGTTTCCGAACGTGACTTGACATTCGCATTGTCTATGGACATATGTTATTAATGTCACTTTCTGTTTTAATATTTTCTTGTCATACTGGGTCGATTAGCAAGGTAATTTTATTTAAGATTTCCTCACAAGTGTGATGAAAAATATTTTTCATCACACTTGCTCGAAAATGGTGCATTACACGTAGGTTTTGCGGGCCGTAAATGAGCTATTACGCCCTAGGGCGTAATGGTTTTCTTTTTAAATTTGAAACGCTGGTTCTGTTTTACTCTTATTTGTCATGTTCAAAGGAAACTACCAACTTACTTTTTTAACTTTTATCACTGAAATATTTAATTAAAGAGAACTGTTATTGCAAATACATGTAAACACATATTTCTGTAACATTAATTAAATGTTTCAATAGTGTATTTCAGTATTTTGCAATTATAAAATCAACCGTTTTAGGTCTGTACCGCTATGGTTTCCGAACGTTTCGCATTGTCTATGGATATGTCACTAATGTCACTGTCAGTTTTACAATTTTATTTAGGTTAAGTAAGGTTAATTTTAATTAGATTTCCTCACAAGTGTGATGAAAAACATTGTGTGTGCCACGGGCGGTAAAGGAATTACAAACTCGTGTTATTAAAGCCCTCGGCTTCGCCTCGGCCTTGTAACAAACACTCGTTTGTAATTCCTTACCTACCGCCCTTGATACACAATGTACTAGTGTGTGACACGGGCGGTAAAGCAATTAAAAGCTCGTGTTATTAAAGCCCTTAGCTTCGCCTCGGGCTTGTAACACTCGCTTGTAATTCCTTCGTTACCGCCCTAGATACACAATGTACTAATAGAAACCTTGGCTAGTAAATAAGAAAGCCTCAGATGTAATTGTCGGCCGAGGCGAAGCCGAGAGTTGTGTGAGACATTTCTTATTTTACTGACCTCGGTATGTAATGTACTATTATATTTATCCCATCCAGTCGCAATATCTCGTTGGTCAGAAAGCCACCGGATATACAACAGGCGGTGCTTTGACGCGATCATCCGATTAGGCCTCCATACGAGTACGCTCATGAGGTCTTTGTGCGTTTTTGTTGCGACAGTTAATCGCGGCGATTGTGGCCCGTCGTGTGGAACGGCTTTAGCGTCTCAAAGTGAATGGGACAATGCGGGGATATCGGCCCGAATCGGTTGTATGCAAATCGTATGAATGCCTTTTTAATAGTGAATATGTTTGATTGTATTTTTATTGTGGGTTTTCTTTTGCAGTTATTGTTTGGGGCTTAGAGTGAGGGTGTCGAAAAATGTAAGAAAATAAGCTTCAGTTAGTAACCGTAAGAGCACTTAGCAGTGGCGTGGCGTAAAAGATATCCTTGGGCAAGCCAGTGCAGATTTGGCGTACATTTCCTTAAGAGCTGTAGAATAAGGTGCTCAAATGCCTGATATTCGGCCGGTAGGAATCGAGTTCTTTCGACGCCACGCCATGGCACTTAGGTATATACGTACAAATTACCTAAATCGCAATGAAAATTAAAAAATATAATTGAATTTCTATTGTAGGTTTTCTTTTGGCTGTATAATGATGGCTTGGGTTTAGAAAGATGGTGGTAAAAAGTGTAAAGAAGTATACTTAAGGAGAACATTTACGTAAAGAATTGCCTGAAAAAGCACAGTGAAGTAATAAATTTAATTGAAGTAAAATACTATAATTTCAAAAGTACTGTTACGAGACGCATATGATACTTTTAGTGCGAAAACTGCAGTTACATATAGGTAAAAGTATAAAGCAAGTTGAACTTCAGATGACCAAATTTACCAATATATATTGCCTTTATGGTGTGGTGTGGTGTGTGAGTGTTAAGTTTTAATCGAAATTAGACTCTAATATTAGTGTCACAAGAGCGATCACGCACGGTCTCATAAACACTACATACAATAGAGAACAAACTCGCGTTCCCGCCAGCCCACTCCAACCCTAGGCTAATTGTCTATGGCAACAAAAACAAGACAATGCTAAGTCAATTACTGGGCCACAATTCGTAATGAAAGAACCTTTATCGAGTTACGGCGCGCTCCGCCATTACGGGAAGAATCGGCACAAACGAACCATTGTCGGCGACACTAGCTGCCATTGTCTGCTGTTATCGCTCCGCGTCGGTTTTTGCCGATCTTCCGTTGTCGATGGTTTTGGCAGACTGGCAGTTTGGTATAAAATAGTTAGTTAGCTAATGCAAAATTAAAAAAAAACACGGTTTCATTTAAATAATTTAAAAAGTCACGATTTTGTAGTAATTATTAAAATCACTTTCGTTATATACATAGTTATTTTATGATCATATGAGGAGCATTATGTATATTTTTTACGTGTTTTCCAGTCCTTGATTATTGGGATTATTCTTCAGAATTATGTCTGCGACTTATTCTTCTGTCTCCATACATTTAGTATGAAAAAGGGCCAGAGGAATAAGGTGACCGCAGACATATTTCTGAAGAATAACCCTTTGATGGATTTGGAATTCTGTTTAAAATGGTTATTTTCTGCAAAACTATTCAGGTATTTTGTGACAGTAGCCATATTTTATTTTGAATAATTATAACCAGGTCCTTACGTGCGTGACTTATTTTCCAATGGCTAAATTAAATTTAAATTCGGAACTGTATTTTCAAAATCGTTACTGAACATTGTTTAAAAAAATCCGTAAAGAATCGTGAGACTTTTCTGATTTAAGGAACCTATTTTGATGAAGATTCCAAACTTCCAGGATCGTCCAGGGGACAGAAATATATAGAAGGAAGTAGTTCGTAGATTTGTATGGGAACCAAGCCAAGCGGGTCACGTTTTTCGCTTAGCGTTTGACGCCAAAAGTGTAATTTAGTGACGGAAAACATAACTTTTCCATTTCATTTGGTGGTATTTCAACAATTAATTATACCATTATTATATCGTACCCTTGGTCAAATAAAGACGCATCTGCAAAATGACAACTTTTCAGGATCGGTGTGTATCATGTAGTTCGTATGATCTGTATGAATTTTAAGCAATAAAAAAACTTTTGACGTAAAGTCACATGCGTCGTTATTTGACCAAGGGTACGACATATTGACAGCAACTGAAGCGGACGGCGGGCAAAGTAGGTCGCCGCCACTTCTTTTTAGTACGCGAAGTACCTACATACACTTTTTCCTTCTACCTGAATATTCGATATATTTCTATACTGAAGGGCACTTAATTTGGTCACTCATTCCTCTCAGAAGCCGCCACATCATAGGTACAAACACCACCGCGTATTAAATTACCACTGCAAATATTTACTCCTCTCGTCATTGAATGTCGACCTCGCGCCCTTACAAAACCTTATCGAGATATTTGTTCAGTTTTTATTTTCACGATACACACCTAGACAAACACCGCTCCGGCACACAAAGGGAGTCAATGGCTTTAATACAAGGGGATAGGGTTTAGAATGGCCTGGCTTTTCTTTTGTTAAGGGTAAGTTTAATGTGGTTTTTCATAGCTGTAGCCAGAGCGGAAATAAGCTTCTTTGTGACACTATCGCGCCGGATCGTCAACCGTTTCCTTTCTACAGATTATTGTAGACTCGAGCAAATAAAAGTTATCGGTGGTAGTCTCTGTTTGGTTGGCCTTTTGTGTTTTGTTTAATGAAAATTTGGGCGCGCCGTTATCGGGCAAACAAGGTTTGTTCGAGGTGTCGAAGCGTTCTTTGAACAAGAGATAAAAGTCAGTGCTAGAACGAAAATATAAGCCAGCTGGTCTAGCAATACTGACTGCGATTTTGCTTGTCGCACAACACATCATCACCTGTCTCTTTTGCTCTGTACTGAATGGAAAGAGATAGATAATATTTGCCGTATTTCAGGGACTCATAAGGCGATGTTCTGCTTGAATAATCATTGGAATGAACTTGCAACTTTTGGATCTTCCTACGTTGGAATTGCGGCAAAGTCTTAAAACTAGTCAATAAACTACTTTTTCTGTGCTCCGGCCGGCAAGCGTCAACTTGCGGGCCGCTGCGCTAAACGAAGTTACCGCTTTCTGGCTCCGTCGAACAGAAAAATAGTATATAAACCTTGGCTAGTAAATAAGAGAGCCCCAGATTACATGTGATCTGAGACATTTCTTACTTTACTGGCCTCGGTATGTAATATATTATTGTTTCCTTGCAAAGCTGCAATAAATAAATATCATCACATTTTCTGACTTAATTATTTACAATGGATTACCCAGGGAACATGGAGTGTAGGGGGAACAGGGAGGGGGAGTAGGTACTATGTTAGTTTATCCAGGCATCGGCTAACGGGAAGTCTATACCATCGATAATCACTAAAAAAAGCAAGCAATATTATAATGATTCCCAATTTGTCATTACCACTAACTGGTAAAGTGTACCTCCAAAGAATTATTGCATAAGTTTCTCTGAATCGAATCTGAAAGAATTTTGCAACGCTTGGATGATAGTGATGGTGCGGTGTTCCTCTAATGTTTAACGAAATAAAATAATAATAATAAGTAAATATTAGGGAACAATCTTACACAAATCGAACTAGCCCCATAGTAAGCTCAATAAGGCTTGTGTTATGGATACTAGACGACGATATATTTAATAGATACAAATACTTAAATACATAGAAAACATCCATGACTCAGGAACAAATATTCGTGCTCATCACACAAATAAATGCCCTTACCGGGATTCGAACCCAGGACCTCTTGCTTCGTAGGCAGGGTCACTACCAACTAAGCTAAAGCGGTCGTCGACCACTTCAATTTCCGACTTTTTTATATAAACTGATACCCTCGGCTTCCATCCTTTAGTTAGGGGGTCAATTTTGATAAATCCTTTCTTAGTACACGTCCTCGTTCCTTAAGCCAAACCCCGCAATGGTTTAAGCTGTGCATTGTTGTCGTCATTACTAGGACTCGAACTTTTGGTGGCGATGACGCCAAAATGACGTCAAAATGATTCACTCCAGGTTTTGAATTGGTTTATCTTCACCGGAATTTACCGGTATCGTAAAAGTTATTAATTAATTCTAGTATGCGTGTAATGCGTGTTCTACAACTAACATCAACCAATGAAAGTAGTGACAGAATTAATTTATAAATTTTACGATACCAGTAATTTACGGTAACGGTAAATCAATGTAAAACCTAAACTGAATCAACCTGTATGTAGCTTGACGTCATCGGCACCGTTCGACCGCTGATCATTACCTTAGCGACGGAAATATTTTTTATGCCACACCTGGCCATAAAGTGGCTTTTTCCGCACGTGCGCGTACGGAAAAAATTGCTTTCTGGCCAAGTGTAGACATAAAATGATGTAGGTACACAACACGGGAGGTAATAAAGAAAGCCCTCGATCGCATATTTACGTCCCTCGCTTGCAGCTCGGGCCGCAAACTTCTGCGATCTCGGCTTTTCTTTGTATTACCACCCTAGTTGTGTAATATACTATTATGTATAGATGTGATTCGCCACATTCACTCATTATCCCCAGTTTAAAGTTTTCATTTTCTCACAACCCTCAGAACATTCAGACGCAACCCTAATTACACGCATAACTAACGCGCACAATGCCATAGACAATACCGTTTTACTCCAACAAAGCCGTTTCCGAACGGACGCGGGGTGTCATGCCCGCGCGCGGGGGCGGCATAATGGCAATTTTTCGTATACATCGGCTGAATGCGCTGAATGCCGGTGCCTCGTAATCGGGCCGCGACGTGCAAATTTGACGCCTTTGTGTCGCGCGGCGCGGACGTGACGCGCATGCCGCGCGGACGGGTGATTGTGGACGCGATGGAGTTTGGACGATCGGGGGCCTATTACGTGTGCCTCTACCACAACAGTACTGCAATTTGCTTCTTTTATTTCGCAAATAGGCCTCAATGGCTCTTTTACAGGCCTGATACTAAAATGACCGTTGGTGCCAGTCACGGCCAGTTTTACTAACCTGGTTTGAGTTTATATTTTCCTGTACATGGGCCAGGTCAGGTCAAAACGTCACCACGACCAGCCCTTCGCCGTCTACATCTAGCTGACTCCAACGAACTTCATCGATCTCAAAACTCGGTGGCCTCAACGGTCCGATAGTTTCTGCGTAATACACGAACAAACAAATAAACAGACATATACTTCAAACACTATTACTATCATTTACCCGCGGCTTCGCCCGCGTTGTTCCCGTTACTGTCCCAAGGGAACTCTTTATCAGGATATATCCTATGTTTCGATCCAGGACTTGGTCTACTTGCATTTCAAATTTCAGCTCAATCCATCCAATTATTACCCCGTGATTTAGTAACAAACATCTTCACAAACTTTCTCATCTCGTCTGTGGTTATATATACAATTATACAGGGTGAAATTATTTTGATAGTTCAAATTTTTACAGTGGATTCTATATAGAAAAATAGAAAATACATGTTTTCTCAGTCAGTATCTTTCAGTACAAAAGTATTCAGAAACAGCAGCTGAAAGATGTCCCAAAAAAACATACGTTTGTGGATACCACGGTAGTGCACTGCCTGCGCGGGAGACTGCGATGATCCCCTCCCCGCGACCTTGACCCCGCCCCCGCGTTGAGTCGCCTAGACAAACTTACGCTTCGATACGATACTTATTATTTTATGCCATAAAGTGACTCGTACGGAAAAAGCCGTTTTCTGGCCAAGTGTAGACATACAATGATGTACACAACACGGGAGGTAATAAAGAAAGCCCTCGCTTGCAGCTCGGGCCGCAAACATCTGCGATCTCGGCCTTTCTTTGTTTTACCACCCTAGTCGTGCAATGTACTATTTTCGGACAGAAGATTTTATTGTAAAAAATTTACCCAATTTTTTTTTTCAGAAATGGCATCTAGTCTAGCACCTAGGACAAATTTGGACGATCAATTTTCAACCTGTATAAATATGTCGATCCCGTATCAGCCTATTTATCAACGTCTCGCAGACTGAAGGACCTTAAATCGTCTGAAATAGACTGAAGGCACATATATAGTTTATATTTTAGATGACATCTTTATATTTCTAAGCGTCTAACTCTATGGGGACACGTATTGCGTGCCCTCTTTCAATCATAGTGATTCCTGAACTTGTATTATTTGTTTGACGCCCCGAGCGGCGACGGCTCCGGAATCGGAATGAAAGGGTTCGGGTTCGATCCCGGCTGCAGTTTATACACGCTTTAATATTCCAATGAAAACTTACGGCCATGGGGAAGTCTTTTGAGGGATTTTTTATCCATCGTAAAAAGGACTCTTATGAGTTTATAAGTGTGATGGTATAGCAAATAGATGGACACTCGACAGGATGGAAAGTGGCGCTTAGGAAAAACGTGCAATTGGGTACATGACTGCTACCGAAATTTGTAAGAACTATATAAAATCCTGTTAAAATAAGCAAAATAACGAACTATGTTAAAGTTTTGAGTTTGTTACCTGACGTGTCATTTTTATAAGAGCCTGCAAAGCTGGGTGGAAAAATCCATTTTAAAAGTATAAAAATATTAAAAACTAATAATACCATTGAATAACCCATACAATCTATCTTTTGTTTTGAAACCGTTACGATAAACGCACGTTTTAACACATAGCTACAGAACCAAGTTCTTGATTTCCCCATATAAAGTATTATATCGTGACGTCACGTTATAGTAGCCTTTAGTATGAGTGTTGGCATGTTTTAGGAAAGTCTAAAAATGTTACATATACAAGAAATCAAAGTACTTAGAACAAATTAAATGGCACTCACCTGTGTCCAGACCGGGAATTCAACCCGGTACCTCTGTATTTCCGGCCTAACGACTCAACCACTCGTCCACCGGAGCACCCAGCAAGCGCCCTTAATTTTGCTATCTAGTTTGACTTCTGTATCATTCTGCTTTAATAAGATATTTAACCTAAACGTTAAAATGTGGTGTAATTTACCCGCATTAAAAAACCAATGAAGAGACAAAATGTTTCTTTCATATAAAGTCTAAAAATGTTGTTATAAATATCTCGGTAAGTTTTTATGATATTGAAGTTGTATTGTAAGACGTCTTTCTATAACATATCACAGAAAAAAGTTGTCAAATAGCCAATTTGCGCCTATTCACCAATATGAAATATACCTATTTACATAGTAAAACATTAACACCGACTACCCACTGGCAAACAATTATTTTAATGGTTGGCAATGTAGCTAACCTTTCGGGCGCACTCCACACAATCAGTGATTTAGGTTAGGACAATTTTTTTATATTTCGTTTTGTAAGTTTTTTTTTTCTTTTCTAATCAGTCATTGTATAATTTCTATCCTTAGTTATTATTCTTGTTTTTCCAAATAAATTTCTTTCACATTAGTTTGATTAAAACTATATACGAATTTTGGCTTGGCTCCTAGGGCCCTATTCTTCACGTTATTTTTAAGTTTTATGAAAATCAGGTCAGCTGATTGGAAGATTTTGTATTATTCCTATAAAATTTTATTCACAAGCGTATCGAAAAACAATATTCCTCCTTTATATAGGAGAGGATAAAAAAAGTGTTCCTTGAGGTAAATACTTAATGTTTTTTTCTTCGTCGGTATCACTCTTGACAGAGTAGGTAGTTGTGGTTGTCATTTCAGGTGTTAGTGGCACACTTTACGATGCCTCGCCACTCTTCTCTAAGAGCTACTTTCCTGGTGGATTCGTGCAAGGGAACACCTACCACAGTATAAAAGCAGTAATTTTTCTTCCTACAAAAGGTAAATCGCGCGTTTGAATGTGTGCGCACCGAACGCACTACAAGAAAAGTTTACTTTAATTCACATTAAACCTTAGAGACCATATACATCTCTGAGGAATGTAGATTATATTATATTAAAAAATCTGTTTTGTACTTGCAAATGTCTTGACGCTTAGAGACGACATAACATCTCTAAGAAAAATTGTTTTAATTTTAGTTTTTAAGTTTTGTGAGTCACAAATTTTTTTTTTATTTTACATTTCTGTACGTTCGTTTTGTGTAAACCATGTAAATTTAATGATAGTTCTATAGTATATTTCTCGTTTCCCATTTTGTATTTTGACGTTTGGAGATCCTTTACACCTCCAAAACATGTTTTGACAACGGAGGCCCCTTACATCTCCATTAATTTTAGTATATGCCTTTTTATTTTCTATTTTTCTTAGTAATTTATCTTGTTTTGACGCCTAGAGACCCTTTACATCTCTTAAATTGTAGTTTTATGTTTATTGAAATGTATTTAGTTAAGTACCTAGTTGTTTGTGATATGCAATGTAATATTGTCACAATTATTGTAATGTGTTTAAAAGAGAAACTGGTGAGTTTCTTCCGGCGCTTCTTCTCACCAGAATGTCATCTGCCGAAGCGCCAAAAGAACCAAAAGAATCAGACATGTGAAAGAGCCCTTGAGGCCTACTTGCAGAAATAAATTATTTCATTTCATTTCATTTCATTTCATTTCATTTAAGAATGCGTAAGAATGCTCCAGTACGAATAGCGCTCACACAAACGTGCTATCGCGCGTCTGTATGAATACGTGTCGCGCGCTCCTAAACGGCCGCAGTTGGACTACTTGTTCGTCTATATACTTTGCATCTGCAGCTTTAACCTGGTCTGTCCATCTCATAAATGTACAAGTAAATTTTATTCCTATCAGATAAGGGTGTTTAGGTATGTGATGAGGTAATTTTATTAAGATCCGACAAAAGATGATCTTCTATTAAAAAAATTCAATACTTGTTGAACTTGATGATCTGGTACGCGATTCATGATTGCGTGTACTCAGCATTGAAATAAAAGCTAATGCTATGGTAAAACGTATGTCTATTTATATGCAATCGTATTTTATCAATAACCACATTTTTACTTAAAAAACCCGATTGCGGTAAAAAGTACCGCGCATTAAAGTGCATAAACCCGCCATTTTGCTTTTTTTACTATTTTTTATACCCAGTGACACTCGCGTCATCAAGATTAATCCAATGATGTACCATATATCAAAATCGCGTGTGCCGTTGAGTAGATACGAGCGGACATAGGAACGGAACGGACATACATAAAGCTTCGCCGCAGTCGGGTAAAAAGTACCAAAACATTGTACACACACAAACAAGTCATTTATTCGAGAGAAACTTCAGTACATAAAGTTAAGTGAAAATTGTGAGTAAATTGCAATTAGGCCGGCGGCCGAGGCAATTTTTATCATTTTCACAATATCGCCTCTTTAATCTAGCGGCTAATGACAGGAAAATGAGTTTGTGAAGATGCTTCTCTCTGCCTTTGCTAATTCCAAATTAGAGGTGGGTTTTTATTAAAATTGTCCACTTAAGAAGCAACTTATTTTAATAGGTACAGTCAGCATCTAATAGTCTGTGACATTTAAAGCGCTATATTATGTCATCACTCTAAAGGTCTCTGCCCATTACAACGTATCATACCATGACCGTACTATAAACGTATGACGCGGTATGACAAATGCCGGTCGGTGACGGAACGTGCTAGTGGGCATGGTCTCATACTTTTCAATAGAAAGAATATTTATTTTGCCTGAAACGTTCATACTACGGCCATTGTATGATACGGTGTAATGGGCAGAGCCCTTAAGATGTGTTACGATAAACACGGCGCTTTGAATAGTTTGAATGCTACTGACTATTTGAGGAATAATTTGGAACACAATTTTTCGTGTATTTAGGTTCGAAAGTACACACGAGTAAGAATATCTCAATAAGTCCATACTCTAAGAAAAAATATATATGTACAAATTTTTTGAAAAAAAAACAACGCTCGGGCACCGGCCTACTCTCATAGATGAATGGGTTATGATTTACACGGGCAAAGTGCAAATTGGGGACATCACATTAGTACATTAGCGCGATCGAGGGCTTTCTTTATTACCTCCCGTGTTGTGTACATCATTTTATGTCTACACTTGGCCAGAAAGCGCGTACGGAAAAAGTCACTTTATGGCCAGGTGTGGCATAAACACCTTTTCATTTCTTCGCGTTTGTATACACGTTTACTTTCGATGTTTTTCCTTCACCGAAAAGGTGATGGTAAATAAATATACCAATTCATATTATATAACAATTACAATAGGTTATGTCATGCTACGTAATGCATTTTCCTATGGACCCTGTAGATGGCGGTCATATTCGTAGCACCACGCTTTCATGTAAATGCCCAAGACTGGCGATGACGGTCATTTGCGAAATGACGCGCCGGGCGCAATTCGGACCGTTTACCTGCCCATTGACATTGCAAAAGAGCCTGTAGTCTATGGTCTGTACTAGTTGGCTGTAAGGCTCACTGCCTTTGCCTCTATAGTTCGATTGGATGAAAAACCTACTGTTTGTTTTTATTAGGGCTTATTACTAGCCTGATCCAGTAACTGGTATTTTTTTTAAATACCTATATGTTTTAACAATAATGTGCAATTAAGAGCATTTATTCTGAGTGATATGGCAAATGAAACTTTATAAGTACCTAAACTGCCTAAGGTAGTTAATAAATTATTATGTCATAATTTTATATTCCTAATTTTAAAGTGTTTTTTGTTTTTAATGCTCAATTTAAGTACATAAGTTTCCGTAGACGCTACGGGTTTTAGATAGGAGTAAATAACCATGTCTTCTTCAGAAGCCGCATAAATTCGCACTTTTATTTATCTCCGGATCTCTCGATAAAAGTGATAAAGCCCACAGTAAACACTCGATCGCAAATAAAGCGCCTCGGCGTAAATCAGTGGATTTATGGGCGATAAAAACTGGATCGCCATCGCCACCTCCACAATTAGTTGCCAAAGGGTGTTTATCGGGGGCGACGGGGTGACCACGCCGCGGGGGAAGGAATAGTTTTTGGGACAAGTATTAGACACACGTTTATAGAAAAATGTTAACTCAATAATTAATTACCGCAGAGTGATTAGCGGGGGCGATAGGATGACCGCGCTATGGGTGAATGAACATATTTTCAAGACAAATATTAGTAAGTTAGAAAAATTCAGATTCAACTATTAGTTACAAAGGGTGTATGTTAAAGATTTATAGGGAGACCACATAGCGAGGATAAAGAAGATACTTTTTGGGACAACACTGGTCAAAATTATAAAAAAAAAATGAACTTTTAAAGATTTAGTCGAAATAGTTCCCTTTTCTACTGTATAAATGCTTTTTCTGCCTAAATATTTAATGATAAAATTTATGATTTCTGTACAATAAAGTATTTACACACGCACACCGCGGCTAAGCTATGTTAGTAAGTGCTTCCTTTTAGGGCCTAAAATTTAGGCGAACGTCATAGATAGGTAACCATAATATGCGCATGTTCAGATAAATGTAAGACACCATGTGAACTTGTTGTATGTATCTTACTAAATAATGTACAGGCTGCTGAGTAATAAGCATCTGTACCTATTCTACGTATTATATAGGTACGTACCTTTAGTAATGACGTAATTTATGATTGAAATGTAGCGCAATACTTGGCCTTTTCCTCTTATATTTCTTAGTCACAGATATAGTAACTTGAAGATGTCTAAGCTTAGTCTATATAACAATTCATTCTAAAACACACAGTTCTTGAAGCCACTCAAAGAAAGAACATTTTTGAGATTTATTACAGAAAAATAGAAGATGATGTTGATAATAGTAGAGAAAAATCTGTGATACATAATTAAGACTAATTGATACTAGTCAAGGAAAATAAACAGTGAGGAAATAAACATGAACAATAGTGTAAATAATCAAACGAACCCGGAAATTTTGCAAAACTCGACAAAAGCGGAAATTGCCGACTACAATTTACCCTATCAGGATTACTTGATCTACTTCAGGATTTTCTGGTATAGTGTCTTCGCCTTGTCGTCGGGTACTGTAATTTATGGTGTGGTCTCCTGGATCCTCATCCCCAAGTGGCGCCAGTTCCGCAACTATGTGTTCCTTAACATACTATTCTCTGGATCCATCTGCATATGCCTGTGTTTCACTATGAAGGTATCTATTCCAATTCTTGCCTACTTCCATTTAACTGTCAATCATTGGTTGATTGTGGCAACTATTATGTTATACTTAGATTTAGTTAAGATTTTTAATAATAAGATTGAGCACAGGTTCTTAAAAGCTACTGCGTTTGGATGGATGACGCCAGCACTTTTACATTTATTAAAATACTTGACTGGGATTCGCTTTGCATACTTTACTGCTATTGAGAGCGCTTTACTTTTCATTTTATATTTAAGAGTACTGTACGCTTTGTTTAAACCAAATCCCGAGACCGCTATAAGAAATAAAATTACTTTAAACGTATTAAAATCTACTTTGTGTTTTATACTGTCAGGTTTCATATTGTACTTCTCTACTTTGTTTTTCTTCTTGTTCAAGAAACAGCAACCTAAAGATATGGGCCCGTCGTACGTGTTTGTGGCGCTGATATCTGCGAATATCGCTTTTGTAAATATTGTATTTTTACTAAATAAGATGAACCGTAAGTTGTGGAGTGATTATATTAATCATAAAAAATCTTCACGTATTTGAATAAAACCGTGTTTTCTAAGCCGGAACTTTCTTTTTTTTTCTCTATAGCAGCTGTTAAAAAAACAAGTTTAGGTTTTAATTGAAAACGTTAATCACTCGAGATTCGATTACCTACTAAAATTGGAGTAATGTAATGAGGTAATAATTGTAATTTAAGAATTGTTTTCATATGTAACGAAGTTTATGTGGGTATACAGGTACAAGAGAGAGGTAGAAGATACCTTTAAAGTGTTATTGGACTAAATATTATTACAATAGCTGCATTGTGATAATTTGACAGTGTACAATTAATTTATAAATATATGTATATGAATGCAAAAACCTTTTTTATTCCTACCTATATTTCACCTATTATTGTGACACGTAATTAATTTAATAATTAGTAGTAGTAGTAGGATAATTTCTACTCTCACATTTTGCATCTGAAATATTTGTGAATCAAATACACTTGTTACCAACATCTCTGCACAAAAACGCCTTGATCCGACAGTGCAAAACAGACTAATATCAGAGTCCACCGAGTAGCGTCACTACGAACAAAGGTACATCACGTGGCCTTAGCTCTGTTCCATTTCACCACCCGTGCCCTCTGTATTTACCGAAATTTACCGGATTTTAATAGAAGCCGAGCCATCGTGACCACGATGCGTGTGTATAACTATAGGTCAGCAATTTAGTCTCCTAAAGGGTCCTAGTGCCGTTACTTGTCCTATTTTACTATGCTAATATCCTAAATATGCAATATTAAAAACCATAATAGAAGGAAAAAGAGGTAGAGGAAGACCCAGAACATCATGGTGTAAGAATATCAGGGACTGTACCGGTGCTGCAGATGCTACCACTCTTGGCAGAGTGGCGAAAAACAGAGAAGACTCTCGCTTGATGATCGCCGACATCCGTTAGGATATGGCACACTGAAGAAGAAGAATATCCTAAAACAAGTAGAGTCTCGTGGTCACCCTACCGCCCGCGGCGCCCCTCGCTAATCGCTAAGCGGACCGATTTCATACATAAACTGTCATTATTGTTTTTTTATTGACGCTTTATAATTTTTAATTCGCTGATAAGTGATTTTTATTGTTTTATCTTTATGAGAGGTGATTTTTGAATGTTTGTTTTGATTGTGGCTATACTTGGGAATGTTTGACAGAATTTGTTAAATATTCTTGACACGGTTCTTGTCTTAGATTCATAAATATTTTACTAAATTTGGAATATTTTGTTGTACTGTCGATAAGTACTAAGTTACACTATCAATATGAGCACTACAATTTTAGATAAAAAATATTAGTTAAAAAGAACCTATAATTACTGTTTCACTTGGAGTGCTTCTCAATACTCAGAACATCTATAAACAGCTAACACATGCTATGAAAATTTCTTTTGGATAAAACTTCTCTCTAACACTTACTTGTAATGCTCTTCTTCATGCCTCATTAATTGGGTACCTTAAGTTTTTTCAAGTGGTCCATATTATATTTTTTGTAGTAAGTAAACTGCTAAAAGTGTTCAAAACTGTGGCTATCTCATTTTTATTCCTTTCTGTTTTGTAGAAATATTTTTTTGAATACCTCATTTGACAGATGAAGCGGTTGGTGATATGAATAGAGCTCGTGCCTAAGTCTGCAATACGTGTCTTCCATTTAAAAAAAAAAGTGAAACCGTCAAGTTGACATCTGACAGATTTGAATCATCGCTGTTATTATTGCGACGGTTTATATGGAAGACACGTATTGCAGACTTAGGCACGAGCTCTATTCATATCACCAACCGCTTCATCTGTCAAATGAGGTATTCAAAAAAATATTTCTACAAAACAGAAAGGAATAAAAATGGGATAGCCACAGTTTTGAACACTTTTAACAGTTTACTTACTACAAAAAATATAATATGGACCACTTAAAAAAACTTAAGGTACCCAATTAGCTCCACCCTGTATGTATTGTTTTTTGTAAAGTATGTCAAACCCACGACAGACGGTCATGTTGTTCTATCGTCTAGATCAAATCCAATCTATTTACCTACCTAAAACTAATTCCGCACACTGCTACTGTCTCGCCCCGCTCAACACTCGTCGCTCAACTCAACACTCACTCAACTGAGTGTTTATTCGGCTATAATTGAGCGGCGCCCCTGTTTTTAAAGTCCAGTGACTTCTCGAGTGGCCGTCGACGCACATGTCGTTCTCCATTATAGTTTTAATCTTGGCTGAAGATGGATTTAGTTATCGATTTTAATCAAGGGTTTATTAGGTACGCTCCGTGTTATACAGGGTAGAATGGGAGGCTTATTTTCCCATCACAGGAGTAATTATTACTTTAAACATGCCTGCTTGAAAGACGTTACACTATCTTTTATGTTTGTTAAGATAATTTTTTGTATAAGTAGAGTTGAAATCAAACATAATTATGTTAGATTATGAAATTATTCCTTAATTTATTTAAGATTTATTTATACCCTTTCTACATACCTACAATAAAAAAAGTATTCTTTAAGGTGCTTATTGCGTTTTATATGATTTTCAAATCTGATAATAATTGTATAATTAAGTAATTGTTCAAATACCACCAAATGAAATGGAAAATGTATGTTTTCCATCACTAAATTACACTTTTGGTGTCAAACGCCAAGCGAAAACGTTACACGCTATTTCTGTGGAGGATCGTGACTAGACATGTGCGCCGATCAAAAAATTGTCGGCGGCGGCGTTTGGCCAAAAATCGGCGGCGGCGGCGTATTTTCGGCGTGAAATCGGCGTGATTGAAACATGATTTCACACAGCGAAAAACCGTAATTCAGGGGCACAGTTATTTCAAATATCGCCGTACACCACCTTAAACTCTGATTTAATGTTATAAACCTATATTTTTACAAAAAAAAATTGAAATAAAATGGTTAAAATTTGCGTTTTTTGCCTTTTTGGCACTAGTGATCATAACCATCTACTGAGGGAAAGTGACCCATGCTTCATCTTGGTTCTACATGGCACATCTTCGCCCTATTCGAGAGGTTTTAGGCCTTATCAGACATTATTTATTCGAGCTATATGGTATGGCATTACCACTTGGTTATTCGGAGCTATATCAATTAAATAGTGCTTATACGGATTTGCTCATTTCTACGGAGCAACTTAGGTTCACACAGGACATCACTGCCTGTATGAGAGAAGTTCACTGGCCAAACGCCTATAGTTACAGGATCTAAAGCGTCGCGAGGATGAACTTAAGTTTTTCCAACGTTACCCAAACAGACCAAAATTAGATTAAGTACCACAAAAAGGCTTGTTGTTTTCGATTTTTGGGACTTTACTGTCATCTTTCGAAAGCTTCCATGTAATTCCATATTCTCCATAAGAGCGCGTGACCAAGGTACCTCGAGGCCGAATCTCTAATACGGTTCTGTACTGGAAAAACATATAAGTAGCAGCAGACATAAGCAAACCACAGCTCTCAGTAGCTCTAACAAAAGTATAGTAAACTAGGTTAATAAACCAGCGAACAAAATGATTAAAAAGGGCAGAGCTCAAACTGGCTGGACTACCAGCTACAAATAACTTGCCATTCACTTTGATGGACACTTTAGTTCCTCTGTTGCCCAATATCTTCCTGAACTCAAATATTGCCAAATGCTTAGAAATGTGCCGAACTAAAAATAATAAAAAATATGCTCAACGACCCCTGTGTTTATAAGACGAAAGTTATGTCGAACTCCCTGATCCCAGTCGGTCTTGGGGCAGTTAACCTTGAAGTTGTCTAGGACGAGAACTACGAATACACATGTGTAACTGAAACATACACTCCAGTTCTTCTCTCTCACCATGTCTCAATGTCTCAAGAATAGTTTTTGACTAGTGACGAGATATCCAGTAGACGTATAGTCTTTCACCTTCATAAATAGGGTCGAGTCACTCAACGTTCCATAGAGAGAGCTATGCTTGGAGTTTACGTTACCAAATTAGTAAATCCGTTTCGTTCCGTTTCCAAAGAACCTACTTAGGTGACATAACTCTAGCAAGATGAGGTGGTAATGGACTGGGCATATAGCTCGAGCAACAATGACCGATGGGATGGAAAGGTTCCCAAAGGGAGACCACGAATCTGAAGGAAGATGGAGCGTGGGTTGGCCTCCACAAAATGATCTGAGGACATGTTTAAGTTCGTCGGCATTCGATCAAGAGAAAACGTGTGCGTTGCGACTGTTCGTTCGGAATTATTTAGGGCAGACCTATGTTCATCAATTAATGTCTCCTGATTGAGATGTTAATGATGATCTAGAGCATTTTAACTAGCCTCTGCCGTCTTTTGAAATCCTACGAGAGGATAATAAAAAAAAACGTTATCCAAAAATGGGATGAACCTAGATTTCAACAGAGTATATGCCATGAACTGCTAGAACAAAGTGTTAAATAAGGTTAGATTTGATATTTGGTACGAAAATCTGCTTTTGCAATAAATTTTTATCCACGCCGATTTCACGCCGAACAGAAATCGGCGGCGGCGGCGTGGCCAAAAAAGCCGGCGGCGGCGGCGCGCCGGCGCGGCGCACACCTCTAATCGTGACCTACTGTAATGTCCCTCTACATCAATCAAGGGCCATATGCGCTGCCCTCTGAATACTGCAACCATTCTTCATGATCTTAAACTGCCTTGTCTTAAGAGGAAACAGGAAGGCAGTTTTTCCATACAAACGTAGTCCCCTGTTTCCTCTCTGGATAATGCCAGTAGAGCAATAATTTTTTGTCCAAAAATCTATGGCTACTATTGATATGTTCCTATGTTTTCTTTTTTACGATAAATTGATTTTCAAAAGAGATATTAACCTTCAAAAACCAAAAAAAATGCCAGATTTTCCGCTGTGTTCACACATCCAGAAAACAAATTTGACTAGATTATTAAAAAAAAGAAAAACATAGGAACACGGCCAAAGTCTTTCTTTAATGTTTAATGAAAAAATTAGTTAAATAGGTTAAGTTTTGGGGAAGAAATCAGGGGACTACGAAACGTTGTTTTCATTAAATTTTAAAAGGTATTTTCGGTCCAAGCTGCAGTTGTCTCTATCGTGCTCTGCGCGGGAGAGGCGGGCAGTGCGGGACAGCAACACATTTTACAAATACCTAATTTTCAATTCTCTCCACCTTACTGTTTCCTCTTAATTCGTCCTTTGGCGCGTCGGCATCGAATTATAATAAGTATGGAAGCGTAACTGACGCTCAAATTTGGCCCCACGGACTGCATGCTAACGGGGGCGGAGCCAGTAGCACTAGCTGAAGCAAAAATTACCTACTTATAGCGGCAAATGAATTTCTTACGTCAGTAGGTGGGAACCAATCACATATGTTTATGAGGTTTGGACCGTAATTAAGGAAGAATCAAATAAAACAACGCAAAAACGTAAACACATACAGCTTAAAGACGAAAATGGCCCTGTTGATAAAAAAAAGGTGCCCGATGCCTTTAACACATATTTTCTGAGTGTTGGACAGCAGTTTTCAGACTTATATCCACCTAATGAAAACAAAGCACTCAGCTTTTTGGAAAATACAATCAATTGCCATTATGAGCTACCATTTGCTGATCCTTTCCTAATCAACAAAACAATAAGAACTAAACTTGCTAATAAACATACCCCCGACTTGTTCGGCATTACTGGAGGTCTTATTGCAGAATATTGCGAACCTTTGCTTCCAATAATATGTAACATAATACATGAAGTGTTTGACTCAGGGCAATACCCTGACGTACTGAAAAAATCCCGAATATGCCCAATATATAAAGGATCAGGCTCCGTATCTGCCCCAAATAACTATCGTCCCATCACAATTGTCCCAACAATCTCAAAAATAATCGAATCTATTTTAGCCTCTTCTATAACCCAATACTTAGAGAATAACTCAATATTAACAACCCAACAATATGCGTACAGACAGGAGCAATCGACGACCTCAGCTTCCTCACGGCTACTCAGTTGTGTTTTCTATGAACGAGCGACTCAAAGTCGATGGGCTATTTTGCGACTTGTCACGCGTTTGACTCAGTAAATCACAACCTTCTAAAAATAAAACTCAGTAGATTAGGTATCAGAAACAAATCGCATACCCTAATATCCTCATTTTTGGAAAATAGATCGCAAGTGGTAGAGGTGCAAAATCCGGATGAGAAAGTCAGGTCATTACCGGCTCAAGTCACTGTGGGAATCCCCCAGGGATCTGCGTTGGGAAATGTCCTATTTTTAATCTTTGTTAATGACTTGCCCAAGGTTGTAACCGAAGGGCAAGTTATATTATTTGCTGATGACACAAGTGTTGTTGTGGCCGGAAAGACATACGATGAGCTGCAACTCAAGCTGAATATAGTCATTCAAGAGCTTAAAACGTGGTTTGACTCAAACGGACTTAAACTAAATACAGAATAACGGGCCAAGAGCATGTCGGACCATGCTCAGTGTAGGGTTCCATAGCCGTAACTATAAGGTAAAAATACCATGTAAAACAAAGTACAACAACAAAAGAGCGTATCTTCATAGCAATTACGTCCTTTTGTTGAAAAGCGCAGTTTATCGGCAATAACTCAAAAACGGTTAATCCGATCTTAATGAAAATAATTTTCGTTGAAAGTATTAATTAAGCGTTACCTTCGTGATTTTTTTCATATTTTTCGGACACACGGTTTAGAAGATAGAGGGGGGGGGACACAATTTACACAACTTTCGGAGCGATTATTTCCAAATATATTCACTTAATCGAAAACATTATTTTGAAACTTTATAGTGGTTTTTAAAGAGCTGTCGAAATATGTACCACACGTTGATATTTGCTGAAAAACATTTTTTTAGCTTCTTTAACATGTATGGAGTGCCCCCTCTAAAAATATTTTTTTTAGTTCTTTAACTACCAAACTAAGTAGCGGCCCATACAAGAGTTCCATAATTCCAAAATTCATCTATATCCATCATGTAGCTTTTGAGTAAACTGCCTGTGACATACGGACAGACGGACAGACGGACGGACGGACATGACGAAACTATAAGGGTTCCGTTTTTGCCATTTTGGCTACGGAACCCTAAAAAACCAAATGTATGCTGTTCAGTGGTCGTACAATCAATTACCCGGCACTCTCGCTGTACAACGACATTCAAGTGGAGAAAATTGTAAAGTTCTTAGGCTTCCAACTTGACAATACGCTTTCATGGAAGCCTCATATTGAATATGTATGCAACAAACTGGCAACTTCTATATATGCACTACGCGAAATAAGTAAACTAGTGTCGCCAGACACCCTTCTACAAGTGTATTATGCCTATATACATTCCATCATCTCCTACGGGGTCATCCTCTGGGGTAACTCAACGGATACCGATCGAATACTAATACTCCAGAAACGGGCTCTCCGCATTGTGCTGGGAGTTCCCGCGAGAACATCTTGCCGAACTTTATTCAAATCCAATCGAGTACTAACAGTATGCTCCCTGTATATACACGACACAGTGATGTATGTGAAGCGTGACCTAAGCACCTTTAAACGTGGTGATGATGTGCACAATTTTAACACGCGAAACGCACATCGTCTAATTAATGCTCGTGGAAGATTGGCCCTATGCACCAAGGATCCCCGGGTGATGGGACCAACCCTCTACGAAAAATTACCAAAGCGCGTGAAAGACATCGAAAGTGTGGCATGTTTCCAGTCCCAACTAAAACTTATATTACTTACTTAATAATACAATTTACAATATAGACGAGTACATGAAGTCAGTAATTTAATTTAATAATAATAATTAGGATGGTTATGATGATAATGAATAAAACTAAGTTAGATATTGAAAATATAAGCAAGGATTTATAAAGTATTATGCTTTAAGTCCATTACTTGACATGTCATTCTGTTGCAGGTTATGTTTTTTGTAATAATAATTTTGTAATATGAATTGATGAATAAATTATTCTATTCTATTCTATTCTATCTTATAAACGATATGTAAAATGTCGTCTACTGAAACTTTAAATGAACATGTATATAAATGAGTTTAGACTAACCCATAGTAAACATTAAGTTGGTTATCAAAACCACTTGATACATAAGTCGTATTGATCTAAAAAAAGTATTTTTTTTTAAATTAACCCACTCCAAAAAAGGAAACAAAGTTTTTTTGAGCAAATACTTTTTTTTTTATTTGAGTGAACGTTATGCCCGGGCTACACGAGGCTAGTTTTTCAAGCTAGCATTGTAAAATCAGTGGTGGGGGTATGCTACTAGCTTAAAAATAGAACTACATCCTATTAAAAACTGTCCTGGCTTGTAAACTAGCTTGAAAAAGTAGCCTCGTGTAGCCCGGGCATTAGAGTTGGATTATCCCGACAGGCTACGTTTATGGCTGATTCGCTAATTATGTTATTAAGACTTGCTTTCTACTTTGCATCAGATAGCTCGTGAGCTCGTTTACGACTTATAAGATAAAGTATTATTGAAATAAAGTGAGATCATTTTGAGCGCTTTGTCGAGTTACATATTGTTACAAGTGCAGGTAGGTAGGTACTTGAGGTAAGACCAGCCTTTCAGATGATGTGATAAAACCGTAGTATCAAAATTCATAGTTAAAAACAGGAAGTGTATTACAAATTCGTAATTTATGGTCACCCTATATATATCGGCATTTTATTTTTGTATTTGCCTTTGGCTGGAAACATGCCTCTTTGATGCAATTTGGATATTTTATTTTTCTTTGTAATCATGGAAACTATAGTTACCATGGTGCTACTGAATGGAGGATATAACTTTAGTACAGTCAACACTTTTTGACCTTATTGACATATTTGTGCCGTCGACTGGACTTATCGTTTGTATGAAATAAAATATCTTTTAAAATAAGAAAACGTCAAATATTCCTTATTATTTTATTGCTTTATTTTTTACAGTAACTAAAACCCTGACGAAAACACAAAAGGAAACTTAAACAATTCGTAAAACGTAACATATTATGATAATGCTATCTTGCCTTTGGAAGCCGCCATATTAATTATTAAAAATAATAACAATAAACAATTACATTTCACAACATTAATATAATAGGCAGTATACAATATAATAAGAACTTATTTTATACATCGATGGGAACCAAATAAATACCACTATATAAACATAAAAATAAAAACGTGAAACCATGGTTATAAATTGTCATATCTTGCTCTCATAACGCAATCGTAAGAAAAACGATTATTTTGTTAACAATTACTTATCCTATAAATTGTACAATAATTATATATATACATACGTGCTATTGTATGAGTGTCACGTCGTTCGCGTATTTGAATAGTTATAGAACAAAGGCAGCCTTTTATTTGCTAATAGTCTAAGATCCCAGTATAGAACGACCTTCACCGAGCTGGTTAATGGATGAAAAGTATTTTATATTGAATTAAATATGTTAATAAATATATTGCAAGTGGGTTGCCTAAAAAAATTCAGTCCAGAATATGATTAATTAAAAGTTAAAAAAAAAATTTTTTTTTTAATTTTCACCGTTTTGTTTAATAGACAAATGACATACCAATCAAAAGTATTAAGCCTATAGAATATGCAAACGTTAGGTTGCCTTTATTTTTCCCGTCATAACTTTTGGGTTGCCAGGCATAAACAGGTACATCATATTAGTAATTTGCACTGGTCTGGTTAATGAATAAACTTTATGCCAAAATAAAGATTATTTTATTACGAACACGGTGATATAGGGTTGCCTGCGAAAAACCAGTACTGAATTCCGGTTGCCGAGTTTTAAAAAATCAAAGCCCTTCAATCCTGGTTGCGTTAAGTTTGCACCTGGTTGGTATGTGATGCAAAGAAAACCAGGTGCAAACTTAGCTCAACCGGTTAATACGAAAAATTTAGAATGAAGTCGGCACGGGTACATCGATATTAGTGATTTGCACTGGTCTGGTTAATGAATAAACTTTATGCCAAAATAAAGACTATTTTATTACGAACACGATGGTATAGAGTTGCCTGCGAAAAATCAGTCCTGAAGTGCGGTTGTCGAGTTTTAAAAAGTCAAAGCCCTTCAATCCCGGTTGCGTTAAGTTTGCACCTGGTTGTTATGTGATGCCAAGGAAACCAGGTGCAAACTTAGCTCAACCGGTTAATATGAAAAATTTAGGAGGAAGTCGGCACGGGTACATCGATATTAATGATTTGCACTGGTCTGGTTAATGAATAAACTTTATGCCAAAATAAAGACTATTTTATTACGAACACGGTGGTATAGAGTTGCCTGCGAAAAATTAGTCCTGAATTGCGGTTGTCGAGTTTTAAAAAGTCAAAGACCAAGAGTTCAATCCCGGTTGCGTTAAGTTTGCACCTGGTTGGTATGTGATGCCAAGGAAACCAGGTGCAAACTTAGCTCAACCGGTTAATATGAAAAATTTAGTAGGAAGTCGGCACGGGTACATCGATATTAGTGAAGCCCTTCAATCCCGGTTGCGTTAAGTTTGACTTTTTAAAACTCGACAGCCGCAATTCAGGACTGATTTTTCGCAGGCAACTCTATACCACCGTGTTCGTAATAAAATAGTCTTTATTTTGGCATAAAGTTTATTCATTAACCAGACCAGTGCAAATCACTAATATCAATGTACCCGTGCCGACTTCCTCCTAAATTTTTCATATTAACCGGTTGAGCTAAGTTTGCACCTGGTTTCCTTAGCATCACATAACAACCAGGTGCAAACTTAACGCAACCGGGATTGAAGGGCTTTGACTTTTTAAAACTCGACAACCGCACTTCAGGACTGATTTTTCGCAGGCAACTCTATACCACCGTGTTCGTAATAAAATAGTCTTTATTTTGGCATAAAGTTTATTTATTAACCAGACCAGTGCAAATCACTAATATCGATGTATCCGTGCCGACTTCATTCTAAATTTTTCGTATTAACCGGTTGAGCTAAGTTTGCACCTGGTTTCCTTGGCATCACATACCAACCAGGTGCAAACTTAACGCAACCGGGATTGAAGGGCTTTGACTTTTCAAAACTCGACAACCGCACTTCAGGACTGATTTTTCGCAGGCAACCCTATATCATCGTGTTCGTAATAAAATTATCTTTATTTTGCCATAAAGTTTATTCATTAACCAGACCAGTGCAAATTAATAATATGTTGTACCTGTTTATGCCTGGCAACCCAAAAGTTATGACGGGAAAAATATAGGCAACCCAACGTTTGCATATTCTATAGGCTTCATACTTTTGATTGGTATGTCATTTGTCTATTAAACAAAACGGTGAAAAGTAAAAAAAAAAAATTTTTTTTAATTTTAAATTAATCGTATTCTGGACTGAATTTTTTTAGGCAACCCACTTGCAATATATTTATTATCATATTTAATTTAATATAAAGTACTTTTCATCCATTAACCAGCTCGGTGAAGGTCGTTCTATACTGGGATCCTCTACTATAAGAACAATTTAAATAATCATAACTTGTGGAAGAATTTTAACAGAAAAGTTTTGATCTAATTTAGGCCTAAAAGAGAAATAATGTATGTGGAAGATGGATTGCTTCATTACCTGGCTGTTTTACAAAACAACGTCAATTTTTAAAACAGTTGCACGACGCCAAAGCTTAGTAGTTTTCATGATAGGTTACTTGATGACAGTTCAAATCAGCTTCTTTTTATGAAGTGTCAAAACGCTCCGAAAGTATGCAGCTTAGTATGAAATACTAACCTGTAATGTCAGTTATTTTTAGTTTTCGTCATTGTAAGATCTTTGGTGGCACGAAAATAAGTTTGATTGATTTTATTCAGGCAGTTTTGGAAGCGCAATTTGCAGGTTAGAGATATGTAATTTATTTTGATTGTCGTCAAATACCCTATTATTGGACTTCAACATACAGTATTACATTAACGTTTTGCATCGATCAATACTCTAACGTTGACCACTGCTCAATGTTAGAGGTTATCTAAGGTAAAATGACGTTATTGTTGATTTTAGTCCTAAACATTTAGAAATCGATTGGTAAAGTGGAACTTAATGGCATTATGGATAGCAGGAGCATTCCACGGAAACGTTACGTAAGCGACACTACCTTTTTATAACCTATATAATACTATTGACAAGGACCATTAAAACAAGAGGACTGTCATTCTCCATACAAAAAGCTGTTCCCCGATATTTCAACGCCATCTATGTATGGGTGTATTTTCAAAAACGTCATTTCGCTGTCATGACATACCTATTGGCGAATATTGAGAAGATTCTGCCTTACTAGAATTGGACTTTTGGTTACAATGTAGAATCAGTCAAGTTCTAACAAGTAACCAACGAATGCCAGTCTAGTGAGGAGGAATCTTTTGAATAGGTATTGGTGGTCAGAGAAATTACGCCAGCGAAAATACACCCGTATAAGCTTGGTATAAGAATTATATTATTTACAATTATTCAACTTTGCAAGCGCGACACAGTATTTAAATGTTAGAATTTATTTATTATTAGCTGTTTACGAACTAATTGTTACTGTACCAGGTTTCTTTGTTCAATTATAACATCGTTAAATGTTTAGTTTAGCGCCATCTAGTTTTTGCCTGGATATCCCCTTGCGGTCGGGGTACGATCCAAAGTATGGAGAATGACAGTCCTCTTGTTTTAATGGTCCTTGCTATTGACAATGACATGTGCCTAAAATTAGAAAGCTGAATGTCGGTATGGTAATATCATAACTTGGCTTTAAGTTTGGAAATGTGTCTTAGCTTAGCAGCTAATAAGTTTTATTAGGGTAGCTACCATAGCGTTACTTAAGCGACAAAAATTAGATGTTTTCATGGAATGCTCCAGCAAAGGCAGACGATATTATTAATGCCACACCTGGCCATAAAGTGGCTTTTACCGCACGCCACGCGTAAGGAAAAAACCGTAGCCTTTCTGGCCAAATGCCATAAAATTATGTAAACAGCATGGGAGGTAATAAAGAAAGCCTTCGTTTTACCACCCTAGTTGTGTAATGTACTATTAACGACAACACCAAAGGCTTATTGTGACTCCAGTAGGCTTATGATGCTACGCTTTGTCGCGCGATAAATAAATGATAAAGCATCCGTCAACAAAGCGTAGCATCATAAGCCTAAAAGCGATTCTGCATTACGTTACAACGTGAGTACCAGTTTAGTTACAGATAGAACACTGACAATCCAGCTGAACGTTGTTCAGCTGTTTTACATAATAAAGCTATGTTGTAAAACAATTAGCCGATTTGTTAAACACCTGATTGGGCAATCCATCTGCGACATACTTATTAATATGGACAATTATTTACATAAAAGACAGAACAGCGTATCTGAATTGATATAATTTCAATTGAGGTGTTCAACTATTTGTTTGAATTTTACAATGTATGCAAACAAAATTAACTGTTATGGCAAATAACTTAATTGCACCACTAGACCTTAAGTAAAATGTAATCATGACAGTCAGCACTATATTGCCGGAATAGAATATTTAAATCTAGCTATTGTGTGCTCGAAATATATGTTGATGATTTTTTTTTCAGATTTCCAGTTGGTCTATTCAGATTTTATTTTTCACTAAATAATGCCGTGAAGGCAAATCTTCGAAAATTTGTTTTATAATTTTCATGTCATTTGCGAAACACAATTCTGCATCTCAATTTTTTTTGTGAAAATATCACAATGTGGCTGTATAATTGATATAAAGATCAATCACAATGAATTTTCTTTGTGTTTGATTTTAAATATCAACGTTAAAAATTCGATCTATTTAAACAATGGTGAAATTTATGAAATTGCCCTAAATATACAGTGCTCAGAGTATTGCTGAAAGTCTTTTTACAAATTGACATTATACTGTACTAACACTTAGCTTAACATACTATATTATGATATGTTATCTATTCAAAGATACTCACATTGCACTTCATAAGATTGCACTTTAAGCACTTCTCAATTGTCCCAGTCATAAGATTCCACTTTTTACACAATGGGGTAAATTGCAGAAAAAATGTACCTTTTACTTTTTTGTCTGATCATGGTGTTTCTTATACCATTTTACTGAGAATCACGAGCACTTTTCATTTATGAAATAAAAAAAAGTAGTGCAAAATGTCCCAACTTTTCCGTACAAATTTTGAATTTCTCAGTTTCGTTACGTGGTATAAGACACACCATGATCAGACAAAAAAGTAAAAGGTACATTTTTTCTGCCATTGACCCAATATAGTTTAACACTTTCAGTGCTTTCCAATCCCTAAGATTGCACTCACTTCATTCGATATTGTATCTTAAGTCATTGCACTAAGGTTGATTCAGTCTTAGACGCTGTCAGGAGACGAGGTGTCCCTCTCGGGGGCCTCCTGCATGGAGGTGGAAGGCCGCTCCCAGGGCCCGGGCCACGCGCGGGCGGGGAGCGCCACCGGCCTTCATATGACGTGCTGGGGGGGCTCCTCGTCCGATTTCATGAGGACGTAGGCGACAGGCCGCTTGACGTCAGCGGGGGGTGAGGGCGAGCGGCGCGGGGGGCACCCGCAAGGGGATAGGGAGCTGCTGTACAGAGCGCTGCCGTAGAGCGCGCCGCCGTAGAGCGCCTGAGGGAGAGAATAAATTTAGCACTATATCAAAAAACTCTTTTTGGTTAATGGTGTTAGTAAGTTCAGTTTGGTTTTCCAAGAGTGCATTTTATTGAAAGTTTCTGCTAATGATGCTGTTTTTCCCTAATTTGAATCTATATCGAAATTAACCAAGTTAAATAAAAGTCTCACTTACTAATGTACCTACACATTTGCGAACTCGGCTGAGCGTCTCGTCGTCCAGCGGCAGCTTGGTGAATGAATAGAAGGGGTAGAGGAGGAACAGCTCTTCCCACTATGCATATAGGTGTAGTGCGGCATGGGGGAATCAGGAGTCAAATCAAAAATTAACATACATTGGCCATTACCTGCAAGTGCGCAAGCTCAGATGTCAACGGCCCGTCGTCCGGCGGCAGCTTAATAAATGAATAGAGCGGGTACGGCAAAAGGAGGAGCAGGATCCTCCACAGCTCGGCATATCCGGAAGATGTGGTACGGCATAGAGGAAGCGTCAGGAGTCAAATAAACAAATGAAAGATTCACATACATTGGCCATTACCTGCAAGTGCGCGAGCTCCGCCGCTAGCTTCCCATCGTCCGACGGCAGCTTCGCGAAAGGATAGAAGGGGTACGGCAGAGGGGGAAAGAGGGCTCTCCCTAGCTCCGGCTTGTCTGGTAGTAAGTGGTGTGGCATGGGTAGCTGCGGCATGTGGTGCGGCATGGACGGGGTGAGCAGCCGGGGCACGGGGGCCATGAGGCCGCTGATTCCGAAGCCGAACTTGGGCTCCTTCTTCACAAGGGCTTTGGGCTTTCGTCGGGGCCGGTACTTGTAGTCCGGATGCTCTTTCATGTGGAGGGCCCTGAAATGGGGGGACTAATTAGATTCTTATTAACAAATAGACCGCAAATCGGCAAGTGTTAGTGCGGCGCTCTGTTACTAGATGGGATGATATATGCTGGAGCTAGTGACTGAACAAGAAACTTTAAAGATCGATATCACTCAATAGCACAAATAAGTGGCCCATGCATGTCTAAAAGCCCTAGTAAAATGTTGTCCTAATACTGTTCGTGCCCTCAGGACCAAATATTACCTATTGCTATTACTTTTTAGAGACTTTATAAATTAAACTAAGATCCCTCTTCCTCTTCGCGTCGTGTTCCTCTTTGCTGAGGGTCGTGAAGTCTCCGTGGAATCAGCTTTTCTCTGACGGTGTCCCACCATCTGTGCCTAAACTAAAATAGGCCGACCCCTTCTAGATGGCTGCATTCAACACACACAGGGTGTAACATTGAACGTAATACAAATTAAGCAATTCCGGCTCAATTTACGATAGAGAACAAAATGCACGAATTGATTTATTAAAATCCTTCACAATTAACTTTCGCTAGTTTGCTAACAAAAATAAGAAATTAAAATCTAGGGGTGTTGTCACCCCTCATGACGTCACGCTTACGTGACCTGTTTGTTTTTTATGACAAATAACTTCAATAATCTGTCAGAATGCATGCATTTTATTTATAAATGATCGGCCTAGATAAGCAAAAAGGTAAGTGTTCACTACAAAATTAGATTCAAACTTTTTTCTCTCAACTCTAAGTAGAGTTACCACGATGAGCCCAAAAAAAGGTGAACAATTAAAACAGTGATATTAATTAATTCATCTTAATTAACAACACGAGACCTAGGTGCTAAACACCAGGGAGAGGAGTTTAAAAAACATGAGTTGTATTACGTTCAATGAAACACCTTGTATAATCAATCTGGGATCTCTGACAATGAAATAGTGTCTTTGAAGACTACCTACTTACTTATACGAGGTAAAATTCCCAAAACCCAAGTAAAGGAAAAGTGCCTTTCATAAACGAATCTAGGACATAGGCCTTCATGCGTTAGGTAGGGTCATTTATCCAATCACTTTATCGAATTTAAATTAAGATACGAGTTGTTATCACAGTCTTGTTTTCAATCTGGAATCTACTGTTGCATACAATTACAAACAAAAGGAAATGATATAATACCATATACAATAATCCAATAATTCATCGAAATGCATAATATGAGAATCATGCAATAATAACTAGATTCCCGATAACATTTTTATATTCCGCGCAATAAAAAACAGATCACAACTTTATTGCCTCCCAAAAAAACCGCATAAGCGCTCCTTCATATCATATCGATAGTTATTTACCGTACCTATTCGATTAACTTACGAAAATATCGATAAAAAGATACGTTTTTTCTAGAGATATTGTGTATTTTGTATTTCCTCGCTATCTGTTTATTTGGCGAGTAAACAAAGTAATGAAGGAATTGATAGTGGCCGGCCGTTGACCCCGGTTTTTGTCGATCGATCGTCTTACGAAATGTCAACCAGGATAACAAAAGTACGATAAAGAGTCAATACCGATGGTTCTGAATGTTCATTCAGTTATTTTTCTAATGAAAAATGAGTAGGTTTGTGTCTGTTATCTTTTTAGGTATCGGGTTTCCTTATAGGGGGCGATGGGACGGAGTGTTTATTTTTTTTTAAACGACAGGGCTATTATAGTGCGTGTTCACACAGTAAGCGCGTTGTAAGGGCGGTTGCTGATGTATGGAAGGGTGATTTGTTCTTGACTATAATCTCCATTGTTTATAAAGGTAACAGGACTTTATAGGATTTAAATCTGTTGTCAAGCCGGAATAGGGTGATCTTCTCTGCGGAATGAGGCTAAGGTCTTCCATTGAAAACCACGAATTTGTATATCATACCACCGATCAATGTATAAATAAATCAATGCCGATTTCCAGTAGCGTAGCAACTTTACGAAGTTAAGAGTAATTTCATTATTATTATTATTTCGGTCGATTAATGGACTTGTAAATTGTATAAAATACAGTTGCCCTCCACAAAAGGTGACATTGACATTTCGGAGACCACACGCTACACTTGCGCCTCTAGCGGCGAAATTTATTCGCGGTAGCCCTCATTTCCCTAACCTGGTAGAAAACACGATTTTAGATTTTCAGTTTGACTTAAAAAAGCGTGAGGCTTTTGCTCTCTTGCCCACAAATATAATCAGTGCGGACCTGTGGACGGGATTACCTACATTTTATTTCATATAAAAAAATAGCAAAATTTCATAAGAATAGCAAAACAGGCTGATGTTTTATATCGGCTTTGAGCGGCAGGCAGCTTTGACGTTTCCGCTAATGCACTCATCGAAGTAATCGTCACGGCATCGTTATGACGTGATTCACTCGAACAATGATCCTAATCACCCGCAAAACAAGCGCACGTCCAAACACCGCGGGCGCGAACTATCTCCCCGTCCACTCGATAATTACAATCGACTCGCTGACAATCGCGATTCTATCACAAAGCTCGCATAATCGGACGCTATGTCGACTGCTTCCCCAACACTATACGCCTCAAACACCAAATCCCCCATTTGAATCTCGACCCTAACGTGTACTAATAAGATTTGAATATGATTGATTCGCCGCGTGACATAGTGATGGGAACAGAATAACACTCGATTGTGACTGGGACAATGCAATAATCCGCGCATTGTTGGATCGACATTGTTGTTTTAAGGGCGGCGCGCGCGACAATTGTACGCTTTATTGCATAAATAATATTATTTTGGCCGGTGACGTTTCATTGTGGCACTTTTGTTGCTAAAATTTGATATCGCGGAGGGATAAAAGTTTTCGTTTGTTTGTCTGGAGCTTGAATGGTTTGAAGTTGGGGCGCAGAATCTTGTGATACCTACGTTTGTACAAGAGCGAAAAAAATTGCTTTTATCAGAAATACGGCTATCAGATTATTTTATACAAATATGATTTTGATCGGTTACCTACTGGTTAAGAATTTAGCAGTTTGACTTATAATAACTATCTATCCCAAAAGAGCTAAGTAAGCTAAGCTAAAATTTGACGTTAGATATTTACATCTAACGTCAAATTTTTCTTATATTACAAAGTAGGTAATAAGCAACTCTTTGCCCTTAAGATGCATCGTGTTTGCTGCTGCATTATTTCTTCACAAATAAAGCAATTTTGATCCAGGATTGCTTTATTCACGAGAAAACACCGGTTTTCAAATTTTTTTTGGATCTGACAAACTTGCAAGTTTTACTGACTGTTGCAAAAATCGGACCAGGTGGGGGCCGTGGTGTTCGCTGGGATCGAACCGGGTCGCTTGGCCCGGACCACCTTGAGAGGGGGAT
Source organism: Eudemis profundana (assembly GCA_947034925.1). Taxonomy (NCBI): domain Eukaryota; kingdom Metazoa; phylum Arthropoda; class Insecta; order Lepidoptera; family Tortricidae; genus Eudemis; species Eudemis profundana. The sequence goes on along the minus strand of OX344799.1, from coordinate 24,644,089 downwards.
TTTCGACAAAAAAGAGCGCCTTGGGTTCAAAATTTCCTACTCACTTAATACTATGAAGGAAAATTGAACTGTACATAGGTAGTTACAGATAAATTGCATAAGCAGATACAGATAAACCGCCACCGATAAGTAGCCGCGCGGCAAAATCGCTGAGTAAACCCCTCCTGTACCTCTAGCACAACTGCGACACGCGACTCTTTGTCGCGTGATAAATGCTACCTATCTCTATCCACTCCATATAGTGTGACAGTGACAGGTGATGCTCTGTCACGCGAGAAACTAAGTCGCGGCCGGTTATGCTAGACGTAGGTACTCGTATGGTTCACTCCGCGATTTCGCCGTGCGGCTACTAGTATCAAATTTAGCCCCCTCGGAGTGGCTTAGCCAGCGACCAGAAAGAGTACGCGTTATGCGATAGAGAGAGAGGGTTGGATCCGGTGCGGGTCCGAACGTCAGTTTTGTTGGAAAGATGACAACTTTTTTCCTTTGCACTTAGTACTGGCTCCGCCCCGTTAGTACGTATTCCTTGGGGCCGATTTTGATTTCGATGACTATTACTGAGGTACTCTGTGGCATAAGGGAGGCGATCGTTGTACGTATTGTAACCGATATGTTTCTCGTGTTCTGATAGTATTCTGCTGATTGTGCAAGATATTCAGTTTCTCCGAATAATATTGCGTTGGACATCAAAAACCCACAATTGTATCAGAAAATCAACAGTCCATGGGTGCATGTATGTCGATCAAACACGAGACGATACAGCCGGAGCAAACAGGCGTCACCCATTGTGACCGATAACGGATATGGGAACTTTTAAATAATTCAACAAACAATGTGTTTTATATGTTGCAACATGATTTGAAGTAGTTTCCTATATTTTGGTGGAGGTAAAACCGGTGGGTATTTCATATCTTGGCATGAACCATAAACTCAGGGTTTAGGGTCCAGTCCAGTGCACCCAACTATGATCCAAACTATTGTGCAGTTTCATTTCATTTCAGACATGTGCAAAATGTGTCACTAAAGTGAAAAGAGTGATATGAATCTTTCATCATCATCAAAAGAGTGATATGGATCATTAGCTCTCAAATATATGTATCATTCTTTTAACTCAGTAGCTCCGCGGTGTGTCAAAGGCTCATTAGCTCTTACAAGCTCAGTAGCTCCGTGGTGTGTCAACAGCTCACTAGCTCTTATACCTCAGTAGCTCCAAATCGGAATATTTATTTCCGAACGAAAGAGCAGTAATAGGTATACGCCTATAAGGTCACAAGACAGGAACGAAAAGTTCATGTTTATCGTGTCTTTTCTCGCAGCTCACGGCTCAATAGAGCTACTTGAGAGCGAGTGAACGAGTGTGAGTTTGAAGTTGTTTGAATAGGAGCTGAGCTAGTGAGCCGATGAGCTAGACCAACTGATGATGAGATGATGAAGCTACACATGTCTAATACAATTGCACACTATTTTCAGCCATAGCTGTAAGATGCAGTACACAGAGTGTCCCAAGACAATGCGACATGAAGGGAAAGTGCCTCAAATATTGTAGATAGGATATTTTGCTGAAAGGAGATTCTATTTTAATTTAAAAAATAATTGGAACTGTATTCAAAGACTTTTGAATAACCACCTGCCTTAACAAGGAATCGAACCCACCAAATATAAAAAAAAAATCCTATGCTGATCGAAAGGATCCTACACAAAAGGAAGACCATGAATTTAACATTTAAATTTTAATTATAGTAGGTATTTAAAGGTGCATCACGCTTGTATGTGTGCGCGCCGTGAACGACCGCACAACAAGCAAAGTTTTAAAAATGCTCCTGTACGGATCGCACTGTCTGCTCCTCGATCTTGAATACATATCGTGTGCTCCTAAACGGCCAAAGTTTGACTATTTGTCTTCACACTTTGGCAACATACTTGCGCGTGACACAACATGTAACACGAAGCAGATGTAACGCAGCGCTAAGGCACTTGTATTGGGCGAGTTCATCGCGGGCTGACGAGGCACAGTGTGATCGATCGACCTTTCCAGATCCACATTTTTAGGGTTCCGTAGCCAAAATGGTTAAAAAGGAACCCTTATAGTTTCGTCATGTCCGTCCGTCCGTCCGTCCGTCCGTCCGTCCGTATGTCACAGGCCTTTTACTCAAAAACTATAAGACGTATACTGATGAAATTTGGAATATAGATGTCTTGTAGATGCCGCTACTAAGTTTAGTGGTTAAATAATAAAAATAAAAAAATCTAGGGGGGGCACTCCATACATGTAACGGAAGCTAAAAATTTTTTTTTCAGCAAACATCAACGTGAGGTACATAATTCGACAGTTCTTTTAAAAACATTATAAGTCTTTTCTGTACTTTTTTTCGATTAAGTGAATAGTTTTGGAAATAATCGCTCCGAAAGTTGCATAAATTGTGTCCCCCCCCTTAACTTTTAAACCCTAAATCCAAAAAATATGAAAAAAATCAGGAAGGTAACGCTTAATATATACATTCAAGGCAAATTATTTTGAATAGTAACGAATAAACCGTTTTGAAGTTATTGCCGAAAAACTTCTCAACCAAAAGATATTAAGTGCCATTGATTTACACGGCATTTAAGACCTTTTGCCAGTTGTTTATTTTTAGCTTTATTTCTATCTGTAGCATTTCCTTATAGATACGGCTATGGAACCCTACACTGAGCATGGTCCGACATGCTCTTGACCAGTTTTTTTTTTTTTAATTTATTGTAACCCAAATAATTGTAACAGGGTGAGATAATACATAATGGCGAGATCACGCGGTTCAGTCCGCATTAACATTTTTTGCTTACTTTACTAATTGTCTATGTGTACAGAAATATGAATATGACTATCAGTTTCTAGAAAGTGTTTCTTTAAGATTTTTTTTTTTGCACTTTCCAGTGCTCGTTATATTATTTATGGTATCATGTAACAAGTTTTTCGGTAGGTGATATGAATGGGATTAGATAGGTATTTGTTCTTTTACCGTAAATATTATTACTGAATGGAAGCGAGTAGGCTAGTAGATAATCTAGGGTGCGCAGGTGATTATAGGACAGCATTATTGCTCCAGTGAGGGTACGGCGTCACATTCTTCTGTCAGTAATGATAAACAGAATCGATTGAATACACTAATAACTTTACAATGTTTGAATAGACTCGCGTTATCATTTTTATATCTGGTTTTTACTCGCTTAGTAGCCAGTGGGACAAATGCCTTTGGCGCGTACATAGCGCTTTGTTACAGTTCTCATCGAATAGTACTTTTTGATATAAGTGCGGAAGGTATGTACAACTAGGGTGGTAAAACAAATATAGCTCGAGATCGCAGATGTTTGCGGTCCGAGCTGTAAGCGAGGGACGTAAATATGCGATCGAGGGTTTATGGCCAGGTGTGGCATAAATATAACTTTCCGCACGATATAGGTACAAACAGCAACACAGTTAACTATACACTTCAAAAATGGGAAATACTGCAAGAAAGAGAATCACACTTGAAGGCGTCGTGCTATGCATGTGTGCGTGTGTCTATGAGTATAAATTGGCTATTATTCAAAATAGTTTTGAAACAATAATTTTTCTTTTATGGCTGATCCAACGTCATTATTGACATTAATGCCATATTATTGAATTCGTGGAAAAGAATGAATAATATATATAAACTACATTATATTGGTGCATCATATCAAAAATATGAAGCACCAATAAAAGCATTAGCAATATAATTAGTTTATTTCATCCCAACGTTCGTCTGAAAGCTAAATCATAATTTTGACAAATTCACCTGTCTTGTTGAAATAAAACCTTTATTTACAGTATGGAAAAAAAAACTTTGCCCAAACAACTACAATGACAAAGCTCAAAGGCACATTACACATACGCAAACGGTATTTGATTTGAAGTTGACATAATAGAAATATATATATCTCTTTCAATCGTTATCATTTTCTCTCTGCTCTGTCTTTAATGGGCAGTTAAGTGTGTTGCTGTTTGTACAGCTACGAAAAGTACCGCTTTTTGAACAAGTGTATTATTTTTCGAGTATAAAGGCCTGCACACGGCGTCTTTTAAACGCGCCGTCGACGTTCATAGCGCTGTCCCTTTTACACCCTAAAAATAAACAGAGACAGCGCTACGAATACGAAACGCGCGTCGACGACGCCGTTGTGTACAGCCCCTTAGGTACGTTTTTGGACAAGAAAAACTCAAATATTCAATAGGTAATCTAAAAAAAAGTTCATGCGCATTCTTTTGAAAAATGCTCATGTGTATTAATAAATATTCTATCTACAATATTTTTCATTTATTATTATAGAATTGATAAGAGATAATGTAGGAATTATCTTTATTAGTAAGAAATTTTACTGACATCCTCTACTGCATCCGTGATGTAAAAAAAAACGAATCCGCGTCATCCCTGATAGGCATTATTATAGGTTTTGTAATCTGTAGGTGTGCATTGTCGCAGAATCGGCGAACAATGATCGACATTGTGTCAACTCAGGTGGGCAAAGTGACTTGGTGACTCACCTTGGGGTGATAAGCTGAATATGAAAAATATATGCCTATACTCTACCTATCTATCTATACATTGAATAAGATGGCAATGGCAAAGCAAGACTTTGTAGATTTAAGGTATTTCCAAAAAAAATCAACTGGGAAGTCAAAGGTAGGTAAACGAATAAATAAATAAGATGCAACATGGTACCTATATTAACATAAGAAACGACAAATATTTTGAAATATTCGCTTGAACCTAATTAATTAAGTTTGATTGTGGCAACAGGCTCAGGCTACAGTTTAATAGCACAGCTTATTTCCTGGTCAAAGGAAGACGTAAAATTATGTAAGTACACACCACGGGTGGTAGGTAGGTACCTAATAAAGAAAGTCTCAGATCGCATATTCACCTGTGGCTCAGACTACAAACTCTTGCAATCTAGGACATTTATTATTTTATGCTACACCTGGCCATAGAGTGGTTCAAGAGTGGCGTGAGGTGGCACAAAATAGGCAAGAGTGGCGAGCTTTTGTGTCTGATGCCAAGATCCTTTTTGGGTCGCTGGGCCAACGTAGTAAGTAGGTAAATGAGACGATATACAGACAAGAAGTTTAGTATAAGATGTAAGTATTATGTTGATCTAAGTATTACATGTTTTATGCCACACCTGGCCATAAAGTGGCCTTTTCCGCACGCTGCGCGTACGGAAAAAGCCGCTTTCTGGCCAAGTGTAGACATAAAATGATGTACACAAGACGGGAGGTAATAAAGAAAGCCCTCGATCGCATATTTACGTCCCTCGCTTGCAGCTCGAGCCGCAAACATCAGCGATCTCGGCCTTTCTTTGTTTTACCACCCTAGATGTGTAATGTATTTAACCTTACTAAGTATTCAGTTTCTTTATCCCAGAAATCAGTTCTCCGCATCGATATATTCCGCTGGTTCAGAAACCGGCCTATTTCCATGGGCCCTAATCTGTTTTCTGTTTAGAGCCGTAAGCCCCTTTTTATGGCCCTGCGCGGGGCGATAGGGCACAAAGAGACGATGAAGATATTATAACATTTATAACTACTGATGGGGTCGGGTTAACTTATGGAGATTAAATTGATTTGTAAGGGTTGGGGCGCGTTTTGTTTTAGTGATTCGGTTTCAAAGAGTCCGGATACCTAGCTAGACTCTTTGCAACATGTGGGTTGCTTGATGAGACCTTTGTATGGACAACTGTTTATGATTTGTCATAGCCACAGAAATATATCCAGATAGAAGGAAATGTAGGTGGCCGCCACTTCTTTTTAGCACGCGAGGTACATACAAAGGAAATGTAGGTGGCCGCCACTTCTTTTTAGCACGCGAAGTACATACAAAGGAAATGTAGGTGGCCGCCACTTCTTTTTAGCACGCGAGGTACATACAAAGGAAATGTAGGTGGCCGCCACTTCTTTTTAGCACGCGAGGTACATACAAAGGAAATGTAGGTGGCCGCCACTTCTTTTTAGCACGCGAGGTACATACAAAGGAAATGTAGGTGGCCGCCACTTCTTTTTAGCACGCGAGGTACATACAAAGAAAATGTAGGTGGCCGCCACTTCTTTTTAGCACGCGAGGTACATGCAAAGGAAATGTAGGTGGCCGCCACTTCTTTTTAGCACGCGAGGTACATACAAAGGAAATGTAGGTGGCCGCCACTTCTTTTTAGCACGCGAGGTACATGCAAAGGAAATGTAGGTGGCCGCTACTTCTTTTTAGCACGCGAGGTACATACAAAGGAAATGTAGGTGGCCGCCACTTCTTTTTAGCACGCGAGGTACATGCAAAGGCAATGTAGGTGGCCGCCACTTCTTTTTAGCACGCGAGGTACATACAAAGGAAATGTAGGTGGCCGCCACTTCTTTTTAGCACGCGAGGTACATACAAAGGAAATGTAGGTGGCCGCCACTTCTTTTTAGCAAGCGAGGTACATACAAAGGAAATGTAGGTGGCCGCCACTTCTTTTTAGCACGCGAGGTACATGCAAAGGAAATGTAGGTGGCCGCCACTTCTTTTTAGCACGCGAGGTACATACAAAGGAAATGTAGGTGGCCGCCACTTCTTTTTAGCACGCGAGGTACATACAAAGGAAATGTAAGTGGCCGCCACTTCTTTTTAGCACGCGAGGTACATGCAAAGGAAATGTAGGTGGCCGCCACTTCTTTTTAGCACGCGAGGTACATACAAAGGAAATGTAGGTGGCCGCCACTTCTTTTTAGCGCGCGAGGTACTTACAAAGGAAATGTAGGTGGCCGCCACTTGTTTTTAGCACGCGAGGTACATACAAAGGAAATGTAGGTGGCCGCCACTTCTTTTTAGCACGCGAGGTACAAACAAAGGAAATGTAGGTGGCCGCCACTTCTTTTTAGCGCGCGAGGTACTTACAAAGGAAATGTAGGTGGCCGCCACTTCTTTTTAGCACGCGAGGTACATACAAAGGAAATGTAGGTGGCCGCCACTTCTTTTTAGCGCGCGAGGTACTTACAAAGGAAATGTAGGTGGCCGCCACTTCTTTTTAGCGCGCGAGGTACTTACAAAGGAAATGTAGGTGGCCGCCACTTGTTTTTAGCACGCGAGGTACATACAAAGGAAATGTAGGTGGCCGCCACTTCTTCTTAGCACGCGAGGTACATACACATTTCCCTTCTACTCTACCTCGATATATTTCTGTAGTCATAGCTGTTTGGCTCAGGAAATATGTATTACCCATTTGATATTTTGAGTTTTCATTTATTCCGTTTGGATTAATTTGATCCTCAATTACATTTCGTGCGTTTCCTACAAATTTCGTCCACATTATATTTCCATTTGGTCCACGTTCCCAATTAGTCCACTGTTCTAGTTTCCAGCTTGTCCACATTACCGATTCGTCCAAATTTTCAAATCTGGGTCTTAAATAAATCTTGATGGATTTTATTATATGCAGCTTGGGACAGGCAAAATTTCGAGGCGGCTATCGAGGGTAGAAAAAAAAGACGTATGCGTTTCAGCTTGGGCAAAAATGCTTTTGTATGTCTGTCTGAATCAAATCAAATCGTTAAAGGTACTGTTTTGTCATCGAAGATACGCAAGAATACCAAATTCGAGCCTAGGTAATCGAACGTCAGAAAGTGTTTCTAAATTAGCTTCTATAATTTGACCCACATATTCTAAATTAAATGCTTGTAAACACAAAAAAAAAGAATCCTGATTGCGGAGCTAGACCTCCGCCTTTTATTTAATTAGAGTGATTCTTTAGTTTTTTACCAGTGTTACTAAAATAAACTTTATTTGTCCTTATCAAATGAAAGCATGGGCTCCTAAAGTTTTATTGTTTGAAGTCTAAGCCTCAAGCAGCCACAGATATCATGACAACTTTATCAAATTAAAAAAAAACAATCCTCGCATCCGGCTGCACTATTTGTCTATGGTCCGTACACTATGGTTTTTACCAACTTACTAATGTAACCAAAATGTCGCTAGTATGGAAACTGTGTTGGTAGAATAGTATAAAGTGACGTTAGTTCCGCTTTTGCCCACCCGCAAAGATATGCTTGTTTAAGTAAAGCATAGTGGAGGTCTGATTAAATAGTTTTTGTCGTTTGATAATGATAACAACAGGTGCGATTGTCTGTATGTGTGTTCGAGATAACAGTGAAATATCGTGGTGAGAAATTAAATTAAACAGTATACTTAAGTGCGAAGAGCGATGTTGTTTGTATGTTTGTCTAAGGTGCGGATTTGAAGTGTTTTTTATTTTACTGTCTGTGTTTGTTAACGGTGAATAGGTATAAATGATACCTAAGCAATCCCGACGGATTGCTCAGGCATCATTTGTCTTGATATACTTTAAGATAATAATTTTTAGCTTATTATAATATTGTTGTCAGTGATGGAATTAAACATCTCCCTGTCAGTCTTGCTGAAAGAAAAAAGTTGCAGAGCACAATTTTTTTTATTAACATTACGTTTCAAATTTCAGTTCGTTTTTCTTATGTTTACAAAAAAAAGTATAGAATTCGGTGATAGTTAGATATGCTGAAATATAAAAAAATACCGGTCAAGTGCGAGTCGGACTCGCGCAACGAGGGTTCCGTACATACTCGTAAATAGATACGTGAATAGTTCAAGACAAACATAGGTAAACCAGTAGGTGGTGTGAATGATAACAGAAAACTAGATTTAACTATTCAACTGGGGGGTGTTATTAAAACTAATAGATCTAAGAGAACAGATCGGTCGACTTAATAGATCGAAATTTGCAGTTGATTTTACGATACACTAGCAATTTAGATACGAGGCAATTTATCCTACTAATATTACCTATAAATGTGAAAGTTTGTGACAATATTTGGATGTATGTATGTATGTTACTCAATAATGCGGTAGATGACAGTTGAATGGACTGAGATGAGATCTGTTGTATAAGTAAAGCAAGTCCTGAATTGAAATAATTAAAGGATATTTTTTAACTCCATAAGGCGTTCCTTTGGAATAATAAGAATAACGCAGGAGAAGCCACGGGTAAAAGCTAGTTTACTAAATTGCCATCTCTTATGAATTAAGTTTGACAATTATCAAAATAAATACGAACATAAACGCGAACTATCAAATGTTGTTTCCAAAAATGCTTGGATAAAATTAATTACTCTAATTTTTGTACCACCGGCGATTATAAATGACAAAAACTAAAAACAAGTTTTGACCCACACAAACATTCCAGCCTCCCCTGTCCGTCTGTCCGCGCGTCACAGGGCTCTAACTTTTGAACCGTAATAGGTAGAGACTTGAAATTTTCACAGAATGTGTCTATTGCCACTAACAACAAATGATAAAAACAAAATAAAAGCGGGTCCTCACACAAGAAACGTGTTTATGTCGGTCAGTCACAGGACTGTATCTTTTGAACGAATAGATAGACTTGAAATTTTCACAGAATGTGTATTTTTATTGTCGCTAAGAGATAAATTAATAAAAAGAATATTAAATCAAGAATTAAAAGGGGTCTCGATACAAGAAACGTGCTTTTTGGCTTTTTGTGATCGGTTTTAATAACCATTATTAAAATTGAGCAAAAAAGTAGATACTTGATATATTCACAGAATGTGTATTTCTATTGCCGGTATCACAACAAATAATAAAAACAAGATAAAGTTTAAAATAAAAAGGGGTCCCCATCAGTGGCGTGGCGTCCAAAGAACTCGATTCCTACCGGCTTGCCTAATATCAGGCATTTCAGCACCTTATTCTACAGCTCTTAAGGGAAATGTACGCCAAAACTGCACCGGCTTGCCCAAGGATATTTTTTACGCCACGCCACCCCCCATACAAAAACGTGTTTTATCTCGACGGTGGTACGGAACCCTTAGTGTGCGAATTCAACTCGCACTTGGCCGATTTTTATTTCTTGAAAACAATGCGGTAATAGTACATTACATAACTAGGGTGGTAATACAAAGAAAGGCCGAGATCGCAGAAGTTTGCGGCCCGAGCTGAAAGCGAGGGACGTAAATATGCGATCGAGGGCTTTCTTTATTACCTCCCGTGTTGTGTACATCATTTTATGTCTACACTTGGCCAGAAAGCGGCTTTTTCCGTACGCGCAGCGTGCGGAAAAAGTCACTTTATGGCCAGGTGTGGCATAAATAGGTTAAATGAGAGAAAAAAGATGATTGTTTTGAATAGTTTTAGAGATAATTTGGCCAAGGCTATTGGCACCATTTTCACAAGTCAGTATTTCATACAAAGTTGCATACTTTCTGAGGGTTTTATAAAGATAAGCTGATTTGGCTTGTCATCAAATCAAATAGCCGACGTACTTAATACGTAGGTTACGTAGGTAGGTATGCTTTATTTTGCAGATATACTTTGCAACCCAAAAATAAACATTTCATACAATTAATTAGTTAGAAAGTGTAGGTACAGAAAAGTGCAATATTGACATCGTCATTATGCCGCAAACCGCATACAAGGGACACGTCCGGAAGAATGACGGAACATGCCGAGGGGGCCTGATCTTTCAAAATAAGTTTTAATTTTAGTTTTTAAGAATGTATTATTTTAAGGTGTATTTAGTTTTTTTTGCGAATTTAGTAATTTTATATACTGAACAATTAATTAAGAAAGGTCAAGCGAAGCGCAATATTGCCACCGTTATTGTACCGCAATCCGCATGCAGTGCCGTGCAGAACAATGGCGGCGGGGCGGCCGTCTCCCCGCCCCGCCTTTCTTGGCTCGTTTCTTTTCAGGGGGAGACACAGATAAGACAATGCTAATTATGCGCGTTATGTTGGTAGCTGATCGTTAGGTTACGCGATGAGGTACAGACTTAAATGAGCATTTATGAAAAAGTTTGTATAGGTAATCGAACACACTGTACATTTCTACACAAATGTTAACTTTATTGCAATGTGTTAAAGTCTATGGGTTGTCCCCTTAATTAATTCCTATTTTGTTACTTATTTAAATTTTGTAAGACTATTTATTACTGATTCATGTTTCATTCTTTATAATAAAAAATTAATAGTATTATTTATTACTAAAAAAATGGTAAAAAAATTAACGACTTGTGACAGTTAACGTGTCCATACAACATTTTGTGCAAACTTTTTTATAAATGCACAAATGATAATCGTTTATTTTGATTTCGTTTTACTTGATATTTTTCTTACTCCTATATTTTTGGTGATCCTTGTGCTAATAGTTTTTATATTTATTTATTATTTCAATATAAAAAGAGTAAGAATTTCATATATTTTTTTTAATTTTTCTTTCACATCTTATACCCAAAAAAGCGAAGCGTACCAAAGAGCTTTTATTACTATTAAATACTCAATGAAATTAAATAAATTTAAATGTTGTAGCTTATCCAATATAAATTAATAATTTAAGCGTTTCCATTTTTTTTGGATATTAGATGCCCTTCTGGCTTACACGCAGTTATTCAAAGTCAAAGTACTTTATTCTTTAATTTAGGCATATTACAATGCACCTATTTATATTTATAATGTTTTATGTGTTTTCAAAAAGAGTTTAGCTTCAAAAAAACATTTTTGATTTTAAAATTCGCAGAAACGGAAGACCATTGTCGATGTTAATGCGATATAAATTATAATATAACTTGATAATAACAAAAATAATTTTAATTAACAGCTGCAAAATTTAGGAACAATTTGCAAGTACATTGAACAAAAGTTTGTAGCTTAACCTACGGGTTATCAGAGAAAAATCACAGTCCTGAATGATTTAAAAGCTATACCTAATCAAATCGGAAAATAAAAAAAAATACCTCCACCAAATGTGCAACAGATTAAAGCGCTCACCTCAGCCGCTTCGCCTCATCTATGAAGGGCCGCTTTTCCATCTCAGTAAGCAGCTTCCACTCCGCGCCCAGCCGCTTCGAGATCTCCGAGTTATGCATCTTGGGGTTATCCTGGGCCATCTTCCGGCGCTGCCCGCGAGACCACACCATGAACGCGTTCATCGGCCGCTTGATGTGCTCCGCCGGCTGCTTCCCCAACGACATTTTCAAATAATTCAAATCTCGAACACACCTCAACCATTCAAACTCATTTGTTTCCGAACGATATTCAAATTAGTTCCGAATTCAAATTCACGAGCGCGCCGGTGAAAAGCTCCCGAAAGCTCAATGCGGCGCTTTTCTTGCCAGTGTCATGTTTAAAACGACGGGACTTCGGCCTTGCTTCCCCCCTTGCGCGATCCCCCCTCTAATTGAATCGGCCAATGGGCGCGCGGCATGGGCGGACGCTGGCTCGCGATTGGCGGAGACGCCGCGAGACTCGCGCGCGGGCAACAGGTAGTCGGTGCGTTCTTGTTTGCATGTTTATTAGCAGATTAAATTTCTTTTAAAGCCGCAACCTGCCGGGAGATCCCGCGTTGATTTCATTTGGAAAGGTGACGTAATGAAATGAATTGAGATGAATTTTCGGATGGGTTTCTGTTGGATTGTCTTTTTGGATACCGGGCGTAAAAATACCAGTTTGTACTGCATATGATCTATTGTATTGAGTAAGCACGTTTTTTAGTGTTTATGCATACCTACTTTGTAAACACATATTATCAAACCGCGTTGAGAAAGGGATTCGAGTGTACCGTTAGCACAAGTGTACTTAATAAATGATTAAATATAATCATTAACCAATCTTTGATATCTTCATAAGTGCACACCCTTATAGATAATAGAATTAATAGCTAAATATGATTTGCATATTTAAACTCTATTCTCGGTAAATATTGTCATTTGCTTAATAAAAAATAGTATTATCATATTTGACAAATCTGTCACCAGTCACATTATTTCGCTTTATCAAATTGCCGTAGCTTTTCAAAAATACGTTTGTATACAATATGAATCGCGGTAAAGTATTATACGGTCGATGCCGAGAAATTGTCTACAATGTACTAACATATTTTAATAAAGAAAACGATAAGACGAAGGTTCTTTTGAAAACTTTGATGGCCATCTTAAGCGTAAATGCAATCGTCTCTGAGGTAAGTATTCCAAGAGATACATTGCACGAAATAATTGGATTACTGAACAATAATACCAAAGTTTTGAATCGTGTGGTGGCCGCGACGGGCGTTGGAAAAAACACAGTAACATTAATAAAAAAAGAAGGCAATGTCGCCAGAGCAAATTCTTGTAAATTGAGCACACCTAAAAAAGGAAAACGCTGCATAATTTGATATTTTTTCCATGCTTTAGAACTTCATTGTACCAAAATAACAATTTAATTTATCTGCATACTCTACCACTGACAATGTCATATCATGCATTAGTTCAAAAATGACATATGAGCTCAATCCCTTTCTAAACGCGGTTTGATAATACTTACCTACTGGGAGTAAATCACAAATACATTGTCTAATTAAATTAATTCATTGTACTTAATTAATTTTTAATTAGTATCACGATAATATTAATGATATCAAAAAAATCAAATTGAAGAAAAATCTGTAATAATTACCAATTATTAAGATCATCCTAAATATTACACGAAAAATATAATGGTTTTCTTAACTTGCATCGTTTTTTAGAAATTCGCAAAAATCATAACACAAACTTATTTGCTGCTACTAAACTAACCGCGAGCTATGTCGATGAATGGCGTCAACAGTTTTTCAACAGCAAAGTTAAGTTTGTACCACCATACCGTTTTTCTTGAACTATTCACGTATCTATATACTTACGAGTTTGTACGGAACCCTCGGACCGCGAGTCCGACTCGCACTTGACCGGTTTTTTAAAATATCTCGTCAATATTTGCAGTTTGAAGTTTTTTCTAGCTTGTGGTCTGATGTCTGGTTAGAGGTTTTTACCTGAACCATTAGGGATGTCTGCCACGGTTCTTCACTATTATTTCGTATTTCGGTTACTTACTTACCTACTCGTATCACGATTCCCCGTGATACGTTCATTTGTCTAACCTCTACAGTTAATTTAATACTTGTGACTAAAAGGCTCGAAACTGTCAACTTTATGATATGTCATCGTGCTATTTCTCCTCGATAGTAAACAATGTCTGCGAGCCCTACACCAACACAACATTGTAAAACCCCACACGAGTGAACACAATCGTGCGACGCCGGGCGGCTCGCCGTAACGTTGTTTCCCGTAACCCGGTTACCTGCCCCGGGCGTTGGCGAAAATGCCAATTTTGTTAGTCTGGGCGTCGCGATGTTCGAAATAGCGGGCCACAGACAATGTTTATAGGTTTCCTGAAAAGACACGCGTTAACTTAGTATTTGCTGCGGACGTTGGTAAAAATGCCAATTTTGTTAGTCTGGGTGTTGCGGGGATATGTCGGATTAGGCGATGTATGAAGTGGCAGGCTACAATTAATGCTTACAGTTATATGAAAGAAACATTATGTTTCTTTATTCGTTTTTTAATGCGGGTAAATTACACCACATTTTTATGTTAGATATATAAATACAAGAAATACCTCTGGGTTTCCGGCTCAGCCAGGCATGTCTCACTCCGCGATTTTGTTTGGCGGTAATTATTATTAAAACTACGGTTAAAACGAAAATATAGGTACTGTTATTATATTTTTCCTCAGTCATTTTTGCACATGCACAAATACATGGGCGTCCGAGATTAGGTGGCTTGCGGTAAAAAAAGTGTTTTTTATCAGCTGATTCTATTTCTATAGCATCCACGCTGTTATAATATGTATTGCGTCTGTTACTTTTAGTAAGGAAAAGAAAAAATGTCATGACAATTATGATATTATTTATAGCGCAAATAACTGGAAATTGATTCCAATGACGATCGACCTCTTTTTTTATTTGACGTAAAACTTAGTTGACTAATCGGACACTAATTGCCCCACAGCAGGAAAACAAAAGAGAAAAATGTTTTGGTATAAAATACTGCGGCACGGACGGCAGCTAGCCGGCGGCAAAATGCCGAATAACGTGATATTGTCCGCGCCGAATTGTTTGCGACAGTCGCACGCGCAAGGGTCTGCATCAGTCGTAAATATCTAACATTTACAACAAAACCTCATTGTTTTAGACGGTTCTTATGCCTGCGGCATGGTCGGTAGCTACCGGCGGCGCGGGAAAATGCCGCATAACGTGATATTGTACGCTCCGAATTCTTTGCGACAGTCGCGCGCGCAAGGGTCCGACAGATACAGTATTTTTGATTCAGTCGAGATTTCCATCATGTAATTTCTTAATACTTTCGGTGACAGTACGTCGAGTGACGTAGCATAAGTATGTAGGTTTAACAACGCTTAATTGATAGCACTGTCAGCGAAAGTGTATTAATAAAATAATTATTTCTAGTTCATGCATCTAAAATGTAAATATAGTTTTTATAACAGCTCCACACAGCAGAATAAGTCTACATTTTTAAATTTAAGTCACGTTATTTTTGACTAACGTGATATTAGCGCACGTAAGGGTCTGCCCGCTGTGAATACATATAACAACACAATTATAATAATTCCTTATCAATTTAGCTTGTTGATATATGCAGCACGTTGATATTTGCTAGCTGCCGGTGGCGCGGCAAAATGCCGCATGACGTGATATTATCTGCGCTGGATTGTTTGTGACAGTCGCGCGCGCAAGGATCTGCTCCCGACGTGAATATGTAACACACTCATAAAAAAAATAAAATGATTTATTTTAGGTAAAAGACCCATGTAAAAATTGAATAATTACATGTTAAATTAAATGAAATGAAGTTGTTAAATCATTAATTGATATTAAACAAATAACTAAAATAAATTAAATTAAAGGCAAATTACAATAATGAAATTAAAATGGGATATACTTTAGAATGTGCGACACTGGGTAAAGACCATTACTTCTTTTGACCAGTTATGATAACAACCTTAATAAAACCCAAACCCATAAAAAAACCTTTTTGTTTTAGATAGTTCTTATGCCTGTGGAACGGACGGCGGCTGCTGGCGGCGCGGCAAATTGCCGCATAACGTGATATTGTCCGCGGCAGATTGTTTGCGACAGTCGCGCGCGCAAGGGCCTGCACCAACTGTGAATATCCTATCCAACTCCCTTCGGCCGTCATCGCAACCAGTTGCAAAAGAAGATTTTTCCTCCTTTGTTGGCAACTAGTTGCGTTAGCCGAATATTTTGTCTTAATACGCAACCAGTTGCGAAGATGTTATCCATTTTCCATCATGGCAACTAAGTTTCGCAACCAGTTGCCAAACATATTTTTCTTTTTTGGCTACGCAACGAAGAAGTTATGTGATAGATAAAGTAGATAAGGTATAAAAACTTTTTCAACCTTGAGAAATCCATGTTTTATTTTAGAAAGCTTATCGCAACTAGTTTGACTTTTTATTGTGACACTACTTAATAGGACAAACCAAATCGTTGGATCGTGACGATCAAAAAGGTTACCAAAAGTTTCTGACAATGTTCTAATGTGCCAGAGAGATGTTCCTTGCATGATTATTTTATAAACATTTTATTCAGTCTGGTTGCGTATTAAGAAAGAAAAACATTTTATCGCAACTATACTGTTAAAAATATTCTTAGTTGGCAACTGGTTGCGTATTAAGACAAAATATTCGGCTAACGCAACTAGTTGCCAACAAAGGAGGAAAATTCTTCCTTTGCAACTAGTTGCGAAACATGGTTGCGATGGCGGCCGAAGGGATCCAACTAACCCTACTATCCTTCCTACTAATAACACAAATATGAAAGTTTGTGAAGATATTGGTGACCAGAAGTTATTTGGATATTTGTTTCTAAATATCGCGGTATCCTATCCTACCTACTACACAAATGTGAAAGTTTGCGAAGTTGTTAGGATGTCCGGTTGTTTATTACTAAATAACGCGATAGCAATTGAATGGATTAAGATTATATACTTTCTTTCTTTCATAAATTTCCCGCCTCATTAGAGTTCCGCGCGCGACTGTACCGCAGTAACCGAATCAGACGCCGCTCTGTTCCAATCTGCCGCCGCCGTTCCACGAGACCGTGATCCCGAACTGAATACATGTCAAAACTGGTATAAATTACCATGATACTATGATTACAGTCAGTTACATGACTTGTGTTGGCATTTTTTTAAAACGTAGATTTACCTCAACCAAGGACCGTTAAAACAAGAGGACTGTTATTCTCCATACAAAAAGCTGTTCCTCGAATTTACAACGCCATCTATGTATAAGCTTGGTAAAAGAATTATGACGACCGCTTTAGCTTAGTTGTAGTGAATGCAATCTCGCGAGATTAGGGTTCAGGCGAGATCTCGCGAGATTGTGAATATGAATACCGCGAGATCTCGCCAATTTCGAGATCTCGCGAGATTGGCGGTTTTGTATGTTTGTTCTTGCAACAATACTTAAATACATTAGGAGAAAAAAAGGATTAGAGATGTTATGAAATAAACATTTATTTTAACGTATTATTTTTATAAACTTTTACGTAAAGACGTAGCTAATAATAATCTATCATTTTTCAATAAACTTTCAAGAAGTAAACTTTGGTGTATCATTATCAATTATCATGTATCTAATAAAATAAACAATCAGTCTTCTCTTCTAACATAAAACAAAAGTCTTTTAATAATAAAATAACAACAACAAGTCAAAAACTAAAATGAAAAATGAATCTCAGTAACTAAGTTGAGTATTAAATATTCTGTGGTTGAGTTGACCAAAATTGAAATATTATTAAAAATGAAAGAAAACTATACCTACTCAGAGATCTATTAGAAATTAAATATTAATTAACAGATATACTAATAAAATAAAAAGCTTGTTCAGTAATCAGTTTGCGTCACGCGTCACACGCAAATCTCACATAGTCGTTATAAACTGTATTCTCCGACATCGTTCGTTATTACACTCGTAAATCACATAGAAAACTCTTTTTTGCATTAATAACCACAAAAACACTCGAACGCAATCACGTTTTCACGTTGACTTGACAACAACTGTTATTAGTAAACGTTTTATGCTCGAGCGCAATCTCGTTAAACTCGCGAGATCTCGCCAATTTTTCGATCGAGATCAGTCTCGCTAAAAAAGGCCGAGATCTCGCAAAAACGAGATCTCGCGAGAACGAGATTGCATTCCCTACTTAGTTGGTAGTGACCCTGCCTACGAAGCAGGAGGTCCTGGGTTCGAATCCCGGCAAGGGCATTTATTTGTGCGATGAGCACAAATATTTGTTCCTGAGTCATGAATGTTTTCTATGTATTTAAGTATTTGTACCTATTAAATATATCGTCGTCTAGTATCCATAACATAAGCCTTATTGAGCTTACTATGGGGCTAGTTCGATTTGTGTAAGATTGCCCCCTAATATTTATTTATATTTATTTATTTATTTATATTATTTACAATTATTCAACTTTGCAAACGTGACACAGTATTTAAATGTTAGAATGTATTTATTATTAGCTGTTTACGAACTAATTGTTACTATACTATGTGTTGGCAACATCGAGAGCGCGCCATTATTCTGGCGGGCAAACTTGTGGTTCCGGCTCAACTAGAGGGCGCCACTGCTGAGGCGGGCGAGCTTCGACTTCCGGTCACCGAGGGCGCCAATCGAGAGCATAAAAGCGAGCGGACGAGTTGGCGCGGCCTTCTTTGGTGGACTGGCACTCGACACGAGAACGTTAACTTACCAGAACTACTTACTGAAATTATTGTTTGATTATTCTTGTAATTACCTAGCTTTACAATAAAAGTAAATTATTTGTGGATTTCTATTTCATTCAATCACCGTCAGTTTACATATGTTTCTTTGTTCGTTTATCGTTAAATGTTTAGTTTTTTAGCGCCATCTAGTTTTTGCCCGGAAATCCCCTAGCGGTCGGGTTACAATCCAAAGTATGGAGAATGACAGTCCTCTTGTTTTAATGGTCCTTGCCTCAACCAAAGTATAAAGACCGACAAGTAGTCCAGCTTCGGCTTTTTACGAGCGCGCGATACGCACTTATTCAAGGTCGAGGCGTCGGCAGTGCGATCCGTACTGGAGCATTCTTACGCATTCTTAAAACTTTGCTTGTAGTGCGTTCGTTCACGGCGCGCACACATACAAGCGCGCGATGTACCTTTTGTAGAAAGAAAGTTAGTGTTATTAGTATTAGGTATACTGCGCCTCAACGTTTCAGACGTGCCGTGACGTCCTTGGTCGCAAAGGGACTGAATAATAGTACATTACATAACTAGGGTGGTAATACAAAGAAAGGCCGAGATCGCAGAAGTTTGCGGCCCGAGCTGCAAGCGAGGGACGTAAATATGCGATCGAGGGCTTTCCTTATTACCTCTCGCGTTGTGTACATCATTTTATGTCTACACTTGGCCAGAAAGCGGCTTTTTCCGTATGCGCAGCGTGCGGAAAAAGTCACTTTATGGCCAGGTGTGGCATAAATATAATATCATCATATTTTACCCGATTAAGTCCCGTTTTGCTATAAATCTTATGTGTGTAAACCATTCACCTCAATTAGTATGAGTTAGTGTTTGCCCATTGCGCATGTTTCTAGTGGACATAACCAAAATTATGGACTTAAAAGTCTACATTTCTTGTTGGACCTTTGCAGACAGGTACAATTAACGTTATAATTAATCGTAAATCGTGAATGTTGAAATCAATTCAAACGTATTATTACAACATTAAGCTTATGATGCTACGCTTTGTCGCGCGATGAATAAATGATAAATATGCGTATGAGAGTGACGGGGGCTTTCTCATTTATTTATCGCGCGACAAAACGTAGCATCATAAGCCTAGTATAGAATGACATACACAGTACATTGGCAGACCAGCGTTGCGAACAGAGGCCCCATTAGGGCGCATTCACACGGGGTGTTTGCGGCCGCCCAGTCTCATGCAAATGCGACCACACGACGCGAATTACACTGATTACGACCCGATGTATGAGACTAAACGAATTTAGACGGACACTGAATGGTATATTATGTAAATGTGGTCAGTTTGTGCATTAAGTTCGTTTGTGTGTGGAGAAACATAGGCAACATTTAAAAGTGAAGTCTCCGATTTGTGAAGCGACTCCATTCGCCTGTTAACCCGATTCTGTCGTAAATCGATTCTACTATTTGTGAGGAACAAATATCTATATGACACCTAATACATTTGTATAAGTATAACAGCCACAAATTGTAATCAAAACTAGCAGATCGCACTGAGCATTGAAAACGCTCTATACAAAACGTTAGGAACTTATGACGTCATCCGTTCCGTCGCTGTACTAAGTCTGTATGAAAAAAATAGCATTTTGCCATTTTGAGCACGAAAAAGCGCGTTTAAGCACATAGTTGTCATACATTTATTTTTTCAGTTCAGTTTTTCAGCTCGGAAACTGGTATTTGCTCCATACAAAAATACCGGTATTCTTTCCGTTCTTATCGTTCTTTGGTTTATTATTTCGTTTTTTAACCAGACAATCTAATAATACGAAATCATGACTTAAATACATTACTGAGCTCTACATAAGAGCATAAAACATTTCAAAATATTTGGCTATTTCGGGGTTTTTGCAAAGTACCGGTTCCAAGCCCTGCGAAATTGACTTTAATTTTTCTTTAAGACGATAAAAAATAAATCGTTTTTTTTTAAATTTTGTGGTCTCATAACTTTATATTTTTTATTTTGTTTATTTCTTTTGTGTTATGGTAATTTAGTAATTTCCAATCCATGTGACTATATTATGTTGTAAAATTCAACATTAGTCAACATCCCTATTATCCCATATGATACGTTCGGCGTCGAGACCCTTGGCCCGTGGGACCCCAGCGCCCACCAGCTGTTCAAAGAAATGGCCATAAAGCTGGTTGACGTCACAAGGGACCGAAGAGCTGGCAGCTTCCTCGCTGAACGCATAAGTATAGCGATACAGCGAGGAAACGCTCCCAGTATCTTCGGAATCATGCCAAAGGGGCCGAATCTCTTAGATATATTTTAGTTTTAGGTAGGTATATTCTAATTTTTACTTTAGGCTTATATTTTAGGTGTATATTGTTTCTACTTTAAGGATTAAGTTAAGTATTTCGTTTTTAATTTAATTTGTAATTTTCTTTCGCATGCAAAAGTATATATTGCCATATGATTACATAGTAAACGTAAAGTCACGGAACCATACAATAGAAGAGAACAAATAGATGCTTAGAGATCTTTAAAGTTATTTATTAAAGAATATAATTACAAAACAATGTTGTACAATGCATACATACAGTAGGTATAACTACTAGGACTTGTTTTGGACATACGACGATATATGGTACCTACTCAGAGTACTCCGGTAATAATATAAGTGTGTTTATTATTATTTATTATTAACTGGCTGCCCCGACGAACTTCGTTCCGCCTCAGATTTTTTTTTTTATATGTTTTAATAGTTATTCTGCTATTCGGGGCGGAGAAAATCCCAACAAATCAAAGATCATAAAAATCGGACCACCCGTTCTGGAGTTATAAATGGTGTAACTAGCCCGACTTTACATAATATAGACACACAAGAAATCTAATTACATAGAAAAATTAAATGGTACTCACCTGTGGTCCAGACCGGGAATCGAACCCGGTATCTCTGGATTTCCGGCCCAGCGCCTTAACCACTAGGCCACAGGAGCACGCAGCAAGCGCCCTCAATTTTACCATCTACTTTGACTTTCGTATCATTCTACACCACTCTCCTCTTCGGTCTGGACCACAGGTGAGTACCATATTTAATTTTCCTATGTACTTTGATTTCTTGTATGTAACTTAAAATGTGGTGTAATTTACCTGCATTAAAAACAAATAAAGATACATCATGTTTTTTTCATAATGTAGTAACCTGATTTTTTTTGTGTATATAGCAGTAGCGTGGCGTCCATTGAACTCCATTCCTACCGGCTTGCCTAATATCAGGCAATTGAGTACCCTATTCTACAACTCTTAAGGAAAATGTACGCCAAATCTGCACCGGCTTGCCCAAGGATATCTTTTACGCCACGCCACTGGTATATAGATAGATTTATTAATTAATTACGGAAGTCTCTTTCTGTAAAATCAGATATGGAACCAAAAAAAAAAGAAAAAACACGATGTATTTCAATTCAAATAAAATAAAAAATATAATTTTACCTTTACAAATACATGTGTTACAAACACATAGAGTTCTGCTGTAAAGATGTAGCATTTAAATTTTCTTATTAACAAGCGGTAAATGTACCAATCTCTGTCAAATAATCATTTATGCTGTTTTAGATTTAAGCTTTTGTAATCTTTTGTTTTGGTGCACAATAAATAATATTGTATTGTATAAATGTGATTATTCTCAAACAATTCCCACTTTTCCCAAATCAACTAATATTTTTCTTTTCTATCCTTCTCTATCGTCAAACAATTCACTGCTCCCTGTCTGTAGACAATAAGGGGACAAACATGGCGGCACGTAGCGCGATATTATGCCCCGCGGCTACGCACGTAGCGGCTACGGGGCTACGACACCCGTAGCAGCCTATATAATTATCATCAGCCTATATACCGGTAAGCGGGCATCACGCTCTTTTTTACCAAGAACTGGCTGGATGTGGAATGAACTCGACGAACGAAAGTTTTATTGTTTGATGAGTAGAATCTACGTTTTAATTATTTGCTCCAATTGCAGGCAACACCCGGTATATATATATATATATATATATATATATATATATACGTCCCACGCTTGGGCTTAGGCCTACTCGCATAGACTAGAGTGAATGCGCTGTAGTCCCCACTGCGGATTGGGGACACATAGACCTTTGAATATGAGCCTATAATATAGCCTGTCAATAAAAAATAACTTTACAAGTCGGACCAGCCGTTTTCGAGTAATTGTGGAATAACATAACAAAACCGGCCTAGTTTGAATCTATTTCGTTCGCAAAGATTTCCGTACCACCTTTCAGTATTTTACTGTTATTCGTTGTTATAGTCTTTTATTTACATATAAATATGTGCCTCTATAATCTCTTGTTTCATTTGTCTACTAACTCTCGTCTCATCACTCAACTGCTCAAAGGGTAACTGGACATATACCTTTATTTTGTAACCCTGTACTGTACTTTGTCTTATTTTGTGCAATAAAATGTTTACATACATACATATAGTGCCAATAGAAATAAATACTTACACATTCTGTGAATATTTCAAATCTCTACCTATTACGGTTCAAAAAAGCCCTGTGACGGACAGACTGACAGCGGAGGCTTAGCTTTGGTTACGGAACCCTGAAAATCATTTCGACGAACTGAAAACCTCGTCCTTTTTCGGAATCGGTTAAAAATAGTTTGTAACAACTCTGCATGTGGAAAACAAAAACAGGCGTATGTGCCGTATAATAACGGTAGTGATGTTACGAGTTGATTTCATTCCTACTCAGATAGTTAACTCGGGTTAACTCGGCCGCTAACTTGAATCGAAACTCGAGTTGGCTCGACTTGCATCAACCGGATGGGATTCGCTTCGCGGCAGCAGCCAAACGGATCGGCGAGTAGAGTTCAGCGTATTCGTAACAAAATGAGTATTCGTCGAGTTGAGTTTCGAGTTGGCGAATCGCTGACTCGCGTGCGCTCGCATAACTCGCATTCGTTATCCGGTCCGTATCTGTTCTAGCTATAGGTATGCGAGTTGATTCGAGTTGCGAATGAACTCGATTCGAATCAACTCGTTTAGAGTCTGATTCGAGTTATCCGAATCAGACAACTCGACTCACCCATCTCTAAAACCTATAATGTCGTCTTTTGTAATATAAAGGCAGTGTAAAAGGCCTCGCGGTGTCTCTGAAGATAGCAATTAGGCCGTCGTCCAGCGCAGTTAGCGCTGAGAGCCGCTATAAATCGACATTAGCGACGTAACTGGCTTCAAAGAGTGTCACAGACTAAGAAACAAACAGTCGGTCGACGGAGACAAATTATAAAGACAGTCAAGAGTCAAGAATTTTGTGTGGAGAATAAAGAATAGTCTTAATAAAGAATGTGTGACGAATATAGAATGAGACGAAATACGAATTGAACGAAAAACGAATGGGACGAATTACGCTGATACCAAATTTCTCAGATCTAAAAGAAAAGTTAGTGTACAACTTAAACAAAATGGCCCAACTACTCGGCAGCGGAGTTAAGGCGACAACAGTACATTGTGTATCTAAAACAGAAAGTGACATTAGTGACTATGACATTCAAAATTATTTATTTTTAACAATGTGTTTACAAATGGTGAGGAATCCTCCTTTTAAGTATTGCACTTGTATTAGGAGGAATTCGCTCTTTCATACAAGGTCATAACTATGCTAAAAATAAATTTTTAACTAATTATATAAATAAAATTTAAAATTATAACTAGGAAATACGGTACACGTTCGCGTTTATTATATGTGGGTACTGGATAACTAGGGTAGTAAAACAAAGTTTATTTTAAAAAAGATGTGTTTGTGACATGTGTGGTGTGGGTGAAATTAGAATTAAGTATCTTTCGAGGTAGGTACACAAGATCTAATGCAAGATTGATTCTGTTTCCTCGTAGCTTTTACCTTTTAACCACATAGAAATTTGTTTTTTACATTCTCCAAATGTTTTACTGTAGACATAGTGAAACCAAACGGCGGAAGTTGGACTATTTGTTTGTCTTTATACTTTGCTGATAGTGCTGGGCTACTCTGAGGTCACCAGTTTCAGAAAACTTGCCTCATTTTGGATCTACAAATAGGTACTTTTAAAATATGCGTAACATCGCACTTACTGTGTGATACTATACAGCACGACCACGGACGATTTTGTTATTTCTTTTGCGGTACATATTCACCAAAAACAGTACTTTTTCGTACTATTAATTAAAAAAAATTGTACTCGTACGGTTTCGGAGTTGTGTGATAGAGGCTGTGGGACTGTCATAGGCGACTGCTGACTCACGGGACACCCGATGTACATGGGTGTTAGCATGGAAATATGTTAGATAGAAGGGAATAGTTCGTCGATTTGTATGGTGGTTCCCATACATTAATATACAGGGTGGATCCTAATCGGTAATCAGGAGTAGACAAATATTAATATCTAGCTAAAATCAAACTTAATAGGCGAGGTCTCACACAAATACCTCACTGTTTAATTAATTAAAGGTTAAAACATAATTTAAACTAATAACAACTGGATACATGGTCACCTACATTAATTATTGAAGTAAAATCACGTGATCACGATACGTCAAGTGCCATCGCTTTCGCGGAAAATTTGACAGATCTTAAGTAAATAAACTTATCTACGAGTATGAGTAGTTAGGGCGTGATAGATAACGAATTAAAACTGATAAAATGGCCGAAAATGAAAAGAATGCAATTCCGACGATTTAAGCAGCCGCCACACGAAGGACTGACTCACATGAAACCTTCTCGCTGCTTGCCTATTGCTCCTATGAGGATCCCGAGCAAAGTATCTTAAAATGCGTCGATCCAGATGGTCAGGACGACGTCGAGGCCGGCCGGGTGCTTGAGCGTGGTTTGGCACTGTGAACTGTCCGAAGGATTTAGTTCATGCGGTTTATCAAACTGTGCGTTAAAATTGGTACGTTTGGATGAATTTCGTGGAATAATTCTTGAGTTCATCTTCAGCTCTTTGGTTTGCATTGATAAACGTACCTACAATATTGTAACGCTCGATATTTTGAGCACAAATATGGTCGAGGCATGTTTTTTTAATTACTAATTTACTTTTCTCATTCAATATTTGCGACTTCTATGACTTTGTTTACATACATGACAGTGACAAGTTATTACTCATAAATTATCATTGTCATTAATTTTTTAAAGAGGTTGTAATCTCACAGATACAGATTAGTAGGGTGACAAGGAATTTAGGATAAAAATGATTTCGAAATAAAAATTATCACAGAAAAAAAAATTGTTTAGATGTAACTAATTACGACATCAACGTGACCGCTATCAATTACTGAGTTAGAAAAACTGGTACCTGATTACCGATTAGATGCCATCGTGTATATATACTGGAGTGTAACGTTTTTAGCTTGGTGTTTGACACCAAAAGTGTAATTTAGCAAGAGAAAACATAAATTTTCCATTTCATTTAGTGGTTGAACAATGAATTATACCATTATTATCAGACTTTCAAATCTGATAATAATATTGACGGCAACTGAAGTTAGTAAGTACCTAGTTAGGCCGTCTTACACTTCTTTTTAGCACGCGAGGGAAATACTCTTTTTACCCGACTGCGGCGAAGCCCAAAGGAGGGTTATGTGTTTGACCTGTATGTATGTATGTATGTATGTCCGTTCCTGTGTCCGCTCGTAACTACTCAACGGCACATCCGATTTTGATAAATGATACATCATTAGATTCGTCTTGATGGTGCGAGTGTCACTGGGTATGAAGTTCGTTAAAATAAACAAAATGGCGGATTTTATGCAGTTTCAAAGTTTTTAGTAAAAATGTGGTTATTCCTTCTACCTGGATATATTTCTGTGGGTTAGCCTACTGTAGATTTTTAGGCTATGGCGCTGCGGTTGTTCTGCTCTGTATGGCATGAGGCAATCTTACTGCACCAGAGTCACAGTATAATAGCAGTAATTTTTAGGGTTCCGTACCAGAATGGCAAACAAGGAACCCTTATGGTGCGACTCTGTCTGTCTGTCCGTCTGTCACAGCGAGATATCTCAGAAACTACTGCTGCATCGATTTGAAATTTGGAATAGTATTAAAAGTATCTGACCCGAGCCTATACGATGTAAAAAAAAACTTTTTTCTTATCCATTTCTAAATAATAATGTTTGACATTTCCACATACATATTAATGTATTTTTATTGCTGCTGTAACAGGAAATACTAAAAACAAAATAAAGTTAAAAATAAAAACGGGTCCCCATACAAGAAACGTGTTTTTGGTGTCTTCTTCGACGGTGGCACGGAACCCTCCGTGTGCGAATCCAACTCTCACTTGGCCGGTTTTTTAAATGCCTAAAAGTACACACTATAAGTTAAAATCCTTTGAGTAAGAAGTTAATAACGATACTCCGGCAGAGAGCGGGTCTCAGAACGCACACAAACAAATGCGGGACGAAAGGAAAATGTTATTCCCGCCGTATAATAGAATGTCTTCGGAGACGGCCGGCCGCGCGAGGGGGCTCTACGTCGAGATACGTCTGAGGATACAGCAATTTAGTTTTTTTTTTTTTTATAACAACAGTTTGTTGCCTCCGATTGACCTCAGTAGTGCCTGATAGTAAGCGACTAGGCCGAAGATGCAGCTAGCCGGTTCAGTAGATGCCTATTTACTCGTGTCTTGAAGAGTCTAAATCGTATTTGTGTGCGCAAATGGTAAATAATTCAGCTTTTTACTCAGACCTCTATAGCCGGCCTGCGCTAGGTTTGCAGAGGTCGAAAAAAGGTTTTATTAAAAAATATATATGTGGCAACATGGGGAAACTACAGCAAGATTATTTTTTAATCTTGGTACTCCATCTGATAACACCTCGGAAATAAAGAGATGGAAGAAAATAGTTCGTCGATTTGTATGCGTGCGTGTGTGTGTGTGCGTGTTACGTTTTTCGCTTGGTGTTTAACGCCAACAGTGTAATTTAGTGACAGAAAACATACATTTTTCATTTAATTTGGTGGTATTTGAACAATGAACTATACCATTATTATCAGATTTTCAAATCGGATAATAATATTGACGGCAACTTAAGTTAACGGCGTGCAAAGTAGGTCGCCGCCACTTCTTTTTAGCACACGAGGTATTTCTGTAGATAACACAATGTTCTTACTGGTTCTTACATTCTTGTTGCAATACATGCAATAATAGTGGTCATATTAAATACTATTACCGAACCCATAATAGAGGATTTATGATATGGCCTGAGATGAGATAAACTTCTAGGAGAGAGTGGGGTAAATACGGACGCGGGGTAATCCCAGACACAACCTTTTCTAGAATTCTAGCTCCCCCCGTGCCCCACTATCCCAAACTATTGATCACATGCACCAACTGAAGCGCGTGGATAATCTTCAAGAAGAAAAGCCGCGCATGCATTTTAAAATCCATCAAAAGAAAAGAAAAGAAGAGAAAAGAATATAATACATGTAGAAGAGCCCTTGCCTACTTGCAGAAATAAATTATTTTATTTCTTTTTAAATACTGACCAAATAATTTTTTCACATGTTTTCTTGTAATTCTCAACTATATTATTGACATGTATACGATGTTATGTGAATAACTCTAACTGAGTAGCAGGAGTTATCATAACTCCTACTGTTATAACTTCCACTGATATGTGAATAACTACTACTGAGTAGTTGAATTAAATATGTAGGATAGTATCCAAAATAATCGCAATTACTCCAAATAGTGTCCGCATTTACCATACATGCACCGGGTAATTCCGAACAGAAAGCCTTTTGTTTTTCTTTAATATTTGTAAATTATTTAAAAATAAATGATTATGGTAATTTTGTAAGGTAGTAACCTAACTTTAATTATTTAAAAAAATTGACTGCTTAATGTTAATGGATGTATGATTTTTATTCAG
Organism: Eudemis profundana; assembly: GCA_947034925.1. Classification (NCBI taxonomy): domain Eukaryota; kingdom Metazoa; phylum Arthropoda; class Insecta; order Lepidoptera; family Tortricidae; genus Eudemis; species Eudemis profundana. The sequence goes on along the minus strand of OX344799.1, from coordinate 24,615,521 downwards.
ATGTTCGCTTGAGTGTCCGCAATTTCCCTATATTCTCCCATATTTCTTCCCCCATTGCTATGAAACCTTTTACTTCATGCTTATCTTCAGACGCATCCGTACGTGCGGCGCCCGCCCGTGGCCCGCGCGTCTCTTTTATGCCGCTATTGATACGATATTTTTATTTCCCGCTCAATACAAGCGCTTTGTGGCACTATTTACATAACTTTGTACGTACAATGTGACAGTGTATGGGGAACAATTCTGAATAACAACGTCGAGAAGGCGTTGCCTATCTAAGATTGCGGTTTCACGTATTAAAGTCACTTATAGTTTTGTTGTTTTTAGGGTTCCGTACAAAAATGGTAAAAAAGGAAACCTTATGGTGCGACTCTCTCTGTCTGTCCGTTTGTCACAGCCAAATATCTCAGGAACTACTGCTGCTATCGATTTGAAATTTGGAATAGTTTTAAAAATCACTAACCTGAGCCTACTGGATCTAAAAAAAATCTTATACCTTTTTACCTTTTTTTTAAAGGCCTAGTTCGTAGATTCCAAAACAATCTTTAGTTTTTTTCCTTATCATGCTTTTTTCGATTTAGGAAATGATTGATTTCTCTCAACCATTTTTTTATTTACAATAGTGCCAATATTTTTAGAATGATAATATTGAATAATTTTCATATTACTTCACTTAATTAAATTAAGTCAAAAGCAGACCAAAAAGGAGTTTTTAAATGAGGGCTGTACTAAAGTATTCATCACCATCCTCGTTGTTTTAATTTAAACTAGCGACCCGCCCCGGCTTCGCACGGTGTTTCTCTATTATATTATGCATGTATTATATATACATATAAACCTTTCTCTTCAATCACTCTATCTATTTAAAAAAAACCCCATCAAAATCCGCTGCGTAGTTTTAAAGATTTAAGCATACATAGGGACATAGGGACAGAGAAAGCGACTTTGTTTTATACTATGTTATTATTTAGTCATTAGGAACTATATCGATTAATTGCGAGAATTGTAAAAGGAACGAAATAGCATATGTAACATAACATTTCCGACACAGAATTTGATTTTATAAGTGTCAATAAAATTAGAATTTATACATTCCATCATAAAAAGTTTGTAGATAGTAACGACTCCATTTTCGTCTTCGTTCTACTTTTGCCACCGCATGTCCGTGCGCTAGTAATATTGTACTAAGTTCATTTATTTCAGTACATTATTATGTATTAAATATAGCAGGACTCATGTTTCAGTTTCAGGATGGTTCTTTTTGGAACGCGATTTTTCGTATCTAAAATGAAATCAGGTATAGTGGTAATCCAAAATATGGCAATTTAACAATCCATATTATGATATTAATTAACATTACACAATCTAATAAGTACCTAAAAATATTACCAAGTTTTAGTAGTTTTGTAGCCAAGAGCCGAAATATCTCAACACAATAAACTGGCGCCTTCGCTATTTTGCGTATAATTTGTATGGAGCTATATACAAACAACGCACATAAAACTGAGGCTTGAGCGCGCAATAACAATAAGTTACGGCTTAGAGGGCCCTTTACTGCCCACGATCCACGCTCGGTTATTCTTAGAGATTCGAAAGTTCTCATGTAGTTTCTGGTACCTACAAAAAATTTATCTAAACTATTAGAAACATAGTTGATGCCGTGGAATAATTGCCCTTTTTTGTTTGTATGGAAAACCAAGGACCATTAAAACAAGAGGACTGTCATTCTTCATACTTTGGATCGTGCCCCGACCGCAAGGGGATATCCAGGCAAAAACTAGATGGCACTAAAAAACTAAACATTTAACGATGTCATAATTGAACAAAGAAACATAGTATAGTAACAATTAGTTCGTAAACAGCTAATAATAAATAAATTCTAACATTTACATACTGTGTCACGCCTGCAAAATTGAATAATTATAAATACTTAATTATAAATCTTATACCGAGCTTATACATAGATGGCGTTGTAAATATCGGGGAACAGCTTTTTGTATGGAGAATGACAGTCATCATGTCTTAATGGTCCTTGGGAAAACCGACTGACCCGAATCCCTTAATGGAGAAAACTGATGCCTGCCGTTTTGTCGATGAAAGTTTCATCGAATTTTCATTTCATCGACAGCTTTTTTCTCTGAAACCGTTCAATTCTCAAGATTTCTTCTCTTCAGGATTCTGACTTTTTAGGATTTCCCATGTCCTGTCGCGCAGATAAAATCAGGCCATAAAATGTCCACACATTTCAATCAAAATCCTAACCGTTGACGAAGGTGCTTAACTTTCTTTACGTTTAGGTACATACTGAACCGAGTGTTTCGAATCACCAATCATCATCATTTCATACTTGAGACGTTTACTGCTGAACACAGAATTCCGGCGACCTTAACCAGGTTGTCAGACCATCTTTTTGGGGCGGGGCAACCCACTCTGCGTTTCCCGGTTCGTGGTCTTAACTTGAGAACCCTTACGCCTCTTCGGTTCTTTCAGCCACTTTACTAAAAGGTGAACTCGCGTCAATTCAATTCATTTATTACGGATAGGGCTCATAGAGTTAGTAATTTGCAACTGACGTCCGCGGCAGATTTGTTGCTACGCGCCGCTGATGGCGCGTGTCCGTGCGCTGACTCGTTATAGACCATTATGCCACACCTGGCCATAGAGTGGCTTTTTCCGCACGCTACGCGTACGGAAAAGCCGCTTTCTGGCCAAATGTGGACATAAAATTAAGTACACAACACGGGAGGTAATAAAGAAAGCCCTCGATCGCATATTTACGTCCCTCACTTGCAGCTCGGGCCGTAAATATCTGCTATCTCAGCCTTTCTTTGTTTTACCACCCTAGTTGTGTAATGTACTTCTATCGCGCGCTCAGTGCGAAGCTGCTGTACGCACGTGTACCTACGCAGCACAGGCGAGTAGAAAAGCGCTAGGGCTTCACCGCATGGCGACACAGAGATAGGTTTCGCACTGCGGGATTTCTCTTTTTCATACGCGACCGATGGTACGCTCGACCGACATCAGTGAACGACGTCAGCGTAGGAGGAAATCAAGCCTTAAACGCGCCGTTGTCGACGTGCGTTTCGTAGTGTCGTTTTTACACCCTAAACATAAATAGAAACTGCGCTACGAAATCCGAGTCGACGGCGCGTTTAAAAGACGTTGAGTGATTAGGTATATAGACTCTGTGCACGGAGTCCGACATGCACAGCGTCGAGCCCGCCGGCGGGGTCGACCTCCTCACGACAACAGCACACAAGGGCCGCGTCCCGACTTGCCCCAGGACCCGAATGTCTTGGTTTAATTTCACTCCGATCTTGCTCGGGCTCAGTTAAGTTTCTTGGCGGAGTATTCTTAGCTGGGCTAGGTTTTAGCGAACCGGCAACTAAAGCTCCCATTAGTTACACACGTTCACATAAGGACAGGATGATCCGATTCATCCTTCCCGCTGGTCCGCTGCTCACTCTGAGCAATCAGCGAAAAGTCAAGGTGGCCCTGGCCAAACGACCTGACCTGGTTCGACTCCAGGCGATCAGGCCCCTACCTAGTCCGACCCTATCGAGGTGGACCGGGACAAGGTGACCTTGTTCGACCCCAGGCGCCCCGGCACCCAACCAGTTCCGGCTAGCGACCTGGTTCGACCCCAGGGAACGCCACGGCCGACCACCCGGTCCGACAATCGCTATGCCCATAAGGGTTGCGAGTTTGTCAGCTTCTAAAAAAAAGACTGTGCACATTATGGTGTTCGAGCTGGCACGCCAGCAGTTTAGTAGTGAACTGCATAATAAACCTCGTCTACGATTGTCGTGTCGTGTAAACGGCCCGCCGCCCCACGACGGTCGGTTTTGTATTTTCTATTATAGCTTTACGGCGTCTTATTTCCATAAATATGGCGGCCAAACACTCGCCCTTTATGTGCGGCGTGATTTACAAAGTGTCGCCGGGGCGATTAGATTGCGCAGGTTTAGGTGTGTTGTTGAATAAGGGCTTTTTTGCCACCGTCAAGATAAATCAAAGAAGTAATATTTTTAAAAACAAGCTTTGTAATAGGATAATAAAAGATAACTACAAGATATCTATCACATACAGCGGGGCAATCCGGCTGGCATATTTGCCATTTTTGGACCTGGTGAGACAGGCCGGGATTTAATTATAATACAATACAATCATACCTACTTTATTGCACGTCAAAAGAAAAATTACAAAGCAAATTTATAATTATAAAAACAGTGGGAAAAAGTAATCTCCAATATAATTTAATTAATTATTAAAAATACCTATGTAATTTATCTTATTCTACAACAAAAGATCTTGGTGATTTTACTACAGTCCAAATTCGACTGTACTAGGATTTGCCGTCAAAAAGTATTGCGCAGGTTTAGATGATTGTGTTTGGCAAGGAATTTTTTGAATTTGAATGACTACAAAAAAGATAAATATTTTTAGAAATAAAAATAAGCTTTGTAATTTTGGCGTGTGCAGCCTAAATCCTAAATTATAGTAAGTTCACGAACTTATTGTACTTTAGGATCTGCCCGGCAGAGTAGAGTGCTTATGATAACAAAACGCATCTAAATACAAGTTAAAATAAAATTCGACTATACTAAAAATTCATATCAAAGAGCCGCAGGCCCCAACTGAAGCTACAAATATAATTTTAAAAAGTGATATTTTTAAACACAATCTTAATAATAGAGAGTACCTACCTTTGTATTAAGGTCAACGGGGGTAATTGCGTCGCAGGGGCAAATGCGTCTTTACCCTACCTGCCTGTAAAGTACTGTGTATACTACAGGCAGGTAGTTGCAAAGAGTTCGAATTTAATGAAATCTTTAAAAGACGCGTTTTCCCCCATAGACGCCATTACTACGGTTGACCTTAGGTACTCGTACCGCCGGCGAGTAAGCGAGTAAAATTGGGCGAGTAGAATTACGTTAGCGTTGCGCATTTGGAAAAGTAACTGGCTTCAAATATTGAATCTACGACGCGATAGGAATTGCTATACATGTGCCTACAATGTTTGTGGAGTTCCCTTCATCAGAACGAGATTTCGAAAAAAATGAGACCAATCTGGAGGTTGAAAAAAATAATAATAATGAACCAGGTCTCGCGAAAGGTACTGGTGTTAGAAATCATTGTAAGTACTTACTGGGTGATTATTATGCTGCTAACACATTCTCTCCGCACTAATCGTATGTGCAAAAGTGAAATGCAAGATAGTACAATAATATTTAGTTAGTTATGTATTAACTCATGTAAGAACTTTTTTTTACTCTTAGCACTGTCGAATTGCTCATGCATTGGAGCGTTTTCCAAAAAAAATACCGGGGTAGCTACTTTCTCAAAATATGGACTTTTGAGGTTTTTCTGGCTCAAAATCGTTGAACCTTATAGTACGTAAAAAAAAGTGTCCCAAAACTTGTATGGGATTTTTGTCTTTCCACTACGTCACGTTCATACAAACACTATATGCAAAATGGTGACATAATAGAAAAAAAAATTGGGACACTTTTTTTTACGTATAAGGTTCGAAAGTACTAACGATTCTGAGCCAAAAAACCTCACAAGTCCATATTTTGAGAAAGTAGCTCGGCTGCTCCATTTCAAAACCTAATAAGTGCTCCAGACCAAATTTTAAAAAGGGCGTCAAAAAATAAACATAAAAATGTTTTTAAGCTCTTTTTGAAATTTTGTCTAAAGCACTTACTTGGTTTTGATATGGGGCAGCCGAGCTACCCCGGTATTTTTTTTGGAAAACGCTCATTGACCAAACCGAATTTTACTGATCGCTAATGCCATCTATTATTTTTATGAACTAACATTTTAACGAGCGCCATCTAGTGTCGACAGGCAGTACTATTTAGCGAGGTGAAACATTCAGAAATAACGGCTAACGAAGCTAAGCCAAATGACAATCGGTTCCAAAACAACCCGCACGATGGCGTGGATATAAATAACTTAAAAAGTTATTAGGTGACTAGACATGTTCTTTCCGTGTTACCCTTCAAATAGTAGATTAGGTTCTATGAATGTCTCGATTTATGAGCTTTTAAAAAAGACTTCTTGTTTTATTTCTGCTTATTTTTATGAAATCTGAAACACTGCGATATTAGTACCTAAATATTAGTAACGGAAAAAAGTTAGGTTTTTGACGGCAATCTAATCTAGTCAAGATGAAAAATCTGAATTTTCAGCTTATGATGCTGAATGGGGGTGGGCCGTCCTGTTGATTACGTCATTGTAGGGAATGCGCAGGAAATACAGCGTGACATAATTTGTAAGTTACACCAAGGAAACCAGGTGAAAACTTAACACAACCGGGAACTTACTGATTAATTACTTATCGAAATATCACGCCAGGTTACTTTCAGTGACTTCTATCCTAAGAAGATGAGATAAAATAAGAAACCGGAGGCAAACAAAGCCCACAGAGAAACTAAAGTGACACAAACAAGCTGATTAAGGGTCCCTACCCCTTCTCTTATTATTAATGTTATTTTAAAAAGTTATGCAAAAAATTTCAACAGTTGTACTTTTATATTGATTTAAACTTTCACGATTTTCACTCATTATTATAACAAAACGGGACTTAATCGCGTAAAAACACCGCAATTTCAATCGGGAAGATGGTTTTAAGCTTTCTTCGTCGTGGAATCCGGTCATCAGCATGTGTCAATATCATCAAGTGTCTTCCGGCAAATCGCCTGATGTTGTTAGTGTAGTGTGTCGGCCGAGTGACAACCCTAATATGCAAAGTATTAATCAAGACCAAGTGCGGGTAGTTCGGAAAACCCGCGCGGCTAGAAGATGTTGACACCCGCCTCGCCAGTCCCTTCGCGACCATGGACGTCACGGCACGTCCGAAACGTCGAGGTAATATCATGTTTTTACGCGATTAAGTCCCGTTTTGTTATAATAATGAGTTGTACTTTTTTTAGAAAGGTTATGAACTGAGGAACTAATTTCTGTAATTTTTACGCGAAGTGTTATAACTTTTTTTTAAGCAATGCCTCAAAGAATTACAAAGTTTTGAACAAAATCCAAAAACTTTAGAATTCAAATTTTTTTATTCGTAACATTTTAAAAGGTTTTGGCATGTTTTTTGGATTTTTCGTAATCAAACGTTTATTGGCTATTAGATGATGGCCTTTTATTCATTCCTAATTCAAGTAGTTTTTTCACAATTTGCAGTTTTAGATCGAAAGGCGAGAAAAATAAGTTAAAAGTCAAATAACTCGAATTTTTGAACATTCTTACTATACTCGTAGGAGTCGTAGGTATGTACCTCAGTACAGGTCGATTCACAAGAACTGGCACGAATGGATTGAACGCAAGTAATGTCAGTATGTCACTGTTTAGTGACGTTCTTATACGGGAGGATTCAAATATTTTGTACGATTTTAAGCTAGCATGGCATCTTTTAATAGTAGTTATTAAATATTTTGTAAACAAGTACATAACACTTTTTCACTATTCAAGAAAAAAAAACACATAATGTGTACATTATTACTTATTACGACTAAGCGGATAAAAGATATGGCAGAAAGGTAAATTTTACACTTTGCTAAAATGATTTTTTCATCACACTTGCTCGAAAATGGTGTTATTACACGTAGGTTCTGCGGGCCGTAAATGGCCTATTACGCCCTAGGGCGTAGTGGTTTTCTTTTTAAATTTGAAACGCTGGTTCTGTTTTACTCTTATTTGTCATGTTCAAAGAAAACGCCAACTTACTTTTTTAACTTTTATCACTGAAATATTTATTTAAAGAGAACTGTTATTGCAAATACATGTAAACAGATATTTCTGTAACATTAATGAAATGTTTAAATAGTGCATTTCAGTATTTTGCAAAAATAAAATCAACCATTTTAAGTCTTTACCGCTATGGTTTCCGAACGTGACGTGAATTCGCATTGTCTATGGATAATGTCACTAATGTCACTGTCAGTTTTACAATTTTATTTAGGTTAAGTAAGGTTATTTTAATCAGATTTCCTCACAAGTGTGATGAAAAACATTGTGTGTGCCACGGGCGGTAAAGGAATTACAAACTCGTGTTATTAAAGCCCTCGGCTTCGCCTCGGCCTTGTAACAAACACTCGTTTGTAATTCCTTACTTATCGCCCTTGATACACAATGTACTATTACCTACTATCATGGAGGTTTTATTTAATTTATACGCTATTTTCACACTGACGCCGCAATCTACGAAATCATGGCGAAAATGTGCAAAACTGATACAAAAAGATGTTTTGCTGCAATTTCTGTGCTTCACGGCATCAGTGCGCAAACAAGGTTGCGATTGTGTAGGTAGGTATTTTTATGTTGTTCATAAAATGCACAACGCAGACTGGGTTACGAAGTAATGAGTAGAGTTGTGCCGTTCTCAAGAATTATCGGAAACGTTCTCAGGTTTATATGGGAAATGTTCTCGAACCATACAAAACAGAGTACGTTTCCGAGAATGGCACATCTCTAGTTATGAGACGAGATTATCTAAAAATACGGTTATCACTTATTGAATCAAGATGTATTTAATAATTTTGTGATGCATATGTCGCAGCCAACTGGTCTAAATAGCCATTTAGTTAACTGCCTAGCCTTTTCACTAAATGGCAGCGCCTTTTAGTTAACTGCCTGGATGAAATTTAGCCAATGCGTCAATGTATCAATTAACTATATGTCTGGCCAATGCTTAGGCCGTTCGTTTAGTAGGGCGAAAATAGGCTTTGATTAGGTTTTATTTTTTCTAAATAACTATGACCCGCAGCAGGTCGACGAAGCCCCGCTGCACGGGGCTTCTATTTCTGCTCTGAGGGACACAAGCTGACTAACAAACCTAACCTAAAACAGGAGTTTGTTCAGTTTTGCCATGCCAGGGGCTACGCCCCCCGAACCCCCCTGATGGGGGGCTCCGCCCCTCGGCCCCCCATGTTAGGTCAGGTTCTAGGACAGAATAGATTTATACAACTTAAATTTGACGGACTCGGCTAGGCGGGTTATTTAATGTTGTCGAACGAAAGTAGTTTGCCTAGCCGTTTGATAGAAGGGCTAGACGGTCCCATGTTCATCCAGGCACTTAATTAATGAAAAGGCTAGGCAGTTAACAAAATGGCTAATTAAGCTAGTTGGCGACGACACATACATAAACATTACCATTCACTCATTCAATCCATTCGTGCCAACTCTTGTGAATCGACCTGTACTAAGCAGTTGATTTAGGATCGAATTGAGAACCTCGGCAAAGTCGCTTCGAAACTGGACTGATCTAATTCGGCCATGGATACCGGCAATCTAGGGCATTATGCCAGCCGCGCCTATCGGCTAAACCAAAGCATGAATAGCCATACAATACATACAAGTCATACAACTCTGGTCCGTTTGCAAGTACATCTAGTTCCTGTTCACCGCGCCTTCGATTCTAATCCGCACAATGCATGGAACATGAATGGCAGGGTTTAGCGAAAATGTACAGTCGAGAGTGTGAGGCGGTCTGGAATCTTCTTCGTCGGTAATGCTCTTGACATTCAAAGTATAACGACAAATAAGTAGTCAAACTTCGGTCATTTAGAAGCGCGCAATACTGGGGCCACGGGGCATTCTTACGCATTCTTAAAACTTTGCTTGTAGTGCGTTCGTTCACGGCGCGCACACATACAAGCCGCGCGATGTACCTTTTGTAGAAAGAAAAGTTATGGTGCTCCCACATTGGGTGATACAATGTGAGAAATCCCAGTAAGGCAGAAAATAACGTGCAATTGGCCGTTTATGATCAGCGCTATCTATTAGTATAATTATAAACTAAAGCTTTAATGACTAAAACGACGCGCAGATAAAATATATCGACCTATAAAATAAAACACATTTCAACCAAAATTGATGTCTTTACCTCTATATGTATGTACGAAAACCGAGCGATTCGATTCACCAAAAGAGAGGAAAAACACAAAAGTCAGTCCGTCTCATTCACGCGTTGCCAGTCTAATGTCTCAATGAGCCAATTTCCGAGCAGACTGTACCGGTCCATCTTTTAATAAACCAGCCCGCCGGCGCGCCTCGCACAAAACATACAGAAGTATCATTTGACAATTTGTGAGCAATCAGTGCATTGTCGCCGCTCTTTATTCAACGGCAAATAATACATGGAAAATTGTCATTCCTATTGTACGGCGGCCATTGTTGGTCTAATGACAGCATTCAGGCTCGCCCGGCTCAGTGCGAACCTGGCCGGCCACTCGACGGCATTTTCGGTGATCGAAACAGACCCCAGAAAACAGTAAACATCAGCTAAATATTTCCTCAAATCTAAGTTAGACGGATGCTAATGTTCCAAGCAGGATTAACACGGAACCTTCACTCCGTCACGTGATTTGCGATATGGCGTATCCAATCGAAGCTGCCGCGTTAGCGAAACCCTCCCAAAAACTTTCGCGAAACCCCAACCCTTACCACATAAAGCGCCCAATGAACGCCTTCATGGTGTGGTCCCGACTGCAAAGGAAGAAGATATCCATGCTGAACCCCAAGCTGCACAACTCGGAAATATCTAAACGGCTTGGCTTGGAGTGGAAGAGTCTCAACGAGACCGAGAAAAGGCCGTTCATAGACGAGGCGAAAAGACTCCGTATCAAGCACATGCAAGACTACCCGGACTACAAGTACCGACCGCGACGAAAGAACAGACCCGACATCACCGTCTTCTCCAACCCATTCGCTAGGGAACCGTTAATCGAAGAGCCACGCCCAGAACAAACCTACCAGATCCCGTTAAACTACTCAGACCAGATAATGTACAATAACATGATCAGTTACACGGTGCCGGTACCGCAGGCCTCGTACGTTCCTCCAAGGCCGAAGGAGGATGTGCTCCCGAGCCTGGATTTGCGGCCTCTGCCGTCGATCGAGAGCATCTCACCGAGGCCGTTCGCGCTGGTCAACCAGCAGATGATGGTGAAAGCGTACCAGGATCTCCACTACGTCTCGGATGATATAACCAGGATATCTTATCACTATCCTTTTGGAGTTCAGTAGAGAGTGGTAGCGTGGCGTTCATGGAACTTGATCCCCTTGGCTTGCTTAGTTTAAGACAGTTGAGCACTTTATACAAATACCTATGGTAAGAAAAGCTAAGCTAGATCGACTTCAGATTAGCCAGGGAGACGTTTGACGCCACGCTACTGGTGGAAAGAACCAAGAGTTTTAGTACCTTTAACACAATAACAGTTTAAGAAACAGTCGGCTGACGGAGAGATTTAGACAGAACAATAGGTTTGTGCACTAAATTTTGTTTCTGATGTAAAACGATTCTACTATTTGTGAGGAACAAATATATATACCAAGAACTACTACACTTGCATTACTACAACATTGCAATCAAAAGTAGCCGACCGCACCGAGCGTTGAAAACGCCCCATACAAAACGGACGCCGACGGTGAGACGTCATATTTGAGTCCTTGCTGTACTAAGTCTGTATGAAAAAAATCATTTTCTTATTTTGAGCACGAAAAAATGCGTTTAATCTAGTTGCAATACATTAATTTTTACAGTATTAGGCTATTTAAGCATTCCGAAATTAAATTAAAAAATATTAAAAAAAATTCTAACTTTGTGATCTCATAACTTATAACTTTCGTATATTTTTTGTTTGTTTATTCGTTTTAATTATTCGTTGTATTTTCCATCCATCCATGCGACTATATTACATATATTGTAAAATTCAATATTAGTGCACATCCCCATTGTGCGCGCCGCGTGGAGAGAAGCGGGTGGAACGAGGACATACTTTCACAGCATGCAAAACAGCCGTGTTACCCGATAGTGTGCGTGTTGACCAAATGCATGCTTTGTTTTTTTTTAGATAAGAAAAAACTTGTGATTGTAATAAGAACAATATTGAAACGGAAAAATAATATGCTATCTTTAAAACCCAATTAGTGAAATTAAATACACTCGCGGTCAATGACTTCGGGTCACCGTAATTTAAATAATAGAAATAGGTGTTTTTCAATATTTGACACTTGTTTCATCTACATAATATACTATTCTTCAATACCTGGCTGTATTAGCGATATCCGCTTACTCATCTCATCATAAAAATATAGGTATTATTATCCAAAAATGGTGATTTTTGCGATATTTCACTCCGTTAACGTCTTTATTTTTCATAAGTTTTTCCGACTTCGATCTAAGCCTGAAATTGCTATTATTTTCAGTGTTATTTTGCAGATCTATACCTAAAAGTAATTAAAGATCAAAACGGGAGTGTAACTAGTACAATATTTAACGTATGCGAAAATGACTGTTACAAATGTACAAAATGTGTCTACATATTACTATTATTAAAATAGAAAAAAAAACGAAATAACACGTTTCTTGCATGGGGACCCCTTTTTATTTTTAATTTTATTTTTATTATAACGGCATTGACACATTCTGTGCAAATTTCAAGTCTCTACCTATTACGATTCTGAGTGATTACATTTATAGACACAAGAAATCAAACCGAAGTGACTAGGAAAATAAAATTGCGGCGGTCGACAGCAGGAATCGAACCCGGTACCTTTTTGGCTTTCCGGCCCAGCGTCTCAATTAACCTAGACGCCATCTATGAGATCAACTAATAAAGAAACATGTTTCTTTCATATAGTGTTTTAAGTGTTATTATTATTCTAGAAATTAAATACTCATACATTCAATAGTTTTGTTATTTCAGTGTTAACTGATATTTCACTTTCACAAGTTATTGAGTCGAGTCCGAAACTGAAGTTTTTTTGGTGACCAGGTCATAATTTCATCCTTTTTATTATTACCAGCTTTTATTTTGTTTCACCTGTCACGGTGTCTGTCTGTGATTTGTGTCTGTAATAAAACAGCTGAAATTTTGCAAATTAGATGACAGTGTGTTATAAATGAAAGACGTGCGTTGTACTCTTTTAATGCACTGACTCGCCTGCCCTTACAGAGGCGTATTTATGACCTTAACTCCTAATACAGTGCAATATTATTATAACATGGAGCTGATCTGATGATGGAGCCGAATAACAGCCATAGAATCATTTAAATTACATAAGATAATTTCACTGTGTTTGGGCTCATTTGGTTAGTTTTGACGTGCGCATCCCACTTCAATATTATAAATGTGAAAGTTTGTGAAGATGTTTGGATGTTTGAATGTTTGGATGTTTGTTACCTAATAAAGGGATTGCAACTGGATGGATCAAGCTGAAATTTGGCATGTAAGTAGACCATACTATATCCCGGTAAAGAGTTCCTTTGGGACAATAACGGGAATAACGCGGGCGAAGCCGCGGGAAAATGCTAGTATACGATAAAATACAAAAAAAGGACCTAAAGTCGGCAATAAGCTTGTCTCAATCAAAATTTTGGACATAAAGTTATTTAATTCGAATATTTAAATATTATTATACACTCGGGGTCAATGAATTCGGGTCACCCTAATTTAAATAATAGAAATAGGTGTTTTTCAATATTTGACACTTGTTACATTTACATAATATATGTACTGTTCTTTAATACCTGGCTGTATTAGCAATATCCGCTAACCCATCATAAAAATATTATTATATAATGGTGATTTTTGCGATATCTCACTCCGTTAACCTCATTATTTTTCATGTTTTTTTTACGAATTCGATCTAAACCTGAAATTTATTATTTTTGCAGATAATATCTAAAATTAATTAAAGATCAAAACAGGGTACAATAATTACACAAAAATACTCCAGTATTTTAGAAAATATGGCGGTATTTCACCGACCCGAATTCATCGTCCGCGAGTGTTTTTATGTTATCGAAAGTAGCTTTTATCGACGCAGTGTGCTGAAGCTGGGAAAATATAACGTTCGACCACATCCGGTGCTTTATCACGCAATATGGCTTTTGTAAAAATAAATCCAAGTTCTTAGCACAACTACAACGCAAACCTTAAAAAATAACTAATTCCTCACAAAAATATTCACTGATTAGAATTGTCTTTCAGCAAGCAAGAGTTAAATTCACATCGTTTCGTTCTCTTTAAAATAAAAAAACATTACAACAATTGTGACATTATTACTTAAAATGACATTTATAAAATGCAATAAGCAAATAACTGGGCACAGTTTTTTTTCTTTTACCGAGAGACGTATATAATCTCCGGATCCATTACATTACAAAACTTAAAACTACATTTTTAGTTACGTCTCTAGGCGTCAAAACACGATAAAAAATATAGAAACTCTGACAGACGTGCTATTGCGCGTCTGTGTGAACACGTGTCGCGCGCTCCTAAACGGCCGAAGATGGACTACATGTTCGTTTTCATCACACTTGCTCGAAAATGGTGTCATTACACGTAGGTTTTGCGGGCCGTAAATGACCTATTACGCCCTAGGGCGTAATGGTTTTCTTTTTAAATTTGAAACGCTGGTTCTGTTTTACTCTTATTTGTCATGTTCAAAGGAAATGCCAACTTACTTTTTTAACTTTTATCACTGAAATATTTATTTAAAGAGAACTGGTATTGCAAATACATGTAAACACATATTTCTGTAACATTAATTAAATGTTTCAATAGTGTATTTCAGTATTTTGCAATTATAAAATCAACCGTTTTAGGTCTGTACCGCTATGGTTTCCGAACGTTGCGCATTGTCTATGGATATGTCACTAATGTCACTGTCAGTTTTACAATTTTATTTAGGTTAAGTAAGGTTAATTTTAATTAGATTTCCTCACAAGTGTGATGAAAAACATTGTGTGTGCCACGGGCGGTAAAGGAATTACAAACTCGTGTTATTAAAGCCCTCGGCTTCGCCTCGGCCTTGTAACAAACACTCGTTTGTAATTCCTTACGTACCGCCCTTGATACACAATGTACTATTTTATACTTTGTAACTAGCGCCCTCTCTGCGAGCTTCTCCAAGCATTTACGTATATTTTGGGTCTAGGTGGATATTTTGTATAAGACTAACCTCCAATATGTAAATATACAAGAAATACTTAAAAGGTGATTAAAAAACTTGGCTCTGATTACTACACAATATAAAAAGTGCCTATAAATTGCAGTTGAGTTCGCTAATAATGGACAGACCTCGCAGTGATTACAAGAAACAATACAAACATGCAGCTAGGGTACAAATTTGTAGTTTTATACATAATTTTGTTTACGGGTAAGTTCTTATTATTATTAATTTTAAATAAATGTGTCTTCTTCTTTTTCTACTTAGCCCTTGCAAGAGTGCAAGTTCTTGTTGGTCAATATTTTTGTGTACCTATTCAGTAGAGTACTCAAAAATTTACTTGCAAAAGTATGTTATTTATTAATAGCTTTTTTACCAGCTTTTATTTAAGTTGCAAAAAAAAATGTTTTATGGATTTGGAATCAATATACCTATTTGTTGGAAATATTTTGATATCATAGCTTAAAACACCACAATTTGATTATAGGTATAGATAGATCTGAGATAGATACATTAAGCAAGCATATTTAAAAATCAAATACGCTGTCCCGGAAAGCCGCAGAAGCAAGGTGGCTGAATGTCTATCTAGATATATCAACGTCAGGGGGTAGGGTCTATAGCAGAAGTTCCCAAACTTTATTTAGTTAGGCATGCCCCCTGCTGCCTAAAATGAAGTTCCCACGCCCCCTTTCACTTCGATGCAAGGAAACGGCAGTGAATGGGTTAGTTAGCCAAATCATCATCATCATTTGTACCTGATTGTAAATGAAATATGCATGTATTGTACGTGGTTTAATGAGAGCTATTAGGTAATCGTGTTCAAATTTCCGGAGGCCCCGCGGCCCCCTTAAAATGTGGTAACGCCCCCCACTTTGAAAACCCCTGGTCTACAGGATGTCCATCAGTTTGCCGATAATTTGCAGTCGAGCGTAGGTTTCCATCGGTTGGAGCTCGATGGTATCAACGAGCTAGTCATAATAAACGAGGGATGCGGTGAGGTTGGCTGCGTTACGGGATGTGTCCCTTCGCCCAAAAACCTCAAATCGACCATCACTGACTCCAATTCCTTGTCCAACACAATTCACCTCTTTATGGTTCCATACCAAAATGGTAACCCTTATGGTGCGACTCTGTCTGTCCGTCTGTCACAGCAAGATATCTCAGGATCTACTAATGCTATCGACTTGAAATTTTGAATAGTGTTAAGAACCGCTAACCCGAGCTTATTGGATGTAAAAAAAAACTTGTAACGTTTTTTACTTTTTTTTAAAGGGGCCCGTAATTGAAAGTAGGGCTATTATATCGAGTGGAGGTGAGTACCATTACCCCCCTATTATCTTCGAAGTTACTGAACAGCAAAATCTGTAATAAATACCAATTATTAATGTCGTCCTAAATATTACAGGAAAAATATAACGGTTTTCCTAACTTGCACCGTTTTTGAGAAATTTGCAAAAATCTTAACACATACTTATTTGCTCCTACTAACTAATCGCCATATAGTTTTTCTTGAACTATTCATGTATCTACTTATGAGTTTGTACGGAATCCTAGGTGCGCAAGTCCAACTCGCACTTGTTTCGTGATCGGGACGATATCAATACAATGTGTGGCCTGTAACCGGGGCGAATAATTAAAACCAATATTGTACTCTTCAAACCGAACAACATTTGTTCAGTCACATTTAAAAATAACTTATGTTTTAATTTATAGTACCGTAGTGACCCCTAAGTTCGCCTAGGGTGCCTATCTTTGCCTAGTTGATTTTCCTAAAAATCTTTTAAGACAAGATGCACATAAAGCTATTAAATATTCAGTACTTACACATGACTTCATGATAGTTTTAAGTGTAGCTTGTCGTAAAGCATGTTTAGGAAAATCAACTAGGCAAAGATAGGCACCCTAGGCGAACTTAGGGGTCACTACGGTACACTTTAAAGTTTATTTGAAGCCGCAATGTATTGCGATGTTTTTTATGTTTGTAGCGTGACAAGCGACGTCAATTAAACTGATGTTAACGTACATTGAAAATACTATTTAATTTGTATGAAAAAGATAAAATCTTAGGATTAAATAATTTTTAAAAGTTGTTGAACAAAAGTTTTATTGTTTGATGAGTAGAATCTACGTTTTAATGGGCTAGACGACTAAAAAAACTGTTTAGTCCGTCAGTTAGATTATTAAAACATATTGTACACGTATTTTTTATTTTGTCTGACTAACAAAAAATGACGAGGATAGAGTGCTTAGAAGTTTCGAGTGACGTCACTCCTAGGTACAATTTTCACCTAGTAGTGACGTCACAAGCCCCCACTCCAGAAGTTTGATGATCTATAACTTTGTCTATTTTTAATATTTTGATAAACCAAAAAATACGTGTCCCATATTTTTCCATAATCTAACTGATGGACTAAATAGAATTATATAGTTTTAACCCAGTCGTCATCCCTATTATTCGCCCCGGTTACAGGCTACACATTGTATATCGTGCAGACACTATATGCCGCGCTCGAATAGTTAAAGTTTTTTTAATGTGCTTGAACGGGTGCTAAGAGCTGTCACAACAGTCCGGAAAGGGATACATAGTTACAGTGTTTTGCCATGGCACGGCAGCCTGGAGCGGCGACCACGCATAGGCAAGCCCAGCGAAGGACAGCTAGATACTAGGTGAAAAATCATTATAATGTTAATAACATATTATTTATTTACTATCGGGACTTTTACGTTAGTCATTTTGATTCTGTAGGTAATAACTTTGTGTAATTAAATTTGTACCTAATTATTATTACGCAAAGATAAACAATAAACAGAGATTTTTCCTTATTTACAAATGTAGATTCTAAGAAGTTAACTAGCCGTATGTACCTAGTTATTTTCGAATAGTCGATTTTAAATTATACGCAGTATTAACCGCAGGACAGTAAAATTAATGGACAAAATAGTACATTGTGTATCTAGGGCGGTAAGTAAGGAATTCACCTCGGTTTCACCTCGGGCTTATAACAAACACTCGTTTGTAATTCCTTTACCGCCCGTGGCACACACAATGTTTTTCATCACACTTGTGAGGAAATCTTAATAAAATAACCTTACTTTTCGACCCAGTATGACCAGAAAATATTAAAACAGACAGTGACATTTGTCTCATATGTCCATAGACAATGCAAACGTCAAGTCACGTTCGGAAACCATAGCGGTAACGGCCATTTTAGTTGATTTTATATTTGCAAAATAAAGAAATACATTATTTAAACATTTAATGAATGTTACCGAAATATGTGTTTATATGTATTTGCAATTACAGTTATCTTTAAATGAATATTTCAGTGATAAAAGTTAAAAAAGTAAGTTGGCGTTTCCTTTGAACATGACAAATAAGAGTAAAACAGAACCAGCGTTTCAAATTTAAAAAGAAAACCATTACGCCCTAGGGCGTAATAGGCCATTTACGGCCCGCAGAACCTACGTGTAATGACACCATTTTCGAGCAAGTGTGATGAAAAAATGTATAATGACCATACTGCGATCTGATTTTCCTTACTTGTAAAAGTAAACAAGTTTTTACCGTCAATATTTACTAAAAACAGCGATTTACCTACTCATTAATAAAGCAACTCAAGGCAAAAATTTCAAAAATCACATTATTTTTCTTCAACTGGGGTTGCTTTTATATTATGGAAAACCCAGTTTTAGCCAAAAAGAAGTGCATCTTGCGGGTTAAAACTTGTTACTTAAGGACATTCGAATTGCCTGGCTGGCCAGCAGTGTAATTTAAATATGCTAGTTTTTAGGGTTCCGTACCAAAATGGTAAAAAAGGAACCCTTATGGTGCGACTCTGTCTGTCTGTCTGTCCGTCTGTCATAGAAAGATATCTCAGGATCTACTGATGCTATCGACTTGAAATTTGGAATAGTGTTAAAAACCGCTAATCCGAGCCGACTGTTGTGACCGTGTATGAATCTTATTACACAAAAAACGTTAACTATGAAGACTCATAAATGGGGTGGGTAGAGAACCGGTCTACAACAAATTAACTGATTGCCTGGATTCAATTTTGATCTGACTAAGTTTTGTACTTTTCCAAATACATGAATATGTTTATCTACTTCGCTTTTATTTATTTAATCCCTAGCGATGTGCAACCAACCCCTCAGAAAGCATATTAATAGATAATTGTTCAAGAGTCATACCTTTGAATGATAGCTGAAGACCACACTGCGTTCGTCAGCTCAGCGAGTGATCTTAACAGGCTCAAATCGATGCACGAGCCATCTCGACCCTCATGGCTCTTACGTCCGTCATCTGTTAAAAGAAATTAGACAATTGATTCCACTTGGAATCACTAAGTTACCGTATCTTTTATGTATGCATCGATGCCTCTATTGCATTTAAAGAATCATAGTTATTAGTACCTTAAAGAGGGTTATTCATTACATGATTAATGTCAAATCTACACCTGGTCCAAGCATTTTGGTTTGGGCAATTAAGCCATCTTTTAGCACACCCATTTGTGCGAGCTATGCATGAGGCTGTGGGCTCTCAGCTGAGGCTTCGTCAAGCACCCGTGATCCTTAAGGGGGAGATGGCCATAGTCTAGTCCACATGACGCCTTCGAGAAGGGTCAATACACCATAATTGCTTTCCGAGCTGTCCCTTCGAAAAGGGCGATCCTCGGTAGCTACATTCCAAGTGGTCCCTTCGAAAGGGGTCAATACTTGGTACCCGTTATGTGCCGTACGTATGTACTCGCAAGGAGCCGGCACCATTTGGTTATCTCCAAGAGACAACCGCGCGCATTCACTAAACTGCCCCTGGATCTGCTCTTTGGTAAAATAGAAAAGATCTTTCCTAAGTTATTGAACCAGTAACTATATGAAATTACAAGAAAGAAATAAATAAAATGTACAAAAGAAACATCGAACTAGACGGTTTGTCATTTCACTTAGCTATCATTGAGGTGCTGAGTCGATCCAACGGTGACGCAAAGCAGTTCTTCTTACAGTCACAAACACTCCACTTTGAGATTAACACAGTAGGTACTATTGCACTGTCTATGTGATACACTGTGAAGTCGTTGCATATGCGATTTAAGAGATTTGCGACTTACATTAACACATTAAGACTTATTCAAAGTAAGTTCCTTTCGTGGCGTTACTTACCATTGACAAGATAGAATTTTCCGGTAAGTGTTGCTATGAACAAATTTGCTGATAAATGTTGCTATATACAAAATCGCGAAGCTGTCTTCGCGACACCGACTGACTGAACTGACGAGTTTGTACGGAACCCCCGGTGCGCGAGTCCGACTCGCACTTGACCGGTTTTTTTTTACATGCAAAATATTGACAAACCCATAACAGAACTAAGTCAATTTTGAATAAACGTTATTGTATCACAACCAAACACTCAAGCATAGACAAACTTGACATTCCTTCGTGGGCAGAACTCCGACACTGCGACATATAATTATTGTTTAATGGAACATTTATACCTACTACTATATTATTGCAGCAAAGCAACATGCAGCTGGTAGTCAAGCAGGCTACGAATATATCCAAGAGGAAGACATATGGCTGCGCCTGCACATCGTGCCCGCCACCTGGCTGGACGCGCACCTGCGCTGCCGGCTAGAAGGTATTCTTTTGTAGAAATTTGTACCAAAATGGTAAAAAAGGAACCCTTATGGTGTGACTCTGTCGTACTGTCTGTCCGTCTGTCACAGCCAGATATCTCAGGAACTGCTGCTGTATAGTTTTCAAAGTCGCTAACCCGAGGTTTTGCCTTATACCTTTTTTACTCTTTTTAAAGGAGGCCGAAATGGGGGGTCAACAATTTTAAGTTGGGCTATTAAATGAAAGGGTTTTATTTGTAGATTCCAAAAATATTTTTACTTTATTTCTTGATTACCCGAAACCAAGCGTGTAACGTTTTTCGCTAGGCGTTTGACGCCAAAAGTGTAATGTAGTGATGGAAAACATAAATTTTCCATTTCATTTAGTGGTTTTTGAACAATTAATTATACCATTGACAGCAACTGAAGTTAACGGCGTGCAAAGTAGGTCGCCGCCACTTTTTTTAGCACGCGAGGTACGTACACTTTTTCCTTCTAAGTACCTTTATATATTCTGTGTTATCAACCTATCTCACATCTGTACAGGAGGCGTATTAGCTTCTCCCACGACCAGCACCTTGACTGCAGCCATGAAGGCACAGATGAGGCTCAACATGAGGAGCGTGTTCATTGGGGTTAACGCTGTCATCTCGAAAGGAGATTATATGGATCTGGATGGTGAGCATATCCACGTTAAGCTTCAGTGTGATGAGGTCAAGAATTGGAAAATCCAGAGAAAGTCCAACTTTTACAAAAAGTGTAGCGATTTTGTCACGATTCACGTTTTGTACCTTCAGTGATGTTCTAGAGGATAAAGTTCTTATAATGAAAGTACACAGAGGCCCGATAGACGTGCCCCGAGGAGAGTCCTTCGGGCTGCCTCACGAATCAGGCAGTTTTGGAGGGTTATGTAAAATAACGAACCTCAAAACTAAGTAAATAGTTTGCCACCCTAGTTGTACAAAAAAAAGTAGGTCCAGACAAAAACATGCGATAGGAGTGTATAGAAAAATCTAAAACCCTGATATTTTAAAAAATCGACCGCAATCTTGTCTTGAGTCTTAAAATCCTGAAAAATTAGGACAAATCCTGATACCAAATTCTAGCTTCAACAGACTGCAAATATTGATAACAAAGCTTAAGCCGCGACTTTGAATGAATGAATGAATGAATAAATTGACTTTGTTCGCGTAGATTCCTTTGACGAGAACAGAATTATAGCTACTAAGGCAAGGCAGTAACAATCTCTTTAGGTAATGGTAAACAATAATCCGAGCCTCCTTTTTTATATGGCCTACTTAAAATTATATGATGAATAGAGGACTTTCAAACATTACGAGTATGAAGCTTCCATATAACATCTCTCTCTAAAAAATTTGCTTTGGCCAGAAAAATATGATGTTCGTTCTTTTCCACGCCAACGACGTATATATTGGCACCGCAGGTTGGACGCCAACCACGCATATATTGGTCACAGACCGCAGAGCTATATAAACCTTCATGCACCAGCATAAAGTTCAACTTCGGTTTTGACACTGTTATGTCATGGCGTCTGATTAGCGACTTTTATGTTTTACGTAGCGGCGAAAAGGTTAAAATCTAGTCGATTTTTTGCTGTTTTCTGCTACGTGTATGACGTCTACGTCTACCCTCAATTGAACAGATATTTTTCAGGGAATAAACAAAATTAATACAAAGTGGTATATTTCAGGAGTACCACTGGCCAACATCTCACACCAATGGGCTGCAGGGGAGCCCAACAACGTGGACAATGCAGAAGACTGCCTGGAGATGACCGGCGCGGGCGAGGTGGCCGACGTGCCCTGCACAAGCGTTCGCCCATACTTCTGTCGCAAGGAGACCGACAAAATGACCATCAATAGATGCGGCACTACAGCCACTGGTGAGTTTAATTAACCTATGACAGGACTGGCTCGCGGTTTCGCCGCACGGCTACTAGAGTACCGAAGTTTGTCCATCCGGAGAGACTTAGCCAGCGACCAGAAAGAGCACGCGTTATGCGATGGAGATAGACGTTGCTGCGGTGCGTTGTACTGTATTTCGTGTCCGTCAAGATAGCGTACACCGTAAAGATATTCAGAATCTGATGCAGCCAATAAATAGTACCCAAATAGTACCGACGAAATACCTAGGTGAAAAAAATAGTACCCTTAAACTTTTCGAAATATAAGGCCTGTTCACGGTGTAAGCTACCGGGCGTCAAGCTGGCGTACACCGTTTGTATTTCTGGAACGGCTTTGTTTTTGGAAACGCTTTATATCTCAAAAAATAGTACCCTAGGGCCCTATAATTTCATTTCTCTAGCTATCGTAGAAGCCGAGATATTCCATGACTTAACGGTGTACAAAATTACACACCGTCAAGCTGGCGTACCCGGAAATTTCTTATAGAAAGAGCTCACTATATCTCGGCTTCTACGATAGCTAGAGAAATGAAATTGTAGGGCCCTGGGGTACTATTTGGGTACTATTTTTTGAGATATAAAGCGTTTCCAAAAACAAAGCCGTTCCCGAGATACAAACAGTGTAGCTTGACGCCCGGTAGCGTACACCGTGAACCGACCTTATATTTCAAAAAGTTCAAGGGTACTATTTTTTTCACCTAGGTATTTCGTCGGTACTATTCGGGTACTATTTATTGGCTGCATCAGATTCTGAATATCTTTACGGCGTACGCTATCTTGACGGTCACTGTATTTCCCTACCAGTGGCGTGGCGTCAAATATATTCTTAGTAAAGCCAAAGCGGATTTGTATAACTTTTTCTTCAGGTGTAGTGTAGTAGATATTCCGGTCATATGCTTTAAAAAATAGGCAAGCCGGTGGGAATCGGATTCTATGGACGCCACGCCACTGTTCCCTACTACCTTAGCCCTAAGCCTACCCTAAATAAATGTACGAACTCTAAGCCCTAACCTACCTAGATTTTAAATTACTTATCCTACCTACTTCTCTGAACTAACCTGTAGCTCTACTAATCTACAAATCCCACCTAACATTAGTACTTCTAAACCTAGCTATAACCTAACAGAGACCTAGATGAAATTCTAATAAGAATAATTTGAAACCTAAAATACATAGATAGATACCTTGTTTAGATTGTTAATTTGGCCAAGTAATCGTCTAGTGATGTCGTAGCGTTCTGTCCGGTAATCAGACACGAACGTCAGTTTTACTAGTAAAAGAAACTTCTGTGCGTAGTACTATTTATTACTTACTAGCGTATTCCCGCCGCTGTGCTCGCGTTATTCCAGTTAATACCGGGATATAAATTATTTTATGTTTCAATTCAAGACCAGGTCTACTTGCATGCCAAATTTCATCTTAATCCATTCAGTTGTTATTGCGTTATTTAGTAACAAACATATACCCCACCTAGTTCGACCCTGTCAAGGTGGTCCGGACCACGAGACCTGGTTCGATCCCAGGGAACGCCACGGCCCCCACCTGGTCCGATTTTTGCAACAGCCAGTAAGGCTTGCAAGTTTGTCAGGTCACACACAAAATAGTACATTACATAACTAGGGGTGGTAATACAAAGAAAGGCCGAGATCGCAGAAGTTTGCGGCCCAAGCTGCAAGCGAGGGACGTAAATATGCGATCGACGGCTTTCTTTATTACCTCCCGTGTTGTGTACATCATTTTATGTCTACACTTGGCCAGAAAGCGGCTTTTTCCGCACGGAAAAAGTCACTTTATGGCCAGGTGTGGCATAAAAGTAACAAACATTCAAACTTCTAAATATCCAAACATCTAAACATCGAAACATCTTCACAAACTTTCACATCTATGATATTAGTATGATGTGATGACGTAAAGTGTGATTTTGTGCTAGGGTACAAATATGAGCCTCGTACCGGCAGCTGCTATAAATTCCACCGGGTCTCACGGACCTGGCACCGGGCCGCCACGGCGTGCCTCGCCGAGGGCGGACACCTGGCCGTCATCAACAACGAGACAGAGTCCCAAGTGCTCAAGGAGATCTATGATGAGAACCCATACAACGTCATCAAGGGTAACGCTAACATAGCAATGGTCGGCGTTTGGTCCTGGACAGAATATGGCGAGTGGCTGACAGTGTTTGGTGAGAATTCATTTCAATTTATTTATTATAGAAAATCAGATTTCTAAAAAAACATCTGAGGAGATGTTCCTTTACAAATTTGATTTTTCCGATGCTTTAGAAAATATTTCTAATGAGAAAAAACACCACAAGAAACTCAACGTTGATTTACACCTTTCAATCTATAATATGAGCAACAAAATGAGCAAAGAATCAAACCAGTGTAATGATTTTTACGTTAAAGTATGTTACCCAATGAGTAAAATCACATTAATATATTTTTTTAAATGAAAGTAGTAATATTAAAATTATATTTAAGCGCTCTGATACATTTAGTAAAGCATTCCTTGAAGCTATAATTTCCCTACCGTAATTAAGATATTTATGGTTTTATTAAAAAAAAAAAAATGATTTTACTCTTGGGTAACGTACTTTCGATATCAGTTTAACGTTTTCTGATATCTGTTATATTTACAGAATAATCGCCTGGCTACACTTAACGATTACTCCATGTGTTGAGCGTGTGTTGTATTAAAGGTGAGGCATTATCCGAGGCCGGGTTTGAGGCCTGGAGTCCGTATGAGCCGAGCAACCCAAGCAGAGACTTCTGTGGCACCATCAAGCGGGACGGCCTCTACAACGACTTCCCGTGCGACATCACAGGCCCCTTCATATGCGAGATTACTCCCAAATAAATGAAATATATCAATCATAAACATTAAAGGCCTATTACACCGTTTCATACCATGACCGTACAATGAACGTTTCAGGCAAAATAAATATTTTTTTATTAAAAAGTATGAGACTATGCCCAGGTGTTTGTCATATCGTATCTGTTACGTTCATAATAAACAACTTAAACGGATTAAATCGCGTATATTACTACATTTTAAGTCCCGACGTTTCGTAACCCTTTTCAGCGTTCGTGGTCGCGGGAAGACTAAAATAAATGTAGTACTTAAATGTAGTAGTATACGCGATTTAATCCGTTTAAGTTGTTTTATTACTATAAATGAATGAATGTTAAAGTGTCACAAGTTTTACATGCAATTGGGACCTACATTTTAGAACAAAACCACACTGTGTTACGTTAATTATTTATATCTTACATACATAATGCTTTCCTTTGTAAATTTCAGAGAGTCCCTATGCTACTAAGCATTAACAATAATCTTTTTATTTTATCACTACTTCATTCATCCTGTTTACATGTTATCACTCTGTGCCTAACTACATCATTATTATTGTGTAAGGACGAATAAAATTAAAGCAAGCCAAGTTCGGAAACTGGTGGTTTCATTTCATTATTGTATATTACTCGTAAACGGTGCTGTAACAGAAAGATTTTAGATAAATTATTCATCAATAAGGTAAACGTCAACGCCCGGCACGTTAATCCCACTAATAATATTACAAATCCGAAAGCTTGTGAAAATATTTGGATGTTTAGGATGTTTGTTACCTTATAACGGGGTAACAACTGGATGGATCAGGCTGAAATTTGACATGCAAGTAGACCAATTCCTGAATTGAAACATAGGATACTTTATATTCCTGTAAAGAGTTCCTTTGGGACAATAACGGGAACAACGCGGGCAAAGCCGCGGGAAAATGCTAGTTATAATATAAATGTGCTAGTACCATATAGGAATATTCCATAAAAAGCGGTTGTCTAATGTTTGCCCGAAGTACATATGCCATACAATTCATTTGCCCGAATTGCACTTGCCCGAATTTCATTTGCCCGAATGTTTCGTTTACCATAATAGTTATTTGGCATACTCTTGTTTACCCGAATATTAAATGCCATAATGATACGATTGCCATACGTATTGTTATCCATATTATTAAGTGCAATATTATTGTTTATCCGAATATTACATGCCATAATGTTACGAATGCCATACTTCTTCTTATCCATATCATTAAGTGCAATAATATTATTTAATGGACAGCTAGAAAGGGACAGCAATAGTCGGCAATTGCTAAACATTTGATTTTGAGTGCAGCCCCACCGCCCTCGCGAAACGAAGCGCAGCACCCACGCTCACCTCCGCAGCTTCGGCTTGTTGTTGCAAATGAAATTCTGGCAAGCAAGTGTATACCATAAAGAGCATCTACGTTTTGTCCCTTACGTAACGCTATAGTAGCTACCCTTATAAAACTTATTAGCTGCTAAAAAACATTAGCGATCTTAAGCCAAGTTATGATATTACCATACCAATATTCAGCTTTCTAATTTTACGGTTGTCTAATGTTTGCCCGAAGTACATATGCCATACAATTCATTTGCCCGAATTGCACTTGCCCGAATTTCATTTGCCCGAATGTTTCGTTTACCATAATAGTTATTTGGCATACTCTTGTTTACCCGAATATTAAATGCCATAAGGATACGATTGCCATACGTATTGTTATCCATATTATTAAGTGCAATATTATTGTTTACCCGAATATTAAATGCCATAATCTTACGAATGCCATACGTATTGTTATCCATATTATTAAGTTAAAAGAATATTTAAAATCCATGCTAAATAGTATTTTCAAACCTGTTCTGGCTATGCATTTGCTTATTACATTTCTGCAAGCGCCCGAAAATTATTTCGTTGTTTTAATACGTTGGTGGGTATGCTACTACATTTATTTTTTGTAACTAATATTCGTATAATGTTTCATTTAACCTTACGTACATTTCAGACAGCGGTTCGGTTTTGTTGGGGGACGCAGTTCAAACCTAACCTAACCTACTTTTCTGACAGCAGTTCGTTTTTGTTGGGGGACGCAGTTCAAACCTAACCTAACATACTTTTCTGTCAGCAGTTCATTTTTGTTGGGGGACGCAGTTCAAACCTAACCTAACCTACTTTTCTGACAGCAGTTCGTTTTTGTTGGGGGACGCAGTTCAAACCTAACCTAACCTACTTTTCTGACAGCAGTTCGTTTTTGTTGGGGGACGCAGTTCAAACCTAACCTAACCTACTTTTTTGCTTCATGTATTGATTTTATGGGAAACATAGATTCTGGCATATGATATTATTGAAAATGATTTTATGGGACACAAAGATTCTGGCATATGATATTATTGAAAATGATTTTATGGGAAACAAAGATTCGGGCATATGATTAATATAGTAAACAATGAGTATGACATATGAAATTATGGGAAACAACATTATGGCAGTTGAATAGTATGGCAAATGAAATTATGGCAAATGAAATTCTGGCAAGCAAGTGTATACCCTAATTTTACACGTCAAAAGTATTAAAAAGATAGTGCCGCTCACGACACGTTACCGTGGAATGCTCCAATATTCGACACTGCTGTCACCTCTATTGCTAATGATTAAACGTTAAAAATGACGGCTTCTGAGACAGACTCAAGCCCTCGGATGTTTACCTTAAAGAAAAAGTAAGAAAGGACTATGAAAGATGATACTTAACACGTTCACTGTCCACATACAATACTATCGGACACTGTCACAAGTCCCAACTGTGCAATCAGTATAGGGAAGTGACCCCATAGTAGAAGCACGCGGACTCCTGAAAAAACCCTTCATGACACTCTTGTAGGCGATTTTTTTTAACAAAGATAAAGTCCAACGCCATTATACCGACGATAAACTTAAAGAGCAATTGCGTAGTAGTTTTTTTGATCTTGAATTCCAGTTTCGAGTTTAGTCGGTAAGCAGCACTATTAGAGAATATTTGTCAAAAAACAGAACGTAAAAATATTTTTATTTGTAACCTAGACAATCATTACTGTGAAACAAGAGACCAAAAACTGAAAATTAAGAAAAGTGTGAAAATCTCGAAAACCAAGGGACTTTTACTAAACCTTAAAGTCGATTTTCTGAACCAGCCTAAGGTGGAAGGTTGTTTAATAATTACTGGACACCCTGTATTTGTTAAAATTACCAAGATTCCAGAATATTGTTTTAACCACTAATGAACTTGCTGTTTTAATCAATCAGCTTTCGTTAAGATGTTTTTCTACTCCTGTACTTTTATCTGTCTCTTACTTGGTCACGAACACTAATATAAGAACATACATAATATGAGTTCAGAGAAGTCTATACTATATTCCCCATAACAGCACTAGTTTCGTTATAGTCGCAAAACGATACTGATAGCAGCCACAGACTTCTAAATCTAGGTTAAACTTAGGTCAAGGATTAAGCGCTAAAATTTATACGCTGTATATATTAAACCTTTATCAGTGATTCATGGGCTAGGGTTATTCAGAATAAATAAGGGTTTATTTTATCATTTATTCAAATATATCCATATGTTAATTTTAAGCTCATGTAGAACATACTAAAGAGTAATTTCGCATATAAATGCAACTTTTTTATTGTAGCACGGCACGTCGTTGAGCAATCCGTTCCGCATGACGCCGCCGCAGTATTGGTTATCGTCAACGTTGTTGGGCTGCCCGTTGTCCCACTTTTGGAATCCAGCCTGGGCCAGTGACTCACCTGATAAAAAAGAACAGTATTTTTTTTCATCTGATCAACTTTTCTACATATTACAGTTACGTAATGGCATAGTTGTGCATATTAACATTAAGCAAAATGGCCTTTTCATCTTATTCTTCTGTAACTCTTCCTTCATTTTTAGGAAGGGAGGGATATAGGAAGCCAGATAGAGCATAGATTTCGTGTTATATAATAATTATGTGTCCCAAGTAGTTAAAACTACATAAAGGAGTAATTAATTGTAATAATATGATTTAGTGATGCAAATAAAATGTCTAATAATGTCTGTAAATCTCTCATGTCTTGTGCTACGATTTTATTTTGTACAGCAGAAAACCGAGAAATTATTTTACCATCAGTCTTTTTTCAGTAGTGTGCACATTATAAGACTCCCCAAAAAATAGTTATCCTTACCATTCAAGGTAAGCCACTCGCCATCCTCATCATTCCATTTCCAGAAGCCAATAAAGGCAACCTCTGCATAGATGGGATCATTAACAATGTTGGTATTGCCGGGGTTCTTCTCGAAAATGTCAGCGAGTACTTGTGACTCCGTGGCGCTGTTGATGATGGCCAGGTGCGCCCCCTCGGCGTGGCACGTCATGGCGGCGCGGTGCCAGGTTCTCCCTAGGCGGTGGAACTTGTAGCAGCTACCAGTGCGTGGCTCCAATTCGTATCCTGTGTATATAAAAGTTTCAGCGGATTAAAACGGTCATGCCCAAAATACCGCAATTCCATACTAGATTCTCGATTTATCAGATTCCTGTCTTACCACACTCCCGTAACACTGTTAAATTTATAGTGTGTGGATCGCAATATTATAAATACAAGCTGAAGCAGTAATTAGTTAATTTATCTAATACGATTGATAGAAATTATTATCGAGACAGTTTTCTTTATTGGTGTCAAGTGACATCGAACGTAATGTTCTTCTTTTTTTGATATATGTAAACAACCTGCTAGGTATACATACTTCACATCCTCGGAAGTTTTAAGAATTTTTAGTTAAATTCTTAAGTCCTATTCTAGAACTTAAATCTTGCAGTCTGGGACCTAATAGAGGCTTTGTGAACATGTCAGCCAGTTGTAACTCCGAGTAAACTTGCTTAACATTGAGATCTCCATTGCTGACACATTCTCGAACAAAGAAGTGCTTCAATTTAATATGTTTCGTGCGCTTATGATACTCATATTTAGGGTTCTGCGCTAAATAAATGGCTGACTCGTTGTCCAGATTTAACACAGGTTTTTCCGTCTTTGTTATGTCATTCAACAGTCGATTCAGCCATAAAATCTCTTGTGCAGACTCACTCGCTGCTATGATCTCCGCTTCAGTTGAAGAAAGAGAGACCGTCGTTTGCTTCTGACTTCTCCAACTTATTGCAGCGCCAGAGAATAAGCACACCATACCAGATGTAGACTTTCCAGTGTCTTTGTCTCCCCCATGATCTGCGTCACTGTAACAGACTAAGTGTGGAGGTGACTTCTTGGTAAATGTCAGTCCATTCTCTTGAGTCCCTTTTAAGTAACGAAAGACGCGCTTTACTTGCATGACATCCTCCTTTGTAGGTGCTGCGAGGTTTCTGGATGCAACTCCGATAGCATATGAAATATCAGGCCTTGTGCCTACTGATAAATATGCCAGTGCGCCCACAGCCTGTCTGTACGGGAAGTTTAGCTTAGAGACATCTTCGTCCACTTCCATATCGTTATCTTTAACGATCGGCGTCTTTGTTGCCTTGCAATTGGACATGCCATACTTTTCTAAAACTTTCTTTGTGTATGCTTTTTGGCGTAAAGTTATGGTGTTGTCCTTTTGAACGTTTATTTCCATACCAAGGAAGTACGACGCAGGTTTGGTTGTAATTTTGAATCTTGTTTCCAACTCTTTCAGAAACTCGTCACCTGCTGTAGTCGTGTTGTAAGCGACAAGCCCGTCGTCGACATACAGAGCTATGATTACTTTAGATTGGCCCTTAGTTCGCACGTACAAGCATGGATCTGCTTCGCTCTGTTTGAATCCAGATGTCAACAGGAACTCGGCGATGCAGGTGTTCCAGCAACGCGGCGCTTGCTTCAATCCGTAGAGGCTGCGTTTTAGTTTACAGACTCGTTTTGTCCCATCTCCATAGCCTTCGGGCTGTCTCATGTAGATTTCTTCTTTTACGGTGCCGTTTAGGAAGGCTGTTGATACGTCAAACTGACTAAGCTTAAGATTTTCTCGAGCAGCTATAGCGAGTAGTGATCGTACAGTGCTCAGACGTACCACTGGACTGAACGTTTTATCGTAGTCCACTCCAGGTATCTGAGAATAGCCTTTGATGACCATTCTGGCCTTGTACCTTTCGACGGAACCATCGGGGTTCATTTTTACCTTATATACCCATCTGCTTGGTAGGGCTTTGCGTCCCTTAGGTAGATTGACCAGATCCCAGGTTTGGTTTTCTTTAAGTGAAGATATTTCACTTTCCATAGCTTCTTGCCACTTTTCTTTATCAGGAGATTCAATTGCTTCTTTGAAAGTCTCAGGTTCTCTAGGCTTGTGGAGGTTTTCGATTTCTTCAGCAGCTGCCAGAATAAAATCGTCATATCGCACAGGCGCTTTGATAGTAGACCTGTCTCTCAAAGATCTTGGTTGAATGTTGCCATTGTCCTCAGCATCAGCATTGTGAACAGGTTCATCATCATCATCGACATTGTTGTTAGAACCAAGAGATTCGTAGTCGCTCTCATTGTTAGCCACTAAATTTTGTTGCAACGAATTGTCGAGATCTTCATCTGTTTCACTGTCGCTGTGAAGTGAGTTGCCGCTTTGTTCTTCATAGTCGTCAAGCGTTATAGTCACTTGTTTATTTGGTGATCGTTGTTGCTGTGACGTTTTTGAAGACGGTTTATTTGGTTTTACATCATCAAAGAGGTCAATGAAATCATTTTTTGTTGTGTTGTCGTAGAACATGGACTTCATCACTCGGATATCTTTTGATGTAACAACTTTGTTTTTCGAAGGTAGAAATATTCTGAATGCTTTGGATGTTTCAGAGTATCCTACGAACATGCCGGGAATTGCTTTCGGTGCAAATTTGTGACCATTAGTACCTTTCTTCAGTACAAAGGTCTTAGAGCCGAATATGTAAAGATGGTTGATGCAGGGTTTTCGTCCTACCCATAGTTCGAAAGGCGTTTGGTTTTGTATGGCGCTGTTTAAACTTCTATTTGAAAGATAGTTGGCTGCCAATATTGCGTCACCCCAGCATTTTAGCGGTGCCTTCGCATCAATCATCATGGCTCGTGCTTTTTCGATAAGCGTACGGTTCTTCCTTTCAGCTGTTCCGTTTTGGTGCGGGGTGTATGGAGCTGTCAGTCTTCGTTGTATCCCGCAGCTTTTTAAATAGGTGTCAAAGTCCTTGTTTATATATTCAGAGCCGTTATCTGATTGTAGGCATTTTAATTTGTTCCCTGTGTGCGTTTCTGCTAACTCTTTGAACTCTTTAAATTTTGATAAGACTTCGTTCTTATTTTTCATCAGGTATACACGACTGTATCGGCTGTAGTCGTCGATAAACGTGACGAAGTACTTGTTTCCGCTTATTGTGGGCGTTTGGACAGGACCGCAAACGTCGCTGTGCACAATTTGTAAGCGTTCTGTTGTTCGTTGAGTTGTTTTCTCACGGGGAGCAGGAACTCGATGCATTTTTGCTTCTATGCAGGTTTCACACTCAGCCAAAGTTTCGGAGACATCAAAGTTCAAGCCAAGTAAGTTTTTGTTAATAAGTGACAGTTTCAAATCTTTGGCGTTCATATGGCCGAGTTTTCTGTGCCAGTCGTT
Organism: Eudemis profundana; assembly: GCA_947034925.1. Lineage (NCBI taxonomy): Eukaryota > Metazoa > Arthropoda > Insecta > Lepidoptera > Tortricidae > Eudemis > Eudemis profundana. Next base: position 24,582,559 of record OX344799.1, on the reverse strand, counting down.
GATGTTTGATGAGTTCGTTTTGTTTATTGAGGTTGGAACGTTATCATCGTTATCATTGGCCAGGTTATTGCGCTCATGCTTATTTGGTTTGATGTAATAGAGACCATCTTCATGTTTATGAGCGGTGAGAGTTATTCCAGCTGTTGGGTTCTTTACTGTCGCTTTATTTTTGTCAAAAAGTACAGAACAGCCAGCTGCTGTCATCTTGCTGACGGACAGTAAGTTGGTGCATAGACTAGGTACGTACAGCGTCTCTTGCAGGTGAGTGAGTGCATCACCATTGCCATTTTTCGTTATAAAGGAGACTGTACCTTTCCCTTTAATCTCTGCAGTGTGTTCTTCAGTTGCGAAGTTCAGTTGTCTGGATGTTCTCTCGATAGATTTAAATAGATCACGCTGATATGTCATATGTGAGGTACAACCACTGTCGAGGACCCAAATGTTGTCTTCAGGCTTCTTGTTATGCGTAAGAAGGCACTGCGTAACAAAATGGTTCTTATGAGAGTCGTAATTTTGTTTCTTAGGCTTCTCATTGTTTTTCTTCCAGCAGTTGGTACATATCTTGTGATTCTTGCGTTTAAAGATGTTACCTCTTCGTTTGCAAATTTGACAGGACGCATATAAGGCTTCTTCTCCTTGAAATGAGGTTTCAGGTTCGTCGGTATTGGTCATGTTTTGGCTATGACGTGCTTCACATTCTTCTATAATTTTGGTTTTAAGCTCCTCGGGCTTCGGAAGAGTGTCTCGCGATTCAATAGCGACTCTGAAGTTCTCGTATTCAGGGGAGAGACTGTACAACATCATGATAGTTAGTAAGTCCTCGTTGATAGCCACATCCATGTCAGCCAGCTTGTCTACTGTATCCATAAACTTGTTTAGATGACCGCGTACATCGTGTCCTTCTAGTTTTGTCAGGATCAGTTGCTTCAACAGGGATGCCTTTCGCGCCGGTCCCTTACTGGCGTAGGTGTTTTTCAATTTGTCCCAAAGTTCTTTGGCAGTGCCGCAATTTTTAATTTGTTTGAGCTCGGACGGGGCGATAATAAGAATAAGTTCAGATTTCGCCTGTTTGTCGTTTTCTTTCTCGACGGCAGTCGCTTCAGAAGTTAAGGGAGTCTCAACGTATTTCCATAATTTGTGTCGTACTAGGATGGCCTCAGCCTGTATTACCCATGTATCGTAATTTTCTCGCGTGAGAGGGTCAATTTTTATGTTTGACATTTTTCGATTTTCGTACTTACGTACTCAAGTTAGGTAATATTCTTCACACAGCGCTCTGCTACCATGTTAAATTTATAGTGTGTGGATCGCAATATTATAAATACAAGCTGAAGCAGTAATTAGTTAATTTATCTAATACGATTGATAGAAATTATTATCGAGACAGTTTTCTTTATTGGTGTCAAGTGACATCGAACGTAATGTTCTTCTTTTTTTGATATATGTAAACAACCTGCTAGGTATACATACTTCACAAACACTACAGTCTGTTCCATATAGTAATAGATAGAAGAAAAAAAAGTTTTTTTATGCCACACCTGGCCATAAAGTGGTTTTTTCCGTACGCGCAGCGTGCGGAAAAAGCCGCTTTCTGGCCGAGTGTAGACATAAAATGATGTACACAACACGGGAGGTAATAAAGAAAGCCCTCGATCGCATATTTACGTCCCTCGCTTGCAGCTTGGGCCGCAAACTTCTGCGATTTCAGCCTTTCTTTGTATTACCACCCTAGTTGTGTAATGTACTATAAAGTGCCAGTTTTAGGCTGACGTTCAATAACATCTCTAAAGTAGATGCTCAAAAGTAAAATATTGATGATGTCAATACTTTCGTCTAATTTATTCAAAGCTTTTTAATACTTTTTACCTCAGCACTTCTAAATAATAAATAAAACTAGTTATATTTGCCTTAAAATAAAGCAAGTGTCCTTATAAAATACCCGAAGAGCCAGAGATAAGCAACACTCAAGAAATGAAACTTTTAGCTATGAAGGGTATATAGGTACATTTAGTTCTGCTCGTAAAACGGAGCTGTCATTATTATAATTGTACACTATCGAATAATTATGTCGAATTCGTATGTTGTTTTAATTATTTCTGTTTCTTTTATAGTTTATTATTCTAAAATAATTTGTGAATACTTTACTTGTAACGTTCAATGGGAGTGATTCTGTGGGGATGTATAAGAAGCCTAGTGCCCTAGCGTAAGTTAAATAAATAACAAGTATTATACCTTTACAGAACATGATTTGAATCCCTACTTCTGTGTCCCTCTAGAGTCCATTGTTATCTGGTATGAACTATAGATTATATAATCCTAGGTTACTCAAGGATCTAAATGATTTTGTTGGATGTATTATATATCGGATCTGATATATCGAGTATCAGGTATTCTGACAATGTGGTATTTTGGGAAGAGTGCTCCAGATAATCTTTGAAACGCCGACACACATTTTGTCGAATGTTAATCATGGATTACTATAAAACTTAAAAAAAAAATAATGACTTTTGGATGAATCACGAAAATGTTAAAGTTTTGTGAAAAAGTGGTCCACGAAATCAAACATTTGACTATACGTTTATCAGTAAATACGTACGGCAGGCGCCCATTATATTTCATACGACAGGGTACCTTATCGATTACTCGTATTTTTCGTAACGGGAGCCTAACCAATATGAACGCTGTGTTGATCAAACTGATGTCGTAATATCGCTTCATAATGGCAAAGTATAAAGGCAAACAAGTAGTCCGACTTCGGCCGTTTAAGGAGCGCGTGATACGTGTGTAGTCCTAGTCATAGTTATTTATTGCAACCATAGTTTTGTACAGATCTTAATAACTAGGTAAGTACATTGAGCCTCATATGGGCTCCGGTAGGGCATAGCAATGTCACATAAAATATAAAGCAATACTTAAGAGGAAACAGGAGGGCAGTTTTTCCATACAAACGTAGTCCCCTGTTTCCTCCCTGGATAATGCCAGTAGAGCAATAATTTTTTGTCCAAAAATCTATGGCTACTATTGATATGTTCCTATGTTTTCCTTTTTACGATAAATTGATTCTCAAAAGAGATATTAACCTTCAAAAACCTAAAAAAAATGCCAGATTTTCCGCTATGTTCACACATCCAGAAAACAAATTTGACTAGATTATTAAAAAAAGGAAAACATAGGAACACGGCCAAAGCCTTTCTTTAATGTTTAATGAAAAAATTAGTTAAATAGGTTAAGTTTTGGGGAAGAAATCAGGGGACTACGAAACGTTGTCTTCATGAAATTTGAAAAGTTATTTTCGGTCCAAGCTGCAGTTGTCTCTATCGCGCTCTGCGGGGGAGAGGCGGGCAGTGCGGGACAGCGACACATTTTACAAACACCTAATTTTCAATTCTCTCCACCTTACTGTTTCCTCTCACAAAATTGAATATTGGGAATTAGTATCATTAATTAACTAACTATTTACACAGACGCACGATCGCGCATCTGTGTGAGTGCACTCCATACCGGAGCGCGGAGCAGTGGTGCGCATTGTTAAATCTTTGCTTGTAGTGCGTTCGTACATGGCGCGCACACATTCAAGCGCGCGATGTACCTTTTGTAGTAAGAAAAATTACTATATTATACTGCGATAATGGTTCCGGCGGAACGAGACTCACTAGATTATATTTAATTGACATCGTTTGCTGGATCAGGACCAATTTATTGTCTAGTGGTGTATGTAAATTGGAGACAAAATTTGTATTTAAATAATTCAAACGTGTTTTTTGAGTATCACAATAATTAATAAAGATATTTTGATGATATCCACGATAAAATTGATTCGCTCGTTTACTTTTTCCATAAGTAGTAGTATGTATACGCACAAAACTGTTCTAGTTTCTCCACTTAATTTTATTCTTGCTTGTTTTGTCATTAAATTAAAATAGAATCTTCATTAAATAACCTAAATCTAAGGATCACTATTAAAGCTTTCTGTTGTTCACTGTGGTCAAAAATTTGCTCTCACTACTGTACTCACCAGGGGCCGTGGTGCCGCAACTGCTGACGACCATATTGGTGCGCTCCTTGCGGCAGAAGTAAGGGTGTTTGCTCGTGCAGCTCTCATCGGCCAGCGTGCTGTCAGCGGTCAGCACCAGGCAGTCCTCGGAGCCGTCCGCGTTGTCGGGCTCCCCGTCGGCCCATAGCAGGGAAATGTTAGTTAACGGCACTCCTAAAAGAGTAAAAAGCTCTTCATTACCTACATTACCTATCATTTTAGATGCCTTAAGATTTTCCACTTCTACAATATTGTTAAATATTGAAGACTAGGTAACTAGACAGCGGGATTCAGAAAGACTAACCTTCCATGGACACGAAGTCTCCTTTGGATGCGAGGTCGTGTATGCCGGTGAAGACACCGCGTATGACCGGCTTGTGCTCAGTCAACATGGTCGTCATCTCCGCGGCCAGGCCGTAGGTCGTGGGGGACGCCAGGACGCCACCTGTCGAAGCAGAAGCCAACCATTGAAAATGTTATATTGCCGACGTAAAAATGAGTAGTTGCCTGTAGTAAAAATAAATTATTCATGCTAATTATCAAATTCCCAAATCTATCCAGACTCCACACTGTTTTTTTGCCTTTGAATATTATAAATTACAAAAAAAATTAACGAGGCAACGTGAGCGTAATTTGTTAGGGCGTTTTGACAATTCATATAAAGAAGCTGATAGATAGATAGACAATACCTTCGAGCCGACAGCGTAGGCGCGCGTCCGCCCACGTGGCGGGTACGCTGTGCAGGCGCAGATACGCGCCTGCGTCTGGTCTGTACTCGTACCCCATCAAGGGGCTGCCGGCAACATACTGCTGGCCTGCAACAGTATATATTACACACCAAGGGAGGCAAAGTCAAGGACCTTAAAATAAATAGTCGGACGTAGCATCGCTAGCAGATAACTGAAGTTGTCTTTATACTTTGACTGAAGCACCTTTAGTAAGCCAGCCGGTTTGTACTTACGAGCAGCACGCACACATCAACCAGCGTAGTAGTCTACTAAGAGCAGCACGCACACGTCAGCCAGTGTTAAGGTGGTTTTCCACCGGCAGGGCGAGACGAGACGCGACGCGGATTTAATTGAAATTTGTATGAAATTTTCAATCCAATCCAATCGCTAGGAGAGGATTGAAAGTTTCATACAAATTTCTATTCACTCCGCGTCGCGTCTCGTCTCGCCCTGCCGGTGGAAAACCACCTTTAGGCGACCGGTTTACAAGAGGTTACGTCTGGCTGTTTATTTGAAAGTCCTTAGGTAATAGTGATTGTCCCAGATGGCAGGTGTTACAGGCTTCTGCGGTACAAATCATGAATATGCGATCTGCTTTCTGTACTGCCCGTGGAGTCTATTGGAGTGTGTATTACTTTTTTACAATACAATACAAATATTCTTTATTGCACACCAGAAAAACGCATTACAAGTGGTACATACTTTTTATATGAAAGAAACATTTTTTGTCCCTTCATTGGATTTTAATGCGGGTAATTTACACCACATTTCATTTCATTTAGGTTAATTCCTATTAAAACAGAAAAGATACGGAAATCGAAGTAGATGGCAGAATTGAAGGCGTTTTCTGGGTGTACGGTGGACGAATGGTTGAGTCACTGGGCCGGAAATCCAGAGGTACCGGGTTCGATTCCCGGTCTGTACACAGGCGAGTGCCATTTAATTTTTCTGTGTACTTTGATTTCTTGTATCTATATATGTAAGTGGTACATAATTAAAACAATTTAAATGGTAAACAACAGGCGATTTTAAGTCTTCTTTTGGCTAGAAAGTAGAATATTTTCTCCGTGTGACGGGCAGAAAAAGGCCACTTACGTACTAGGGTGCCGTAAAAGTACATTTTTTATTCTTGTACAAATAAAAAAATAGCGGACATTTTTATTAATTCCTGTTTAAGCTTATGTTTAGATTCACTGTCTGCTATACCTACTAGTTGTATCGCATACTCATTTCGGAGGATGAGGTTATAATAACACTTACTGGTTCAAGTCACAATACAGTTCAATGTGTACAGTTAATTAATATAAGTCTTTTTTTATATCAGTTAAGAAAACATGTATCGAATAATGTGTTGGAAAAAACTTACCCGTAAATAAAAGTAAACATTGGAATAATAATAAAAACCCCTTGAGCATAGTGCAAAAACTATAGGCACTACTTAAAATGCTTTAATACCAAGAAAATCTGTGGTGCCTATTGGGGCGAAGAAAGAATTGTAAATGCAAAGTTTAAAATATTCGAATAACGTAAACACGTTTAGCTCCTTCTGGGTCGACAATGATTGTGTGCTAATTTAAATTTAACCACCAGAAGTGATGGTTTTATCTACAACGGGCACGGTAAAAAAATGTCATGTACGTAAATTTTGTGCTCCACTCAGGGCTCAAACCGGTATTTTGCTAAAATCCCGAAATTTTGAATTATTTTATGCTGTTTATGTAGGGGTCAATCATGTATTTAATGATTTCGTATTATTAGATTGTCCGATTAAAAAATGAAATAATCAACCAAAGAACGGAAAAAATACAGATATTTTTGTATGGAGAAAATACCGGTATCCGACCCCTAGCTCCACTTTAATTACAACGTACTAGAGTTTATTCTTCAAAATATCATTCCTCTGTTGTATTAGCAAATCTTCCGAATGGCATTTATGATTAGTGTGTACTCGTAGAACATGGGTCTTCAAACTACGGCCCGCGAGAGTTCGTTATCGGTCATTCTCACGAAGTATGACTGCGTCTAATTACCGCGTCTCCATACATTTAGTATGAAAACAGCGTCGCGGTAATTAGGTGACCGCAGACATATTTCGTGAGAATGGCCGTTAGGTATCCAATAAAACAACAAGCCGGCGCAGGTGACGTCTTAATGTCTTTGAAAGGGTACACTTAAAAAAAAAACAAATAATTTTTAAATCAGGCCCGCCGTCTGCGCCAGAGATCAGGAAAAATATATGAAAAAATATGAAAAAGCTTGGTACTATCGTAGGGGGACTACTCAGGGGAAAGACATAAGGGAAAGACATACTGGTTTATTGGGAATATATTGGGTTCGAATGAATACAATGTCTTTTTATGGTGGTGCTCAGATGAGAACTGAATCAATATTTTATATAAAAACATCACCTTAAACTGACAGATATTTGAATTATTATATTCATAAACTAGCGACCCGCCCCGGTTTCGACGGGTGCAGTTCATTCCTCTTGAATCACTCTATATATTAAAAAAAACCCATCAAAATCCGTTCCGTAGTTTTAAAGATCTAAGCATACATAGGGACAGGCAGACAGCGGGAAGCGACTTTGTTTTATACTATGTAGTGATATTCTGTAGAGAGGGCCTTTTCTACTAGTACAAACTGTGAACTTCCTCTTTTTTAGAAGTCGGTTAAAAATAGCTCTCCAGTGGCCTGTTAGTAGTTTATACAACTGACACATAATGAGAGGCCTTAAACACGAGTATGGTTTTATAAACCGAGCCGAAGGCGAGTTTCATAATAATATCACACGAGTGTTTTAAGACTTAAAAATGTACAGCTAAAGGCGGTAAATGAAAACTTTTTTCACGCATCTTGCGCACCCGTAGTTTTTTTTTAATTCAGAGACAGACTAGAATCGGCCTCAACTATCTTATCAAGTACCTGCGAGAGATGTAAAGGATAAAATTGTGTGCTATTAACATTTCATTTCCAATACAACGTCATTTCGACTGATATTAGAATTGAGGTCAAATCAAATTGCTTTGTTTTTCAGATGTGTTAAAAATTTCAACATCATGATAATATCGGATTCGATGTTATTTTGACACTAAAATTTCGAATATGAACGCGTTATCTAGATGGGTTATGATTTGTGTAGGTACAATTATTTAAAGTAAGCAAAAAAGTGTTTAATATATTTTTTATTAAATCCAAGTCAACTTTTTATAGACTTGGCCATGGTTTATTGTACCCGTAACAGATAAAAACGCAAAATATTAATCTAGACACGCGGCAGCGGCGAGTGTAATATTACACGAACCACTTGGTGCCACTTTTCACCCTTCTATAACTCAAAACCTCTTTAACGTAAACACATAAAACTACGTAGATCTCCATTCTTTTTGCGGCGAAGCCCACTGCCTAGCATAATTTTTGTATTGAACTTGGCTCTCCTTTTTAGGGTTCCGTACCAAAATGGTAAAAAAGGAACCCTTATGGTGCGACTCTGTCTGTCTGTCTGTCTGTCCGTCCGTCACAGCAAGATATCTCAGGATCTACTATGCTAACGACTTGAAATTTGGAAGTGTTAAAAATCGCTAACTCGAGCCTATTGCATAGAAAAAAAATCTTATACCATATTTACTTTTTTTTAAAGGGGTCCGAAATGGGATGTGGAAAAACAAAAGTAGAGCTATTATATCGAGTGGAATATCAAATGAAAGAGCTTAATTTGTAGATTCAAAAACCATTTTTATTTTTTTCTTAATTTTGTACTTTTTGATTTATGACTAAAATCGTTCAAAAAAATATCATTCCCCCCTATTATCTTCGAAGTTACTGAACAGATAAATCTGTAATAATTATCAATTATTAATATCATCCTAAATATTACAGGAAAAATAAAACGATTTTCCTAAATTGCATAGTTTTTTAGAAATTTTCAAAAATCGTACACATACTTATTTGCAGTTTTTTTTCCAAGGACCATTAAAACAAGAGGACTGTCATTCTCCATACTTTGGATCGTGCCCCGACTGCAAGGGGATATCCAGGCAAAAACTAGATGGCGCTAAAAAACTAAACACTTAACGATGTTATATTTGAACAAAGAAACCTAGTAGGTAGGTACAATAACAATTAGTTCGTAAACAGCTAATAATAAATAAATTCTAACATTTAAATACTGTGTCACGCATGCAAAGTTGAATAATTGTAAATAATATAATTCTTATACCTACCAAGCTTATACATAGATGGCGTTGTAAATATCGGGAACAGCTTTTTGTATGGAGAATGACAGTCCTCTTGTTTTAATGGTCCTTGCTCCTACTAAGCTAACCGCCATACAGTTTTTCTTGAACTATTCACGTATCTACTTACGAGTTTGTACGGAACCCTCGGTGCGCGAGTCCGACTCGCACTTGACCGGTTTTTTTTTTGCATTTATATTACTCACTTCGCCCGCCAGAAAGTATCCTTCCCAGCGGTGACAGATTGATCGTTGTTTTCTCGTAAGTACTACACGCGTAGTACATTTTTTTTTAATTAACGTACAATGTACATTACCTACGATACGATGTGTCCGCCAGAAAGTATGACACTATAAATAGTCTACTTGACCCCTTCTGAAAGTTTGTCTTATATTGCCCTATTTCTTACGACCTAGAAAACCGCAAAATTATAATTTAAACTTTCGTAACCGGGTGGTGTGACGTCATTCAAACCGAAAACCAACATTTGACATTTATCTAGCGTTTATGGGGAATGCTTATAGTAATCAATCAATCAAAACGAAACGATTACGATCACAACCTCAAAAAACCACCAAGTCACTTATGTCAATGTCACAGCAAAGCAAAGCTACATGGCCAGTTTCACTCGTATGTGATTCGACATGAAGTTAGATTACGATCCTATGACATCACATCATGGCCGACACCGTTTTCAGAGTTCAAAATAAAAAAAATAAGACAAATTTTCAATTAAAAATATGTAGCCATCAAACACTTTTAATAATCCGTAATCGAAAAATATTGATTTCTTAAATAAATACTTACAGAAAATAATCATTTTTTGCACCAAATTTGATATGAGTCTAGTAGCCTATTGCGTAGATTGGAGGCAAGACGCCAGTGCTCTGACGCCATTGTCCTGTACAACATCTGCAAAGGACATTATGTAACAGTGCTGAGCTCCTGGAACGAATCCGCTTTAGAGTTCCCGCACGATACCTCGCGCTTAGCTACCCTATTCGCCGCCCTGTGTCCCCTACCAACGCCGGAGTACGTGCACCCTTACGTCGATTATGTAACACATACAATAAAAAAATTACCTCCGTAGACATTTTCAATGTTAGTAGATCAAATTTTCGGAATCAAATACTTATTTTTTTTCCTCTACAAGTTAATTAGTACGTGTCATTAGTAACTCGATACTACATAGGTGTAATGACTTATTCTCTTCCTTAAATTCTTGTATTTCCGTAAAGTTGACTTAACGCTGCACATAAAGGGTGAATTACAGATTTAGGCGGCCAACATTATTTTATCAATCTAATGTAATAATAACAAAATATTTTTACTAAAAAAAACCCGACCGCGATGCACTTTAAAAGTGCATAAAATCCGCCATTTTGTTTATTTTAACGAACTTCATACCCAGTGACACTCGCGCCATCAAGACGAATCCAATGATGTATCATTTATCAAAATCGGTGGTGCCGTTGAGTAGTTACGAGCGGACACAGGAACGGACATACATACATACAGGTCAAACACATTACCCTCCTTTGGGCTTCGCCGCAGTCGGGTAAAAATACGTTATTGCTTATTTTGAGAGTAGCCAAAACTATTGGAAAAGTCATGCTCTTAAAAAAACTGCAAATTGATATACAAAATCGTATATTTCATACATAAGTTAAATAAAACAAATTCACAGCAGTACAATTAGTATAAATAAATATCCTTAGTTAAACAAAACAAATAAATAACGACCACCACTAAGTAACCACTATCTCATTCGTCTGCTTCATCTGAAGAGAATTCATCCGAGCGACCCTTATTTTGTGTAGGCTCAGCAGGAATAAGCAGCTCTAAGGGCTATGCTGCGTGGATCTATTTGATTTTGGTCTTGTACTCGATGTATAAGGGTCTGAACTAAAGCAGTAACCTATTCAATATATTCATATTGCACTTCTATCTGAACACAACTCGGAATACATGAATTTTTTAGCACGTTTTTATTTGACTTAAAAAAAGCCTATTCACGGGAATTCACACCTGAAACTAAAGTACAGATACTCTTCTTTACTAAAAAACTAATATCAGGGCTTGGACGTGATTGGAAGTAGAACAAAAACCTTTTGAAAGACCTCACACGTGGAATTTTTACCGACATCTCTGATACTGTTTTCTATCATTAAAGGGTGTATTTTCAAAAACGTCATTTCGCTGTCATGACATATTGGCGAATACTGAGAGAGTTCTGCCTTACTAGAATTGGCACTTTGGTTACAATGTAGAATCTGTCAAGTTCTAACAAGTAACCAACGAATGCCAGTGTAGTGAGGAGGAATCTTTTAAATATTGGTGGCCAGAGAAATTACGCCAGCGAAAATACACCCTAAAAATATGTACATGAAACTGAATGGAAAATATGCTCTCTTACCTGTAGTATCAACTGCATTTTGACAAATGCCGAGAATAATTGATGCACTTGGGATGATAATTAAATTCCAACTGGCGTACCGATAAAAGTACTTAGGTAAGGTGTATGGAGGGGGTTGCTTAAGGTTCTAGGGTTATTCAACATTATCAGGAAGGTATAATATTTCATCGAGGATTAATTTTCGAAAATCGATCGCTGGCTGTTAAATATTAGCATAATCAAGCAGTTACTACAACAATTGTTGCACTCTATACTTTTTAAAACCCTGGTGATTTAATTATGTGGTTTACATTAATTTCTCTGTATAATGCTTAGTGATTAAATTACAGTGTAAGCGTAGATGATATAGAATATCTATCAAAACGTGTCTTAGTGAAAGCTGTTAAGGAAATAAGTGCATATTCCTTAATTTAGTGTTTAGAATAATCATCCACTTTTGAACACTTTGTTTCTGTTTGTTCTCCAATAAATAAATTAAAATAAAATAAGTCAATCTATGATATCTTCATAGTTTAGGTGCAGAGACTTATACAGCGTGGGAGGGACTATACCGACAAACTTTAACTATAGATTCTAACAACTATTAGGAGTAAAAAATGTTATGTGATGTATAGTCGAAAAACGCTTTCTTTCCGAGATATTCATTATTTTGTAAATGAAAAATCCCAAGTGTGTAACAAGCCCTAATAAATGTGACTAAGATACCTTTACTATTTTTTTAAAATCCTTTAACTAAACAGGAATTAACCTTCGCAGTATTTGATGGTAAGCTACTACGAGGCCAAAATATTGACCTTTCGTTTCCATTTTAGCTTTTTTTTATTTTTGATAACTTTTCAGCCAGTAAGGTCATGTTTATAACGAGGGGCTTAATTTACTGATTTATTTTGTTCCATAAGACTATTAATGTAAAATGACAATATTCGACCCATGTTGATATAACATTATTTACTCGTCACACCACCAGGAATTCATGGCTAAAGTATGTCGGTATAGTCCCTCCCACCCTGCCCAAGTAGGCAAAAAAAAAACACGTGACATATACACGTGCGACTGCGAAATATAGATAACAGCTTGTTTGTTTCGGAATCTCCAATATAAATGTTAGGGGATTCTCGGAAAAAAGATAAGCTTCTCACTCACTCGGTCAATTAAGTGATAAACGAGCATTCACATGTAGTCGGTGTTATGTATAGTTTATCTTCAATTTCTCACATAAACATTTTTACTTAAAAAACCCGACCGCCATGTTGTTTATTTTAACGAACTTCATACCCAGTGACACTCGCGCCATCAAGGCGAATCTAATGATGTCATCATCATCATCATCATGCGGCAGTCCACTGCTGGACGTAGGTCTCTAATGATGTATCATTTATCAATATCGGTTGTGCCGTTGAGTAGTCACGAGCGGACATAGAGTCTGTGCGGAAAGAGAATAGGATTAATTTTGAGGGCGCTGTAATGCTTTTCTACCGTATGTGCCGTATTTTCTGTTCTGTGGCGATACTGGTTAGGTTAGGTTACATCACAACTGCACGCCGACTGCGCAGTTGTGATGCAGTTCCCATACAAATCGCAGCTGGCATGCAGTCCGTCTGTATCGGCCCTTAGTTCCGTTTTTCGCCACGCCTATTCTCTTTCCGCACAGACTCTAGGAACGGAGATACATACATATAGGTCAAACACTTTTGGGCTTCACCGCAGTCGGGTAAAAAGGATCTAGAAACAAGGGGGTACTCGCGCGGCTTGTATGTGTGCGCGCCGTGAACGAACGCACTACAAGCAAAGTTTTAAGAATGCCGAAGAATGCCCCAGTACAGATCGCGCTGTCTGCGCCTCGACCTTGAATACGTATCGCGAGCTCCTAAACGGCCAAAGTTTGACTGCTTTTTTGTCTTTACTCTTTGACAGAGGGAACTCCTCTAGTATTGACTGGTTTCCGTACCCAAAGGGTGCCAAGGAAAACCTATTACTAAGCCTCCACTGTCTGTCCGTCTGTCAAAGGGCTCTATCTCTTGAACCGTAAAGTAAACATTAAGTTGGTTATCAAAACCACTTGATACATACGTATTGATTTTAAAAAGTGGGCTTGTTATTGTATTGTTTCATACATTATATGTCGATGGCTTGAGTGGAATTATGCTTGTCTAATCTGTTCTTAAATTGGTTGACATTAGACGCGGAAACTACATCTACAACTACGTCCAGATATCTTTACACTTTCCAACCTTATTTCCTTGGAACATACAAACGTACAGTCGCCATCAGATATATCGGAGCTGTCAGTGTACTCATAAATATCTGAACACGGCTCTAATGCTATGAAAATAAGCCCGTGTTCAGATATTTATGAGTACACTGACAGCTCAGATATATCTGATGGCGACTGTACATACCTCTGATCTGGGTCTTTTTTTAATGATATTGGTTCAGATAATAATTGAACACTACAAAAATCAAAATACAAAAGTCAGTCCCACGAAATACGTACCAAAAAGGGGTGGAGCTAGTACTTGGTCTAGAAAGAAAAACTATAGCATCAAATGAGTTTCTCACGTCAGTACCTAGGTTTGTAACCAATCATAATTTGCAACCTTGTTGAATTTGCGTCTTCTCAAATTTAATATTAATATTTGTCATAAATGACGTTAGACTCAAACATAGTAAACATTAAGTTGGTTATCAGCCCCACTGCATTATACATGAGATGAGACAAATTCATTATGGGGCAAATTCCAACGTCATTTTTGTTCAGCGTTATCGTTCCATACATTACATTACATTGTACATTTTATTGTGTTGGTAATTTTATATATATATATAGGCTGTATAAGAAAGTTCCTTCGTTCACTATCCCGCTAAAAAGGAAGTTTTGTTTTCTTTTATGACACTAGGTGTCGCCACGGTCAATGGGTAATGGCGTTTACTGCGTTTACTTAGTGTGCAATGCATGTTGTTGTTGGTTCACAATATATGTACTAATTTAAAGTGAATTCTTGTTTATTATTTCAAACCGAAGTCATTTCGATGCAAAATGCCTGTCTGCTGTTTGCCAAGAAGATTTTCGATTGCATCTTTATAGCAGAGGCCATTCGGTTGGACTTTATTGACTACCATAGCTTGGCAACTTCGTAGGTGACACTCCGATGTGTGCTTTTTATTATGTGCAGCCGTAACTACTTACACAAGTTACTGCCAACTCTCCAACGAAGTTGCCAAGCTATAGTAAGTTTGTGTGAGAACCACGCAATTTATATTGCAGAATGAACCGACCGCTGTTCAATTATCAGTAGTTTGCTATCGACGTATTGCTTCGTTAAATTTTGAAATTTTTAACGTTCCGTACCCGAAGAGTGCCCTTGAACTACGACCCCAACAGAAACAAACTGCTATCGGAAATGTAGGTTAGGTTTGAACTGAGACGCCGACATAAATGATCTGCTACCAGAAATGTAGGTTATAACCTACATTTCTAGGTTAGGTTTAAAATGTAGGTAATTAAAATAAGTGTTTTAAAATAAACATTTTAATATTATGTGAGTATACAATTATGCGTAACAATGCATGCGTTGTCAAATTAGGAAGATTTGCTGTATGCGTTTTAACATTTAAACCCCGGAAAAACATCGAGACTCATACGAGTTTTGATATTTTTTTCATTTTAATATAAAAATATAAAGAAAAGAGCGTAAATTGATGGCGGGCGTTTTCCCATCAATTTACTCACTATCGCTATGAATGAAGTAAAGTGAAAATTTCCATTACCTACCTAGAAATGCTAATTGATGCCCCACCAACTGGCTTATACCTACGCCAAAGAATGTGGATATATATATGTATGTATGCATAAAGTCATTACAGGGACAAAACAAAAAACAGTTGCTTTGTACAAGTGGCTTGTTTCAATTGTTTGTTTTTGTCTGTTCTTTGCTAATTCAAAATGAATACTAACAATACAAAGTCATCTAGTTTAATGTTTAGGATTTCTGCATTTTTTGCGAACTATCCGAGAGATGGCGCTGCTGACTTGCTTAAAGAATCGTACTTGGCACTGTTAAGATTTTTCTGTGAATCATGCATCGAAATTATACATATAACAAGTATAAAAAAATATTGGGATTGTTTATGCATCATGATATGGGGTGATCTCGCAGATAAATGCTAATGGTGTGCTGTCGCAGGGCGTGTCGTTGAGCAATCCGGACTCAAAAATGGATCCGCAGTATTGGTTTGCTTCAAAGTTGTTAGGCTGACCCGCATCCCACTTATTGTATCCAGCCTCGGCAAGAGTCTCTCCTGGAAATCATATAAAAGTAAGGTTTTGAGGGTTGCGTACCTCGAAAAAATGGAAGCCTTGTGGCTGGTGGATTATTTATTATCCGTCTCGCCTTTCATCCAGATCCTCAGTTTGTTTCAGAAAGTGTTAAAGATAGTGGATATAAATTACATAATACTAAATCATAAGAAGAAACGTGCTCGTTGTTAAACATGAAGAAATATTTGTACATCATTCAATTAACCTATTGAATTTCACTTCACTAGCGTAGGGAGGGGCATGTTGAGCAATGTTGGACTTATCATTCTGTAATTTCTTAATAGTGTGCATTAGAACAATGAAATTAACTTTTTCCGACACGTCATTTATCTGGCTTAGAAAACCTCTAGATAGAATTCCGTAATATGCATTGTTAAGCAGAAAATTGTTATTTAGTGTCAAAAATCAGCCATGCTCAATTAGCCCCCACGGTAAGGTAAGTTGAGCAAGGTAAGAGTTGCATCGAAAACATTACTTCTTCATATTTAACGCTTATATTTACGTATTACAATACCAAGCAACAACAATTGCTTAATGCAACTTGCGTTGTAATAGATTTCTTTACACTGAATTCTCAGTTTCTGTCGTTGGTGCCTGATAGGTATTTAATAATATGTATTTCTTTATAAAAAAACGTAATCAATTAGTATGGACAGCCATAACCATAATAATACAGATAAACAAATTACAAAAATAGTTTTTTATATGCTATGGAATACAACTCAGTACTTTTTGTTTTGACCAACTAGTCCCGCCAAAAAATTCTGAACGTGTTTTTTTATCAAATGTTAGGTTATAATATAATATACAACACTTAGGTCAACATAGGCCTTAAAACTCAATAGAGACCTATATTTGCTGAGTACTAATGCTCATTATGTCCCTTTGCTTATGGCATTTTCACAATTTTTGGAGATAAATATTGAAGTTTGCGTTATCTGCCTTTAAGTGAGGAAAAAAAAACAAATTATGTTTGTCACCAACTTCTACGCTGCATGGCAGATGGTAATGGCGGAAGGTGTTCCAATTCTTTGGAACTCACTTTCCACCGTTTGAAGTTCTAACCTAGCGTGTTTAGTTTTCGAGATATTTCGATTGCCCAACTTATCCGCCTCGCCTGCTCAACGTCCCCTCACTAAGTACTCGTTTGTATTGCTAGTCACCGAAAAGAAATCAAAGCAAAAAAAGTCGTACTCTATAGAATTATAAAATATGTAGATATTCATAAACTTTGTAACAATCAGCCTTAACACGTTCACTGTCCTCATACAAAACTATCGGGCAATGTCACAAGTCCCAACTGTGCAATCAGTATGGGGAAGTGACCCCATAGTGCACCAATTTTTAAACTTTTTTTAGTCACGGACCATCTACATTATTTCGAAAACTTTACGGACCCTTTCCGAATACAATCAGAGAAAAATAAAATCAAGGGCACATGAAAGTTTGTGTTGTATGCATAGCCACGGACCCCTGGCTCTCGTATCACGGACCCCTAAGGGGTCCATGGACCACAGTTGACGACCGCTTTAGCTTAGTTGGTAGTGACCCTGCCTACGAAGCAGGAGGTCCTGGGTTCGAATCCCGGTAAGGGCATTTATTTGTGTGATGAGCACGAATATTTGTTCCTGAGTCATGGATGTTTTCTATGTATTTAAGTATTTGTATCTATTAAATATATCGTCGTCTAGTATCCATAACACAAGCCTTATTGAGCTTACTATGGGACTAGTTCGATTTGTGTAAGATTGTCCCCTAATATTTATTTATAGTTTAAGAAACCCTGCCATAGTGGAAGAACGGACTCCTGAAAAAAACTTTGATGACCCCGTATTGGGGGCACCGGGACAGGGAAGTCGTGTTAACCTCACCATGAACAGTCAGCCATTCCCCATCGCGATCATTCCATTTCCAGAAGCCAATCAAGGCCACGTCAGTGTAAGGAGCTCCAGTTATACTGTTCTGAGAGATACTGCCGTAAATGTCCCTCAGCACTTCTGCCTCCGTGGCGCTGTTGATGACGGCCAGGTGCCCTCCCTCGGCGTGGCACGCCATGGCGGCGCGATGCCAGGTCCTGGCGACCCGGTGGAACTTGTAGCAGCTGTCCGTGCGGGACTGCCATTCGTATCCTGTTAGAATGATGCACGTATCAAACATAAGAAGATAATTACCAACTAAAAGTCATTATAAAACCCCTAACGGTTTCAGACTAACTGATCTGACACTGATTTGAGCTCACCATCAAGTTTCCCCCGAAGACACTTTTATGACCGGGTATGTACCGCCTAGATCTATCAAACTCTAGCAACATTCACCAGATCATCGGTAAACGTTATGGGAAGCTAACTCACGCTCCGTCCCGAATAGTCCCGATGAATGGTTTCCGCTTAAGGACTCGTCGATTTATAGTTGTGGTATATGATGTATCTTTAAACGGACGCCTCTTAGATAGATATACAGTTTCGGCATACGTATAACACGGCAGAAGTCTTTACAGTTGCAACTTCAAATCGGGGTTAGAGATTTTTAACACTATTCCAAATTTCAAGTCGATAGCATCAGTTGATCCTGAGATATCTTGCTGTGACAGACGGACAGACAGACAGACAGACAGAGTCGCACCATAAGGGTTCCTTTTTACCATTTTGGTACGGAACCCTAAAACATCAAAAACTATCGGAACACTCACCAGGGGCCGTGGTGCCACATCTGCTGACGACCATGTTGGTGCGCTCCTTGCGGCAGAAGTAGGGGTGTTTGCTCGTGCAGCTCTCATCGGCCAGCGTGCTGTCAGCGGTCAGCACCAGGCAGTCCTCGGAGCCGTCCGCGTTGTCGGGCTCCCCGTCGGCCCATAGCAGGGAAATGTTAGTTAACGGTACTCCTAAAAGAGTAAAAAGCTCTTCATTAGTTAATTACCTACATTACCTATGAGTATTAGATGCCTTAAGAACTTCCACTTCTACAATATTGTTAAATATTGAAGACTAGGTAACCAGACAACGGGATTCAGGAAGACTAACCTTCCATGGACACGAAGTCTCCCTTGGAGGCGAGGTCGTGTATGCCGGTGAAGACGCCCCGTATGACCGGCTTGTGCGCAGTCAAAATGGTCGTCATCCCCGCGGCCAGGCCGTCGGTCGTGGGGGACGCCAGGACGCCACCTGTCGAAGCAGAGGCCAACCATTGAAAATGTTATGTTGCCGACGTAAAATTGAGTAGTTGCCTGTAGTAAAATTAAATTATTCATACTAATTATCAAATTCAGCGTTCAAAACTGATCCCAAATAAATCCAGACTCCAGACGTTTTTTTGCATTTGAAGATTATAAATGACAAAAAAAATTAAATAACGAGGCAACGTGACCATAACAACAAGTGACGTAATTTGTTAGTATTTTCTATAAAGCTGCATACTATACTATTTGGGCGTTTTGAGAATTCATATAAAGAAGCTGATAGATAGATAGACAATACCTTCGAGCCGACAGCGTAGGCGCGCGTCCGCCCACGTGGCGGGTACGCTGTGCAGGCGCAGATACGCGCCCGCCTCTTGTATGTACTCGTACCCCATCAAGGGGCTGCCAGCGACATACTGCTGGCCTGCAATAGTATATATAATAATAATTATTCATTTATTTCAGATAATTAAAATCCATACAATTGGTTAGTAGGGGAGAGTCGGCTATATCGTACCGCCTGTTAAATCGTACCACTGCAAGAATTCCTATAAGACAGCCATTTTCATTCACACTTGTGGCACCAGATAATGCTTCGCTAGAATCGCTAGTATCACCGTCTATAACTTCAATCAAAAACAACATGCGGCTACGCATGAATGTCAGAAAGGAAAAAATAGATTTTCGTGAGACTTGACGTAAACTTAAATGTTATTTCGTAACGACATAACTTGTGATGTGATCAAGATGACGTACCCTTGGTAAAATAAAGCCGTATGAGACTTTACGTTTTAAGTGCTTTTATTAGGCAAATGTTACACAAATCGTACCCATGGTATAATAAAGCCGCATCTGCAAAATGACGACTTTTCAGGGGAAGCGTTTAAACCGTTTTGTTTCGTAGATACTATTTAAATGCTGGTGGTACAATTTAACCGACGAGTCGGCTAAATCTTTCTTTTGGTTAGAAAGTAGAATTTTCTGCGGGTGACGGGCAGAAAAAGGCCACTTACGTACTAGGGTGCCGTAATAGTATTTTTTTTATGTTGGCATCAATGCATTTAGTTCGTAAAGTTTTGTTTTACTAAAAAACCGTAGGAATTTAATTGTTTGTTAAGTTGGTAGTTGTGCATTTTTATCGTAAATTTAGAATTGAGCGCTTAACCCTTGATCTAAGTTTAACCTAGATTTAGAAGTCTGTGGCTGCTAGCAGTATCGTAAAGTAAACTATAACGACACTAGTGCTGTTATGGGGAATAGAGTATAGACTTCTCTGAACTCATATTATGTATGTTCTTATATTAGTGTTCGTGACCAAGTAAAAGACAGATAAAAGTACAGCAGTAGAAAAAAGTACATTACTTATTCTTGTACAAATAAAAAAATTGCGGACATTTTTATTAATTCCTGTTTAATTTAAAAAAAACAC
The DNA here is from genome assembly GCA_947034925.1 of Eudemis profundana. Taxonomy (NCBI): domain Eukaryota; kingdom Metazoa; phylum Arthropoda; class Insecta; order Lepidoptera; family Tortricidae; genus Eudemis; species Eudemis profundana. The sequence continues at coordinate 24,562,225 of OX344799.1, read as the reverse complement.
TTACTGGTTCAAGTCACAATACAGTTAAATGTGTACAGTTAATTAATATAAGTCTTTTTTATATCAGTTAAGAAAACATGTATCGAATTATGTGTTGGAAAAAAACTTACCCTTAAATAAAAGTAAACATTGGAATAATAATAAAAATCCCTTGAGCATAGTGCAAAAACTATAGGCACCACTTAAAATGCTCTAAATACAAAGAGAATCTGTGGTATTGGGGTGAAGAAAGAATTGTAAATGCAAAATTTAAAATCTTCGAATAACGTAAACACGTTCAGCTCCTTCGTTCGACAATGATTGTGTGCTAATTTAAATTTAACCACCATGAGTGATGGTTTTATCTACAACGGGCACGGTAGAAAAATGTCATGTTCGTAAATTTTGTTCTCCACTCAGGGCTCGGAACCGGTATTTTGCAAATATCCCGAAATTTTGATTTATTTTATGCTCTTTATGTCGGGGTGAATCATGTATTTAAGTAATGATTTCGTATTATTTTTTTAGATTGTCCGATTAAAAAATGAAATAATCAACTAAAGAACGAAAAAAATACCGTACGGAGAAAGTACCGGTATCCGACCCCTAGCTCCACTTTAATTACAACTTACTAGAGTTTATTCTTCAAAATATCATATCCCCTGTTGTATTAGCAAATCTTCCGAATGGCATTTATGATAAGTGTGTAGAACAGGGGTCTTCAAACTCCGGCCCGCGAGAGTTCGTTATCGGCCATTCTCACGAAGTATGACTGCGTCTAATTACCGCGTTTCCATACATTTAGTATGAAAACAGCGTCGCGGTAATTAGGTGACCGCAGACATACTTCGTGAGAATGGCCGTTATCCAATAAAACAACAAGCCGGCGCAGGTGACGTCTTAATTGTGAGACCAAGACTGCCCTGGCACAGTATAAGCAGTAGTTTTTCTTCTGACAAAAGGTATATCGGAAGCGCGCATGTGTGCGCGCCGTGTACGGACACACCACAGGCAAGCATTTGCCCATGCGCGCCCATGCCACAGTATGGTGTGCACTCACACAGACGCGCGATCGTGCGGCTGTGTAAATACGTGTCGCGCTCTCCTGAATGGCCGAAGTCGTACTACTTGGTTGGTTGTCTTTATACTTTGGCCCTGGTTTCACCATTAATGGTCGGTACAGCCATCAGTCCCTAAATCTCGGTATTTTTTAGGGTTCCGCACCTCAAAAGGAAAAAACCAAACCGTTATAGGATCACTTTGGTGTCCGTCTGTCCGTCCGTCCGTCTGTCTGTCCGTCTGTCAAGACCATTTATCGCGGGAACGCGTAAAGGTATCGAGTTGAAAATAATGTGAAAAAATCAAACTTCTAAGTTAACGTGACAAAAATATACCTACGGCTGTTTATGACGCAAAAAAAGGAAAATTTCGATACCCTTAAGGAAACCAAAATTCAAAGGGTACTTTGACTTTGACCTAGAACTATGAAATTTGACAAGTAATACCGTCTTATATCGTTCAGCCAGTGGTATTGTGCCACAGATACAAAACTTTACTTCGATTGGCTGAACGACCCGAGTCACGTGGTTTTTTGTTTACCTTTTTTTAAATACCTAAAAGTACACACTATAAGTACCTATCTCCCGTTTTTCATAGTCCTTTCTTACAACTCCCAGAATTTTCTGGACATATTAAGGCAGACGACCGAGTACTCGACACTAACTCAGTAGTCGCCATCTTGAATGTTAAGTCATTAGCAATAGAGATGACAGCGGGGTGTCGACTATTGGGCTTTAGCGTGTCGAGCACTAGGACATTTACCTTATTAATTTTTGTAAAACCTTTTTGGTGTAGCACCGTATACGAGCACCTACTATTTTTACAACAATCAAATGAAACCACCAATTTCTGAACTTGGCTTACTTTAAGTTTATGCGTCCTTGCGCAATAATATGATGTAGGTAGGTATAGAGCGATAACATGTACACAGGATGAGTGAAGTATTGATAAAATAAAAAGACTATTGTTAATACCTAGTAGCATAGGGATTCTCCGAAATTTACAAACGAGCGCGTGTATCCCGGCCCCGGCGAACACGCTGCGCCATATCAGCTTGTGAGCGGCCATCTTTGATACCATCTCTGTAGCCAGAAGTGTCCAGCACGCTAGACGAGGGTGATGCTAGATTACCTCCGGTAAAAGAAAAGGTCTACTCAGTGGCGTCGCTAGGGGAGTAGGGGTAGGGGGAACAGGGCGATCAACAATTGGAGTTAACGGTGTGGTACCATAGATATCCGCCCCGGGTGTCACCTATGCTAGCTACTCCACTGGGTATACTGTACGATTCCTCTATCTAAACGGCTCCATCGGCCAAATTGTCTCACTAGGCATATACCTTACCCTGAGATTTCCATAACTCCCTTTTCTCTCCCCCTTCCGGGCTTCCGGCCAATTGTTGAGGAATGTGTTCAAGTCGTCCGTCTGTGTCTAGTTCTACCACGTCAACGTCACTCGTTTTACGGCACCCACTTGAAACTAGCCTAACTTTCTGGGTGCATGCCGCAGACATGACACTCCCAATCTCACTTGAGGTTTTGTGAGCTCTTTAGACTGATAATAGGTAAGTAAGTTTCTTGTCGGAGCCCTCTTAGCTGGGCTAAGGTAAGCGAACCGATGGCTAAAACTCCCGCTGTCGATCACACGCACATACACACGCACGCAACATACACACACACGCACAAAAAGAAAATTTGAACCCCGCTGATCCGTATGCTTGCTTTGAGCGGTCATGGTGAAGACGATGTTCCTCTGGTTGGCAGACCTGCTTACTGTTACGGGCAGGCGGCGCTGCCCTCCCGTTAGATACAGAATTTTACACCATAGTATAATAGCAGTAGTTTTTCTTAGGTACATAGGCGCGCGCATGTGTGCGCACCGTGTACGGACGCACCACAAGCAAACATTTACCAATGCGCACCAATGCCACAGTATGGAGTGCACCATAGAGTGCACTCACACAGACGCACGATCGTGCGTGCTGTGTAAATACGTGTCGCGCGCAGGAGCGTTTAGGAAAACGGCCGAAGTTGTACTACTTGTTTGTCTTTATACCTACTTTGCCTACACCCTTGATAACTACCGACCATCATCATTAGAGTGAGTCTAGATAACTTTGTAGTGGATGAATTGGACAACAGCACCATTTACCTACGTCACATTTTCATAGAAATTTGAGTTTTAAATGGAGGCTATATACCCCATTGCAGAGTTAATGTAGACGGATTCTAGTCACGATGGATACGACCACAGAAATATATCAAATCAGAAGGAAAACGTGTATGCACCTTCAGTACTAAAAAAACGGTCAAGTGCGAGTCGGACTCGCGCACAGAGGGTTCCGTACAAACTCGTAATTAGATACGTGAATACTGAATAGTTACAGTTAGCTTAGTAGGAGCAAATAAGTATGTGTTATAAATATTTAGGATGATATTAATAATTGGTAATTATTACAGATTTTTCTGTTCAGTAACTTCGAAGATAATAGGGGGGAATGGTATTTTTTTGAACGTTTTTGGTCATAAATCAAAAAGTACAAAATTAAGAAAAAAATAAAAATGGTTTTGGAATCTACAAATTATGCCCTTTCATTTAACATCCCACTCGATATAATAGCTCTACTTTTGTTTCTACACATCCCATTTCGGACCCCTTTAAAAAAAAAGTAAATAAGGTATACGATTTTTTTTCTATCCAATAGGCTCAAGTTAGCGATTTTTAATTCTATTCCAAATTTCAAGTAAGTAGCATCAGTAGATCCTGAGATATCTTGCTGTAACAGACGGACAGACAGACAGACAGAGTCGCACCATAAGGGTTCTTTTTTTACCATTTTGGTACGGAACCCTAAAAAGTGATGGCGAACTTCTTTGCACTCTTCTGTCAGTCGGCCACAGGGCTATATCTTTTGAACCGTAGTAGATAGAGACTTGCAATTTTTACAGGGCATGTATTCCTATTTCCACTATAAGATAAAATAATGAAAACAAACTAAAATCAAGAATGAAAGGGGGTTCCTATACAAAAATACGTGTTTTGATTGGCGTTTTATGCTTGATTTTAGTCATGGTAATAGATAGATGCTTGTTATGCTCAATGTGTACTTCTACTGCCGCTATTGCAACAAATAATAAAAACAAAACTAAGTTAAATAAAAGGGCAACTCCATCCCCATACAAGAATAGTACATTACTCAACTAGGGTGGTAAAATAATGATCGCAGATGTTTGCGGCCCGAGCTGCAAGCGGTATGCGATCGAGGGCTTTCTTTATACCTCCCGTATTGTGCATCATTTTATGTCTACACTTGGCCAGAAAGCGGCTTTATCCGTACGTGCAGCCCGCGTACGCGTTACCCACCTATACTGGGATCAGCATACTCACAAATTTAATTCATTATTAATTGTGATCGATCCGTTTCGGGGAATCCCTAGGAACTAAATTGCGATAGTTTTATCTCTACTTCATCCTGTGTCCTCATTATCAGTATTCATGTACACTAATAATTGCAATACCTATTGTACGAATAAAAAGTAACTAACGTAGGCCGAGTTCTTATATTTCTTACATAGTTTTTTTCCAAGATTAACATATTTCAATCAAGCGAAGGAGAAAGTCAGCGCCGCGTCGTATCAGTAGACTAAACAGATGGCGGAGAATAGAGTGGCGTTTACTCCACCGACAAGAGCGTAGCTCTTAAGTTTAATGATGAATGAGTTTTTTTTCTACTTCACTGTGTAATATGTGTACCTGTAATAAGAGCAAATAATTAAAACGTAGATTCTACTCCTCAGAACTGAATCAATATTTTACATAAAAACATCACCTTAGACTGGCACTGGCTTAGATTATGATGTATGTATTTAAAGTAAGGAAAAAAGTGTTTAGTATATTTTTTATTAAATCCAAGTCAACTTTTTATAAACTTGGCCATGGTTTATTGTATCCGTAACAGATAAAAACGCAAAATATCAATATTACTCACTTGTACAATAACCTCTCGTTGGGAGGGATTGCTTCACTGACAACTGACAGTACCTATATTTTATTATTTTAAACAATGTATAAAAAAATTAATTTATTATTAATGTGTCTGTTGTTCCTCGGTAAGTTTCTGTTCATTTTTAGGGTTCCGTAGGCAAAATGGCAAAAACGGAACCCTTATAGTTTCGTCGTGTCCGTCCGTCTGTCTGTCCGTATGTCACAGGCATTTTACTCAAAAACTTCATGATGGATATTGATGAAATTTGGAATATAGGTGTCTTGAATGAGCCGCTACTTAGTTTGGTAGTTAAACAACTAAAATAAATATTTTTATGGGGGGCACTCCATACATGTTACAGAAGCTAAAAAAAAATTTTTCAGTAAATATCAACGTGTGGTATATAATAATAATAATAATAACGCAGGGCAGCTTGTGGCGAGCTGTTGGGGAGTAGCGACCCCACGTACCCGAGTGCTCCGGGGGGTCCTTAGGGAGGGTTCATGGGTAAGAGTGTAAGGACCTCCGCCTCTGGCTTGCCTTAACCGGCCGTCCAGAGTGGAGTCGCGAGAGCTATATGCTCCAGGCGTGGAAGTGATAAAAGGCATAACGCCGCGAGTACCCTCGGAGAAAGCGCAGCACACCTCTCGACACCCTGCAGCCCTCGGCACTGGTGTTGCCCCTAGCTAGGCCATTGCTCATAATGTCGCTATTTATTTAACAGGGGCCCATCAGCGGAGGGCAAGTCACAGTCTGTCAGTGCCACGAAAGCCATGAGACACTTTTCCTGACAGGCGCCGTCATGTCTCAATCCATAACCCAGTAATTTAGTCCATATTTCCACCGCCATAGCCCACTAGAGTTAGATTCCATCAATCAACAATAGTCCTTGCATTTGGCGGGGGCTGTCTCTGCGTGCGTCCCATGACACGGGCAGGGACAGCATCCGCTGAGTGTACACTTTGCCTCTCATTAAATTGTCGAAAGGGCCTCTACGCGTTGGCTTCGGCTCCGCGCACGCCTCCCAAAGGGCCGAGACACCATTGTCTCGTGTACGGGAAAGACATACAAATAATAATAATAATAATAAATATTAGGGGACAATCTTACACAAATCGAACTAGCCCCATAGTAAGCTCAATAAGGCTTGTGTTATGGATACTAGACGACGATATATTTAATAGATACAAATACTTAAATACATAGAAAACATCCATAACTCAGGAACAAATATTCGTGCTCATCACACAAATAAATGTCCTTACCGGGATTCGAACCCAGGACCTCCTGCTTCGTAGGCAGTGTCACTACCAACTAAGCTAAAGCGGTCGTAAGATAGTTCGACAGCTCTTTAAAAACACTATAAGGTTTCAAAGTAATGTTTTTGATTAAGTGTATATATTTGGAAATAATCGCTCCGAAGTAAATTGTGTCCCCCCCCCTCTATCTTCTAAATCGTGTGTCCGAAAAATATGAAAAAAATCACGAAGGTAACGCTTAATTAACACGCTTACTTTCAATTCTTCTTTTTCTATCTTTCTTTATTTTCAACAAGATCGAATTAACCGTTTTTGAGTTATGTTATGACCGATAAACTGCGCTTCTCAACAAAAGGATGTAATTGCTATGAAGATACGCTCTTTCGTTGTTGTACTTTTTTTACATCGTATTTTTTACCTTATAGTTACGGCTATGGAACCCTACACTGAGCATGGTCCGACATGCTCTTTGCCAGTTATTTTTATTAAGTTCGTCTTATTTTCTTCCCTTTATGTTTTTTTCTTTTTATTTAATGTACGCCGTTACGTTTGAGGTAACAAATTAAAAAAACATGGAGGTAATTCGAGGCGCCTGGTTCTCCATAAAAAGGAAAAGAGCATTAATAACTTACTTTAAGGCCATTGACGATACAGAGTTGAAGTGACGTCACAGAGTTTGTCTGTTTTGTATGGGCAGTATGGGGCGTTTTCAACGCTCGGTACGGTCGGTTACTTTTGACTGCAAT